>JBAMNC010000394.1:0-1262928 GCA_037902135.1 Cetoscarus ocellatus | reverse complement strand
GCCTGCTGGGCATTTCTGCCTGACGCACCTCCACCAGTGCCATTTATGCAGGTGTAACACCTATGGGCCTAAGTGGGTCATCAGCTGGGGACCACCAGTCAAAGATGTTTCGCTCCTTTAATCCCAGTACATCTCCTGATGGCAGAGCGATGGCAGGGATCTCTCCCTATCACCGCCTGCTGATGCGCTAGGTGTTGTTTGGCCCCCAACTCCTGTGTGTCCTCCTTAGCCACAGCCAGAAACTGCCTTTCTCCACCTCAACAGCCATTTCTTTGACGGCTTTCCGATGCACCATTCCTTTGCATCTCTTAATGCGGAGTAGGCAAGCAGTTAAGGGTCTAACAAAGCCCCTATACCCCACCTCGACAAAATTGACAACAATATTAATGATAGTTTGTGAAACAAAATTCTGTTTAAATAATGTTACAATTATATTATTAAAGGGTAGTTTTTCTTGATGTGAAGGTTAGATTGATTATCCGCTGCTTTTAAAATAAGTGCACTGATGAAAAACCATTTCGTTTCTTGAGTTCATGGCTCAACCAGACTTTACATGGAAAAATATTCTGGGGAGGATGCAAGGAAATTACATAGGGCAAAGTCCGGGTGAAAAACTTGACAGCTTTTTTTTGCAATTATTAATATACATGTATACATAAATATACAAAGTATATATATATATATATATATATATATATATATATGTATATATATATATATATATATATATATGTATATATATATATATATATATATATATATATATATATATATATATATATATATATATATATATATATATATATATATATATATATATACATACATACATACATACATATATATATATATATATATATATATATATATATATATATATGTGTGTGTGTGTGTGTTTATATACAGTGTAGTCAGTGCAAGCAAGATTTCAATAAAGTAATGAGAAAAGCCCTAAGTTGATATGGTTATGTTATTTTCGTCTGAACTGCAGCTCTAAAAAAGCATCACATCTACAGGGACTTATATAAATTCCATCCAATAAAATTATACATTGGTGTAGTCAGATATTTAGGGCCATCTGCACATCATCGGACAGCACAAAGTTTTCATGAATGACACTCAGTGCATCAGCCAATCAACAAATAAGATGTCAGATGTTGAATATCAAAGACTAAGCTGACAAATTCCAAGTTCTTAAAGCAGACCTTGTTTCCACATGAAAGTGAGGGAAACAGGCTGGAAAAGTGATGATTTGATTGAACTTGATTATCTTTAATAAGTCATCATGTAATTAGGCACCTAATCCCCTGTTCCACCCAAAAAATGTTCAAAGTTGTTCACAGCCAGCACACATACAAACACAAACCTGTCTGCTCTCTGCAAATGCTGCAACTTAAACCTGGTTGAGGATTTATAATGAGTCAGCAAACATTTTCATTACAAGTTCACACCACTCTGTACCCTAAATGAGAGAGCTGCACTTCCTCATATAAATACCACAAGCAGGTATCTCTTACTCAGTGGCATGCTTAGCACAGGATGGAGACCTGTATGCCAATACCTCAGCAGTGTAAAGGGCCTGATTGTGTGTGGGGTTTGCCTGGTCACACCTAAAGCTGCACTGAGATACCTGAGCACGGAGGGGTGGCTATTGTGCATTAGCCAACGCTGCTCCTTGCCCCCACCCCCAGTCCAAGAGAGGAAGGAAGAGGAGGCTTGTTTCCACCTCTCGCTAAAATCAATGCATCTGTGGACACAGGAGGGTCAGGGCTGTCAAATGGCACTAAAGAGACACCATTAGGTCTCCTAGAGGCCATGGGTGGCTTCTTGATGTACTCGTCGGAGACAGCACTAAAGACAAGTGTGCAAAAGGTAACATTTTAAAGACACATCCAACCCAGGGCAAGAGGACTAAATCTTAAGTCAACGTACAAAGTGCAGCCTCTGCTTTCCTCTTCTTTATTCCCACAGAATTAACTCTCCCATATTATCCACGACTATAGGTTACATTCACTGGCTACTGTGCAAACTGCAGTTAGGACAAAACTGTGAAATGAGTGGCGGAGCAAGCGGCAGGTTTCTCACACATATTCAGTGACAGGCCTGCAGCCGATCAAACAGCTGGCTGTCATTAGAGCACAGCAGCTGGACATGGAGTTTGGCAGCAGCACACATAGAGAGCTGACAGACGCAGACAGGAATCACTCATGGAGATGTGTGAAATGTCAGAACACTGCTGCAGCGAGAATAATCCAAATAATGCAATTATATCCTTCTGTCTATTTATAATTAGCTATTTATAAATATTTAGAGAGTAACTCATACATGACAAGACAAAGTCAACATGCTGTTGATCAGTCAGTGACTTTCTCTAATGCAGCGGTCGACTACATGATTCTTTTTGTCAATTACAATGTTCGCTTTCAGATTAGGCGACAACAAAGCCATAAAACCAAGCTGTAACTTGCCCAACAAGCATGACATTCTACATAATTGAAACTGACTATATTTAATGGCCAATGTAATGACAGTGGAAGAAGGGATGATGACACTCAAGGTAGCAAACAAACATTTTGTGATGGAGCACAAGGAAACATTAGGGAGACATTAGTAAAGGTTTGGTATCAGTAAGTAATTCAGTTC
Source organism: Cetoscarus ocellatus (assembly GCA_037902135.1). Taxonomy (NCBI): domain Eukaryota; kingdom Metazoa; phylum Chordata; class Actinopteri; order Labriformes; family Labridae; genus Cetoscarus; species Cetoscarus ocellatus. The sequence goes on along the minus strand of JBAMNC010000394.1, from coordinate 1,260,285 downwards.
TGGTGTAACAGTAACTTTACACTAAATCCCTTTGACAAATTCCCAATATCAATACACAAGTTTGTAATTTTTGATTGTCTGTTTAACTTAATTAATCCAGTCAAACATATATGTCATACAAAGCAATAGATACACAAGTATTTATCAGCAAGTTCCAGCCATGAAAGTTAAAGAGATTTTGTACCTGACTGAGTTTTGTGTTAGGACTTGAGACCAGCAGCCAAATATCTTTCCTATATTGGACTAGAAGTGTTCGGAGAGCACAAACCTCCGACGGGCATGTATTATTAAAGTTACTAGCGAAATTATCAAAAACTGCCCTATCATGCCATATTAGCAAACCACTTAAAATTTCCTGGTTCTGAAACTGTTTTCAAATCAACTCTAAAATCCAATCACCTCTTCCTTGTGCCATGACCAACATTCCCAGAAAATGTAATCCACAAAAAACAATTTGTGAAGCTACAACAAGCAGCTTGTTAGCCAGAACTAGCAAAGACAGGCTTATGGAAACAGCTTATTGGCCTAAAAGCCTCTGTAACTTGAAAGCACTTGGAGAGCACAAACTCTGCCAAGGTAGCTCACATACTGCTATAAGCAATAGTTCCATGATAAAGTTACCATCATGCTATGATTCCTTGACCCTGAAAACCCACACCTAGCACTCGTAATCATGTTGATATCATTATTAGTTAGACAGTTATTGAGCAAAAATGATCATTTGCCAATGGTGTTTATCTGGATCACCAAAATCTAATCATTTTTAAGTTGGGCCATTACCAACATGTCCTGAAAATTTCAGCAAAATCCGTCCAGTAGTTTTTGCGTATATCTTGCTCAAAAACAAACAAACAGACAAAAAAAACAACATAGAAACAAACATACGCCAGCAAAAACATAACCTCCTTGGCGAAGGTAATAAAAGTAAAATCTGAAGTAATTGTGTTAGTTTATTCCATATAAAATAGATAGATAAAATACAATATTGAATACTGCAAACATTTTTATTTTCTTCTGAAATTTACTTTTTTTTTTGACAAGAAACACCTGTTAGCTGCGCCATCAATTGTTTTCACCATATTTCTGAAGCTAGCCGAACCAGCCACAGACTGCATAGTTAAGAAAACATGACATCAGTGTACTGAACATATTTTCTGTTATTTGCTTGTGTGAACGAGTGTTGCAGTGCTCCAAAACCAAACTGATAGCAACACCTTTTTGGGTGAAAACACACTGAATGTAAGGCCAACATCTTCCGGTCTCCCATGTTTCCTTTTTAAATTCTGCCACCAAGACCCACCAGTCCTGCACTGTCATCTGACAGGAAAGTCTCACTGTGAGGTGCATGTGTGAACAAGCAATAAAGAGCAAATTCGGTGGCACTCCATCCTGAAGTACTTTGGCTTAATAGTGGTATTTCTACACTCTTTAAAGATCTTAATACTTCCTCTGCTAGATTATGTTTTCCCTGAAATGACATAAAAATGCATTTTGAAGTTTGACACTCAAATGGTAATCTGAAGGCTTGACTTCATAAGTTTCCATCAAATACAACCAAACAAACAAAAATGAATAAATACATGAAATCAAAGCTGTGTCAACAAGTTTAAAATGAACAGCAGAGAGGGAAATCTGTCCCCTCTGTCATTCGTCTCCCCTGGATTGAAATCATCTCTTGTTTGTTGAGAAACACCTCCCATGTCTGACCATCAGTGCCAGAATAAAAAAGCTGCTGCTTCCACGTTTCATTGAACTAGTAGCAAAAAAATCCTGCAGTGACAGAGAGAGTTTGACTGAAGAAGAGACTGACATAGTCAAACTTGAGAGGGGGAAAGGAAGAGGAAGGATGTAAGTCCAAACTCATTTGGATTTTGAAGTCATGCCAGTAAGATGTGGTGAAAGAATTTGGAAAGAAAGAGGAAGGACTTGGAATGGTTTGTTATGAACATACTCTTCTTACATTCATCCATATTTATCATTTTGATGGCCAACTTGATTTACATTACAAAAGGGGCAGAAGGGAGCTCAGAGTAGAAAAATCCTTCAAAAAAGTCAAAGAAAGTTCTAAGTCTGAGCTGAAATTCAATACAATAAGTCTTCCATGACGTTGCATTATTGTGCAATCACAAATTTGTCTGGCAGTGACAGGTCCGGAGCACATTCCCTCCCCACCCACCACAGTACAAATCACTTGTAATTGGCCTATTACTCTGTCGCCAGGTCTGCTCCTGCAGCTCACTGATCCCTGGGAGGAGCTGCTGCAGGGACCCGTCTCACCTTGTCTGAGTGGTTCAGGTATGTCTTACCCTGAGGGTTCTGTCTGGTCCACTTCTCTTACGGGGATGTCCTGCAGAGAGAGCTGTCCATCAGCAGACCTCCCAGTGTGTCAAAGTCCCACCGATCATCTCTTAGAGCAGAGTGAAGCTTGATCATTGCCACTAAGAGCCTCTAAAATGACCTCTCTCCAGCTTTCCCCTTCTTTACTACAAGTCCACTCCTCTTTCATGTCTTTGTTGAAGCTGTCAATCATCACAGACTTTACATAAACCAGTAATTACAATTTCAAACTGTTCAAAACCCTCCCTACTCAGTGTGTCACATGTCACTTGGGCTTAAGCTTGTTGTTATGACATTCTTCCCCTAAATGGCTCCACTAAGGCATCTATTGTCGATTTGTCAGTCTTTGACTCCAGGCTCAGCAGAACAGGAGGTATTTACCTGCAGACACACTAGATCTTATGGACAACAGGGCCACAAGCACTTCGATGTGCATTCAGACTTAAGTATGGCCCTAAACATTCAAATGATCCAATATGCAACATCTTCATGAATTTTAAAGCATTTTAAAGGTCCCATATTTTGCTCCTTTTCTGCAGTTTAACATGGATTCTTGATTTCTTCATGAAACGTTAGAAACATGCTTCGGTCTAAAAAGCCTATGAATCAAGCACGGCTGCATTCTTTCCACGCTCACATAACTGCTCTGTTCGGAACGGCTGGTTTTGAGGGCAGTCGCCTTAATATGCTAATGAGCTAGAGCAGAGCCGCGGCCAACACAGTACATACGGGGACTTAATGATAAACCTGCAGCAGATCTCGAGCAAAGCAGAGCGCACTGCTGCTCCAGTCATCCACCTACAATCCTGAAGACACACAAACCGCAAATCCATGCTGGTTACCAGATAACAGTGAAGCTTGTTTAACCCAAACATAACAGGCTAACACACAACATGCTATCCTCAGCCTAGTCACTGCAGTGGAACACAGCCATGACTTAGCCTACCTTCCAGGCTAATTTTTGCAGAAATGGGGGGTACTGGGGTGGGTAAAGGACTGATTATATTCAGCCAACTGTTAAACTTCTCTTGACTGTAAGATTGCTCAAACATTGAAGTTTATCCTTCAGACTTTACAAGTAACCTGAACATTGACAAACATGTTGCGCAGTTAACTCTGGTTCACTTACCCCTGCTGTTAGCAGTAGCTCATAGCATTGAGCAAAATAAACACTACACAGCATTAAAATACTCACATTTCCATCGTCAGGTTTGGTGACAGATTGTTGGTACTGAACCCGGTTGACCTGACTGAAGTTGAAGAAGCATTCAGACGTGAAGTGATTAGCACACACATACAGGTTTTAGCAGACTGTAGCTGCTCATTCCCTTCAAAAATAAAATAAATCCACTGGGCCCTTTGGTCCTCCGAGGCTGGTATGTGGTAAGATATATGTAGCTGTTTACAGCCAACATCCGAGCAGTGATAGGTTTAGGGTCTAGACATGGTGTGTGCCGATCTCTCGCTAAAAATGTAAACAATATGGCGGCACTTCACACAGAAATTTCTGAAGCCGGGGAGGCAGGCTCATGCAAATAAATGAATATCCCCAGACTAAACAGCTCGCCAAATACCACGAGTTTACATCTATGCAGCCTGCTAAATACAGGCTTTGTTATCTACTCTTGTTGTGGGCTAGGAGGAAGGCCACATACCCAAAAATGTGTTCAAAAGCTTCAAAAAGTGGTTCTTGCATAACAGAATAGAGTAGCCTTTATTGTCTTTGCACTTTGGTACAGTAAAACACAGTATGAAATATGCAAAATGTACATATATGTACAGTTGAAAAATAATAATAAAAAGGAAACAGAGAAGTGGACAACATATACAACAAGTTAGTATTCAAAATGTGCAATTGAAAGTTCAAGTGGAGTCTGCTTGGCAGCAGGTGAACATTGTGCTAAGTTTTAGAGGGTGCATTTTAAGCACAAAAGCTTATTAGGGTGTGATAGTCCTTTGCAGATCATTTTTGCTCCTAAAGAAATACTATAATATCACTTTAGGTGCTAGGACTAAGACTATGTTATCAGTGACAATGTGCTCACTGGCTGATATCTAACATGATCACTCAAAACAGACCCAACATGGCTGCATTAACTTGTTAATGTAAGTAAGTCAATAATGACAAAGTTACCCATCAAGGCAAAATGAAAATGATGAGAATTCTGTTTACGTTATCTTTTCACTTATTTACTTTAAAAAATTGTGAATGCAAACGTCAGCTTAATTTTAGGACAAAAGCAAAAGAAGCTTACAACTAATTACAACACTGCACTATAACTGTTACAGTTTTAAATGTCTAATTGGAGAAAAAAATGAGTTACAGTTTTAGTAACAACACTGCACTGTAACCTTTAAAACGATTTAATTTTTAGTGTAGATTTTAATAATAAATAAAAAATCATATCTTAGCTTTTGTTTTGGCTCAGTGTTTCTTGTTTTGTGTTTGTTTTCATTTTTTGAGGTTTCATTGGTTCTTCTAATAAATGTTTTATCCTGATGTGTTTTTCTTATTTCATTTGTCATTGTGTTGTGATGTATTATGTGAGGCACTTTGAATTGTGTTGTTGTGAAAGGTGCTATATAAAATTTGCCTTGCCTACAACCTAAAGGCTAGTCAGGTTCACTGGTCAATCCAAATTGTGGGTGAGTGTGTGAATGGTTGTTTGTCTCTTTATGTGGACCTATGATCGGCTGGCAGCCAGTCAAAGGTGTTTCCTGCTTCTCCCTCAATGTCAGCTGGGAAAGACTCCAGCCCCCCTCAACCCCAAACAGGATAAGCAGTACAGATAATTGATGGATGGATCCTTTCTACCTGAAAACAGAGAGTTGATCAATGTATTGTGATGTTCCCAGCACTAGTAAAATCAAAGCATTTTACTGCCACTGTACACAATACACAAAAACACTGATGTGATGAATTTCTCAAACTGTATCCATCAGTTACAAAAAGGTTTTTGTGAGGACAAAAACTGACAAAAAAGAAATTGAAAAAAAGTGTATGGAGATGACTTTAATTTCTCAATTTGAACAGATTCTGTTTTTTTATAATTAAATTGTATTTTGTCCTTGTGAAATAAGTTGATCTTTAATCCTTTTGCAACTTGAGCCTGTAGTCTCTGTTCTATAACAAATACAAAGAAATACAATATTTGATTAACATGATAATCTTCTCAGTAGATTCACTTGAAAAAAAAAAAATCAGCCAAACTATCTAATTCTGTGACATGATAAATAAAGATGAGCTCAAGGCAATGTGGAGCAACACATTATGTCCAAAACCTAGTAGCAAAATTAAGACAATCGATTATAAAACATTGGATAATTTCAAAGTTTAAAGGACAAATTGAAGATTAAAATAGATATATATACTTAACTAGAGGTGCTCAGTGAGCAAAAACCCTCGTCAGAGCTTTTCCAAATGTCGGCAAAGTTATTGTCAAAAATGTGGAAAACTGTCTCACTCTGTTAACAAACTCAAAAAAAAAAAATAATTTCTGGATCTGCATCCATATTCTGATTCCCCCCCCCCCAAAAAAAAATCCAACCGATTGGTCTTTGGCTCCTTTCTGACCTATTCTGAAAATTTCACGAAATTCAATCTTTAACTTCTTGAGTTATCCAGTTATACACAAACTAATAAACAAATGCAGGCAAAATCACTTTTACCTTGGTGGAAGACATTAAAAGAGCAGAGGAGATAAAGACAGATGGAAAAGAAGAAGAAGCTGGCCTTATGAGGGGGCTGAAAGTATCTTGGTGTTTGGTAATTTCTGTAGATTTTCTGCATCTTGTTTATTGTGTGTCAGATCAGAACTAAAAATTCTCTCTTTTAAGCGCCTGAGGTAATGAATGCCTGACCTTTGCTCCATCTATTAACTCTAGATTAATTCAATCTCTGAATTAATTTTAATGAACAGAAATGCTCTTCCAAGCAGACACTTACCTAATTGTAGCATTTAAAGAGGGACAATAGGCGCACTGAGTTACGTAATGGCTTCTTGGTGACTGGCCATGATCATCTCCACCACAGGGCACCGGCAGGAGTGTGTGCCCCTGCCAGGACTCGGTGAAAAGTGGGCTCAATTAAAAGCCCTTCATAAATATTAAACACTATCTATCAGCAACTTATTCCTATAAATGATGTATCCACTTGTAAGCATAGACTGTCAACATCTAAAAGTCCTCTGTAAATACAGCTCCGTCATGGAGACCTGCCTCTGCTGTAATTCCAGAGTCAGGCTGCTCTGAACGGGCAGCAGGCCAGCTCTGCACTTCGACATGCTAGCTAACATGGAGGGGCTAATGTTTGGCTCCCTTGCTTGCATGGTAAGTGATCAGCTTCATCAGAGAGGGGAGACCCCTGAGCAGGGCTGATTCATCTGTCCACAGAGAGAAGGAGGCCTGCTGAAAGAGACACAGCGCTCAGAGAGGAAAATAAGACTGCTGGATTCATTCATGGTAAGATGTTTGATCTGTAACAATTGATTTAGTACAGTAAAAATATTTTATCAGCCACAAACACACATCAATTCACATTAACAAACAGTCATATCAACTTGAACAGCATCTGTCAGTAATAAAAATATTCACAAAAAAGACAAGCAGGAAAGAACAGCAGAATCCGACTGACTGTGATAAAAAAATAAAATGATAAATAATAACATGAAATCAATAAAGTTAAGAAATATTAGAAACTTTATAAGTCGAATATAATCTAGGAAAAGTTTAGAGATATAAAACAAATACCAGATTAAAAAAGTAAAAAAAAGACAGACTACCTCATATTGGAAGCCAGATTTAAACCAAGCATCTCTGTGTAATAATTAAAAAAAAAAAAAAAAAAAAACAGTTTCAGAACAAGTCATTTTAATGTTCAGAGACAGTGATTTCTAAATTTTAGGGGCATTAAAAAATGTTGCAAGAGCAAGCGTCTAAGGAGGAAAGAAAAAATTATGTCAGCTTGAGTTTCTGGTGCTGTGACTTTTATTTTGAAAAGTCATTTAAGATTATGCCGAGGTCAGTTTATGTGATTTGTTTTTGTTGGTTACATCAGTCAAAATGTCACATGTGACCACAGAGCCACAAAGTCATGCTTTGACTTGTCGGAAAAGCATGATATACTACATGACTGCAAATGTACTGAATATATAACGACTGATGTGACAACAGTGAAAGGAGGAGGACTGACACTGAAGACAGCAAACAAACACACTGTATTTAGAGTACTAAACTTCTGTTTGTCTTTATAATAAGTTGTACATATGCTGTATATTTAATGATAAATGCAAGCAGTCACTCACCAAGTTACTAAGGTTCTGCTGTTCCTCTGCTGTTTCTTCATAAAGTTTCTAATTTCACAGTCTAGTGGTAGCGTCTCTGCAACACATCATCAAGGCTAAGATGTTAATTTCAGAGTCTAACAAAAAGTCCAGTAGCTTTCAAAGCAACAACCATGGCAGCACTGCTTAGATCCATGTTTGTCAGATAAGCAGTGCTGCCATAGCTCTCACTGGTCAAAGTGTCTGACATGAGGACAGAAATCACAGGAGGCTGGACAAAAATAAAACATGCAAGACTAGGGAAGGGCGCATTTTACTATCTATAGGGTCATGTAAATGTTATCAACACAGTTGGAGGGCACAATATGCACAATAATCACAAAAATAACATCAGCATTGCGCACCTTTATAAATGACAGGATCATCGGTTTTGCAGGAAAGCATGAATTAACATATATGTTTGCTTATTTAAACAAAAGCCACATGTTTCTAAAAAATAACAATATCAGCATTTATATTTCAAGTTAAAAATCAAATAGTAAGACTTTATAAGATGAAGTTAACACAGACTTCAAGCCATCTGAAACTAATTTTAAGTGCGACAAGAGTAATATTTACTTCTTTGTCTTCAATCTATTTAACTTATGGGTCTATTTTAATTTTAACAAATACATTGAGTACAATTCAAGATGATTTCACACTATATTTAAAGAAACAAGATGTCAAATGTACTGCTATTTTCTTGCAAAGAACAAAACGTATTCCAATGACCAATGATTCTTACGAAAAATATTGTATTTCAAGTTTCTATACTTTCATTATAGAGTTTGTCTTTTTCTGTCTTCATGTCTATATTTAACTGATATTTGAAATTAACTTGAGGGCCATATTTAATAAGAGAGGGATGCATTTTGCCCATCCCTGTGCTAGAGTTTCTGTCGTGGGGTCGTGTGGCATCCCAGACTGGTCTTTTGTTGTCATTACCTCCGCCAAGGAGGTAATGTTTTTGCCGGTGTATGTTTGTCTGTTTGTTTGTTTGTCCTAAGTTAGCAAGATTATGCATAAACTACAGGTCAGATTTTGCTGAAGTTTTCAAGAGATGTTGGTAATGGCCCAACTTAAAAATGATTAGATTTTGGTGGGGATCCAGATAAGTATTAGCAAACTATCATTTTTGTTCTCTAACTGTCGAACAAATAATGATGTCAACATGATTCTGAGTGCTAGGTGTGGTTTTTCAGGGTCAAAGAATCATATTATGATGGAAACTTTATCATGGAACTATTGCCTGACAGTCGGGTCAGGCTGTAATTATGCATAAATGTGTAGTATGGCCTAAGCATTAAAAGTTAAAGCTAAAAGGCCTCAGGGCTTTTAGGGTTTTATTTTAAAAATCAGAAAATCTAAAGAAGTACCATATCCAAAGTCCTTTTGCATAAAAAAAGAGAGTCTTATGGAAAAAAAAAAAAAAAAACACTCAGTGATTGAGGCTGTTATTTCAAAACCATGTGTAGCTACTTACGATTTTTGGAAACTTAACGCTAAAGTTTTTTAGCGTTAAGTTTTAAAAACTATAGTCAAACACAAATGGTGATTAAAAAAAAAACAAACCTCAGCATCTTTTTGCATTTAAAAAAACGTACTTTAGTAATGTTTTTAAACAAAAAAGGGCACTTAAGACTCAGTTGAAATTAGGATTATAAACAGATTTTAACCTATAATATACTCCCAAGTTTGTCATGTTTGCTTTAATGTATTTGTGAAAAGCAGTTTGTAGTTTTCTCATGCTACTTTTTCTTTTTTTAAATAAATTCCCATTCCCATTTATAGTTGTAGATCCTTATTCAGTACTAAAACAGTTCTTGCCGACACGTGCTGCGTTCTGATGTTTTGAAGTGGTAGCATTTACAGTTGGACAAAAATAGGACAAAGGGATGGGAGAGATGCTGAATTTCATTAGCATTAGACAATGGTTGATATTGTGTTGTGTTGTGATATTTTCAAATGGAACCATGCACAATAAAAATAAAATGGGCCCAGGAGAGCTTTCCAGAGGAAAACATGTTAAAAACTAGGAGAGAGACCACAAACCTTTGCTGAGGCAATTCCAAAATTGTTGGGCAAGTTATTGTCAAAATGGGGAAAACTGCGCCGTCATGCACTGTTAACAAATCATTGAAAAATTTCTGGGTCCACATCCTGATTTGGATTGCACCTAAATGTAGTCATTTCTTCCTTATGCCATGAACAGTATTCCCTGAAAATGTCAGCAAAATCTGTTGATAATTGTTTTAGTTATTAGTAAAAATATGGAAGACTGCCATAACTTAATGTCAACAAATCCTTCAAAGAAAACTCCTGGATCCGCATCAGGTATCACCACCAAAGCCCTTCATAAAATTTCAAGTTTTCTTGGTAACAGACAAAAAGACTAAAACATAAAAAGACGAAGAGACAAATGCCAGAAAAATCATAACCTCCTTGGTAAAGGTATGAAGGGTCACTGTGTAAATGTGGATTTCAAATTTTGACTTAATACACAAATTAACTGATAAGATAGGATTTTTCTTTCTACTGAAATATAACCTCATCAATCTTAAAATTAAGTCTGGTGCTAGAGTGCTAAAGAATAGCTAAATTTGACCAACATAAAAAGTATTGAAGCCTCAAGTAGTTTTTAAGCAATTACTAGAAAACAACACGAACTACATATTTATGCGTGCATGTCCTATGAGGGCTTCTATTTGAAAGAGCATCAAGTGTTTACATCTAAAACAACAACATGGATGACATGAAATAAGGAAAAATATCTTTGTTTAAGTCTTTGAAGAATAAATGCCAAAAGAAGAGTAAAACAAACAAGACCAAGAATTACAGATTAGGTAACAAAAGCAGACTGAGTAAGCTTTGGCAGTGTTTTTAAAAGAAGGACAAACCAGGCATTAACTTGTCTAAAGTCTAACTTAATATAATTTCCAAAGCGTTTTGTACCTTCTCAGAGCTGATTAGTCTCAGAGAGTATCCAGCAGCATTGTAGCATGAATAATAGCACATGTCTCTGTATTATTCATCAGCTCAGGGCTAAAAGTTGGTCACATGAAGTCACTGTGACAGATGCTTTCTGGTCGGGTGCCAAATGCAGGCAAGTGAGAAGTGTCGGAAGTGTTTGCAGTGGGGTGTAAAGGAGCCCTGCAGGTCATGTTAGCCCTGTTCAGATAACCACGGCTAAACACCAGGGCTAACCAGGAAAGCTTCACAATGACAAACCACCAGGTCCCAGAGTTAACCCCTCTGTGTCTCGACAGGATGAGGCTGGTGTGTGCGGTCGGAGAGAGTGAGAGGGAGGGGCTGACATGTGAGGCAATAGGGGTGAGATAAGGAACGAAAAAAAGGAAATAAAGAGCTAATGAGTATTATCTGAGGTTTATTTTGCTGAATAATTATGAACAGCTTCAAATGTTTTTTAAAGGGTGGGGTCTTTTAGAGGACTGTTGAGATTTGGTCAAGTGGGGTTAAAGGAGGGGCTGTAAATTCTCAGTCCAAGTGTCAGTTTCAGTTAAAAGTGTTTTCATTGTTTCTTTTGTCCTTTGTTTTCCATTAAATGTTAAAGCTCCTATTAGTATTTTTCTCACTAATTATGAAACGGTCAGTCACTTTTACAGATTCCTCTGTATGACCTACAATAGCTTATGATAACTGTAAACCAGAGATTGACTACTTTAAGTTGTTTTTGAAGTAAAAAAAAAAATGCTGCTCGGTAGGTGTCAGAGAAAGGAAAAAAAAATAATTTCCTGAAAATACTTATTTTTCATTTTCTTTGGTTGATATTCTTGATAATTCACACGTTGAATTGTCAAAGTAAAGCAAAAGGAAAGTTAGAAGTGAGTATGTTCTAGGAGTGCAGCAGTTCTTAGGAAAATATTGAACCCTTCAGTAAGGCATCTGTGGTTCAATATTACTTGTGAATTGCTACATCATTGGAGTTAAACATAAGAGGCCTCCAAGTGTTTTTTTTTTTTTTTTTAAATTTCTCTCCAGTTTTGCTTTTTGTTTTCTGCGAGTCACCTGCTTATATAGGGAGCTAATGCCAGCAAGTAATTATCCAGTCACAATGAGCCAATGTTGGGGCAAGGAAACAAATACTGGGACATCCTGTCAATATCATACCACTGGCTCACAAACAGATATCAGTTCTTGGAGGGTGAACATAAGTTCAGAAAATTTCAGTGTGCATAAAATCAAACCAAAATGTTGTACCTTTTAACCACTGACCTGACAAAAAACCTTGATTATGACCAACAATAGATTCAGCATCAGGGAAATACTTCCCCTCATTTATTCACATCAACAGTGAATGCTGATCCAGACTTTGTTGTTAGTCACCTTAGTTTAAAAAATATGATATAGAAATCTGTGTTGAAATTGGCAGGTTGAATGTCAATTGAATAACCTATTAAGGTGATATATGGAAACATATGCTTTTGGTCTGTGGGAGGAAACAGGAGTGCATGGATAAAAGACACTCTTCATGCAGGCGCAGGGAGACCATGCAAACTCCACACAGGTTAGTACACGTGCCTCCTTGCTGTGAGGCATGCATACTAACCACGTGAAGATTAAAAAAAATAACGATTCAAGTACAGATATTTGACATCATATCAGTGGAGGGCTTAAAAGAAAAAAATGAAAAAGTGTTACAGCTTTATTTGTGGTCTTAATAGAAGGAGACTAAAAATATATCTATGAGCTAAGAAGAGTTTGGGTGTCAGTTGACTTTGGTGATGCGTCCAAACTTTCAGTCCAGTCCGTGGCTTCGCTCCCACACATCTCCTTTGTATTACAGACCCTCTGCTGTCAACTGCCTATAAAAAGCCCAAGTTGATGTTCAGTGAAGGATAATTTAGTATTTTTGGAGTAAGGTTGCATATGGTAAATGCTTTTTATAATTGCATGATTTTGGTCAGCTGTTGCATTTGCTGCAGATTGGGCCAGAGATCTGAGTAAATTATTGGATTTCAGGTGAACACAAAATAAAACATATTACAATAATGGTATGATCATGTACTAGACACAAATACACTTCACTTTACTTTTAGCTATTAAGCCCCTTTATTTTGGTTCTACTTTGGCACACCACATATTCAGTACATATCCCTCTGCCTGGAGAAACATAGAAACAAAACAAAGGGACTTGCAAGCAGAAAAACACATCCAGTACAGTTCACAACCAGACAGTAATGTTTAGCTTAGCATCAGAGTCTGTTTTCTCCCTTATAGAAGCACAGCTGAGCAGATACCCCATGATACTGAAGTTATACAGCGGTGGCTTTAACCTGGTAACCTGACACACCAGATGGACTGTTTAATATATTTCACTCCTCCATCTGGGCAATACCCCAAAAAAGTATTTGGGAATAGGCAGGATGTTTTAAAAGCATATCTGGCAGGTGATTGGACGATCGTTCTATCAAACACATTAATTACGGAACGATCAGATAACGTAGTAGGCAGTAGTAGTGTTGTTTGCTTTTCATTTAATAAAGAAAAACAGTCCAGATCTGATCAAACCGCTACTGAAGCTGTTAGCATCTATGCTAATCTCTGTTCAAGCAGTTGCTTCCCGTTGTTAGACTTGTAGCTCCCACCTCTTCACGCTCTGAAGGACCCTGATTGGGCTGTCCTGCTCTGGGCCTCTCACAATCATTGTAGATTGGAGCTTGGCAAGATGGATCTGCCTGATAACAGACACTGAATCAGGCTCATTCATCTGCACTGCAAAGAAACCAACCAGGTAGGTGGGACCCAAATCTAAGTTGCAGAGCTGTTTTTAATGGATTCCGTTATCGTGGGAAACAGAGAAAAATAAAAGCATTTATGAACTTCCAAGACTTCTCTAATAATGTGGTTTAAAGCATCCATGTTTTGTCCCGGCACTGTTGTTCAATCATTTTGTTTAATCAAGTTCAAAATTGCGGCCTTTTACATTAAATGAATTTGATGGTCTGAACTTTAGGGACATTTATATCACAGTTTCTTATCAAGGAGGTGATGGCAGGTCCTGACACTATAAACACTGATATACAGCTTATGTTGACACACACTTTTGTCCAGACTCTACATTGACCTGCTGTGAGTTGTTCTAGTCACCGACCGCACATACTACATGTTTAACAGCCGAAGTTGTCTGAGTTGGATTTTCCAAATCTGAACCACATGTGCCGTACGCTCGTGAATAATTCTGACAAGTCTACACTGTTTAGTCTGCTTGGTTACGTTTACATGAAAACGTGACAAATTCAACATCACTGCTGTGTTTTGATCGAGAGATAGGCTTTAAAAAAACACATTACTGAAACGTGTAGCAAATTAAGTTATCACAGAAAACAGAGAAATTCTACAGTCCACATTCATATCTGTTAAGAAGCAGGACTGTGAAGGTTAGAGCTCTAAATGATTGGGATTTTTTTCTGTGATAAGGTTATATTATACTACAACTTTTACCTGCTTTGGGTGAAATTTGTAGCACAGCCTGACAGCTTAACACAGTAATTCATTAAATCCAGACAAAAGCTTACTTCATCTTCATACTGCTATGAAGGATTCATATGTGTCTCTGAATGCTGTGTTAATTTCACAGACCCCAGTTTAATTATTAATGTCATGTACATAACTTTTCAATTAACTAATTGCCAGGCTCTGGAGGTTTTATCATGCCACCCTCAGGTCAACAGCAGCCGTGTACCGCATTTCTTCATCTGTTTGCTTAAAATTCAGTGACTGAAGGAGAAAATAATTTAGTAAGCATTTAAGGGAACAAATTGATCCATAATGCATCTACAGACATCAGGACAAATAGACTTTTGTCACACTGACTTGAGGGGTATCCTCCTAATAAATTTAGACAGGCCCATAACTGCAAACCAGATACAATCATACAAAAGAGAATTTGTAAAACTATAATTTTGCACTGTAATAATGCCATTAAAAGGTGTTTAAAAATATAACTGTTTTTCACAGAGAGAAAATTGGAATGGAAATCAAATAATATTACTTAAAAATGCATCATGATTTTTAAACCTGTTTTAAGAACTGTTTTACATTTGGATACCATGTCTTTCAGAAAATTAATTCTGTATTATGTTCATTGATTAACAGAATTGAAAAAGTACCAATGCATGGGGGAAAAAAAGTCAAATCTTCATAAATTTTAACCAACAGCTCCTTTTAGCAAAAGAGATGGCATGCGCACTGAGTTGCATTAAGTCTTGGTAATACTTCACCGTGAAAATTGGCAACAGAAATATGCAATTTTGGCGGTTTGTTTTCCTGCACTTTTGATAATAATGATGTTATAAAAGAAACTGCCTACGGGTACCAGTATCTTGTATTTACATTAAGATCAAAATGTGTTTTAATTTTTATTCTTAGTTTTTATCTTTTGTTGTTTTGATTTTTTTGTCTTCCTTTTCAGTTCAGTTGTAATTTGATTTAAATGTTGGTTTGTTATTTTACATGCCCAGAAAACCATATACAACAAAAAAAACAGGACCTAAAATATTTTAAAACTTCATAATCATTTATTAAAACTATTTTCTGAACTAAACCTTTCAATAGGCCGTCTCTTCTTCATTTTCAATATCAGCATTAGGTATTTATGTTCTGTGAGGAAACCCGAGGTGCTCAGAGCTGCAGGGAAATGTCTAAAACACTGACATGCAGGAAAGGAGCTCTGATGTGTGAGGAAGCGTGCAGCAGACAGCTGAAAGAAACTTGTTTCACTCACCTGCCAAACTCAGCCGTGTTCCTGACAGTCTAATCTCTGACCTGATGACCTGAGAACAGAGATAAGAAGTAAGACAATGGAGAGCTACTGTGACGAGTGAGACACTGGGAGATGATATCAGCTCAGCAGCATGAGTTATTTTACTTACTCCTTTTTGTTTTAGCCAATTTAACTTTATGCAAAAGGTGTCTTGGCATCATTGTTGGGCAGTAACTGCTTCCTTGTAATATATTACTGTAATATTCCTTTCTTGAATAAAAAAAGTGTTTTTTGCATATATTCTATAGATTTTATATTGCCATCTATTTGTGTGACTTAGTGTTCTTTTTGGTTTCAAATATTGCATGCAAAGCCCTGCACACTGTCTGATGACAAGATCAGACTACACAGGTTATTTGTCTGTTACAATGGTCATTGTGTTAGATTAGGCAATTAAAGCGACAGAACAGTGCAGTGACAGTTTCCAATAAGCATGACAGACCACCATTATAAATGATTGCACAGTACGACTGACATGATGTTGTAGGAAACAGGAGTGCTAAATTAGATGACAGCAAACAAACACACTTTGTTTACAGTATTATGCTTTCTTTTGCCTCCCCAAACACAGGCCACAACTTCATCCTTTTGCTTTGCTGGTCTGTTTGTTTACATCTGTGACTATTGGACATGCAGAGCTCTTGTGCTGTCACTGGTCACTGCCCCTAACAAGATGGCACAAATAGTAGTAGGCAATATTTGTGAATGGGCAGAACCTTTCAATAGTAAATCCAGTAGGTGTTTGGACGATCAGTCCATCAATCACATTCATTATGGGCCAAACATATAATGTCTTAGTCAGGGGCTACTGCCGCTGTGTAAAATACAAAACATAGGCCATTTCATAGAAGAAACTCATCAAAACAGAAGTGGAGCAAAAATATCCTTTCAATTGAGAAATGCTTTCAGTGTTGTTTGTTTTTCATTTGGTTAAGAAATGCAAATCCAGATCTGATAAGCTGTAAGCATCTATGCTTATCTCTGTGCGAGCAGTCACCTCCTGCTGTAGTCTCACTCATTGTCCCCACCTCTTCCTGCTTTAAGGACTATGATAGGTTTGTGTCGCTTTGGGCCACTCAAAGTCAATGTAGATTGGAGCTTTGCAAGATGGATCTGCCCGATTAAAGACATTGAATCAAGAGGATCCAACTGCACTGCAAGGTTATTACCACACATCACACAAGTTGGAAAAAAAACAACATTTGCAGCTAATGGGCTAAAAAAAAATAAATAAAATAAAACCTTTAATCATGTAGCCTGACCTCAGCAGGAATTGCACAAATAGATTGGCATTGTCTGGACCTCTGAATAAATTTGTAGAGACGTCTTGGCTACTCACTGGCTTTACCCACCTGTCTAGTCATTGATGTTATTTTTTTATTTCTTTATTTTAAAAGACTTAAAAAAACCCCTCAAGATATTCTGTAGACATACCATGATCGAGCAGGACCTTATTTTTGTCTTTACATGAGCCCTGCAGATTAACAAAAAGCACTCCTGGTATCACCCCGGCCTCTGACTTTTAAAATTAGAAAACCGATTTATGAAAATTGTTTCTGTGCCAGAATGCTTTATGTTTTTCTTAGTTTTCTTGGCTCCAGACTCAGTCTCACTTTAAACAAAACCTCTGCACCAAAACAACCATCAACTCAACCAGAAATGTAATAAAAAGGGAGCCGACTACAGTTGGTGACATTTTAAAGCAGGCCTGTGTTTATTCCTTGTCATAAACATCTCAACATCCACCATGACTTTCTCCATCTGGTCCTTATTCTCAAACCAATCCTCACTGGAATAACAGTACACTTTATAAACCGCATAATGTATCGGCTTGAAAAAGCCATGCACAGCCTGGTGGTTGTTGTAGATCGAGCAGATTTGAATACAGAGTGCAGCTGCCTCCGCCTTCGGGCAGGTAAACACTGTAATAAGAAACTGTCACAACTGATTTGGGTGGCATGCAGCCAATGGCAGGAGACGATGCGACATTTGTGCTCAGATCACAGCCTCCTGATGGCAATCTGCTGAGTTAGAGCACGTGTGAGGAGCAGCAGAGCATTAGAGGAGGAGAAGGAGGGACAATGATGGTTGAAGTGGAGAACATGATGGAGATGACAGGAGGAGAGGAAGAAAGAGGAGAAGGCGGAGGAGATGGGGGTGCTGTACACTGATAATACTGGCTCCTTTCAGCCCGTGTACAGAGGTAAGGTGAGACTCCCTCCAAACTGTGCTCTCTGGGCAACGGACCAAGCCCGGGCTGCCTGATTGATTTGCCCAGTAAAAGGCCCGTTTGTGCTGTCGTGCCAAAGCTGATTTCTCTTAACCAGCCCACCAACTTCAGCTCCCACTGTGGAGGAGTAACAGTGGGAGCTCACCTACACACAGAGACCCCTTCTAAGAAAGAGAAAGGCTGCCAGCACCATCCAGGTCTGGGAACATATTTATTGTTGTTTCATAACAGATTTGATTACATAAAATGGAGTGAGAAAATGGATAAGACAGATACAACTGTTTGTTTTTTAAAGGACATGTTCAGAATTGATTTCAGTTGATCAATGAGGTAACAATATGACTTCATTACCATACAGGATCCATTTAAACCCCCTGTCCATCTCAGAGCCTTTTGTGACAACTTTTAAATGTTTCGAGTGGTTAAAAAACCAAGACATAACAGGTACATAGGACCGTTTAGAGCTGCTGAAGAGTTTATCTAACGACTGTAGGCAGAGACAGGCTAACCCTACCCACTGACTCCCAGTGTTTGAGCTAAGCTAATTAGCAGTGGGCAAGCTTTTCTTGTTTCTTGTTATTGCACGCAAAGTTGAAAGAATGGTGTCTACCTGCTTGTCATGGACTTGGGAGTGAGGTAAGACACAAAACGAAAAAAAAGTTGGCATATCCTTTTACAGCCCAGTCCCACCCAGTGGCGTACAAATAGCATGGTTTTGCATGTTCGAAATATGCGTGATGTATATGCCAAAGTCAAATTTCACGTTGCAGTTGATACGAGACAGGCTGGTGTACTGTCATTTTCTCCTACCCATCGAAAATCACCACTTTCTGGTTCTGCGCATGCGCCTTACGGCATCACTCTCTCTCTGGGTTAGGTTTAGGGCTAGGGTTGGGGTGAGGGTAGCAAAATCTGACAAAGTAGCAAAATGTGTCAGAACACCGGCCTGTCTCGTCAAATTACAGAAGGTATGATCCTCTCCGATCACGTAAACAAAGTTGAAACACCTGCGTGCATATAAGATGCACCGGTCTCTCTAGGTATCATTGGAGCACTATGCGTATCAGCTGCACGCGACATTTGACTTTGGTGTACACATTGCACGTATTTTGAAAGTGTAAAATCGTGCTATTTGTACGCCATTGGGTGAGAATGGGCTGCCTTTTAAGTAAAACGCTGGTATTTTGTGAAATAAATAAACTTGAAGCTGCAGTAGGTAGAAAGCCAGAAAACAGTTGATTTTTGAGTCTCATCTGAGTTAGGTTTCGTTCGTCTCCGCCCTGAGCCCCTCTTACCAGATGAGCACAAGCACACAGCATTTTTTTGACAGAGTCGCTATCGAGCTGCTGCTGGAATTCACCGGTCCACTTAGCACAATTTTGAGTAATGTCCGAGTAAAGCTTCAACTGTACTCTTTACTAATGGTTAGCAGACGGCTAAACTGTTAGCAGCATTCAACTTGCCGTTTGTCATCTGCTTTCATGAAATCTAACTAGACAACACAACTATCACCACCACACATTACGATAAATACTACAAGGTTATTCATTTAGCAGCTTACCTGTCCAAGAGAAGAGTGGCCAGCTCCGAATCCAACTTCAGACCTAGCCAATCCCGCTGTTCTCTCCATTTCTTTATAAGCACGACTTTTTTTTCCTTTTTTGGTCAGCGTTTCTTTTCTAATCTTTCTTTTCTAATTCTGTCTTCCTTTTTTGGGTTGTTTAACTGTGTAGGCAGTTGTAGCCAATGCTGGAATAGTGATTTTACCTGGTGCACTGTCCTGCCATTGCCGCTTGCTCTCTCCTTCTGCCTGCGGCACTGGAACGCGCATATGAAGCAGAACAGCCAATAGGAACGCAATGGTCTGAGCCGACCTTTGATTGGTTGATGCACATCGTCCCGATACTGATTCTTTAGAGGCTGAACACAGAGCCATGGTGAGGTGCAGAAACCTATTGCTTGTCTCAGACCACTTGACTTACATTATGCTTGGAAGATATTATAAAATTTTTTTCAATTATACTAAAACAATGTTGCCTACTGTAGCTTTAATGTAAAGCTGATTTGTTTAAAAAGACTCAACTCCTAACAAAAACCAGTAGTAGCATGACTCTAAGGGCCCATTCAATGAAGATGAATTCAGGCTTATCTGCAAAAGTTTGTAATCCTATAGGTGTTTCATCCACATGGATAAGGCATTTGGGTGCCTTATACGCATGATTTGAAAAGTGGTTCCAGAGTGGACAAACCTGAAAATGCCACCCTTGAATTTCCGTGTTAACAACGAATACAGATATTTTCAGAAACTATGACGTCATAGCCTACCTCTCCCTTAAACCAATAGAAACAATGTCAGAATACACTCTTGTGTTTGTGCCACAGAAGCCACTGAGCTTGTTATGGTTTTGCACCTCTGCTACCACCGTGAGCAACAAGAGTGCATGGAGAACAGCTTAAGCCAGTGTTTGTTTACATGATGTATGTACATGCTCTGTGTCCTCTTCTCTGGCTTTGGTGTATGTCTGCAGCAGCATTACAGCATGACTTACAGGCCTGGCATATATATTTCAGCATTTTCAGTGTTTTCATGTGGACGGACGCATTTCTTGAAATGATGCTGTCTTTACAGAGAACATTTTAAAAATGAAAAAGTTTTCCTTTCCATGCAGACAGGGCCTGACAGGATTTGTTTCTACCCTTTCATCTCTGCCTGCATGCTGAGAGTGCTGAGAGCAGGTAGCAGAAATGCAACACAAGGCAAGGCAAGGCAAGTTTATTTGTAGAGCACAATTCGTACACAAGGTAATTCAGATAAGATCCTTTCAGTCATATGCACAGTTAAATAGAGCTGTTTTGAGCCTAGATTTGAACATTGTCAGTGTAGAGGCCTGTCTCACATCTTCAGAAAGACTGTTCCAGATGTTAGCTGCATAAAACTGGAACCCTGATTCCCCATGTTTAGTCCTGACTCTGGGCACCAGCAGGAGGCCTGGTCCCTGAGGTCCTCAGAGTCCGAGATGGTTCATATGGCACTAACATGTCAGAGATGTACTTTGGTGCTAGGCCTTGGAGAGACTTGTACACAAGCAGAGCTGCTTTAAAGTCTATTCTCTGAGCCACAGGAAGCCAGTGTAGGGACCTGAGCACAGGACTAATGTGCATGTACTTCCTGGTTCTGGTCAGGACCCTAGCAGCAGCATTCTGGATGTACTGCAGCTGTCTTACAGCTTGTTTGGAGAGGCCAGTGAGCAGGCCGTTACAGTAGTCTAACCTACTGGAGACAAATGCATGGATAAGTCTCTCCAAGTCAGGTTTAGACACTATACCTTTGATTTTGGCAATGTTTTTTAGATGGTAAAAGGCTGCTGATGTTATTGATTTGATGTGGCTGTTGAAGTTCAAGTCTGAGTCCATTTTTACCCTGAGATTTCTAACCTGATTTGTAGGTTTTAGAGAGAGAGACTGGAGGTGACTCCTGATACTCTTTGCTTCTGTGGACCAAATACGATGACTTCAGTCTTGTCTGAATTTAGCTGGAGAAAGTTGTTTTGCACACTGACCTGTTGGATGCAGTGACAGAGTGAATCCACTGGTCCATATTCACCTGCTGTCAGTGAGACATAGATCTGAGTGGCGTCTACATAGTTGTGGAAGGACACATTATTACTTTGTATTAACTGGCCTAAAGGCAGCATGTAAAGATTGAACAAAGGGGTCCCAGGATTGACCCTTGGGGCACCCCAGGTCAAGGCCATGCAGTCTGAGACACAGTTACCAATTTCAACAAAGTGCTTCCTGTCTTCAAGATAGGACTTCAACCAATGTAGGGCAGTACCAGAGATGCCCACCCAGTCCTCTAGTCTCTGTAAGAGGATCTCATGATCAACAGTGTCAAAAGCAGCACTCAGATCTAACAGGACTAAAACTGAGACATTGCCTGCGTCAGTGTTCAGGAGGAAGTCATTTGTCACCTTGATAAGAGTGGTCTCACAACATGGTAAAACCCAAACACTGTGGACTCCAACATACACAGAATAAGTTGTATCACAAAGAAAGACAATCTAAACTTCCTTTCCTAAGACTGCAACAAACTGACAGTGGCTTATAGACCGGTGAAACCTATATTCTTGTTTTAAGGTAACTATTTCTACAAATTTTCAATAGTTTCGACATTGCTTTGAATTTTTTACTTGATTAGAAGGTAAATGAAATGGATGTAACCCAGGTGGCAATCTCAAGAAAATTCAGAAATACAAATATTTTTTTATTCTTTCAGTATTTCTTAAAAGATTCATTTTGGAGCTATTATTTTCTTGAACCAGAAAAGACAGTATTTTATATTTATTTCATTCATTGCTCAAAAAAGCATTTAAATCCAAAAATGAAAATCAAATCTTGCATGAAAAGGAGCAGAAGGAGTCCTTTGTTTACAGTAAAAAGAGTGAAAAGAGTCAGAGGAGAAGAAGCGTGGAATGACTGAAAAGGAGCCACAGGCTGACTTGATCTTAGTCTGCTCACTTTGAGGACAACAGCCTCTGCAACGTGATTACAAAACCAACAGACAACCTGAAAATGTAGACAGCCTGGTTTGAAATACAAACTCTGTCAGAATAAATCAAGTCTCTTTCAAAATAACACAGGGGATAATATTTTTTTTTCTTTGTAACACACCTGATAAATTCCTCTTTAGGAACCTTTGAACAAGGTTACTGAGACAACATCCACACTATAAACAGTTCGTAGAGCTGAGTCCCAGAGACAACATCTGTATTTTAAACTGTCTCCTGTATGATGCAAAGTCATCTGAAGACCTGTGGGAATTCAAGACTATGAGTTTGATGAATTTAGTTTTTACATCAAAAGTTCTTGGAACTAAGAGTGCTGATTTAGTCTGGTGGAAATGTTTCTTAATAACATCTTTATGAACACAAATAGAATCTTTCATTAATTGAGTGTTCACAAATGTACTCTGTTTGGGAGAAAATGATAACAGAATCATCTCCTTAGTGCTTGTGAATATTTCCACGATTTGCTTCATATGATCTGAGCCTATGTATAAATGATTAAGCTTATAATATTTTAAGAAATATGTGAACTTGATCCACTGTGTACCTTACCTTTAAGAGTAATTTATTTACAAAGTCATACAAAAAAATCTTAACACCAAGTAAAACTGGAAAATGAAGACATATGATTAGACAACTGTTAACATGTTAGTAACTTCTGGGACGTTTGATATCACACGTACACTCTTGTAAATTAATAAAGATTGATCAAACATATTTGATACCCACACATTTAGCTGTGTTGCTCATTCCTTGAATGCATGATCCTTACAAGTTGTACATTGTTGTAAAGGTAAGTATTCAGGCTTTCCTAAGATATAAAACACAACACTAATTGGTGTGATTAAAGGGGGGAAATAATTGACAGAAATAACATTTCCAAAGATTGTTTTGTGGAGTATATTTTAAAACTAAAGACAAAAAAATCCTCAAGTGTGACACTTTGGCAGAGTAAAAATCCTAACTGTGTCTCTTAAACAAAAACTCAGCATGTCTTCTCCTGACTGGGGAATCATACATTTATTAGCTTGTGTCAGAGCAGCCTCTGAGAGCCGTGCTCATCCCTGTGTGAATCAAACCGGCTCTGATTAGCCATTTAGAGTGGATGGGATAAGGCGGGCCCCAGGTGGCCCCCTCTGTTAAATGGCAGATTAAAGAGTGCACAACTAATTTCTTTATCCTAATCTTATTAAAGGAAAAACAGCTGTCAACTGTCATTGTATAAATACAAACGGTCTGCCATGGAGCAGGGGTCTGTTTGTAGTGAAGGGGATGCACAAAGACACTGTGAGCACACATTCATACATATTCATCCCCTGTAAACGTAGACATTACACATGCGAATCATTCAGATTAAAACTACAAAGAGCAGGATGAGGAATATTATTTTGAACTGGTGTTGTAGCTCTTCGTCTTTTTGGCACACAACTAAGAGGTAAACGGAGTAATCAGTTTCTTAATTTGATGAAATTTAACTCATACAAATGTTTATTCTAATTAGAAAAAAATCAGTCTGACTTTTGATTTAGAAAATACTTATGGTACAAACTATCATGTACAAAAAAGTAAATTGTAGCTGCATGCAAGAGATATTAAGGAAACATTGTAAATATTACTTGGTGGAATGGTTGGTTGAAGTGCTTTCACCTGATTAAAATGTGATAAGTCTGACCGTAACATGTGTTACTATAATTATGAAGATCCAAATCTGAGTTACTTATGTTGTCTGAAAATAGCACTAACTTGTGCTAAAAGTTTAACTTACAAGTATTTGACGGATGTTTCTGTGTTTTAGCAATCATATCATGGACTGTTCATTTTAAAACAGCTTTGAACTTGCCAACTACTTAACCTGTAAAAGCACTATTGGCTTGTGTCACCCAGCTCCACTTCTCATTGCTGTCTCTAAATGAAAAGTATTTTTAGCATTGAGTGGGAATATGCAGCAAAGAAAAAAAAGAGTTGAGGTTTATCAAGTGAACAGGTGGGTCCTGTTTATTATATTGGCTGTATATAAGACAGAAAAGTTGTTGCATCTTTTTAAATTCTGAACAGTTGTTGCGATGGGGTTGTCAGTTCATACAGTTTTAATATCAGAAATAAAATGAATAAAGGCAAATGCTCTCTGAATGTCACTAGTTATTCAGAACAACATAATGTGTAAAAAAATATTTATGCTGCACAAAGCTTACTTTTTTTATATTTATGTACATTTAGCCCTTCAGCCAGGTTGCACTGAATCTGATGTCACTGATAAAATTGTTTTGTGCCATGCTGTTTTCCTTTTGATTGGTTGATAAAACAGTGTAACTTAAGTTGACAAAGTTCTTCTTTGGCTGGCTGCACACCAGTTCATAATATACCAGCACTGACACTTAAAGAATTTCTAAAAAAAAATAAATAAATAAATAAATATATATATATATATATATATATATATATATATATATATATATATATATATATATATATATATAAGTAATGATCTACATATAATGTTACTTTTTTTGTTTAGAACAGGGGGTGGTACTTTACTAGGGTTACTACCACAGATTGTAAAAGAACTGGATTGAGCCTTGTGACGTCAGCCATTCGATTATCAAAGGAGCCTTTGGAAGATTGTGGAGGCCTTGTAATTCACACTGTCACACTGCATGTCATTTCAAACGAAACTTTACCTCAACCTATACTCATAGACAGACAGGCTGTGTTGAGACAGAGTTTAAGGCCATCTGATCACTAGCAATCCATGTGGATGTACAGCCATGTCAATCATGTCCCTATTTCCAAAACTGTAAAACCTCAATAAAATTAAAGCGGGCTCAATATAAAAAAATCACCCCATACAGTGACAGCTCATACTGTATATGTATGGTTTATTTCAACTGAAGCCATTTTTTGAACCAGGCTGTAAAGATGTGTATTTAGGCCATTAAAACCTACCATTTCCCACACACAATCACTTCAGAGTCAGATTTCTGCAGCCAGCCTCAAGTGGACACTCGGGGTACTACAGGTTTTGGCACTTCTGCAAATGCCTCCATTTTCAGCCCGGAGGCTGCTGCCTGACTAGTACACACCATGTTAAGAAGGGAAGATGCAACATCTGCGGCAGAAGAAGAGTGCTGTTCTCATTTTAGGGGTTTTGCCAAAGTGGAGACAAACAATAAAACTGAAGATCATTATTACTTCTTGCATTGATTTTTATCCAAGTATGTCTTAAATATTGTAATTTAACTATGGTTAATCATTTTTGGCCACATAATGGTGAGGGGAAATTCTGATATTGAAAACACTTACAGCCCTTAAAAATGTATGGATGCATGTCCTCTTGAGGCTTCTGATAGAATTTGGCTAAAGTTGGTTGAAGTCTAAGATGGTGGGTCTCTCACCCCAACACCACCACCCATGAAGTTAATTAGGGGCAAAGTTGAGATTTTTCTAAAACATACAAACATATGAATATTAATGCTTTTGTTCAGAATTACTGTGCAAACACAGTAATCAACAGTATTTATTGGCAATTGTTATATCCACACATGAATTATATTATTTATATTCTGACTGACATTCTATCTTAATAAGATAAAAACAACTAAGTTACAACTCACAAGCCTGTTGATACACATGACACAATGACTTTTACATGCATCACACCTCTGAAATGGCAAGTATCCAATCACAGTGCAGAATTTCAGATTGGCACGTAGGGTGGCCAGTCAAAATTCCCACAAAATGCCACAATTTGGCCCAACCCCTGCCTGGACAAGTGCACCCCTGGAGTGTGGCCACACCCCAGTATATGACAAACATTGTTTTAACAGAGGTTACTAATTTATTAAAAAAAATTCTGCATCTACATCATGTTTGAAGAAAGCTTTTCTATGAGACCCATCTGTGCCTCTTCATCATCACTCACTCACTCATACTCACAGCTCAAACTTGGAATTTTCTGGCCCCCTGTCCCCGGATGTGATCTGACACCAGGTGCTCAGGTCCCCGGGTCTTTTGGGGACCCCTCCAGTTTAAAGCCTCATCACCTCTGGATCTCCCTGTACATGTAATCCTACAAACTTATAGACTCGCGTTGATGAAACCACAGGATAAGCATATTCAACTTTTTAAAAAAAGCACAAATATGTCTGTAAAGATCCACACTCTTCCAACGTTAGAGAAATACTTGGTTTGAGCTGCTCTGGTTTATGACACTCATAGCCCACACGCTGTAGCATCGCCCCATCACGGCCTTTTGATTGCTCCTCCTCTCTGTAATTGTTAGTGATTAACCCTGGCATGAGAGCTGGCCAGAAAGAGTCTCTCTCCCCTCTCTGCTGACAGTCCTTGTCAGTGGGTTTGAGGGGCAATTTGGCCACTGACATGCCTTCCCCGGTCTCCTGTTACTGCTGGAAGTACTCTTCGCTCACTGAGGCTATCTGAGGCTGCTGAATTCCTTTCTCCTTTCTTTCCCTTTCTGTTTGTCTGTCTCCCTCCTCTCATTGCTTCTGACCCCTATCCCCAAAACCCTCTTCTTTTTGCCCCCATCCTCTGCCTCTTTCCAAACTTTTCTTTCTCTTTCTGCAAGAGTTCACATCGGACAACGAGTCTCCCCGGCTTTAATGCCTGGGCTGCCTGTGTCTGCCTGCTCGCAAGGCTGCACGGGGCCACCAAACAATGGGCATATTGTTAATCTGTCCATAAGAAAGCCTTATCTTGTTGTAGACATGGTATTAAATTTCGGAGCGGCCCCATGCGGCCAGCCTGGGGGGGAGGGAGGTGTATGAGAGGGGGTACAGAGAGAAAGAGAGAGAGAGAGAGAGAGAGAGAGAGAGAGAGAGAGAGAGAGATGTGGATAATAAGCTGTGTAATCTCCTCACCTACTCTAAACAGCTTAACCTTGTCAGTGGCTGCTGGCCCAGTGGCACCCTGGCTGTAGGGATAACACAGGGTCACTATCTACTGTATGTAACTTCATGTGTGAATCACAGAAAACTGGTTATATCATACAAAAATGTAAACACTTGATCTGGCATTACACAGAGTGAGTTTACAACAGTAACTCCTTTTTGTCTTTGGTTAAAACATTTTGCCATCATGATTGCCTGTATATAAAATCTATGCATATAAAAAAGATGTCTGATGGGAGGGGTGAGGAGGGGGTTATAGGCCGCAGAGCAGACTACCAAAACTATTATGGCATCTGCCTGTGAGGAGCACAAAGCACACATACAGGTGGAGACTGTCCAGCTATTACATAATAAACCCAAGGATGTAAAAAGCAGCATTTTAGGAGGCTTTTTTTTTTTTTAAAGAGGCAGAGCACATTTCTCCGTGAACTGAGAGTTTACAAAAAGGTGTCATGTTGTTCTGCTCACCAAGCCCCTTACAACAACATTAAAAGCCAAGAAAATTGAGAGTTGTTCTTTCTATAAGCAAGAACAATTGATATACTACTACAATGCTTTCAGTGATACTGGCTTATCCTATATCCTTTTTAAATGCCAATATACAGTATCTTGAAAATGTGACCTGTCACCCATCCCTGTGATAAGCCTTTATGTAAAGGTACATATCATTTTATTTGTTTAGCATGCAGGCTATGTTTCAGATCTGAAAAAAATGCCATCACATGACCAAACAGATATCTACAATTTGAGGACAATACAGTAGAGGCTTAAAGGGTTAAGATCCTGGGAATTTGTCTCCTTCCTTGAGCTCTCTTAAATCTGTATGAAGTCCAGTCTGAATTCCAGAGCAGATGGTTTATCTGGTGGGAGAAAAGAGGATTAGGGGGGCTACGAATGACAATTTTTACTTGAAACAATGCCCTGATGTTCCATCAGATGCTAAATTGGCATTCGTGCCCACAGGAAGACTGAAGGAATTTTTAGGCTGTTCAAATGTCTCCAGTGAAAACTGATATTGAACTGGATTGTCCCCAGTCCATTCACAGTAAAACATGACTGAAGTTCAAGTTGTTCATGTGTGCCAGAGTATCATTAACAAGGTCAGGGGTATGCACTCAAAGTTTGGGTTCTAAAGTTGCAGTGTCAGGATGTAAAAATGAATCAGGATGTCAAAAAAGTGCATACTGATGCCATGTCATTGTATCATAGTGTATAAAAGCTTTATGATTATGGTATGTGATTTATAAAGAAGCCATTCTCAGGACAAGATTTTCCAAAATACATCACATAAACTAGGGTTATGTTCAACAGCTGTCATATAACAGAGTATTTGTAAAATCAGGACAGTGTAAAAGTGTTTTACACTGAATTTTTTTGATTGATGAAAATAACAAATTACTAAACATTTATTGTGCAGGATTTATGTTCTTGATGCTGTGGCCTCAAACAGGTATGAGTTCATTTTCACCAATCATAATAAAAAATGTTCAAACTGAATAAACTGAAGGAAATAATTAATTTATACGTATGTTTAACATTTTAAATAGACTACACTGAAGCCAATATGCATTTACTGTTAGTGATTCTTACTGTTAACAATCGTTTTATTGAGATTTTGGACAGATATCTTTGATATAGAATATTTATTTGCAATTCAAAATCAAAATAAACATCATAGATAGAAACAATATTACTCTTGTCCTTCATCTAATTTGGAAATGTATTGATTGAAATGTTTGTCCCAGCCATTTATTTTGTCCTCATTTAAGAAAAGTGATAAGAAGGCAATAATTATCCTGACAATAAATAAAAAATATCATGCAGCTGTTGAAGATAATTTGCATTCCTATCTAAACCTGAGACCAGTCCAACCAGTTAGTTAGTCTGGTTTACCACATTATCACTGCCTGCTTCACTTCAGTGTAGCTTTTTTTTTTTTTTTTTTTTTTTTTTTTAAGACACAATTAAAACAGATCAAGAAAAAGGTGGAAACATCTGTAACAATGCCAGCTGTACATGATGG
Organism: Cetoscarus ocellatus; assembly: GCA_037902135.1. Classification (NCBI taxonomy): domain Eukaryota; kingdom Metazoa; phylum Chordata; class Actinopteri; order Labriformes; family Labridae; genus Cetoscarus; species Cetoscarus ocellatus. Next base: position 1,231,122 of record JBAMNC010000394.1, on the reverse strand, counting down.
ACATTGGTTAATCAGTGTTACAAAATAAAAATGCATGAAGATGTCATTAAAGTCATTAAAGAAGTAATTATAGTCAAGCAGAGTCTGTGTTGTCCATATGCAGTTAAATCCCACATGTATCAGGTAATATAAGCCGGTTAAACTGTATTCTGTAAATACTGCAGTGTCTCAGGTGTGAATTGGCACTTAGTGTTGCGGTGGCTTCTTCTATCAGCGTCTCCCTGGAGACGTGGTGAGTCGTGGTCTTGTAACACTGACAGGAGGTTGGTGGCGAGCCCAGATTGTGGGGACACACACACAAACACTCTCACAAGTGTAAAGTAAACTGCTCTCCAGCAGCACCTACTGGTTTATGCTCAGACCTGCAGACAACTTCATACTTCACACACACAGAATGTGGAGACAGAAATAAACTCCAGGTCATGAATCAGATAACTGCAGCATAAAGACATTCTGGGGTTCATTGTGAATATTGGCAAACAAAAAAATCTACATGTGTTAAAAGGCTAATTTGCATTTGCAGGGAAGAAAGTGTGGATGATTTGAAGGGCCTCGGACGGCTGATGCCCCAAACAGTGCTGTTACATTTCAGGTATTATTTTGTTTCAGATAAGTGTATTTACCAACATCCATAGGAGACAATGTCCCTCATCTGTCACCAATAAGAGGTTCCAGTTTATAGCTCTTGTATTTTTGTGTTAAAAAAAAAAAAAAAAATTCAGAAATCCACTAAGCTGCTAAACTCAACATTCAGGTTGAATATGATGCCCTTTAGTTTATTTATTTATTTTTTTAAAGAAAATATTAGCATTGTTTATATTAGTATCCTATGTATACCTCCATGTCTTGATATTAGAACATTCGAGTCATTTGATGTGAAAGAGTGCTAAAAAAATCTTTAAAAAGTATTGAGATAACCGGTAATATAAAATGGCTCTTAAGAAAAATGAAAACATTGTTTAAAAAAGTTATCAATAAAGTCATTGTATAAATAAATAATTTTATAATTTAAGCTGAATATGTTATCTCCCCAATTTTAAGGCTTTCCTTTGCTTCCTTTGGACTCAGAAACCTTGCTTTACTGATATGTTTACATTTCAAAATGACAAAAGAGTGTTCAGGTGATTTTCAGGTGACTGTATTCACATTTTTTTTGTTGTAGTGATGGAGGTGTGATTTGGGCAGTTTTGTAGAATAAGCTTGGGCTGTGGCAGTGGGTGGCAGTTCAATGCCTTTTGATTTTTTTTATTTATAATTATTCAAATATAATAAATCATTGCAGGGAAAACTAAACACATATGTTGTTATATGAAATCCATGTCTTCTGATTCTACATATTCAGCTCATTACCTTAGAGTCCATCACTCCAAACTGATCATGTGGACAAGTAAATATCTCAGGTAGGGCTGAATGATTTCAGGAAAAGACCTAATTGCAATTTTTCTGGTAGATATTGCGATTTCAATTTGATTCACAATTTTCTTTAAATCAAGCTTCAGTGCAATATTCACTATGTTTAGACAAAAGTAAGGAAATCAATGATCAAAAGCACATAACACATTATTCATCATTTAATATTGATAATAAATAATCTGTTTTCATTATTTAAGGGATTCTCCAACTTCTACTTCAAAACAGAGGCTTTGTATAGTTGACCTGCCTACCAGCACTTCCATAAATGCAAATTGCCTGCAAATTTGTGAAATAGTATGTGTAAAATAGATGACACAAAAGATTCTGGGTCAGTCAGGAGCACTGCAAAAAAAATTGAAGCTTTGGCAATCACATGACTGCGTTGCCTGAAATTACAATTTCAATCCGAAAAGGATAAATTGTTCAGCCCTAATCCAGGTGTCCAAACTAAGTTCCTTAATATGTTATGATGGCATAAATGAACAGATAAACTGACAGCTGCCTGCTTATTTCCTTTTTACATTAACTATCAGAACAACCTTGTATTTTATCAAGTGTAATTTCATTAATGTTCTTTTATAAAGTGCTACTGAACAATGATGAATAGAAAATGTAACACTTTATATTTTTATGCTAATTTCCCTTTAAATATTTATTCATTAATGACATCATTTTTGGTATGTGGTTTGTGGATTTGCAGCATAGAAAAGGAAAATCAGTTTCCAACACCTTGGGGCAAAATGTGGTCCATGATCCATTTTATATCGTCCTCACCAAATTCCTAAAAGTAACATGAAAAAAGGCCCACATTGCATCATAAAGCTTGTGCCCAACTAATGAATAAATCGGAAAACATTACAGATGCAAAAGGTCATAAATCACGTATTTTCTCTGCAATCTGCTCCAGTTCAGAGTCTGAGTAAAAGTGTACACAAAGCACCAACACTTATTTAAAGTTTTGCAGCTTCATGCAGCTTGTCCTGTTGTTGCATAAAATCGTGGTGTTGAGTCCTCAGTGTCTCTCCTCTCTGATGTTCTGAGTGTCTTTCTCAACTACACAAGGGAAGTAAGTAGTAGTAGCCCCAGGTCAACCAGGGACACCCCAAAATCCTGTCCAATGATTGGCTTTTTCCTCATCAAGTGTGACAGCTGTGATGGAGGTGTCTTTCTTGAGCATATCTTATTACTAAGCGTCTATTAAGCTAAAATGCTGAAACTGTGCGGGCACGTGTCAGCTTGTGCTTTCTTCAGGGTGTAGTCGCTCACTGAGTCAAGACACCTCTCAGCGTGGGTCAGCTGAGGGCATGGGCCCCAGGTGTGGTTTTTGGTATTTCTGGCCCTATAAGCTGGGCACTTTTTATGTTTCTGGGCTTTATTTAGTGTCTCAGGTAGGACTGTTATGCCCACTTTGTTTTTTCTTTTTTTTTACGTTCTGTGAAACGTTCTCCCTTCCATGAACGCCGCTGGTCTGAGAGACACCAGAGGCACTGATGCTCTCTTCTCAGGTTCTCACTGTGCTTGGGTTTATTCTTATTGATGTACGTTTGTAAGGGATCAATTAAGATTGTGCTTTTTGTTGATTATTTAATTTTTTTTTTTTGCTTAAGCTCTTGTGCTTTGACTTGTGTGTGTAAAGCACTTCATAATATGTTTTTAAAAATGCTGTGAATAAAGTTAGAATTTTTATATTATGCAAAATATACATTTGAATCAAATTATAATAAAGAAAAGCAAGACTAGAAAAGTGTTATAAAGCTCAAGGCCATTTACAATTTATAGAAAAAAGGCAAGAGACAGAGTTGAGAAGCTGCAGGTTGAAAGCTTAAGGATTACTGTAAAGAGAGGATACTTCAACTCTATACAAGGTTCTTAAACATGTGTTTTAACATTCACAAGAATTATGTAACCGCTGCACACACAAGGCATAGAAACACAACTCAACACAGAAGAAAAATGATTAGAATTCTCATAATAATGTGCTATCATCAACTGAAAATGCATAATTACATTTGTATTCATTTAAATTAACCATCAACCAGTGTGGCAATTTCACAATCATCCATTCATATCCTTATCCCCGATCACATGAAATCCCAACATCACATCGTTCCAATCTGATGGATCAGCTCTTACAGAAAAACAATCAAGCATCTTGCATTTGCAGAGGGAAACTTTCAGGAAAAAGAAAGTGTGTATGTGAGTTTTTCAGACAGAGGGGGGGTAGAGAGGATGAAAAAGAGAGTGAGAGTATGAATGTGTGTCATGCAGATAGATGGTGACTGCCTCCAAAGTGTTGCGTGTCAGCTTGTCTTTATTTATTAGGGATTTTTAGGGTCAATGTCTTTGGAGACTGTCCATACAGATCCCTGCAGTCCGTTCAGGAGGAGATTCTTATTTATGTGGATAAAAGCAGCCTCCTCCTCATCTAAGGAGAACAGTCAGCACTCACTCATGCTGAAACAGTACCACTGCAAGAAACTGGGGGGTTAGATTAGGGGTCCATGATATTATCGGTTTAATTTCAGTATCAGTAGATTTTGGCCTAGAGAGTTAAATATTGGTATTGTCCGATATTGGCATTTTTGCTGATATTTAAATAAAGCCTATATATTTGCCATATATATGAATCTCTTACATTAGCTGTGAAAATACACAAATATACCTTTCCTTACACAAATAGACTGACATCTTTGACAGCTTTTTCCATCAGAGCTCCTCGACTTTGGAACTACCTGCCTGAGGAGATAAGGTGTGCAGGATCAGTAAATCATTCTGAAACTCACTTCTATAGACTTGCTCTTACTTCATTTCAGATTTAATACAATTGATTTCTTCTTTACTCACTCATTTGATATTTTTTTTTTTATCTAATTTCAGCTGCTTTTACTCTTTTAATTCATCTCTTATTTCTTTTCTAAACTAGTCATCTTTCTATTATTATTTTACTCATCCACACACTTGTTTTACATCCCTTTTTTATTTGTTTTAATTTTCTTAGCCTTGTTTATCTCCTCTGATGTGTGGTTGTCTTCTGTCTTCTTTTTAAATGTTACCTCATTTTATATTTTGTCTCATTTCATTTCTATCATTTTTTAATGCAAACTTTTTCTATTATTGGCTTTTCGTCCTTATCATATAACTTCCGATCACATCATTTTCGGACTGTCTCTGGTGATATGCTTGTAATCACCATCATTCCCTCTGTCTGCTTTATTTTTCATTCTTGTTGATTCACTTTGTTTAATTTTCCTCCTTGTCCTTTCATTTGAATTTCCTGATCATTTTGTTTTTTTTACCTGATTGTTAATGTTCATTTTATGATACTCTGCCCTTAACTGTTAACACACTTTATAAACCTCTGTTTCAAAAAGTGCAATATATATAAAACAATTATAATTGTTATTATTATTATCATTATTATATATTCAAGGCCAACTGAAAGTCAATTTTCTTAAAGATTTTGTGTTCTTGACGAAAAAATATTGATATCACAAAAAATACATTTGGAAATATTGAAGGTAGTAATAATAATAATAAAAACAATATCAAGCATCCCAGGAAATCATTCTACTTCTTTGTAGGCTTTGTTTTTTTAATTTAGCAAAAGATAATGATTAAAAGCATAACCCTCCTAAGTGTCTACTTGATAGAGCAAAAAAAAGGCTTTAAACGTTATTTTTCTCAAAAACATTATTATTCAATTTACTGTATGTTTCAAATCAGCTTCTCACACTTGCATTTGATTATTAATACAAAATCTCAAATGTCAAAATTTTCACCTGTGAAGACAACCAGAACCGAGACATAAAAAAACCACATCTTGCCATTATGCAGACATCATAATACCCCACACACCTTTAAATGTGGTTCAAAAATGATTCATATTCAAGCCAACATGTTAATGTTCAATGTTTTATAAACCCATCAAACCAGGTCTTGTATATTGTTTTTGTTGCATTAATGCACTGGTAACATTTTGGTTCAAGAACATCAAAATCTTAGACGTGCTGCTGTTCATTGTAGTTGTGCTGAGTTTAAAGTTCTGGTGCAGAGACAACTCAAATGTTAATTTGCCTAATTTCTCTGTTAACTTTTATTTGTGCTTGGTGTGCAGTAACAGACGGAGTGACTTATATGACATCAGTTTCTAAAAGTGAAGGGGCTTAGTCTTTGGTCAGTGTTGCATTAAAGAGAAATCCTGCAGGTTGCATTTTTCCAGAGAATAAACAGCTTAACAAGCCCCGGAGATCTCTTGATGGGGAATTGTTTTCCTCCAGGTATCTCTTTTTGCCACCGTGGTCCTTTTGGTTAATGAGTGGACTTACTTAAGCTGGGCTGATCAATACTCTCCGGAGGTAAACTTGCAGAAGTTACTGTCTGTCTCCCCCCCTGCCCTATTGTCAGCCCCCCTCTCACACCAGCATGCAGACTGACAGGACAGGATGAGCTGATCCGTGTATGACATGTATGATACATACAGTCTGACCTTGTGATGGGGGAGGCCAGACTCCAGACTTGAGTAATGCATCTGTCGGCACAAATGTTCACACTGGGGCGAAATGTTTGAATGTTGCTTAAAAAAAGGGGAAGTGTAATTTCTCTTCTTTCAGAAGTGAATATCCAAATAGAAAAAAGGAAAATTTAAAAAATAATACAATGTTTGGGATTTGGGGGGTGTAAATATGGCCATTTTTATCTTGTAATCAAAGTTGAATTATTTTTTATTTTTTCCCTTGAGTCCACATTATATGAATAAAGATGTAATGCCCAAAACTACTTTTGATTATTGTGATTATGATATCTGTGATGGATGAACTACTACTAAATAATCTATTTAAGGTTAATCTCATCTGCAACATATTTATGTATCAAACGTAAACTAGATGTGCTCCAGAGCACAAACTTCCACTGAAGTATTTCTGACATTGTTAGTTTTGGAAATAAGTGGAAAACTGCCTTAATGCACAATTTCAGCCAATCCTTTAAGAAATTTCTGGATCTGCATCTGGATTTTGAAAATCTTTTCAGTCAGTGTGTCCAACATGCCCTGAACTCCAACAAAATCCCTAAAAGCTTTTGAGTAATCTTGCTCCCAGATGGACAGACAGACAGATAACACAAACAAACAAATGCTGAAAAAACCAGACAGCATTTTTACTACTAAATCTTCAGTGGGTTTTCCAAGCTGAGCTAATAGGCAGTTTGAGTTTTATCTGACCACAGAATAATAATGAAAGAGCAGGTAGAATATAAACATCAAGGCAACTATTTTTCTATTGCAAAACACATCTGTCTTTTACAATAAATTTATGATTTAAATGCTCATATTGCCATAAAAAAGTTTTTACAATATTAAATAAAAATAGAAAAATAGATTTAGTTAGAATGGTTGAACTGTGTTATATTGACACCAAAATTTTGAACATTACATGAGTCTAATGAAATCAAAAGATGTCCTTACCTGGACTGATATTTAACAACTAAAGTACCTAAAATCAAGAAATAACTATAATGCAATGTTCATTATTCAAAACAAAAAGTATTTTGCAAATCCCTTTTCTCTATGCAGCTTTGAGGAGAGTTATATTTGAACAGCCGAAACATCTTGAAAAGATATGTGCTGTGGTCAATCATGATCTGACTGATTGACCTGATTTGGTCTGATTCATCAAAAGTAAAAAAACCCACTTCCTGACAGAGAGAACACATTCAAAAAATTACCTGAAGTCATAGAAGTACCTTAATTCCTAATTAATTTTCAACTTTAGCCCTTTTCATCTTGCATTTCTGAAAAAAAACTGCTGTGATTAAACTCAGTTGTCATTACTCCACAGGTGTTCATGTTGACTCTGCAGTGCTGTGTGTATACTGCTCTATTGTTGCTATGTTATACATGCCTTTGCTGGATTGCAGAAGACTAGGGCACACCACAAGTCCCACATTCACTCAAGGAAGACATGCACACACACAGAGCACTGTGCTCCCTCGCTGGCTCCGTATGCTCCTTTTCCACTTTTGTTATGTCCCTAATACTATCTCTGGAAATGTAACAAAGAGGTGGTCAACTTATCACCACATTGTGATTCTGGGACATACATAGAAATAGCCAAAGGTCACAGGTGTAAATACTTTGTCTTAAAAAGTCACTGTGGAGGCTTATAATTCTAAGATAAGGGAGCATTACCCGTCTGAACAGCTTGTCAATGGTGCAAAGCGGACATGTTACAAAAGATCTAAAACCAAATTTAAATAACCAATAATCAAAGGCAAGGTCCTGCACATCATCAAGACTCAACAAATACATTTAAGTCACTTCATTTACTCTGATCATACTGACTGTCAACAATAAGCTGTGATTGATAAATAGGTGTGGCCACACCACAGCCCTTCACTGACACCTCCTCTGCTCTGCAACCTTTGCTTCTTACATTGATTCCACACATGCCCTCCTGCTCAGGTCTTCTGCTTGAAATTTTCTTGGCTATGTGTTTGCTGAGATGCCTTTTCACTGCAAAAATTGTCTTTACTTTGCAACGGAGGGGGTCCTGTAACCTGTCTGAACAGCAAGATTTGCTGGACTTCATGTCTGTCATCAGGCAGATCTTTCTTGCAGATTTTCAGGCTGATCGCCTCTTCCATGTCATGACTTAGCCAGTGAGCATCATTTTAAGAGAAAGGCAGTTAAAATGATAGGGATCAGGTTGTGCAAAAAGTGAGAGGTGACTGCAAGCTTCTGACGAATGGGACGAGCAGTACATTTGTTCAGTCTCCTTCAATTTTTTGGAAAGGTTCTGACCTTTTCAAGTAAGGACAATTGGATGTTTCCCAGATGGACTTAAAATATATCCCATCGATATGTGAAACAGTCTATATGGTGTGTCAGGTTGGGGACTCCAGGAAGCTGGTACAAAAAATCTGTTTGAAATGTTGTTTTAATTAAGTTAAACAACTTTATTAATCCCTCTAGGGGCATTTTTTGGAGAAGCTTGAATATTAAAAACAGAAACAAACCACAGTAACATACAAACAAACAACAGATGAAGCTAAGGAAGAATAATCAGCCCAATAAAATGTGCATGCAGAGGATTAAAGTCAGTAAAGAGTATAAAGCACCTGCAATGTACCCAAACGCTTCAGAAAATAGTTCTGTGCATGTGTCGATACCGAGTCTTTGAGATGCCAAAGTGACTAAACGTTTGACAACATCTTAATCATCTCTCAGCAGCCTTGAGTCAAATTATGAGAGAAAGTCATTTTGTTTCTTTTTAAAGTGTTGGTTCTAAATACCACTGGTCATTAATATCAGTCAATCTTTAATCAATCAATCTTTATTTGTATAGCACCAAGTCCTAGCAATTATGATCTCAATATGCTTAACAAAAGTGCAGGTTGATGCCATACTCTACATTTTTAAATATACTTATATATTTTAATAACATTTTTTAAATGTATCAATTAATTAATTGTTTTATTATTCCAAACCCAACATGATCCACCATGCGTACAGCATTTTGCCACAGAGTAACAGTTGCAAGAAAAAACCTGCAGCAGGAAATCTGGACCAGAATCAGATTCATGTTGAAGAGCTATACACCAAATCTGTTTACAGCCATAAAATAATTGATCCTGTATCATTTTACTTCATGTGGTGCTTAAATGGAGCCAAAATTTGTCTAAGATTTTTTAAACTTCCGTTTGAAACAAGTGTTTAGAAGAGTGTGGCATGAGTGTCCTTCCTGTGGTCCATTAGTGTAAAGCCAGGTCCTGGTGGAGAAAGATCCCAGTGGACCACCATGGTGGCTGTGGGTTTTACAGCTTCCTGCTCTTTTAGATTTTGTATGTGCATGTAATTTGTCTGGTTTCTTAAACTTGTTGGTGCTCAATTAAGTTCTGGCAGGAGAAATCAGTGTTTGGTCTCTGAGTTCTCAGAAAACCTCCCTGACCTTGTTGCATTTCACTCTTGTTACACCAAGCCATTCTCTGCTATTTTCAGCCCACCTGGATTCTTTTTGTAATAATACATGTAGATTGTTCAAGCACAAATTAATACATCTTTTTCTTCAGCACCATCTAGGCTATCAGACTATTTATATTGTGGTGATGTCAAATTAAATGTATTTAAAGTTGTTGTACCATTGAGGCATGACAAGAAATCAAAATAAAAACAATTTAAATCTCAAAGAACTTGGGACAAAAGTCATACAGATCAATGATGAACAAGCCTTTTCATTACAGAATATGGTTCATTTTAAGCACTGGATATTAGAAGAAATAACCAAAGAACACAAAGAAACTCAGAGCAAAAATATTTTCATCCTGATGTTTTTCCCTCTTATTCACCGCTGTTAGAAGCAATTTTTGTCTCAAATATTCTTTTTTGAAATTCTTCAGGAACTAACAGGAGACTAATTTGTCTCCTGTTGAACTTAAGCTGTCCCTGATTGGACACTACAGTCACCAAAACAAAAGAAAAAAATAGGCTATGTGGTCAATACACTAACAGGAAATTGTCACTTTTGCTAAGGGTCGGAACAGAAATCTTAAAACTTACAACTTAGTTTTCATTGAGAAAATCTCATAAAAAATAGCTCATCTTTTATTATCACTGCAGACCTACAAATACATTTCTGATAAAATAAATAAAAAACACTGCACTTATTGGCTGGATTTAAAATATGTATGGGTTATATTTGACCTGAGGTCTTTCATAGACTGTCTCAGTGAAGATCAGTTGTATGTTTTCACAGATATTAGCAAAACAACTTGATTGTTACTGCTTGCAGACAGGGGCTATCCTGTGGAATTTGAAGGATTAAAGAGTTTTTGCACAGGCATGTTTGTATGTATCTTTTCTGGACAACCCCAGCCTGAGCTCTAAGTCTGTATGTGCTGTATCCACTCGTGATGGGATTCCTCACATGTGTCACGGTCCTCCCTGGCTCACACTTCTCAACACCAGCGATAACACAAGAGGAGAAATCTCTCACACTCCTACACCACACCGGCACAGACACTCACTTTATCTTTATCCCTCACACACTCACACAGGAAGCAGAGGTGCTGGGGAAGTCCCCTTGAAGACCAGAAACAGGGCCCACTTTCTTATCTTTTGCACACAAACCCCCTTCACGTTTACATACAAGTCCTGCAGGAGGCTGCAGGACCTGCATTGCATGGACAAAAGTGACAAAAAATAGACAATGATGTGTATTTTTGGCATATGCACGGCATGCCATTGTGGCATTCTTTTATTATTTGATCACTTTAGCTTAAGGTGGTCTGCAGTCCCCTCCTTCAGCACAGATATAAAAATAAAGTTGGGCTCTGAAGTTTCAGTCAAACTATCTGAGTCATTAATATGTTTTCAGTTCCATAAACAGAAACTCTTTATTGCTCCACCTTTTACACCAGGATCCATATATCCGCCCCAGACAGCAGCCACACCCTTATCAAAGTGTTTTCTTGTTTTGCAACTCAAACCAATACTTTCTCCTTAATGCCCACAAAAAAACCTTACTTCATATTCCACAATCATGTAGATTATGATATTGATCGGCCCGCTCTGTAAAAGCATTATAAATATAAAGAGCATTCCTCCATTAACGGAGAGTAGGAAGCTGGCTAATGCTAATGAGCCTCAGAGTGCCCATTCCAGTCCATTAAGGGCTCTTAGCGCTGGGAAATGATTGTGTTTTCGCAGGGAGAAAAACTAACACGGCCACGCGGACCCACAACTTGCACACAGGGAGGTTAATGATGAATGGTACTAATGGACTTTCTGTACATCTGAGGGGAGAAAAAATAGGAGATTGGAAAAAGGGGAAATGTATTTGTTGCTGTAAACTAGAAAGACTCAATTCATTTGAGGGTTTAATTTGATTTCTGATGCATGACATGAAAGCCAAGGGGTTTTATGAAGCTCAGAAAAGTTATGTTGACATGACGTCATGTACTTTTTTTTAAAGTTGTGATTTTACTTTACACAGTACATGACCTGAAGGACCTTGTGTCAGGCTGTCATTTTGAAAGGTTGTAATTTCCACCGACACTGAGGATAAAAAGACCTTAAAGGCCGAATGGAAGATTCACCACATATCTGAGAACATATCATGCCAAAAATCCATCCAAACTGCATTGAGTATTGGTACTGCGGCTAAAACCACCTGTCACAGGACAGGAGAGGGGACATGGGAAGATTACCGGTCAGGGATAACGTACAGGTACAAACATTCACATTCAGGAGACTGTGGCATAAACACATCAAACCCAGTTACCCTGTGCCAAGCCCAATCACAACTACCAGAGACTATTGTCTCTGTGAGGAGCCTGCAGACTGACAGTGCAGACAGGAGACACACAGACTCGAAGTGTACAGCGGTCAGCTCTCTGACTACTTAGGCTGATATCTAACAGAATTTCATTGAATATTAGTCATAAAAAATAATTTTTGCAGCTTTGTTTTTGGTTTAATTACACAGAATCGCAAAAAAAAAAAAAAAAAGCTGCATGCCATGGGACTAACTCTGCACATAAAGATTTTTGCAACAGTGCATATGCATAGCACAGTTGCAGTGCTAAAATATCATATCACTCTAATTTACACTATTTTATACCTCTGTTTTTTTAAACAGCAAATTAAGAAAGAAAAAATGGGAAACAGTGGATGAAGTTGTGCAGCCACCTTTTGTGCAATTCCTAAAATTTCCTACAAGGCTTGAGGAGCATCTATAAATTGTTGAAATTAAGTAAACATATTGATCTTATTCCTCTTCTGAATGATAAGTGTAATTGTTGGAGCTTAAAAAAAAAAAAAAAAAAAAAAATATATATATATATATATATATATATATATATATATATATATGTACATATATATATATATCAAGACATGTTTTTTATGATATGTAGAAGGGTACTTGGTCTCTTCTTCCCACTCTAAAATTGTGTCCAAACGAATGAAAATTTTGAAATACAAAATACTTACATTGAAGGCACAAATGTGGGCACAGACAGGCATAAAGACAGATGACAACAATAAAAAATCATTTTTCTTCTACAGAACACATGACATAAATTAAAACTCAAAAACAGCCTTAAAGCTGACTGTGACTAAATATGTTAGAATTTAAAGATACAAAATACAACAGAATAACCCCCATTAAAAAACAAAGAAACAAACAAACAAACAAACAAAAAATACAGTCATTGTCTGCCAGGTTATTCTGTTCCATCAGCAGCCCAAACCTTACAGGGTAAGTTTTACTCAAACCATGACACATCTTTAAATTCTACATGACATTTTCAAGGCTGTAAGTTGTCAAAAAAAAAAAAAAGGTTTAATTAGAAACATGATATTGTCCTTAGGGGAGTCAATTAAACTAACCAGGTATTGTTGGATTGAGGTCTCTCCTGTGAAAAGGTCTGAGAAGGTCAGAGCATTAAACAAAGAAAACAGAGGCCACACTGTGCAGTGAATGGTGAGCTTAAAGGGGGGTCAGGCTGCCTAACACTGAGCCAAAGGAATGCTCATGGGGCTGTGTAAAAAAGAGGGGACGGCCGTGGTGGAGCAGGAGGTGAACTACCTGTCTACTGAATCAACAGGAGACAGAGGGGGGGAGAGAGGTGGGGGAGAAACACAATGAAATAATTTCTCAAAGGTACAAGACAGGGAAGTTTTCTTTTAACATTTTTGAAAATAACTCGCCAACAATGACTTGGTGGAGGACTGTATATATATATATATGCTTCAACTTTAAAAAAAAAAAAATTATATATGCTTTCTCTGACTTTAACAAGCCATTGTTAAAGTCAAAAGAAAAAATCGATGATAGGCCTCATGCCATGTAAAAACGGTAATATGCTTATTTAAGTCTGAATGATTTTATTGATTATTTATTTATTTATTTGTTTGTTTTGACTGAGAAGATAAATAAGGAAAATCTGTTAATAGTGAATCCTGGTATACAATTCAGCAACAAAAATGGAAGTCTGACACAAAACAAAACCCCCAAAAAGAAAAGTGAAGGTAGGCTTCTGCTCATGTTTATTTCTGCACCCTCAACAGTTCATGAACAGAAAACTAAAGCTGCATTTCTACCAGGTGGTCTGGTTCAGTTCAGGTCAGTTTGGTAAAGTTAGGAGTGGTTAACTCTGATCTTGTTTGCGATTCCACCAGTAGCTGTACCCTCACTTGAGGGTGGGTATGTGGTGGGTGTGTAAATGCATGACATCCAACAGCATGTCATGCATTTACTTCATCCACTATTTCCCATGCATGACTCACTGAATCAGTTGAAAGTAGAGTATTGCATCGTGCAGACATTCTTTACAGAAACAGCAGATAACAAATCACTCTAAATCCACAGTTTATTCAAACGTGAGGAATTTTTGTTTAAGCTGCTGTGGCATGGAGATTGACAGTTTTTGTGAGCAATTCACTGCATTTTAAATTAACTGAAGCGCTTTTCGCTTCACCCTTTAGGGTCACTTTGGTATGCTTGACACTCCTTCAGAAGGGTGTCAAAAAAGTGGGCTGGCATGGGTTTGTTATTTGGGCAACTTCTGTAGTTGCGTACCGTAATGAACTGAACTAAACTAGTCTGGTGGAAATGCAGCAGTAGTGCACTGCCCTTTTTATTATTAAAGGTCATTGTAGACTGCCCTTAACACTTTAATGCCTGAAAACACAAATTATGAGAGGGGTCCAACTGCAGGCTGCAAGACAAAGGCGTGTCGCAGAGTGACGTCGCTCAAGTGACGCCACTCTGTGACACGCCTACTTTGCGAACATGCTACTTAATATGGAGACGCTAGTTCATGGGAAATCATGTAGAACCACGCGAGATGTGGAAAATTTTAGTGATGAACAGTGGTGGATCGTGTCCAGACTGTAAGTGTTAGCATATTTCATGTAACAAACATCAAACAGTTGCTGCACTTAGTTGTATTTTTACCTAACCCTCACCCTAACCCTAACCCTTAACCCTATTGTACGCATTTAAATACATTTATTTTAGAGCAAAGAATAGGTAAGCAAAAGCACTGATGTTCGGCTGGACCGTGCTGAACATGTACTTCTTATCCCTTTAAGAAGCGCATGTAGTAGGCGTGTCACAGAGTGACGTCAGTTAAAGTGACGTCACTCTGCGACACGCCTACTGTACTGTGCAACACGCCTTTGTCTTGCGGCCTGCAGTCGGATACAATTGCAAATTATAGCCAGGAAATTCTAATTTTTTGGAGCTGAAATGTTTATTTCACTTTCTACTGAAATTCTAAAAAAAAAAAAAAAAAATCCATAAATTTAACATATATATTTTTGTATCTCATTTGACACATTAGGTGTATCAAATAAGATACAAAATAATGATAATCCATTTGAGGACATTTTTATCATTTATATGATTGTATTCAGATTTTTTTTGTAATTTGTTGATCATATTGATTAGATAGAGGTATAATAAAAGTATGTATCAAATATGATACAAAAGGCATTAAAGGGTTAATGGTCTCCCTCTCTCTCCCTATTAATACCAACAAATAATATTTTTTTCTTACTCTATTTCTTTTTATTCTATTTATCTAATAATGACATGATCTAGTTTTATACAGGGTTATACTGGTTTTCAAGCATCAGTCCAATGCAAGGGGGAACAAACAGGTCCTAGCACGTCAGTGCTGTAAATCAGATGTTCCTCTGACGTCCAGCTTGGGAGAAAAAACAGAAAACAAACAAACAAAAAAATCTACTCTGGGTGATGCATCAGTGGTGTAGCTCCTACAAAAGACTTGTGTTTCAAATTTTCCCAAATCAGCTGTGAAAAGCACACCCAAACTTTGTTTTTGGTTAAAAACATTAAACCAAAGTTGAAATCTGTATTGACAATAGAAGGATGATATTCAATCAACTACCTTAACAAGATAAAATGCGCTGAAATTATTTGTTCAAGGGCAACTCAGAAAAAGACTTACCAGTTAAAATTAAATAAAATGTCAACAAGATGTCTTCAAATGTAAAATTTAGAAAAAGGAAAAGTTTTGACAAGAAATTTGAATATATATTTGAATATGAAAAAGTAAGAAATTTGAATATAAAACATTGGTTGCAAGCTTTTGTTTTATCAGCAATATGAAATAGAAGTGATGAATCAATTCAAAACCTGTTAAACCTCTAATGCATATTTTAATTACTAATTTATTACTGTCATTTCTTTTCGTTATCATTTTTTATTACTAATTGTTTCATGTTATTATGTGCTGTCCTGTGTGGTTGGTGATGTCCATTGTAGTTTGTGTTTTTATGCTCTCTGTGCAGTAACTTTCTGTGTGTGGAATCAGAGCTCCCCTCCGACCTGAAACGTTACTCCATCTACATTGTTCAGTGACGGACAGAACAAGACACAGTCAAGAGCAGGCAGCCAAGCCAAGGGATCGAATTATTCTCACAGAGGAAAAGATTTACCCTGAACAAGCCCCCACTCCTCCTACAACCACCACCACCCTCATCAACCCACATTCTCCCCCTCCCTCTTTAAGCTACCTCTAAACCTGAGGTGAAATCTGAAACACGGTGATCCCCAAAACATTCCTGCTAAATCTCAAAAGCCAACACACGCACACACACACCACAAATGTGCACGGACGAATGTGGAACATACCAACGCACAACTGAGAATGCGCTTAAACATGCTCCAACAAAACACACACAAACGAACACACACAGGCACAACAGAGCAAGTGAGAAGTGAGATTGAGAAGTTGAGAAGAAGCAGGTCTGAGAGCAGCGGCAGGGAGGTCTGCTCTAATCCCGGGTGTCCAGAAAAAGGGGGAGGAGCAGGAATATAGGGACCATCAGTTGAAGGATATTGTCAGATACCTTGATGGCAGGAATACTGCTTTGGTATAACTTTTGCCAAGTTTAATAAGGAAGCATTTAAGAAAACAAAAACTAGCCACTGCTGAGCTGTTTTCCTTTTAAAAAAGTTTAAAACCCCAAATCTAATACTTGTTCCTTCAATACAAGTGGAAGTTTATGAACCAGCTAG
Source organism: Cetoscarus ocellatus (assembly GCA_037902135.1). NCBI lineage: Eukaryota > Metazoa > Chordata > Actinopteri > Labriformes > Labridae > Cetoscarus > Cetoscarus ocellatus. The sequence continues at coordinate 1,214,665 of JBAMNC010000394.1, read as the reverse complement.
ACTTCTTACCTGCAAAATCTAATCATTTCATCCTGAAGCCTTGTTGGTCATTCTTAGACATTTTACAGAAAGTCCCCGTTAGCATCCTCAGCGTATTATTTTCACAAGAGCTGTTGGGATGGGCTTACAAATGGGCAACCTTGAAATCAAACAGGCTCCCTACAGTTTCCCTATTTAGGTGCCATAGCACAAAGATGATGGACAATATGCCTTGATTATACATAGCTCAGGGCATTACTGTATATCAAACTAATCAGTGCAGCTCTCATTCTCTCTAAGTGCAGTGTGTGCAGCTGGCTGTCATTTTGTCATTTACATGGTGGGTTAAAAAGTTTGGTCTGAACTCTGGTTGGCTCATTTAATTACGCTTTTATTGTGACTCTAAACCCAGAGTGCCAACAGGACCAAGGCTGCCCATAAGGAGGGATAAAGGAGAAAGCTTTCAGGGCAGCAATGAAATGGTCCACTATATTGGAGCAATGACAATCAAAACACATTTTCAACTAAAACACCCAAAATTACATACTGAAGCATTAAAAAGTACATTTTATTTACTTTTTATTTGTTATAAAAAATTAGATTAACCCCAATGGTATGAGCCTGTTTCTTTCCTTTTTTTAATGATAAGATTGGAAATGGTCTCAGTAAACTTAACTGCTGTGGTGGTTACGCTGAACTAATTACAACAGGACCTGAACATTAATTCAGATGCCAGAAAAAAAGAGAGGAAAAAGACAGAATTGGTGAATTCTTTTGAGCACAAACAATAGCCATCGAAAGCAGTTTTTTCAGTCAGCTTCAAAAGCTGATCTGATGACACACAAGGGCAAATTAAGCAAAGTGACGGGCACAAATGCGACAGAAAAAGCAGCATTCATTTCAATCAGTCTCATAATATGAGGGGGGCAATGCCTTGTGCCTTAAGACAAACACAACCACGGGTGCCAACAAGGGCAAATGCTCATTTGCTATTTGACAATGTTAGCATAAGGCATAAAAATGACAACTGCATCAGGTGTAAAAGAGGAAGACACCTGCATTGGATGCCAAAACACTTTTCTCCAAGCATTTAATGGGCCAAATGTCTCTAGCCCTGGCCCTCGCCAGTATAATGGCACAAGATCATTACATTCTATGGGGAAAAAAGCAACCAACAAAATTAGAAACATACAATGTTCATGTGTGTGTCTGCGGAGAGTTTCTAAATTACTCTGAAATAAAAGTCTCCTCTCTACAAATGCTGGGCTGTTCTTTTGTTTTCATCTTGTTCAGTTCTCATTTTTGTAGCTGCTTTACGCTTTACTGCCCCCTGTATCTTTGCATCACATCAGCTTGTAATTAGTGATTCACATCAGTAGTCTGTTTGTGCATGTGGACACAATAAAGATAAACTGTTCCCACTGATGAATATCTGAAGGCCAATTAAAGCACTATGTTGGATGAAGTTTATCTCTGCTGAGATTAGTAAATCAAACTCAGATAAGACTGCATTGAGGATTTTTTTTTTTGTTTTCTTCTTTGTATACATACACAAAGCCACATGTTACTCATACACACAATTGCTGCTTTAAAAATAATCTTTAATCACAGTAAATAATACTTAATCTGAAAAGTCAGATTTTACTATTTTGTTCACATTTAACATCATATAAAGTAGAAATCATTTGTCATTTTCACCTTTGAATGGCCATAAAGATACACAGGAATTTTGTGTAAAAACATTTAAGTGCATTAACATTAAAAAGCGGCAAAAGAATAAATGGTTTGTAAAAGTAAATAGGACAGATATAGTTTAAATTTCACAGGACACTGCAAAAATAAAAAAATGTACCCATCATGAGACTGTATTTCTGATATTCCCTTTCACATCCGCCATTGTTCAAAGTTATATCCACAGTGTCCATGATCATTACATTAGTATAAAACACCTGTTAATTTTCAGTGATGCTCTTATAAGTACATTGTTTGTCAAATTTACCATAACTTGGCAGTGCCAAAAGAGGAAAATAGAGAAAATCTCAACCCAGCCAGCTGTATCGGTATGTTAACCTGTCTGTAGCTTTAAGTTTGGTTCCCACAAGCCTGCTGCTGTTGATTGTTGACAACAGTCACATCACATTTTGCATAGCAAGACAAGGACCTACATTAAAATCTTAATGTCATGCTAAAACAAGGGGGACTGCCATAGAAATGTTAAGTTCATGTCAAGTAAAACTGTCTGGAGTGCACTACAACTGGAAATTGTCTCTGACTTTGAAACTGTATGAAAGACTGTTGGTGTATGACCCACATAAGATGCACACCCGTTATCTTATTGAAGGCCTCAGATTGCTCATCGGACACCTGGACTGCGGTGAGTTTCAGATATGAAAAAAAAAACCTTTTACATCATCTGATCTGAAGGTTCAAAGACAGAATATACCTACATCCTGACTAAAAGCACACACTGACAGTCCCTTTGTTCCAACATCCTGCAAGTCCCAACACATTTTAGATGAAAACATAGGAAACTTTCCCCTCAATTGCACCTAAGCAGCTTTCTGTCCATCACTCCAGCCGCCCAGAGGTTTCATCATGCCTTGGTAGCATGAGGAACGACACGTTGGCATGCTGTGAAACACTCTGGTTTCAGTTGGCTGAAGCCCGCCCGTCATCGACGACTGACTGAGCTGTCTTTCCCTGAATATATGACCAGACATGTTTCATTGTGTGAGAGAACAATTCTGAAAGTGTGTTTGAATGTCTACCTCAGTAGCAGACAAACCATCACAGACACGGTGTTACAGTCTGTTTACTATCCTATCTTTAAGTTTTTGCAGGTCCAACAACCAAAGACTGCATAGTTAAGGGAAGAGCCACTCAAGAACTTCCTTATTATTTGGGGGGGATTTGCTTCAGCACTCCTACAATTGGGCTACAAATGGCTACGTTGCAGGTCAGTGTCATCATGACTTCTTATTTATATTACTTGTAGTTAAAGCAAAGCAGCACTAATTTTTCTCACTAAACAGCAAATACAAAACATAAAATGATCTACCATCTCAGATTGTTTATACTTTAAAGTCCATAAGTAAAGAACCTTATTGTGGTGTATTGAAAAGTCACTGTAGTTTTTTCAGTAGTTTTAACCTATAAGTGGGTTAATTAGGAGGCTTTCAGTGGTACAATGTGCTGCTATGTCCTGGCTACCATCCGGCCCCAGATATCTCCCTCCAGGAACAAAGCTCACAAGTTCCTTTATTAGCACTGATATTTATTAGTGCCAGGGGCCTCTAGCAACCACACTTTAAAAAACCTGAACTAACACTTTAAATGTTTCCCTTGGTCAAATTCAGCTGCTATAGCTTTGAATCTAATGCTTATGCTGAGAGCTAATAGCACTATTTGTGTTTACCTGAAGGAGGAAGGCTGGTAGAGAGGGCTCCTTTATTTAGATAGGACAGTTAACAGAGTAGAAAACCATGAGGGCTAGTGGTGAATGAAATGCAGTTAAGGAGCAACAGGCTAAATTTGACCCTGACCCGCCTACTTGAAGGACTACAGCTTCCAGCATGCACCATGACCTCACCTCTTATCATCACCCCAGAATAATAATTTTACATTTGCTGGCTCCATTAATGAAAAAATAGCATTTATAGTGTAATGTTTCTCCTTTGCCAAATAAAACTTGTAGAAAATAAATGATGAGCCAACACTTTCATCGGTGCTAAAATCAATTTTAAACAAAGCAGCGAGTAAAGGCCACTAAGGAGGAGAATTAAAACACACAAGAAAGACAACATCTCTGTTAATGACAGGCTGAGGAAAAAGACAGACTGTTTGCCTCGCTGAACTGCGTCTAGATTAGAGGCTCAGTATTTGAGCAGCAGACCAAAGATAAACAGGAGAGGTGGGCAGGGTGGGACGGGAAGGGGACGGTCCCAAAAATGGGTGACACAGCCCGGCTTGCTGTATCCCATGATTATCCCCTTTGTGTCCAGGCGTTCTTGGCCCTAATCAGAAGACTAAGACAGGGCTAATGGTAAGAAATGACGGCTCAGAGAGGGGTGGAACGGGGTCAGTGGGTGGGCCAGACAAGGTCTTTGTACTGCCCTTTCCTCACCCCCACCTTAATTAGTCAACATCGAGGGAGCAGGAAGGAGAGGAGGGTGAGGATAGAGGGGAGCAGGGGACGGAGAGGACAGGAAAATAAAACAGGAGGAGGAGAACAGCAGGTGAAATGGGAGAAGTGAGGAGAGTGGAGGAGAACATCTCAGGCAACAGATGGAAGACAACTGGGGGTGCTGGGGGGCTGGAGTCGATCACAGACCAGTGGAAGTGATGCAGGACGGTCAGAGCTGCTACTGTTATGGCTCACCTGATGGAAAGTGACACAGCGTCACACGCATTTCAACATAACTAAACAAATGCTTAGTGGAGCTGTGAGAAACGCCCTCAGGTGCTCCAGAAAGAGTCACGCTGTTTCAGTCAAGGTTGAATAATAAATGTACCAGCAGCCACCATAACTATAATAATTACAACACAGTTAAACACAGTACAGAGGTTAACGGGTTCTTTACTTGCAATAAATAGACTGCTACGTCAGAATTTTCTGGACGCGGCTTCTATCATATGATATGATGTGAATACCAAGTCAACCTGAACATAGCACAATGTTTCTGTCTGGCCCTGAAATGAATCACTAAACATTAGTGCATTGTTTTGGAGCAATGTGTCACCTGTTTAGCTTAGCTAATTAGCTTTTATACAGTTGGTCTCAGCGTGACTTTCAGTACAGACTTCAACACTTGATTAACATGTTGGGCTTAAAAGTTTTGGAGACTCTGCCACAGTTCATTTAAGAGGATGACAAAGCATCAGGAGCAGCAGAAGAGCGGATGGCCTCAACGAGTAAGCATGACATTAATCCACAGGTGATCGGTGATAAGTATGGTGTTTACAGGCATTCATTCTGATCAACCAATCAAATCTTTTGACAGAAATCTTCTGATCGGTGCCAATACAATCAAGGCCCCTTTTACTGATGACAATGTCTTTCTAAAAGTGGATTTTCTGTAATTCTCCCACAATGCCAGTATTGTCTTTTGTGTTTAATCATGGAAACAGATAAGAGATTATCCTTCTGGCCTAACAGACAAACTTCCACTCTGAATAAGCAGCTAGGTGTCTCAGATGTTGACACCAAACTGATAAAACACAAAAGATAAACATCTGAAACCAATATCTATTCAACTGATGTGTGTACCTACAAAAAATTAAACCAATTGTGCAGAAATAAGGTTCAAATGCATGACATGCTGACTTACTCTCAATAATATTTTCATTCTTCTAGTTTAGCTCTCAAAGTGTTTTCATTTGGGAGATGGGTGATAAAGGAGCTACTTCAAAAAATATAAAACAATGATACATCAGTTTGAGAGCCAGACCCTAAATCAGTGAGGAGACTGCCTATGATTTGTTAGCCATTGTTATGTGGCACCAAAATTATTTCATACAAACTGACAGGTTTCCATGTGAATTAAAATTTGTGTTGAAAGAGAAGTGGCAGAAACACTGCTGGAAGTTTTAACATTGACAGGTGAAGTTTGTTTATTCACGCCCACCAAATCATGGGCTGTGCTATGGAGGCTTGTCATTCCTTTTGGGTCAAAAAGTATTGTTTAAAACACAATAACATGCACACTGTGAAGTGACCACTAAGCTTTTACACAGGCACCGCTCTGCCGCAGTAGGGAGGCAGGGGAGGGCTCAGCAAACATCAAATTAGCCTCCCAACACCCTCCCTGTGGACGGAGCTGCCAGGCGCAGCCCCTCAATAGCTCCCAGCATCCTGTAAACACTGTCCATCTTGGCTACCTTTTATTTGAAAGGTGTGACAAACAATGGCAGCCCTGCATTGTAAACATGTGAGCTCATGACTGGGCTCAAGTTGCACTGCTGCTGAATTTGTCCAGAAAATTTAAAGCAGAGTGGAACCAAAATGCACTTTGACACAAAATAAACCATTAGTGGTCACTGAGGGAGCTGCACTCGGGGGTCAGGGGCTTTGGCAAACTGGTTGACTGGGAGAGGCGAGGGAGGGTCTCACAGTGGAGGGGCATGGTGGGTGTGGTTGTAGGAGGAGGGGAGCTTGCTGTTGCTCTCTCTTGCTGCTCTCTGCCCTTATTGCTTTTGAGTAGACGTAGGGCACAAGATCAGATAATCGAGAGAAAACAAACTTTCAGTTCGGGTGGCTCCAGGACATGAGTGATGGCGATCAGGATAGAAAGAACAAAAAAAAAGCCGTTCACCATTAGAGAATTTGTCAAATGTAAGGTTTGCACAGCAGGAGGTTCTTAACATAAGCCAGGAACTCTAAACTTTAATGACTCAAAGACAAATTGCAACGCTGACACCAGACAAACATGATAGTATAAAAATACACATGGAGCCTTGAGTCCCTCCTCTGCATTAGTTTCTTTGATATTTCAGCACATTGAAAGCTGTCAAACAAATATCACATGTTTTATCATATAGAGGTATTGTTGGGGCAGACCTGCGTTGCATCATCAATAACTCAAACCAGACCAGTGAGGCCAACAAAGAAAAAAGACAAAATTCAGTGAGAAAAAAAAGTAATGACCTCTTAGAAATAATAAACATGCTGTGTATATCATGTTAGCTTGCTTGGGCGGGGACAAGGAACTGTAACGGAGCAGTGGGACGGAGATCAGACAGAAGCTGGGTGTTATTTGACTGAAATTTTTTATTCACAACTTTATTGTAAAAGTGAAACACATCTGTATTTAAAATTGGATCTGAATTTGTTTTGTAAGTATTTCTCCAGGTTTCTGCAGAGTAGGAGGCAGTACAAGTGAACAGTGAACAGAACAGAGTGAATTGAAACAGATTTGGATAATTTGCATTTAACATGCTCTATATGTGATTTACAACCAATTCCAATGATAGAGTGCTTCTATGCACAAGACCAAACGTCGTCTTCTTTGCAGCACCAGTTGCCACCCACAATGTCTTGTTCCCCTGCACCCATAAATAGACCTACCCATGTGACGCTCTACCATTGTTTCACTTTCAGTTTCAGTCCATTGACTGTGGTTGGCAAGCCCAGTGCAGAGCAAAGACTGTAGACTTGGTGCAGAGTTGTTGACAACATGGCGCTGAGCAATGCTGAACTGGCCAACTGCCAAACATTACATGACCATTCAACCATAGGAGCAGACTGGGCCCCATGGGGAAGGGGTCTTATAATGACAGGAGCTCTTAAAGAGCATCTCAGACACACAGAGAATACAGCTGATTTAGGGGTACTCAATATATGAAAACTAGAAGGATTTTTTTTTTAACATTTGTGATTTTGAACATACTAAGCAGTCATCAAAGCTGAATACATGATCCTGCATTGTACAAAAGAGAAGATAAATAATTCTGTGACAAGCACAAGCACACTATGTTGCTGAGTTCACGCACAGAGGGAGTTTTGCTGGTGGAACCACAGAATTGCTCAGCCCTTTTCACTAACCAAATCACCCACCTTGGCTATCCATCAATACATTAAGAATAGGTCTTTGTGTTGGTTTTGAGTAGATACTTGTGGTTATGAGTGTTACATCTGATCATCTTTTGCCTGCAATAACTTCTGGAAACTTCCAATAGTTATTTACATATTCATCTCAAGCTGTAATGATTACACCTTTGTGATAGTTCACCTCCACTCTGGACTAACAGACACAATGGGATGACCTCAATTTGCTCCATCTCCAGGGGTCGTATCAGGGGTGTAATATTAGTGGGAGGGGCACATGAACTGAGTGAGGACAGGAGTGCTGTGAGAGTATGTCTGTCCTTGTGTGTATGCAGAGCACATGCTGTGTCCTGCTCTGTTCCATGGATCAAAAGCCTTAACAGAATTAACGGGCATCTATCTAATGGTAATGATGATGATGCTTTTTTGATCAAACTTATCAGAATAATTTTTCTTATCTACAATTCGGCTAGTCTGAGTTTTGTGGTTGAAACTTTGTGTTTAATGAACTTTGAAATACTTGCTGAGGAACATCCCTGCTTGGATTGAGAAAAAATAAGACATTTTTGATCGAGTTCACGTTTTTCTTACAGTCACAGATTTGCACTTATCCTGTAACGTTTATAAAGCAGATGATGGAGAGCCACATTTACTGTAAATCAATGTGATACAGTGCCACAGTGGAGTCTATAGAAAAAAGAACAGCATTGTCCATGTCTGTAACAGTGACAGCAGCCTCTTTATTGACTGCAGTGGATATGTGATCTGAGCGCTCTGCTGGGGGACGTTGTGAACTTTGACCCTGCAGCCCTGAGGCATGGCCCTTTTGCATGCTGGCAGATGTGACTTACTGGAGCAGACTTTCCTGCACTGTGACAGCTTGTTACACCCCCTCCTCCTCCTCCTCTGTGGACACACACACAGACCTCAAACACACACCCTGCCTCCTGCTCCTCCTCTCCTGTTGCAGCTCCTCCCTCACAATCTGCGTCTCTGGGGAGATTCATTAACAGACTCAGGCTCCTCCGCCCTCAGACAATGATTGGCACCATCAAGCACCTATCCACTCCACCCCTTTGCATGGATTTCTGGTCTGATGCTATCCTGGGGAATGTATAACAGCTGGAGGGTGGGGCGAGACGGACACTGTATGTATGTGATAATAACCACTATAGTAAGTTGAGGATTGATCACAGTAAGAGCACTAGGTGTTGTCACGGTCCACCAATCCAAAATACAGTTCTTATATTTGAATCATGAACCATAGCACGACTTTGCAGTCAGATCTTCCAACCAAGAAAAAGTCTAATTTTTCATTACCCTGACTGGATTAGGTGATTCATTCAGAATAAGAAACAGGGTTTTTCCATGTGAATTAATTCATGTGAATAATTTGTTTCTTTTTTTGCAAGAAAAGATGATAGAATCAGAATAAGAAAGTTATCCTTCAACAAAAACTTGTGAGGTTGAGAAATGTACTCAAATACGGCATAAATAGCTTACAACACTGTAGTATCACACTTTCTTTCTGAAAGACTTTGAACTAAGGTAAATTCATATTTTCTTAGTTCAGTTTATCTGACATTTAAACTGCAAGTTTCCTTCTTTTAAAAAAAAAGTAAAATTTTAAGTGACCAATGATGCAATATGAGTTTTCTTTCTAATAAGAAAATGGCTTTTAAAACACTCAATTTTATACTTCCAGGATTTTATTATGTAATAGCTCTACAGCCTCCACCTACATGTGTATTTGCTGGTTCTCACAGGTAGACACCATTCCTGTTTGAAATTTCGCTCCATGGCTTGTAATCCCCCAAATCAGACATTGTTAATGCAGTCAATCATTGCAGAGCTCATTATCATAGCCTCCTGTGGCCTCCCTGCCCCCTCCAATCTGAGCATTTCCAAAAGAGAGGGAAATAGAGCTGTATCTGATCCTCTACAGAAATAAAAGGTTCAATTAGGTTTTACTCAGCTCAAATCAAATCCTTATTTAAAAGACAACCAAGACTTAATGTAAATGGTTAATCCCACCACAACATGTGACCTTTAATGACCCCTTAACTGATGTTTATTCCTAAAATGTTTTATACAGTAATAGCTAAATAAAAGCACTGTGCAGATGTTGCAGTCAAATCAGACAACATGCTATGATATACTGTAGATTTACTGTAGATAAAGTATTGTAGGCCAGCATATTTCTGCACCCACAGCCCATAAGATATTCTCTCCCTAACCATGCGCATACCTTGTGCGTCTCTGCAGCAGCTAAGTGGAAGGAAAACAGCGAGTGCTTGCTGCAGAGAGGTGTCACTTGTTCTCGGTATTAGTGCTGGAGTAGATAAGAAAACAGATGGGACAGGGGAGGTCAGAGGGCCATGCAAAGGCTGACAGCTTTGTTTATTTGGCCTGTCTCTGATATCCTGCTTTCCCCCCAGCCTCCATGCCCCGCTCCCACTCTGCCTACAGCCTGACCTGGAAGTGACCATGCCGAGACGGATCAAGGCCACTTTTCAGCAGAGAGTCAACACCGCCCACCCGACTCGGCACTCAGGGCCAACTCAAAACACATGGGGCAAGTGTGGGCTTATTACGCTCTCTGACAGCAATAACAACTGACTAATTTGTAGGTACGTAGTTGTGCCAAGTTTGGATACTGTAGGGGAGGATTTCAACCAAAACAAACGTGGCTGACAGCGACAGCAAATAAGAACAGCAGATAAAAGTGATGGAGGTCTATTAAAAATCTGCTGACATTTTATTATGGAGGTAATGGATATATTTACACAGTTTAAAGAAATAAAATAGTCTAAGCTAAAAACTAAACAACGCGTCTTCTCTCTGTGTGGTTTGTGTGAGGCCTGAGGTCCTTACTACTGAAACAAGCCAGAGCTGATAACCTGCTATGGCACAGACAGATAAGAGTGTTCAGTGAGATCCCACTAACACTGAGCTGAAGAGGCGCTGTGAGGAGAGAGACGATAAACCTGGATCATACAGATTCCGGAAGATTCCCTCAGTCGTCTTGACTCATTTATTTTAATAAGTGATGATGAGACACAGACAAAGGAAGTTGGGAAGATTCTTAGGAGACTAACTAATGACATCTCAATTTATAATAAACACAGTTTACCGTAAGACACACTCAGAGGATTGTTATGTACCACACAGATGCCTGTTGTAAATAAGACATGTACATGATGCAGTAGAAAAACAGTCCTAAAAAAATGAGTCATAGGTCACAATTTAGCTAAGATGCAATCTGGAAGTGCCTGAATAGTCTAATCAAGGGGTGGGCAACTTGTTTCTCCAGAGGGCCATGCTGACTCAGAAACATGAGCAAAGAATAAGAATCAGAAGTATTTATTGCCAGCTACATTTACACAAAAAAGTAATTTGACTTGGAAAAAAAAAACAATTAATATGTTGTGCTAATGAAAATAAAAATGTCAAGAGGAATAAAACTAATAACAAAAGACAGCAAGAGGATAAGAAAGCAAGTAAGTCTGCTGACAAATGTGCAAATAAAATGAGTGAAGAAATGTAGGCCATGTAAAGAAACATGAAATATAAAATAGCACTTTCAAAGAGCAGAAAACCATAATGTTTATACAGACGATGTAGTGGAGAAGCTGAACAGATGTGAAATGATTGATATTGTAGGGAAACAAACTGGAAAATCAAATGAAAACACTCATCCCAAATCTTGTTAAACCTCTTGATTGTGGTGCAGACTGGCTTACAATAGGATATGTTAAACAAAAAGGCCTAGTTACATGTTTGAAAATTCAGTCAGGAACACTCACATCATTGATCTAACCATTTATCATAGAGGCTTCTCTTGGTGGTGAGGCCTCTGTTTGTGAGATGTTTCTTGGATTGGCCAAGCAGCATGCTTCTACTTTACAGGGAGAACACGGCAAAACTGGACAGCAGCAGCTGCATGTGTGTGTCAGTGGTGAAGCAGAGATCAGTGAGAAGGACTCTGTGCTGAAATTGACTGCCTTGCTGTGAGATTTGCTATGACTGGATAAGAGTAGGAGGCAATCATGCACTCAACTGGATGTCAGCTAATGGCAGCCAGAAGAATGAATTTCCTTGAAATTTGTTCAGCTTGAACTAATGCTTTGCTTCAAGATTGAATCCAATTGAGCACCTTTGGGATGTGCTGGAACGTGAGGTTTACATCATGGATGTGCTGCATACAAATGCAGTAACTCTGTGATACTATCATGTCAATATGGAGAAATGTTTCCTGCAACTTGGTGAATCTATGCCATGAAGAATGAAGGCACTTCTGAGGGCAAAAGGAGGACGAAGGTGTACCTAATATGTGTATATGTGTATGTTTACTCATATTGGATATGTAAAACTGTTAATCTTGCCACAATTTTGTTATATTGTGAAATGTTAATTTGTTTATACCTTCACATTGTCTGATATGCACAGCTGCACAGGTATCTAATATAACACATCACATTATAAATTTTGACTTGAAGCAAAATGAATCTCAGTGTTGTCATGATGACACCACTCTATGGTTCTGGCCCTGGAGTTCCAGCTAAATGTGCACCACTAGTGATTTCCAGTGATGCATATTTTAAATACATTATACCTCTGCTTTCTATGGGTATTTTGCTTTCTCGGGGAATACTCTGAGGTGTATGGTTAATTATTAGGAGTGGGATTAATGATCAGAGAAAATCTGCAGCGGCCGCTTGATCAGGACAGAGAAAAAGGGAAGTTCTGAGTCAGAGAGGAGTCGATAGCTTTAATCAGGCATCTGCCACACTACAAGTTTAACAGTTCAGTGTGTCAAAAAATCCCTTCAATTGTAAATAAGCTCCAGCACCCAGAAATAAATGTCAATGTTCAACTTTTTACTGGGTAAGAGAGGAGGTAATGGACTGGATAAAAAAAAAAAACAGAAAAAACTCTGGCTGCAAAACAACTTGATTGAGGTATAATCATTATGTAAAGCATTTACTATAAAAGAATGGATCTTAAGATACTTTGCCAATAAAACATGTTAAAAATGCAAATTTTCTTGCTCAGCCCATGGCAAGAGCTTAGTTGTAGCTGCTTCCTTTTTTCATCTGACTTTTGTGTCACATTCTGCCCAATTCATATACATACATACTGTATATATGATTTGTATTATTAATTATGATATTTTGATAAAGCAAACGTTTAAACAGCTGTTGGGATGACAGACTGTCCTATAAGAGACTGAAGATCACAAGACATAATACTCCATCTCTACAGAACTGACAGAAATAAAATGTTTTTATTTTAGTTGTGATAAGTGGATTAGTTGGTGTGCTGTTGTAATTTCAGTCAATCATGCTTTTCTTCGGTTGATTACAGCCCGCATAATTCTGCATGAAACAGTCAATTGGTACCAGACAAACAGAAACTGTGTGAAGGCAGCTGCAAACAAAGCATGAAATGTAACCCATTCACTGAGTAGCTCTAGCGTAATAAGTACAATAAGCTAAAGGAATAAACAAAAACAGAGCCCAGAGAGATTTCATCTTAATCTGTCAATAAAAACAATAATCTGTAATTGTATTTTTCCTATGATAACAGAATGACAAAAACAGACTTATAAAAAAGCACACAGAGACTTCATAAAACACATTTTTAAATTTCCCACAGTGGATGGACGTCATGTAATCCCTTCACCTCTAAACAGATGAGGGAAATCAAAAACAAAGCAGCACTGAAGACAACCAAAACATCTGCAGAGTGCTTATACGCCAAAGCTCTATGTCTATGGAGCACACCCAGATTCAGTCAAACAGATGGTTCATCTCCACCATCACTCTCAAACACACACACCAGAGCTGGAGTGAGGCGCCTCGCCTGCGGGAGAGTCAGCCTGCGAAACTGCCTGGAAGGGTAAAAACACACCAAGATGTGTGCTGAACTTTATGATGCAAGGACTTCTTTCAACAACACATTCATTTATCAACATTTTACCAAACTTGGTGCGTCACTTGAACTTGTCGATTTCACAAATGTTTTTGTAAATTGACCATAAAGTGCCTGAGAATCCTCAATGCTTTTGTCTCAAATTGTGAACAAATAAATTGACCAGCGTGTGCATGCAGCAGCAGAGGTAAGAATGAGGAGGGAATGTTGTATGTGTGTGAAACTGTCTTCCGTCTCTCACTGGGACATGCTCGTTGTGAGGCAGACCTGTTCAAACAGCGAGGGCCAACTCCTGTTTAGACTGGGCCGGCGCCAGTCGTCTCCTCACATCGCCTCAGCAGCGACAGGTGAGAGGCTTCAGCTGACGATCATCACACTCAGCGCTGACAGCCCTGTGACATGGCACAGTCAATCCATCACTGCTGCAATACAAAATTTGCCAGTCCTTATGCAGTGGTTTTCATATCTGAATGGCCACAGTGGAAGGTTTGATAACACTAAGGTCATACTGGTCTTTTTGACCATACTTACGTATGCGAAGCTTATGACCAATAAAAATTTCACTTCACAGTTCAGTTGGTTCTTGACTTTCCTACAAGTTGTTTTTAACTTTAAATTTGTATTGATACAGTTTTCACTGAAGGCAATTATGAAAATGTGATCATTATTTGTACCTAAAGTTCACAGTCAGTGATTCGGACCCCCTTGATTTGGCTGAACTTAAATTTAAACCTTTTTTCCACTGTGGCAGTCGCTTTGCAACAGCAGCCACTAATTTTGCTTACAGATCCTGACTTAAAAAAAAATAAAGCACAGTGCAGGGAACTTTTTTATACTCATTCTTATCAAAAAGTTTCTCAGTTGATATGAAAGGAAAAAAGCATGTTTACTTCCAGAAAATAACATTTAACAACACTAATATCAATAATAAAATTAACTGTAAATATAATATTAACAATAATAATAATTGCCAGTATCATCATCATTACAAGACTATTATTATTATTATTGTTATTCTTCTTCTTCCTCTTCTTCTTCTTCTTCTTCTTCTTCTTATTATTATTATTATATTAGTCTTGATTATCATCATTGAGAGGGCGTCAATGGCTCAGTCTGACAATTCACTTGCAATTGGAAGGTTGCAGGTTGGAATGTGTCCTTGGGCAAGACACTTAACCCAAGTTGCTCCCACAGCTGCGTCAGTGGCATGTAAATTGGTATGACAGGGCATGAACACGTTAGTTAATTAATACTTATGAACTACTTACATAGAAACTCTGAACCATCAGTGAGCAAATGTGAGAGTGAATGGGTGCGAATGGACAGATGTGTCCTGCAGTGTAAAGCTGCTTTGAGTAGTCAGAGAGACTACAAAAGTGCCATATAAGCTCAAGTCCTTTTACCATTTACCAGGTATGAAATTTGAAAAGATATTTGAGTCTAGCATTAATGATAAAAATGGTAAATAGTCAATAATGAAAACCATACTATCTTCTTCGCTTATCTGTGGTCAGGTCGCAGGGGCAGCAGCCTAAGCAGGGAAGCCTAGACTTCCCTCTCCCTGGCCACTTCGTCCAGCTCTTCCCGGGGGATCCCGAGGTGTTCCCAGGCCAGCTGAGAGCCATAATCCCTCCAGCGTGTCCTTCTTCCCCGGTGCCGGGTCTTCCAGAATAAGGACGTGCCTCACCAGTGAGGCGTCCAGGAGGCATCCTAATTAGATGCCCGAGCCGCCTCATGTGGCTCCTCTCAACGTGGAGTAGCAGCGTCTCTACTCCGAGCCCCTCCCGGATGACCAGCCCAGACACCCTGCGAAGGAAACTGATTTCAGCCACTTGGACCCGTGATCTTGTTTTTTCAGTCACTACCCACAGCTCGTGACCGTACGTGGGGATAGGAATGAGCGGTAAATCAAGAGCTTTGCCTTTTGGCTCAGTTCCATCTTTACCACGACAGGCCGGTGCAGAGTCGGCATCACTGCTGACGCCGCACCGATCCACCTGTCGATCTCCTGGTTCCTTCCCCTGCTTGCGAACGAAACCCCCCAATAATGAAAACCAAGGGATTAATTATTTTGGATTACACGTTCATTATGGAAAAAGTGCATTTTTAACAGTAACCATATGACACGGAGGGCTGTGATGCAATTGTACATTTTACTTGAAGTGCAGTCAGTACATTCAATATATATGGCCAAAATATGACTAAAATATCAGGTGTAATTATCAGCAGATATTTTTGGATTTACCAGTAACAATAATCAAGGTTTTAAGATAGTTTTGCTGACACTAATATCGTGCTAATAAGGCTGACCCTTAGAATCGAGTCCAATTTATTATGTAAAATCAGAATAAAAGCATCTATTCAGGTTAAAAATTGTAGTTTTTATTATCAATACACCTTTTTAGTTTTCCTCACCTGCCTGAAACCAAAATTTGCAGTTCTCTTTGCCCAGTGTGAACTGTGCTTTTCTCCTCATGAAATTGAAGATTACTCTGTCCCTGCATGACAGCTTTACAGTCCTGGAGGTTAAATGAGGACCAATCTTCAAGCAATACATCACATCCAGACTGGCTCCAGTTAAATAGACTATTGGTTATAAATATTAGTAATCAGCTCTGAGGAAGGGGGGTAAAACACAAGGCTTCAAAGCCGCACTAATAATCAATTAATCAAGAGTGTCCCTGCATTCAACCCTTTGTGGGATTGATAAAGTCAAGCCTTGTCATAAAAAGAGATCACTGAGGAATTCTGTTTTCAGAGCTGCTTACCAGACCTGAAAGAGACATATATCTGCTTAAAAGGCCGTGTGAGTGCATGCATCGGCTGTGGCCCATTTCTCAGGATGTGCAGTGACCTCGTCAGGCTGTGATTTTTAAGCTGCATGCTTTAAATTAAGATGTGCATCAATCTGAATGTAAAAACACGGGATTCAGTATAGGTGATGATAGGACTGTCATTTGTTATGACAGTGGAGATCTACAGGAGTCATAAAGAGACATGGGTAACAATTGATTTAGATCCACTGACTTAAAATGAGTGGCAACAATGGCAGAGATGAGCAGCTTTGATCAATAAGAAAGCCTCATTTACATCATTCTCACTGCCAGTGGCCAAATATACTTCAAATGAAGATATAACTGTAGTAGATTGATAGATTGATTGCATGATTAATTAACTGTACTTCATTTGTGATTCAGTGCCCAACCCTCCTGGGTGATAAGATAGAGAAAGATGGCTACAGCGGTTCAACAGTTCAAAGCAAGTCATTACTATTATGTGTGTTTCCCTTACAGCTTGCTCTTATGGTTTAAACACACAGGATGCGTGTTGGCTGATGCCTGTGTCAGCTCTTGCTTGCAGCGTCATGGTTTTCATACCAGGCACATGTGTGCTATATGTTAGCTGCAAACCCATGCTACCACACTTCTTCAAATGTCCAACTCAAAAAAGGCTATTAAAGATAGGAATCTTTACTTGCTTGCCTTGAAATGTAAAAGATCCTCAGAGAGACTGAAGAGTCACGTGTTCAAAATGGAATAAGGAAATGGAACGTTTAGGAAGAACCACAAAGAATCTCCTACAACTGACTTCATTCATCACACACCAGACCCTTCACAGAAAAGGCAAACTCAAAAACAGGAAGCATAACTGTCCTGTGTCTACCGTTGTGGACATACATTTCTGCTAAAACAAGGTATATATTACTGATTTCCCTGTTTATTCTGGCTGAGATACACACACAGCTTGGTAAATATAAGCAAGCCTCCTACTATTGGGATGCTCAGCGTCTGAGACCTGCTGCTCACGCCAGCAGTCTGAAAGCCCTGATCTAATGATAGGGGTGTAATAAAACACTGATGTATATCGATTTATCAGTTGGCTGAACAATTATCCAATCAAATCGATTCAAAGTCAAACATTAACTTGAATCACTGTATACGGTATACAGCTTTGAAATTCCCCATGCATACCTGTGTGACAGTTTCTGTGCTGCTGCACTGTTTCCTTTGAGTTCAAACAAGGGAGGATGAAGAGGTAACTTACTCCCCTCTCCACTAACACACGTAGCCGAGTAATTATCACAAATATGGAAAACTAGACGGAGTACATAAAAAGCTCATTGTTTTCTAAAAATCAGATGTTCGGTGCCTTAAAATGTTTAGTGTTTAAAAGTCTTCATGTTTAAACACTAAAACCCATTATATTTACAGTTTACATTTCATCATAGGTCATTGATTCATAATGATATTAAAAAAAAACAATACATTTAAAAATGAATTTTAAGGCACTGAACAGTAAAAGTTCTGGTCTTTTTGTCCCCAGCCATGCAATACAGAGCATACTTTATTGCAGATTGTTACATAAATACAACCTATTTGCATTATTGTGGTGCAAATGTGTCAAAATGAATGTATTATAACTAAACACAGTATCTTTATTTGAGCTAGAAAATCCAGTATTGCTGTGCTAATTTATAGGTTAAACTTCAACCGTTAAAAAAAGGTACTCTGAGAGAGTACATTTCTCAAAGTACATTGAAATGCTGACCATAAGGCATTTTGTAAGGTATTACAAAGTGTTAAATTTTAATTCCAAAAAGAGTCAACAATTACACTTCATTGGTTTTAATGTACTAACTCTATGAAAAGTGATACACCAATTCTCTGTGCTGTGGACCCATACGGACACAATTTGATCATACAGATTTTGCTGTGGATTTGCTATTCTGCACGAGCTTTGAACTACTACAAAAACATTTGAATATCTCTGTATTGTTCACTTAGAAATTTAACCACAGTATATTTGCAGCCCAAGTATGTGAGAGAAAGATTTTTTCCTTTAAAAAAAAAATCATGTGTAATCACATTTCACATACACAGGGGACATCCACTTATAAAGTCATTATTATTTTTATCAAATGAGTAATGAGGGGCATGTGGCTTTGGGCTGCCAGTTGCCCACCCCTGGACCACAGGCTTTGAGTAACAGTGGAGCGTTTAAAAAGCTAATCCAGTCTCACCCGCAGCAGACTGGTCTCCCCAACTCCCTGCTGTGATCTTTGGACTGGACACACACAAACACACAAACACACACTAATGCAAAATCGGGTCAAGTTCAAAAAATATACCAAAGCCACAAACATGACAAAAAAGTACCCGGGACTGGCAACATGAATGCACACATACACGCAGTGACACACAAACACTGTCATGTCCACTGTGACCCGCCCCCTCTCTACTCGCAGTCCCCATTTACAGCCTCTAAAAGCCTTTTCCATTTAGCAGTGGGCCCGGGGCTGTGAGTGACAGGGAACAGAATGGACCTTATGTTGTCACTTTCTCAGCGCAGTGGCCTGGAGGGAGGCCTGGCACAGCAGTCTGCTGCTGCTGGAGGAGGTGGGGGAGCAGGTGGGTGGTTGAGAGGGTGGACTGCGGAGGAGAGGGAGAGAGTGGGAGGGAGGTCCACCACCAAGCTGCAAGGGCACAAACATAAACTTGGCTGCAGCTTCAAATTTACTTAGAAAGTGTAGCCTGCAGGGAGGCCTGGCACTGTTTCCTGTGTCTCTGTATTCCCCATGAATGGAGGAAACAGACTCAGCTGAAATCATTGTCATATCAGAAATAAGACATTCATGGAAAACAATGGTTACATGAGCAGAATCTGTCCACTTTGATAAGATTTTGAGCTGTTTTTTTGCCTTTACTGGACATGACAGCTTGCATTGAACAGGAATTACATCAATAGAAACAGGAAATTTCATGCTTTCAGAAGCAGTGTCTCACAACTGAGAGGAGAAACAAACCACACATTAATTTGCAGAAACAGGAAATAGATAAAAGATACTTAGGAAAAAAAAATCTGTGACTTTATGTACACATGAGCCGAGTATTACATTACAGTCTCCTTTTAAAGGAAGAAAGGGTGTCATCAAGCATAAAAATGTCTTTAAACAAACGATCACTTTTAACTAGGTAACATCAAAATGAAAAAAAAAGGCCAGCTTTTAATATAATTTAATATAAATGTGATCCCACATGCATGAACTGAGGATACATAAAGATTTTTCAGTGATGCATTTTAACACCAAAACAGACAAACCATTAAAATAGACAATTATTGTTACTGCAAATTATTATAATTATCTTTATCATTATCATTATTACTATCATCAACATTTCTGTCATGGTTTTTATTTTCATTATTATGGTTATCATTATTGTTATTATCAAAATGAAGAATGCTAATAAAAGTATTGTTACTGGAAAAAAAAAAAACCCAACAAAACCTGCACTTTCAGAGATAAAACTATGTTAGTCTTGGCTTTACATATTTGTATA
This sequence comes from Cetoscarus ocellatus, assembly GCA_037902135.1. Classification (NCBI taxonomy): domain Eukaryota; kingdom Metazoa; phylum Chordata; class Actinopteri; order Labriformes; family Labridae; genus Cetoscarus; species Cetoscarus ocellatus. The sequence goes on along the minus strand of JBAMNC010000394.1, from coordinate 1,194,871 downwards.
TCTACATGCAGACAAATCAGTGTTGCAAGCCTGGTGAAATGTTTTAGAATATTGTTTCAGTTGTCCTGTCCCCCTATTTTAAGGCAATCTTTCCCAGCCCTTCAATGAAGTGTTATGTTATTTTGTAATTCTTAAAAAGTTTTTTTTTTAACTATGTTTTGTGCAGATGTAACAAAGACTAAAAAATTAGAACAAGCAAAAAAAATAAAATAAATAAATAAATAAAACTTGATTAGAACACAAACTCAAAAATGTTGACTCCACAATAAGGTTTCATCCCATAAAACCACTTCTAAAAGAAACTAAGAACATGGAAAACAGCTACTTCTTTTTGCTTTCATGTGTTAGTCAGAGATTAAGGAGAAAACTGTAACTACTGCCAGACACTTACATGTCTAACCTGACACACCAGCTGGACAGTTCAATTTATTTATTATATAATATAATTATATTTAATATCCTCTGAGCAACAGCCTATAGAAAGTGTTTGGGAATGGACAGAACCTTTCAAAAGCTTATCCAGCTTGGACCATCGTTCTGTCAACCACATTCATCATGGGCCAATCACATAATGTAGTACGCTGGCACAACTGCTGTGGGGTAAAGTAAAACAAACCTTTCCTAAAAAAATCCTTTCCTGGTGAAATGCTTTCAGTGCTGTTATCTTTTCTTTTTCATCTGATAAAGAACTGTGGGCAGCACGGTGGCGCAGTAGTGTATGTGCCTCACAGTAAGAAGGTTGCTGGTCCAAATCCCGGGTTGGTCAGGGCCTTTCTGTGTGGAGTTTGCATGTTCTCCCTGTACATGTGTGGGCTCTTTCCAAGCACTCCAGCTTCCTCCCACCAAAAACACGCTTATTAAGTTGATTTGTGATTCCAGTTTGCCCTTGGGTATGGGTGGTTGTCCACCTCTCTCTCTAGGCTCCAGCCCCCCACGACCCCAAAAGGGATAAGTGGTATAGAAAATGGATGGTTAGAAGAAATGCGGTCAAGGTCTGACACAGCTACTGAAGCTGTTAACATTTATGCTAACCTCTGTATGAGCATTCACTTCCTGCTGCAGTCTTGCTCGTAGGTCTCACCTTGTTCTGCTCTAAAGGACTCTGATTGGGCTGTCCTGCTTTGGGCTGCTCGCTATCGTTGTAGACTGGAGCTTGGCAAGATGGATCTGCCTGATTGCAGACATTAAATCAGGCAGATGCAGCTGGTGCACAATACCTGCTTGAGGTAGAAGCAGCTGTTGGCTGCAAAATATGGTGGGTTTAGTAAAAGGACTGAGGTAGTGTGTTATTATAGATTGATTGGTAGAAATGATATTCCTTAAGTTATAAACTATGGTTAACCAAGGTACTTGGGCAGTAGTTATTAGAAATGCATTACTCTAAAATTTTACTTGAGTCACAAGATGGGGTTACCTTTGTTAAAAGCATTAACACTATTACAGTCACCCATCAGAGAAACAGTGACTGGATTTTTCAGGGAGAATGACATAGGATGAAGGAGCTGCACCTCTAATATCTCAAAGTTTTTTCTTTATGTTTTTGTCTGTGAAACAATCACTAATTTTCTGTTGTAAACTTGATCTTTAACCATCTGAAAAGCTGGTTTTAGGGGGTAAAGTAATAAACAACATGAAAAATACTTTTGATATTGAATATTTGATTACTTCTTTAAGTTATGACTGAAAAGTAAACACTGTGACAAATAAACACCTCTTTAAAAAACTCTTCAAAGTAAGGAGTGGTTAGAGTGTCTACTTAATTTATTAATTATGATTTACTTGAGCACAGAGGTATAAAAGGTTTCCTGCATAGAATGAATCATCTACCTGATGTTAATAAAATAAAGAAAAACAGTAATTTTAAGAATAATGCAAAATACTTAAAGGAAAACAGCTATGGCTGCCCCAATATAATATGGCAATATGATTTATTAAATCAGTTGAAAATTCAGATCAAATGTTGAGAAATCAATAAGTGATCATGTATAATTGTCATATCAATATTACATACTATATTTAGATTATTGATTTTGCCATAATCAGTCAGTCCTAACCAATACATTGGTATAAGGAAGAGGGTTTAATGCAACACATCAATACCCCCAAAACTAGGTAGTACTGTGTAAGAACTGGTCTCTGGATGTCCAGTATTGACTTAACTTGACTATCCTCATCTGATTTGTAGGAAAATTGGAGGCCTTATCTGATTTTTTAGCAGAAAGTACATCCGATACAGTCTGTGATAAGATACATTAAAGTTCTGGGGAAATGTATTTAACAGCTACTGGTCCATTGTTTTGCTCCCATCCATGACTTCTGTCATCTTTAAAAAAATGAATTAGTCATTCAGGGTTTGGTTACTGACTTCCTGTGGTTTTTCCAACTTGGGCCTTCAGTGGCTCAGCTCTCAGGTATGCAGCAAGTAAGGAGCCATGTGTGATGTTGACAGATGACCCGGTGCTGACAGTGAGTGGCAGGCAGACTACCTGTTTCACAGTTCAATAGGAGATTCATTAAGCATTTTGGACAGGCTCTTTTGGAGAGGCCTCGCTGTGGAGTAACCTGAGCCCGAGCCTGAGGGATACTGTAATGTTTTTACATGAATCGCCCCAAACTATGGATGAGCGCGCTGTCACAGGCCAGAGGAGAGAAGGAGGGGAAGGAGGAAGAGAGGGGGCCGACAAGCTTGACTTCCCTCATCCTTATCTCCCTTCTACCCTAATGACAAACGGCTCATCCCACCACTCACTTTCCATTCAATGCAGGTTCCCAACTTTTTTTCCCCGTCTCCCCTTCGTCCCCGTGTTGTGACAGGCATCTAAATTGATTAAGCTGTGCCCCTGGATCTGACACTACAGTGTGTTGCCTTCTATTTGTTGATTACTATTGATTTTCTTTGATACTTCATTTAAAAATCAATAGCCAGAGAAGAAGAAAAATAGGCGCAGTTTACACATACTTTAACATACTATTGTGCAACAAAGAAGGCCGCACTTTTGGCAGTAGCTGTTATGGCAGCAGCCAATTACTAGGAAAGCTCTTAACAGGTGAAAGAGAGAGGTCCCAGATCGATTCAGAGCTTTCTTCTCCAATCACAGAAAGTGGCCATAAATTAAAGCGCATCTGTTTTGTTTTGAAGACAGCCATGAAGCATGGCGGCAACTTTTATTTTTTATATATATAAATATATATATCTTAGCATCCTCTTCTCTTTACACAGCCCCCACTTCTGAAATAACTGCTCCATCCTCCATCATTACATGACAGACAGAAAGGACAAGTGTCAAATAACAGGCAAACAGCGGCCCAACAGCATGATATATCAGTGAAACTTGACCTGTCTCTCCACATTTGAATTTACAATGGCAGTGAAAAGTCATTTACAGTAAGTTATGTTATTGTACTCCTCACATCAGCCACTCTGGCTGTATTACTCCAGACTTTTTATGTATGAGGTTTCTGTGTTTCTCCTATAAAACCAGAGTAGAAAGTTGTCTATAAGTCTGCACAGAAATCCTCTGACATACTTCAAGATTGCTATTTCCACCAGCAGTAACAGTAATACTTAGCACCGTGCGCCATTCAATTTTATGAAACAATGTAGAGAGGCTGTAAAGATGAAAGGGAGTGATGGATCGGAAGCAAGAAGACTGAAATGGTTTTCATAGCTGGATGCTGTTAAGGTTTATTTGACTCCTGACTTCTGCTGTGACACAATAACTTGACTTAGAGGTGGGTGGTAAATCCATTTTTCTTACAGAGATAAAACATTAGGGCATTCTGACAAACCAGTTGTAATGAAAGGATAATTATGTCAACAGGGTTTCAATTCGTAAGAAAATAAAATTTCACCAAAAAGCAAGTGTTTAGACCAGGGATTATAACAGTCAAATCAACCCCTAATTACTTGTATTTCCTCATGAATGAGTATACAAGTACTTATTCATTAGCTTTATATTCTTACAGTAAAATATATTGCACACAGACCTGTCGATGACTCACTTTGTTGTCTGTGGAGGCTCACCAATACTTATGCAAGTAATCAATCAAACAATGAGTGCTTTAGATGCCCCTGTACACTAGTTGTTCTCAAATACAATCAAGAGGCAGAATAAAACATTAATATATTCATTCAATTGTGTATTTGAATAATGTAATGTCAAGGAGGGAAAGAAATGTAAGGGAAAGAAGTGCTTGTATTTCTGCTTTCAGAATAAAAAGTCTTACATCATTTCAAATTGAGTAGAGTTAAAATTTTGGTGTAAGCGAAAATTTTGGCAAAGGCAGTGTTAATCCCACTCTGGATGGACTCAAATCCCTGATCCTCGATGTTTAGGTGTCACCGCAGGATCTTTAACACCGATCTTTTCACTCTGAACTCTGAACATGTAAGTGACACTTGTAGTTTTTTATATGTGGCCCAACCAAATATGGTTTCCTAATTTCAATGAATTTTCCCCATTAATATATAGCAACTGAATACAACAATGTTTACACTTTGCAGTGTCGTTATAGAGTTAACACCTAAGTAGATAAAGATCATTCTAAGAGTGCATTAATTAAAAAAAAAAGCATAAAAAAGAGTCAACTATTACACCTCTTGAGAGTTCAAGTATCAACTTTGCAAAAGAGTGAAAAAACACTTTGTGATGTGGACCCATATACACTTAAGAACTGTTAATATTAACTCTGACAGTATTCATTTGTTTAAATAGATTTTGCTGTGTAGGTTTGCCTGTGCCACTCGGCCTACACAAAAATATGTCATATCAAATGCATTTTGTCAAATTTTAGCCCTAAATGTCTCAGTAAGGGATGCCATTGTACGTATTAAATTTCATCTCGCAATTATCTTAGCCAAAAAAATAAATGTATGAATTAAAATCTAGATCACAATACTACAAAAATAATGCTGTAAATTAATAAATTATCATTATTTATTTGTCTATGCTTTAGCAAAAAAAAAGTAAATAAAATAGGCACAGGGAGATGTAGAGACAGTCTGCAACCATAACTGAACAAAAATGACTGAGAAAAAACGCATATATTATCACAGTATTTTATAATAATATTCAAGTTTCTACATTTGATTCTCATGATTCTCAATGTTGTCACGACAACTATGAATGTGTGGGGTCATCTCTCTCCTGAGTTGTGTTAACCTGCACTTAAGTTACCTGATTTTGTCGTTTGGTTGTATATGATAAGAACATTTGACAATGTCATGTAAAAGGACTTAAAGCCGCACTACATAAGATTCCGGCTTTCTGCTCTCTAGGGGCCTCTATGGATGTTGAGTGTAACTGCACTGTCGTAAAACAGAGCGCCTCACAGCAACGTGAATTTGTTGACATACAAAGGGAAGAGAAGCGAGCCGACAGGATGCCCTGAGAGACAAATAAACCATGTGGACTGATAAGGTACAGTCTGATCATGTTTCTTTTCGAATAAATCATCATGTACTTACAAGTCCAACAATAACAGGGCAAAATCAGCATCGGTCGGACATCCCTCCTCGTTTTTCATCTCACACCAGCAAGCTAACACCAGGCCAATGTTTCTCCCTGTCCGGGCATTTAGCTTGTTACTCTCCCGCTTTCTTTTTTTCGTCTCCTCCGATAAAACTTTTCTTTTCTTCAGGTTTTTCGCTGCTTCCGCCATAATAACAACTCTACATTTAGCTTTCTTCTTTTTCTTCTTGTTTAACGGCGGGTGCCATCCAGCGTCAGAAGAGCAATACCGCCACCCACTATGCAGGAGTGTGAGCCAGAGGTCCCTATTTCCATTAAAATAGGGAAAATATAAAATAAAAAATAAAAAGAAAGGAAAATAAATGCATATTTACTTTAAATTCTGTTCATTAAATCTGTTTTAAAAATTCAAAAACTGCTTTATATTCTCATTTTCCCAACGTTTAGCTTTCACCTCAAGGGGGAAGTGACGTATGCCATAAAGCAGTCAAAACATTAAAAAATTTGTAGTTTTTTAATGTGGAAGTGTTCCTACCATCCACCTCAAAGTTACATTGTACCAGTGAAGGCGATACAGACCCCCTCAGACCATGACAGATGTGTCACTCAACCTGTTGTAAGGTGATGTACCATCACAATGACTCTAGAAATATTATATTAGGCTGGAAAAAAATACATAGTGTTGGTTAAAATCATGATCAATACTTTTCAAACTAACATGCTAATTATTGTCTGATTTTTCTAGTCAGGGTGAGTGAACAGGGAGCTGTTTAAGTTTTTGAAAAAGAGATGTAATTAGCTGCAGCCCTGGATCAAAGCAATCCGCACTGATTTATTTTGTCATAGTCAGACAAACTTGCTCTGCAAAGTCAACACAGTTAGTTTGTGTTGCTTTTATTTAAAGTACACACAGAGGTAATTTACATTCAATGAGAACCCCAGAAAATGGATGGTCACAGTGCCATCCCTGTTGTTGTGTGTGCTGCGCTCTACTTTGTAAATCTGAGCTATTCCTCTATTATGAGATATTTACCTCCATAACGTTACGTTCTGCCTGTTTAAGGCTCAGTATTAAAGGTTTAAAACAGGCAGACTTTTTTCATTCTCTTGGGGAAAATAGGGATTGTATAACAGCCCTAGTTACAATTAATATAAAAAGTAACTAATCTAATATATAGTTTATTTTTCATTAAAAATGTGATAACAAACCTCAGATACATCCAACAGTTTTCATAAGCCAGAGCTTCCTTTTTATAGTTGTAACTGTCAGAGGAATCATGATTACCATCATGACAGAGCTGCCCTGATGGGACCTGGTCACTTTAATGTTACCTTCAAAACACTGGATTTTAAGTCATAGACTGCTGCATAGGAAAACAACACATTTATGACCATTTAAGTATCTTATTCAAGTTTTGTGCTGCTCTGTTGAAATAAACCATTACTATTTGCTGCTACAGGTAAACAACAACATTGTCGTTAACATGACAATGTTGTCACCAGAAACAGAAAGGTTTTTCCTTTGCATTTTCAAAATCGATTCACGTTCACACAGAGACGCGAGAATGACTGAAAACGCTGTAGTGTGCATGCCAGGCCAGTAGATGGCGTTTTTTTTTTTTTTTTGTGAAACAGCGGTGTTAGAACATGCGTCCGGTGAAGACAAACTTTTTGTAAATAACAATGGTGAGTGGACACACGAAGACGCAGGAGTTTCTTGTCTGGACAACAAATCTGTCTGGATATTAAACCGAGCACAGTAAGCAGCACACATGAGGCTTGGTAGACAAGCTGTTGTTGTTGATGTTCCTGGGATGCGTTCGCAGCCTTCACATGAAAGAGTACTGCGCAAGTGCTGTACGTCCATGTTTTCTCTGGAAACGCCGATTCCCGTTTACCCAGATATGGATACGAAAACGTTTTCAACACTTTTCACTTTCGACCCTGGTTTCAAAAGTTTGCAGATTCAGACACTCCAGGAACAGTCCCTGTGTAAACAGAAGGCGAAAACGCAATGTAAACTCTCCGTTTTCTGTCTTTTTCATGGTCGTGTAAACAGGGTCTTATGTTGCCAAAGGCCAACTCCACTCCTCACCCTATCAGCCCTATAACAGCCCAATAACACATTTCAAGTCAACGAGACAACACCTTAGATGTGTTTTTTTTTTTACACTAACTGACTTGCAAGTAGTTTGTGGCAGAGGTCAGGTATGCCACTTCTTGACAGATTTCCTCACATTGTACAGATTTTGAATGTATTTGGTGGCCATTGTGTGCTACTGTATGTTATTTAGCTACAGTGCAGCGCACGTTCAACAGTTCCCAAGTTGACCTCTCCTCACGAAACCCAGCACCCACAAACTCCACAGCCTTTATTGGCTGCTTTCAGTGTTGGTCACCAGCCACTACAGCCAGTAAAGAAGCCAGCAAATAAAAACAACACACACTGTGTAAGTAGTAAAACTTGGGGGTGCAGGATCTTTTATCTTCAGTTTTTCTTCCTATGTGAAGCAGTACACGTCTGTCCTCAGTTGCACTGATCTTTTTTCTCTCTTTATCACCTTTTCTCCATCCTCTCCCCCTTGTCACCCCTTGCCCAAACTCAAGCATGCAGAACAGAGCGGGCAGGTCTTCTCCAGCAGACCAGAACGCTCTGTTCTCAGAGTTCTCACCTTTCACCCGAGGTGAACGTGAAGCGGCACTGCTCCGGCCCCCCCCAAGGCCCGCGGAGACCAGAAAACAACACCGATCTAACGAGCTGAGTTGTGAGAGGAGTCCTGAGTCTCGGTGAAAGACGCATGCATACAAAGGGAGCAGGTAGAACAAGTGACTGCCAACAAAGAAGAGGCAGAAATGACACAAAGTCTCAAAAGCTAGCTAGACTGCGAGGTTGTTGAGGTGTCAGGGTCTTTGGCTCTTATGTGTGTTTGTGAGGCAGAGAGAGAGAGTAAATGATACACTTTGTAATTAGTCATCAGCTTTACAAGCCTCTAATTACATACATCACAAACAATCCTTTTTAATAGTGTTTTGCAGATGTGCGTTATGGTGTTAGCTATTAGATTGTTGGGCAACAATTATGAAGGGTGAAGGTAACAATAAAAAAGTGATAAAATGGAGATGATGTAAACTAGTTAGAATTAATTAATCAGATGATTAAAATGCATTTAATGTGAAAAATGCTGTGATAAACAAGTTAACAAGTTAATCATTTCCATTAAACAACACTAAAACGTCAGCATCACCTGTTTTAGGTCACATGGCCAACATTGCATGTTCTGAGGAAACTCTAGGGGTGGTAAAACAATGACGAGACACGATGATTCTCTTGTCACATTAAAGCATTATTTAAAATGGCCAGGCAAGGCCCAAGTTCTTAAGTACCTGCAAATCTGAAATATATTTAGCTATCATCAATTCTTATTTTAGTCGTTTCGTCTCTGCCCACCTCCTGACCTCTGCCTACTCACATCCCCAACATAGTTTTGGTGGGTGGCTGTTCAAAATGAGTCTGGTACTGCTCTGAGATTTTCTACAACTTAACAGAGGTTTTTCCTTCACACTGTAACTGTAAGCCATCTATTGTGGCCCAGTGCTGTGCTGATGGTGGATTCATTAGGTTTGAATGTATGCATATATGTATATGTGTATTTTCATACATGTATATACTGTATGTATATCTATAAAATCAACAGTAAGGCTTTTGCCTGCTCTTTTGTAAAGTGTCTTGAGATAAAATTTGTTATGAACTGGCACTACACAGATAAAAATTGATGCATTTAAAAGCTTATGGGGTTTTTACTGTGTTTTGGACCATTGCTAAAAATTGTCTACAGAAAAATGGCTCTATAGAACCTTACATGTCCTTTTCTTTGTGGTGATCTTAATGAACCAACCAACTTTCATAAATTTTTGAGTTTAAATATAATCAGCAAGAGTAAAAAGCTATGATTATGCAGATATGAACTACAACATAGTGGTACAAACCAGAAGCAACTACAATATTTCCATAGTTGAAAGTCTTATTGTGACCTCTTGTTTGAGAATTTCCACATAATTGAGTGACCTGATCAAGTTGGTCTTACAAGGTCCCACAATCCCATAAAGGTACCAAAATGAGGCACCGAAATCTGTGTTGTGACTAGGCACTGGATGTGTTGGTGCCAGCATCACATTAGGCATGGGATCTGGATACCTGCCCTGAATGGCAGCTTCCACAGATTGGACTCAGAAGCCCCCTACATCACTCAGGCTTTGTCCAACAGATTTAACAATCTATTCCTTATCCACCCCTGTAATCTCCATGTGGCTGTCACTTGTTTCTTTGTTTAAGTTTATCATATTATTATAGTGAACAACAGTTTTTAAAGCATGCTAGTGTGTGCATGCTGGTGTGAGCACACGTGTGTGTTCCAGCGGCGGCGACCTTGTGCCCGCCCCCTCCAGCAGGAGTGACAGATGCTCAGTAATCTGTGTGAAAGGCGATCCACCACTTAATGGGATTGTTTCTGTTACACCTTAAAGGAGAGGCAGCCAGCAGACCAGAGCTGAGCAGTCGTCCTCTGTAACTGCTGTCCTGGGACCTCAGGTGGACACAGCGGGTGGGGAAAACGCCACACGAGTGTAGGGGTAGAATAAAGGAGGGGGGGCTTCACACCTCTGAATCATAAAACAGGTCAGAGCCCCCCTCCCTGCAGAGTGCTTTGTCTTAAAACAGATGGCTGACATATTGACAAGGGGCAGAGAGATGATATGGTTGAAAAGTGTGAAAACCCTTGAACATATGGAGGCCTGATTGTTGCAGTTAATTGATACGTTCTTCAGGTGCTTTCAAACAGATGTCTGTTAAGGTAAGACCACTAATGGAAAATGTCATAATTAGTTTCTATTTACCAACAGTACACTGACAAACCCCAGACTTCCCTTGTATCTATAAGTGTTAATTATGATAGTGAAAGCACAGTCTGTGGGTGAAGAAGAAGAGCTCGCATATTTGTGAAAGGAAGAGAAGTTTTGCTATGGTGAAAGTGCATGGCTTTAATAGGAGTTGAGATCATAGTGACCTTGACCTTGTACATCCAAAATACCTAAGGTTTATCTTTGCGTCAGAGGGGATTGGGGATGGTGAGCAAAACAATTATATTGATACAGATGGCAATATCATGGAAAAAGGATGGGACATGATTTCTTTGGCCTCACAAGCCAGGCACCTGATGCACCTGTTTGGGCTCCAAATGGTGTCATTATCGCAAAATGCCAAAGGGATATTTTTGCTTTTGTTTAGTACAAATGGTAGAGATAAAGACATTGTCAAAATTTTTATGCAGTAAATGGCTCCATTTTTTTTGTCTTTTTTTTTTTTTTAACGCAGGGATTGAGGGGCAAAATTTTGAACTGGTGCAAAGTTGTCCCTCATCTAGATGAAACTACCTTGACATAACTTTAGTTTCAAAAGTGATGTTTGGATAGATTCTGTTATCTTTTGATAAGCTAGATCCCCCTTAGAGAGACTCTGGTATTCAAAAGCTATGTAAAAATGCTATACTGTTGTTGGTGTATTCGATTTTGATGAGGTGTTCACAATTTCTGATGTTCTTATAATCCTTCTAGTTGTCATAAACTGAGTACCCATGATCCACCTCAATTCTTGGACTGTCTGAGATGCTCTGTTAGTGCTCCTGCCCCTTCAAGGCCCCCTTTCCCACGTGCTGGGCCCAGTCTGCTTTGAGTGGTCGACCAGTCTACTCTGTGGAAATTGGTCAGTTCGATGCTGTTCAGCACCAGGCTGTCAGTGACTGTGTCCATTCTACAGAATATACTCAGCACTGGGCTTGCTCTACTGATGAAACAATGGTAGGACAAAACTTTGGTAGGTTCATTGGGGTGAGGGGTACAGTAACAAGTACATTTAGGCAGCCACTAGTGCTGTAAACAGGGGGATAGGAGTTCTGATTCCCTATTTGTCTTGTGCATAGAAGTACTCAATCATAAGATGGAGACTTATTAACCACAATAGAGAGTGAATCAAACTTGAAAAGCATAATATGGGTCCTTGAATCTTCTCTTCCAACTCTAAGCAGGGAGGCAAAGAGCATTTTTTTCAGTGTTAAACTATTTCTTTAGAAGCTGTTCCCTGTTAAGTAACCCTAGACTCTTTGCTTGGGACTGACCGGTAGGCATCAGAAGGACAAAATCACACAAAGACATGTAGACAGAAGGGGACAGAGAAGAGTTAGAAAGGACGGCAGCATCTTTATATCTCACAGCTCAGAGTAACCTGAGAGGGAGTTTCCTTCCTCTCTTCCTCCTATGGCAGCAGTAAAACTGTCCGTGTCATAACGCCCAATGTGTCAAAATGATATGTTTAACCATCTCCTGCCCATTATGCAGCACAATAGTCTGCCTGGATGGATTTCTTCCGCGTGTGAAATGACAGATTCTCCTTCTTTTCTTGCCGAGTGCCCACTCGGCTCAGCGCCTTCCCTCAAAAGCCTGCGACTATATGTCACCTGTGTAGAATGTAAAGACACATCAGATAGAGTTACACCGCACACCTCTATTCATGCTTATGATTGCTTTGTTCAGCAGAGAGATTTCAGTGTCCATAGGGGATGGGAAGGTGGGACCTCTGCTTTATAAATGAGCCGTTGCTTTGTCAACACAGGAGTGAGGTTATCCCACACAGCGGCTGAAAGACTGATGGAGTGAGATGATTATCAGTGAGACCACAGATACAGCTATAGAGGTACTGCATGAGTGTAACAATAAAAACACAATAATAATAATCCAGAAGCACATACAAACTTTCATATGTCCCTATACATTACAATTGCAATCAGATGTGTAAATCCAAATTGAAATCAGGCCCAGCCACAGAAAAGGCTAGGCACCTGAAAGGACTAGTAAATAGGCCTTCATCAGATGTCATTCAAAAATAACATGAAGGAAATGCTGCTTGCCTCCACATGTATATAACCATGCAGTGCAGATGGGCCTGCCTGATTCATTGTCTGAAATCACGCAAATTCATCTTGCCAAGCTCCAATCTCCATTGACTTCATCAGCCAAAAGCTGGATGGCCCAATCAGGGAAGAGAGGCGGAAACTGAAGATGTGACAACAGCAGGAAGTGACTGCATGTATGTAAACAATGGTGGCTTCTGAAGCCGTCTCTGTGGATGCGGCAATATCTGCAGTTTTTATCAGAAATGGACTCAATTTCTTCTTTAAACGAGGAGCGCTTAATGTCACTTAAAGCTTTTCTTATGGGAAATCATGTTTTTTGCTCTTCTCCCAACCAGGGATCACTGCTAGGAAACTGGGAGAGAATGCAGAAATCCTTCAAGGATGATGGCGGTTAGTCTATGGTAGCCTGGAGTCATGGTTACGCAACGTTACCTGGCAAAATATGCTCTCCTTAGAAGCGTACCAGGAGAACTTGATAGGGATTGTCATTGACAAGGTTCATGTCACATATTAGTGGTAAATGATACATCTGTGTCGTATAATTTAATGTAAGACAATAATCTAAGGACTGAGATGTAGTTTAAGCTAACGGCTAAAAACAGGGTCTAGCTGCTATGTCATACTGTGGCTTAATGTAGATTGGTCTGTGATGAGTTTGACTGGCAAAACAATCGTCCAATCACCAGTTGCTGTATTTTTTGATGGTTCTGCCCTCTGAAAACTTCTTCTATGGGCTCTTCTCCAGATGGGCTAGTGAAATATTTCTGTGGCGGATATGTGGAACTGTCCATCCGGGGTGTCGGGTTAACATGTATACGCTATAGTCCTTAAAGTGGCTGGCCTTCTATAAATGTGACCTGTTGTCTTTTTAACCCCATGTCATGCCACACTCTTACCAAGACTTTCAACATTCTCCATCGTCTTGTCCCTCAAATAAAGGCATAAAAATTCAAAAATTTAAAAAAATGCAAAAAAGGGACAAAATATGATCAACATGTAACATAAGTAGCATTAGTGCTGGGAACATTCACCCTCTGGGAAGCTTTTGAGCAACCGGATTCAATGTCTGTAATCAGACAGATCAGTCTTGGCAAGATGTAATGTACGATCATGCTTAACCCGAAGCAGCACAGCCCAATCAATGTCCTTTAAAGAAGGAAGAGGTGGGAGCAACAAGCGAGACAACTGAAGGAAGTGTCAGAGATTAACATAGATGGTAACAGCTTCTGCCACAGTTTCATCTGGACCGCATTTCTCTATTAAATGAAAAACAAATAGCATTTCTTCATTGAAAGGCTATTTCTAGTCCACTTTTGACATGTTTTAGTTAAAGTTTGTTATGGAGTGGCTTTGGTTTTGTACTTTTTCCCACATGGACCAGCGAAATATATAGAAATGGCCCATCTGGTGTCTCAGGTTAGCATTTGAGGTGACAAAAACACTGCAGGTCTTAGCATGTTTAAACACACCAAATATTATTGTGCTGACTGTAAATTGGTCCAATCTGCAACATTATTAACACAAAAGAGGACTATACCATTTCAGATGGGGGTGTTTCACTTTGAAACAAGAGACAACAGATGTAAGATTATTTTTCTGCTCTGATATCAAATGGTGAGTATCAGGTTAAAAATAATACAAATTGTTGGTCCAAATATACGAAGGAACAAGCTTTACTGACCGTCATGGGCCCCGACATGGCTCTGGGCCCCAGAAAACTTACACCATTATTATCCTGTATGTGCAGCCTTGGCTGAAATCAGAGGGCGAATTTACTGACTCAGTGATCTGATAAAGGACTGCATTATGATAAGGTCGGTGTCAATTTAGCAAAATGATTGTATGTGAGGACTTACAGTGCCCAGCATAAATGAGTACACCCCCTTTTAAAAGTAATGTATTAATCAACATCTAAAAGAACAATTTCTAAAGTTTTGACAAAGCTGAGTTTAACATAATATTTTTTTTTACCATAAGATGAAAATAAGGGTAATATGATAACTAAATTTTAGCTTTGCTCCCACCCCTTTGATTGGGGTGTACTCATTTTTGCATCCTGATCTTAAATTGAGAAAAATGCTTTTTTGTGTGTAACTTAAAAAATCTTGTTTGCAACCAATGGCCCACATTTGGGATTGTATTTTGTGGTATATTATGCCATGGAAAATGTTGATTTTGAAAGGAAACTAAAGGTTTTCTGACAAATCTAAAGGGGTGTACTCATTTATGCTGAGCACTGTATGTCCTCATGATGTGTTCATATGTAACATCAAGTACAAAGAAAATTCAAGATTTTGTCAGAAACAGATTTTTGGGTATTCCAGAACAGTTGATTATATATTACAGCTGTGAGCTGCAAAGGTTGAGAGGAAGTTTAATTGAAAGCATTATTTAAAAAAAAAACGAGTTAATTAGTTTATTAAATAACATCAAATACAATGAAGACATTTAAGGATTTTTTTTAAACTTAAAATTATGATAAATAGAAAGTTTTGTAAACACAAATAATATTTTTTCTCCATTAAACTCTCTGCTGTTCCTATGAAATTTACCCAAAATTATAAATATCAAAAAAAAAAAAAAAAAAAAAAAAAAAAAAAAAGTTTCACTCCAATTGTTCTGTCATCAGAACCAAAACAGACTGAAACCATGACCAAAAGACTGTGGTATGTATTGAACATCTGATAAAATAAATTGTTGCATCTGAGGTTGTGACATTTGTATTCTGTAAAATAAGATCCCCTTTTTTATAACTAGAGGAAACAAAAATGAGACTGACCTTAAAAGAATAAATAAATAGATAAATTCAGAGGCCAAGAACCCCTGTTACTTACATGTATTTCATTTCTTTGAGGCCATATTTAACTTCTCTGTATAGACAGAGCGACAGACGCACAGTTGAATGAGTGAAGACCCGGGGGGTCACAGCAAAGGGTTGCGGGGCCACAGATCAGGGGTCCCGTTCCCTCTCCAGCCTTTTCAATTAAGCTCTGGCGCAGTGCTAACAATTTATGAACATGACCTTCCAACTCTGCAGCCTCCTCGCTCAGCCCTGTGATCCAACCTCTCCCACCCCCCAACTACATCAAACCAGCCCCCAGTCCCCCTCTGACCCCCTGACCCACAACACAAAGCTGGTCTTGTTGAGACAAACCTAATGTTACACATACAAAAGCATGCATGTGTGTTATGTATATGTACTCATACAGATAAGATGGGGTCCCTGGTGCTCACATTGAGGGGTCAGTGGTTATTCTTCAGCACCAGCTCAAAGGTGAGTAATAAAAAAATCCAATACAGTAAATGCACAGGGTCACTAGCATATCAATATATAATACAGAAAGGGGACAGATGACAAGCCATAAGACGATGGAAAGCGATTGGATTCTCTGTTTCTCGCTATCTGTGGATGCATCAATCTGCAGCTGTTGATAATTGAATTAAGAAGGAGACGTGATTAACAAGTTCTTCAAAAAAGCTGGAATTGCCTGCAATCTGATGCCCGGAGACCCTGATGGGCTTCTTTGGGAGCAAAAACTATTTGTGACATCTCCACAGTTCAGCCAGCTGTCTTCATTTTAATTAAAAATCTTTCACTGGTGTAAGAGTTATGGAAGGAACAGCGAGGGCTCCTGGCAGCAGCCTGAGTGAAATACCACATAACAAATTGTGCGTGTGGATGGAGTAAGCAACATCTACATCAATCCGATGTGACGGAGGATGCGATTTCCCAAAATGGGGGGCAAACCAAGGCGGCCAGTGCAATGTAATGCTAGACAACTTTATTGAAACCATGAAAGTTTATTTGATATTACAAGACCTGCCATCATTAACCTGAGCTCATTGCATTACCAGTAACTTTATAGGAGAGCTGTTTGACTTTGGAGGGACTGTAATAAATGTGTGTTTCATATCTTGACTTTTATTAAAACTGAAACATCTATTAGAAATATTACATCAAAAAGAAACACATGTCTGGTCTGCTACAAAAGACTGTGAAAAGTTTTATTGGTTTACAATGCAAGCACCTCTGTATGAAAGTGTTGCCTGTTTGAAGTTACTTATGAAGAAAAAGGTTTGTGCTCTCATTTCTGGCATAAAGTTTTTTTAACTGAATGAAGATATAGGCCTTAATAGTTTGATCTTAAAAGATTATTTACCTTATTCACAAACTGATCATGTGTGATGAATCATACAAATCATGCCATTAACTGTATGTAATGAAGCAACTAAGTACAAGTTGCTAATTTTTGCAGATATTAAACTTGGACAGGAGACAATACACTGTGTTTTGGACCATTGCGGATAATAAGCTCAGTGGAGAACAAAAAAATTATGAAACTTACATGCTCTGCTCTTTCTGGCAATGTTAACAAACTGACCTATTTTACACAATATTGTAATTTACAAATGTTTTACACCCAAAGTAATCAGCGAGAGTCAAAAATAAGCTACTAAGGAACTGCAACAGGGCGGTTGGACTCTACAATGATTTACAATGCAAAGATCTTATTGTAACCTCTTGTTTGACAGATTCCTCATAAGTGAGTGTTCTGATCAAGTTCGCACTCATGGCTTGGACAATGTGTATGAATTATTGATAATTAAAAAACAATCAGAAATGCTTGCTGCAGGTTCCCTGCCTTTTTTGTTGTCCTTGTTAGCAGTCAGTTAACAGACAATTGTGTTAAACACGCAACAGTGGTTTAAGATTTACAGGCAGGCAACATCAGATGCATTTTATTATTTCCCATTGAACTTAAAAATCTCATGTGTGTGTTCATCACAAACCTAAATGCTAACTCACTTCTACCGTTTGGGACTCCCTCCTGGACCACTCTAGTAGGTGTCATTGTACACACAAACACTGATCTGACTTAAGGAGGCATTCAGTCAGTATTTGAGCATGTCCTTCTGGCTCTGCCCTTATAAATGTTAGAGCAAAACAGAGAAGTTTAGGACTCAGTGTAAGCTGTTCCTGTCACACATCAATCTGTTGCAGTACTTTTATTGCACACTACTGTGAATCATCAGAATATTTATATATATATATATATATATATATATATATATATATATATATATATATATATATATATATATATATATATATATATATATATAAAGCCTGTTTTAGGGCAAATTATGGCAAAAACCAAGATCACAATTATTGAGTACAATTATTGAGTACAATTACTCAAAGTAGCTCGCTGCATCCAAGCTATTTTCATGTATATTTTGCACATATTGTTATTATTTTTATCACCATTTTTGCCACTTTTGCACCATTGTTATTGCATACAACCAATGCTTCCCAGCATATTGCTGGACTGTTCTGTTTGTTTTACTTATCTATATCTGCTGTCATATTTTTCTGATTGCATCTCTTCAATTTGCCCTTTCAAGTATTTATGTTACTGTAAGGTTCTGCTCCTGTAAAGTTCTGTATAAACACACTTTATTTGCTTATTTTATTACTCACATCCATTTTGAAAAAAAATATTTTAATTAGATACAAAAATCAACCTCATGATGGAGGTAATCAATCAACTGCTTAATTGTCCAAAATCATATGGGTTTAATATGTCTGTCACTTAATAAAGTCCAGCTGGAATAATTCCCTAATAGCTGGGATCATGTTTTGTTGGTAAACAGCCTGATAAACAGTCTGTCCACTGTCAAATAAACACAAAACAAGCTCATATAGTTGCCCAATAATAACATGAGGCCGCTTAATTACCTCATTGGTTCACCTTGTTCCTGTCTCCCCTAATCTGAAATCAGCTTCACCACTGTTTTCTCATGAGTTGTGCCCCTCGTCTTTCCTCTGTGCTCAGTTGTTAGAGTTTTTATACTTTACAATGGTGATGTTAGACTTAATGTGTATGTTTTGTGATTCATTTTGTTAATCACCTACGTGTACATCCCCACTCAACAGCTCGGCACCTTCAGCTCATGAGTTTGGATGCAGGATGGATACTGGAAGTGTAAAAGATTAGACAGCTGTTCCACCATCTAGTGAAAACACACTCTCTGCTACAACTACACGCTACCGTGTTTGTTCACATCATTAACACATCCTTAAAAGTGTTTTGGACTGTGATAGAGCACTCTGCTGCTACTCTCTCTCTTTAATGAGGGAAACATGTAGCTTGTTTAGACGCTACTGCGCTTCTTGATCAATAAAATAACTAAGGTACAGAAAAGCTATTTGACTCAAATAGCAGTGACGGAAAATATAATTGAGCTACTAACGATGCTATCTGTGGTGACATTATTGCCAGTCTCTGTTTAAGCACATTTTGCCCCCAATAGGGAGCCTGTTGCAGAGTGTAGATGTTAGACTGAATATACATGGGCACAGGTGGGGAAGGGAGGCTTAAAGGGGCAGGACCTCCAACACAG
This sequence comes from Cetoscarus ocellatus, assembly GCA_037902135.1. NCBI lineage: Eukaryota > Metazoa > Chordata > Actinopteri > Labriformes > Labridae > Cetoscarus > Cetoscarus ocellatus. The sequence continues at coordinate 1,176,030 of JBAMNC010000394.1, read as the reverse complement.
CGTCTCAGACAATCAGAGAATAAATACAGTCCTAGTAGGGGTAGTCTGTACATGAAAAATATAAGCTTTTTTTAACATCAGTGACTGTGAACTTACTCTTGCAGTCATCAAAAATGAAAACATGAATCTAATGGCTAAACATGACCTAGAGGGTGCCTTTGGTTTGTGATATAGTTAGCCTTTTTCCTTTTGTTTGTTGATTAATTGGCATTAAAATGAGGAGATGCTTTAAAGCAGAAAGACCACCTTTAATTATTGGGTTGATCTGAATGACTCTGACTGCTAGAAATGGCTGAAGGGATTGGAACAAATGTTAAAAAAAAAGAAACACTTAATACAAAGTTTTTTGCTTTATGGCGGACTACTACAGTCCTCATTTTAGAGTGAAGTCTGAAAGCTTCTGTCTGTGTATTATATTTCAAAAGGCAGACACCAATGCGAGACAATGAGCTCCAGTTACAAGCGTAATCACATGAATAACATTAACACTGGTAGCTGGGAGCGTCAGACGCATTAGATTGTTCATCACAAAATTAATTGTCAAATTAGATCTGATCTCATTGCTTATTATGTCATGTCTGTGCGGCTTGTGAATATAAAAAAGACAACACACCACATTGACTGTGCATCCCACTGCTGTTGCTCCAGACACCTGTGTTTAATGACTATGTATGCAGGGGCAGCATTTGCAAATCATTTTAAATACCAATGAATGAGACATAACTGAGTGACCCAGCAGTAAGTCTGAGGAAAATTACCCTTTATCTTTTTTCAGAGAATATCACTTCCATCAACACGTAAAACAGAGGGAATATATCAGAAAGTCTGCTCTGGAGTGCAAGAGTACAGGAAACAAGGGTCACTTTTTATAGCAGGTGATTGCAAGATTTTTATTATGCATACTAATTTTTCCAATCGAACCAGCCAGTAGTCATCTTTATTCAAGTTCACTCACAAGACCTCCATCAAAGTCCCTGCAGCTCCTTAATAGACTGGGGTCCTCACTGTGGGGTCCTCACAGTGTCGCCATAACTCACACAACACACCTCTGCCTAGGTTAATGTTCTCTTGGAAGCTCTCCGGTGTTGCCCCACAGCCACAAGGAAACAAACGGTCTTACATGCATGATTCCAAACAATGTTATGACTTTGTGCCAGTCTTAGCTTTAAAAATGCACACTGTTCATAATTTCTCCTCTCAACAAACAGTCAAAAATCACAGAGATGTACCAAGATCAAATGTAGGCCTCGGTCATAATGAGATCCACTTTACTGTGTGTCATTTGTGTGACTCTGGCAGGGCAGTGCAAGTGGAAATAATGAATTAGAGTGGAGCTCTGGAGGCATTAGTGATTAGGCAGCAGAATAAGCTCCACTGAGGGACGACAACAAGGTCAAGGGTCAGGCAAATGCCAACAATACTTGCTGGACAAACCCCAGCATGTTTATCAAGCTGAGATTGAGTTATTAAGAAATAGGAATGAATAGAGAGTTTGATCAAAATGCCAAACGTCCACACAAGAAGTTCATTTTTTATCCAAGGGTGGGGATTATTTCATCAAGTCATGAATCACAAAAAGAGTTAATTCATTCATTTTTTTTCCAACAATGGAAGACAAATCAAAAGGCCTTCACACATTTTTGCAGATTTAAATACTGACGGAGATCTACCGTGAACAGTGTGCTTACCTGCACAGTTAAGTTGAACTATGGTCATAGCTTGATTTGAGAATTAAATTAGACTACTGTCCTTGTCCCAGTAAACATGCACTGGGGGAGCAGGAGTGAGATTTAATCTGTAAAAAAGAGCTGTACTAAGGTTTTATGGAACTGCTTTGTATTTTTCCACACCTACAGGATGCAAAACATGAATTTGCACAAGCTGCACAAAAAGGTTTAAATGTGTGATGGCAGCACAGCGTACAGCTGAAAACAGACAACATCCTTGAAAGACAAAAAGCATCAGAAAGAAGCAGAAGCACATCAGAATCAGAAATACTTTATTAATCCCCAAGGGGAAATTCAGTTGTTTCAGTTGCTCTTACACGCAGTATAGCAGTAGGAAATATCAAATATAGACATTAAAATGCTGGATGAGAGGAGATGGAATCCTAGTATAGTATTACTGCTGTCAATGTTATTTTGCCTTCCTCAGTTTCACAAACCACCAACAAGCCCCTCCACCTCTTCACCTGAGGATCACCTGACCTGACTTTGAAAGCAAAGATTGTTTTTCTTTCAAAGGGAGGTGATCAGTGCTATTAAAAGTTAAAACTGTCTAAATATTTATTCCTATGTATTAATTTACATAAATGTTACTTGTGTTGATTTAAGTCTGCAGCACTCTGCTGCACGCTGGTCAAGAGGAGAGACAGGCAAGTGTGATTGTGAGTGGGTGTGTGTGTGTGTGTGTGTGTGTGTGTGTGTGTGTCAGATATACAATACCCGATCCCTAAATTAATAGAAATGAAGATTTTAGTAATATTATGATGAGAACATTTCTTCATTTAATTTCTAGACCATATGCCACAAAATGATACCATCATAGAAATAAATAAATATGGTTATTTTGTGTTATCATCTTACTGAAGAAAACCGTGTATTTAATGCAAAACTATATACATGTATATGTAGTCACCTTGCTGTCCAAAGTTACATCTGAGGGAATTTTGTAGGGCTAAATTAGCGCAGGAACACCAGATGATAAAAGCAAACAATTAACTGAGTCATAATTCTAAAGCAGTGCAGAAAATGCCCAGATTTGTTCAATATTTCTTCAGAACGCAAGGAAATAAAAAATTCAAACTTTTTTTTTTAATGGTGACCCCCACACCCTCCTTACACAATCGTTCCAACAATCAGAGTAACTGTTCAAATACTCCATACACTGTTACCAGAGGCAAGTTATAATTTTAATAAATAACTTAGATTCAATGTTTGAGCATTTAAAAGGATATTTAGGGAAATAAATCTGGTTCTTGCTGGTAATTCTCAAACAGGTGGTAAAAATTAGAACAAGACTAATCATGGTAAAACTGAGATTGTGATACTCCCATAATAAAAAAAGAAACAAGTGGAAATATCACCCACCCCTAGTTAAACATTTGACGGAAATCCCACCATGATGTTTTGGGATATTAAATTCACCAGCAAAAACAGCAGCAGTAGACTCCATGACCTTGACCTTAGATCTGTTACCTCCAAAATGCAATAGCTTTTTACACAGTGTAATTTCAGCAAAATCTGAGGAAAAACAATTACTGCATTTTTATGTCACATTAACATGATCGCATTCAAAATTAAAGAATGTCTATAAGGCTCTGTACCCTTGACCTTTGACCCCTGACTTTAAAAATGTAATCAGGTAATCCTTGAATAAGACTGGATATTTGTGAACTAAAGTTTAATGACAATTCCATAAACTGCTTATGAGATGCTGCATTCAACAAGTTATTTTTTGTCCATGAGTGGTCATGACCTTTATCCTTTACCATTTGAATTCTACTCAGATATCTGTGACAGAGAGTGGACCTTTGTGCAAAGTTTGAAGAAAATCTTTCAGAGTATTCTTGAGATATTGTACTCACATGCCAAAGATGACTACAGAGCTCCTTACCTTGAACTTTGACCTTTGAAATATAATTCCCTCATCCTTTAGTCAGAGCAGATATTTCTTTTGAAGCTCAGCCACTTAAAGCATTCTGGCCTTATTCATGACCTTAGTTTATGACCTATAACCCCTAAATAAGCTCATCCTTGAATCTATGTGGACATGTGTTTAAAGCAAATCCCTCAAATCTTTATGAAGTCTGGCATTAAGTAGACGTATGGAGGGACAGACAACCGAAAAAACTAATGTCTCCGGCCATGCTGATGCAGAGGCATAAGACTCTTGTCATGCAGCCTTGGTAGGCCCTGAACTTTTTTCCTCACACATTCATCCTAGTGTAACTCTTCCTCTAAAGGCTAAACAAATGCAGGATTCATGACTCTGTCGAGCTGATCCTTCCCCTTTAGAATGTAAAGAAGCGCTCAGAGGATCCTGGCCAGGTATAAATTGTGAGTAACTCCGTGAGAAAGATCCCACTCTCTCTCCCTGGCTGCCTGCCCCCTTAGGTGGGATAAGTCAAACATGCCCATAAATCTGCATTCATCAAAGAAGTTGTGCTTCCAGGCATCGTAACCGCAGACTGTGATGTGACATACAGAGAGGTCAGGAGGAGCGAGCTCCCTGACTCACACAGAGGGGAGTCGATAACAAACCTCCAGCTTCTCCCTGTGTACTCAAGTGACGCACTGCTTTGTTTGTGTTCGTTGAAACATTACTCAGAGTGTAACTATCGGACGTAGACGTAAATGATGGAGCCGACGTGGGACTCTTGAAACTGGTCAACCTGGCTGTTTGTGATGTCACTTCCTTAGCCGATGACACATTTTTACTGTAATTACCAGTGTCTGTCATTCTGGAGATCATATACAGTAAGATTTTGAAATTATTTTATTTAAAAGGGCTGTATGGTGGCACATCTGGTTGGAGCTCATGCCTCACAGAAAGGTTGCTTGCTCAATTCCTCATGCTGGTCAGGGCCTCTCTGTATGGAGTTTGATGTTTCTCCTTGTGGATGGATGAGTTCTTAATGGGTAATCTTGTTTCCTCCCACAGACCAAATACATGCTTGATAGGTTAATTTAGTGTTTCTCAAATAGTGTGTGTGTGTGTGGGTGGGGGTGTGTGTGTGGGGGTGTGTGTGTATGTGTGTGTGTGTGCGCACAATGCAGCCAAAATAGGAATAGGAATGCTTGTGGTTCAAGTTGGTTAACTAAATAGCCTACACTTGATATAAAGTCTTATTAAAATATCTTTATCGATGCCGGTCTAATGTCCAAATCAAATATGGTGTTTACACTGTAGCACAGCAGTCTGCCCTCAGAAACCACTGTTGCTCCATTTAATGCTTTCTGTGTCATTGCTGCTATGTCCCCAAACCTGCACAATGACCCCAGTTGGCACAAAAATATTATGAACTCAGAACTGAAAGGAAATCCAGAGGCTGGCAACATTAGCATTATTTATACTCCACTCACTGTTAACCAACTTCACATCATGTACCTGCTCTGATCCTATAATACTGAAATTCCACAGTCTGTTCGTGTAGTGTCACTGTGAATTTGCTCCAACGGTCAGCACATATCCTCGCCCACTGGAAGCATATTTATTAAGCACTGCAAAGGGGAGCGCAGCCCTGGTCAGCTTAAAAACAAGATCATAAGAGAACGACAATGTGTGCGACATCACAAGATACAGGGAGAGCAACATGCTCTTGTTGCCTGCGTGACATTGATTTGCTGTCTGCATCTGTAATATTTCCACTACTTTTGCTGTACTTTGACATTTCAGAAGCTCTGAGGGCTTGTTTTTCTGTGCTTGGCAGAAATTGATGCAGGGTTGAAGCGGACTCGCTGTGTATTGTCAGTGAACAAGCACAGAGGTGCGCTGTTTTAGTGAGGCACGGGCTGTGAAAACCGACAACGTTACAAGATTGTGGGGGATATGTTTCAGAGTGCACAGCAGACAATGTTGAAATTAGACTTAACACAGCCTTTCCCAAACTTAAATGTGCCTCTCATTTTGAAACCTGAAAGACACCTCTCACTGTACGGCACTTACAAACACAAAAATGCTTTGCTAGCTCAGACTTGGATCACATATTTCGTTAATAGCGGATAGCACCATGGCCACCACTGGTCTCAATCAAGGGAACAGTATGGATGCCCAAGGCTGAAGAGCTACTGTGCAAGTCCAGGTATTAAAGGGACATAATGGTTTACAGAGTCCACAGCATAAGTTAATCTAATGAATCTTTGAACCAAATTTTGCCAGCTTTGAGTTTTAAAAGCAAGACTTCTACCACATTCACAAACCATTTCCTCTCTGGCTTTCTCAATGCAAGTGAACAAAAAACTGAAAATCACTGTAGAAGCTAATTAATGCCCGCACATTATTGTTAGTTTGTCCGTCTGCAATGTAGTTTGTCAGGGAAAAACCAAACTATTCTCTGATTAGAATAGAGAGTCGGATGATAGCAGGGAGAAGTTAATTTGAGCCTTTCTGAGGCTGTGTTGAGTGCTACACTTCACAGGTCTGTGTGAAACACTGAATTTAACTATAGTTCAACATAGTGCAGCTATGCATGTATTTGTTTTGAGGACTTGTCTATACAGACTAGAACAGCTCATGCCAAAATGGTTTGGTTCAAATACACGTTATACTCCTTGGCCTTACATTTTGGCTGTATCTTGCATATATCAGCTGTAATATTGGCAGGCTGTACAAATATACCATTATGCATCACCTTATTGTCACTGAATGTCTTTACTTTCAGAACGATATAGTCTCATATTGGATCAAATATTATTTTCCAGTCAAAACAAAAGGAACAGCTCAATTCTAGTATTAGAGAGACAATGTGCTCTTGACAAAATGATATGTACATATTGGTTTCAGGATTAGTAACAGCAATAATGAGTTTAAAACAATTTAAATATCAATTATCAGCAAAGAAAAAACAATATTATGCATTACTAGACAACCCTTTTTACATAATGTTGGATTGCCCCCTTTCTTATTGACTCTTTTCACCCTAAAAATATCTGCTCCAAATAGTGGTGCTCTTGGTCATATGATCAGCAGAAAAGGTGAGACTCCTGTCTGAAGCCCGTCTGTGCAGCCACAGCTAATGTCAATTAAACAGAGTGGCTCAGTGACTGTGACCTAAAGATGATGGCTGGTGTCAGCCACTGGCCAAGGTCATGCCACAGTGTTAACAAGATTTGATCCTCTGAGCTCTCTGTTGCACTTTCCTCCATCCTCCCTGTTTATCCTTTGGATGTGTCCTGGCTGCTGGGACAATATTTCACTGTCAGGTTGTTGTGCTTGGTTTTTACTATACACACTCTCTTTTTTCCTGTGTGCACTTTATGTCCCTTTGTCCCCTCTCTGTCTCTCTCTTTTTCATCTGCAGAATCATTTTAATCAACAAGATGCTGGGTGACATTCATTGTCACACCCATTCCATTCTGCTGTAGATAAAGGCTCAGCATGTTTTGATTTGTGGCTCTCCATCGCTCCTCTATAAAAATAAACATTTATAATTTATCACCTTGGCCATTTTATGTTCAATGAGTGTAGTTAAATTCTCATTTAAATATGTTCGCAGTTATTACTGCAGTGCAGGGTCTAACCCTTTTCTTAACGGTTGCATTTATAAATGTGATAGATGTAGATAGAGGAAGAGAATGTTTTTGTTGTTTGCCTTGTTTGTTTTTTGGCTAAATTAGGATTTTAAAGAAGGTGGTCTAAAATGAAATTTAATTTTTCATTTTATATAAATTCTACTCCAATAAAAGGATGTTTAAAAGCCTTATATTCAAAGGTTTGGTCCAGATTTAAGATTATTATTTACCGTTTGATTTCCTCTTTCACTATTAACATTCAAAAATAATAAAACAAAAAAACATATTTTTCTTATTGGTATGACAATACACAATTCCAAATCTGTAAAAAGCCATGCATAAGCTCATCATCAATATCTACATTTTCCTCCATGCTTCTCTTGTAATCACAAATGAATTAATATTGATTGAAAAGAATGTTATAAAGACTTTTCATTTTATTTTAAATCACAGACTTGAAAATGCTGCTAAAGAATAGATAATGGACTCCTATTCATATCCTTTATCATCCACAATGATGCATATTGCATATCACTTCATAACACTGAACACCCAAAACTGTTGTAATATTTCTCCATGTCCCTCAAGATGAAATTAAAGCAGTTGTTGATGTGATTAAAGTAACGTGCTAATATATAAATGCATATATACATAAACAAATTTCATGTTATTGTTAGTTTCATGTATGCTTTAGTGTATTTAACATGTCTCCTTGTGATAAAGCACCCCTTGTGAACAAAACAAAAAGTCTCGGGCATTAAAGTCTGTCCCTTTTCCTTCTCTATGCAGCACCAGTAGCTGCCTTAAATGTCCCATGTCCTGCGAAATCAATTTACTTTGTTTCGAATGTTGATTGAAGGGGCTAAGGGAGCAGAAGAACATGACACCTTTTACTAAACTTTTGGTTCACAGAGAAATGTGACGTGCCTCTTTAAAGAAAATGACCCCTAAAATGCTCAGTTTTTACTTCCTGGAGTTCATTACGTAAAAGCTCCTCAGTCTGTACAGATGTGTGTTTCCTGCTTGTCACAGGTAGATGCCATGACTGTTTTGAAAGTGCATTCCGCAGTCTGTAATCCCCCCACTCTCATTAGACATTGTTTAGGCAGCCAATCAGTGCAGAGCTCATTAATACAGCTTTTCCAACACCTTAGATCTGAGTGTTTCCAAGGGGGAGGGGGAAGAGCTCCATGTGATCCTCTTCAAAGTCAAAATTCTTTATGTTTTGTGCTACTTAAAGTAATAATGTTTATAACAAATAAGAACATTATTTCCCAAAAAAAGGGCCAAAATTGGCTGCAATTGTTTTTGTAAAATTGCCATAACTAAAGGCTTTGTCTTTTGTAAAATGTATTCTACTAACAATTAAATCCACTGAAAATCATGACAATTTGCCCCCCTTGTACTGTGGATAAAATCAATGTTGCCCTCTAGGTTACCATCCCATCCCAGCTCTGAATGTTTTTCTTTGATTTATTCAGTAAAACACTCTAACAGGGTTTACGATTGGTGCTCTCAAAAACTTGCCTTGACTTGTCCAGTATTTTTTGATGTACATACAAAAAATCATTGAGTTTTTTTTTAAAAACAAACTATAATAAAATGAAATGGTAAAAAAAAAAAAAAAATCTCTTGGATTATCAGGTATATTTTTAGCCTGATAGAATAAAATCGTCCACGGGAGAGCTCTGGCCAACACAGAAGCAAGAGAAACTCTTCAAAGAAGCAAAAATAATGAACAATAATGTAGCAGGTATCAGCAATGAGCACACACAAATGATCCCCAGTCTTAATCAGTGATTTTTCCTTTAAGGGTGTGAGTGTTTCCATTTACAGTAAAACTGTGAGACATACCTGCAGTCAGTGATCCACCATCAGGATATTTATTGATTTTCATCATCCGACATACAAACAGCAAACATCCATCTCTGGTAAGTGATGCTTAGATCATCACTGTGGCTCAGCAAAATGATTACTCAGCTCCATAAAGACACTTTTATTATGTAGAAAAAAATCTTAATAAAGCCTTTCAAACATGCATGCACATGTGAAACCGCTTTCACACACACAGATGTGTACACAATCCATTACAAAAACACACTCACATATGTTGTTGCCCGCCTCTAATAATTTCTTTGGCCTTTTGGGCCAGCTCTACACTTAATCACACTCATACTGCTAAACAAAAAAAATGCTTTTAAAAGCAAGCTATGAAAAATATAATTTTTTGCTTTCATTTAGCTATTATTTTCACCTAAATCTGACCTAAGTATTGATATCAAAATCCTGGATAATTTTAAAAGATTTTAACACTTTGAATCCCAGGTTTTTGTCACCATCCTTTCAGGTGAAAAGGTATACTACATATTCAGAAAATACTTCTGTTTTGGATTATCACTAACCTGACAAGCCAGACGGACAGTTCCATATATCCGCCACGGAAATATTTCACTACTCCATCTGGGAAAGAGCTGTTTGAAAATGTTTTCAGAGGCAGAACCTTCAAAAACAACAGCAGCTTGTGATTGGATGATCGTTCGGCTCGTCACACTCATCACAGACCAATCCATATCAAGCAACGCTGCTACGTATGATGTAGCAGCTCGCGATGTTGTTAGCCGTTAGCTTAAACTATCTTAGACTATCATCTTACATTAAATTATACCATACAGATGTATCATTTAACACTCATATATGACATGAACCTCGTCAAAGACAATCCCTATCAAGTTTTCCCAGAAAACTTCAGTGGACAGCAGAGGTAAGCATTTAGCCAAGTGAAGTTGTTGGACAATGGATGTTGGCAAGATGGACATGCAGGATTTCAGACATTGAATCAGGCAGGTCTGTCTGCTCTGCAAGGCTAGATTATCCCAGCCTGAGATAGGTAAATTATTAATAACAATACAGACTTTTTTTCATTATTTTCTTTTTAGTGTCAAACACTCAAACCCTCTCTGCTAAGCACAAAACATGCATTTTATACGGTAACAATATAAAAAAAAATACGCAATTATATTATTTTAACCTATTTAGGCTTGATTTTTAAACGAGCATCAGTCCTAATAATAAACATCAAACATTTGTAATTTTTAAAGGTTTTAACCCTTTAAATGCCAGGTTTTTGACATGATGCCACCGTAATTTTAGATAAAAAGAAAAACATGAAGAATAAATTACTTTTAATACAACCTGCAAAGTTATTTTTTGTGTGTTGAACTGTTGCTGCCTGGATTTCAATGGTTAGCAGCAACAATGATATTTATGCACTATTATTGTGTAGTGTCAAATACTCACTGATTTCCATGTAGTTAAAATGATGCCGTCTGATGGAGAGTAGCAAAGATAATCAATTTTAAGGCAAAAGCCCAGATTGGCACCTAGATATAATTAAATGTATGTATTATGCTTTAATGAAAGTGAAATTACAAAAAAAAGAAGAAAAACAGTTTTACTGGGTTTCAAAAGAACATTTTTGATGCAATTTCATCACAAACATAATACCAGGGCTTGAAAGCCAAAATAAAACACACATGAAGTATTTTTTGGTCCGAGGGTGGAGGCAGCATCAGAATTATCTCCATCAGCAGCAGCAACATTAGAGGCATGGTGGGTCTCACTGAGATGATGTGATTATCTGCTCCACTGGGCACCGTCTCCTGAACGCTCTGACTGGCTGGAACACATTAGCGACCGGGATGTTTCTGCCTGGCAGAGCCGCCACAGCGTGCCTCACTGAGACCTGTGTGTGGGTGTGTGTGAGTGTATCTGTATCTATATATAAATGGTGAAACTGGCTGACTTGGACACGTTATCAATGTGAGTATTACTGCTTTGTGCCAAAACCGGTCCTATTGCTGCTGTGTAAAGGGGTATATTTTTCATAAAAGGATTAGAATATGTGTGACTTATGATGCCTGTCTGTTGGGGCTGAACAAGAAGTTGTATGGTGCTATTATTGTATTTGACACGTCACAAAAGGGAGGTAGAGTCACACCGGCAACTAAGTGGTGCATGAAAAGATGTCTGAGGCATGTGTTTATCTGAACAGTTTATTGCTGGCATCAAATTAAGTCAGCTTTTATCGTCATTTCAGCCATATACAAATATAAATAGAGATGACATTTGGTTTCTCCAGGACTGTTTTGCTACAGAAATATTTGAGATTAATGGTAGAAATATTATTAAACTTAGTGCAAGAGGTTCAGAGCTGCGTCAGAGCTGATGTACAAAAGACAGACCACCATGATCTGATCTTACTTATACAAATTTGTAAAGTGCATCAAGTATTTATGTATACACGGCATACAGTTATATAAAATCATTGGCAAAAAATCCAATCAAATCAAATAAATCATTTAAGAGAACTCTGAAAAACTTCTTTAATGAACTCTAAAAACTTGTTTGAAATAAAATAATCTCAAGTAAAATCAGGAAAGGTTTGCTGATAAAAGTGTCTTCGGACCAAATTTAAAAGAGATCACTGACTCAGTTAAACTGATCTCCTCGGGCAAATCTTTGCACAGTTTTGTAGCTCTCACTGAAAATGCCCTGTCCCGTGAGATTTTAGTCTGCCTTGGTAACCATCAGAAGACCTCTGCCTGTGGATCTCAACGTTCATGTTGGCTCATGTGGTATTAAAAGGCAAGAGATATAGCTGGGGGAAAGGCCATGGATGGCCATAAAAGAAATGAGTGAAATCTTAAAATCAACTCTAAAACATACTAGGGGCCAGTGTGAAGATGCTAAAACAGGAGTGTTGTGGTCAGATTTTCTAGTTCTGGGTAAAACCCTAGCAGCCGAGTTCAGAATTGTCGACAGTGGATCTATTGATTTCTGGCTCAGGCAGGTAATAATGTAACAGGTTAAATGGGTCAGACTTATCCAAGAGTGTGTCGTTCTCCTTTATCGTTTGTAATATATTTTTGCATTGTTGATGGAAATGTTTAATAATAAGTTGTTTATGTGCTTTATAGTTCATATTTAACTTTGCTTGGTGGGTGTTGATGGGGAAGGGATGCAGAAAGTTCATGAAGTTATTTTTTTTTTTAAATGTTTTAATTGCTCGATGATCTGTTGGATACGCCTTGGGGATCCAGTAGAGGGAGTTTTCGCTCTGTTCCTTACTTAATACAGATGAGTAAAGGCAGCAGATGCGCTTGTGACTCAATCTCTGTCTCTCACTACTATTTCCCCTTTTTAAGGTAAATATTGTATATAAAACACTGTGGATTCGAGAAACTATGTTAGAGATGCTTTTCTGTGTAGTATGTTGGATAGAATGTTAGATAAAACTTAGAGCTAGCAGCAGGGAAACCCCATAGCCAGTCTGCAGACTTCAACTGTGTGGCATACGGTTGTTGTCATATGAGCTAGCCAGGGTTTCATGTATGTGATTATGCTGGAATACATGCGTATATGTTAATGATTTCATTCAATACTTAATATAGACAATTGAAGGCAGCAGACGCGTGACTCATCTCTGTCTCTCACTACTATTTCCCCTTTTTAAGGGTATAAGGCTGTTACAGTAGTTGAGGTGTGATGAGATAAAAGCATGTAGTATTGTCCCTGTGTTGTTAAAAGTTAAAATAGATCAAAATTTGGAGAAATTTCTAAGATAATAAATACAAGACTGTACAAGCCTCAGTGTGTGCTGCTGAAAAGTAAGCACAGTCAAACCAGACCAGCCAGTTTGACCTGCCCCAGTACGGAGCCAGCAGAGGTCACAATTTCTTAAGTGATGTGATGTGATCCAATTAAAATGTTCTCAGTCTTTCTGGAATTCAGTTGTAAAAAAAAAAAAAAAAATTGGCATCCACAGTTTAATCACAGACAAACAGTTGTTCATTGAACTCCTGAATTTCAGTTTGTTCCATGATGTAAACACAATGAAAGTGAATGGAACAACGCCAAATTTGCTTCTTTTCCGTGACAGACAATTCGGGTCAAAATTGCAGCGTACAGTTTTACCTCTTGCCAAAGTTGAAAATATCCAACTTTAGCGACAAATTCACCCAAAGCCGTGGCATGACAGCCGAACAGCATTGGGAGTGAACGGTGATGAGGATGACATCACAGACAGAGGAGGAAGTTAATGCCACTTCACATCAATCAGGGCTTTTCTACAGTTTAGTGTTCAGAGACCGGACAACAGAGAGGTTCAACAGGGAAAAAGTCACTGGAGAGTTTTGAGTATCTGGAAAGTTATATATTATTAACACTTTTCATGAGCTGCATTGAAAATTAAGCCACCAGCACAACAGCAGTTAGCACAACTGCTAGCTGGCTGTTGTGTTTACTGGTAACCTGTTATGCTTTCTGCACAGATGGAGGTGCGGATACAAACAGGAAATGCTCTGTTTTTATGCTCTGTGCAGCTCTCTCCTTGCTGCAGATCAGTATTTTCCCAAAAGTCACAGGAAAGTCTCTTCCAAAAAGTATTGGTTATCACATGGTTCAACTGAAGGTATTTACTTAAAGGTTAAAGATTACTTGTTGTCATTATTGAGAGCCTAGAGTTCCTCTGTTTACCCATGTTATTGAGACGAATAACAGGGAGGAGCTGGTATACGGCTGCTAATCAAGAGAGGACATGGCAAAAAGGGAGTTCAATATACCTGTAAGGACCATGCCAGAGAGAAATGCAGGGACATGGGTTGTACATGAGAATATTTTTAAAAGAAAACATGTTTTTAGTCTGTTTTTGAACTAATGATGATGGTAGATCCTACAAACCATCTTGAATTTGTCGGCGCCTGTTAAAATATTGCTGTTAACCAATACATCCACTGAGGGGCCTCGAACAAATCTGTCTCACACAGACCTCCACTTCTCCTTTGCTACCGACCAACTGATATTTAATTGCTCTCCAATCTCCTCCCAGCTGTTTTTGTTTTTTGGGGTATTTCTGCATTTGTTTGTCCCAGTGTCCAGGCGAAGTAACATCATACAGATATTGGTAATTTCTAACTAACTCGCAGAGTTTCTCTTCAGAAAGTTCCGCCATTATTATTTCTTCTTCGTGTCTCACTAGAGCTATGTATTGGGTAGTAACAGCAACACCGCCCAAAGGTTTCCAATGGTACTGCTCCATGTGGTCCGTGTCCGTAAGCTTTATGGAAACGTGCAGAAATATGGACGAAATGAACACAGAGCATGGACAGGAGGCTCCGTCCATATCCGGATCTGTCTTCAACGTTGAGCATAAATTGGCCTTTAACAAGCCTCTCCTGGCAGCACACTGTTCAAGCACCCATCTGTGGACTCGTTCCTCCAGCTCTGGCCATCTTGCTTTCGGCCCGTGATTAGCTTTCTTCATTTTCTTCATTGGAGTAAGAGTAACCTCTGCTTTTCGCCAGTCCCTCACGAGTTTCTCACTCACTCCAAACTTTATTCCTGCTTGATTACCGCTGCATATTTTACGACCTGCAGTTTGTTAGAATAGGATTTTCATTTTGGGGGCATTTGTTTATGTCTAGCCTAGACTAGAGCGCCCTCTCATGGCTGTCGACAGTAATGTTTACTCCTTGGTTCATGTCTGTCAGTTAACGTTTAAAAATATGTTAAATTATGTATATTTTGAATATAAGTCACACCTGACTATAAGCCGCAGGACAAGCCAAACAAAGCCAAAAGCGACATATAGTCCGGAAAATACGGTACTCAAATATCCATTTTTTATTTTTTTAACATAAGACAGTAGTTGTTTTTATAGTTCCCTTAAAATGGCAACAGCATCATTTCTTCAGATTTATTCAGCCCTACACACAATTAACAATAACATTTCCTTTTTTTATTTTATTTTTTATTTTCTATAAAACTAGCAAATAAAGATTGTCTTTCAGTTGATCATGCTGCTCTTGTGATAGCGTAAAAAGTGTACACAAAGTCTGTACTCATACTTGTTTACTTACTTTACTTACTTTCATATCCTGCTTTGTTTGTGGACCACTAGCAAATAAGGGTGTATTTCTGTCTGGGTAAATAGAAGTATTTAGGTCACAAAAAAACAAAAACACACAATATAAACATGTATATGCATGCATGCCTACTGCCTATGAGAAAGCCCCCTGAGGACCGCGCGACTGCACCAGGATCTTCTCAGCGAGTGAGGAGGTGGGACAAGACACATCAGACAGACGTAATGTGGGTTGAGACCTGCTGGAGCTCCCTGCTGGCTCACTCTGAGACACACACCAGCTCTGTACAAACAGCCTTTCACACACCTGCATGCTTCACTGAAGACACCATAAGTGTGAATAACTTAGCCCAGGCCCATGATGAACAAACACACTTGGTCTGAAAATATGATGAATGCTGCATTGTTATTAATCTTACCACAAACAAGTTTGTTAAGTTTCATTTCTAAATGTTTTAAAGGCAAGAAAATGTTGGAATTTAATTCTAAAATGTTAATCAAAAAAATAATCATTATTTCATGTTCATATGGCAGCAATCTGTAAAAGTAGAAAGCAGCTTTAAAAAAGGATAAATTCTCCTGTTTGGATGAAATTCTGAGAACCAACCAAAAGTTTTTGCATCAGTCGATGTTGTTGAGTCCTGTGGTGATCTGCTGTAGAGACAGTGAGTGAGGATAATCTGTAGATATATTCATGGTATGTTGTGCCTGTGCACAGAAAGTGACAGTGGGATCATCAACATCATTAATAGTACCTTGTAATTAGCCTAGTTGCTGCAATGCAGTTATTGTTACTACTACTGCTGCTTATATCATAGCAGTAGTATGATGAGTTAACTAGTCACCCTTGCTGGGT
Organism: Cetoscarus ocellatus; assembly: GCA_037902135.1. Classification (NCBI taxonomy): domain Eukaryota; kingdom Metazoa; phylum Chordata; class Actinopteri; order Labriformes; family Labridae; genus Cetoscarus; species Cetoscarus ocellatus. Next base: position 1,160,021 of record JBAMNC010000394.1, on the reverse strand, counting down.
CAACTGTGTCCTGACTGCAAACAAACCGATGCTATCTTTAAGGCAGATGGGTGAAATACACCCCCACCTACAAAAGTTAGCATGAAAACCATGATAAGCAAATGCTGAGCTACAATAAAATATGAAATCTCATCCTGCTCCAGATTTACAAATCTAGAAATATTTTATTATTCAGACTGATTCAGTACTTCAGGAGTGTTCAGTAATAAAACTGGAACTCTGCCTGGTACTTTCTTCGCATCTGCAAGTCACACAGTTTCCTGACAGCGAAAGAACAGTTGGCTTCAGAAGAAGGGCCGGGGGAGTTTCTGTAGTAATGTTATTTATAGCAGTGTACAGAAAAAGGATGAAAACAAAAACAACGGCAATGACCTTTGTTTCTGACCTCTCTTCTATATTGTGAAGAGACGCTGCAGAAGGTAAAGACTGTCTACTTGTCCTTTTAGCTTAGCAGCCAAAGTACACCACAGACAGCAGAAGCCTGGAAGCACTAGGTGTGAGTAAAAGTATCCCAGTGTTGTTTGCCATGACACAAGCACTATGAAAATCCCTTAAAGCATCATAGAGATATCTTGTTCACAAGCAAGAATGACCTTGACTTTTGACCTTTGACTGTGGAGGTTAGGTTCATTTGTGAGGATTATTGCAATGAACAAAACATGCAAGTTTTATAAATTATTTGCCACAGATTATCGCCAATGATCCGAGAACACTGTGAAAAATCCCACAGACTTTTGTTTAGAGAGTCAGCGTGACAGTAACTTGCCAAAAATCATCCTTGATTGATAGCCTCGCACCACTCAATTAAACACTATCCTTTTGTTTTGACACACTATTATGTTTTCAAGAAGGTGCATGTTACTTCTTGTGTGAAGGCTTAATAGGCACAGGGCTATGCAAACTAACAAAGGTTTGATGCAGCTTGAAGTTATGTACTTGTCTCTCAGCCACATTGGCTGGATCCCTGTGACTGGATACTGTGTTAGATTCTACAGCCTATTTTACACCAGGCTTTTGGATAATCCTTTCTCCACTATGGCCCTTCCCCTTGCTGTACCCCAGCTGATGCCAGCATAGTTGTCACCTTCCTCTCCTCCCATCACCTCTCTTAAGGCTCTCTGAGTTCTGTCAACAGACTGCCAAGAAACCTGTTGCCTGAGGTGAGAAGTCCACACACTGCAGTTTTTGTCTCTTAAAGTTTCTTGACAGCCCTCCTTTGCTTTGGTAAACCACCTTCAGTCATGTTTGTATCCACAGTATAATCACATGTACCGACACATAGCACACAATATACCCCTGTATTCCTGTCCTCCATGTACCCCTCCTCACAGACACCAAACCACGCTGCGCTCTGAAATCCAGGACGTGTTTGACAGCAGATTGGTATAAATTATTTGCTTGAGTCTCATCCAAGGAATTCTGGCATCTTGGTTTTTGAGGTGAAATATTTATGGGGCCAATGCAGAGAGGGTGAAGTCTGTGAGAAAATGAAGGCAAACCCCAATACAAGGGAGTTTGCCTGTGTGCTAGATGAGGTCTGACTGCTCTCTCATGTGCTGTCGGCATAGATGTGTCTGCTATGGTGATGCTGGATGTCAGCTAGGTTTAGATCAGGTCATGATGAGAAGCTCTACACACACACAAACAGTAAGAGATAGGCCATCTCAATGAGCTGCAGTCTGCCAGGACTCATTTCATCTCTGAGGCTGATATAACCTCACATCTTAAATTCATATCTCATGTCGAAGATTTCAAATAGATTCATTTACGGTCCCTTGAATTTCCTGCTGCAATATGAAGTGTTTTGGATAATTGGCTTTGCTATTTTAGCTCTGTTTTAAACTTTTTATGATACTGACAAAAAAGAACATGTTTTTTTAAAGGACACATTTGACCTGCCCTCATTTCAACACCATTTTTAGACTCATTCAGTATTTGATAATAACAATGATAAACATTAGAGAAGTTCCCACTGTAGAAATCAGGGCGGACACTAGGTCTGGGTATTTCCAGCACCCTCATGATATGATACGTATCCCGATACTGAGGCCATGATACGATATGTATCCCGATACACATAAATTGTGAACACTAACTACGCTTTTAACAGAATTCCTGACAAGTTTTGTTTTTTATTCCAAGAAGAAAAAGAACAAGGAAAAGTTTTAAATAATTCTACAACTTAAGAAAGTTAAATTCAGGTCCTTAAAGATGGTAGACCTAAGTTGGAACATGTGCTTCATTGTGTAGCTTGGCTTCTATTTTGAACTGTGCCATTTTTAACATTAGCCAAAGTGTACTGACAACAACTGTCAAACATTGAAGCTGTATCAATTCTGTAGAATCCGTATTGATACGTGTATCCCCAAGGAGTGCGTAACAATATTTTGCAGTATCGATATTTTGAGTACAGGCCTAGTGGACACAGATAAAATAATTTCACTGATAGCTTGTGAACCTGGTGAGGTGTTCAGGGCACGTCCCACCGGTAGGAGACCTCGGGGAAGACCCAGGGCATGCTGGAGGGACCATGTCTCGCATCTGGCCTGGGAATGCCTCAGGATCCCCCGGGAAGAGCTGGATGAAGAGGCCGGGGAGAAGGAAGTCTGGGCTTCCCTGCTTAGGCTGCTGCCCCCTACCCAACCCTGGATAAGCTGAAGAGGATGGTATGTATGGTATGGCTTGTGAACCTATTTTGTGGTTGCATGCAGCAATTCCCTGAAGCCACAGTGATGAGAAAGTTCTAGACCATCTTAAGGCCTTCTCAACTCATCCATATTGTTAAGCTGCAAAAAAATAAGTGTTGAAGTGACTGGTGTTGAGGTAATGGGAAATGGGATAAGGTTTCCTGAGCCATGCTTACAATCAGTTCTGTTGGTTAAGGGTCTAACTAAAGGGTCAAAGACTCAGTGGTCTGACATCTTTATCGACCTTGTGAAAAGAACTAGAATCATCATGACTGAAAAAAGGTTAAGGCTCATAAATCTTGATGCAAACAAATGTGTACAATATGGCCATGTAAGGGATTTGAATGACAGTCATTTTTGTATTTTCCTATTAAGGACCAAAGTATTGCCCGGCCAGCTGAGAGGACATGGAACGGGCTTACTAGACATGGACTTGTTATAAACACAGGAGACATTATGTGTATGTCTTGAATAGTATACACTAAAAATTGATAGGAGCACTGTGTGGAAGCACTTTGGGCTCCACCTGTGTGTCAGTTATGTGCAAAGCAGCAAGCCCACTCCTCATGTACAACAGCAGTCCAGCGGTGCCATGTTGGGTTTAGCTGTATTTTGATCTGCAAACTTGAAATCAATTTGTATCAGCCCTGTGTCTGTTTATACTTGCATATCAGAATCAGAATCAGAATCTCTTTATTGTCCCAAAAAGGGAAATTAGTTTTGAAGCAGGGCACACAAAAGACAAGGTAAGCAATGACATCAGAATTAAAAAACATAACTGATTGTTATTTAGCTATTCAAATGATTTACAGAGTTTTACTGTCTGTTTCAATGACAGTAGGTCTGTGACACCCTCTCAACACTAAGTTTTTCATTTTACAGCCTCATAAATAACAGTTGGGGAGTAGACATTCATTGTTTGATTTGTTTTTGTCCCTTGTAGTGCTGCAAACCTACATTGGTGGCCTGTCTGCCACCCAATCTGGTGTCTAAGCCCACACTGATAGAAGGAGCCAGACCAGCCTTCTTAGATTAGTATCAATCCCTGAAGGCCATTAAAAAGCCATTTGTCTCTATACAAATGGCAGCCAGTCATATGCAGCCCAAGTGTGGCTTGTTATGTCTTAACCCTGTTCCCAGCCACAACTCCCAGCCTCTACAGTTACACCAAGGTGATTTTTAAAATAGACGAGTGGCTAAACTCACTCGAGAAGGTGTTACAAACACAAAAATACTTTAACAGTGTCATAATAGAATCATAGAAAGTTAAAATAGAGGAAGGTGTGCTTTTACATTGAATCACTCTCATATTATACAAAGACATACAGGAAGCAATTAACATAAGAATTCCCTCATGTCAGGTTTGCATATTTCATATTTAGGGTCACAGTAGTATCAATCAATTAGGCTTTATTTGTATAGTGCAAATTCAAGTCAACAACAAGTGTTACCTCAAGACACTGTACAACAGAGCAGGCCAAAGTCATACTCTTCATTTTATAGATACAAATATATACATGTAAGTAGTAGCAGTAATGGTTTAAATTTTAACAAGAGCACAGAAGTTCATCTTTAGGTTATGTGGCTCAAAACTTCCAAACTCTGTAGATTAAAAATCTTTAAATCCTGCAGTCCAAGTGATGGGCCCTGCCCTCTGGTGGTGTGACCATAGCTGCAGTGGGAACTATCATGTCGGCTGCGGTCTGCTGATGTAACAAAAGCAGAGGTAGCTAAATTAGAACAGTCATCACTAGCAGTAACCAGGGCCCAAGAAATCATGTGTTTAAGCCGTCTGACACATCCATCTGTACATCCATCTGTCTCATTATCCCACTACCATTGGTGCATCCGTCCAGGCTACTCTTGTTTACAAGATCCCTCAAGAAAGGGTTGCCAGTGGCCTACTGCAGTGGTTTCCAAAGTGTGAGGCGGGTCTCCCTGCAAGTGAGGACTTCTGGGGAGGTATGGACTCATAACACTTACCAGCAAAGAAATGTTTGGCTGTGCCGAAAATATTTGGTCTTGAAAATCTCAACTGCCAGTCCATATTTTTCTAAGAGTTGTTGGCTATTTTTGCAATTAGTTTATTTTAAAAAGAACAACAGCCAAATAATTCATGCTTGATTTGAGGCTGTGGCTAGGACTGTGAATGAAATATGTCTTTCATGGTCTCTTGCAAAATTGCTCTTGAAATGTTATATTAGATTAATAGGGAATCTTCCCAGAATTTCTTTGACAGTTGGCTGTCTACTGGCCAAAGGGAATGTGTTTTTTTTCTTGGGACAAAATTGACTTCATTTTGATTTTTTTTTTTTTTTTTTTTTTTTGAGTGTGTAGGGTTTTACAAGTTGTTCAGGGAGTTTTTGGTTAATCCCAGCATGCCCCTCCACTCAAGCGCTGTCATTTTGCTCTGATATGTGACTCAAATGAGGCCTGTAGATGGCAATGTAAATCACCTTGAAGGGCCCAAAAAATGAATCATTTTTGAAAGGTAACTGTGGAAAAATCTAAATGGTACAGGGATGTGGATATTTTAGAGTCTGAATGAAATTTGTATGTGGAACTTTGGCTGAGTTTTCAGGGTTTAAATGAGAGTTGTGAAAATAGTAAAAATACAACAACTTTTAAAACTTTCTCTCCCATCTGAATGAATGGAAAAAGGGTGTCCCAGAATTTTTAAATCTCTGCATATCCCAGAAACGCTGAATCTAATCTACCGAGCTTTGACGTTTTATGCCTTTGTTTTCTCAAATTCGTTTTCAGATGTTTTAATAATTTTGTCCCTGAACTCCTTGCTAAATTTGTTTCAAGACAGGACAATAACAGAGCAACAAGAGGCACAGTGAATGGAAACTGTAAAATTCAGCAATTAGATCTTTGGACAGTTTTCTCCATTATAGGCTGTAAACTCTGGAAAACATTACCAACTGAGTTAAAACTAACCACAAAACAAAAGAGTAATTGTTTTTGAATTATTGTGGGTTTGTATTACATTGCTAGTTCATGATAATTGATGAAATGTATGTATTGACATGTTTGGATGCATTTATTATATTTTCACGTGTAGTGCTCTTTCTTTTAACCCCCACTAAGGATGTTATGATTTGCTGGCATTTGTTTGTTTGTGAACAGAATAAGTGAAAAATATTTTAAGAGATTCTGATGAATTTTCTTGGAATGTTGGTCATGGCAAAAGAAAGAAGTGATACGATTTGGTGGTGATCCGATTCCAGATGAGGATCTAGTAATTTTTTTCAAAGGATTTCTAAAAAAATGCAAGATAGGGCAGTTTCCCACATTTTTGATGATAATTTCAATGTTGGAAATGCCTTGGCAGTGGATTGAACTAAAACATTTGTAGTTTGTTGCTTCGACATTGACAGTCTTCCATACCAAAGTCTATATCTGCACACAAAATTTATTTTCAGCTTACTTTTTTTTTTTTTTACATTTATTTTAGTTTCAGACAAACCAGAACATCCTGGAGAAAACTGTGTGTGTGTGTGTTATGTGGGTGTGCTCTTAGGGTTAGTGAGGCATTAGAAGGGCCTGTCACAGTCTTCTGCTTTTCGACATTTTAAACTTTTTAAATCTTCTCCACCAAGAGACATTCTCCTTCACGGGGGTTGTCTGTCCTGTCTCAGATGTTTCCAGGTCTTCTCAGAAGATCCAAACTCAGACAGGTCCTGGACTGACCCAGGTGTGCTCTCCTGTCTCTGAAAGTTCCCTAGTCATCTCAACAGGCTCCTGCTTGCTGTGGGACTGCTCCTATGTATTGTTACCCGTCTCTGATGTTTCTTCCACCAGCTCTAGTTCCTGGACAGACCCAAGTCTATACACCTCTGGTGTTTAAGTGACTGGGGAGTCAGCATTGTTCAAAATGTCAACGCTGCCTTCCTTAAGGGACGGTCCTTCAGAAAACGTCTAAAGAATTTTTCCCATGTCCATTTGGAGCTCATGATATTCTTGTCTTTTTGCAGTACCTGGCAGGCCAATTTCTGAGCTGCCAGATCAGAGACAAGCTTCTTGATTTTTTTTCCTTTTCCTCAGCAGATTTTGGAGGTCATTCATCTGACAGATGGCTGCCTTTTTTGGTTTGAGTTTCTGTGGTCAGGACCTTGGACTCTTGGTCGTGTCTCTGTTTTTCAGCTTGAAGCTCCTGTGCCTCTGTATTAATTCCCTCTTGCTCACAATTAAAAAGTGCTGTTTGAATTTGGAGCAGAGCCACCAGTTTATCCCCAGTTCCCTATTAACTGCCTGTTTATTTACCAGTTTAAACACCAACAAATAGCAATGGTTTGTCCTGGCATTCACAGTGGCCTCGCCTTTTACAGCTTTTGCTCCAAGGGCTCTTTGATAGTGTTCAGTTCCTTGAGCTTCTGGTTGACAGTTTCCAAGTCTTTCTGAGCCTGGCTGTTTTGGGCCTGCAGTTTTCTGTTTTGAGCCTGCAGCTGGCAACTTTGGACCTGTTCCTGGCTATGTTTTAGTATACAGCTATTTTGGACCTCTCCCTGGCTATGTTTTAGTATACAGCTGGCTGTTTTGAGCCTGCAAATGGTTGTTTTGTGTTGAGAATTCTGCTTGCGGAGATCAAATAGCCCACAGAGAAGAATTCTACTTGCAGAGAAATCCAGACTTGACATTAAGGGGAGCGGGCATTAAAGGATAAGTTCGGTTTTTTGACACCTGGACCTTATTTTTAGGATTAAATACGCTCGTAGACTCACCCAGACAATTTTGGTGGAGCTCGGAGCCGTTTTCAAGCAATTTAGATCCATCCGACGGCATTTTTCCTCATGCCGTAGCAGCAGACGGGGCCAGAAATCGAAGCCCCTAAATTAGAAATTATCTGCTGCGAAACTCGCTCATTTCAGCTACATTTTATAAATGAATGGCCAGTGTTATCACCATGTCAGCTCAACTTTGTTGTTATGGTCATCCGGGGCTTTACAAGGATGGGTAACTTTTGGTGACGTCATAGACAAGAACATGAGTAGAGCCGCTGTTGTTGCTAGGCTACACGGCTACACGGCTATTTTTGTGCAACATGGCGGAATATCTATCCATTGTAGAAGTGTCTGACGACGACTTTGAGTATAATGGATGCCCATATCGTTTTGAGCCAGAATATACCGACGAGGAGCTATTTGAAAGGAGGATGCAGAGGGGAAGAGCCGAACAGCTGGCCAGAGAACAAGCAACCACTGCACGTCCACGAATGGGGGCTAACTGGTGGTGATGTTGTGGACATTGCAAGGCAAACACAACAGAGGAGGAGTGCCTTTGCTGCTCAGAGTGGGACTTGAGACCAGAGGCAACACGTATTGATGCCCACCAAAATACGATTTCTGGCCCTGTCTGCTACTACGGCATGAGAGAAAAACGCCGTTGGATGGATCTAAATTGCTCGAAAACGACTCCGAGCTCCGCCAAAATTGTCTGGATGAGTCTACGAGCGTATTTAATCCTAAAAATAAGGTCCAGGTGTCAAAAAACCGAACTTATCCTTTAAGGGGTGCCCTGGAAGTTAGAGCTATGGTATAGGGCTTGGAATTTGCTCAATTAAATGAAAACTAGCACCAGTTGGACTGTTTTAGTATTGTATTTTTTTCAGCTATGTTTTGAAGGGTAATCAGTGGTGTATCAATAAAATAAACATTTTAATCATCTGTATTCTGCGTGTTGTCTAACTTGTATCAATTACTGCGCAAATCAACAAGCTAATACCTTTTTCTTCTGATAGTTTAACACCGTAATTGTGATTCTATTACTCAGCATATAATTTTTTAAGACCTGGATGCTGTAAATTAGCCTCTCATAATAATTTGTTCTATCAAACGATTTGTTAATACAGGAAATCAAGATCCCATTCCTCATTTTGATACATTGCTCTGCACAATTGTCGTTTTGACCCATCACATAGGCTACGTTTAATAAATACTACATGGTCAGATGTTTTTACAACCCCCTTCCTCAATGCAAATAAATACTTTATCTCTGGACATTGTTGGGGTTATTAAGATTCCTCTCATCCAGTAGTCTCAATAATCACCTTGTAGGCGTAATTATTGATTTTATATGGTCATGGTGCTTTTCATTACACAAGCCAAAGAGATGGCAGCTTTCCCGATTAGACATAGTTTACAAAAAGACAACAATAAAAAAGGTATGGTAATGAGGGGGTACTTTTTATATAGTACTTTTTATATCGGGCTATACATCCACCTATCAGAATACATACTCCCCTCAATAATAAATAGATGATGCTTTAGTGACATGTTTTTTTCCTCATATTAGTGATCATTCTTAATGACCTTGGTCACTTTTTTTAAAGGTATCATCCTTGTTGTCTTCTATACTTGTGGTAATCAGGTAATATTTTGTATTTTGACAAGATTTTTCATAGAATCTATGTTAAATTTTTAATTTTCAAATTTTCATTCCTGTATTTTTCAGGTAGCTTGCCCATCACTGTCTTTGTGGTACACAGATTTAAAATATATCTAAAATAAAACCTTCTGATTCAATAGTCTCTTTTCTCATTCCTCTCATCTCTCCTCTAGATAACTCAACTGCAGTTTTTGAATTAATCTAAGTTTCCCACTCTGGATGTTGGCAAAATTTGGAGTTTAACATGATGAATTAGAGTTAGCAGAAGAATTCAATTGTTATGCTGTCTCTGTTGTGAGATCAGTCTGTGACTGGCTGAGAGATGGATGGCAACAACAGAAGAATAAAAAGAGATAAGGATAAAGAGACAAAGGGAGTTTTAGAGCAAGAGTTGTGGAGATCGGGCAGGTTGGAGTGTGCTGGCTCGGCCCCAGCGGAGCCATCGATCCAGGCTGGCCTTACATCAGAGACAGGAAACCTGAGCTGCATGCTTCATCACCTTCCCCACGGAGTCCTCCCTCTCTCCTCTCCTCTTCTCTAAATCCTTCCTTACTCTCTCCTCTCCTCTCCTCTCCAAGCTGCTGTCAATTCATCATTCTCTGGCTCCCCTCAGTGCTAAGTGCATGCAGTCGTCCATTCACAACCACACATTCATTAAACTCCCTGTATGCATGCATGTGTGTGCATTTGTGGTTTTGTGTGTATGAACATGTGTGCAAATCAGTATGTATAATATGCACAACCTGTCCAGCTTGTCTTTGTAGGCCATTGTTTTGAAAGGAGTGGGGGTGTAATATGGAGGCCAGTGCCTTGTGACTTAGGGGTAACAAGGTTAGGTTATCGAATTTGTTTAGGCGTCACCATCTCCTGTGGGAGTAAGCTTAACTCTCCCGCACTCAGTCACCTCACCCTCATTTCTCACCCTCCCCAGGCTAAAACATCTCAGCAGGCCTTTGAACAGTCTGCTGGGGAGCAGCCTTAGTGTTTATGCCAATGCAAAAGTTCAATTAGTGTAAAAAAAGGTGATTTTATGCTCTTTAATTAACAGTACAATTAAGGGGTAGAGCAGTGTCCAGTGTCCAGTGTCTCACTACTGTCTGATGTTTTTGTTCTGATGTGATTGTTTTTCACACAGTCAGTTCAAGAAAACGAGAAATAATAGCTGGTACTTTAGTTTGAAAGTGACAGCAAAGGCCATTATGTGCTTGGTGATTGAGTTAAATCATGATTACGATTTTTGCCTGCAACCATCATAAAAAGAACAGTTGAGTGAGTTAGAATTTAAGCACCTCTGGTTCCCAAAGCCAAAAGTCAATGGGATTTTACAGTAGCCTTTCAGAAATACCTGAAATAAGGTGAAAATGTGCAAACAAGAGTTAAACATTTCATCTTGCAACATAAGATGCACTGATATTTCCCCACTAAAAAAAATAAATAATAATAATGGTTCAAAATTCTAAACACAATAACTCCAAAAACTGCTGACTCCAAAAGCCGTCAAGTGCTTTAACCTTCATGGATTTATCATAGTTGAGATTCCTCGAACCTGCCCTGTCTTTGGTTTAAGAGCTTTTAATGTTTTGCACCATCATCTTGGTCTGACCTACAGAGTCCCCTTAAACTAAGGCGCTGTTTTAGTGGGAAATATAAAGACCAAATTATGGATTATAGACCATATTCTTATCAGTTCATCCTTGGTTTTGAGAGGACCTTTGAGCAAAGTTTGATGTAGATGCCTAAAAGTTTTGAGATATTGCATCACCAAGCACCACAAGCTTCCTTTGGGCAGACCTTTGAGCAATGACTTATAAAAGGTAATGAGTTCATCCTTGAGTCTGAGGAGGCATTTGTGCAAAGTTTAAGAAAAATAACTAGCAGAATTGTTGATACATTTAATTTGGCAATATTGTGTTCACAGTAGATTACAGCACTCTGTGGCCATAACCTTCGTCTTCTAAATCTAATCACTGGATCTTTGTGTCAAAGTAAACATTAGCGCAAACTCTGATGAGAATCCCTTGGAGTGTTCTTGAGATAGTGTGCTCTCAAGCAAAGGTACATCATTAGGGACATGACCTTGACCTATGACATATAGCCTTCAAAATGATACCTCTTTATCTCTGAATCCAATTGGGTTATTTTTTTTCCAAAGCTTGGAGAATATTCTTGACAGTGTTTCTGAGATGTCTGGTTTGATAGAATTTGATTTTACAGATGGATGAACAGACAGGCAGACATATGCTGCCTCAGTCTCAGCTGAAGGCAGCACAGAAGCATAAAAATAAAAATACCATTCCCTGATAGCCCTCCAGAGTAAATTCTTTAATCTTAACATTCTGGAAACCCCCTGACCAGAAATGTTCTATTGTCCCATATCATTTTAAAGAGACCAAATAAAGCTTGATGCTCTCAGCTTTCAGGAGGAGATATGAGCCTAATGAGTCGCCCAAACAGGATAAACACACTTTCCTCCGTTCTCACACTCCATTGATTTTTTTTGTCTGAGTCCCGAAATCTTTCTTTTGTCCCACAGAAACACAGACTCTGACTCCTCATACTTTAGCTCCCCTCAAAGATTCCTTGTGTAAAGTTTCACAAAACTGACTGAAAGAACTCCTCGGTTCCCCCTTGTCCTCCCTATACTGTCCTCCTGAGCATCCTGTTTGTCTGCTGTCCAGATCAATGCTGAGGACTTCCCTGGATGAGACTGTTGGAAGAAAAAGAAAGAAAGAAAAAAAAAAAACACAGCTTAAGCTTCAATGCAATAAATCTAACAAAGGCACTTGAAGACGAAACACTAAACAGAGTATGGCGAGTTTGCTAAGCTTACAGCAGAGAATGACAAGAAGGCCAATGCAGCAGCATCTGTGAAATGGCAGCTGACAGTTTAGGCTGGAAAAAATAATCAGATAACCAAGAATTGTGGATTCTGCCAACTGATGTCTCATATGGACCCTTGCTGCATTCTGCCTGGACGCACATATTCCAGCATTTTATATACATCAGAAAAAATGTTCCAGGCGTGGCAAAGGTAAGGTACGTGTCAATCTGTGTAACAATGCCAACAACATGGTGAAGGCCATGGAAGATGCAGGGTTGCCATTGTATATTGCAACTGAGTTATGTCAATAGACTTTGATTACAGATAATCAACACACACAAACAGAAAAATGTTATTAATGAATCTTTCCGATGTGTCATTCAGCTGTCCTTAAAGTAGGATGCCAGTCGCATTGATTCTTGGAATGTTTTTTTTCAACTACTGTTTAACTGATAGAATTAGGATGGTTTTGGACTTGCTTAAAAAGGTAATGGTAACACCTGTAGGATGTCCCAAGAGTAAAGCTTTGCTTACACCAGATGCAATTTTACATTTGACATGCAACGTAAATACAGTGAAAGTGAAGGAAAGATGCAAAATTTGCGTTGTTCGACACTGTTTCTGTCATGTTTTGCTGTTCTGCTCTTTACCCGTAGTTGAAATATCAAACTTTTGTGACAAATCAGCCTGAAACAGTGGTGCAACAGCCAATTAGCATCAAGAATGAATAGCGACAAGGATGCCATTACAGACAGAGGAGAAAGAAAAACAATGCTGCAAGCCAGCATCAAAGCTCCTCAACATGGTTATTTTGTGTTCATCGACGAAACCACAGAGAGGATAAACAGGGAGAAAATCACTGAAGATTTCTGAGTATCAACAAGTCCAGTTAATATTCAACACTTTTCATGAGCTTTAGTGTGAGCGAAGTCCACCTGCAAAAGGAACTGGCTACAAGTGTGTTTTTCTGGCTTACTAGCGGTGATTTTAATGTGTTTTTGCCAGCGAAATTATGTCAAAACTCATGGAAGATCTACCGGAGCACCCCAGAGAGAAAGAATAGGCAGAGGAAAAAGGAGGAATGGCTCTCTAGCTGTATCGGGAAAAAGACAAGTAAAGTCTGGCAGGTTCAGCAAAAGGAGGGCCATCACCCGGACATGGTGATGAAACTCTCTATGTTATGGATCATGTGTTCCTATTTTGGACTTTTCTGGGACATTAAGCTTCTGGTTTTCAAGAACACATGGAAGGCAGTGATAGTAGAAACATCAGCCATGGTTAATCATGGGCAAAGAAGGTTGATACATGTTATTGTGGCTGTGAGACAGGCCCACCCCTTTCTCTTGTCCAGCACCCAGGTCTGAGGGGCTAAAATTTGCCTTGATAAATATGAATACATGAGGAAAATTGAGGGACTTGAAGGCACAACCCATTTTTTTTTCTTTTTTTTTTGCATTTGGTGTAAACACAACTTAATACTTAACACTCTTATTAATTACTTGCCCTGACATTGTATTTGCAATTTAAAAAACAGTATAAAATAAAAGATTGGTATCCCTATTAGCCCATCTTACTCATAAGCGATAAGCCGGAAAAAAAAACTTGATCGGGGCATCACTAATACATACATACAGGTAATGATGAATATGAACTTCATTTGTGTCTGCTAGTTTCCTTTTTTTCATAAAATACCTACATAAAACCCAGAGAAGTCCATTTACAATTACTGGTTTGACAATAAACAGTTAAAATAAGTGGTCCATAGATTTGACATACATTGATGAAATAATTAAATTACTATGACATCAGTTTGGCGAACTTTTGCTCATTTTTCATGAAATGTAAGTACCTGACCTGTTAGTGTGTCACATCAAAATGTAATGCAAAGAATCAACACTTGAAAGGGTGCTAAAACTGCATCCTCAGGTAACAGGAATTCGAACTGGTTGTTGTGGATATGATCCCTTTAATATCTGTCTGTTTCATAGGCAGATAAAAACTCCTAACAGTATTGACAGGCTCCTCGAAACAATCTTCCCTTTGAAAATATAAGGGGGGTGGGGTGGGGGGTGTTAATTCCTCAGTAGAGCCCTCAAAGCAGTACAATAAGTTATCATGCACACAGTAATTGATCAAACGGATAAATGGGCATTACAAAAATTTTAAAAGGAAACCTCTGCAGAGGTCTCCACAAACCTTATGCTTCAGTGAACTGGGTAAAGGATGGCAATAGATTTACATATTTGACAAATCTGTCACTAAAACTGCAGCTCTTAGTAACCTCACTTTATAAGATATGTCATAAAAACAATTTACATACGAATAAAAATAACACAAAGAACCCCTTCCTTTTGGTGAAATTTGAGTGTCTATAAAACCAAAGATTTCCCCAAAAGCCACTATTTTTCTGATATCACAACCTGCTTTAAAATTCTGAAAGGGCATTAGGCTGTCGCTTTAACATGCATGACTATCTGATGCATTCGGTCCCTCTAATGAATATTTCAGCATCACAGGTAGATTCAGGAGCTCAATGAAGAGATGAAAATGCAGACATGAACAGAAGGTGAAAGCTCAGGCCTTAGTGTCTGAGAAAAAAATATTTCTGTGATGTCAATAATGAATCAAGCAGAAGAGAGATGACGTGTAAATAGCTGAGAGAAGAAAAAGAGGATATGGCTGCATTTCATGCTGATGGCATGTAAAAAATGTACGACCATGGTGCACAGGGCACAAAGGTTACAGTCTAAAGGCTTTTACACAACAAGTCTGTTTTACTGGTACAAAACTGCAGTTTCATTGAGAAATACAATCTCTTGCTGTGTAAATGTTTGGACACTGACTCAAAAATCTTTATTTTTTCTTAAACAAGTCTGTTTTGTGTTGGTGATTCTACAACCGTACAGTCCTTGTAGAGGATATTATGAATAATCACAGAAGTGGCTGCAGCTCCCTTTCTCTCTTCCTTCTTCAGGTGAACCAAAACTGCACATGAAGCAATGAGCTGTGCCCATTCTGTGGATTTCAGTAATGGAGTTAAACAGATAAAGCCCAAATACATGGCAACAATCACATAAGGCAAGAAAGACCAAACTTCACATACACTTTCTCTTTCCATTATACTGTGACTAGCCCAATCAAGCAAAACGGCTCTGTCAGTGGAGGGACTGAGTGTTCACTTTGTCTTTTACAGGGAATGAAAGAACCACAAAGCTATCTTTGCAGGTTGAGGGCTCCATATATTTTGTCATGAACTGGGAAATTTCACAATACATGAAAATATAAACAAATCCAACTTAGTGAGCAAGGTTTGTGTCTGTGCACTTGCAGTATTACAGGTCCAAATAGCAAATCTTAGAAGATGGATTCAGAGTGCAAAGACGGTTATGCCTTGTTTTCACTTGGGAATCTCTGTGATACTTGTGCGTGCAAAACTCGGACCCTCCAAAATATTATCTTTCAGGATGTGCCTGGAGTAAGTGTAACTTTTGTGGCTGATTTAGGAAAGACTGCACATCAGTGTACTAACGTAGGAAACAGGCTATTTCATTATATTTTCATTTCATTTACTTCCAAACACTTGTATTTTGATTATAAATCAAACTTTTTAATCTGATTTTTTACTATTTTGTAAATATGGATCATGTTACTTTTTTAAAATACAGCATAAAAATTCAGGTTGTGTGAAGTGGGATAGCTTTGTTACAGTTTAACATGAACTACAGTCCAATTTATCAGACTGGTATGAAGTGCAGTCAGATATTTTGACAGTTTAATTTATTAATTTTTTATTGATACAGGATATTGGATTTTTGACTATGTCTGATATGCATGATATATTTCGAACTCATTATTGTGGATACCAATACCAATATTTTTGTCAGAGCATAGTCTTTACTACAAAAATCGACTTATTTTTAATGTTAACAGTCCATTATTGTAAGAACAGCTGTAAAACAAGTCAAAAATATGTTCAATATGTACTGCCAACATCTGCCGATAACGATATCTAACCAATTATACTATGCACTTCAGTAATTTCCATGCATATATTCTGCACAAATGTCCACTTTGACTAAAGGAGAAATTAGTGGTAAATTGGAGGGACAGGGCCAAATATCCTTGGACCTCATGATTATCCCTTGTTTGTTAACTTTTAGTAAAAACATTTCTGAATGATTTCCTTCCAGATCTACACACATCTTTTCATTCAAGACAATAACCTTGTACTTTTCAACTTTATTCAGTTTAGAGACCAAGTGACCTACCACTGTAGTTTTACTGTCTATGCAATGTTTACCTTGCCGAGGCATAAACCTGTTATGTGGTAGATCTGCCTGTGTTTTAAATGTGATAAAAAACATTGAAATGATGCATACATCAGAAACATAAGGAAAGTGTCAGTACACCAAAAAAGATCACTAACTTAACTCTCTTAGTCTTGATTGTTGAAAATAAGAAATATTCAGAAAGTCATCAGACTTTGACATGAATATGTTTTTTAAAGCTTGTGATCCACAGTGCCAATGTCTCCACCAAGAATCTTCTAAGTCTGTCTTGCCTTGCACCCCACGCAGCCACAGAGTGAGTAAATGGTCATCATGATCAATATCTATTTCCTGTGGTGTCAGGTTTCAGAATAATGTTCATATTGAACCAATGTTTCAGCAGACTCCCACCACAGTTTCTCTCACCCAGCCGCCCGGCATTTCCGTTGCTGAAGGAGAGAAAATCCCTACAAATCAGATTAAACAAATGATTTTCAGAGGAGCCATTGATCATCCATCTTGGCCTGCTGGCCTTACTGGGAGATCCTAACAGCACAGAGCGAGCATCTGAGAAGGGAATGTGCCTCTAATCTGGTTTGCAATTCCTGTTTATCCTGCACAGATCAGCAGTGTTAACTCAATCGCTGGAAACTCTTGATCTCATTCTTACTCTTTCTCTGCACTGAGAAAATCAATTCTAAAACTACATCTATATGTTGTGAGAGAGACAGAAGCTATTTTTGTTTAAGGATTAAACTTCCTAAAAAAATCATTGCTAACCCATGACCTCAATTAAACCAGATTACAGTTTTAACATTTTGTTTGACACTTGTATGAAATTCACCATTGGCTGCCCCCGTTTTATGTTGCAGAGAATTATAAATCAATAACTGATTTGTGGCTGGTTCAAGCTTCCAAGTGAGTAAGACTTTAGGATTTGCACTGTATGATCACCTAACTTCAGTGTTGCTGTTTGAAATGACATTACAATATATATATATATATATATATACATATAGATGGCACTGGAGGTTTACAGTTGACATGGTCCAGGCCCAAACAGCAGTGAGGTTAGGGTCGGACCAGTTTTTTGGTGGCTGTTCTCTACTGCATGGACTTTAATTAGAACTCGAAGTAGCATTTAGTTCAAATATTGATTCAACAAATGATTACTTTCCTGAAACACCTATGATTCAGATAGGACTGATGAAATGCAAGAGACTGTTGAGTTTGATTATTACAGCTGCCTCTATATCCCACTGCTATGATAAAAAACTTTTGAGCAGCAGTTTAAAGCAACACTTTCATGAATTTGGTTCTATTTAGGGAAGTACAATGATAGTACCAGATTTTGTCCAAATATGAATCTGCATATGCCTCCAGCTACTTGCTGGTCACATATCAGTCATGTGTCATGACTCAGCATGGCATCGAAAAGCACCAAAATAGGTGCCAGATGCCATTAATTCTCATGTTATTTAAAAATATAATTGTGACATCATGAATATACAGCTAAATATTTTTTGCATTTTCTTACAGCCTGGGCCATGAATATTTTTGTTCAAAATATAAATAATTTCAATAGAGATATGATCCATATTAGACTGAAGATATATTTGTAGTTGTCCAGTGCATCCTTTGGTGTCATGGGCTTGTTCGTTTGTCTGTATGTGACACATTACTGGAGAATACCACTAGAGACCTAAATAGCTGGTAAATAGCTACTTGTTGTGTGAGAAGTAAACTTTAAACATGGGGACATTGACGCTATTTCTGAGAGTAAAGATAACAAAATAATCACCAATAATCTGCTGCTGGTCATTCAGACAGTACATCCCAAGCAAACCTGCCAAGTATGGATTTTACGTCTGGGTAATCGATGAGGAGGAGATCGCATATGCATGGAGAATTCAGATGTAAACTGGGAGGTCTCCTGGAGTGAAGAGAAAGGTTAACCAGGGGATGCAGGTGATCCTTGAGTTGACAGAGGGACTTGAGGGCCACACTGACTCAATGGATGATTTCTTTTCTACTTCATTTTTACTGGCGCGAGGAGCAACTGAAGAGGAAAATGACCCCCATGGCCACCTTGTTCAAAATCAAGCCGCCACCTACCACTGCTCTCAGTGTTCACCTACACTAGCTCCCAAACAGCTGTGTGTTACTTGCCAAAGAGGGGGAGGAATGTCTTGCTGCTCAGCACCAAACAAGGACCCAGCAGTGGAGGAAAGACTGAAGAAGAGGCCTAAGATCGTGACTAACTACAGCCACTGCAAATGTGTACTCAACCACCTGGATAAGGCATGTGACATAACACATTAATCATTTACAATTTACTTTTTTTTTGTTACCTAATACATTTACTTTACTGATATAGCCACTGGTTATTTAGTAAATAAAAATAGTTTTTTATATCTGTACTTATTTGTTTATATTTTTTCTTTTGAAGGTTTTTGCACCTATATATAGATAGATAGATAGATAGATAGATTTTTTTTTCATTTAAAAATATCAAGGATAGTGAAATGACATTTAGGGTTTAAGTCCTTAAAGCTGGATACTAAAGACACGGATGAGGCAGTAGTAACTATTGTGATGCAGACTGGACGCCCCTGTTACTGGTCTCCATACTGTCCCCACTGGGAGTCTTGTAATACTAAAAACCAGCTCATGTAAAATACATCTCTACATCAGTAAACTGAGTTATTACCCATATGGGCAACAAAAAGGCCAGAACCCATGCAAAGCATAAGCCAATCAATGTGCAGTCTGTACTAAAAGCACAAATCTGGGAAGGGTGTACCTACTTAAAAGCCTGCACTTTAATGCCTTAATCAATTTCTGGGTGTACTGGTCATTCAGTTTAAGCCAATAAACTGCTGGATTACACTGAAATACTGCTTAGTCCATTGACCAGCAATGTTTATGATGCCAGTTACAGAGGAGTGTTTGTGTTTGAGTGTGTGAGTGCTAAATGTGTGCGCATGGTTCATCTATGTGTGTGAAACAGTATGTGTTTCTGTCTAGATTAAGATTGTTCTATATTCTAATAAACTGTAAATCCAATTATAGCCAGTTAGTTAAGATTCAGACCCAATCTGAAATCTTTCTGATTAAAAAATGTAAAGCAAGGTCTTCTTAAGCTGTGACAGTCTTGTCCTGAACAATTTCTTTTGCTTTTCCTGGCAATATAGTAGAGGCAGCAAGATTCATTTCATACTGTTTATTTCAGGGGCAACAGGAGCTTTAAGCTTGTACTCAAAGTTAGACACATGTAGCTATAGAATGAAATTTGGGCATTGACTTCCCTGTTATAACATGGATTATTAAATTTAGATAATAATAAGATTAAAGATGTTATTCAAACACAACTAAGGTGCCCATAAAAGCTGGGAGATGTTGATTGAGGTTGTGAAAAATATTTTTACATTTTTAAACAAGATATAAGTTATAATATTCTTATATCGATATAGTTGTTGAATTGCTAAAATGGCATTAAGTCAGCAACCATTAGGAATGCTAATGCAGAGAATGCAAATACAGTTGGAAAAAAAGCTTAAGCATGATTAATGTTTTCCAAATTTCCCCTAAGTGCTACAAAATGCAATACAATGAAAATGGTAAGCTTTAGGACCAAAACACAAGCTTTTGTCTCCCTCTGGATTGAATAAATTCTTCTTTAAGCTTCATTAAACTTTGATTTTTAAAGATAATTTATCTGGAAGTAGCATCAAGATACATATCGAATATTGCCATTCAGCTGCAAAGCATCAAGATGTAAATTTTGGTCCATATCACCTAGCCCCTAGTGCCTGCATATACAATAGTACTGTCGAAACAAAAAGTGATTGTAAATCTAAAGACTTCCTGCACATGAGCTATACATCTGTGACTAATCCAACTGGTAACACACAATTTTTCCAATTTATTTTAAGGTCCTGTGCTTTTGTGTGATTCTCAGTTATATTCATTTACAGTCTCTCACAATTTCTCGCTCCCTCTTTCTTTCTCTCTCTCTCAGGCTGACAGGAAGTGTCAGGTCAGGCCGGGTTATTTCAGGCCTAATTGGGAGATTGATGCTCCTCCAGAAACCTGGCACCCTGACATGCCTTTCATCCTCCCTCATGCACTTCCTTCTAAAAACTCGAAGAGCCAGACATGTTGACGGCTGGCTGAAACACAGACAACTGTCCTTTCTGAGTACTGCATCACCAGAGGAAAAAGCAAGCTGTTACAGAAATTTAAGATCATCTCCCAATACTGACCTTAACCTACTGATTCCATAGAGCTGCTGACATTTTCTTCTATTACAATTGTGTTCATCTGTTTACATAAATGTCATGTCATGTTATTGATGAATAATCACATTGCGTCCTTCTGTTTTCCTGAGTTACATACTAAGGGTTGAATATCATACTTTTTTAAAATAAAGAGCACCACTATGATTCTGATTCTGTTTTCTTTAATGTTTATTACTTTAATTTGAAAGATTGTTCAGCTACTTCAACAGTGAGGCTAAAGAAGAGTCTGCATATTTGACAAAATGATTCTTATACCGCTTCCACACTAAAATCTGCGGGTCAACGCTGGTTTTTTCAACGCTGGTTAACCCGCGAGTGACTCCTTTACCACTGCCAGCAGACCCGAGTTTACTCAGCAGCAGACGAGCTGCATGGCATATTTTTTTCCTCTGGCGCATCAAGCTGATGTCATCACGTTGATGACGTCATCGGCGCGACAAAACACGACCACGTAAACAATGGAAAAGAACATGGAGGCCATGGACACGGTTTTCTGTACTTCATACTTTTGTCCCTCACTAAAAATGTACAAACTCGGCGCTGATGATACAAAGGCGGATGGAATTTGTTGCCGAGATGGCAAAGAGTCACGTAAGTTACAGACAGAAGGGTCGGGCGCGATGTTATGCCGTGAGCACGTAACGCCGACGTCATCCGTAACTTAGCAGCTTGACCCAGGTGTGATGTTCTCACTGAAGCCGGTCGGAGACGAGCCGATAAAAACCCATGTCGCTTGCAGGGTAAGTCGACCTGGGTCGAAATGCCGATTAGACCCTTTCAAACTGCAGACAGGAGCCAATTGTTGGCGGATTTACACGGTTTTTTTGGCCAGTCTGAAAGGGGTATTATTGAACAGCACGAAAATCTTAGGTTTGATTCTGTTCAGTAAAATCAGGCCGGTTGATGAAACATTAGGACTGGATTTTGGTACCCATCTGTAAGGATACTTGTTACATTTTACTTGGGAAGTTTTGGCACCTCTCTGTTCAATGAAGTTCTTCAAAGCATATTGTAGATAGAATGTGGCTGACAGTTCTGGTCCCTTTGACAGGTTACACTCCCACCTGTAGAAGGTCCCAGTAAACCAACAGACTAATAAACCACTAAACCTGCAGCCAAACAAAACACAAAATATTGTTATGATTGTAGCACTTTGATTCATTTTGAAGTGAAAATTTGTTACACTTATATATATATATATATATATACATATATATACATATATATACATATATGTACATATATACATATATACATATATACATACATACATATATACATACATACATATATGTACATATGTACATATGTACATATATATACATATATATAGATATATATATACATATATATATACATATATATAGATATATATATATATACATATATATACACATATATATATATACACATATATATATACATATATATACACACACACACACATATATATATATATACATATACATATATATATATATATATATATATATATATATATATATATATATATATATATATATATATATATATATATATATGTATGTATGTATGTATGTATTATAAATTATTGTTATCCTTCTTATCATTATCATCTTGGCTATTTACTCATGAATAATTAGCAGCAGTATTTACTGCTGAAAAACATGATTTCAGCATTCTTTGTGTTTATGTTATCAGGGTTAACCAAGTGCTTTTTGAGTAATTAAACATAATTTATGATAAATACCTATGTTACTGGAAATTTAGTAGCATTGTTGATGGATTTCTAAATTGTAACTCTTAAGAACAAAATGTTAAGATTCTACATTTTAGTTTAAAACTCTGCATAGCAATGTCTCTTAATTTACAGGCGGATCCTTACAACTGCAATTTAATGTTTCTACTGATTATTTGGATGTGACGTCACACCCTGTTCCATTTGGTCAACTACAGTATTACTGTAATCATTGATGTTAATATTGAAATATTTGATCATAACAAGTTCATATTTACATCATGTGGGTGCAGTTTGCTTGTGGGATTGTTGTGTGGGGGCTTAGTGTATAAGGAATTTTGTTTTTATTCTTACTCAATATGCTGGGTCTCTTGATTGAACTGTAAAACTTAAGTTTTTGATATTAATCGATCAAGGAGAAAATTTGTACTCCAAGGGCCATTTATCAATCAATTCAGTCTATCTACTTTGACATGCCATTCCCTTTAAGCCACAGTAGCATGGAAAAGCAAAATATGAGGACAGATATTGCCACAACCCCTCATAATCCCTCTTCAGTATGCCATAGCTTGCTAGCCAAGGAGCTAACCACTGTTCCGAATAGGCTGTGGTTGTTGTTTAGCCTATGAGCTAGCTGTGTCTTCCATCTAAAGATTGCTGTTTAGTAATGCAGTGCAAAATTATCCCCATCTACACAAGTACTCGTGTGTATGTACAGGAAAGAAAGACTCAGAAGAAACACAGCAATTAGGTTTATTTAACTGGAAATTGCAACCTTTGGCTGAAGTGTGCTGTTAGCTGGTATCTGCGGTAAGCTCTTGAGCTAGCCATGTCGTCAAGTCAGAGCTTTCAGACTGGAGGCGTGTGCTGCGTGTCTCAGGTGCAACTCCCATGCCGAAAATCTTGAAAATAGGAGGCTCACCTATTTTTCCTTAAGATGCATGTGTTCCTCAGCCAAAACAGACCAAAATAAAAAACAGAGAGCCATATCATCTTAATCAAGCTGGTAAGCATTTCCACCACAGTAGAATATGTCACAGAAGATAGAACCGCCCAATTACTCCTCTTGTATGTCTCTCTGAGTTGATGTTTCAGTTTTTCTCCTCTATAGAGAAAATATCCCCTTGTTCCTCAGAATACTTTCATTTCACATAATTGAGGTGATAAACACATGGAGAGACAGAGCTGTGACAACAAGGAGAGGCGCTGAGGCTGCAGGACATTCACGTGCCTGGTGTGAAAGCTATGGCGGCTCTCACCAGAGCTGACACGTGTGGCAAAAGCACACAGACCAAATGTTTCAAGTGTGAAATAAGTTACTTTCCACAGTCCTGTAGAGCTTTATGCCCCATCATCTCCTTGCTTTGTTTAAAACCCCTTCCTTCCTGTTTGGTGATTGTGAGCCTGCTTTCATTGGGTTTTGATTACACTCACATTAGGAACAGCACAATTTGCATAAGACAAGGCTAAAGACTTCCGATAATGTTTAAATACTATAGAAACACTGCTATAAAAATACAAAATTTTTGTCATAAGCCCACCTAACATCTAACATGACGATCACTGTAGCTCAGCTCACCACAACTTTACAAAGACTCCCCAAGATTTTACTCCAACTTTGTAAATTTGCAAAAAATTATTTAGATTATTTTTGAGAACACTGGATGCACTCAGATAAAAAAAAAAATAATAGCTTTTATTTTTCTAATTTCTGTATCATAGTCAAAGGAAAAAAATCAGCGCACAAGTTTATTTACTTATTTTAGTAAAAATAACTCCTGAAACACGAGGAACTAATGGGCCTTTATTAAGCTGAGTCTCTCAGTGACAGCACATCTCTGTGCTCTCCTAAGCTTTAGCCAAACATGTACTTCGTTTTTGGCACAGCTACAGTGAATTTAAGTCAGTTGTGGGGTTCCCACCTAGAACAGCAACACCAGCAGCCAGAGCTAGATGCCCATCTATGACTAGATGGGCAGCTGAAATTACCAATTAGTTTACCAATTGGCTGCAGAAGATTCGATTGGTTTGTAATTAATTCTAGTTACTGGCCCGTAGAGCAGGACGGATGGCGCCATGCCTTTGTCCTACTGACACACTATCCCACAGAGCCAGGCCTCGGGGGGGAGGCAGCGGACATCAATACAGGCCCCTGCAGCTACTGAGCCCTCCACCTCCTCCTTACATACACACACACACAAATCAGAGATACACAATACCTGACATGCACACACGCACAGACGGACCCCCTCGCAGCGCTCGGCTGATTCCGGAGAAGGCGAAACCTCAACCGCCTGAGAAGGTGCTGACGACAAACAAAGACGACAGAAATCTTGTGTTTCGAGACCCCGACCCCCTCCAAGTGTACCTGTATGTTCATGTGTGTGTTAAAGGGTGTGTGTTTGTGTGAAAGGAGACACACATACAATCAGAACCTGGACAGAGGGGTCTGGCAAGTGAACACAAGAGGGAACATTACACCTTTAATTCGAGGTTTTGCTTTTGATTGTAGAATATTTACATATAGCAACACATGCACAAGCAGGTGTGTGTTACTCTGTGTGTGAGTTAGTGAGTGTGAATAAATGATGTAGCAGCAGTGGCCCAGAGAGGAGGTCACATAGCTCATTGATACCTCCTGCACTGAAGGTCAAGGCTTCTCCACCCAGGATCAGAGGAGGGGAGGTTGAAACAAATCGATGCTCCAGATAAAAATACCCTCTAACACTGCAAGTCTCCTTTATAAATGCACTCACACATGCACACAGTATCAACAAATGAGTTAAATGACACTATAAATGGTCATGGCCTGCTTTTAATGAAAATGATATTAAAGAACTTACCACAGGAGTGACTGCAGGCTGTTAGATGAACAATTTGGTAACAGGAGAGTGTTAAAAGATTAAAACAGCTTTAAATATGAGGTCTCTGTTGTTAAACCTGCTGCAATCAAACCAGCATTTGTTCTCAACAGAGAGAGGAACGTGATAGGAGGTAAAGTTATCGTTTTTTATTAGGCATCTCACTGATGTCTGCAGAAAAGAGGAAAAACTTCCTTTGGAGTTAAGACAGAAGCAATAACACAATGTAAGTATAAATCTATGTTCACACTTCAAGCAAAAGTGACCAAAATCCAACTTTTTTGCCAATATGTGATCCATATGTGATATTTTAATGACAGTCTGAACAGCACAAATCTATTTTTTTTTTCGAAATCAGACTCAGCCCACTTTAATATGTGATCCCAAATCAGATACAAATCTGAAGTTTCTCAAAGCAACTTTAATATGAACAGCCATGTTGCATTTCATCCAACTTTTAGGTTATTGAAGAGAAACAGACTGTACAAATCTGCGCCATGTCTCACCTCCAGACATGGCAAGATTCGGTGTAAACACTGGACAAAAAGGTTATGGATGACCACTGAAGCCCCTCGCGTCACAATCCCACCACTCACCGCTCAGACTCTGCTACTACACTTAGCTTAGTACAGAGGTAGCAGCCACTGCTCCACAAAAGACCATCGTTAAAATGTGTGCTCTCTTTTTTCTCAATCTTCTTCTCTTTATCACTTTGTCGTTATTTTATCTACTCCAGTTGCACAACTTCAAACCTGATGCTGACACGCTGACATGTGTAGCATCCAAATTTACTTCTGTAAGCAAAGTGTGCTGTGTCACGTCTTCTGTGCATGCAGGTCACTTTAGGGATATAGATGATTCACACTGAAGTCTGACGGCAGTCATATTTAAATTATAATGTTCACAACCATCCAAAAAAAACTATTTGGATTTGGACTTTGGATATACATACCAGCTGAACTGAGGTGAATAAGGCTCTCTATTTGTCATTTCGGTCTATTTTGGTCGAGAAACACATTAGGCTCACGGAAAATATAGGTGAGCCTCCTCCTATTCAAGATTTTCAGCCTTGGAGACGTGCCACGCAGCGCTCAAACTTCCAGTCTGAAAGCTCTGACTTGATTACATGCACGGCCAAATAAAAACAGACCCGCACTGCTGTCATGTGTGAAACTCCCCCAAAACTCAGAGTGATGTCCATGCGTCAGCGGTAAATGCAACCTGCTCTGCTCAGACTCTGTTCAACTTTTGCTTCACTGCTCAGTGAAATAATGCAGAGACAAAGACACATACCTGGGATCCTTAGCATGTCTTAGATTTCTCAGAATTAGGAGGCAGCTTTGCATGATTAGCATGTCAAAGGTCGACTGTTTCTTCAGTGGGTTTAGCTTAGAATTAGCTTCGCTGTTGTTGGTTTATGCTCTCCCTAAATGGTGCCATGTAAGGCTAACTCTATTTCAGTATTTTATTTTCATTCACTTCTTGAAAACCTCCTGTGTTTTGTCCATCTCTTAAGTCCCTTTAAAAATTCAAAACAGGTCCACTCAACAGTTTTGAATGCCAACAGTGCACTCCTTTTATCTCTCTCCTGTGCTGCCATGTTTGATTTACTAACCTCCTGCACAATGAACATCCCCTCTGCTGACCTCACCTGCAAAATGGCTCAGCAGTAGAAACGGCAGCTTGTGTGGACTTGAAAAGGAGTTAATTTCATTTCTCTACCTAAAACTTTACTAAATTTTGGAAATAATAAACTAAAAATACTGATACTTGGCGGTGGATTGATATACTTTCGCTACACCAAGTATTACTTTACTATGGTGTACTGATTTTTCCCCCACTCTATTACAGAGGTGGTCTTGGATGTCTTTACCCAAACCGGGTTGGTAGTGTATAGACTTTAAGAGGCCATATTATGCTACGATGTCCCATAGTACGTTTTACATGTCTCTTCGGCATGACAGAGAACTTCTATGAGCAAGACAACTAGGTATGTAGCATCAGGATTTCAGCCATTCTACGATTTTCTCACCATCTTCAATGTACATGCCGACATATGAAACTTGGCTAATAATATGTCAGTCTGACAACTGTCATTTTGTCCATGTGGATTTGACTAAAAACTGACCTTGTTTGTATAATTTCTTTACAGAAGAATATATCACAATATATATTGAATATTGCCTTTCAGCTAAAAAATATCAATGGATACATGTTGGTCCATATCGCCCGGCCTTTCATCATAGTAACTGTGTACATTCTTTCATACATTCTTTAGTTAAAGAGTACAAGAGAAAGCCAGCCGAGGGCAGCTCAAGAAGACGACAATGTGTGATTTATGTGAGCAGAGAGAGGAGTGGTAATTGAGAGTAAAGCTTCTCAATGCTTTTAGTTAATGACAAGTCTACTAGTGAAAGATGTCTGTGCCTCCACCGCTCTTTATTATGGATGCTGGTTAACGTTGGGAAGAGGACCGTCCCGGTGAGCACCCATCAGGAAATGAATGAAGCTGATTCTGTGAAATGATGGACGGAGTAGTGGCTACAAAGCAGAAAAAAGGGACAGTAAGTTATAACCTGTTCAGTCATTTAAGCAGGACATTAAGGGATGGATTGTTTTGGATGTTTAGAGTGGTTATATTACAGAAACAGCTCTGCCCTCCATTCATTTCACATTTCAATAACAATGTTCCTCATGATGATTTTAAAACACTGCCTGGGTGACAAAGAGCCTCCATGTCAGTCTGGTGAAGAATGGCCACTTCATCTGAGAAAATGAATGGGCAACACATCTGATCTCACCACACTCCTCATCATCAGCCATCAACCATAAAGACAGATGAGTGAGTTCACCGCAGGAGAGTCAAAATCAATATTGATACTATCTTGCACCCTGAGACAGCTGCTGGCATCATGCTGTTTGTTATTGGAAAACATAAGAAATATGTCCTGTTGAGCTAATCTGCCCCACCACGGAGAAGGAGGAAGCTAAAGTTCTGCTAAACTACGGAGAATTAATGAGTCTTATTACTCTGGATCAGGGGCAGGCAACTGGTGGCCCAGGCGCCACATGGAGCCTTCCTCATCACTAAATGTGGCCCACCAGTCAATTTAAAATTTCCAAAATTTCAAAACATGAGGATTAAAATGTGCTTCAGTCTGACTTGCTTCTATATGACCATGTGCATAGCAAACTGTATTACAACATGAAAAAAGGCAAAAAAAAAAAAAAAAAAAATCTACAATAATCTGAACGACCTTGTAAATGTTTTTTTACACAAAAAGGTAGATACGATTTGTTAAAATGTTTTTTTTTGTGAAGGTCTTTTATGAAGCATCACTAAATACATTTCTAAAAAATTCTGTCAAACAACCTGTAATAAACAGTTACTTACACTTACTTTTAATTGGCTGTACTTTCACCTAATTAAATTCAGCTTTGCTTTTTGCTTTTGTGATTCAAATATGAATGTGGATAACATACACTTTGAGGAAAGCTATATGTATTTGCTGTCAGGCAGAAACCTTGCATCTTCAGAATTACTTCTTTGTCAGGACATGCAAAGGTCACCGTAATTTTGTGATAAAGAAATATTGTCTCATCATAGTTGGAAATTGTTTGCTTGTTTTTACTTGGTTTAGACACAGCCACTGATAAGGTGACCAAGAACACTTATTTACTGTATGTATCGAAGAATATTCATAAACATTGGAGATATGAGGCTTAGAATTTGTAATTGTCTTATTGAGGGTATGCTTCAGTTTGTGACATTTGGCTCTCTGAACTAAAGAACAATATTAATGTGGGACTTTATGGTCACAAGAGTTGCCCACCCTTAATCAAGATGGTAATGGCGTCTTAAAGCTTGATTCTATATCACTTGTGTGGTGACATACAGTGTTAAGTGAAAAACTGTTTTTATCCATGTGCCTTTGGGTGTGTAATTTTGATCCTCTGTACTTGTCTGTTTTACTTACTGCAATCCTGCTTTTAAGTGCCATATGCTTAAGTGACTAGTAACTTGTCTAACTAGTATTCAATATTTACCACCAAAAATCTTTGTGTGTGGGGAAACCGACAACTCCTGAGTCATGACTCCATTAATTGAGACGTGGAACAGAATGTAGCCAATCAAGAAGCGAGCTGACTGAAGAACAAAAAAACAAGCATGGCTGACCTGAAACTAAGTTCGCTGGGCTTAGAATGGAGGACCAGCTCATGTGTTCTCGCTTTCGGAGTCTTTTGTGTTTTTAAGTTCAGATTTTTCCCGTCAAAAATAATCCCAAGACCACCATCATTCCCTCTTCTCGTATGTCCTCTTCCATGTTGCGTGTTGTGTTTTCTGGTTGTTGCCATAGACATATATATGTTTATACGTCTATGGTTGTTGCTATGTTTCTTCTTTTTCGTTTCTGTTAGATCACGTTTGATCACGCGAGATATCTGGCTTGGAGGACTAGATTATGAGTTGGTGGCAGGACAGATTTGTTATGTGTGTGGTGTGCTGTGTTGAGATTATCAGATCACACCACACACAGTACGATTAAAACAGTTCAACGTCTGATTTTTTATCTTCATGTGTGGGGTCTCTAACAAATAAAAATCTCTTCAGATTTAGAAAATCCTTCTGTGTGTAACTCGCCTTAAATAAGTAAATACATTTGGCTTAGGGGCTGCCTATTGAAGAAGGGGTCTGTCATTTAACATTAAAACTCTGCTGTACAATATTACTTCTTCTAGGATGACAATTTTATCCAAGATTACTGCAGATTAAATTGCATCTACCTTTGGTTTAGCATCTGTCTTCCAAGTGCTCAGCTGCAGCCTGTATTTACCTTGAAGTCACAAAACGGCTGTGCTTTATCATCATACATGTTGAAAAGATTTGTGCAGAAGTATAATAACACTAACAAAACCACAATCAATACCTCCAGTGTGTCACAACAGGAATCCTGCACAGTCAAGGTTAAATACATCACATCAAACAATCGACCTGATGTTGAATGAGATGTCCCCGTTCCACCGAGGCTGTATCCAAACCGTTCAAGCTTGCCAAACATACTGAGAAGGGACAGAGAGAGCCGAGGTTTAGGGTGCTCGGAGCTTGCCTGTGGCAAACCTCCGTCAGATATTGTTTGTGTTTAGCACTGGGCCACATGAAGAATAGATGAAGCTCTTTGGGAGTGTGCTATCATTGGGATGGGGGAAGAATCAGAGCATGGCAAAAAACCACAGCTCTGCCTCCCCACTGTGCTAAGGCTCCACCATTTATGAAAGTCCATTAGATTCAGCCACAGGGCCCGGGGTCTTGCATGCACACACAGTAGCTGTGGTGGGAGGGTCAATCTGTGTGAATGTGTTTGTGAGCATCCATGACAGAAAGCAAATGGAGAGATTGGGAGAATATTAAACAATAAATAAGTCAAACAGAGAAATTAATAATTTAAGTACATGAGCAAATAAAATGATGAAGTTTAGCCGAAAACATTTGATGACTTAGTCAGTCTGCAGCCAAAGCATCAAAATGTGCTGCATGATGAGTGTGAGCTCTGCAGACCTATACACCCACGTGGTGTTTCAGGCCTAAGGCACTTCCTAAAGACTCAGGAGGAAAGTGTGTGTTTGGTGTGTGTAAAAACTGGGGATGAGAACAACAGAAAACATGAATAAAAGTAATAAGGAATAAAAGTGCAGATACAGACGAGAGCTGGAGAACATGGATTAAAAATCATGCTTGAATATTTTGTTGTTGATTTGAGATACACTGCATACAACTACAACTAACATATTTTTCTTTAAAGACAAAATGAATAAAAGTGGATGGTCACAATAACACAAGAATGAAATTGTCCTAATAAAAATGAAAACAGTGTTGATTGTACTTTGGTAACAGCAACAAGTGTATATTAAAATCCAAGGTCTTGTCTACATGTGGGTGCATATTTATAAAAACACAGAATTTCTTTGTGTTTTGACTTTATGTACTCTTGCAGTATTTCCGTTGGCTGAAAATGCATGTTTCAGTAAAAATCTTGTCATAGTAAAGATTTTTAGAATCTCTGCTCACAGTAGTCACATGTCTGAGGAAAACAGCGTTTGGGGCTTTAAAGAGTTCATATTAAGCATTTTCATGTTTAGAATTCTCTTTAGTATATTAACTAATCTCCTCTGTGTGATAGAGCACTTCTATACACAAGACAAAAAGCAATCAATATCTGGATTAACAATGCAACTAATGGCTCTTTCTATTGTTGACTTGTCATCAACTACTGGATCAATTATTTAATGTCTGTTCCTTTTTTTAGTAGTTTTTACACAATCACTTAATGAATGTTATTAATTTCTGATTTCATTATGTTATATCAAATAATGATAAAAAATAATAAAACATGTAATTACTCCTATTAGATTTACCTCCTACATTTGAAATAAACTAAAAATGTGCATTTTCATTTTAAATAGAAGCCCTTAATAAAAGCTTTTGTTAATTTAACATTGCTAATTTTCTTTTAATGTGATGTTTGCAGTTTGTATATCAATATGATAAGACCTTACTTTAACTATGATAGGACCTTATTTTACTGTTTAAAGGTAGAAGTTAAGACAGTAAAAGAGGAGTGGAGGGGGGCTGGGAGATGGAAGTGTTTGTAGGAACATGTTTTGAAGTGAATAACTTAAATGTAAATCGAAAAAAAATTGCATGGCTTTAACTTTGACTTTTTCAGAGACAGCTGTTTATGATTTGAGATGTGCCTTCTCTGTTGATGCTTGTGCAGGACTGACAGGAACTGATACTTAAAGGCAGCTAAAAAAAATATCAAAGAATTTATGATGCGACAAACCCATGGACGCCCAGATAATAAATCTGTCATCATCATATTCATATCTGCTGAATTTATATTTATTTTGCGGTTAGCCCCTTGAGATGTGATATCTGGTTGTAAAGAGGGTCCTCATGTCTATATGGTTGTAAAGGTATTTATTATTGAGGTACAATCAATAATAACAACCACGGATAGAGAGGCCGTTCTTATATAAACTGCTCGAAAAATATGAATTTATGTTAAATGTCATTTCTGTTGATGGTTGATGCAGGATAAAGCACTTGGAGCAGGTCCACAGCAGCAGGTCATTCGTGATTGTTTGTCATGGCCATACTAATTTATGTGTGCTGTTTGCAGGAACTACCATGTATTTAATTTTATTGATCTCTCTAAAGTTTATACCTGTTCATGGTTTCTATTCTTGTTTCTCATGTATTAAGCAGGTATCAAAATAGATAGAATTTACTTGTAAAACAAATGCTTCTGAAAATAACAAAATAAAATCCCAATTCCCTTTTTCAAGGAAATATTTTGAATACATAATTTTCTGGTTAGTAAATATCTTCAAACAACCTTTTCACTGAGAATTGGAACTATTTCATGACGTCACATAGTCTAACATTACATCTCCTTCATATTGATACATCTTAAAAAAGTAATGTGATGCCTTTTATAGATAGTAAGCACAAAGACAACACAGAGAGGGCCCAGCAGTCTGTAGAAGGCAAAGCTTTCACACAAACAAACACACCCACACACACACACACACACACCCCCACCTGATCTTCTTACACAGCCTTGGCTGTCTGTAGGCTAACCACAATCCTGCTCCCTGCAGCGCTGACCGCAAAGCAGTCAACAGAGGCACGCTGGGCCTTATCCTGCATGACACGCTGGTCGATAATCATGCACACCACTGCATCGCACAACACCACCGACTGCAATACCTGGGCCTGACTGCCTGCATAAACAAACAGAGATAGCAGCGACCTCACCCTGAATATTTGACTTTCCTTGATAGGCACTGTTAATGTGAGATGAATACAGTTTGTCAAAGATTCAATTAGTTTATGATCAAATACAGCAAACAGAAAGCAAATATTGTATGAAATCACTCAATCCTGTGTAAGATTTGTTATGAAATAGATTCAAGTTTTCATTTTTGTTTAAACATGTATGTAAAAAACTCAGGACAACATAATTATCAACATTTTATCATTATGTCAACAAAATAATTACAACATCATAGAGCATGTTACAATACTAGGGTACACTTTGTCACTTTAACATGACTTTTAAGTGCTGCACACATTTAGCTGCTCTTAGAAACAATCCAATAAATTAAACAACAATCCAAGTACAGACAAACAAATAGGTGTCATTATATGCTCAGGCAAAACATATCAAAGTGTTGGGTCCATAATAATGCTTTTGTTTATCTTACAATGGCTCTGAAGTGCAAAACACAGGAACAGGTTCAAAAACACATGAACAAATAAAAGGCCAGAAAATAAATAAAATATACACCAACAAAGAAAACACAACTGCTTCAATAGGCTACAATTCACATTTGTTGTTGTTTTTTACACTTACGGTTGTTGTGGAAATTGCAGTGTTTTTTGATTTGTTGTCTTTATTTTTTATTTTGTTTTTTCTTTGGTTTATTGAGTTTTGTTGTGTTTCTTTGGATGTTGTTGTGTTGCTTTTATCTTTATACTAGGTTTTCCAAATTAGTGTTGTGCTTTTCTAATTACCTCCGCCAAGGAGGTTATGTTTTTGCCGGCGTTGGTTAGTCTGTTTGTTTGTGTTCAAAATAACTTGAAAATTTATGGACGGATTTGAACGAAATTTTCAGGAAATGTGTGGAATGGGATAAGGAAGAAATTATTAGATTTTGGGACTGATCCGAATCACCATCCGAATACAGGAATTGTTTAAAGGATTCTTTAACATTACCATAGGACCATTTTTCGCCAAAGTGGACTGAAGCTGCTTGGCGGAGGTCTGCGCTCTCTGAGTGCTTTTCTAGTTCCTCTTTGTATTTGCATGTAATTTGCCTGCACTCTTAATTGTGGATAGTTTCACACTTAGGGCCACCATATGTTGTTCAATTTTCTATTAAAAAAAGACAGTGATGGCAATTTGTGAATGATTTTTTAATGCAAATTCCCTCTAACAATAAAAAAATTGATTTTTTTTTTTCTTATCCCATTAGAATAACTTTAAATTTTAAATACATATAACTATGCATTATAAAAGCTTTTATTCCCTGAAAAGTAGTACTGACACTTTTTGTTAAAAAGAGGGCCTTTATGAAAATGTTATTCAATGTGAACAATATCTCAAAACAAATGTCATAATTATTATGACCTTTCCAAACACAAAGGGAAAATCAATTTATTATCAACTTTTATTGTGCGCCTTCATCTTTGAGTTCTTAGTATTGTGACAGTACTTTGATAAAGACCGGTTTGTCACAGCATTACAGTAAAAACACCGTAACAAAATGTATGACTAAATCATGAGTAAGATATAACTAAACATACATCTTCTATATTATCTTAATTCAGTTGATTGTAATTTAGATTGACTCTGCATTTCTTTACATTAGTAAACATACCGCCCGCATTGCTGTGTTCATACACACACCATTCATTATTCATGAGCTGTCCTGTCATATATTTGCTGGCTTAACAAACCAGATAAACTAAAGGGAATATGTCTGAGTGCAGCAGAGAGAAACACCTTTAAAATCACTCTGAGTCATCTTTCAGTTCTGTAAAACTCAACCTGTGCTGTTCTCTGTTTTACAAACCAATAAAATGATCGATGAATCACCAACAAGCAACTCAAGAGTGCACACACTCACAGGCTCCATGGCATCTCTCACGTAGGTTTTTGTCATGTCCAAGACTGAGAGAGTTCTGGAGGACTTATTTTAGAGTCATGTCAACTATATCTAAACTAGTAATAGAACCATTCCCACTAACCGCGTTATTCGGTAGAACTTAAGTCCACAAAAACATTTCAACAAAACAAGCAAATGTAATCTTATTCACCTCTTTAAGAGCCCGTCGGAGGATACTTCTATAATGAGAAAAGGGTCCTCATTCACTGGCAATCAAAGATCAACTACGTCAAAAGTCTGAATTCCCTTCACCTACACTGACATATTAGGGAAAAGACGGACATGACGCAGAAGGAGATTTCTCATCAAGGCCTCATTCCAGCCTAGTTTGGTATAGCAACTTTCCACAGTCTCCGGATACACAACAGTTCTTTATCCCCACTTTATTTTGACTACCTTTATTTATTCTTCCTTCGTTTATTGTATTTTATTATTATTATTATTATTATTATTATTATTATTATTATATTATTATTACTTTACTTATCTTTTATTTTGGATTATTATTTTATTTTCTGAATTAAGCTCTAGTTGTTTTATTTTGTTTTCTCTCTTCTACTATTTTATGGAACTTAAGTGATAGTTTTCATATACCGGTGATACTTGGGGCAAGATCACTCGTCACTATCACCCTTACACTTGAACGGAGATCTGAGAAGACTTTGGATGAGAAAGGGTGGGTTGGGGTGGGGGATGAGGCTGTTCTGTTCTGTGACAAAACTATTCATATATGTTTTTACGATGATGTAACAGTGTGATGAAAGAAAATAATATACATACATGTTATATAAAAAAGGGTGCACACAATAACACATCAGACACAAACTGTTACATAAAGATGCTGTTGTCGCCCTATTAGATGTCCAATATGTGTTTCCATCAACAGTTCACCGCTGAACAATAACGGATTAAACTTAAAGCTCGGCATGAATTCAAGCAGGACATCAGAGCATGAAGCATGGACTCAACATCACTAAGTACATAAAAAAGTTAATAACTGATTGTTGATTTTCTATGGTAAAGTGTGATCCTTACTGTCTCAATATAACAGAGAGACTACATGAAGTTCACAACTGTTTTTGAAGTCTACCCTGATCATACTTATATTTTCATACAGTCGAGAGGAGAATTGAGTGTCAAAAAATGATCAGTGCATCATTTGTACTATTAAAGGACTTAAAACACATGGATTTATATACAGCTGTAGTTGCAGATTTAATATTTTGGTAAACCAAAACAAGAAATGCAATTGTTTTCCATTTTTTAAAATTTCTTATGTACTTTGAATTGCTTTGGTTATTTTTGTTGTTTTTCTCAAGTCTTTCCAAAAGATGTGATGAATAAAAACTCAAATTCTTCAACATAAATCAAATATTGTTGTATTCAATCATCTTGTTTTTTTTAATCCTCTGAGCTGTTTGATTTTTGACAGCTCTGTCTGAGAAGCTCCAGTTCTGTCCATATATATCCTTGTGATGAGTAGATAGCATTCAGGTAAGAGGTTCCTCAGAAGGCCTCTGAATTTGCTGTGAGGCTGAGCAGGAAACAAAAGGAACATAATGAACAGAGATATGCAAGGCCCAAGACCAGAAACAGAGGTTTTAGAAACCCAACAGCACCACCTGCTGTTACACAAGTGTACAGGTTCAAGTTTGCTCAGGCCTGACAGAGCTTCAAATTGTATTACTACAACATGATTTATAAAGTGGTTAAAGAAGTTATAACTAAAGACTTTGAACTGTTTCAAAGCAAAAATAGAATTAAAATAATCAGTCTCTGCGGAGATTCTATAAGGTATAATTATAAAAGGCTTTAACATTAACCTCTAAGCACAGTGTTCCCCCAGGAGGGGTGGCCTGGCAGCATGCAAGAGGGCACAACAGTTCCTGCATGGGGGTGACCTACCTGAGACATGTGCCACCTAGAGTTTTGATTGGCCACCCCAGAATTTTAAACAGTGGTTGGCTATTTGTTGTGTCGGGGTGGGATTCATTGAAAAAATTGATGTGGGATTTGTATCTGTAGGTAACTATTTACTGTCTTTTTACTATGCTAAATTTTCTTTTAGCGGGACTTTAAGTGGAACTTAAACCTTCTGCAACTCAAACCTTCAAACCTTTTTTGAATTTGCAAAGAAATAGGAGATGCAACATTTTTTCTCTTTTTAAGATAATGTTGGGGTGAAAATATAAATAGATGTAATTAATGGATATGAATTCAATTCATTCTTAGTTTAAAGTCTGACTGATATTTTTGCTTCCTACGGCATAACAGAGATTCAAAACCACATGTAAATCACCCAAGAACAGCTGCCCAAAGAAAATCGTGATGAAGTTGGTCAATTTTAAAATCTGGTTATTTAAGAGAAAGAATGATCATCAAATCAGATACCACAAGCAGGGTCTGAAATAAACACACCCTGCACCTAACACTGGTCAAATTTCTATATGGTGTCCAAATCTCAAAGGGTTATGCACCACTCGGACAGTAAATGTTTGTACCTTATCAGTTAATAGTGTATTATTACAAGCTGAGCAAATTAATTTATCTTACGACTTCTTCATTCTCTATCTAATAGACTGATCTATCTTGTGAAAATAATAGCAAATTTACCAATTTAACTGCAATGAAAAAAAACTATGTCACACAAAAGCACAACTTAATTTTGGTGAATAAAGAAGCATACTTGACCAGGTTACGTGTTTTTTTTTTTATTTTTTATTTTTTTTTTTTTTACCTGTCCCCTTCCTTGGGTGGTGAGTCAGAAAGGTACCTTTGGACCCTGCTACAAATAATCCAGAATCTATATTACACACATTAAACCTTTCTTGTTGGGTTTGTATTGTAATAATTTAAATTCAGTCAGTCAGATCATCCTGATCTAGGGCTGAAGGATTTTGGAAGAAGTCAGTATCAGTTTGATACGTGTGTATCTGTGTTACTTTAGCGTCACAGTAAGTAAAAGTACATGTCCCTATAAAATAGTTCTCACAGTCAAAGAGGTTTGTTCCTGGGTGAAGGTGGTCCAGTGCAGATTTTTATTAAAACTATAGAACAGCAGTTGATGGATTATCTGAACCTCCTTAAAGAAAAACACACATTTCTTAATCTGTTCTAGTTTAAATCATGTGGACAATCGAATAACGGTGGAGAAAAACAGTTTTAGGTCGCTTTCACATACAAAGTTTGGAGACTTGATTGGGGTGGAGTCGCAACACTGCTGCAATCTTCACTTGGTTTGGTTTTCTTTCACACTGCTCTTTGTCAGGTCAGACCATTTTAAATACTGCGTAGCATAGCTAGCAGTTCCTCACAGCACTCAATAATATATCTTCTTTGAAAGAACTGGAATCAGTCAGTCTTCAAAATGCCACATCTTGAGACTGTGGGAAGTCTTTCAAAAGAAAATGATAAAATCTTTATTTGCAGAGATCATCCTGCTCATTTGAAGACCCACACATTGTCCACACTCAGTGCAGAAGTATGACATTAAGGATAAATGCTCAGTCGGTGTGTTCAAATGTAAGACTGCTTTTCACATGAGGGATCATTGGTGATTAAGATGCTTAATTACTTACATGCTGTTATTTGGATTATGCTTTATTATCATTAAAAATGGAAAATAAAAACAACCGTGAAAAAATTTTATGATTGAAAAATGACAACCCTTTCCGTCTTTATGACAGGTGGTAAAAAAAAAGTCTAACGCAGCCTCTGGCCAACACACTTTTTGTTGCTCCCTCACTATGATGCTGCTTTAAAAACACTCCAATGATACAAACACTGCCAATGTTCAAGAAGAGACTTGGTTTTATTGTTTCACAAGTGATCGTGTTGACTAGTGACCCATTGCCGCTTGGGTCTGTGGTTGTCATAGTTGTGGTTGATGTTGAAATCAAAGAGTAACCATGAGACTTTTAATAACAGGATTTGATCAAAATGATCAGAAATGTCTTGAATTGAAATCTAAACAAAGAAATATTTACTCAACAAGCCTGCTAACATCAGTTAAAATAGACACAAGTTATACTGTCACACCAGCCAGACTTGTGGTTGGAATAGATTTTAAAATAAAACTGCTTTTGCATCGAAATTGCGAAAAAAAACCACCTTGCAATGATGTCCACCATATCATGGACTTCATCGCAAGGTAACTGACTGCATCTAACAAAGTGTTTATGCATTTTTTTATGTAGGTGGAAATGTTTTTAAGAACTTCACATGTGTAGACTGGATTATTTTTGGAAATGAGGGAGGAAAAGCTCAGTTTTAAATATACCTATCTATGTGTGGAGAGGGCATAAATACAATAGTTTATTAGCTCATTTTGGATCATGTTTATAAGTATTAAATTAAGAAAAGGTAAGTCTTCCTCCTGCATTTAAAAAAAGTTGGCAAGACTTACATCTACATGTGAAGGTTTCAGCACCATGTCATTGACATGAGAACATATATAAATGCATTAATGTGGTCAATTGCTTGCAATTATGTCCCCTGTATGAAAAAAAAAATCGTTCTTTTTTGCACGCACTAATGTTGCACACTTTCATCGAAGTAGCAACCCTAAAGTGACCCAACAATTGTGGAGTGCAGATCCTACCACCATAAAGTTAGAAACCATAAATTATTGTACAAAAAAACAATAATTGTAGCTAAACAAAGATAATGAACATGGTAGTCATCTCATTAACTCAGCAACACAACACAATGCTGGTTAAAAAAAGTTGCCAAAGGAATTACTTGAGTCACCCCAACCCCTATCTGCCTACCCAGTTCCTACCTTTGCCTACGGTCTAGCTCCTCTTCGATGGTTTGCCGGGTTCGAGGCATCACCTGACCAGATTGTCACAGCAGACCAATGATTTAGTAAACTGCATC
The DNA here is from genome assembly GCA_037902135.1 of Cetoscarus ocellatus. Taxonomy (NCBI): domain Eukaryota; kingdom Metazoa; phylum Chordata; class Actinopteri; order Labriformes; family Labridae; genus Cetoscarus; species Cetoscarus ocellatus. The sequence continues at coordinate 1,120,366 of JBAMNC010000394.1, read as the reverse complement.
AGCCCAAGCCAAGTACAACCCCTCCCCAGGATTACCAACAAAAGTAAAAAAAGACAAAACAAAAAAATAGTAAGTCCTGCTCATCCAGTGATGGACTAATCAGGGTGCTTAAATAAACTAAAAGTAAAGATTATGTTGACCAACAACTACAGACGACCACCAGAAATGAATGACTATCAAAGACAGAGCACGACTGACTGCTGAAAAACACACAATAACCTGACCTCATGTTCAAATCCTGGCATGCCCCCACCCTTTGGTGGCCCTATGATCAAATATAATCTACAGTTCAGCCTAATGAATTAATATGAACACCTTACTAGATTAAACCCCCAAATTATTTATTATCAGTGCTCAAAGGATTTCATTATCAAAGGAAGATGATCTTTTGATTTACAAAACTCTCTTTGGAGCAAAATTAATCTCCACTGCTACGAAAAGCCACAAAGGGGCCGCCAGCTCTATCACCTTTGTTTCCTCTTTTGTTGTTGTGAGAATGCCACCATAACCACGCTACAGCATCCTGCTTTTAAAGAGGTACTGATTCCATCCATACTGTCATGGAAAATGGAGCAGGTACTATTCAAACCATGAAGAGTCAAGCCGAGTGGAGCAGATGTCATCAATGGAAAAGCACCACAAGTGTATGTTAAAAGACATTTCACTCATACAGCAAAGGATGTGTGGGGAAAGGCCTGAATTCCCAATGAAATGAAAAACAAATAGCACTGAAAGAATTTCTTGATGGAAAGGATATTTTCCCTTCAATTCTGACATGTTTTGGTGAGAGTTTGTTCTACTTACACTCCATCAGTAGCGCCCACCTACTACACTATCTGATTGTCCCATAATGAATGTGATTGATGGAAAGTTTGTCCAATCACCTGCCAGATATGCTTTTGAAAGGCTCTGCCCATTCCCAAACACTTTCTATGGGGATGGACTATTGAAATATATTGAACAGTCCATCTGGTGTGTCAGGTTGATCTCATATGTAAAAAATTTATATACACTGCCTGGCCAAAAAAAAGTCACCACCTGGATTTAACTAAGCAAATAGGTACGAGCCTCCTGTTGGATAATTACTGCATGTGTGATTATCTTTCAGCTGGCAACAACTTATTTAACCCCAGCTGATGCAATGAGTAGCTTCTCATCTCTTAAACAACCATGTGGAAAGACACATCCTGTGGTCGTGGGAAAGATGTTAGTCTGTTTAAGAAGGGTCAAATCATTGGCATGCATCAAGCAGAGAAAACATCTAAGGAGATTGCAGAAACTACTAAACTTGGGTTAAGAACTGTCCAACGCATTATTAAGAACTGAAAGGATAGTGGGGAAGCATCGTCTTCAAGAAAGAAATGTGGTCGAAATAAATCCTGAATGATCATTATCGGCGATCACTTAAACGTTTGACCAAATCAAATAGAAGAAAAACAACAGTAGAACTCAGGGGTATGTTTAATAATGAAAGTAAGAGCATTTCCACACACACAATGTGAAGGGAACTCAAGGGATTGGACTGAACAGCTGTGTAGCCTTAAGAAAACCACTAAACAGTAAGGCTTACCGGAAAAAAAGGCTAGGGAGCATAAAGATTGGACTCTGGAGGACTGGAAGAAGGTCATGTGGTCTGATGAGTCCAGATTTACCCTGTTCCAGAGTGATGGGAGCATCAGGGTAAGAAGAGAGGCAGGTGAAGTGATGCACCCATCATGCCTAGTGCCTACTGTACAAGCCTGTGGGGACAGTGCTATGATCTGTGACAAATCTTGTGACATTGCAGAAGCTTATTGAAACAATGCCACAGCAAATTTCTGCTGTAATCAAAGCTAAAGGCAGTTCAATGAAATATTAGAGTGTGTGACCCTGTTTTTTGGTGGCGACTTTTTTTTTGGCCGGGCAGTGTATATATATATTTTTTTCTAGACCTTTCAGACCTTTATTTCAAACATCTAATTTAAGACTTTTTAAGACTTTATAAAGATCTGCAAGAACCCTGTAAATATGTAAATAGACAGAATGTCATCATTTGGTCTAAGTGTCTTAAAAACCTAAATTTACTTGAAAAATTGGTCAGTTTCTTTAACTGGGAATTTAACATTTTGAACAAAGTTGATCTAAATGGGCAGCAGGCTGATGACACCCTATGCTGTTTCAGTCAAAGTGATGAGTAATGTGAGCTAAAACCTTTGCCACATTCCTGTTTATTTAAGAAATCCTGAAACTTCTTGCAGTGCGAGTCTAAACTTGAATATAAACGAATGAAATAGGGGCTGGCACCTTTGAGTGAAACACAATCTGAATCAAAGAAAACAAACCTGATACCTTTTATCAGCATGTCAAATCACAGGCCACTTTCCACTTTATGGCCCTTTAAACTTAACAACACACACAAAGGAGAGCATGTGCAGACACACACACACACACACACACACACACACACACACACACACAATCCATTATCTTACTCTGAGCAAACACAGCTTTAAACCCCACACACCTACACACATGCCCTCACACACACACTCACTGAAGTGAAGAGTCTATCTGAAGTCTTTGAAGGTGCCAGTGCAGCCCCAGCGTCCACGTGTGCTGACCTGCATCTGGGCAGACTCCGACCCCCCTCTGTGGCCTGGATCAGAGGAGTGAAGCCAAGCAGAATCTCTGTCCTCTGTCGACGGAGGAAACCACTTAGCAAATTAGCAGTCCTCCCTTTCTGCCTTTACAACACACACGTGGACACACAATGCAAACACATACTGTAAAAGCTCAGGGACAGAGGTGTGCACACTCGCACACATGAAGATGCTGCGTGTGGCAGTAAAAGGCCCGGTCATGAGAGACCTGCAGGACTGGAAACACACAGATGCTGGAGAGGGAGCGAGTGAGAGAGGAGAAAAGAGAGGGAGGTGAGAGGAGGAGGAGGATGTCACAGGGGAGAGAGGAAGTGAAAGAACAGAGCAGATAGATGAAAGATGGTCAAGAGGTGTGAGGAGGTAAAAAATGGAGGACATGGGGGCAGGTGGATAGGATACAGCATCTCTGTGAGGAGAGAACTGCTGCTGCGATGACTGAAAAAAGAAAATCTTAAAGAGAGAGGAAGAATATATGAGGCGCAAACTCTGTAACACTAATCCAGTTTTCAAGGGCCATCCCCAGAACACAATCAACTGAATTGTACAGACACATGAAAACCCTCGAAAACAATTCCATCCATTACATATTCTAACAAATTTACAATACAAGGGGTGTTAATAAGAATCCTCCACCAAAAACCTATGGGTGTGGGTAAAAATGGATTGTGGCTCTAAGATGTGCCGGTATGGGTGGTGCAAGTCTGAAAAAATTGGACCTGTGCATGACTCTGGTGTATACTGGCAATAATCTGTATGATTAGCATCACGATACGAGGGTGTAACACAATATAGTGTATCGGGATATTAGGATATGTCATGATACAATAAACAGAGCAAAACTTGCTTTTGGTCACTAAAAAGTATTATTTACATTTTTTAAACAGCATAAAGAGCCCACAAAGTGTATACATTAATAATTTAGTTTCTAATCAATGTTACTTATATAAAGCATGGTCCCTGCAACATTTATAAACTTTGTCTGTCTGAGTGACAGAGATAATAATAAATGCAACAGAGAGAGGGAGAGCAAAATGGTTGATTATCTGCTGCCAACTAGTGGCCAGTAAGTTACTGAATGCTTAGATACAAAAAAAATGGAATGCAAAATATTATCTGACCAATATCGTTATCAACAGATAATTGCCCAAAACATTGTTCACCAGTATTGGCAGATATGATATATGATTGCCAATATTTACAGCTGACATTTTGGTGGTACAAATTGGTCATAAGTAATTCATATGTTAGCTGTAATATTGACAAAATGTACTAATGTACCATCATGATTTACCTCATCATCACTGAATTACTGTTTTTATGTGTAATTCTTAAAAATGTAGAGGCTTTGTACTCTTAATAAAATGTTACAACGTTACAATTTCATTTAGCAGACGCTTTTGTCTAAAGCGACATTCATCTGAGGTGGTGTTTATACGACTCAGTTTTCAGCCAAAAACGGGGAGTTTTCATTGCGTTTTCGCCTCCTGTTTACACGAGATCGGTGCCCGGTGCCTGAATCCGTAAACTTTTGAAACCAGGGTCCAGAATGGAAAGTTTTAAAAAAGGTATCGCGGCCTGGCTTCATGTAGATGGGATTAGGCATTTTAGGATGAAACGCTGACGTCACTGCATGTGCAGTACTCTTTCACATGAAGGCTGCACGCGCATGCCAGGACCAACAACAGCTTCAGCAGTCTACCGAGTAACATGTATGCTACTTATCGTGCTCGGTTTGTTATCCAGACAAAACTATCCAGACAGATTTGTTGTCCAGAGAACAAACTCCTGTGTCTTTGTGCGTCCACTCGCCATTGTTGTTTGTGGAAAGTTTTTCCTCTTCGTACGTGTGGTGTAACACCACTGTTTCTCTGCAAACCTACATCGCCATCTACTGGACTGGTATGCATGCTACAGCGTCTTCAGTCCTTCTAGTGTCTCCATATGGACGCGGATCGTCTTTGAAAATGCAAAGGAAAAACGTTTCCGTTTCTGGTGAAAACGTTGTGTAAACCTGGCCTGAGAGTAAGAACAACACAGGTAAAAAACAGTAGGGATGCATGTTATTTGATATTTGCCAATATCCAATATGCCAATATTTTCAAACTTACTATTGCTGATTACCAATATTTTCTGGCAAAAGTACGAAGGTATCTCCTTTACTAAAATTGACCTGTTCCCCTTTATTGTGACAGCGTATTTGCGAAATTGATGTCAACTAAGAAAAATTTTTTATACTCTAACAGAAGACACTTTTGTTTTTTTAAATATCAACATTCAGCAATAACAAGGTAATTCAATGTGCTGCATTCATATATGATGTGGGTATTACAGCCAAAATATGTGATATATATGGGTTATATGTTTGGCTAAAATATAAGCTGCAAAAATCTGAATTTTTCATATCTGCCGATACCAATATTCCAATTTCCAAGCTATTATCTGTTAATACAAATATCGTGCAAATAATATCATTCAACCCTAAAAATAAAGGTATTAATATTGGCATTTGTGGTAATGAGTTTTGAAATATTGGTATATTGGATATGGGCAAAAAGCCAATATAGTAGATCTCTCATTTTAACAATTGTTATCAATTCTCAATTGGGGTTGGTTTTTGATTCCAGTCTTGGATAGTACTCAATTTAATTGTATATATCAGGCTGTTATCACATGTTAACTTAACTATGCATGTTAGCTTAGTGAATGGGTCTGGGTTTTTTTGTTTGTTTGTTCTTTTTTTTTAGGTTTCTGCCCGTTTCATTGAAGTTTCGTTGTCAATAGTGTTAAATTCTTGCCCAAAGTCTCTTTAGGTATCAATATTACAAAGAGGACAACACTGGTCTTCCTTCTCTGCTCAGAGGCATGATACAGACCTTATTTTCTTGGATGATTTGGTGTAATATAAATAAAATATGCTAATATTGATTAAAAGGGCTTGATCGATTGATTTGTGCATGGATGCTTTACAGACATCAAAGACAGACATGTGTCCATTATCACATTTTATGACATCAGAGCTTGTTAAATATTTATACAAGTGAAAATCCACAAACATGCACACAAAGGAACACATGTGTGCGTGTTGGTGCCCACAGTGCCTTCATCGTGGTGTCCAGAGAATCACATCAGGGACTTTTGGACTCATGAGGATCAAACTGATTAACACTGGACTTCAAGCAGTAATGCTGGGGATTAGGACAGCTAATAAATGTTTCATTCAAAGCCAGACGCACATCAAACGTGAGAAGGCCCCCTGCTCGCTCTTTGGGGGTCCATGTGACTCTGCTCTGTCTTCTCCTCCCCCTCCTCTTCACCCTCCTCCTTCTCCTTCAGCTGTTGGTTTTCAGCTGTATTATGACAGCCACTACAGATCGTCTCACTCACAACTACAGGCCCTGCCCTTGTGCCTACACATCATTAGCTGTGCATCTGTCAGCTTCCTAACAGGTTCCCACTAATGTGGCCAAGGACTCACTTCACTGCATTCCTCTCCTACAGACCGCAGCAGCGTCCCACTCTATTTTACTTTCTTTTGCTTCTTCCCTCTCTTGCATCCTCTTTACTGCCTCCTCCACTTTTAACCTTTCCACTCCACTCCTCTCATCCTCCTCTTCATTCTTCTCTTCAGACTTGCTCCCCAAAGTATCTGGCGAGATTCAGGCCTGGTGCCTATGGTCAACAGGGGATTAACAGTGATGGAGGTTGGAGAATGTGTGAAAACCTGTTAAGTCGCACACTCTGCAGGCTGGCCTCGCTCACACAAACACCAAAACACATGCACACACACATTCAGATAACCCACAGATGTGCACAAATCCAAGCAGCCCAGGCACAAGCTGCCTCTGACATCACACTTCTATCACTCAGCACGCACACATGGTCCACATACTGAGGCGTGTATGGCCACACAAATAAGACAAAACTGTATATTATTGAGCCTCTAGCTCAAAGTGAAACAAGTTATTGAAAGAAGAGAAAACACATACAGGAAAGATACATTCGATGGAAAAATGTGGATGCTAATGGCCGAAATGGTGACACTGGTCCTGCTAAATGGGCTTTGTGGCTGTGTGTGTAACTCTATCTGTGTAGGGGGAATACAGCAGTGGTTGGGTAATGGAAAGGTCATTTAACCAATCCCCCAGGTAGGGGGGCTGCTCTGACACGGCTCGTTTGTCACAGTTCAATAACTGCCACTCCTGGGAGCGAGAGGTGGGGAGAGAAAACGAGTGAGCGAGGGCTAGGAAATGTACATGTGTGCGTGTTTGTGTGTGTCAGTGTGTGATAGTGTGCACAGCCCTGGCAGCACAGCTGATTCCCAGAGCTTGTCTGTCCATTAGAGGCCTCAAACGGGGTCAGAGCGAAGGCCAAGCTGAGCGGACCCAGCCATCTCGACGTGCGAACTTGTAAGCCTCGTTCTGGGAGGATTATGTCCGCTCTAGCTGGTAGATGTTTGGGTTGTCCAAGTGGGAAAACTGAATTCTTACACCCTTATGAACCCTATGGCCACTCTAAAAAGATGGCTAACAATTATTGGAGAGCCCCGAGGAAAGCAGATGTAACTATTTTCTTTTTAAAATGTTCTGAGAAGTTCATACATTTCTTGTATTCCAAACATCAAATGGACATATGGGCCATTTTCTATACCTTAATTTAACGTGACAGTCATCTAAGGTGGCTTTAACATCTAAAAACCGGCAAACTCATCTCAGGTCTGGGATGAGGTAACAACAATGTAAAATATTTCACTGGGTTTGGTTTTCATGTACACTGTTCTTTGTCAGGCAGACCAAACCCTGTCCAATGTTTTATAATATGGCATTCAGTAGTTGGAGGTGTAGCTGCAGTCTTTGCTCTTCCCGGCTATTGTTGCACTTTGATCCAGAAATACAAAACTGCCTTCAAGTAATACCATTGTTTAGCCAGAAGCAGTTAGTATTTTAGCAGTATTATGAGTGATATAATAAAGACAATCGTATTTCGACTGCTGAGGTGAATGTTATTTTTACCAGAGGAATTTGTAACCATATTCCACATGGACTTGTAGATGTAAACATTTTGAGAGAACCAGAGGCTGTCGTTGCTATCTATTCAAACATTACCTGTACTCTGCTTGATATCAACAGTGAATGCGCACACCACAACTGCACTGGCAAAACAACGTACAGTTTAACCTTACTGAGTACATATGCAAATTTTATGCTACTGTCCTCAATTGCCAAAGCTTTCCATTTGACAATCTGGAAGTACGAAGTCTGCATTCTGCAAAAGTTCAGTCATCTTTATTCATGTTGAATTCCCCAAACTGCAGACACAGGTCCTTCTTTACTGGCTTAAATAATGAGAGGCTAACATCACGCTGTAAAATGATATTACCCTCAGTATCATAAATAACTTAGCAGCACGTAGGCTGATACTACGTATAACTGCAACACTAGTTTTGATCATCAGTTCCGAATTATGGTTAGGTATTGCTTGGATCTCTTTTGTATACCATTGCTAACTTAATACTTTTAAACCAGCATTAATGGCTCCTGCCACAATTAGTTGAAAAATGAATAACTAGATTTTTTAGTAATGATTACTCCAGTATCAGTCCATGTGATAATGCTTATAGGGGTTGTTTCTTTACATGAAAAAAATATATTGGAGAGTAAACAGAGCAGAGAAGGTTCAACATCTCTGACACTGATATTTAATAAATAACAGGCATACATGATGTAGGATTTTTTGCCTATATCCAATATGCCAGTATATCTGAATTTATAATCACCAATACCAATAATAATAACAATATTTTCTGTTAAGAGCACAAAGCCTCAACTTTACTAAAACTGACCTGCTCCTGAAATGTGTAAGAAATAGATATGAAGTAAGGAGAAATAACAGTTTATTCTTAAATATATTGATTCTTTTGATTTATTGAAGTGGACATTCAGTCATGATGAGGTAAATTATTTTGGTACATTCTGTCATTGTTATAGCCAACATATGAGCTACATAAACAGTTTGCAAAAATACACTCTGTAAATTATGCCAAAAATTTTTATATCTGCAGATACCAATAATGTTTTTCAGGCAATTATCTGCCCATATTTATATTTTTCTGATAATATTGTGTATAAAATGTATGGCAAATTAAACATGAATATCAGCGTTGTGATTCTGTTTGGGTATTGAACATGGAAGCACTGGTTTCACATCAGCACCTGATTTCACAACCTATTCCATTCTGGATAAAAATAGTTATCAAACGATAACCCTGTTTATCTTGATGACTGAGTAGCTCAAATGTTAAAATACAAGATTAAAACTTTGTAGTTATAGGCATTAAGCAAAAAAATACAGCATTGTAGGGGTAAGCCAAATCAATTCATAATGAGCATTATATATTTTTTAAAAATTGTACACATGTAAATTGAATAAGGGGAGAAATGAGCTGTCTTTCTCACTTGGCTGCACCAATATCTACTCCCCTTTAACGTGTTGTTGGGCGTGTGACAGAATGATCCTCATGCTTTGTGAGGCAGCCAAAGATTTTCACACATCTCACTGAGCGGCTGGTGAGAGACACCGCTGTCTGTCCTTCTCCTCACTTTGAAAATCAATAATAAGCTTCTATGTGCTCATTCACGTGTTTCCATGTCTTCTCACAGAGACGCCCCAGGCACAGATTTGTATTCATATCAACAAGGGTCACAGATTTCGGATTTATATCTGACCCCCTGTGGAGATTAAAGAACTACAGACTCAATAAGAAGAGAGAGTATGACCATAGAAGACATCATACACCAAGTTTGTTTAAAATGGATTAAAAAGGTCTCTGTCGCCCTCTTGTGGTCAAGTCAAGGAACTATAGTTTGACCAGAAGTTTTCAGCCAAGTTTGTGGTAAGAGTTAAATAAAGAGATGGACATCAGTTGTAGGTCAAAAATATTTTTCAATGCATGTTACTTCAGCCAAGGGATAGGTTTCCAACAAAAAATTTTTATATTTCTTATGGCCCAAGTTAATGAGTGTTACATCTGACTGTTCAAAGACAGCAAGGTGACATATTTAGTATAACACTAAATTTGAAGATCAAGCTTCATTCAGGGAGGCACCAAATCAACCCAAAACAAAAATTACGTACAGGAGCTTTAAAGTCCTATAAAATCAAAGGCCACAAATAACCAGTACCGAATAATCAGTACCTGCAGGAAATTGCACTTTTTCCATTGCAACAACTGCAGTCCAACTCTGACCAATCATCTTAGCTCCCGCCCCATTCCAGCCCCGTGCATCAACATCTAACTTCAAACTAACTTCCTTGTTTTTGTCTGAGAGGATGATGCACAAAAGTTAAACATCGACAAAAAGAGAAATGAATGCATTTTTAAAAAATCCAAATTTAGCCAGACTGACACAATGATTTGACATTTTTCTAACAAGTCACACTACCATTTACTATGACTGATAACGAGGTCACGACTTTAAGACATGAAAACTCAATAATTTGACAACATCTGCATCACATAGTTGTTGTAAGCTAGAGTTGAGTACAGATGAATTAATTATGTATTTTAAGAAGTTATTAAGTCAGTTTATCAAACTGGAGAGTAACTTGCATGTTTGTATTATGCACCAAAGTACAAACATCCTTTTTTTATTGACAGGATTTTTATCTAGCACAATATTGGGTATTTACAGATATCCAATATGCTGAGATTTCCAAACTCATCGCTGATATTGAAACTGATACCCATATTTTGTGTCAAGAGCACAAAGCCTCCAATAACTAAAGTTGAGATTTTCCTTTCATGATGACAGTCTATTTTAACCTTGCAGTGCAGCTGGATCTCTGGATCTGCCTGATTCAATGTACGTAATCAGACAGATACATTTTACCAAGCTCCAATCTACAACAATTGTGAGCAGCCCAAAGCAGCACAGCCCAATCAGATTCAGAGCAGTAAGAGGTGGGAGCTACGAGCAAGACAACAACAGGAAGTGACTGTTCATACAGACATTAGCATAAATGCTAACAGCTTAAAGTGGAAGTTTTATCAAATCTGGACCACATTTCTTTATTAAATGATAAACAAATGACAACACTACAAATTTCTCTATAAAAGAATATTTTTGTTTTACTTCTAACATGTTATGCAGAAAGTTTGTTTTACATTAAGGGGTTACATTTATCCTTAACACTGCACCCGCCTACTACATTTTCTGATTGGCCTGTAATAAATGTAATTGAAAGAACGATCATCCAGTCACCTGCTGGATATGCTGTTGAAAGTTTCTGCCCATCCCCAAAAAGTTTCTATGAGATCTTTCCAAGATGGACTAGTCAAATAAATTGTACAGTTCATCTGATGTGTCAGGTTAAGTCTTATAGTGTTAGAAACAGAAGTGTAACAAGAACACAACACTGCATCCTTAAAAGAAAATACTTTTTTATTTATAAAACAGGACATTCAGTGATGATTTGTGAAACTATTGTGGTACTTTTGTAAATTCTGCCTATATTAATGCCAATATATGGGAAGTATGTGTCCAATATGTGTGGCCACAACATTAGCTATAAAGTAAGAATTTTCATATCTGCCGATAGGCAAATGTCTGCCGATACCGTTAGTGTTCTGCTAAAAAGACTGTAGCAAAAAGGCTAACAAAGCTGACTGACTAAAACTTTCTAAAAGAACAGGGGAAAAGTGTAAGTAGAGTTGAATTCCTTCATCTTTGGAATGGAAATCAGTCCTATTTGAGCAGGGAACCTTCACTTTACAAATGTTTAGGTCTGCCTCTTTACAAAGGCCTGTACATCTGTTACAGTAAACAGAACCACAAAAGGCACCAAACTGCTTCCTGCCAGTTAGGCTGATTACTCTGAAAAACAAAATCTCTCAACAAAAGTTGTCCTCTTATAAATGATAGTGAAACAGCCCTGGTCTCTCTTGGGGGCTGAGCTTTCTGTGGTCAGTGACATCATGGGACAGAAGCTCTTCCTCATTCAAAATGACTCACTGAGGTTCAGGACACTCACGGTTTTGCACAAACTTTATTTAACTTCAGGTCCCCATGACCCTCGACAATTTATTCAATAGTTTAAAGACAAGTTTGTGCTAAAGAGGATACACAAAATCCAGCTCAAGAAATTTCTTCTTGAGATGGCACCACTGATGTTTAAAGATGCCTTCTGGGTGAGTGTGTTTTTCCCTTACACTAAAACTAAACTTGGTTCCTTACAGTCATACCGTCTTTAATTTAAAAATCTCTGTGATTAAAACATGTTACATAAACCAAGATCTACATATTTAGATTCTGCAGTATATTTTTGGCAATACTTGCCTATTGCTCAAGCTCCAGTTTCAATATATTTTAATGTAAACTACTCATTTTCTTACCAAAAGAAAACTCTTTTTTGGCTCCCATACAACAGGTCTTTTTAACAACATGAATTTGAGTAAGACTGAAAAAACAAAGCCTAATTCAAAAATCATAGGTCAGTGTAGCGGTCAACTTGTCCTTATCATGAAGACGCTGTTCATTTGGTTGAGGAAGTATAAGAAAGGTATTGTGTTCATAAATCTACCAAGTCTCTGCTCATTCACTAACACTTGTTGCCTATTTTAACTTCAGTCTTCTCTCCCTATTCTTGTGTCAGTTTGATGAAGTTACTGAATATGTTGTTATGCCATATACAGCTTTTCTGCTCCCTGTCAGTTCTGCATTTTTACCACATAGTGCATCCAGGATTGACTCAAGTGGCATGTTGCAAAACCTGTTGAGCAATTTCCATTTTTTGAGTTTTTTCTGTGTCTGGTCAATACAGAGTACTGAATTCACATGTCATGCCGGGTACGAGGCCCTGATCCAGAGGTTACGAGATGGAGGGCTGATGTGCAAAGATGTGGAGGAGCTTCTGAAGATGAGGTAGAACAAGCTTGGTGTTCAGGATTTCATACTAAATACGTAATACAATATTTGCAGGGAATTTGACAAGAGGGTCCCTTTTATTTGTTTTAATATAATTTGTTTTGTGGTAGTGTAGCTAGATTCAGGGTCACTGCACCCTGTTTAAAATCAGATTTTTAGTCTTTCAGGTCATTTTTACTATCCAAAATTAAGCCACACTTGAGGTTGCTTCTGTTTCATGTTTGCAGTGAGTAGCCTACTTACTCCGTTGTTTGTTCTGACTACCTCAGATGAGAGTGTGACCTCCTTGATTTGCAAGGTATCCAGATCTTAGAGAAAATAGTTGATCGGGGAATCACAAGCAAAAAGACAAATTATATTGATTCCTTTGGTTATGCATTGTTGATTCTCAACTACACTTGGTTTTAGATTCCCTTCCTGGTCAACAAGCAATCTAGAAAGAAAAAGAGAGTTGTAGTAAATCATATAAACTTTTGAGACAGTGTAGATTCAACAAGGTATTCAGATATATCTCAGTCACTCCACTGTTAAATATTCCAAGTCTTTCACAAGTAACACAAGATATTTTAAACATTTTATGATCAAAAGTTTATAGAATTTGGTTGGAGGGTTTCTTGTAGAAGTGCTGTGCACTGAGGAAGTGCTGAAACAAAGCTGCTTGGCTGTGGAAAAACAAGTTGTTAAGAAATTCAATAGAATGTGCAATCACTCTACACTGTTTGTGTAGCTTCTTTTATACCTAAAACTCTTTAAATTATGTAGAGAAGGTGGCCCCATGTTCAGCTATATGTGGCTCTAGCTTCAGTGCCAACTATTTCTGTACAGACATAAGGCTAATCACTGACATTGTGCCTAATGGTAAGGCTAGTGCTATGTATCTCATACAGCCCCACATCAAATATCCCAAACTATCAAGGAAAATAATAAGAAAGTTGCTGAACTATGGGAAGACATGTTTTACAATTCTACATTTTTTCAATGCCTTATAGCCATGTTATAGCCAAATGTAGATAGTTACCCTGCTATCCTGAAAGTAGCCTATTCCTCTCAGCAAGAAATGGTCTGTAAAGTTCCACTCCTGAGAATGCCATTTGTTTCAGGTCAGAGCTAATGTTGACCTAGGTTTGTAATGTATTATGGAAAACACAAAGAAACAAAAGTTTAAAGTTATTAAATGGTACAGGAATGCGTCCAAACATGCAGAAGTAAGTTAGCACTAAACACTTGCTGGTTCCCAACCCTTTGGAGTAAGTGGGATTGAAGGTGTGTTCACACTGAACGCGACTAGAGTGACCTTGCTGAGTCCATGCAGAGTCAGTGTACATCCGCGATCAGCCACTACCTGGTGCGACCAGATCTCACACGATACGACTACTGCGATCTGGGCGACTTGGTCACATCTTGGGAGACACATCGCAGTGCCCCTGTTGCTGCAGATGGGAACTCTGGGGTCGCAGCGCTCGGTTGCAAAGTTGAAAAATTTGAACTTTGTAAACTCAACTTTATTTTATTTATAAAGCACCTTAAAAAGGGATGTCAAGGGATGTCACGTGTGGCTGTACCAAGACAGCCAATCAGTGTTGTGCGGGTGTGTGACGACACCTGTGACAGACTGTTATTATTCTGGTTCACAGAGTGAAAATCCACGTCCCTGTGGGAAACATTAGTTAGTGACATTATTTCTACCTTGACGGGACCACAGAGAACTCACAGACGATGCTGCTGCAGAGCCATCAGCTGCAGTCTTTTGTGGTTGGTGGGTGAATGAAAAGGATACAGTTGGAATAATGTTAGCTAATACATCCTATTATATGATATGATTGCGGTGAAACTCGAGCGGGCATGACCAAATGACCTATGGACAGGCGACAGGACTTGGGTGGGTGACGCGATCTCTGTTGCCCAAGTCAAGTTTGGTGTGAACACACCTTAAGAATACCAGTTTCCGATAAGCGCCTACAATAAGGTCCATGAGGAATACTTGCACATAAGTTTTTAATGTTTAATGGGAAACAAAATGCATCAGATGTTGCCTGCTTTTTGAATTTCAAAGCCTTTTTGTCTGTTTAAAACAATGGTTGCTAACTAATAGTGTAGGAATAATTATTCCTACACTATTTCCACAGCCATGAGGACCAACTTGATCAAGTCACTCGATTTTGAGGAAACTCCCAAACAAGAGGTTACATAAGATGTTCTACATATTGTTGTTGCTTTTAAGTTGAATTGCAATGTTGTAGTTTCATAGTTGCTTACTGACAGCTTTTCAATCTCATTGATTACGTTCAATCTTAAAGCATTGTGAAAAGTAGGTTTGTTTGTTAGGATTATCAGAAAGAGCAGAACATGTAAGTTAAATAATTTTTTGTTAGTTACAGAGCTTATTATCAACAATGATCCAAAACACAGTGAAAATAGGCTTTTAGTGGGCCTGCAGTCAAGGGAATGAGCACAATGCTTACTTTTGTGTTGGCCTACAAAAAACTCATCCCTGCACCACTTTTTAGTGACACACCTAAACAGGTACAGGAAAAGGTTGCATCTAATGATTTACTGTTTTAAATGCATAAGGTCAAAATGACCCCTTCACTAATTCTAGGAAGAAACACACATGGATATTTTGTTTTTGTAATATTTATAAAAAGTCCACTGTTAAAACAGAGTAAGTATTTAAGAAAAAGTCAGAGTCCAAAAGCTCATGTTTATTCTCCATAAAGTTATAGCATGTCAAAAAAATTATTAAAACAAAAGGTCAAACTGACTCTCTTGGTAGTGTTAAGTCAGTATGTATTCCAAGATCCTGAAAAAGTCAGCCTATCACGTGGACATTCAGAAAACAATATACACTTTTTGTAGTTTTGTACCCAAAACTAAATAGGAGAGAATCAAGTTACACATTTCTGCCACCTTAGTCCAAGAAACACATGAGACTTAAGATGTTAAAAAAAAAAAAAAACAACTGCTGTTCCTGTTAAATATGACTGTGGCTAAAGTAGTGTTACCTTTGTAAAGACCAAGGTCTTCAAAGGCCTACAAAGTATGTGTCAAAAAAAGCGTAAAAAAAAAATATGACAATGTGTCTGTCACTTTTGGCAGTTTACCCTGTTTGGAGTGGAAAGGTTGCCTTCAGCTGTTCTTTTCAGAAAGAGGGTTGGTTTAAGTCCACTGTGTGTTTAATTTGAGATTTATTTGTCTTTATGTGATTGTTATATATGAGTTTCTCTATGAAAAAAAACATTGAAAATACTGATTGAATAAACTAAACTAAACAAACTACTTTAAATTTCTGTCAAGATACACCAACACTGGAAATCAGGTTGATCCGTGTGTTTATACAGGGCCCTTGCAGAGGAGAAATATGGAAAAGAACTGGTAACTATTGTTCGAAAAGCAGGAGGACACACAGAGATCAGGTAAGTGAGCAAAATAAGAGCTGTTGTTTACATTGCAGGCTAAAAAAAACCTGTAAATATTAAGCACAAAAGGTCAAATTTTCATATACTTTAAAATTATCTTGAAAGCTTTAAACACTGTTTGATGATGACTAAACCTGACCTTTAACACAAAATACAGAACATCACTCATCTTTGAGTCATTTTTATCAAGAGGAAACATATGGTGAGTCAGAAAAAGAAAGGGGAAAAAGACAGACACTGTATTTGTGTGTTGATGTGGGGCGTTACTTCAGCAACTCTTCTGTCAGCAGTCAGTGAAGTTAATCTCAGTTTATGATTTTGAGTTGTCAGGATACAAAAGGAGAAAGACACTGCCCTTAAACTAGAACTGCTGCCTAGTGGTTTTACAAAGTATGAAACTGCAATAGTTGGTCAAGAGGAACAGGTGGGGTGGTTTATGCCTGTATTATCTGGGGAAGTATTATGGGCAAATATTTGTGCAAAGTTTGACAGAACTCTCTTAAGATACCACCTTCAATGGTCATGAGGCTCAAGGACACTTGGCCTCGTCTCTCTTCTCATACCTTTTAATTCATGAGAAATGGAGACAAAAGAAAATTCTTCAAAGCATTTTTGAGATATTGATTTGCCAAACAGGGAATGAACATGACTCTAAGTGATCTTTGATCTATGATCTACAAAATTAAGCTTATTTAAAATTAAGTTATCTTGGTCAAAGAAGACAAATATGCAGATATTTTTGCATTAAAAAACAGGATGACCAGGACATTTTTTGACCTTTGACTTTGAAATTCTTGTTAGTTCATTCTTGTGTCAAAGTATAAATCAGTGTTATTTTAAGAAAATCCATCAAAGCATTCTTATGATATCAAGCTTACAAGAATGAATTCATAATTAAAGACTAGCCATTGGGAAATATGTCACTTCATGACCTTGACCTCTAACTCACCACCCCCCCTCTAACTCACTACGGTGGGGGGGTATTGTTGATTTTCATAACAATATCATAATATCAATATTTAGGTCTGACTAACATACAGATGTAGGTGGACTACCAAGTTCCAGCCACTGGGAGCCCTACTACCTCTTAACTCCACCATAAATGTGCCTTTATTATTAAACTTTTTCAGTCCAAATACCTGAACTACTGCTGGCCACATGGGGCAATAACGATATTTTGCCTTCTGCTTTCTGGGGCTGTCATGTTTTTCTTCACTGCTTTTACTCAGTTTACTCATTTCCCTGGTTAACACTGGCTTTCAGTCATTCCTGATTAAAAAAAAATGTTTCAATTAGGTTGTTTGGGTTAAAAGAATATAACAACAAAAAGATACCCTCAAATCCACAACATATTTTTCTGCCTCACATTTTAAGATTTTGATGATATTCTGGGGGCTAGATGGGAAGCTGTGGGGCCCCTTGGCTACCTGTTGATGATCACTGCTCCATAACCTTGAACTTTGATGATGACCTCAAAGGGAGAGTAGACATTTGATATCTTATTCATGAGCAAAAGATGACTACAAGGCTCTTAAACCTTTGACCTTGGATCTTCATCTTTCATCACTACATCCTTAATTTAGAGTAGTGGTTTGTGCAAAGTTGAAAGAAAGTAACTTAAAGTACTCTTGAGATATTGCTTCAAAAGATGTTTGCAAGCAAGGAATGATCATTAGATTACAAGACCTGGACTTTTGACCTGTTATCTCCTAAACTGATTCACCATATCCTTGAGTCATTGTGCACATTTGTACAAAGTTTGGAGAAGATCCCTTCCCTGAGCAAAAAAAAAACACGAGGCTTCATGATTTGACCTTTGCCCTTTGACATCTAAAGGCTCATCAGATCATCCTTGAAAAAAACAATAAAAGCAGACAAAATGCTGAGTGGCAGCTGTGGTTAAATACTTAAAAGTTTATTAAGATTAATCTTTTATAAGATGTTTTTAAGACCTCAAGCCTTTGTGTTATATAAAATGCAGCTTTGTACTGAATGACCTCTGATCTAGCATCATTTTGCAGCACACTGAGAGCATCCTTCGAACAATTAAAAACTCGTAAGTATTAAAAAGTCATTTCCAAGCAGCACAATTACAACCAGCATGCTATAACACACTTCTGCAATAATTCTTATAAAGTTGGTTTGGAATTGTTTTGCTGTTTTTGTCTGCAGAAATCGAGAACATCGGAAACTTCCACATCCACTTGTCAGATATACTGAAAGAGGAGGTGAAAAAGATTGAGACATTTAGAGAGCGTCAGAAAGAGCAGAGGAAGAAGGTACTCGTTGCCTGGCATCACTGTTTGAATGCTAAAGTCTTTGACTAACCTGCCCAAAATATTTAGGGTTATATTGTAGCTCAGGGAAATATAGTACAGCATTTTTTTTGATCCATTTTCCCCCCCTACAGTTCCAAAGCATTATGGAGAAGATACAGAAGAAAAAGGTTTCATGGTACAAGAGGACTTTAGAGGTGGGAAAACACACAGCTGATATCATTGAAGTTACTGTTCAAACATAAAATCCCACATGCATTCCTCTTTTGTTGTGGAGAAACTGACTTCCTGACTGCTCTGTGGCTCTCACTGGAAAACAGTGCAAATACAGCTCTTCCTGTCTGAGGTGGTGCTCTGTCAGTGTGGTTTCTATTTCTGTTCTAACAGTCAAAGAAAAGCTACGAGCTGAGATGCAAAGAGGCGGACGAGGCTGAGCAGGGGGCCGAGAACCCAACTGTCGCATGCAAAAACTCTGATAAGGTGCAGTAATTCTACTACAGTATCTGATCTAAATGAGGGGTGGGCAAATTCCAGGCGACCCTCCTCACTCACTGTGCTCCACAAGTCAATTTTAGACTTTCACACATCAGTTAATCACAAACATGGAGAAAACTTGGCAAAATCTGCCATGGAAGTACAAGAGGTAAAAATATTTCAATAATAATCATTAAATATTGGTATTAGTTATTTGAAGGAAATAATCAGGGGCAACTGACATCTCTTCAATAAAAGCAGAAATGCCAAAATGAACCTTGAAAAAATGTTGTTGAGAGCAAGATAAAGAGGCGTGATTTTTCTGTAAATATGCCACACATATCAAGGAGGAACTTAAATCTTAACATGTCAATGAAACACATTTCAAGTATCAGTCTGTAGCAATACAACATCATTGCTCTAAAGCAAAATTATTTTATTTTTGTGTCAATAATTTGTGTTATTTGTACCAAATAATGTTCACAGAAAACATGTCTGACATATTGAAGTCTTTTGAAGCATGAACGACTTCATTAGGGTGTGATAACAAAACATCAGGGATGCACAATATTGTCTGTACAGTATTGGTAACAGCAGAGCCTAAAAAGTTGAATATGGGTATCAGCTGATACTGAAGTACAACTAATATATTGGCCATGGATATTAGCCATACATATCCTTATATCGGCTGTAATATCTGCAAAATACACAAATGTATCATAATGCTTCACCTTTTCATCACTGCGTACAAGAATGGGAATTGATAAGATTTTATTGGTCCCAAAGCCATCAATGATTCTACTTTCAATCCAGGTCTTTAACAATTCCCTTATTGATTTCTGCTGATTTTCTGTGTGGAAGAAATACGGCCAAGACAGGTTTTCAGTGGCAACAACATCAAACACATGACACTCCTGATATTCAATGCTGTGCTGCATAGATGAATGCTTCTGAAAGTTTCTTCTATTTCCATCCACTATACATTGTGCAGTAAGCATATTTTTGTCAAATACTAAAAACACAACTTTGACCACTTCTGCCCCCTGTAGGCCATGACTACATTATTGAGGTCTTTGTTATAATTTCTAATGACTGCCTCTGACAAAGGATGACACCATAGATTTGCAAGGCAAGCTGAACTAAGTGAAAGGAATTGATCTCAAAGAGAACTGGGTTTTGATTCCAATCCCTAACTGCATAAGTACATTTAAAAATCAAGAGTTTCAATTTTTCAAGAGCGAAATGTTGTTTATCTTGTTTTGCATCTGTTCCTTACACAAATTGACCATCATATTGAAAACAATCATTTTTTTTAAAGTAAAGACTTTGTGTTTTTGACAAAAAAAAAATCAGTATTAGTAATAATGAGTCAGAAAAGTCATCATATCTGCTATCAGCGAAACACCAAAATTGTCCACCCCTACAAAACATATTTGTTAGCACATCTCGTTAACTTGTCACACTGGTCATGCATGTCGCTTCCTGTGCTACATTTATCTCACAGATGCAACAGAAGGCAAAGCAACACCGACAGACCGCCAATGAAGCAGGTATGACCAATGACACTATACATAGATCTTCTATTTAAAATAGGCAAACTGATACTGATCATAAGATAATCGGTAACACTGACCTTTCCCTGTTCCTGCTCTGCTTTTTACTGCTTAAATTTAACATATGAAAACATAATCATTTCTTGCAGAGAAGTTGTACTTCAAAAACGTTTTGCAGCTTGAGAGCATTCGCAAGGACTGGTGTGAAACGCACAAAAGCACATGTGAGGTATTGTGAGTTTGTTTTTTTTCAAGTTTCTGCTCAAAAACACACAAATGCACATGCAAACACACACAAAAACACGCACCCAAACACACACCCACACACTCACACACACATTTATACAATCATTACTCATCTCAGTGACTTTTAACCACAGAAACACATACCACAGCACATCGTCCCTGTGTATGCAAAGTGTGATTCCTCTCATGGTTATTTCTTGTCAAGTGAGAATACATGGTCTAAAAATAGAACAGCACGCACATTCATGAAATAATTTACCACACCATATGTAAAGCCCTGTTCCAGCATATGAGGTGCATCCAACTTTGCAGGTTAAATGCAGCTTGAAATGATACAAAAGTTAGTGCTAATCACAGAGCCCTTTCTGAATGAATGTACTATGCTGAAGGCTTATCCAGCGCATGTATGTGTTTGTCAGGTGTTTCAGCAGCTGGAGGTAGATCGCATCAACATACTCAGGTACTCTTTGTGGGACCACTGCAACCACTTCTCCATGCAGTGCGTCAAAGATGATGAGGTAAGCTCACTACCCTTCTGCTTACACAGCGTTAAGAAGATATGAGCTCAACATAAAAAACTGAAAGTCTGCTTAAGTTTTTGTATTAAATATTAATTCATGTATTCTTAAATTGACACTGAGTAGTTGTTGACTGTTAAAGGATTAAAATAAAATCAAAAGAAGCAGGAATCAGCTGTGGGTTACACATGCTCTGTGAAAGTTAAAGCATTGACCAAAACATGAGTCATGATTTATAACAGGGTTACACTCCACTAACCTTCAGTGTGTTGCACCAGCTGAGATAGTCCCAAAGTAGGCCTAAGTTATAGCCTATATCTTACGCCTTCTAGTACCTCCTAGTTGTCTCCTGTGAAACCCAGTTGTCATGGTGCATCATATTTTACAGTTTTCACAGTGTTCTCTGTAAATCTCTGTTAATTTCAATCTTTAATAAATGCATGATTCTCTCCCTCGCACTTTGGTTTTCCATTAGCAGAGGTAACTCCAGCTGTGCAACAACACAGTACCTACAATTTATCTAATATTTTTGATGATTTCACTCCTCAGTTTTACCATTGTTTTATTACTCTGCATTTTGATTAAGGTGTATAGGCAATATTTACCATCTAATCATAATGTTGTGACATATTTAAAATTTATGTCACAGCCTTTAAATTATTGTCAGTTGATCAAAGTCATTTCCAGCAGCCAAATGTTTCCTATACAATCCACCATGAGAGGCAGCACTGTAGGAAACAAGTCATAAAAAATGCTTTTTACTCATCAGTAAAATAAGATGAAAACGACACACTTGTGACAATGTTTTACTTAGTTTGGACACTTTGACGTATGACTTAAGTTAAACCTCAACTCTCTATGGTGCAACCAAACAAAGACACAACTTAAGTTTTGATCTAAAGTGGGTTTAGCATGGACTTTACATCAGAGCTTAGGTTAGAACTTGCTCATAGATGGAGCTACTGGCTACAAGACTGTATCTGAGTTTTTTCTTAATTAAGGCAGTATTTAAGGAAAAAGTGCAACAATTTCTGAACCTGACTTCACCAAGCTCTTGCCTGGCTCCAAGAGTGCAATGTTGGTTGTTTGATATGCAAGTATTTTTGACTTAAATGTAATCAAAACTACTTATTAACAATTCCTTCAACGCCACAAAAGAACTTGCTAATCAACAATTGTTAGCATGTAGGCAGGCTGTGTGATAATTAACATTGTCGAAATTGACCTGCTCACAATTAGCATGCTTGTTACATATTTGAAATAAGTATGCTGATGATAAATGTGTTGACAATGATTTATTTAAGAACACTAGCACATTGATCTTAGCATTAAACATAACTGCATGTAAGAATAGTTGCCCATAATATGGGGGATAACTTTTCAGACTTTCTGTACCTTTTTTTATTATTTATGATAAGATCAATCACTAAGGCAAAATCAATTTTTCCTGTAAACTGTAGTTGTTTTGCCATAGCGGTGCACAATTAATTAATAAATTGTCATTCCTACTAGTTGGCACTATTTACTGGCCAGTCAAACCTATAAATAAGATTACAATAAGTTCAGGCTTGCAGTGCTAATACAACGGTCCAAACTGTCATGCAGCAGCTGTCACCAAAGGACTGTGGCACCAATTAATGGTTACAGACATTATACCACAATGTTCCTAATTTAGAGCCCTACAGGGGATGGATGGCATTTCATGTAGAGCTAACTTAAAGTATTCTTAACTAGAAAAATAAGCCAAGTGCCAAGCCATAGACCACAGACCGTAAAATGAAAGTAGAGTTAAAGACAACATGGCGCCAGGCAGAGCTAAACTAATACCACAGATAAGACCAGGCAACCAAACAGAGCAGACTGGGCCCAAAAAGGTCTCAAAGGGGCATCAAATTGAACATATGAACCTCAATTAATGCAGAATATGAGTTCCTTAAATGCTATGATATCCCTTTGACTACATCAGTGTCAAAGGGATGCACGGCTGACTGAGTACAGCTGTGTTCTTCCTGTACATGGAGCTTAATGTGTGAGAAGATTGAGCAGAAGTAGAGATGATTATAATGTACCAGTCTGATGTCAGATTCTGAACAGACTGTTAAAGTTCATATTTCAGGTTTAGGTGAGCCACAAACAAAGAACAAAAATTCTAAAAGTGGGTATTTTCATGGTGTGCATTTATCAAAATAAATTCTTTCTGTTTTTAAATTAGTTTTATGAGGAGGTGAGAAAGACACTGGAACAGTGCGACATTACAACAGACAACAACTGTTTCATTGGGATGAAGAGCACAGGATGCCGGCCTCCAGGTAACTGTGAGGTTTCACATTACAAAAACTGTCAAAGAGAAGTGAGAACAAAGTGTCACTTCATAGAAAAGTATGTTTAGAGCTACTTGACTTCTTATCTTTCTCTTTCAATGTATAGCCAGGCAAAGGCAAATAAACCCACTTCCCTTTTCCCCTCACAGATCCCGTTGTGTTTGAGAGCTACTACCAAAGAGACCCACCTAGGGACAGTAATGGCAGAGCTCATTTTGCAGGAGGAGATGTGAAGAGGTCTGACAAAATCCACTTTGTAATGCATTAGGGTAGACAGCATTGTTACTGTAAAACTGGATTTATGTTAAGATAATAAAAATTACAGGTTGTTGGAATAAAAGAAATCCTGTCTCCCCCATACATCATGTTGCTCAGTGCTTACCTTCACCACCGAATTTTCAAATGATTGCATATGTCCAATGTTAACATCATTATGTGTGACCATCTGAATATTTCTCTAAGTCACTGTGTATCTCTCATTACTTCTCTAGACCTGTATCAGTCATGTCCTCAGAAAGCCTACTGACAGAATCTACAAATATCAGTCCGGAAAACCAACAAAACTCAGCATCAGCAGAGACATCTATTGGTGAAAGTGAGTATGTGGGCACTTTTTGAACACCCACGCACCTCAGTTTTGGCCTTCTCACTTCATTTTCTCATACCTGCTGTTCAAGGTTACTGTGCCCTCTACAGCAAATGTTTCCCTTGATTGTCATTACCATACTATGAGGCAAAACAATGTGTACTACTTCCGAGTTAGAAAGAGAAAACAGCAAAAAACAGAGTGAGTTATCAACAACAAAGTGATTTCTTGAACAAAATGCAAATTCTCTTATCGCAAATGGTCTTATTGCACTGTGCACTTCATTAGAAGGGGCTGACATGTTCTTTGTTTTCTGTATGCATTTACAAACATATCACATCAGCATAGCCTCCTTCCTTCTTCTCTCTGCTATTTTTCTCTTTTCCCCTTAGTGTTCATCAAATACATGCATGCACTCCTGCTGGGGTATAGTTCTTGGTGTGTGTGTGTGTGTAGATCAGTGGTTCTCAAATGGCGTGCTGGGGTACATTTCTGTGACATGAGGCAAGTCTAGGTGTGCCTTGAGAATTGGCACAACTGTAAGTTATAAAAAAAAAAAGAAAGAAAAAATAAAAATCAAGGGGACACCTTCTTTTGCATTTCATAATGTTATTAGTTGGTTCGTCTGATTCTAAGAATTGTTACTTAGCAGTTTAAAAAGTTTTCAGAGTTTTGTAAATTTTTAAAAAGGTAATATAAATTCCTTGAAAAAAAGTTTAGGGATGCATAATATTAGTGGCATGATATCAGTATTGGCAGATTACTGCTTCAAAACCTTAATATTATTAGTGGCAGATATGGACATTTCTGCCAACATTTACTGACAATATTTTTTAGCTCAATTTGTTTTTATTAAGTTAAAAAAAAAAATGCGTGATGATATTAACTTGAAAGTAAAAGCTCAAAAAAAGTGCAGATTGTCAGCACATTTGTAAAATTGGTCTTCTAGCTGTTAGTGTGAAAAATACATTTTGCATTTAATGGGTGAGAGGGAAAAAATAACTGTATATCAGTATCAATATTTGTTTGGTCTAAAATAAGTTTTAAAATGTTAGCACACTGGCAAAAAAAAAACATAAAGATGTGCATCCCTAATTATTTTGTTAATATATTTGAAGTTCAACTCATTAAAAAATGCATGCTAACAGCAGGCTCAGGTGCAAAACACAACAGCTTGTACCTCAAAACTACACCACTAACAAAAACTAACTACAACACCCATAATCTTAACGAATATTTGTAATATATGAACTGTTAAACATTTTTTTACATTATGGAGGACTGTAATGCACAGTTGCTGAATATCAAACCACAGAAAATTACCACTGACTTCCTTTTCAGTTTCCTAAATAAACAAGAGCACAGAGGCAGCAGCCGCTATTTACACCACTGACGCGGTGGCCTAAAAGATATATAATCATTTTAACTCACCATTTGATGACTGATGGACCTCTTGTTCATGGATTTGGCTTGTGCTTGTTTTATTGAACTGAAATGGCCTCTTCATGCAGTACATGCACTATTCTTTGTTTGAGACCGCTAGCCAGTTTAGCTTGCCCTTCTCAGCCTCACGGCAGGTGGAACTTGTTTAAAAGTTAAAATGACAAAGTAGAGGGTTAGATGATTTGTCACAAGTGTCTCAAAATATTCAGATTATTATTATTTATTATGTCCTGTACAATATATTTCTTTCTTACCATTTCTTGATAGAGCAGAGGGAGAAATAATCTGATAGGGTAACAATAAGCTCATTTATCGGGCCGTTTTTGAAGGTTCGTATTCCAAGAGCCAATTTGTTTGGACATTGATAATCAAAGTTTTACATAATAAAATAATATGTGGACTGATTAAATTAGGCTATGTCTGACAAAATCAAATAAAAGCACCCAGTACTCTTTTAGCTGCCAACACAATAGCTGCCATCTTCCTGGATGGAGATATTCGGATCATGCAGTAAATGCATGATTAGTGGCTGATTTCCTCACACACACACACCACATGCAGTCCTCACAGGAATGCTCTCGGAGGGCCTGTTGACCCTCGCAGGTGCTTTTAATCAGTAGTGATGTGTCGGTCGCGAACGTAACGGCTCTGAGAGCCGGCTCTTTGAAGTGAACGACGGGAGCCGGCTCCTGATTGGGGGAGCCCCTTTTTTGGTTGTTGTTTTTTTCTCTCTTTTTTTCTCTTGAAGCCACACGTGATTGGTCAATATGTGTGGCGTCGTCTCTGTGTCTGCGCTTAGTGCGCTGAGCAGAGGGGGGAGGGGCGGCAGTTACACACACAGCAGCAGCACACGAACAGGTCAAGAGAGCAGAGAGAGTCAGGGAGACGAGAGAGAAAGAGCGCAAGGAGCAACACGGAGCGATAAATTAAATATTTTAATTTATGTTTTGTTGTGTTGTATGTCTTTCAGGGATTCTGTGTTGCTCGACTTTAAATTTTTTTAGTAGAAAAAAGTTAAAAGTTTAAATTTGTTAAAAGTTCAATTGTAAATAGTTAAAAGATTGTTTTTGTATTTTATAATTTATATTTTTGTTGCACTGTAGAGTGAAAAAATAAAGACATATTTATATAATAAACATATATAAATAAAAAAGTATAATGCAGGCTATTTTTACATTATTAATTCATTTTGTGCATAATTTTACATTATTATTCGTAATATATTGATTAAAGCAACAAAAAAATCTGTAGAGCCGTTTGGGAGCCGAAAGAACCGGCTCTTTTTAGTGAGCCGAGCCGAAAGAGCCGGTTCTCTAAAAAGAGCCGGAATTCCCATCACTATTAATCAGTCTGATTGACTCTTCTTCTTTGGCTTATAAAGGCAGTTGACAACCACCTAATTTGGTGCAGCACCGCCACCTTCGGCTTCAGAGTGTGGACTAAAATCCTACCGGTTCACCCGTTTTGTTTGATGAATTTAATCAATCAATCAATCAGTCCAACTTCATTTGTACATTATATTTCTTAAATTTTGAATTAATGTTCAAACAGCTTCACAGGGATAAAATATTAAAAGTAATAATGATAATGATAGTGGGGTTTTTTTTGCAAATTAAACTTAGCAGAGGTCCATTTATTAAAAGGTACTGTAATAGTAATACTAGAGGATTTTTTTAGGTGGATTTGGAAACTAATGCACACCAACATAGCTAAAGTAAAAGAAACAATAAAATAAAGATGACTGACAAAAATAAGGAACAGAAACAAGAGGAAAGACAAAGCAATAGAACCAAGACTAAACAGACACAATTTGATAAAAAGCTTCAAAAACATGAAACAATGTAACAGATTAATTTAAAAAAAATTAAAATGACACATGTTAATAGATGTAACCTATATAATCACGATAAAGATCCAAATAAATACTTAACATATAATCACGTTAAACAAGACAATTTAAAAATTGAAGTTAACAAGAAGATAAGGTGCCATGCGATCGACTGGCGACTGGTTCAGGGTGCACCCTGCTTCTCGCCCAATGACAGCTGGAATAGGCTCCAGCCCCCCGCGACCCTAAAAGGGATAAGTGGTATAGAAAATGAATGAATGAAAGAAGATAAGGTAAAAAGCAATAGTTATAAATGACTGTCATTAAAATTATAAAGTCCTAAATGAGAGCCAGGCTGAATAAATGAGTTTTAGATTGCATTTAAAGATCTCTACATTTTCAGCTCGTCTTATTGCCTCTGGGGGTTTGTTCAACCATTTGGAGCTTAACAACTAAAAGTAGCATTATCAGATGTTTTAGTTCTGCTATGTGGAACAACTAAAAGAGAAGAATCAGATGATAGGAGGGGCCGTCCTGGTTCATAGACTAAAGTCAGCTCTTACTCTGGTCTTAGTCAGGATCCTTGCAGCAGAGTTCTGCACTAACTGAAGCTGATTAGTTGTGCGTTTAGGTAGAACAGAGAGGAGAGTGTTACAGTAGCACTGATCTCTCTGTCTGGCTCAGAGTGAGAGAGATTTTTTCAAATGGTAGAAGCTGTTTTAGTGACACCTACAGAAAATTTTCATGCTTGTTCTGTCCATCAGTTTACAGTAGGGTGTGTAGAGAAAATTCAAAACCTTATGAATATTTTCAAATAATTAAAAAATATTACTGGTGAATGACCTTTGTGGTGTCATCTAACATCCACAGTTCACAGCAAAATACAGTATTTCTGCTGAATATTCATTGAACACCAAAAACTGTGTGTTCAATGTAAAAATGTTTTCTCTTACCTTTTATTGTAGATGTGTTTTCTCTGTAATGTTCAGTGTTAAAGTAACAAAATGTGATAACAATTTCACTACAATGCAGTAAAACAGACTCTGCCAACACAAAAATGTCTGAGTGCAAAGCTGGCTGCTTTGTTAAGGGGCTTTTTGATTCTGCTTGGTTGCTCAGTAAACCAATCAGAGAGCCAACAGAGAGTCAAGAGTCAGTATTGATGATGTATGTCTGCATGGACTTAACTGTTTGAATTAACAGTGTGTTGGGAAAGGCAAAGATCAGCAGTCCTAATGCTCGTAAGCTAAATGTAAAGTACAAACAAACAACATTTGACTGTTAAAATAACATATTGGGCAATATCAACAGTTGAAACTTACAACATTAGCTTGGGCATCTACAAATTGATACGGAGCATTTGGTTACCTTTAATATTTTTCCTGTTACACAAAATAAAATGGTTACAGTGGGCTATGTAAGCAAGAAGTGTGCAAATACTATTTCGAAGCTGTTATACTTGGAAATATGTTTTTTTGTTATAATTTAAGTAATAGTGGCACTGTGCACACTGTCTTGTATTATCTTCGAGAATAACATGTTGTAATTGCTTTCACTTCAGCTTCAGAGGACATGTCAGATGATGGATATGCTCCTTTGCCATGCCTCCAGTATACAGCACCACCTCCCATGGTTTCAGCCAATGAAGACAGCTATGTTGTACTTTATGAATACACTGCACGGGTGATGACCATTTGTATTTTCAGTGTGATGTCATGCAGAGATACATTTTTCAGCTGTAAAGAACCATAATTCCGAAAGTTGTTATTGATATATAATATTTGTCATTTTTGTCTGCACTGACTGGTCAGGAGGAAGACGAGCTGACTATCAGTAGAGGGGACATGGTACGAGTGCTGGAACGAGGAGAAGATGGCTGGTGGAAAGTGGATAGGGACGGTTTCCGTGGACTCGTGCCATGGAACTTTTTGGGCAAAACCTAAACATACCTACACACACAGACGAACCAAAAACAAATTGTATATCATGTTTCAAACTTTTAAAGATACATTCAATCTATCTGAACTGATGCAAATTTACAAATACAAACATGAACACACAAATGCACTGAGACATGTACACACATGCATTTGCCTTGCGTTTTTGGTTGAGAGCTGTAAAATTACCTGATGAACTTATAAAAGATTATTAAGCTGTCACTTCTGACGGTGCAGCCACTTCTAAGTACAAGCTAACAAGACCCTTTAATATACAGTCTGATTGGTGACAACTCAGACAAACATGAATGAACTGATCTTTAACTCAGCATAAGAAGGCTGGACTCCATGAATTAAGCTGAATAGGTATTAAAACGCTTTAATAGTAATAAAGTGCTGCTGTCTGGGCTAACATTAGACAGTAACACTTTAATATTAATACAATATTCAACATTGTCTTGCTATTTTGCTTTTAGTTCATTTCTGATGCTGTTTTTACAAGTTTTGCAGCCACGTTAATGTGCGATCCATCATTTAATTCTGCATGTCAGAAACAGCCTCTGGTTTGTTTCATCTCTCAGGTTCTTAGTGTTATAACTAAATGTTTATATGGGTTTTTAAGGTGGAGAAGAAAGAAAGTATGCATGTATGTAATATATCAGCCATCAATAAATTATTTTTGTGACATCCAGGATGAACAATGGACTCCCTAAAAGGACATTAATCTGTATATTTGTTACTCTGATACTCTGTAATAATTTTTCTTTCTAAGGGCTTGAGAAAATAAACTATCATAATAACCCTCTGCAATAATAGAGTGGTGCGGGAATCAGTCAAAAAAAAGTAGAAGTGAGTTAACATTTAGCACTTCCTAGTTTCCAATCATCCAGAGTGAATGGGATTTAAAAATACTATTTTGGATAAAGTGCCTGAAATAAGGTTCATGATAAACACATGTACATTACATTTTTAATATTTAATGGGAAATAATTAAATATATCTGATGTTACCTGCTTTTGATTTTTAAACCTTTGTTGTGTACTTAAAACGATGGTTGCTAACTAACTTCCAACTAGGACTACAAAAATGGCCGGGGACCCAACAGCAAGCATTTCTGATTGTTTTTTTAGTAATCAATAATTCAAACCAGAGGTCAGACCAAGTCACTGTTTCGCACGTCTCCAGAAAGTCACAAGTCTTTGGTGTAAAGTTCCAAGTAAAGTCCAGAGACAGGAAAGTTGAGTTGAGTATTCAAGTTAAAGCAGGCAAGTCAAGTCAAGTCCAGAGTTTTCATTTTAAAATCTCAGGTCAGATCAAGTCATAAGCGCTGTTTACCCAATTAAATGCCATTCAAACAATACAATATTATTTCATCTTTATATTATTTTTTACTGATTTAAACACCATTTTGACTGATATATATATATATATATATATATATATATATATATATATATATATATATATATATATATATATATATATATATATATATATATATGATGTTTTTGCCCAATTAATATATATTTTGTCCAATTTTTTTTAGATTTTTTGCAATTGTATGTATTTCTTAGCCTTTCAAAGGGGGCCCAGTCCTTATTCCCTGTACTGCTGCCACACAGCATGATGGGTGATATGGACAACTGCAATATCTTGGCTGCTTCTCTCTGGTCCGTCATATTGTCCATCACTGCATTTGACTTAAATTTGTTCATTTTCCTGGTTGAATGTTGTCTAAGATTGGCTGACAGGTGGATTTTTTTTAATCAGATCTTGAAAGTTAAGGGGTTGCATTTACAGCTTATCACTGCCCTTTAACCTGATTGTATGAGGACTGACTTGTTGAACAAGGTAGATTCTGGGGGTGACCATGTCCTCTTGCTGGAAATGTATAAACAGTATTAGTATTAGTTCATTTGGGAGGTGGAGGGAGGGAAACATTGATATTTAGCACTTTTTAGATAACACATACGCTTAAGTGATGGCTCTTACAGCTCTATGCTGAAAACCGACGACCATCTTTACAGTCATCATGACCCAAATCTCAAAATGATTAACCACTTTAATTTAATGAATGAAAAAACGTTGCGGTTTGGACCTCAGATGGAAGAAAACATATTTTTGAGCAAAGGGACGGGAAAAATAAAGGTTATAAACAATAAATAATAACAAGAGCCCTGGGAGATCATATAGCCATAAATCTTACTATGTCTCCATTTAACATTTATATGTTGGTTGTTTTCTAGATATCCAAATTCAAAGTTTATCCTAGGAAAACCCCATTTTTATCCTAAGGTGACAGGATAGGTCGAGATCCTGAGAGAACAAGTAATATGTACTTGTTATAGCACAACAGAGTAAATTGAATTGTATGGATGTTTGTCCCCTTAAGGCCTCCGTACCCTGAAGACATTTTTGCCACATTTTTACCTGATTTACACACCATCCACTGAAACCAGCTCTGTGACCCACTTTTGGGCCTCGACCCCCAGATTGAGACCCACTGCACTAGTAGACTGCAGTTGGAGCTTGATCCTTCAAAGATTGTTCTTACAACGTGATGGAGGTTACCTGAGGATAAATCTACCATTTAGAAAAAAGTGCGTGAAAACAAAGGGTCAGAGCTGGACTGCTTGAGAATGTTGAATTTTCAATAAACCAAAGACATGACTCATAATTTTTCAAGTCTTTGTGTTCACTTAAACTGTGCATGAGCCATCAAGACACCGTTTGGATTACAAAAACAGTGAAAAGTCCCATAGATGAACAGCAAGTTCACTTAACCTTCCATGTAGACCATAAACAAATGTACTGTAAAACTGTAAAATAAACCAATAAATTATCAAACACTCAATTTGAAATGGATGAGTTTATTGTCTCCTGCCTGTAGCCAAGATGATTCACATTTTGTTAGTTGTGTCTTATTTCTCTGTGGCTCTGGCTAAATATCTAAGGGTAAACTTAACAGCTCAAAAATATTAAACAGTGCACACAGTCACAAAAATGGTATAAAATAACAGGTTAAGATTCTTTAAGCAGGCTTGTATCTAACAAACTAAAGAGGAAGGATTATCCGACTGTATCTACACACTTTTCTTCATATAACACTGATAATACTCCTACTCATAACACTGGAGACTAAAAGGGTCCCTCACAATTTATACACCATCAATGCCCACTACTGAAGCCCGTTTCAGAGAACATACGCACAAAAACAGAATATACATTATTCACAAGCTGAATATTTGTAAAAGTGAAGTTCTCCTTAAACCATACATGGATTTAAAGACCAAGCACAGCTGCTCTACAAACAAATGTCTGAAATATAAACACTGAATTTGTCCATCTATGGCAAAAGGTTTCTTTGTTTTTACAAAGTTAGATAAAACAACGACCTTAGGAATTAGTGTACATGCTCTTTCAGCACAGATTTTTCATGTCATTTATGTCCCCAAAGCTCCAGCCAAAGTGCAAGTTAGCAATCCAGGAGACACATTTCATACAAAACTTCCTTTCATAATTTCACACATTTGCTCCCTTTAACTTCTCATGATCCTCACTGAAGAGAAAAATGTTATGAAGCCACGATAAAAAGCAAAATAAAATCATCAGCATTAACATGAATAGTGTAAATCAGCCATTTACAGCTTTGGCTTTAATAAATATATTTCATTATTTGCAAGGAAAAGAACAATAAAAGTAACAGTAACTCACAAAGCACGTCATAAATTAATGATTTCCCTTTAAAGCCCCTGCCCACCCAAACCATGTCATCAGTGTTGGCTACTTAATCATGAATTGTGCAAGGTGTGCTTGAGCTTATATAACTACAGCTGAAATCTACTGTGGACATGTCCGGTGACGCTCCTTCTGAAAATTCTACGTGGTCTGTTGTGTACTTCATGCGTAGCTGTTGGTTGTGACCAGCAGCTCGTACGCAGGGTCGTGACTTCTCCTGCAAAGCACCACGCAGGCACAAAGCATCCCCAACATCTGCAGGGAGATACAACAAGTCATTAAGAGAGAAATCCAAACCTTTAAATACTCTGAAAGAACTGAAATGTAAATGTTATTTAATCAAAACACATGTAGGATTTGAGATCCATCTGATCACAAATTGTCAGATTTGTCAAATCAAAATCATCAACATCATCCCTTTTTGTTTTTGGATAAACTTTGTCTGCCCCACTGAGAATTATATTAATGATAAATGTAACTGAGAGAAGGAAAGTCAAATGTCTGAATGTCTGCTGCATGCCAGTGGGCAGAGGCTCAAGTACAATACAAAACAAATTTTCTGAATTTCTATAAATTAACCGAAAAATATCAGTAATGTGACACAAAATATCACAACATATTGGTATATCAATACTTTCTTACACCCCTAACAGATAGAGGTATTGTCAGTGCCTCACTTTTTCTAATTTATCACACAAGATTTAAAGATTTCTGTTTAAAAAAAAACCTAATTAAAAACTAAATCTTCCTGCTGGACACTCCCAGCTCAGCTTCCTTGGTCCTCATTAATGTTGACGCGGGAGACAAAGTAAAGAAGAAATCAAGCAACATGGTACAAAAAAATGATGCACTGCAGTTGCTGCATCACTGGCAAATATTTAGGACACTAACAATAAAAAAATGAATAAAGCTGTTTGTGTTGTAGATGGTTGGTTGAGTTGTGTGCTGATTGACACACTGTTACTGAGCATATTTGCTGTGAAGAACTTCTAAGGCTCTCTCTTACAAGATCTGTGAAGTGCCTCGTCTGGATGAAATAACAGACATGTATTGTTATCATTAAGAAAATGCCTATTTTGTCACAGATGTCTTGTTTGTTCTTGAGGGACATTTAAGAGACATCTGAATGAATTTCAGTCAATTTCATTCACAGTTAAAAACTCCAACCAGCAGCTTTTTACAAGCAGTCTTATTTAAATGGAGTTAACTCCTAGGTCCTGGATAACTCACTTACTGTTTATCCTGAAAGATTCAGTTTCTGTTTGTAACGCTAATCCTGACAGTTTTTTTTAATGGAAAAAAAAGCAAACAAACACACCATAGCAGCGAAACTGATAACTGTACTCATGACACCAGATATGCCTACTAAATACCACATAACTAGCATAACAACCAGTGCAAATATTATAAGTAAACCTCATGCTCAATGCACTATATTTCTATAGAACTTTAATTGTTTTTTCAACACTTGAAGAACTTTAACAATGTGTGTCACATTCACTGCAAACTTCCTGGTAAGAGACATCTCCCTCTACCACTGGGCTACGACTGCTGTAAGGCAGAGCATCTATCGTGATAGATACAAGTTTTACTGTTGATTTTTGTGTCCACTTCTAAATAAATGGATTGGATGCTTTGTGCAAATTAAGGATTTGTTTGATGCTGTCCATCTGTTGATGTTTTTATTCTACTTACCTGTATGGATGCAAAAGTCAGTGCAGCCCATATGACATACATCATGATCTCCTTTAATTTCTTTACAACAAGAGCTTCACAACCCTGAAGCAAAAAGGACAAGCAAAGAATTACTCAGTCATCTTCCAGTGATGTGGAAAAAGTCCTTGAGTTATATTTGAACAGAGGTGATGTCTAGTATTCTTTCACCTGTGAACAATGTCATTACCTCTTGGTAGAGATCTCCCGGTCGAGTGAGCGTGCCTGTACAGTTGCTGATGCTGGGCTGACAGCAGCTCACAGGGACACTGTTGTTCTTGGATTCTTTAAACCAGCGTGTGTTTCTCCAGTCAGAGTAGTTATGGATACCACAGCAGTGAAGCTAACAGAGCAACAGAGAAGAGAGATAAACAAAAATCTTTATTATAACAAACCTCTGTTGACTTACACATTTCTGATAATCAAAATTAAAAGTTTGACACCAGAGGCAGCCCCTCTCACCTGCCTCTGCACATAGTCAATTGCACGGCTGGGTGCGTCAGTGTTGGTGCCATTGTACTCATTGTAAACTTTCTGGATGGAGTGATTCACCTCATCCTCCACCTGAAACAAAAACACAGCTGCTGTCACCGTAATGTTTCGTGACTGCATTATAGTGATGTAACTGGAGAACAGATTTGGACATCATTCAAAAAGGATATTAACAGTTTAGCCACTTCCAGCCAAAAGGGATTTAAACACAAGATCAACTCATAAAACCTCTTATTAAACAAATGATAAATGGGATGCATATGAAGGTTATAATTAATGCAATGCCAGCTCTAACACTGACTAAAACCATACGATGGTCTGCCAGGAAGAAGAACAAAAACAGAATACTATAATACAATTTAGCATAATATGCTTAAAAGATTATTAGACCACCACCCAATGTAAGGTTTATGTTACAGTTACCCTAAATCAACAGCATTGATAATTACCAAAATTATTTTTGATGTTTCTGTGATGGTAAATATACCAAAATATAGAAGCTCTTTAACCATTAATGCTAAAATATAATTATTATTATTGTTATCCTTTATTTTTCAAATTTACTGATCAGACAACAGACAAAACAGTGAAGCACATTACTGTTTCCTGTTTAAGGTGTTAAATTATAGTTATTAATGAGCAGAAAGAATGTTTTACTGGTTGAATGTAATGCTTGGTTAATTTCTGACTTCTCAGACAAGCCAACGGAGTAGCTCGAATTTGGTACAAAAAGGAGAATTCAGTGTGAAATTCCTCATAACTGTCCAAAATGTATGTCCAATGAAAATAACATTTTCAGTCTTTAAAAAGTTTTTGAAAGTTTTCCAAAACCTTTATGTTTTCTCAATTAATGACAGGTGGTTTTAAAATGTGTTTAGCACTGTATGTTCTAGTTGTAAAATGTAAAACTTAATAATAATAACAATATTTTCACTAATGCTTTTTCCTTTTGAGGAGCCAAACACAAAAAACTTGGGAACACCTGAGCCAAGCCTAACTTGTAAACAGTACAACTCATGTCATCTGGCTACACAGTGTTTATTTACCTTTGCTCTGTACGTGTAGCCCAGCACCACCACCACGCACTCTGTTACAAACACCAGCAGGAGAATGGCAGCAAACTGGAATAACAACAAAGTCACATTGTTCATTTAAAGGCTCATCAGTGAGTTTTTGAGATTCGAAGGTGGAATTTTGATTAAGAAACTTAATTATGCATTAACATAACTAATTATTTTTCTGTGCATATGCTGAATGTGTTTTTCTTTATGCTCCTTCAAGCATGAAATTAATAATTAAATCATTTATCAAAACAATAGAGCATCAAAGTAGTCAGAAACTCACAGTTGCAAGTCCACAGGAGCTTTCACGTATTGTTGCACAACAGCCAATCAAACCAATGATGAAGAGGAGCGTCCCCACCGCTATAATTATGATGGCAGGAATCAAAGTGTACACGTCTTCAAAGAAGTGGTCGTAGTCATCATATGTAATGAACACGTAGGCTCCAATGTAGCATAATATTCCAGCTGCAGCCTGCAGAGAGAAACACAGAGACTCTTCAGGCAATGTTTTGTTCCACAGTTTTCTTCCGTCTGTCTCCTTTAAAAACAAACTCATGAGAACTTTCATTTTGAGTAGATCTGTGGGCATATCTGTATTACTTCTGTACCTTTCTCTGTGAATAGAAAAAGGCAACTCTGTTAAGTTTAAACTTTCTAAAGCATCATTCATTAAACTCTTTATCATGAAACACAACAAAAGCACTCTGGGCATCACACTGTTGATTGGTTTGTCTGACACATACCATCCATCAAATAGAGTTAATCAGTCCTTTTCCAAATGTCCTTCAAAAGGTCATATATTGTATATCAATTAATCTACCATCAAAGACTCCTCACAGGAGCTTTAAATGTGATAAATCATATTTTAACCATGACTAGATCTTTTATCAGCAGTGATTTGCTTTTCTTCAACAATTATCATTTAGTAAAGTCA
This sequence comes from Cetoscarus ocellatus, assembly GCA_037902135.1. Classification (NCBI taxonomy): domain Eukaryota; kingdom Metazoa; phylum Chordata; class Actinopteri; order Labriformes; family Labridae; genus Cetoscarus; species Cetoscarus ocellatus. Next base: position 1,083,268 of record JBAMNC010000394.1, on the reverse strand, counting down.
CCAAATACAGCAGCGTAATATGTGATGTGTTTTCACACAAAGAAATAAAGAGCTGTGGATTCTTAATTGTTCTGCTGTATGATAAAGACCTTCAGATTAATTTTTCCTTTTGGTCATACAAAAGAAAACATATTTGAATTTAAATACTTTTGACTTATATTTTAAAAATTATGTCCAGGTCCCTTCTTTAAAAACAACTACAGACCTCCAGAAAGATCGGTAAAGAGACGGGTGACATGGCGCTGTAAACATGGAGTGAAGGACGAGCCCTGATGGTCTTGTTCATAGAAGTGCTCATTGAGGGAGCAAGTTACACATACTAAAGAGCATATAAACCCCAAAAGTTTAATATAGGCTATTGGACATTTGTAATTATTGTCTATATCAGGTGCTGAAAAAAAACCTAATGTCTTATCTGCACAGCCAGTAAGAAAGGAAGGTGCTGGTAGAAGAACAGCTTTGTTCAGATGAAACCCACAATCTCTAATATTTTGATTAACATGGTGTCACCATTATTTGACACACTGATTTTATGAAATGTGTTTCACATGTATCTATGAAACCTGAACACTCTTTATACTCTCATATCCTGTACACTTTCAAAATAAAAGAATCATATGAAAGAATCAAAGAATCATAATTTAAAGCCATGAATTGTCTTTAAAAGTCTTATTTTACTTAAGAAAGGTCTCATATCTTTAGACGGCACTGTTTTTTTCACCTTTCTTTCCTGTCTATTTGTTTGATTTTCACAAGAGAGTTAATAGCAATCGCAGCAGCAAATGGAGAAGAGCATCGAGGGAAAACTTGAACAACCAGATAAAGCAAATGAAGCTCCACTGAGTTAAAAACTGAGAGGCTTTGCACAAAATATGCAAAACAGTTTTTAGCCTATGGAAATTAAATACCATGAGCAACACATCAAATTGTAATTGTATTCCACTCTTAAAAGTGAAAAACAAAACAGGGCCTGTAAATTTTTGATACCAAAAGTACTTTCGTGACATTAAAATTTTTTACATATTCAAGACGCTAAACTCTTAATTTCTTTGTTTGAATAGAAATACATTTCCAACAAACACTCAGTTCTTTCAAAGTCATAAAAGTATGACTTTAAAATCACAGAGCTATAAAATCAGAGATTTACAACTTAAATTTACAGGATTTGAACTCAAGACAGGTTGAATCAGGGAAATCTCCTGCATGTTGTGATGATGATGAGGTTCTATCATGTTAATTGTAAGAGAAGACACAGCTACATAAAGATCTGCTAACATAATAATGTGATAATTCTGGGCTAAAATCACACATTTTCCCATTTCTTACTCCAGGTATTGAATATTTTGATCAGACTCTTATCTACAGGTATGATACCAGGCAAACAGATTCATTTGGGATGATTTTCTTCCACAAAAAAAGTCACATTTTTACTCTTAATTCCTCAAAATTATTCAAGTATGTTTTCATACCTTGTTTTAATTAAAAAGGTTTCCATAAATTTACAACTCTTCAAACTCAAAAATTCTGAGTTGGTTTCTCATAACATTATGACTAATAAATTCTCATAAGTATGTTCTATTTTCATTATTCTTATTTATTATTAGTGTGGCCTCATTCCTCCAATGTGTGAACAAGATTTTATAAAACCAAAATTTGACTTTTCAAAAGTGTTCAACATCCCTCATTTTGCACACTATAAAAATAAACAGAAAATTAATCTAAATCTAAAACAAGTCAGCTTTGTATTTAAGAGGCTGTATATCACTTGTGGCCTAAATAAAAAAAAAAAAACTTTTACCACACATGGCAAAACCTACAGAACCTAAAAAACAAATTTTACAAATCATATGGCTCAATAACCACCACACTTTGTTAAATTTGTGCTTGTAACTGTTGGAAAGCAAAGTTGTGTTGAAACCTGATTAACTGTCCGGCACAAGCTCATAAGATGAAAAAGTAGGGATGTCCTGATCAACTTTTTTGTCTCTTAGTCCTTTTGTCTCTGCCCACCTCCCTTCCTGCTCCCACCCACACCCCCAGCACTGTTTTCATGGGTGGAGAAAGCAGAAAAAAATGTTCAGTTGAATATTATGTTTTATTAATTTCTGACCTCTCAAAAAAGTGCAGTGAATTGACTAAAGTTTGGGTATAAAAAAAATTGTCATTCCTGTTCCAAATGTCCAATAACAACATTTTTAGTCTTAAGCAAGTTTTTGAAAGGTTTCTAAAACATCTACTTTTCTCATTTTTATGACAGGTGGTCTAATACATTTTTAAGCACTGCACGTGTGTATTTTAACATACGCACATATATTTACTAAATAAGGACTATGGCTTCAACCTGCTCCTTTGTAGAGAGTCTGGAGATAGTATTTGTTTTGAACTGGCACATCACAAATAAATACAGAAATAAAGAATACAGATTTTACCATTACAGATACAGCACTAGGACATCTCAAGAAAAAAAGTTGAATCTTTAAAAGACCACATGCCCACTAAGGTGGATGCAGGAGACAAGTGAGTCTTCTAAGATATGTGGTAAACTCCTGCATAAGGACACATGTTGCTTTAATCTGAAAAAATAAGCTTTTCTCTTTTTAACATATTAGGATAATAATCACTAAAACTCGAGACACACAACAACATGTTGCCAGAGTTATTGTGTAGCTTATACTGTCCACAGGAGTGCCTTAAAACTGTGGTCACTACAACACTGAACTACCCAAAACTGTGTGCCTAAAACATGTGTCGCTTTATCAGTACAACAGTTTACAATAATCGCATTGAGACAACCCTATGCGCCGAAAGGAAAAACACAGACAGATTAGGCTGGTTTAGTGTGGCCTGGGCCATGAAATGCATTTATCTCTCAGGTTTCCTCTGCCCTGTTCTTCGTTGTAAGTATGTTTATCACGACCAGCTCCTCTGGCCTGATGCTCTGATGGCAGGCTTCAGCACAGACATCTCTGCAGCTTCAGCAGCAGATTAAGAGCCTTCAAGCTGCTGCATAACGTCATAGCTACAAGTGTGGTGGGCGGCAGCAGATACCGACACCGCGCAGAGACCACCACCACATAACTGCATCTCTCAGTATTGGACATAAAGAGGACTTGTATCTGTAAATGTCTCTCTGTCTCCAGAGGGAGCCTTTCTCTCAGCGACCCGCAGACTGCGGCGCATCTCTGGCGCAGTTAGCTAGCTCGCTAACGCCGCCTCTCCATCCCTGGCCTCAGAGGGATGCTGCACATTGTTCAGACATCCGCCGTTTTCTTACCCAGAAAATGAGATTCAGAAACACCAGCACGGTTTTAGAGGACGTAATCCCACACTGCCCCATGGTGCCGGGAGCGACAGAGCTAAAAGATCAACTATCAAAAAATATATATTTATATATATATTCATAAAGATGCACCTGCACCTTTGCTTTTATAATAATAAAAATGGCTTCGGTGTGGTCCTGCCCCACGGTGCAGGCTCTGATGGACTCGACCAATCAAGTCGCTGCAAGTCGTAACGACAAGGTCACGTGCTGCAATGACGTCACTGTTCAAAACAAAACAGCCTGATGGAGGACATTAACATTGAACCCTGCAACCCTCTGGCACAGCACGGTTCTTGCAGATCATTTGACATGTACAGGAGCGCTTTTGGTCATCTGAGGGCCCCGGGGAGACAGCAGTGTGAGGCCCTTTGTATGATGCTTAAAGCAATCACAGATAAAAAGAAAAATGGGAACCTTTTAAATGATCTATTTTCAGTTAAAGCAGTGCAACTATACAGAAAATAGTAAAACAGGGCTGTAGTTCATTTTATGTATTCTCCTCACAGCAGTAGTTGAAAAATATCAGTTTGATCATTTGATCTAAAAGTTTTGAATTATGTCAATAGTTAAACATATTGTTTTATTTCTCCATTAAAACAATTTTTAAAAAGCAGCTGGACATCACACCTGATTACACCTGATCAGTGCACATTTTTTAGATTAAACAGAGTTTCTTGTGCTTCACATTCCAACATGAAGTTGGCAGTAATGCACCGCAACACTCTTGAAAACGCCTGTAGCAAGACAACTTTGCGTGAATATCCAACATTTAGTATAAAACACACTGTGTGACTGTGAAGCATATGGTTTTATTCTCAAAAGCACTGTCTCATTATTTAATAGCCACGCCTCATATGCACATTGCAATTATAGAATAAGAATGATATTTATTCAAACCTATTTTGTCCATTTTTGTTGCGCAGTAATCCACTGTTTTATTGAAATTCGATACTGATATTTGTTTTATATAAAAAAATCATTTTGGAGCTTTTTCAGGGCTTAGTTTTTTTCAGGCAATGTTTTTGGCAATTCAAACTCTAGTTGCTCTATCACTCTGTAAACCTTCACATTCTAAGTACCCACCATTATTGACATAATGTTTTATTTATCATTCATATCTATACAGCTATTTTGCCTGTGCCTTAATGCCCACTAAAGGACAAGGTCCCAGGCATTTGCCTTGAGTTCTATTCAAAAAGTGACTGAACTGATAATCATATTTTCATACAGGGTCCCACTGAAATATTTTATTTGCTTCTCTCATTGTGTTAACTACATAATTGTTTTAAAAAAGCTAAATGAATTGCTATAAAGCATAATCATATCCAAGCTTTTGAAATTAGTTTACGTTACTGAAATGTTGCCAATGCCTTTGTGCAATGGCTGTTTTGATTTATTTATTTTTTTTTTTTTTTACTATTTCCTCTTTTATTTGAGGAAAAAAACATTTAAACACATACAGACCTCTAATCACAAACTGGACTGGGCATGTATTAGTGTCAGAGGATTCTCTTTTGGACAGGCATCACGAGCTGCTACAGTGACTTGCTCAAGATCACCATGCCAATGTTCAGGAAGTGAACCAGTACCCTCCACATCCCATACTTGGTCTGTATTGAAAGTTGAAACTGTTATTTTGTGGTCTCCAATCCAAATCTCACAGTCACAAACAGACAGAGCTGCTGCTGCCCTCAGTTTGATAGTGTGCTGGAGTTTGCTTGTATCTTTTTAATGCCCTCACTCTTTTCTTTGTGATTGAATTATTAAGGACAGTAGACAGTAATACTGTATATCAGAGATAACAAATGTCTGTGTAGTTATAACAGTATTAGTTATATACTCATATTTGGCCCAGAAACCTTGGTCACATCCTTGAATGAGATAAATTAAACCAAGAATGGGATAAATTAAAGCAAAAGCAGAAAACAAAGAATATTACTTTTGTGTTTTAGTTAAAGCATGTCTGTCAGACCACATTGTTGACATGTGAAAGTCCAGGGTTTTCTGCCTGAGGGGGGCAGTACAGCACTGCTTGTCAAACACAGGCACATAAGGATGCTTGTACTGTTTAATTATTCATTTTCAGACCAATGTCAGGTATAAATTATACACAGGTGATATGTCTCATCTACCTTTTTTACAAAAACTGTGGTACAATTAATTCCTCAACAGGAAATGAGTACCTGTGGGGCACTCAGTCAATACTGACTTGTAAAGGTGCCCTTAAGCCCTTGTTTTATTGAGCTAAATGTTTCAGCATCAGTCTTTGTCAGCTTTTTGTTGTTCAGACTGAGCAAGAGTGAGGACTTACCCACTGAAACACAAGCTAAGGCTATTCTGTTGACATAGACATATATCCAAAGTCTGAATTATGCATCAAGGTTGGCTTCTGGCAATAAATGAAGTTATTATTAAAGCCAAAGTAAACAAACAAAGAAATTAGCTGATATTCAGGCTGACACTGGCAGGATATCAAAAGTAGAAGTGATTGCTCTGTTGAAGTTTTTACTCTTTCAATACAACCCCCCTAATTTTTTTTTTTTTAACCAAAAACAGTTAAAGGTATGGCTGTTTTTTATTTGCAGTATACCTGACTTACCTAGATACAAGTGCCACCTCAAAAGCAACAGAACTTAAAATCCATGAAACTGCTATGATTTTACATGCACTGAGTCAAAAGCATGTAATTTGACTGCAGGTTGAATTAATTTTCCAGTGCAGTGTGGTGACAAAAATCTCTCATTATCATGAATTACTCAAACAAAAAACAATTTGAGATGCCATGACAGATTATCATTATTTGTATGGTCTTTGGTTGATGTCTTTGTTTGTTTTGTTTGTTCAAATTAAAATTGTTACTCATGACTCATAGTGAAACCCATTTTACACCCACAATGAATTAGTCTAACTGTCTGAGGATCACTTACAGAAACAAGAATCAACAGTCAAATATGTATTTTCCTCTAAACCCCTCTATTAATCAGATCATCACACAACAATTAAGCCAGTTAAAAGTCTTTGACAGGATTAATATGCAGCAATCAAACATGTCCAAGACCACTTAAGTCTTTGTAGGCTCTGAGGCAATAAATACAACAGGAAAGTTATTCAAGGGATTCAAATCTGTCTAAAGTCTAAAGAGCTGCAACTGAGATTTTAAAAATTGAGATTTAAGAAATATATCTTTCAAGAGTTTCCTGATAGAAATGCTTTACTGACACGACGAAAGGCAGCAGCACAATTAACAAAGTTCCCATCTATGATCACCTTAATATTACCAAATAATACAGGTACATGTCTCAAATAAGTTTAACATTAAGTTCACATTTGTTGAGATTTAGGACATTCATAAGAAATGGGGATAGAGTAAAGCTCTCTGGGCCACGTATTCATGGGAAAGCTCACTGAGGGTTAGTAAAGACATAGCCTATCTTAAATGTAATCATGATTACCTTTTACTTTCAACCAATTGCTAACTATTACTAATCAAAGCTACAAAAATACATTTTGTCTGTTGTTGCCTGTGCCGAGGGTGTAGCAGGTGGCTGGTTTGAACCCAGTGTATGCCGGGGCTTCTGTTTAGAGTTTGCATGTTAGGAAGAAGAAGAAGAAGAAGAAGAAGAAGAAGAAGAAGAAGAAGAAGAAGAAGAAGAAGAAGAAGAACATAATTAATTACTGAATTTCCCCCATTCTCTCATAAATTCAATTATTTACACTCTGCTGTTGAGACATGCTACACAAAAAAAAGGCTGAAATACACATGTGCAAAAACAGGCCCTATGATTATGATGGATTATAATGGAGAGATGTCAGAGTGATGCCTTGTTGTTCCTGAAGAAGCGCTGCCAAGCAGTTTTAGAGTTCAGCGTCTTGCTCAGTGGCACTTCAGCAGTGCCCAGAAGGTCCACTGGTACCTCTCCAACTACCAAGCCAGCCTCCAAACATAGTTCAGCTGGGACTTGAACTGGCCACCCCCAGGTCCCCAATCCAGGTCCTTCCAGACTGAGCTACTGAAGCCCCACATATTCTGCCAGTGCATGCATGGGTTCTCTTCGGACACTCCAGCTTCCTCCCACAGACCAAGAAAAATACGTGTTAGGTCAACTGGTGACTCTAAATTGCCCTTAGTTGTGGGTCAGTGTGTGAATGGTTGTCTGTCTCTCTAAGTGGCCCTGTTATTGACTGGCAACTGGTCCAGAGAATACCCTGTCTCTCATCCAAAGTCAGCTGGGATAAGGTCCAGCCCCCATGATAAGCAGTAAAGCAAAATTTTAAGCAAAATTTAAGTCAAAATGGGCCCTTATTTCCTCTTTCTCCAGCGTCATTGGTTGGCTCGCTGTTTAGGCCCAGCACTGTAGGTGTTTAGAGTCAGGCTAAGGCCAGGCTTCAAATTTTGAAACTGTGGGAGATCCCAAACAGGACTTTTATGATGACAGATTTGACAGTTTTGTTCTGGTCGAGTGTGGTGCTCAATGAGATGATAAACAGGGAACAACAAAACCAAGTTGCTTACCAGCATCAGGGTGCTGCCATGACTGATCTTGCAAAGTCATGTGTCTAGCTGTTAGCTTCTTGGGACATCCATAGGCAGTTTCAGTCTAACTCATCTCCTTGTCATTTCAGTCAAAGTATGTTTCACAGGACACATTGTGTTTTGGCCACAAATCAAAAAGTTTCTGCTGCCCATAAGTCTGTGTAATGTTTGCATTAGTTGCTATAGCTGTGTTTGTTGTGCTTCATGCTTTAGACAGCAGTACCATTTGACAAGACAGAGGGCATGCTTGACTGTCCTGAGTGTATGTAAATGATCTTTTGCTGAGAAAAATCCTGAAGATGTAGAGAGATGGGTCGTCACAAAAACACCTGGCTCCCAAAAGGGGACAGAGTGTGCCCTCGCTGTAACACCTAACAGGTAGAAACAGAGCTCCACTTCCTCGCATCCTGTGATCTCAGTGTTATATCTGGATTATCTCAGTGTTATATCTGGATTTGTGTGATTGTGTTTTTTATGTTTCATGTTTTTTACCTGCATGCAAAGCAAATTTCCCTTAGGGGACAATAAAGTGAAGTCTAAGTCTAAGTCCTGAGACAGGCTGAGACAGAGGAATACTATCACCTAATTACACATAAACGCCCAAAATTTAAATATACAAGTGATATTCAGAAAAGCCCACATTTACTGGGAGAAATTCTAAACTGTGAGATTATTGCAAAGTGTGTGAGGACCTGAGAACAACCAGTGGACCCTGAACACTCACACAACCATAGCACATACATCCCTTTACATTTTTATGATGCTTTCCATACATATTGAATAAGAAACCATTTTTTCTCCATTTTCAACAGCTAATATTGCAATGCAAGTATATTTTTAATTATAACATACTGTTTATCTTTTATTGTAATTTTTATTTATTTTTAATTAATTTTCTGTTTTATTTGTAAAAAAAATGCTTTTGAAATAATGTCCTACATTAATGTCATTAAAGCTCTTGAATTGAATTGTTTACCACACACATTAGGATCTCTGAATATTGATGATTTTTCAATAGGGCAGCCCTTATCCTCTTCTGAGACAATCAGGAGAGTAAAATCACACTCAACACCACATGAAAATCAGGCAAGATAATCTTTAGGGCCACCTGGTAATCAGGCCCTGGCTAACTGTGACCAGAAAAGGGAGCTCAAGCCAAAAAGTCTGTCTGGCTGTGTGTTCCCTGCTTAGGACTAGCAACTATCCTTACTTTTTCAGTCAGCTACAAAACGTATGACTTCCTGTGCTATTGCAGCCAGCCCCAAGTGGACACTTAAGGAGCTGCACTTTTTGGAACTTCCTCATTGGCTTCATATTTTACCAGTTAAGGTTGCCTCTGGTCTGTGAGTGATACTTTTGCACACAGTCTTTATACTTGGTCAAATTGATGTAAGGCTTCTAATGTGTAAATACAGAAATAATGAGTAGTTTTTCAAACATTGTTGTTATAAACAGTCAATTCCAAAATGTGACTAACCCTTAAGGACTTCCTGTTTCCTATCTATCAAGTACTGACTATCATATCAGCATTTTTTCATATCAAGCATTGGCACTCTTAACCTGGTACCAGTATACAAATTCAAATTTTTGATATCATGACACCGCAGTTAAGCCAAAATCAGTTAAGCTTTTCATTTCATTTTTAATTATTTCCCAGATCCGGTGTAAAATGTAACAAGGCGCATCTCTCTTCAATGATATTCATTACAAAATGAGATTTTGTTGTACAGGCATAAATTAAATCTGTAGTTTATGACGTATGCCAACTACATTTGCTCATGCTCAGTCATATATGTGACTCTATTCACACTTCTGAACTAATACCACAGGTTTACATTACCATTATGGTACCTCCATTATTTAAATAGACTGTGTTGCAGAGGAATACTTGTTTACATATGAACAATTTGCAAAGCAGAAACCCAAAATAGGGGACGGGGTCAAAGTGTTAAAAATCAAAGTATCCCTATTTTTTAAACATTGACCCTCCAGTAAATGGAGATTTCTACTCCACAGGTTTGTAAAGACCATCACTTACAGTACCAATAACTATGCATAAGATTGTTTTAAGAGTACAGATTTGAGGTAAACAGAGAGCAAAAGATGCTAAATGAAATCTTTCATTTCCCTGCAGACTGATGTAACATATGTCATGTGGGATCTGTGCTTTCTCTAATTGTGTGGAGACCTCCTCAACAGTTCACACTCTGCAGCATGTTTTGATTTGCACTTTTAATTCATGAGAGAATATCCCCCATTATGTGAAGCACACATAGACGGACACAATAAACAAAACTACCCACACAGAGCTGTGCAGATTAACAGGTGACTGACATTTTTACATAATTCATAAAAGATGCAGTGTTTGTGTATGTGTGCCATAAGTAAAATAAATAAACAACAAAGCAGCATGACTGAAACATATTTTACAGAATGTCCTGGGCATTTCCATAAACAGTCTGGACCAAAGTTGAAATACCTTACTGTCCTCTTCTGAGTTCTGAATGCTTTTCTTTACAAACTTAAATTCACCATAACCTATTGAGAAGTCCTTTCCACCAAATTATACCCAATTTTCAAACCTACTAACCTACTTGTGCACAATTGCTGCTGCACCTGGAAGTTCCCAGATCCCAAGATTGTTGTTTGACCCAGTAATCACATGTTTTTCAGAGAGAAGAAAACAGTTTCTTGTCTTCAGATAGCAGCGTCTTTGGATTGTGTTAACAACCCTGATAACATAGTTACTCTGACTGGAGCTGCTCAAGTATTAAGAGAAACATTTAAAGATTGAGTTTAGGGCAGGTGTCGGCAAATAGCGGCACTAGGATCAAACCTGGCCTACCAGTAATAATTTCTGGCACTCGCCATGATCAGGAAAATGACTTTTATATATGTATATGTCTCACTTTTCTTGGCAAACAAAACCAGGACAATAAGTAACAGATGAACGCAAATGCCTCAGGCACAGCATCAGCTGACTGCCAAATAAATCAAACATGTGCTACACAATGCTGGAGAAGTTTGCAAACAGACAGGACTTTACTCAAACCAAACACCAACACTGACGTCTCCTCTGACCTCGGGCTTATACAGCTCATCACTGTTGTGTTTCAGTCAGCATCTTGAAACCCCCCCTCTTCCCAGGTCTATACCAGAATTACATTAGGCAGAACCTAATGTTACAGGAGCGGCTGCTTTTTCCCGGTCTTTCCCGCCAATGCCACAGCGCTTGGAGTGAGCAAAAGTGCACGGAAAAAAGAAGACGAACACTTTGTTTTATAAACTGTTCTAATGTTTCTTAGTTTATCTGAGAGCAGATCAGACAGGAGCAGACTGTTTATGAATGGATACTGTCTCGTAAAAACATAAGGTAGTATGTAAATGTGCATATGAGATGGACAGCAGTGGATCATCAGTGATCTGTCAATTATAAAAAGGGTAGGAACACGTATGAACCTTTGCTTGTTTGTCTGTTTTTATGGAGAGCTGTTAAAAGATGATTTCAGCATGAATTATCCTCCTTATTCCAATAATTTAATAAAAACATATGACTTTCCGCATCCTGAAAACTGTTATTTCTGCCCAAAAAAACATTAAGAGATGTTGGTGCAGTGTTAATAAACTATGTTTATTAGATATCATAATACAAACAGCATAAAGATGTAAGATTCATGTTTTTTTTGTCTCATATTCTGTTCATAATGGAGACACCAAGCGTCGATTGTCCCAGCACTCTCTCATTCTCTCTTGTCACTCTCGCTCTCTCTCACTCTCCCAAATATATTATTGAATGCTTTTAGATGCAAAATCAACTAAAAGTCTTCATTTTAGGAAAACAAGAGTTGGTTTTTTTTAATAATCATCTTTAAACATTAACCTCACATCATGATCTGGCCTGCCATTTAGTCACTTTGAAAAATTTCGCCTGAGGCCAAACTTAATTGCAGACCCCTGGTTTGAGGGCAAGTCCAGCATTGCCCCATTTTTACAAAGGTTAAACAAATTATTTTTTTTCAGTGATTAGAATTGAGTCACTGCTTACCTGGCATTAAATTGACATCGGCTTACATGCCGCTCACTAATTGTAGCTACATGTGCCCTCAGTATTTTCCCTATCATGTAATAATTTTACCAAAAATGTGCAGAAAATTAGTCTGGGTTAAAATCTTGTCTGTTTGTGTTTACACAAACAGACAGGGTAAAGTGGGAATTAGCCCTCACTTGGGTAAAGTGAGGGCTAATTCAGGTTTTTTTTTTGCAAGTGTGAATTGAGTATTAGATAGACTTTTCAAGAATCCAATGGGAACCACTTCCAAGTTTGCTGATTTGTTTAAAGATCTTCGAAAGGAGCTCTCAATCTCTCTGTGATATGTTTCCACAAAATCATATATTTCATATCCACTAAATAAAAACACCCTTCATGTGAGAATCCTTCATTCCACTTTACTCCGCGACGATGCCAAGTCTGCATACTGTGAGCCACTTTAGGCTTGTTGTTCTGTAAGGATGCTTGAATGTTTTTTTTCAGTCGCAGATCGTGTTTTTTGGGGGGGCTTGTTTTTATCATGTTGTTGCTTGTTTGTGTTTGCCTTTCTCCCAGTCCGAACCCCTTCTTGTTTGTTGTCTCCCTTTTGTCCTGAGAATTGTTGTCCTTGGACCAATAGTAAATGGACAGTGTTACAAAGAAACATCATCTTCTTCAATTATTTCTTTAGTCCTCTGTTAGAGGAAGTTTGTCAGGTCTGCATTATTCAAAGAGATTTTCTGACACATTGAAGAGCCTTCAGGTACGACATCTTGAATTTTCTTTGCTTTGAAATGTTATAAAAAAGGCAGCCTTAAGGGTTACAATAACCTGTGTTGTTTATGGTTGTTTATGCAATGCAGAAACACATTACTATTAGTGTGGTCACTTCTATTGAATGTTTTTTTTAGACATTTAATTGTATCAGTCAAGCAAATTATGTTTGTATTTGTTCAGAAATATTCATTGCATGAATATGGCATATTGGCTTCCATCTTTATCACTCTGGATTATTTTACATGCAGAATTTAAGAAGGATGAGACAGTGCATGTAATTCCTTGTAAGAGCCTACAGGTAGATGCTGAGGTGGTGGAGTTTTTTTTAAATATACATATATATCATGAATCTTTTACAAGTCAGTGGATTTGGATGAGGGGGCATAATGCTGTGTGGGGGCCAAAATAAAGGCAAATAAAGAGCAGTCATTTTGTCTTTTCATTCATTCTTATCTTCTCCCTCATGAAGGTAAAAGCACTGGGGGAGGTATGGAGCAAAATATGGGTATGGCAGGGGTGATTGCTAACCTAATGCATGGCATAAATAAAGATGTTTTTTAATCTTGGTACTGAAAAAGACCCCACACTTGTGGAGAAATCATGACAGATTTAACAGTGTTGTTCTTATAGTGTCACGTGCAAAGAGATGATAAAGACAGCACACCACAGGCTAACAGATTAATTCACCTACAGCCACAGTCTCCACTCTCACAGCTTGTAATCTTAAGTGGTCAAACATGAATTCAGTATACACAAACATGACTGCCAATGAGCAGGAAAAGTTAAAGCTAAATGTGTCTGACTGTTAGACACAACATTTTATGTCCAGCCCCTCTATTCGCCTGTTTAGTTATGACATGTTCAACAGGACATGTGCTATCACTTGAGCTGTTGAAACAAATCAATATGTTTCTCCATGTTTTTATATCAGCCTTGAGTAGGGCAAAATGCTACATGAAAATGAGCCTAATTCCCCCCTTCAAACCAAAATCAGCAAATACCTAAATATCTGGTGGTTCCAAAGGTTATCTTTCCTGATTATCCAGTAGTGTGAGATGTGTTCAGAGTGATGTTTATACCTGACAATCGTCTCAGAAGAGGAACAGAACTCTTGCTCATCAGTCATAGTTGGAGTTGGGCCCCATGGAAGGCCTTGTGATACAGAAGGTAGTGTTGACATTGTCACTACCTGGAGTTTGGAGCCTGGGTCTGTTGAAGGTGGTGATGCAGTGGTAACTATGGTCCATGTGATAATGTATCTTATAAGTTATGCATCTGGATAAACTTGAGGATTAGGTTTTCTCTCTGAGCTCTTATCCTTCCTTTAACGCAGTGTTTTTCAAATTATATACACTGCCTGGCCAAAAAAAGTCGCCACTAACTATGCAAATAGGTACGAGCCTCCTATTGGATAATTACTGCATGGGTGATTATCTTTCAGGTGGCAACAAGTTATTTAACCCCAACTGATGCAATGAGTAGCTTCTTATTTCTTAAACAACCATGTCGAAAGACACATCCTGTGGTCATGGAAAAGATGTTAGTCTGTTTAAGAAGGGTCAAATCATTGGCATGCATCGAGCAGAGAAAACATCTGAGGAGATTGCAGAAACTACTAAAATTGGGTTAAGAACTGTCCAACGTAAAAACTGAAAGGATAGTGGGAAATCATCGTCTTCAAGGAAGAAATGTGGTCGGAAAAAATCCTGAATGATCGTGATTGGCGATCACTTCAATGTTTGGCCAAATCAAATAGAAGAAAAACAACAGTAGAATGTTAAACAGTGAAAGTAAGAGCATTTCCACACACACAAAACGAAGAGAACTCAAGGGATTGGAACTGAACAGCTGTGTTGCCTTAAGAAAACCACTAATCAGTAAGGCTATCTGGAAAAAAAGGCTTCAGTTTGCTAGGGAGCATAAAGATTGGACTCTGGAGGACTGAAAGAAGGTCATGTGGTCTGATGAGTCCAGATTTACCCTGTTCCAGAGTGATGGGAGCATCAGGGTAAGAAGAGAGGCAGGTGAAGTGATGCACCCATCATGCCTTGTGCCTACTGTACAAGCCTGTGGGGGCAGTGCTATGATCTGGGGCTGCTGCAGTTGGTCAGGTGTAGGTTCAGCAACATTATGTGTCCAAAGAATGAGGTCAGCTGACTACCTGAATATACTGAATGACCAGGTTATTCCATCAATGGATTTTTTCTTCCCTAATGGCACGGGCATATTCCAAGATGACAATGCCAGGATTCATCGGGCTCAAATTGTGAAAGAGTGGTTCAGGGAGCTTGAGACATCATTTTCACAGATGGATTGGCCACCACAGAGTCCAGACTTAAACCCCATTGAGAATCTTTGGGATGTGCTGGAGAAGGCTTTGCGCAGTGGTCAGACTCTCCCATCAACAATACAAGATCTTGATGAAAAATTAATGCAACACTGGATGGAAATAAATCTTGTGGCATTGCAGAAGCTAATCGAAACTCCAAGCTACAATCTCAATGCACATCATCCTTATCTGTGAAAAATATCCTTTTTAACATGTGTTCCATATTAAAAGGGATATGTTACAATATCAATCTGTAGATGTGATTTGGGGTCTACCAATGCCTAACAAAATTTGACAAACAGCTTCTTCAGGCAACTACTGAAATATTCTTTTAGAAAATTATTCAAGAGTTTATTTAAAACTGTGTTGATTTATGACAACAGCAACACATTTAAATTCAATTGAGGAGTTTTCAAAATTAGGTAAATTAATGATTGGAGACTAAAATAAGTGATAACTCCCCCTACCCACTTGTTCTGTTATCTGTAAATGATTGTTTTCCCTCAGATGTTTTATTAAACTTTTAAAATATACAGAACTAGCAGCTGTATATGGGAACTGATCCATCTTAAGAACTGATAAGTACTCACTTAGGTGTTGTATAATTATTATTGTAATTTAAGGTTATCATTAGGCTGAATTAGTTCAATCCAAGTGTGCACATGTCTATTGAACTTTCAAAAGTGTGTGTTTTTTTTTTTTTAGTTGGTTTTCTGAGTCACATTTCAGGCTACATTCGTGGACTTGACTCTCAGGTCTCTCCTCTAAACCTTGAGGATGTCGTAAAGCATCAGCCGAGGCATTGTGGGAGTGATATTTAAATAGCATGTCCGTTACCTTCAAAGGCCCAGCCCCAGGCAGAGAACGCTGCATGGGCCATATCTCTCTCTCTTTCACTTGGCCAGTATTGATCGACAGAGCAGATCATCGCTTTATGCTAAGGACAGGAGGAGTACAAAAAGATGCTATCGATTTCATGTAGAAAAATTCTGCAAAATACAACATTGATTTATATAAGCTGCCTACATTTGTGATTTATATAAGTGTTATTTTAAAAGAGCGAAAAAATGGTATTAGTCATACTGAACTATCGGGTTTTTGTGTTTGGCCTATAAATAAGGGTTGTGAAGGTCACGTATGACTCTGTGGGGATAACAACAAGACTATCATAGTTTGAACTATTAAACTAAGACTTAGAAGATACAGCTGTAAATATAGCAATGCTGTTATAACCTTTATAGGGCTACATAAAATAAAATCAAACTTTTTAATATTTTCTTTGTTTTGTGGTTGTGAAGCCACTGTTAATTTCATTGGTGAAAAATGTAACAAAAATTATCAATGACTTTTTTTCCATGAAGAAAGGACAAAACCTGGTAAAGTATCTTCTTCAATGATAACGACTGTATCAAAATAACTGTCTGCTTTTTGTAAAGAGGAAACAAATCCCTTAATTGTCAGGGGTAGACTCTTGGATATTCAGCATCCATAGCCTTCCTGTTTCAGCCCTCAGAACAGGCTGTTTAAGAGACAATCCTGATGAGTTGTGTCTTTGAGGGGGATGTGGCTTTTAGTTTTCCAGTTATGGGCTCTAATGTTTACTGTGGTTGTGCCAACATGTCTTGAAATGTTCCTCCCATGAGAGCTGTCTGTGTACTGAACCAATATCTGGGTCAGGAAGTGTCTCCAAATGGCATCATTAGGGGCAATTTTTGACAGTTTGGGAACATGTTTTCTGAAAGACGGGCAAACAAAAGAGTGATAGGAGGGATCTATTTTATGTCGGGGGCTTTGTAAACAAGCCATGGGCATATATATATCTACAAAACTATTAGAAAGTGTATTTTGCTTGATATCTGACCTTAAATCCAAGGACGTTTTACTGGCTGAAATAGAATTAAAACAGCATTCAGTTATAATTGACTTAAACAGAAAAAATGTTGGGCAAAAATTGCTAAATTGTTTTATAAATAATAGTCATTTTTATCTAGTCACTTGGAAAAAAAAACTTTTAAAAATCTGCCAAGATGAACACTACATGAAGCTGCTTTCAGATGGTTGCAAATATTTGCCTTGGAAAAAAAATATAGCAAAAACTCTGATGTACAAAAGGCCTGAACAGTCATTTGTCCCTAGTTTTACATTTAGCTCAACTTTGCTTTGAAATAGTTATTAAATTTGTTTAATAATTTGTTTTATTGATGAAAAATGTACTTGGTGTTTTGGGAAATGAAAGCAGGTTTTCCCATGAGCACCAATGTGTTAATTTTTTTGATCTCTAGAAAACACACTAATTAACATGTTGGTGTATTATGAAATGCGCGCCTCTCAATGTTGTGCTTTTCAAACATACTTGTTAATTTTTTCATCAGTGTAGCCTAATTAAAGTGGTTAAACATTTCAGAATCTAGGTACACAGTTACTCAGATTCTTTTGAGTCCTGTCTTTATCCTCCAGAGATCTGCTCGGATGGAGGATTTGTTGAGGAGTGGGCATGAAGGACTGATCAGTTTTCCTTTAAAACCAGAATCCTTTCAGTCAAAACGATGTATTGGCTGAGTCAAAACAGTGCAAATAATCATGTTATTTAATATAAATAACTTTAAACAAGACATTGGGACACATCATCATCATCATCATCAAACAAACAAGAGAAATACTTTTGTCCACGTGTTTTTAAATGGCACATGAGCTGAAGGTATGACAGTGACAGTAGATTACAATCATGAGAAGCAGGAGACTGTACATTGTGTCTAGTTTATTTATTTGAACCCAGAAGGCCAGCCGACCTCGGTTCTGTGCTCATACGCTCCATTTTCTGTATCACTTTCTGCTGTGGATGTAGCTTTCTAAAATCCTCATCAACAAGTCCACCTCCTGAAACAGAACACAGAGAAGAGCACATTTATTCACAAGGTTTCATTTTTGGTCTTAGGTGGGACTGGAGGGCAGACTTCAGGGACTAATGTTTTCTCAAAAGCTCTGAATCTTTTAGGTAATCTATGAAATGTACTGCTTCAATACCTTTTTGTTTTATATTGCAGATTTCCTCCTGTCTGACACACAATTGGTTGGACCAGGTTTCTTTCTGACTGCCGTATGTTGTGTCTTTTGTAATGTCCTATTCATGTGTCTCTGTTGCCTTAACAAGGAGGACTGTATTTTGTGTGCAAAGAGTATATGTGGTATTAACTGAAGCTTGATTTATAACCCTGAGGACACCCAGGAAGTCCTTTCCAGACTGAAAAATGGCAAATCAAATAAAGTAAATCTACATTTTGTTTTGTAGGACCGAATCTAAACAGATTTTTCACTTGCTAAAAGCTTATATATTGACTCTACAGTTTAGGACAAGCTTCTGAAAACTGTCCTAAATGTAAACATTGTAGAGATAACCTGTAGAAAATCAAGCCAATCTATATGTTGAACCACACATTCTGCTTTTCTTGCCCATTTTTAAAGCCATGTAAATTTTTACTGTTACACAAACTGTCTTTGAAAAAAAGGGACACCTGAAAGCTTCTGCCTGTATCATCAAACAAGAACAATGAACATGCTGTAGCATGGCACCAGAATAAGGAAGACAGAATGAACACTAAATGTTTATTAATTAAGACAGCTCTGAGGCTTATTTCTAACTGGAAAGCATTTCAATCTATATTTGAACAAGGGGTATCAGGGACAGACAAGAGAAAAAAAAATAGAGGAAGAAGGTTATGCACTTTGAGAAAAAGTCAAAATGTCAAAGAGAAAAGTACGAGTCAATAAAATCCATTTTAATTTCAAGTTTTAATTCAATGTTATTTTTAGCATTTAATGTCAACTTTTTTTTCTCATTTTTCTTGATGTTTCACTTTTATATCAACAATATTCTCAACTTTTTCTCATTTTAACTTTTTCCATGAATTTATTTCAAAAATTTCACAATAGTTTAACTTTTAGCTCTCCTTTTTAACACTTTTTTTCCCCAGAAAGGGCATCAAGGAAAAAAAGGAAAAAGGAAAAATGTTCCTTTCCTTAATATTATACTCATGCCCAACCTTTAAATATTCAATAATATTATTTTATATTTGTATCTTGAATGATTTAAATAGTGCACTTAGCAGCTAAATAGAAATCACATTAAAAAGGGGTGCATGCACTTGGATCCCTCTCCGTTTGGGTTAAGCCCCCACTGATCCATCCCTGCTCCACTCGTGCTCTTGGTCATGCCGAAGGGGAAAAATCGGACAAAAAGGAAAAAAGCAACAAAGAGAGAAACTTACTTGATTTTTGGAGCGACTCTCCTCTGTGTCCACCTGTGCCTGCAAAGCCTCCCTCAGGAACTCCTGGAAAAGCTCCCCGATCGCACCCTGTTCCTCTGCATCCACGCCCTGTCCCTCTGCTGAGGGGAGTAGGGGTCCATCCATCACACTCTTCTTACCCATGAAATGTCCTGCAAAGGCAAATCAAAGGGCGTCTATTATACGAAACCTACAGAAAATGGGGTAATTGAGGGTACATGAGAAAATCAGCATGGTTATATCAAAATAAGTCATGTAAAGCATACTAAATGTGGAAAATATTTGATCAGATGACTGACATTCCATCATTTGCATTACGGACCGCAGTTCACAGATGTTGCGTCAAAAACATTTCTCTTACCTGTAGCCCAAAGGTTCCCTCTCGGATTCACTTTAATTTTTGCAACTTTATTCCTGAGCTCTGTCAGGTCGAAGCTGACTGCCGCGTTTAAGGATACGAAAGAGAAGAGAAGTAGAAAAGTGATGAAGCCACACTGGCAGACTTTATTCAGCGTGAACCCTCTCATCTCAGCGCAGAGCGGAGAACTGTCTTCCAGAGCGCAGATATCCCACACACAGCCCCTCCTGTTGGTCGTGGATTGTCAGGCGCACCCTGGTTTTATAGGCGCCCCTAAGCGGGGTGGGTTCAATGTCGGATGCGTGTTACTTTTCACTCAGCCTCGTCAGTTAATTTATTGACCTATTGTTACGGTTTCGTTGGAACGCGCTGCTGGCTGTGCGTCTTTTTACGCACAACACGACTCATCATCCGCTCAAGACGGATGAGCAATTTTCGGGAAAATTGTCCTTTGAAGCACCAAATTAGATCA
Source organism: Cetoscarus ocellatus (assembly GCA_037902135.1). NCBI lineage: Eukaryota > Metazoa > Chordata > Actinopteri > Labriformes > Labridae > Cetoscarus > Cetoscarus ocellatus. The sequence goes on along the minus strand of JBAMNC010000394.1, from coordinate 1,063,166 downwards.
GGAGTAATTTTTCAGATAATCAGCCACAATTATTCTATTATATAATCTTGATTTGACAATGAGTTAGTGTAAAAGCTGTGATGGCTCAACATTTTCGTCGTCTAGACCAAAATATAGTTTTCTACTGCTCAAAATAATTCTGCTGGGTTATGAATGTTGGTCAGGATGACATGTAGTGCATTTAGGAATATATTGACATCATTTCTGAATTTCTGTTTTCGTTTAACTTCTGTCACCACGAATTTACAGAAAAAAGTCCAACACATGATTAATCTTTGTCCTCAAGATATGCAGGGAACAGTAAAGTAACCATGTCCGAGCAGTTGTGAACACTCATTAACTGTGCTTGAACTGAAAAAAATATTGAAAATTAAATCAAGATAGACTTAGAAAACATTTAATGTCTCCAGTCAGCAATTTTTTTTTTGCATCACACACAAAAGCACATACATCTAAATACAATGACACACATTGATAACACAGATCAAATATAAAATTCCCTAATTGTAACTTACTGATAGAAAAAGAGCTTTTGTCTTTGTACACCTTAATGTAAAGCCTTCATCCTCATGCCCCAATCATCCTGAACTGAAGTCCCAAGTCCCAAGTCAACTCCCAGGTCAAGACCGACAAGTCTCAAGTCAAGTCCGAAGTCCTACAGTTGGAGTTTTGAGTCTTTTTCGAGTCTATCCTGGCTGCTTCTCTCTGGTCTGTCATGTCGTCCATCACTGGGTTTGACTTAAATGTATTTGTTTTCCTGGCTGAATGTTGGCTAGTATTGGCTGACAGGTGGATTTCTGTAAAACACACCCAGTAGTTTCAGGGTTGCATTTACAGCTGTAGGGAATCACTGAAAAAAATATACTCTTCAAATTACAACTTATCCCCCCCCCCCCCCACCACATTTTTTTAACTTGATTATATTCTGGGTTAGGAAACAGTGGAGGGTCTGATGTGGCCTCAAGGCCACCAGCTGATGATCACTGATGTCCAATGATGGCAAATTTGTCAAACAAGGTTAATTCTGGGGGTGACTATGTCCTTTTGCTGGAAATACATTAAAAAGATAAAGATAAGACATAAAGATTTATCATTAGTTAATTTGGGAAGTGGAAGGAAACATTGATATTTTCACGTTTTTGATAAAACATACACTGAAGGGATGGCTCTTACAGCTCTAGAAACATTCACCATCTTAACAGTCATCATGACCCAAATCTCAAAAAAGATCAACCACTTTAATTTGTTGAGTGAAAAAACATTGCAGTTTGGACGTAAGGTTGTAAAAAAAACATATTTTTTTGTGCAAAGAGACTGGAGGAAAAATGTTATAAACATTAAATAATATTGAGAGCCCTGGGAGATCATACATCCATAAATATTACTCACTATGTTTTCCATTATAACATTTATATGTTGGTTGTTTTCTAGATATCTCAAGTCAAAAGTTCATCATAGGAAAACCCCAATTTCTGTGCTAAGATGACAGGATATGTTGAGATCCTGAGAGAACAGCTAATATGTACTTGATACAGCAAAACAGTGTAAAATAAAATGTATGGAAGTTTGTCCACTCAGGGCTTCTGAACACTGAAGACATTTTTGCCACATTTTTACCAGATTTACATGCCGTCCACTGAAAACAGCTCTGAGACCCACTTTTGGGCCTCGACCCACAGGTTCAAGGTTCAAGGTTTCTTTATTAGTACCAGACGGTAAATTTGTTTTACAGATCAGGGAACTTGGCAATCCCAATATAAAATATAGAAAACAACCATCCAACGTACATGTAATATCAAACAAATCACACAAAAGGAAACAGTAAAAAACATTAAAAATATAGTAAAGCCATATAAAATGAGAACCACTGCAGTAGTAGACCGCATTGGAAGCTTGATTCTTTTCAGATTGCTCTCATATCATGGAGAATAAGTGATGCAGGATACCGCAGGATGAATTTATCATTTAGACAAAGTAAGTGAAAACCAGAGCAGGGGCCTCATTTAAAAAACATTGCGTGGGATCCACACTAAAAGTGAACGTGCGCCCAAAATGGCGTGCGCCAGAAAATAATCTAATTTATAAAACCGTGCATGCGCACACTTGCAAGCACTTTTCCCTTTATAAATCACAGTCCACTTGGAAAGTTGCGCAGGTGGATTTACGTCACATCCCGCCCTCTACACACCCACATGTTACCATGAATGGTCAATGCAAAGTACCTCATGAATGTTTTTGCATCGCCTGCCTGCAGTCTTTTCCTGACACGGCTGTGCATCAGAGGGGGCGCCGATACGCCTTGGATGCGTATAGTCTGCCGAAAGCGAAGAAGAAGAAGCTGTGCGTCAGGATGAATTTGTCTAAACCACTAAAATGATGACGTTGCACATCCCAATTGGTTGTGATGATGTTCCGCTTTGTCATTGGCAGGATCCCACAAGACGGTGGGAGAGAAAACAGCGAGAGAGGATGGCGAGAGACGGCGGGAGCATAATTTAAGAACGATATAAAATTAAACAATAGCTACAATATTAGCAAAAGTACATATATATATATATATATATATATATATAGAGAGAGAGAGAGAGAGAGAGAGAGAGAGAGATTGATAGATAGAAAGATAGAAAGACGAAGAAAAACCCATGGACGCCCAGATCATAAATCTGTCCTTATCACATTTATCTCTGCTGAATATAGATTCAATCAATCAATCTTTATCTGTATAGCACCATATTTTTCTTTGTTTAACATAACTGTATTAAAGGTGCAGATGTGGCATCTCATTTTCAAGAGGACAGAGAGATCAGTCTAATAAGATATATTTATACGTGTGCTGTTTGCAGGGACTACCATGTATTTAATTTTGTTGATCTCTCTTAAAGCTATGGTCTACGATTTGGAAGCTTGGTACATCTTAATAACACTGTTTATAAGGCCGTTATGGTCCTATGGTCCGATCTACGCAATATAAAGACCAAAAAGAATGAAAAAAAATCCATTCAGTATATCCGCTGCAAAGCGGCATAATAGTTGACCAATCCGAACCGCCATTCCCCGCAGTTCGGATTGGTCTGTGAGTCCATCCAATCCCCTGTCTCCCCTGCTCCGCACCGTCTAGCCCATGGTCCCGCCTCCTCCCCACTACCTCCCTCATGTACCTGGTGAGCAGCTAGCTGCACAGCTACTGAAGCGTCATGGAGCCGGAGAAGACCAGCACCGAAACCGGGAGGCTGCTTCTGTTATCCTCCACATCGAAGGGAAGGAAACGTAAAAGTTTCGAGGAAAAGGCTGAAGTAAGGAAGAAACATGAGCAATACAGGTCCCAACAGAGACTCAACATTGAAGAATCGTACGACCGGTGGAAAAAGTTGCAGAATGATTTGGGACTGAAAACTGACGCTGAGACAGCCGAATTTCTGTTGAACAGGTAATAGCTTTGTTTACTACAGTGGGAGATGTCTGCTGAATAACTCTGGTTACTCTGTGCCTATACTGGCTAATGACTGAACGTTGTTGGTCGGAACGGGTAGGCTCTGTCAATAGATTTTTGCATAAGTTAGCCACGCATCGTTAGCATTGTAAACTGAGCTGGTGAAGACACGCTGAGAAAGGTATATCCTGATCGGCTAACAGTGGCGACGCCAGACCCGCTTCGCCGCCGGTCCAATTGAAATGGCTACCGCTGTGTGTTACAAGGGGGATGACTGTCGTGTTTGTTACTTTCAGTTATGAGCAATCTCAAGTTGTTGTTGCTGCTGATATTTTCTGCCGGCTGGCTTCGTGCTCGATCGGAGGGGGCGTGTTGTTAGGTGGCGACACGAGCTGGGGGGCGGGATCTTGGAACACGGAGGGGAGGGGTGAGTGAAGGGGGGGCAGGCTGTGTTTTTCAAATCTGTCTTAACAGCCAAACTGGTTTTCAGATCGTAGACCATAGCTTTAAGTTCATATCAGGGACTGTAATGATAATGGAATGGGGCTAAAAAGAATGACCAGTTCCTTGTAACTGAAGTCATGTTTTACACTTGGATCCCACCACCACTAAGCTAAGGCAGTTGTGATTGGATGTCCCTCTTAACTCATCCAACCTTCACACAACCAAAGTAGCTGTGATTGGTTATATTCCTAACTTGTCCCTACTTCCTACATGACAAATTAGGTCTGATTTGATTTAGTCTCTGTCAAACATTTTAGTCTAGTTTTTATCTGTTGACAAAAATGTCAGTTATTTTAGTTTTTCATGTGCACTTGTTTTTTTTGAGATATAGTCTGTTTTTTGTCAGGGTAAAAAAGGTTGTTGACGAAAACTATGACGAAAATAATTAGTCAACAATATTAACACTGTGAAATGATGAAAAAAAAAACCTTTATATGGAGGAACACAATAATACTGAGCAGGTAACAGTGGTTCGTAAGAATCCCTATGTAGCAGAGACCTTGAGCAGAAACATACTGATGTTGAACGGCCTTCTGTTAATTTTCTGTGGAGTTTGTTCTCAGAATAAAATATTTTGTGAGTGAATTGCGTGGGAGGGTCCTCAGAGTAGCAGCAATGATTAATGATGTCTTGTAAAGAAACAAATATAGCAGTGTATGTCCCAGTTTCCCCTCCTGCGCTCAGGTCCAGGCCTGGCCCTTAACAATGAGCAACATGACATTTGGCCAGTTGCAGCATGCTGCTGTGATCACCATCAGTCCTCGGAGGACGCCAGGACCTGCTGCTTCTCTCTGCTAATTTAGAGCTGATAAGACAGAGCGCCTTTCTGTCACTTCAGGGTGCTAAAGTTGCAATTTCATGAAAAGCTGTAGATAGTGTATTGCTCTTTTCATAACCTTTGGCATTCACGCACACATGCTCGGGATTTTGGACTTTCTGCAGAGCTGAATGTCAGTCTCATTAGAGGACAGTCCCACCATCGCAGCATCAGTCCTTGCAAGTTCACAGATTAGATGAACTAAGACGGCAGGGCTTCCCACACCATGATGACACTCATGTGGGCCACCCTGGTATACTTTCCGCGCATACTCATATAAAATAACATCACCATCCATGTGTGAGAGAAGACCACTGATATTTTCCCATGATAAGTGCAGTGTAGCCTCCCCAGGTGTAAGTAAGGCTTATAATAATAATGTTTAAATACTTTTCAATAGGGTTTTGCTTCAGATACTTTTCCGCACCCCACAATTTCAGCACATCTTCTGAGGTTACATACTATCAAGTGGAATATGTTAGAACTTACATTTTGTTATTTGGGTGCCATGATAAAACATACTGCTGATAAAACATACTGCAGAAAGATCAGAAACACAAAATCTTTAGAAAAAAGTGGGACAGAAAAACCCCAGCCCTCTTTCTATACCAGCAACTACATTCCCAAAGTATGGAATATTTAGGAGGATGGTTACCAATAATGTGCTGTGCTTTTCCTAGAAAACTTTCTGCTGTGGGTGGCATGTGTAAATGGGCAAGTCATGGAATTTTCTAGGTAGGCTACCCTGATATTTCCTGGGAGACTTCAGGGTTGGATGTGTGAAAAGCTCTTTCTTAAATAAAAGGCTTGGGCTTGAAACAACCTTTTCATCTCTTCCAGGGCTATTTTTAAAATCAGTCAATATCCGGTGAAGACTTGGGTTTCTTCTATGACACACAGTTGTTACATGACTGTGACTGATCCATAAACCAGCCTGAGCTTTAAAGAAGCTTCAACATAGTAATGTCCTAATTTTACTCAAGGTTAAGGTTCTTTATGGTCTAATGAAAAAGTCCAAGTGCAAGCATTTCAATTTGTTTCAAGTGGATCCATATTGAGATTGTGTTAATTCAGTCTTCTCTCTTCTCTATCCTTACATGTAGTGTCTGGTAGCCTCTGCTAAATTCACCTTGATAGAAAGAATACTTAACCACACACTCCACCAGGTTATGAAAAACATAAACTGAGTAAAATTCCATCTTAAAAGGGACTGTGTAACCCAGACACTGACACTCGATTATTAAAAATATTTCAGTTTAAACATAAGAGGCACTATTTGACAAACAGAAAACAATAATTAAATCTAAATTATGATGTCCCGAATCAAAGGTTTCACAGAGATTTCCAGAGGGGTTATTCATCATCACACTTGAAACGTTACTGGACAGTAAACATACCCATTTGATTTTAAACAAATTAAAAAGCACACTTGAAACTATCTTAAATTATTAGGAAGCTGAATTGGACAGATATATGTCATCAGGCAGGTATGTTTTTAAAGCTGCCTGGTCAGAAAGTGAACAATCATCTAATCAGCGATCCTGTGATGAAAGAGGCGGTTGTTTCAGATCTGACTGCATGTCCCTGATTGGCCTGAAATGAATCTGAAAGACAGAACATTCATTCAGTCACTCATATTTTCATTGGTTTTGGCCTTCCTAAACACCATCTGTGGGATGTTGCCTAAATGAAGGTGAAATACTCCCATGGAGATGTGCAAGCCCATCTCGTGTGTCAGGTTGTGTTCCTCAGTGGAAAAAAATCCCCTTACATTACATATTTACATTATGCTTTTTCCAGTTTCATATGTCCTTTAGTGTGTTTCTGTACAATAGAGGTCATATGTACATAAGACAACAAAGACCACATCATCCCCCATAGACCTATCACTGTGACGTCATACCACTCATGAGTCAGTGGTTCAACATACTGACCTTGAGCACCAATTCAAGTGCAGTTCATGGTGCCAAATCTCTTATCTCCAAAACTCCTACTTTACAGGAAATTTAAAAAAAAAGTGTACAACTAAGAAAATATCAATTGTACTGCTTTATCAGAAATTGATGATGTACAAGTGATTGGTTTAAAATTGTTGAAACCCACTCACCAATATGGAAAATGGCAAAAAGCGCTGTTTCAATGAAAAAGAAAATCATAAAAAAATGGAGATAAGAGGATTTGATACAACAGCAACAACAGCCTGTGGAAGGACTGTGAGCTGTTAAAAGCGTTGCGCTGAGATGCACTGAACTGACCAATAACCAAAGACTAGACTAATCAATCAGAACAGCCTGGGCCCACACAGGGAAGAGGGCCATAGAGTGACAGGAACTCCAACAAATCTTCTCAGAGTGAGTACTGAGGTGGATCAGGGGTACTTAGTATGTGAAACCTGGAAGTTCTTTTTTTTTTTTTTTCTTTAAACATAAGTGATAGTGAACATACAATCATCAAAATCAAATGTTTAACCGTAAGTTAAGGCAAATATGACCTCTTTAAAAAATGAGACTCATGAGAGAATCCAAAGTAGATGGTAACCAGATTTCATATTTAATATCATTCATATTTAGTTGTCATAAAATACTTCACATCTTTTTCAAAGACAACGGTTTAACAGAAAAGAAATAAGACTTTAATTTATTTGAATGAATGCTGTTTCACATTCTGAGGATTACAAATAAAGACTGATTTTTTTAACTAAATCTAGCCTAGTTCCCTCACAAAAATATCTTTAAAGCTTGTATTTTTCAAATGTAAACACCCTATCCACATTTCTACAAAATGTTCAAACAAATGGTACAAAAAGCCTGTCGGTTTTGACAAAGTCGAACTTAATTCTGTTTTTGAAGGCATGACTGAGGTTTCCTGGACGAAGTTTATCCTCCTGGAGTCCTAAAGTGTGGGCACCTCACTCCCGATGGACCAACACAAAGAGACCCAGCATGAAGAGCACAGCATACTGTCGAATAAATAACAAGAACAGGATCAACGGTTAAGACTGACATGCTGCATATTTTGTTCCTATCACATTGGGCGCAATCTAAAAATCAACTTACTTTGAACTTGGGGTAATCATTCATGAGGATAGTGACAATCCCAATGTATGGCACAAACCTGGCAATATAAAAAGGATTTATGTCACATTATATTCAGACATTAAGCGCAACACACACACACACACACACACACCCACACCCACGAATCTCTCTCTCTACAGATAGATAGATAGATAGATAGATAGATAGAAACAAAGCATGTATCAGCTGACTTCCTGCAATAGTGATGTAACACAACATTTGGACCTTGTATGTAACAAAAACAATCCCTGCTGGAAGTAACAATAAACAAACAAAAGAAAACTGCAGACATATTTGAACTCTTAAAAATGAGAAATCACTTGGGTGTTTGCCTGCGTGTGTGGAGACCTGTTGCTTAGGCAAGAGTCTTAATTAATATCAACAACGTACCTGCTTGTTTTCACATAAATTAAGATGAATTTAGATAGTAGTACTGTTTGACACTCAGTAAGGCACACGTAAGGCAACAATCTTAACAATGCTGGTCCTGACGAGTACCTCTTTAGATTGAACCAATAGGTGTCAAAAATGGTACCTGAAAGGACACCAGTTTGAACCAGAGCTGCAATGTTTAACACAAAGCCACGAGTTTGGTAACAATGGTTAAAATATGGCAGTTAGATACAGCAACAACTTAACCGTCAGCTGACAAAACATAACAAAACGTCAGCCAAACTTCATCTGTAGGCAGAGGTAACAGACTTAAACAGGTAGGTGTGCTATCAAATAACTCTCACTGAATGATTTTAAATCGAATGGCAAATCTGGTCTGTGTTGCTCTGGTGACAGGCTTGCAGGATGGGGGTTGTCTGGACTGGTTTCAGAAGCGATGGAGGTAAGGATGGATATTTTTCCATTATTTTTTACAAAAAGGCATTCAAAAAATTCTGGAAAAGGACCCAACTGATTAGCAAATTGTTTTTTGTTTTCACACATCTATTCTTCCTGATTAGACATCAACATTTTACCAGATGGCAGGCAGGAAAAAAAGTCTTACGTTGGGGAGAGGCATTTCTTCATTTGCATTCACACATTCAGCTCAACCCCAAAATTTGAATATGTTTTCAGAAGTGTTTTTTATTTTTTTTTGGCAAGTGTAAAAACGCTTTGTTTAAGTAATTTCTTCTGCGTTAAGAAGAAACTTTGAAAGTGCAAGTGTCTTTAAAAAAAGGACAGCATAGGCTAAGACACTGTTACGCACAGCTAACATGCACTCTTTATCTTTCCAAGTTACATTACTATCGCAAAAATTAATTATCACACATCAGATGTTTTTCTCATATTGTGCAGGCCTGCATGAGAAACATACACGACTTATGGTAAAAGTCGATGAGCCTCCTATTGTTAAGATATCCAGTGTATTAGACATTCTGCTCTTGCTGCACAGTCTGACAGTTCTGACTTTAAAGCTTCCTTGCTGAAAAGAAAATTGACACACAGCCAAAATGCATCCATTTAATTAATTAATTTATTTTAATTTATTTTATTTCTTTGTTTCTATGTGAAGCACTTTGTGCTACAAAGCTTTGTATGAAAAGTGCCATACAAATAAAGTTTGATTGATTGATTGATCCAGTGCAGAACAACTCTGAGATCCAAACTGAACAATACAATTTAAGGACTGTTCAATAGAAACCTTTGGTGTAGTTCCCAGTTTTCAACTTTGCTCTTTTTTTTCTTGAAGTTACTCTGGACCGCAATATGATAGTGTTTATCTTTTTGCCTAACAGTCATCTTTCTGAGCTGAAAATGACCACATCATAATAATATTTGTTATGTCAGCACATTCTTTCAGATTTCAACGGTGGGTTAAAATTTCCAACAAACAAAACTTACAACAAAGTTTAGTTATTTTTTTAAGAGCCATTTTGACAGATGAGAATTTTTTCTGACGGAGAAGCCAATTTTGGAATTTTCAATTTTTTTTTGTTGAAGATCAGAGTTTTTTGTTTTGCTTGGTACCGCATTTCAGTTAAACTTGATGATGATGTGCTTTGATTTCCCTGCCACTGATGCATTTGTTCACCAGTAGCATGATAACATAAGTGCACGGCTGTAATAGTGAACTTGAACATCATCAACAACCTGATTGTGCATATGAGGAATAACCTCTGTCCCTACCAACAACACAGACTTTCAGTGTTTTCTTTTTATATTGCATTAAATATTAATTGGGAAATTTGTTTAGGTATCTTGCTCCATCTCTGGTGCATTATGGTGGATATAATACTACTTATGGGTAGGGAGGCAACAAATTGTCGACATAAACAGTCAATGACAGCCTTCATCTTTGGATGGTCCTTATGTTACATCATCCCATGTTTTTAGAGAAATGTGTGGACATTAAATTGTTTTCTGGAGCAGATTATTCAGTGGAGTGAGTCATCTTACTTCTCTTCCTATCTTTGTTGGAGCAGCGTCATCAAACAAGGTCTGCACAGCATCAGGAAAACACAAAAAAGCAGCCGCTGTTATGATACCGCGTCCTAAACCTTCGTTGACATAAGTGCCTACCTTACACACAGCAGTGTGGAGACTGGGCAGATCACTGCTTACACAGATAAAACCAAATATCGTTCTTGCTATTTATTACTGTCAAAGATCACGTTTTATATACCTGTATGTGACAACATACCTCAAACTCAGTCTCAGTTATCTCCACTCTGTTCTCACATAGCTACAGTCATTACAATATAATAATTAATCATCAATAAACGATGTGTCTCTTAAAAGTCAAAATTAAAGCCATGCTGTGTTTTATGTCTTTCTTCCATTGTAGTCACCATCACTTTGCCTTCTTAACAGTAGAGCAAAGTCTAATCATATTGATAAACAAACTGTGGTTACCAGACATCACGTTAAAACAAAGTCATCAATGTTAAGTTAACAATAGTTATGTTTATCACACCAGAAATGTTTTCTGTGATAAAATGAAAACTGCACATTTTTAGTTTGAAAGAGCATTGTCAATAATAATAATATAAATAATAACAATAATAGAAATATAAATAGTCGTTAGTTGCATCCCTATTTGTGGACAGGAGTTTTTTCATCCCAGCAGGTTGACTCACAGGCACAAAGAAGAGCCAATAAAGAGTGAAATATAATGCATGATGGCTGGTTATACACAGAACTGAAAATACCATTATTCACATTTGAACTGTAAAAGGCATACAAAAGTATTCCATACTTTTTGAGACCTCTGCATCCCTTAAACTCAGATTAGACATCACATTTAATTACCAAATTACTGTTCAGATGTGAAAGGTACCTTTCCTTCAAGAAAGTTAAAGTTTTCTGATGATCACTTTTGCTTTTTCTCTTTTCCACAAAAAAACAAACAAACAAAGAATACAAAGAAAGAGAGCTTTCTTTGTTCTGTTTCACAACAAAGACGGAGAACACTTTCACAAGTCGTGCGTTTTCTATAAACACACTAGCCCTCTACAGCATCTTGAGACTGATGAAAACATGAACAGATGAAATCCTACCCTCCATAAAATTAATTATCTCCTCAGGAAAAGAGGAAACTTCTCCAGAAAGTAAGGATATAATGAAGCTCATTCTACTTATGACCTTGTCAGTTTGTCTTTGACTAAAGACGAGTGGGTTATAAAAGTAGATTTCATTAAATTTGGAAAGTACTGCTTTTACTCTTAGCAGAAAAAGAGTAAGAAATGCACATTGTTTGATTTTGCCAAAATACATAATTCAATACATCTCACAATAATTTTTTATCTTTAATTTACTGTCATCCCTCTTCAACTTTGACTCTGCTAAATCTCTAACAGACACAAGACTCCCCTTCTGTGGAGCAGAACAGATGAAGGAACCTGTCCTGTTTCATGCTAGTGAGATAACTTTAATTATCTGGATCATTCTCCACACAGCGGACTCACCCTCTAGCTCGTCCAACCACATCCTTTTTCTCCAGCCAGTGTTGGCCCTGCTTGTACAGCCCTCTGTCGTCCACTGCGTTGTTGTCCCCTTTGGTCAAGAATTTGATGTCTCCATTTTCCCTGTGGTTGAAACATCAGCATGACTTTAGACCAGAATGTACAACATGTCCTCTTTTTTCAGCACACATGTCAAGATGGGGATACATGATAGGTGGGACATATCAAAGAAGACGCTCTGAACATTTTTGGATGATGTTTCATCTCAGTTCAAGGAGAAGAACAGCACTGTCATGTTTGATACACAAACATGGGGCTCAGCAATATGAAATAACACCTTAGTAACTGACAGCCAGTGTAATAAAGTTTAGAGTCTCACTTTTCATGGATTTTTAGTACTCTGTGTACTATGGGGATCTCTCTGCCTTCTATCCTGAAGACAACAATCTCTCCGACTCTGATAGGATCCTCTACCCGATTGGTCAGAAACAGCAGGTCTCCTCTGTGGAAAGCTGGCTCCATACTGCCGCTGAAAGGAGAAGACATATGCATTTGGTATCATTAATCATTTAATTTTTTTTCTGACCTGAAAAATAATATGCCATGTCTTATATAACCTTTGGAAAAACATCCTCATTTAAGTGGCTTAAATTGTCATCCAAAAATTATTGGCATTTTCAAATTAACAGAGACCTACTGACAAAGAATGTCAAATCTTTTGTTTAACGTAGTAAGTCTTATCTATAACCCAAAACAGACTGCATCAGAATATCCATGAGCAATTTATTTATCCCTTTACTGAGACCAAAAGAGCTCCAGCAACACTTGTAGTTCAGGAAACAACTTCATTAGACCAAGCAAGTTGAAAGTTGGTGAAGTTGTGCCAGAACATCTGACCTTTGATTTATCCCTTTCTCAAAGCCAAACTTCAATAAAAAAATAAAAGCCATCACACATTTCATTTGAAGAAAGAACACACTGACAGATTTTCCAGCTGTAAGTCTGCATTTTTTATAAAGAGTTATAAAGTGTGACGTCATTTAAAGTCTAATATTATCCAATACATTGTATTAAACAGGTCAGTGTTTTATTATCAGTTTGCTTTGTGGAGATTGTTTATAGCTGACCCAAAAGAATAGTAAAAGATATCCAGTGGAGAAATTCTTCAATATGAAGTATTATGGTTGCACAATAATAACCAAGATGTGACAAAAATGTTTTCAGAGAATTAAGATCGCACTTCTCTTTAATTCTAACTAGGTATTGCACAGGAACAAAATAATCAGCTATCTAAAGCTACGGACAAATAAAACTTACATTAAAGTTCTTCACGTAAACTTAAAAGCCTCTCATAAATGAATTAGTCCTATTCATAGTGAATTATTGCAGAAGTGTCAAAAAAGCAACAAAGCTTTTGACAAAGCTTTGCTGCTTTTGACAAAGCTTTACCGGGCAACATTTCTTAAACACACACATAAGCAGACACAAACCCAATTCACAGTGCCTGTACGCAAAGCCGCCACAATGCAGTTCTGCTATATTTACATCAAGACATACAAATTAATTCTGCAATATTTGTGTGAATTTACGCTGCAATACGACTCGGATGTACGCAACAGGCTGCGGGCCCCCACACAAAACAAAGTATGCAGTATGACAACGCTGAATATGTCTTCTCAAGCTTCTACCGTTGTTCACAGGCGGCCCTGAAGCAGCTGTGGTACAGTTTAATCTCCAAACCTAAACTGAGGTGATAACGCTCTTTGCTTTTAGTTTAAACACAGTATGGTCACGACAGATCTCAACACATAACACTGACTTACCTGAGGACAACAACGATGGGACTCTCACTGCCAGTAACAACCATGAGTCCTTTCCAGATCATCAGAGCAGAGGAAACAATCATACCAAAGTTCAGCACCTGGTAATAGAGCTGAAAAGAGGACACAAACATTAAAAAATATATTTTTTAAATACTTCTTTAAAAAAAAAAACCTTGACAAATGTATATATTGGTACATTTTTAAATGAAAATAAAAATGGTGAGACAGTGTTGTTCATTTTTCATTAAATTATCTTTACATTTGTTCTAATTTCATCTGGAAATGCAGTTATGACTAACCTGTCAAGTAATACCAGGTCCTGTGCGTAGTCAAAAAAATATGTTTTACAACAAAAACATTTCACAACAATATGCCTACTGACCACTTCTTTAGTCTAAATGAAGACTTTAGGGCTAGACTATATTACCATAACACAAAAGTTATTGGAGGGTATTTGCCTAAAAGTTGATAATCAGCATCGGCAGTTTTTAATTTTTTTTTGCTGATATATACAGCCAAAATTTTGACCATAAACATCCCATATATTTACTGTAATAATGGCAAAATGCACCGTAATTGTTTACATTATTGTCACTCAATGCCCATTTTTTTTAAATGAAAAGTAATGTTTTAGATAACAAAATGTTGTCTTACTTGCTTCACACCTGTTTCTCACACAAATTTGACTCAATATTAGTTAAGACTTTGTGCTCTTGACACAAAATGTCAGATGCTGGCAGCATTTGAAAACGAGGGTGGAAATAGAAATAAAATTACGTACTGTCAAAACTCTGAATGTTGTTATGTTTCAGTACTTTTTGAAACCATCAAAAATCCAAATAATAGAGGCATTGTCATTCTCAAATGTTTGGGGATAAGGGGTAAAAAAAATGGCAACCAATACATAAGAATGTTGGCGTCGTTGAAAAATCCAATTATTACATTTTTTGATAACTAAAAAACAATGCTGAGTGTGGTGCATCTACTTTTGTTGCATCAGAATCAAATACTCAAATAAGTATCTTTAAATCATTGTTACTATTACTATATTTAACTCTATCACTCTAGTATCTATACAACCAATAGTTACTACGTTATTTGCATCATTAAAAATATATTAAGCATCGACATTAAACTAAAAATTAAAAAATAAAGGCTTTTTCAGGTCTTTGTTTCCCGGTCCTTGTGTCAGTAAGTTTTGAAGGTAGCTTGGGACAGAGTACGAGAAAACACTGTTGTTCATACCCACCATATAATGAAAACAGCTTCACCGTTATTCATTAAAAACATAATGTAGAAGACTACAGCTGAGTTTCATGAGAGCAGAATAAAGTAATGAGGAAATGCCTCGCTAAACTGAAGTAATGGTTATTTTAAACCACATGTCTACTTGACCTTACAGCAGAAACTTAAAAAAGAGAGTATTGTGAAGGATGAATATCGCTGTAATAATCTGTGTAACACGTTTCCAAAGAGCGACAGAGAGGCTGAATCACAGAAAATCGGTCCACGGCTAGTTAACGTTAGCTCTGCGGTCTGTACAAAGAGGCTGTCGGAACAACACCACAAACTGCCGGCCCCGTACGTACCTGCCGCTTATTCATTCGACGAACATCGTCGAGGAAGTCTAAAGATAACATTTCTGCAGATAACACTGTGTAGAAAAGCACCAGAATCACATTAAAACGTTTAAAGTAACGGGCATATGGATGCACGGTCGAGCGGTGAAACTTGCATCCGAATCTTCCGGGTGCGCTCCACCGGAAGTCCCGCCCCCACGCCCGCGCTGTGTTGAGGTGTCAGCTCAGGATACGAGCGCGCGAAGGGGCTTTCCAAAACTAACACAAACTGAAATAAAAAACTTGTTTACGGCCTCACTTTGATGATTATTACATCATATAGGAATAGTAACCCCATGGATTTTAGTCTGTATTAAAAAATAAACGTTTAGTACAAAATATCGGTCCTTTTGTTTGTAATTATGGATGACAAAGCTTTGGATCAGTTATACTTCTTCTTAGTAGGTAGTTTTTTCTGTCCCACAGATCAAAATACACTTCTATGAAACTGACTGATTGATTTATTATTTTATTTTAAACGTGTTAATGGAAGAAAAACAAAAAGACACATTTCTCATATACATGTTATCAAGCATTTAAAAAGAAAAATGTAGGCCTATATAGTCTATTGTTTGTGCCCAAGAAATTAATAAATAATGAAAAACACCAGTCTCTGTTGTACCCATTCAAAACGAAATAAAAGCTGTTTAACCCCACCTCCTCTCCTTTATTCACTAATTAATTAATCTGCTTCCTTTTTATCACAAGTACATTAATTCATTTTCTCTGACTTACTCCCAATGTCCAGGGTGGCACAGTGGCACAGCTATTACTACATCTGCCTCAGCAAGAATATTGTTAGCATGACCCCCATGCAGTGATGGTCAAGGTTTTTCTGTGTAGGGTTTGTATATTCTCCCCGTGCCTGCGTGGGTTCTCTCCAGGCACTTCGGTCTTCCCATAGACAAATAAAGAACATGTTTGTTAGGTTACTCAATGAATCTAAATTGTCCTTGAGTGTTAACATGAACGGTTGTATGTCTCTTTATGTGGATCTATGATTGGCTGGGAACCAATTAAGGCTGTTTCCCACCTCTTGTCCAAATAGGCTGGGAAAGGCCTCAGCCCCCCATTACCGTGAAAGGGATAAGAGGTATAGCTGATGATGAATGGATTACTCCCTAGGCTGAGACTCAGTATTAGTGTTTCAACAACATGCCCTTATTTAATAAGATATTTTCTCAGTCAAAATATGAATTCCATACCTTCATTAGTCATAAACAATCCATTAATGTCACCTTAAAAATAATAAGTGCTCTATTTATCTTTATCAAACATGGCCTTTTGCCTCATTTAAATATAAAAAATACATGCATCTATCAAATTAATATTTACTTGCCAAATAAATTGATGTAAGGCACTTGTCATGTAGAAAAAAACAATAGCTTCTCTCATATACACTTTAAAATATGCATATCCATATTTTTTAAAGGTCTTAACACATCCATTTTTCGTATACCAAAGGACATATTTCATATTACCTTGTTTCAGAAGATAGAGACTAAACAAACAAGAAGATAAAGACTATAAAACAAACACCCAGTGACAGCAAAACATCCTCTTTGTTCTGAAACCTAGTGAAAATCATTTCTTTATATCTCTTTTTAAACTGGTTCATGTGTAGAGGCTCATTTAGCCTTACACTTAAACAGTTTCACAGTTCAACTTGACATTTGAGGTTTAGTTTATCATTATAATGTGATGTGAATTAATCATTGATGCCATAGCGATGCCTTTAACTCTAGATATAACAATGTATCAAGTTTAAATAGCAAGATAGTTTACTATCAGACTGTCTCTCTTCCTGTTAAATAAACATTAATAGTTTCATTCACTGTAAGAAAAAAAAAAACGTTAAGAAGTGGAAGGCTGTCAATAAAAACGTAGCTATTAACATACTTTGGATATTGTTTCTTTTTCTGATCAAATCTGTAAGACACATTTAACTGGGTTTTTATCTAATATTACAAATTACAGTTTATGATCACTCTATTTGCATGGATATTTTTCAGTTATTAATTTTTTATACTTTTTCTTGCATATTTTTCACCCTTGATGTATCTGATGTGTGCTGCATTCTGCCTTTGCAGGAACACACATTTACAGGGACACACAGTAACACGCAATTAATGTCAGGACTTATTTTTTAAAGTCATTAACATGGCATTTGGTAAGTTTATTTATATAATTATCTCAAAGATTTAAATGTTATTCAAACATTCATTCTTGATGATCTGATTTTCTTTTAGGTTATATCTGGATATCAGCCTAATACTAGTTTTAGCCTCGTTTGACCTTCTAAGAGACCTTCTGCGGCTTGACACTGCTGTGTGGCCACCTCGAACAATATCATCTTAATTATATATCCTTTTATCTTTTTTTAAACTATAGGTTTATTCTATAATCCCTGTAAAGCATAGTGCATTATAGTATGCCATAGTATAGTATAGTATTGTATAGTATAACTTATGGAAATGTGTAGTGTTGTCTAGTACAGCATAGAATTGTATGGAATAGCATGTATACCAGTATAGTAAGTATTGTATGCTGTAGTGTGGAATTGCATATCATTGCATTTATAGCACAGTATTGTTATCTTTCACGTAAGTATGGCATGTTACAATAAAGTATTGAAGAGCATAGTATGAACCTCTTTGGTGGCCCACAAATCACAGACAGCAGAAATTTTTAGTGTAAGGATGATGAACACTTGATAAACACACAAAATTAAACATTTGTATTACATTAGTGAAGAATTAATCAACACCATACTCATCAATCATCTAAAAAGTTTATTAATTATCAATAAAGTGCTTTTAACCATAACTACAAATTCTTTGGTGATGCATCTCTAGCTGATAATTATTAACTTACTTACGCCATTCTAAAGCACGGATAACAATTTGTCATTGATCATTAATTATTACGTTGGTAGGATGAAGGAAAGATTCTTCTCTTATTATTTTTTCAAATGATGGCATCTTTGTTTCAAAATTTCCAGATATGAGTTTCTTAAAAATGCTGTCTTCTTTCAAAAATGGTATTACTACCTCAAGTAATGAGGTGTGTGGAAGATGTTTTGCTTTGTGTCTCTAAATTTATGACATTATGATATAAGTTACAAATTGTGTACTTTTGTGGGGAAAATGCTTTATTTTTACTAGGAAAAACTTTATCTCAAACTTTTTTTTTTTTAATTAAAAGCTAAATCTTGCAAGGTCAATAGCGCCAGTTAAGGAAATTTGCTTTGCATACAAAATAGGAATTTTGCCTTAAAATGATCAAATTGTGACAAAAAATGTGTGTCTTAATGCCTAGATACTGTAGTCATTTATTCAATATAAAAACAAATTCCTTTTTCTCTCATGTGAATGAAATTAGCTTTTCTATGGTCATCTTTTATGTGTTTGGTAATTGTAGTTTTAGTCTTAGAAATAATTGATTCAAATTCACCAACAAGACAGATATTGAGGGATTATTAGTGTTTTATTTGATTATTTGGATCCAAGTTTGTGCATCATTTACAGCAATGAGTCACCCTTACCCTTCATTAATGCTGTACTCAAGCACCAATATAGCATTTATCCCTGTGTCATGTTGATTAATAAATTATGCCTCACTGATGACCAACTGGGTATTGAAACATTTTTCTAATGCTTAAACTTTGCAGATATTTTAAATTTTGTTTGCAGCAGTACACCGATTGTTTACTGTTGAATATCTTATCTTACATTCTCAAACCCTCTTCCTCAGCAGCGTTCAAAGTTGGACATCACAGCACAACATCACACACACATACAAAAAAGACAATGTATTTATTCAGATTTAGCCTTTAAGTTCCACCCTCATAGGAAATAATATGCGATATGCATCAGAATGTCATTATTTCATAGTCAGCAAAAGCTTGCTGCGATACGGTAGATTAACACAGCAGTGACACTCGACTCAGATGGCACAGAGACCAGTGGCAGACTGAGACTTCTGGTGGACCTCAGATAAAACTTTGTTGAAATGCCATCTAGTCTGTGGCATTTAGGGACGTGTGATCCTTTTCATATAATCTGCTGAAATGGTCACAACTACCCATGCTTGCTGATGGTAATTGAGGTCAGTCAGGTGAAACAATGACTCAGGTCTGAATCTGCCTTGTGAGGGAGGTCTCAGACACCTCATGTTTGTGTTCTGTTGGACGAAAAGACTTTTTATTTTAATTGTGCATCCAATTAAGGTCTGCCTGAGTGTATCATTACTCATATGCTCTATCCTGGAATAACCTTGAAGCTGGATGAGGACCATTTTTGCTAGAAGTTTTTTATGTTATCAGATAAATCAATCACAATGAAATACAAATAAGCTTTTTGGTGTAAAGCATTGGAATGGGCAATATGGACTAAAACAACATCTCTATATTTCATAGATAAATATTGCAACAAATACCATTTTTGTATGAAGAAAGAAAAAGCCAGCTCAAATCGACATGGACTAAGTACTAAATGTTAATGCATTTACAAACAGCCAGTTGTGCTATGTCAACATAAACATGACAAAACACTGATTTATGAAAAAAAAAAAAAACAACCAATCAGAATGCTGCCCAACCCTACACTAACCTCAGCTACAGGATACAGCCTGACTCAAGGGCTGGTTAGCTAATAACTGAATGTTTTTTGTCCTTTGTGATGTTTCTTAAGTGAAAGTGCTATCTGAACTTCTGAGCATGAGACCAAGTCTGTCCTGTCTGTAGGGTGTATGCGTGTTTGACTCACTGCAAGGCAGCTAAGTCCATGGGAGAACCAGCTCACTCAGTAATGACCCTGGTGGCCAACTCACTTGGTTGTTGGTTGTTTAGGTTAAGGAGGTGCAAGATAAAACCTGTAGCACAGTGATGAGTGAAAAACAAACATTAATGACAACTAGGTCTCTCACCTGTCTCCAGTGTCTTGCATCTTCTTTGTGTGATGTCTGTTAAAAACACTTCACTCAATTAGCTGATAAGTCAGAGCCACCAGTTTTTGCCCCTGCCCCTTCTGGTTCTCACCAGAAACAATCTGTATACTGAGCAGTAGTCCTAGCATCTCCTTTTTTCTATGTCGTCATGAACTATATCAGTATAGTCAGTACTTTATATCTAATTCAAAAGAACATCAATATATTAAAAAAAACTGATATGTTGTGTTTTTCCCCCATCTCTATATGTAAACATATTTTCACATGCTGAAAGAGTCTGAATGTGAAAGTGAAAACGTTAATTTAGTCAAAGATCAAAACTCTTATTGTGCAAACTTTATGTTAAATCAACATTATGCCCTTTTGAATAATTAAGTCATAACATTATTTGAAATGTACACACAGAAATCCTCTCCATGGTGACTAACTACTCTTTCAATTTCTGCATCGCATCATTGATATTCATGCTGAGATTACTGTGAGTGATCCACTCTTGCTCGGGCACTCCGTCAGAGCTGCTCACTGCTGCAGGAGGAGCTGTGCCTATGCATCTTCTCTCTGTGATTTACGCACTTCTCCTTCATAATTATTTCCCTTTGAGATTAAGAAATGTGTCATTACACCCATCTGACAAATGGGATTTTGCACATGAAGAAAGACACAGATAATATGAAAAGATCCTCAAGCAAATTGACGAAGTGTTGAGTGGTTCAAGTTCATTTTAAAATGAAATGGGTCTTATAGTGGCAATTTTAATATCCCTGTTCATGCATGATGGGTACAATGAATTTTGTTGATTTATCACTTTTTCTCACATAATCATCTAAACTTACTTGTCATTGTTCAGCTGTATGACTGTTTCTAAATCATTTGCCACTGAATATTTATTTTATTCAACAAGCAGCTTAGTGTTGCATAAATACAGCCATTAAAACTACATTTAGTGTTGACTGACCTGTCACATTAACACAAGTGTTTAACAGCCAGTGAAAAGAAACAGGCATTAACTTGCATGTACAGTTTACTCGTGAAAGATTTTCATCTAATGTGAGAAAACATTGCCTCTACCTGTATCATTACCTTCAGTGGTGCAGTTTTATACGTAACAGCAGGTGGCAGGAGTGTCTTCTGAATTTTATGATGGGCCTGTCTTCTCTTACTTGTAATGCTGTTTTACTAGCTCAGTCACACTACATTACCTGTCTTACCTTTCAGAGACATGATTGAGTTTAATTACTCTATGACTGGTCCATACATACATCTGCATGTCCTGGAAGAGGCAGAAAATAGAGCAACGTTATGTGTTAAAATACAGTGGAACTCAATTAAGCAGAAATCCACACTTATTTATATAATGTTAGTTTTAACTCATTATCACGGAGGTGTTTTTTTTTTTTTGTTAACTCACAACACTGAGCTGATCTGAGGATTTTTTTATGCTTTAATTTGCCACTAAAATTATGCTGCATTGCAAATTTTAATACCAATCTTTAAAGAGAGCATTATGCCATGTTTAGAGCAGTGATCAAGGTATATCTGTTACAGTCTTTGTATTTATATTTAACTGACAGAGGCGGAGAGCAGAAACAAGCTGGAGGCTGAAAACAACAAACAAACAAACATATACAAATGAAAAGCAGCTTATTTTTCTGTTTCTTTTTTTACCTTTTGGGGGTGGGGGGATTTTCAATATTATGATATATTTTTTTGTCGCTTGTTTCACATATGTTACAAATTTAATAATCAATACATCATTTAATTAACTTATCCCAGGCTTGTTATTGCCGGGCTTCTGTTAGTGGACAAGCTTTTGCCCATTCAAGTCTTTTTCAGTCCAGATCTGATAAAACTGCTCCTAAAGCTGTTAGCATCTATACTTATCTCCATGCAAGCAGTCACTTCCTGCTGTCATCTCACTCGTAGCTCCCACCTCTTCCTGCTCTAAAGAATGCTTTGGCCACTCACAGTCGTTGTAGATTTGAGCATAGCAAGATGGATCTGGCTTATTGCAATCATTGAATCAGGCTGATCCAGCGGCACTGCATGGTTAAGACAGAAACCTCGTATTTCTATTTTTCATTTCTTCCTAAGCAGCCAGTGCTGTTGCTCTAACGTCACATCTGTGAATGAGTTTTCTTACTTTTGTACTGACTTGAAGTATCAAAATCAACATCAGTCATTTATTTAATTCAGTTACATGGTCCGTGCAGAGGGCTGGGGGTGGAAAAGTGTCAGGCATTGACCACTGTCCAGAAAAGGATTTTTAATTTTCATCCCTAAATAGGACACCTTTTGTTGAAAAGCTGAAGTTTTAATGTAAAGCGAAGTTTTCTCAGCACCCTTCACTTTAAGTTCAACAGTCACAGCTCAACAAATAAGTTACCTCATCACACTCCTATTGTTATCCTTTTTACAGCATAGAGAACAAAGTACTTTGAGCACATTTTAATTAAAGTGCTTTACTTGATTGGATTTACAAAGTGCTACATTTGTGTTTACCTGAGTAAAATGTCATCCTTGTAGCCGTACTTTTACTTAACTACCATATTTGTGTACTATTTCCTTCCCTGATCGTGATGGATAAAGCTATGTAATGGTTACAGACCATACATGTTTAGTGGCTATGACGCTAAACTAATCAATAAATAATTTATTGAGTGGTACATTTGTTTTGTTAGTAACTCAAAATAAACATGAGTTTTTGCTTGTGTCAGTTGCACAGAAACATACAGAAGGGTTGAACATACAACATGGTCATTTTTTGTATTGAACGCAGAGTTTTACTTACTGAGAAAGAAACCCTGTAATGGCAGATTTTTAATAAGGTTCTTGTGCCAGGCGGTCCATATAAAATCACTGCAGTTTGTACGAAGTACGGTCCAAACTAGGAGAGCACATTCTCACTTCAGTTTGTCATCTTTTCTTTGCGTTCACAACATCAGACACTCTCATGCCACTTGACAACATCAGAGGTGACACTGAGGGAGTTTTTCTTGTTAAGCATTCATTTAGCTTTGACTCTTCACACTTGTGCGTGATGCCACTGCTTACATAAACGATGACTCATTAATGACCTGGAATCACAAATAATTATCGTGATGAAGTTAGCCTTTTAGCCCTTTAAACACTCACTCCTTGCATGCAACAGTTCGGTCTCTAATAGGAAATCTAATTTGCCCCTAAGTGGTGCAGCTGTAGTTTGCATGCAATGACACAAATAAGTGTTTTATTTTTGCTCCAGTCACCATCAGAAATGTTTTGACTGACACTGGTGACATACTACAACTCTTAATTGATGAATACTTTTGTGGGCTTATTCAAATATCCACATGCATGTTTTAATGGCAGAGTTTTGAATTAATTGATTGTTGAAACCCAGTTTCAGCGTTAGAGATAACATTGTGGTCAAATAATAAAGTTAAAAAAGAGAAATTAGGGCTGGATGAATATGGACCTCACATCTCTGTCACCTTCAATAGTCCAAAACTGAGGCCAGCATCCCCTTGTGACTGATGCTGTCATTTTGTGGTGATGATGAAGTTTAGACATATTCATATTCATTTTGCTTGTGTCAAACTATTAATCAAACAACAAATACCAGTTTACGCATCAGCCTGATCATGACCATCCATTGCATTGTTTGAAGTAGAGGGCAGAGCCAGGTTTTTTGACTGAACTTTTGCACAGAATGTTCCTGTCTGTCCTGCACTTGTCTGGGCAGCAAAAGGCAGTAGGTTATCTGCAGATTCAAGGTTATTTTCTGTTTTGCCATGGGATGTTCTTACAGACAATTTTTTTTTGTTGCATTAAATGAACACCGAATGAAAGCAGAGGTGGATCACGGGTACACACCAGAGCACACAGAGAAATAAAAGATTTAAATGTCAGTATTTGACATCTGCAGACTGTCTATTATTGGCTTTCTGGTTGGTCTGATAACTCACAAATCAAGGAGACTCCTCTCATTGCAAATGTTTCTATGGTAGACAAACCTTTAATCAAAGTCTTTTCATTGTGTGTAAATGAAACTGTAAATTTTTGCATGGTTTCAAGGTATGGTACATGCTGTCTGCAAGAGAGTCTCAAGATGCCTATATCTTGGACTGTTTTTCATTATGTTTCCTAACCCAGAGGTCATCTATGAAAAACTTCTTCAATTCAACTCTATGGAAAACCTAAATTCAACCCATGTGACGTTACATAGAATATTTATATTTGTTAAACATTAAGAGAAAACAGGGTTATCATCAAAAATGTATAGTGTTCCTTTTCTTTTGGGTGGTGTCACTTGTTACTGGTATTGTTTTTCTGGTAACACGAGCAAAATATAATTATGAGAGTGCTAGCTAGCATTTACCTTAACTTACATGTTTAAGTGCCCATATGTCCTTTATGACTTTTTTGAGTCTTATATGTCCCTCAGTGTGTCTAACATGTCTCCTACATTTAACAGAGTACTTCTGTGCACTGGACAAAAAGTCTGCGGCATCAGGACTTCGACCTCTCCCCCTGTTGACTGCACCAGAAACTGCCTAAAATGGCCCAAATAGACCTGCCAGTGTGACATCCCACCATTGTTCCATCTGCAGTCTAAATGCAATGGCTATGAATTGAATGTACATTTTTTAAACACGTCTTTATTTCATTTGATTGTATGTCATCCTTTAAAAAAACAACAACAACAAAAAACATTGTGTCATGGGGTGCAGGAGTACAGCTAATATTTGCCAATTTCACCAGCATAAGGATATCATAAACAAGGATTTCATAAACAATTTCAACATCATATTTTTAGAATTTATTTATGTATATTTTGTTATAGCTAATGTGTTGCTGTTCTTCTGCTCAACTTTTTACTAAAATCCACCTTCAGGGATGCATAAAGAGAATTGATTGAGAAGCTGAAGTTATTATTTGGATTTTTTAAAATTAATTTATGAAATTATGGCTATTCTGTGGATTATATCTGAAAAAAGATGAATTGCTTTATCAAAACAATCCCACAGTCTGAGCCTAAATACAAAAAGCCTTTACAAACTCCATAAAAAGTGTGCATGTTGGTATGGAAGAAATGTGAGCGCTCTCAGATAACAGGAGTCACTCAGATAACCGGGGTTACTTATCTTTATCTCTGCAATATAATGAGTGACTGCTGATGTCAGATAGACCGCCTGACTGTGATGGCTTTCATTACAGGCATTCAGTCCACTCCATAATATGTTAATTTCCATTAAGGATGACACTCGCACTTTAAAAAGCACATGTCATGCAGCTTCACAGTGTCTCCAAACACACGTGGTAAAACCTTATCCTTTATTTTACAGCCAGTAGCATTCAGGCAAAGGTGCAGTTTCTAAAAATGCAGTTCAATGTAAAGTGACAAGTAAACATGACAGTATACAAAATAAAAGCACAGCACCTTTAACCATTTTACAACAGAGTCATATCTTTGGCTACATTTGGCTTTACATATTTTGGAGGATAAAAAAAATCATTCTTCCAGTTTAAAAAAGTGCTGTACCACCATTGGGTTTATCCATGTCATGGTTTACTTCACTTGACACATAGCCTACGTTTAATGCCACTTCAGTTCAACATATTTCATTGCACATTCACTGAGGACAAAAACATCGACCTGAGATTAGGATTCACAATCTGTGACCTGAAATGGTACATGGATTGATCGAATACAAACCCAGGAAAGTCACTACTCACTACGCTACATTAAAGTGTCTCAACCCCACGATTTGTTGAATGTTACAAACAGAACCACTACAACCTGTGAGGGCAGCAATACACAAGTGACAATGGCAAGGAATGATGGCTGTAAAAATCAATAAAGTTATATAATTCATTTATCTCATCCTGCTCCCTGAATCACTTATTACCTGCCTTCAAAACAGACGTGATCAGCTTTTCAGTCTCTCTTTTGGTTTTCAGTCTGACTCTGCTGATTTATATACAAAAAAGAGCTAAAAGCTTCATCACTGAGAAAGGCAGTATACCTTTTGAGAAAGACAACCGCTCATGTTTTATGAGTAATACGTACTCCACTCCATCTAATCGGCTTTGGCGACCTCAGCAGATTTTTGTTTAGTGCCCTCCGTCTCAGTCTTTCTGGGCATTCTGGGGCTGCCAGTGGCTTTCCGTGCGGTCTGAGGGCTGGAGGAACCAGCAGCAGCTTTTGCGCTGAAGCAGAGGGCTCCTGGAGCCTTTGGGCTTTGTCGGTGTTGACAAAGAGTCCATGATCTTTAGTGACCTCAGGCCGAGCAAACCACAGAAGTAATTACACTGATGCTGCGCGGCAAACTGCTCAAAAACTTTGGGATTTCCCTCCAGAGACAGACCCTGATGCCTACAGAGACAAGAACAAAAAGAAGGTTTACAGTCCTAATCATTGTAAATTTAATTTACCTGAAAAATTTGTTTTTCACAGAACAATACCATACAAATGAACTTACCCGGTTGATTTTACTGTAATTCCCACTCTGGTGATTTTGGTGTCAACACCTGCATAATAACACCATGTAATTACTTTTTGTCTGTTTGGGTGACATTCATTTAGAGCAGAAATATGATGTGAACTGACACCATGTCCAACACATATCACAGTTGGGAAAATGTTCTCCTTGGACCAGGAAAAAGTTATTCTCACCTAATTTTATGTTAAAACACATCCTGTAGATCTTCAGGCTGTGCACAACTCAACAGTTAAAAGGCAGAAAACTAAGATCTGAGTTCTGTTGTATTCATCACCATCTGTAGAGGTAACTGCCGGTGTATTTACAGTGTATGTCACAATATAATGGCTGCTGTTGATGAAGTGTGCATTTCGAGGCAGGTTACATCACAGTGGTGTGCTGACACTGTCCCATTTTGGGATGTTAGGCAAAAGGGGTGATGTTTAGAAATGTAGGAGCAAAGACAGAGACACCTAGTGACGCAAACATGGGGTCCTCTGTGGCTCAAACTGTCTAATTTGAGCAGGGATCAGAAGAGTACATGAATATTGTACTTGAGTAAAAGTACAGTGACTTTGATTGAAAACTTACTAAGGTAAAGAAAAAATATAACCCTCTGCTTGGTGCGCCTTCGAGTAATTTTCTATTACAAACTGCTTAAGCAAAGGTCAGGTCACTGACTGAAATAGTATTTTGGCTGAACGTCATAAAGACAACAGTGACAGTAAGAGACAGAAATTGATTTTGGATCTACAAGAGGACATTTCTTTCAAGTGAAACAAAATATGTGAAGAGGCGCAATCTCAAACATCAATACTCATTTCAGGTTAATATAGGTTAACTGGAACATGAGAACTTATATAGCTCCTGTAGTCTGATTCTACTGTCCCACATATTTATATTAAATTTGGCACACATTGATACACTCTATGTCATTCATATGGGAATAAAGGGTGATCCAAAAAATTTGAAGATCAGTTCTGCACCTCATCTTAAAAGTCATTGCATTACCAATAAGTTGTCCTCTGGTATCTTCCCTGATAATTGAACTGTCTAAAAAATAGACAGTGATGTCTGACTTTTGTTTTTCACAAGCAAACCATTGGATTGGAAGAATGTTTGAGGCCGCATCCTTAGGAGGCTTAAGCCCTCAAATTGAGGCACACTGATGAACTTCTCTTAACCTCTCCCTGCAGAGATCCAGACAGTGAGTCCTGTCTGAGTCTGACTGCAGAGAGGTGTGAGTCATAATATACGTCTTTACTTTTTTAAAGGTTCCCTGTTTGCTTCATGGATATAAAGAGAGACTTAAAACTGCTGCAGACACTAAAAAACAAGCCAGATCCTTCACGTAAATAAGTAAAGATAAATCAGCTACTGCCAGAGGATAGTTTCCCTCTATACTCTTTTAGTTGATTGGCGTTCTTGTAAATGTGAGGGCTTACATTAGTGGGCCATAAAGGCTCAGTCAACACTAGCTGAACTCAGTTTGTGGAGAACTTTGAGCACCCACCAAACAACCCTGAGCACAACATAACTGTCCTTAAATACATGCAGTGCTGTTATCTCCCCCCAATGGACAACATGTAACTATTGACAGTCGGTTGCAAAACTGAAAAAGTCACACGTATCAAATTAGTCTGCTAGGGTCGTATTTTGACAGCATGAGGCGCATTGTCAAAAGGGTTGTGGCATACAGCAGTTTAGGGTGCACCAGTGAGGCATGACATTGTTGTTTATACAGCAAATTTCTGTTTCATTCAAAGTCACTTTCTGCAAACTCAAAAAAGGAACACACCAGCTTTGCACTTGACCACTCCTTAAACGGGAGCACACGTCCTATTTTGACAACATGAGCTCCAGGAGTAAAAATGACACTTGCGTCAAGTGGAAAATAGGACAGACAACTGCGCCGCATGCCAAAATGCTGTGAGCCAGGTAACTGGTATCCAAGTGCTTACCCACCTTCTAGCCAAGTGAGCAGCAGGTTGCCGTGTGTCCACTGATGAATCCAGTGCTGCAGAGCACAGCACTTACGCTCCACCTCAGACTCAGTTTTCACATCAAATCTGCCTGTTTGATCCAGGACAGAGAATTTCTGATAGACTCCTGTCAGATCAGCCTCCACTGTGGCGTAAGGGACAGTGTTTGCTGGACGATAAATCAAGTAGACTGGATTCACCCTGTGTAAAGATTTCCAGGATTTAAAGAAAATGTAAAGACGGTAATAGTGCATGAGCTGTCAAATAATCAAGAGGATGTTTACTCATGATGTAAAGCAAATTGATCACACTTACTCAAGAGGGGGACCAAAGTGCTCAATCACCCTTGCCTCAGCAGCAAAGATCTTGCAGTACTCACGAGCCAAGTTCTGGATTTTACACTCCTGTGTGTGAAACATTGGAAAATATCCAGTTGAGATAAGCCCTGCCTACGCAGATGTGTTTATGTAATCTTAACTGGATTACCACCACTAATCCTCCATGACACCTGATTATTAACTCCAAGATAGGTTTGCAAGTTGATGTAGTGATGTATGTTATCTTAAGAAGACACACATCATGACAGACAAAGCTTTTCTTACTCACCTGCTTGACAATCTCAAGGTTCCTGTCAATGAGGCAGCTCTCCCCTTTGCCCCCATAGGAGATTGGGTTGGAAACTTTAATGATACATGTGTTCCCAGACTCGAAAACAGGCTCCAGACCATAGATGACCTTTGCCCTCCAGACTTTATGTGAACATCCATCACCAATCCGTGATTCCTGCATCATTATACGGCCAAAGAATTTGTTACCCCAGACGCCAGAATCAGCCACACCCCTGCTGTAGATCAGGGGCATCATTTCAATTTCTTCTCCAACTGAGCACAAAAAAGAGCAAAAATGGCTGTGAGGAAAGTGTTTGACTTTTGTTTCATGCAGGAAAGAAAACAGATCAAAACACTGTAAATCATATCTTACCACTAAGGTCCTCACGCAAGGAAAATCCAGCCAAAACTGTAACACAGAAGGCAAGGCCAAGTGAGACATGTTCAAGCCAACTAATATGGGGGGCCAATATTTGATGTAAAACGGGAGGTAAAAGAGTTCTTACTGTCTGCACTGAGGAGATAGTCTGTTGAGTCAGTCCCGTATTCATTGGTGATTGTGCATCCATAAACTCCAGAATCTTTGCTTGATGCCTGAACTATGGCAAGGTTGACCTGAGCTTCATCCCCGGCCCTGAAAAACAAATGAAGAGGGATGAAAAAAAGCTTTGTTGAAGCATAAATGGGTGAAGTGTTTTTTACTTTGTGAGATGGAGTAATAAGAATACTTATTCTTCTTACAACCACGTAGACAAAAGGACCTTCTTGAAAAGAAGATGCCACATCTCCAGAGGCTAACTCTAATAAATTTATATTCAGCAGAGACAAATATGATGATGACAGATTTATGATCTGGTCCATGGATATGTCACTCCCTTCAACTCTTATTTTAGTTTCTACCCACCTAATTACCTCCGCCCACACCCCCAACATAGCTTTGGTGGATGGTTGTTCAACATGAGAGCGGCAACACTCAAGATTTCCAACTGCTAAACAGAGTTTTTTTTCCTTGCCACTGTTACTGTAAGCCTCCTACAGGTGCACTGCACTGTAGGTTGTTCTAGTGCTGCACTCATGGTGGAGAATATGGCTTCAGCATGCTCTACTGTAGAGCATCTTTAGATAACACTTGTTATGAATTGGCGCTGTACAAATAAAGACTGGTTGATTGGTTGATCAATGCTCCTCCTTAAACAACACAGAAAAAAGGCTGCTCCCTAGTAGTTACTGCACATGCCTCCATGAGGTGTATCACTGCCAGACACTGAGTACACCACTGGGTCAAAAACAGGGGTGTACATTTGAAAGAATATTGGGATATGTTACTTTTTCTTCAGGGGTGAGGATAGAATATATCTCAATGCACACCAAGAACAGTGTTATATACACTACTTTTTTAAACAGTTATGAATTTTTGTTCCTTTTTGATAGTATTAGAAATACACAATATATTTGGCATACGAAATGCATTCTCTAATCAGAGTTATTAATACAAAGTATGGTCCGTGCAACATTGATAAACTATCAGGCAGAAATAATAACGATACATGTAACAGAGATAGAGAATCAAATTAGTTATTTCCTTCTAAATAGTTAACTGATTAAATATTGTTATCGTGCTTTAAAATGTTAACGTTGTGTTGCACAGCAAAATATTGGGATATATTGGTGTACAGATATTTTCCACCTTTGGAGCACCAGAGACACCAAGACGGGCACAAGGCTTTTTCAGCTTTGAGGCTGTCAGAATTAGGCTCGCATATATCAACTTAAACAACTTTTTGATCAATCTGGGGGTGGGGGAAATCACTCTCCTTGGGTACAGCTTATGTTTAGCAAAACCCTAAAGGTAACAACAAAAAGCTGCAGAGACTTTTAACCCCCAAATAAAGTCAATTCATCCTAAAGTCTTCTGTTATGGTGCTTTTCCATTTGTGTATCTGCACAACTCCATTTGGCCCTGCACAGTTTAGGTTCTCTCTGTTTTGTTTTCTAACATAGTATAGACTTTGTCAGTACCTCTCTAAGGAAGGCAGGGTCATCGTAGCATAGCTGCCATGGCACCCTCACAACAACAAAGGGGATATCTTGTTCACATGGACGACGTGTTAGTGGATGCCAAAAATTACAACTCCTCTAACAATGCCTTTCAAAGGTGTGAAGACATTCAGACTGAGGGAACTACTTTTATAAGTGTTTTGAACATGTTTAAGTTCTTTAAAAATCTACAGGTATTTTTGTAGACACTAAAGAAACTTACTGTCTTTTAATCCAAGCAATCTCCTCTTCATTTTTGTACCATTTGATTGTAGAATCACTAAGAACATTGAAGAACTGGCACCACAGTTTCAAATGTCCTGAGGCATCTGCATAGGATTCTCCCCGGATCTTGCGAATTACTTGAGGAGCTGGAGTTTGACAGATTAAACGAAAACAGTGTGTTATTGATCAAACATTTGACATTTTAAGCTAACATAATATGTATATATATATATATAAATATATATGTATATATATACCAGTGAGATAGAGTCTTTTTTTTTCTTTTTTACTGTTAGTTATGTTACCATTAGAAACTCAGTTGCCGTTCTTCACTTCCACATTCAAAATGAAACCCTTCATACACTGAACACTGAAGTGACATTATTAAGAAGAATACTTTGACAAATGTGAATCTGACTTGTACTTCTCACTGTAACTGTGCTACTTTTAGTAAGATCTACAATGGTGACACATGTTTTGAGAAGGTTTAGTTATAAATTAAAGGTAAAAACACCTAAAGAAATGACCAAATTGTATGTCTCCATGGAAACAAAGTCAAATTAATAGATCTTTTTTTGGATTCCAGTAATGAGTGTGTAACTACTTAGTCAAACACATGCAAACAATGTTCTTATCACAGTCCAGTTTTTATAAAATCATCATTTACCAAAAACAACAACAACAAAAAACAACCTGAGTGGTGGTTACCAAAGGTAAACTGTAAAAACATGTATATTTCCAATCAGACAAATAGGTTAGATTTTCAAATACAATTCCCATAATAGAAGTGGAGACTGTTAGCAGTTTGAATAACAAGGAGCAATGTTAACTCTGTGTTAGTCAGTGGCTCTGATGAGACAGCCAAAACTCAGCTGGGAGAGGAGATGAGCAAGAGGGTCGCTTATCACTCAGCGCCTTAAAGAGGCCTGAGTGGGGTTTTGGCAGGGTCTATTTCTGAGGGCCAGATGCCGAACCATCAGAAATACAAATCCTCATCCAGGAGTAGATTTAGTGATTTCGAGGCCCCAGGCAACCAGCCACAATGAAGGGCTCTTGACTGGAACAAGGACTTGTATTGTGGACAAACTTTTCAGAAGTGAAATATTTATGTCATTTATATATATGTAAATATATGTATATATATATATATATATATATATATATATATATATATATATATATATATATATATATATATATGTGTGTGTGTGTGTGTGTATATATATAGTTACATACATACATATATACATATATATGTACTTACATAAATATCAGATAATGATGCTATTGTATAATAATAATAAAATAGCATAATATTATTATATATTATTATTATAACTATTGTTATTATTATTATCATGATCATTATTATTATTATTAACTTCCTTCATTTGACCATGCTCTTTCAAACTAAAAATGAGCAGTTTTTATTTCAATTATAGCCAAAAAATTCTCATGTTCTAAGCATAACAATTGCTAACATGGACAGTTTTGTTTAAAACGATGCCTGGAAACCACAGTTTGTTTATCAATATGATTAGACTTTTATTCAGTATTTAGTGGTAGGAGTGGAGAAAAAAATAGATAAGTGACTATCTTACCTTTAAATGGGTCTTGCTTGTCCTTCTCAACAGGCTTCCCCTCAGTTTTGGGCATTTGTATCTCCTGACTGGGCAGCTGGCTCGATGCTTGAGTCTCAGGTGCCGTTTTCTTCCTGCTTAAGATGGGCGAATGCCTCTCTGTGAGGGATGTTGGCTCACTAGGCTGCAGCAGAGGTGAGCGTCGGGATAGGCCAGGAGATGTGGATACCTTAACAGGACTTGCGGAAAGTCTGTTGCTCTGTACAGAAACTTCTGTTTTAGGACTTTGGCTATCAACTGTTGATGTGTTGTCTGGGACATCCTCGGGTTTGGCTTTTGATAAAATGATTTTGCGTCTGGCACCAGAGGCCAGCTCTTGAGGCGTGGCAGAGGGAATAGGAGAAACACAATTTCTTCTTTTTGATAATGGACTGGCCTCAGGAGTCAGACTGGCTGGAGAGCTAGTCCTTGAAGAATCTTGAGAAGTAAATTGAATATTATTTTCTTGTATGTTCATACTTTGGGCACTTACAGCGGGGGACTTTGATGAAATCTGTGAGCTGTTCTTTGCTTCTTCCACTTTGTTTTGATCTAAAAATGTTGCAGAATCGACTCCACTTCTTCCTCTTTCAGCTTCACTGTTGAGTGTAATCTCTGGAGTTAACCTTGTCACTTTTATGCCTGTGCTTGGAGCAGGTTCAGCTTCAGCTTGGCCTAAACCAGTAATATTTGCCCCTTGGCTACCAGCCTTTATAGGCGTCACTGTAAGTGGAGTCTCTGGTTCTCGAGTAACAGCTCCAGAGAGTTTTGATACTGGGCTATAAATCATCTCCTCCTTTGGTGGGAAACTGACACTTTGACCACCAGAAGAGGAAACATCAGTGGAATGTTCAGGAGGAACCACAGGCAATACCTTAGTGTCCGTGCAAACATCCATCGCACATTCATTCTGTTTCATGGCACTATTATTCAGCCCGTCAGTCTTTGCAGTGGTGTCAGTGTCTTCTCCAGAGATGGGTGTGGTAACTGTTTGTTTTTGTGGAGGTGGTGAAGCTTCAACCTGAGTTGGACTTAGTTCCTGATCAGTTTTGTTTAGTTGATGGTAAACCTCCATGAGGGTTGCCTTCAGGTTTCTGAGAGGAGCAAAGTCAATCAATGTCTCCTTTGCCTTTGGGAGCGTTGACTTTGCCACTTCTGGCTTTAAGTTAATGTCTTTTATCTCCATGCATGCTTCAGAAGCAGGTGGCTCTTGTACGTAGTCAGCATGGAGTGGTAAGGTGGTCAATGATCTGGCGAGAGTAGACTCCAGGGCCTTTATTTGTGCTCTTAAAATTTCAGCTATTGATATAATTTTTGTTACAGGTGTTGTTATCTCTTGTATTTCTTGCACTGGTGATTGGCATGAGATTGTGTTTTCTTGAGTTTTAGTTTGGAGCAGCACTGATTGCTCATTTGTAGTTGGCTCTGGATGATGTATTTCTGTTGTGGTTTCCTCCACCAATCCTTGAACCTGTACATTCTTCTTGCTTTCTTTTTCAGGGGTATCCACAATGACAGCATTAGTTTGCTGATCTGCTGCTTTTGTGATCTTTTCTGTGTCTGTTTTTACTCTCACATGTGAAGCTGAAATGTCTGTCTCCATTTCAACCACCCTCTCCTGTGGGGCCCACCTGTCAGACTGCGCTAAAAACCTACCATCCCCGTTACTCTCTACCTTCTCATCAACTTGTATTTCTGTGCCTTCAACAGTTTTTATGGCTGTATCAACTGGGCTTTGCTTGGCGATGGAAGAAACTTTACACCCTTGGGGGCTCTCAGCATGAGCAGGGCTTTGGAGGGATGACTTGTGCAGGTCTGTATAAAGCAGCGTATGGATTTCATTTGATCCTCTGGTATGATCTCGTGTGTCCTGTGTCATTATGTTATCAGCCACTTGAGGAACACTGTGCAAAGAATGGGTCTGGTTGTCATCTGTCTGTGTCTCTTTTTTATATGGAGTCTTTTGTGGCGGTTGTGCGTCCGTTGAATGCTGGTAGGGTTGAGGCTTGAGGATGACAGGTGCATCATTCCTGGTCATCTTTGTTTGGGCCTGTGTAACCTTGGGACATAACACATCAGAGGTTTCCATGCTGTAAATACTCATCTCTAGCCGTGCAGCACATGGAAAAACACATGTAATTTTAAAAACAGCAACAGGGTTACTAGCACCATACAGAGAACATAATGGAAAGACCTTTAAGTAAAAAAAAATGTATGAACTCAAAAATAGATTTTAGTGAGCCACGGTAAGCTTCTTTCCACCTTTTCTTTTAGTTTTAGGTTCACAATGCTATGAAAACAGAAAAAAAAAATGTGTTAGTGAACAATTTCTTTAATAATTCAATGTTTAATCCAAGTTTTTTTTTTTAAATGGAAAATTAAAATCTCTACAGTCATTACAAAATGACAAACCCTTTGTGATATTTTGTTGAGTACTTGTATCTCAAAAATTTTCAGTAGTTTTTAAAGCCAAAGAAATCCTCCATTTTTATAGCTGCAATGATCAGTAAACACA
This sequence comes from Cetoscarus ocellatus, assembly GCA_037902135.1. Taxonomy (NCBI): domain Eukaryota; kingdom Metazoa; phylum Chordata; class Actinopteri; order Labriformes; family Labridae; genus Cetoscarus; species Cetoscarus ocellatus. Next base: position 1,027,606 of record JBAMNC010000394.1, on the reverse strand, counting down.
ATGACTGAGCCTCCATAACTGGTGGGATGTGTTTAAAACTGTCTAGGTTTTGTTTTGGTTAGAGTTGATTTTAGACAGCGATGTATTACTTTTTGTTGGGTGGCTCCGGGGGGACTTAACATTTCTTAGATACAACTAGGGGGTCTAAGATGAACTGTACAAAGCAGTTAACAATAATTTCCACTTTGCAAGATACTCCCCAGGCTTTCTGGGATTGCTGGCAGCATGATACACATGAAATCCACTTTTAACAACTTTCCTCCCCCATTATATGAAATTTATTTCTTAAATGGAAATGTTGGATTGCTGTTTTCATCAGATTAAGTCCTAAATTGAAAACAAACTGTTGAAGTTAAAGGTGGGTGATTGTGTTGGTTAGTTATTGAATGCCACCTTTTGTTATTATTTCGGTGAAGAGTCCTTTTGTACCTGCTGTTCCTTTAAAATTTTTATTTTAAACGTAATTAATCCTTCTGGAGCAGGGAAAACGTCTAGTTCTCAGAGACCACAGAGAATTTACAGAGGATTTTCAAAAGAGAAAACATGTTCAAATTACTTGATCACCTAAAACATCATCCTAATAAGCCTTCAAATCATTCTGTTATTAACTCTTGAGACTCCGGGCCGTTTTTACTGTTTTAAGTTCTTTGGGTTTTTTTTTTTTTTGTGGTTGTAATTATGTATAGAACCTCAACACTTTCAAGCAAAATCATGGTTTCTGACAACCTGGACTATCAGAATATTTATGGTGTAATGATGTCTGATTAACATTTGAAAAGTTGTATGACTGTAGCTTAAACTCAACCTTATCCTGATGGCTCATGTAAGACATCCGTATGAGCATGGCTGAGTTGTCAGCAAAAATATTTCTTGACTATTAGTTAATGACGTCAGGTTCACGCACCTGTTCCATGACTGGCCTCTATGCACATGTTAAGACTGTTTGCACCTTTACACTTAGAACTGTCTCTGTATTTAAAGAAGTGATATACCCTGTTTCTTCACCTGCCATATTTGATTTCTGACCCCTTTTTCCCATCATGACTTGCTTTGTGAGAACCCCTTCCTGTCATAAAAGAAAAATGTCAGGCTGTACAGATCAAGTCAGATTAGCAACTGAGGTTGGTGCCGTTATTTAATTTTCAAAAACCTTTCAGGGGTGCATGAGTGAAAACAGATTAATACCCAGTCCATAATAAAAACCTTGTTGGAGTAATATGCCTGGTGAAACATAAGAAAAGCTCGGTTATGTCTGTGCTGTATGAGCTTTGAGTTAAACTTTAGTAATATGTACACTCTGTTTTTGAGCTGGAACCTTTTTCAGATTAGCATGAGGGGGTCTTGTATCTTATTTCTTCCTATCACAGAAACAACTGGTCATCAGTTTTGTTAGAGTTCAAAGGTCGTCTCCCTTCACTGAGTCCTGTGCACATCACTTAAAAAAGCAAATCAACTTATAATGTTGTCATTATTACATAAAGAAAAGTTTGCATGGAACTCTGATATAACAAGTGTATCACATGTATGGAGGCTATTTTATGTTTGAGTGTAGCTGCAGAAGAATGTGGATCATTTTAAGAGGCGCTTCAGCCGTGCAGTGTTTTCTCTCAACACTCACTGCCGTCAGAGTTTAGCCATGCAGATGGAGATGGGACAGTTGCATAAGCAGCGGGAAATAAAAATTTACAATTAAAAAGGAAAAAAGTGCTTATTTATGTTTCTAAAGTACCCTCAGTGTTGGGTAAGTTACTTTGAATTGTAATAAGTTACTATGACTTATTACGCCTTTTAAAAATATAAATTACTTGACTTTTTACTATGAATAAACGGCATCTAATTACATCTGTGTAGATTCTCATTCATCCAGGTCATGGTCATTCTGAAGATTCAAAAGCAAGGCAACTGGACTGTGTAGAGTTTGTTGGGAAGACGTTTCACTTCTCATCCAAGAAGCTTCTTCAGTTCCAAATGGCTGGTGCTGGAAGCAGATATTCTAGCAAGATAAATATCTGCTTCCAGCACCAGCCATTTGGAACTGAAGAAGCTTCTCGGATGAGAAGTGAAACGTCTTCCCAACAAACTCTACACAGTCCAGTTGCCTTGCTTTTGAGGCATCTAATTACTTTACTTTTACACTGAATATTACTTTTAACCTCTTCAAGAAAGTAAATCAGATTTAAAATTTAATTTATAACGGACAAGTTGTTCTTTGCATCTTATAGCAATTCTTCTGTACTTCAGATATGTTGGTAAAACAGTTAATTCAATATGATTTAAAAGTAAGATACTTCAACAAAAGTGTAAATTGTAAATTGATGGTTTCTATTTTTGTTTAATAAAACAGAATATAATTAATGCCCTGCATTTTTGTATTTCTTTGAGTGTATATATTTTACCAACACAAATTTTTGGAAAATTAATTTTAAGTTTAAACAACTTAAATGTTTGAGTTAAATGGTACAAATTTTAAGTTTTAACAAGTTAATAAATGTAGTTTAATGGATGACAAATGTGTCTGATTGTAATTAAGAAAATAAGTACATATTACTTAAAATATTAAGTTGTCTGGTTCACAAGGGAAGGTTGTTTTTACAACAAATTTCAAGTACAAATAACTTGTCTTTTGGTAGATTCCACTTAAAAAGTTAAGCCCTGACCATTTGGAATTGCAGTTGAGTTTACTTAAAATAATTGATTAGTTATTTCATTACTTAAACCATTTAAGTGCAATCACTTGCCTCAAATTTTTTGAATAAAGTCAACTTATCTGGGTTAACAGTGTAGGCCAAAACTCAAAATAAAGGCAACACTTTAAGGTGATATAGTACAGCTCACTGTTTCACTCTTAATCTCGATGCTTCATTAAACAATTGGCTAGTCTGTGTGCACACATAATCATGATAATAATAATATAACAACGTGACAAGACAAAAAGGGACTGAGCATTACTTTGACCAGAAATTTAGACATTATTAATCTTCTAAAAATGTTATTCTGTCCACAACAGTGTAAAGATTACAAAAATGTTGTACTCCAGTAAAAGTACAGTTACTTTGGTAAAATTCTACTGAAGTACAAGTGAGATTAGTATTACCTGATTGTACTCCATTAAAATAGGAACTTCATTTAAAAAGTATAAGTAATGAGTACTTTGAGTACATTTCAAAAGGCCAACAGAGTTTGATGAGTCAGCTGCTTATTGGTATCAGTATTCGACATCACAGGAGACATTTGAATAACATAATAAAATGCACCCACTGAGAAACACTTTGTCCCAATACATATGGAATCAAAAATTTAAGTTATCAGTGAAAATGCCTTTTGTACTGTCTGAGTCAGAGTTTTACACAAGCACAGTTTTGTCTTAACAGACAGAATGCAGAATAATGAATATAGAAGAACAACTGACCCTGATAAATATAAAATTACAAACTTAAGTGTCGACATATATATTTTTGACACTAATTTTTTTTAATGAACCGTCAGTTTGGAAGTGTGTGAAACCCTTGTGGATATCCTGTTTCAGATTCATGGGTAAAGAGTCTTAAAGCAATATAATTCTAACACAAAATATACTATCATTGTTGCATATTGTGATACTAAACTTTGTATCAATATTGAAGTTAAATTTTGGTATCCTCACACCAGCTGATGGAAAACTAATGCAGCTCAGAACAATACATCCTAAAAATATACAAAAGTAAAAGTAAAAGTACAAATGCACAGTAAAGCTATTCAGCCACAGTAAATATGAAAAATGTTTGTTTCTACTTTCTACCCCTGTCCTAACACTACTAGTTTCAAAAGAAAAAACATCACTGTAAGGTAACTTGTTTCTGCTCAACACTGGGTAATAAAAAAACCCTGTAGACTGTTTTAAAATTAGATAATACATTTTTGTCTTTATGTTGTTACAGTGCATGTACTCAAGATGAATTTAAAGATTTATGTCAATGGTGGACAACAGACAGCCAGGTCAACGAAATTCCAAGCAAATTCCAACAACCAACTGCAGCTTGAAAACCTTTTCTCACCTAAATTAAATAATGTGCAAACATGTACCACCTCCTTCAGTACAAAATAAACAAGACTGGACTATCACCTGTCAATAATAAGGATAAGAAAATAAAAACACATTTCGGTTCATTTTGTATAGGGCTTTGTCTAAAATCACTCCCTGCTCACTATATAGTGAACTTTATTGCAATCACACCATTTTGTAGTGCTGTCTGAAATCTGAGAGAGCATAAAAGAGATCCCACAATGCCTTCTGAATACAATGATGGCAAAATAAATCATCATTGCTGTTCAAATCTTTAATGACTGGAGTGCGATGTGCGGCTGCACTCAGACAGACAAAAAGGGGTAAACCAGCACAAATATGGAAAACTAAAACACAGAAAGAATCATATTTTGGGGCACTTTTACAGACATTTTACTGAAATATTTTTGTCTATATCTGTTTTGAATAAGGGGACTGATCTTTTGATGAAAGTATTTGTTAAATGGAGCGTATGGCCTGAATGCACAAGTCAACAAAAAAAGTGTAAAATGTTGCACAATCTGAGTTTCATTTAAAAAAACACATGGCTTAGAAGTCAATTGTGACCATTTTCAGTTAAAAAAAAAAACATCAATTTGACCGTTATTTATCAATCCGAACGTGCCAATTTTGAGTGATGATGACATTGTTAACAGCCAGAATACTAGCTCTGTACAAATATACAAACTACTTTTGTACAAGGGCTAGTATTTTGTTCACACAAACTTTGGGGCCTGGATTTTAAAACAAAGTGAAAAAATAAATATTTAATAACATACTTTAATAATATACAATATTACTGTATATTTGATGATATACTGTGATGCTGTCCACACAAAAACGCAGAAAAGCACTGTTAAACATTATTATTGCCTTGTAATCCTGTCTACTGGGGAGCATGTTTTGTAAATATTTCTTTGTTTGTGTTTCAATTTGAGTCATATCTGATAATCTTGATCAAAACCTGTTCTTTAAAGGTTTTGTGGGTTCTCCTGTTGGTTTCAACAACTGTTATTACCACGGCAAAAACAGAGCAAATGGCCATGGGACACCAGTTAAAGAAGTCACTTATGAAACAATAACACTGGGTCTTGACCAGAGTGTCGGCAGCATTTCAATCAGGTGTTTCTAATTCAGCATCATAGTCAGGGAGCAACAAAAAATATGTGCTGGCATGTAAATAGTCCAGTTATCAACAATTTTAAATGGCGGCAATGTCGGCTGCAATACATGTAAACAACAGAGGGAATGCATAGAGTGCCATCACCCTGTGAAGAGGTTGGCCCAGAGTAGGACATTTCGGGCCAAAATGCCATTTTCCCTTTTTTCCCTGTCCACACAGAGATACCTAAAACAGCTTTTTTAAAAATGAAAAAAAGTAGGAGACTCCTACACTGATGTGCATATGATATTAATCCTCTCAGCTCTTGGAAATTAACTGAATAGGATTCCCCAAAATATTAATCAGTCACTGCAGAAGAACTTTCACTTTTCCATGTACTAATACTACAGAGAAAAGGCAATTCCAAATTTCTAAGAAGTCTTACCCTCAGATCTTTAAATTAACCACATCAAATGCACTAAATTAGCGTACCTGTTTCATCAGTCAACATGTGCGTCATTTCATTCTTGTCACACAGCGAGCATACTTGCAGAGGCTATTATTAGCTATAGGATGCTTGTGTTACTTATGAGGCCTGTGTTGGCAGCACAAAGCACTCATGAGATCATGCCACAAACTTCACCCACCTCTCTCAGCAGCGCTGGCCCAGACACAGACACATTTTTATGGTGGGGGCTTGTTTCCGTCTCAGACAGCTGATCTGCAGACACTTCATATAGATGCTGAGGCAAAACAGTCTGGTTTTCACATGATGCATTCACTAACCGAGCACCTCTGTGTGCTAAAGGTCCTCCTGCTGACGTACTTGACTTCTTGTCCACATCCATGGCAGTAGCACGTTCTGTTTCAGAAATGTCCTCTTTGACTTTTCTTTGTTGTTTCACCTCCGCTGCACTTGGCTGTTGTTTTGCTGATGTAAAACGAGGGTTAATTTTTGGTGTTTCCAATTTTTCTTTTTTATTTCTGCTTCCATCATCCTTCTCATTTTTTGCAACTTGTTTTCCCATAGTTCCTAGCTTGGAGAAAATTTTGGATGGATTAGTCGCAGGAGGTACTGAAGGATTGGGCAGTTCTTTGTGTGAGGGCAAGGCTACGTCAGAAGATACTTTTTTATCCTCTGAAGGCCTTTTCGATGTAATAGTAGCAGGAGGTACTGAGGGAGCAGGAGATTTTTTGTGTGAAGGTGAGGTCACCCTAGCAGATACTTTCCTATCCTCTGAGGGCCTTTTGGATGCAATAGTGGCAGGAGGTAGTGAAGGAGCCTGGGGCTCTTTGTGTGAAGGCAAGGATCCTCCAACAGATCTTTTTTTATCCTCTGAAGGCTTCTCAGTGAGGAATACCGCAACTTTTCCTGATTTCTGAGGTTGCTCCCTCACATTTCTGGTGTTCAAATCCACAGCTGATGAACATACAGTGTCTTCTACTTCCATAACCTCATCTGAACCCCCCTCAGATCTCCCTGGCTCTGTAGAGTTCAGAGCATCAGAGGATAAGGCCCTTCTCTCCTCAGTTGTCCTCTCTCCTGGAGTGTCTAATTTTGCAACCTCAGCACTGTTCGAAATTTTAAGCTTCTTTTTGACAAAGGGAGTTTTGGGTTTGTGTGCCGTAAAGATCTTCTGGGCTGAGTCATACATGTATGTCCCACTCTTGTTCATATTTTCGCTGGTGGCTGGTGACACTTCTCCGTTAGTGATGGGGACAGGTTTTTCTTCCACCTTTTCCACAGTTTCCACCTCCTGTACCCTGGCTTCTGTCACCATGGGTACGGTCTGAGGGCTCACCTCAACGCCCTCATCTTCTGTGGAGCTTGGTGCGCTGAGAAAGGCATCCATCGTCGAGCGGCGTTTCCTCAGTGTACGGTCTGGACTGATGGTACGGAGAGGCTCCTGGTTTTCTTTACCTTCAGCTTCCTTGTGTTTGTTTTCAGCCTTTTGTTTGAGTTTGCCAAAGTAGCGCTGGTGGATCTTGAACTCGTTCATTTCACCCACTTCAAGAACTCCTGAGCAGGACACGATACCTTTGCTGTTGCTTGCTGAGGCCTGGTATATAGCAGCATCATCCACAGTGCAACTACAAGCAAAGAAAACCAAAGTTTAATTAAAGTGAACTTAAATTAACTCAGAAAACAGTCAAAGTTGAGAGCTTCATTTGTGAATGACAGCATCAGAGGGTAATTGGTTAAGTGGAGTTTGGCTAAAACTAATGTTAGCAATGCTATCACTGCAAACCTTTGGTCGTAACAATTTTTTTTTTTGTGCTTAATGTGGTTATGCAATGTTCTGTCCAGTGGTTGTGTTAGAGTAGGCTATAACCTAATACAACTTACATAGAACTTAGACCAAGCCCTTGACTGGGATTTTTGGCCTGTATTGATAAAATGTGTGAAGAATAATTTACCCATCTTTTCAATCTGGAGCCAACAGTTTAGTCATCCAACTTACACTGTTAAGTCAGCTAACCAGTACAACTATACCGGTGCACATTCACTAATATCAATAGTTATAGTGACCTTTAGTTTTACATAATGTTAGAAGAAAAATTTCTCAGCATTTTTACTATATTACATTCACTAGCCAGGGATGAACATTATGCCTGATGACTTTGGTCTTTGGCCTTTGACCTCAAAGATCAATCAGTTCAGAGTGGTAAGAGTATACATTAATACAAATATTTGATTCATTTCATCAATTAGAGGCACTGTGTTGACATATATGGTCTGGTGAGTGGAGTGATGAACTACCCAAAAAACATAATGGAGGCATGAAAAATTAAGTTTCAGGTGAATGGGATTTTTTTTTTTTTTTGCCACAAACTACCTTTAAAAAACCACAAACTCTGTCATGACTACTGAAAAGTTTCATGTGCTCACCAGAGAGTGCAGTGTGTGTGCATAAGATATAATCTATAATTGACTGATTTGACAGTTTCCCGCAATATTCCTCAGTGGAAAGCATTAAGTGTGCTCATGCAATGCTATGAAAGTATCTTTTGTCATCTTATTGAGCAGGTAAGTCAAAGAGCTTCATTTGCACATAAAAATACTCTCTTGTAAGCATACACACAGGTTAGTTTATGGTTAGCTCCTGAAATATACTTTTTATTTATATTTTGTCTATTACCCCTGAAAGTCTCATAAGAACAGTAAAGGCCCATTCACACCTCAATGAATTGTAGCTGATGTTGACCAGTGTTGAGAAACCATCAAATCTTGGTGAAAGTACATTCACAGGGTCAATTCTGCTGTGTTCAATGCAGGTCAACATAACTTAAGTTCTATCAGAGTGATACATTGTGCTAGTATGATATTCCCTTGGCCTCCTGAGTAATTGTAGATGGATTTCAAATGTTCGCCACATAGATGCAGCACATGAGTAGCGTGCTCAACTTAGGGGAACTTTGGCCTAACTGAACTGAACATTGTACAAATTTATTGTGTCCACCATATAAAGGGGACATATAACCATTGACGTGAAAGTCATTTCAGCATGTGCAGCTGGTCTCAGTATTACGACATCACGCTTAGAGGACAATAGACAGCTGTCCCCAAAAGGAACAAATAAAGTGGTAAAACAGGGGTGTAGTCCTGAAGAGGAAGTAGCTAGAGTTGACAGAGATGAACACAGCTGTAAGTGAGGGTAACAAAGGTAAGCAGAGGTAAACTCTTGCTTATATTTACAAGTGTGTTTGATCAAAAGTCAGAAATTTTAAGGCATAAGTCAAAATTTTCCACAGACCTGATGAAAGTCAGTCTTGTCCAACTGATGTTAACCAACATTAATTAGTTCTGCGTGGCCTGACTTAGCTCAATGCAGCTTGACATTTACTATACGCCACCAAAACATCAATGTGTAAATGCAGCTTTACAATCGATTACCCCATCAGAATGTGCTTTTGTATACTTACTTGTAAATGTGAAGGGAATGGCTTTGTCCGTTGCGGAATACTTCATATTTAGGCAGTCCACAGTATCTGTCTAACTGCATATCATCCTTGTACCAAAGAACTTGGGGAGTAGGGTGTCCTGAAAAAGAACAATTAATCTATCAACCATAAATCAAACATACACAGAAAAAACTCTGCAGTTTGGTTATACTGCACATTCCTCAAATACCATCTAGTACATTACAAACATATAGAATTAGAAAGTTCTGTATCTAAAGCCTCTTTTTTGCAACAAAGCTAGAATTTGTGCATTCACCTCTTAAAATATCCCATATTCTCATTAGCATGCCATTATATCACTTTTTAAATGCCATATTAATTCTGTACTTCTACAGTAATATGACATGTTAATTTACACCGTAAAGTTTGAAACTATGATTTACCTGTAACCACACAGGAGAACTTGACGTTGCAGTTCTCAGACACAGCTCTGGATTTGAGGGTGATCTCAAAAGCCGGCTGTGTTTCCTCCGTTAACTGTGCTATCACACTGCAGAGAGTGCTCCTGTGAAACAGAAGAAAGATAGTTTATCCAGTATCCAGGGATTTTTTTATGATCATTAAAATAAAATGTACAGACACAAGTTTCTTAAAAATTAGAGAGTTTTGAGTGAGTAGAATTTATCTTAGAATGGTCATTTTTTATTTGTATTGACATTGAAATAAATCAGATTCATAGTCAGACAATTTTATTGATCCCAGAAAGGTAATTAAAAAACTGAAGGAACTACACAGTCATTGGACAAACAGAGTCACATGTCTTTAACAGCAGAACAGAAAAAGCATGGGTTGCCAATGGGGTCACCAAATGAAGCAAGATTACATGATGTTCGGGGCAAAGAAAACAGAGAAACAAATGTTTGTCTCCATATCTATGGTTGTGTATTTGTAGCGTGGCATGGACTCTGAGTAAATAATTATACCATATGGCATTAATTATAAACATTAAGGCTATATTAACAATAATGAAGAGGTCAGGGGTATTGAACTGTCACAGCATGTGGAAATGAGGAGAACACATAACACACATGTGCTAATATGAAATGATGTGGGCTTGCATGCATAAATGATGTTTGTATGTACTTTGGTCTGCTGATCCATGTCTGCTGTTGACACCCAGCTCGTTGTTGGCTTCGTTCACAGTTAAAGGATCCTTTTACACTTCACTGAATGTTACTCATGATTAATCAGACAACACAAGACATTAGGACAGTCCCAATCAAACACCGCTGTGTGTATACCACATGACTTTTAGCATGCAATACAGCATGTGCTGCTTATGTTTTACTCTCAAAATATCATGGCAGAGACACACTGATTTTAATAAACATAAGCCCGTACTGATACAAATGTTCAACGGAACAATTTGTCAGGTTTCACCATAAAGACAGATCACAGATATCCCAACAGATGCCTCCTTTTACCCAATGAAAACATCTTTTTTAAAAAAATCAGATGTCAAAACAGAGGGGCTAGTGTTTGTCAACAAGGACAATATCAGCTGATGCTAATTGGAGCAATGCATCTGTGCATCCCTGTCATACAGTAATGACGGCATGAAAATTTATATTTAGAAAATAGTTTTTAACCCTCTTGTGTCCTTAAAAAAATCAACATAGTGTTGCATCCCAAAAGTAAATGCATTAGAAAAGACATAAAGCCATCAGCAATAAAATTCTAATATGGGGCTCTAATTTTTAAGTGGTTTTTCAAAGAAACCCATGCACAGAGACTCTGTCCTTCTGTCCAACTCTATTCAGTCTCTTTACCTCCAATAAAATATGGTATTACATACATATATACATTCATATGTAAATAAATGTACATATATATACACTCATATATGACCAGTGCATAGTTCTTCAAACTCTTGCCAAAACCTGAAATAGTGGCGTAAATATTGTTTCCTTTGTGAAATATTTTCAGTATTGTACTTTGTTTTCCATTTAATGAAGAGATTTTACCAACTTCTGGTAAAATTGCTGCTAAGGTAGGCAGCATCCATAGTAATCTTTTTATGAGCAGCAATTGCCTACAGGCTTGCAGTCACTGATCATTGATCAGTGCCTCTGCAGACACAGCTTAATCTTTCCAGCCTGGAGCTTTGAAAGTTCTGCCAGATTACAAACATTCAATCAGGTGATTCCAGCTGCACTGCAAGGTTAGTGGGTTTCGGAGGGACCTCAGAATAGCAAGATAGCTAAGCTAACATTTCGCTCAGCTCATAGGCTATCTCCTCTCAGTTGCCAATGCTGTTTGTCAAGTTACTTTGTACAATTGAAAATAACTTGTTGATCAAGTTTTGTATGGGAGCTTACATACTTTTGCCGCATTGTGAACCTGACTCATATTTTCCTGCAAAGATGTGGTTAAACACTATCTAAAGCTATTACCTCAACAGTTTCAGATGTATAACTTTTAGGGGAAAAGTTTGGTGGTATAATCAGCTAAAACAAGCTAGCTAACATTGGGTGCGAGTGCTGGCATACAGCTTGTTTGCAGCTTATGCATCTTTTTAAGAAATATTAATAAATATGTTACATTTTTTGAGGGCACAATCTTTTATTATTTTTCCAGCCTTTTCTTTAAACGCAAATTTCAAAGTCCTTGATGTAAAAAAAACAACAACAAAATAACCTGTCCACTCTTGCTTCAGGCAGTTTCCATCCACAACCAAAGAAAAACACTGACATGTGTTGAATACTAGGAGGCATAATCTTTGTACCTATGGACCTATGGACAACTGTAACATACTGTTCGTAATTCAAAAAGATGTATAGAAACATCAGAAAGGCAGCAAGGACTCAATAGTCCAGTTTTCTTTATAATTCTAGATACTGATAGCGTTGCAAATGATACTCATATGAAATATATTGAGGATTGCAGATGATACAGAAAAAGTCTGTAAACGCAGAGATGAATTAGCAGTAGGTTCCCTTGCCTCAGAGTCTATGAGATTTTTGAATTTTGAATGCCCTACTGGTGAAAACTGAATATTTTTTCTGTGCTTTAAAGGCTAGTTGCTAACAAGTTACAAGCTACAAACACAGAACTTATCTGGTACATCAAATATAAACACTTACAATTGTCTATGCAAAACATCACACAATAGAGTGGTGCAGGAATGATGTATTTTTGTAGGCCAACACAGAAGTTAGCATCACATTGGTTCTCATGACTGCATGCCCACTAAAAGCCTATAGGATTTTTCACTGTGTTTTGGATCATTGCTAATAACATGCTATAGTGAATGAAAAATAATGAAACTTACATGTTCTGTTCTTTGTGATAATCTTGACAAATTATCCTACTTTTCACGCTTTTTACATTTGAACGTAACTGGTGAGAGTGAAAAGCTGTTAGTTAGCTACTATGAAACTACAACATGGCGGTTCGACTTAGAAGCAATAACAATATTTCCAATGTATAACGCCTTATTGGCGTTTCTTGTTTGAGAACTTACCCTACATGGAATGACCTGATCAAGTTGGTGCTCATGGTTTTAGCAGTGGTGTATGAATTATTGATAATTAAAAGATAATCAGAAATGCTTTCTGTTGGGTCCCTGGAGGTTTTTGTAGTTCTTGTTAGCAGTTAGTTGGCAACCAGCATTTTAAACATGCCAACAATTTCAGATTCAAATGCAGGTAACATCAGATGCACTTTATTATCTCACATTAAACATTAATATCATGTGTGTGGGTGTATTTACCTCACTGTAAATGATATTCCAAAACCATTTACTTTGAATGTTGGGAACCAGTAAGTGCTAAAAACTAATTTCTGTAACAGCTAACTGAATGAGGTCTTGCTCAGAAGACAAGATAGAAGAGGTAAGTTCATAATATAAAAGTAAGGCCCTCAGTGATGGCCATGTTGTGGTTCCATATCTTTACATTAGCTTATTACTTTTTCCAATTATGTTCACACTTCAAAGATTAAAAAGTTGTGTTGATTTGTGAACCATCGTGACGAACTTAACATGCCATGAGAACATTACAAAAAAACTATCTTTTTTTTGATGGAACTAGCTTGATGCTAACCTCTGGGTCTGGCCTACTGAAATACATCATCCCTGCATCACTCTGTTGTATCCTGGTAAAAAAAAGACAATCATGTTGAACTGACAGCACAAAAAATATATTTTCCAAAAGACTTAACAATGGGTAAAAAAATGAACCCAGGAGTACATTTCAAGGGTTAACAGCCTGTTATGGACTCTCCTGACAGAGCTGTTGTCAGAGAAGTGCATGATGCAAAATGCCCCCCTTCTGTTGCATAACTGAGATGCTGTTCTTGATCAGTAGCCTTTTTAAACTTAAGAGACCATGGCAAAAAACAGAGATACACCCCTTCCATTGCCATCACATATTTTAAACACCGTAAACCATTGCTACATGATAGAGTTGATGATACTTAATGTGATGCCATATACAGATGTTAATTTAATGCTTACCTGTTTTCTGGCCTCACGTTAGAAAGATAACTGCAGCTACCAGGCCGACTGCTCCCACTGACTTCCTCGCCATTACTTGATCTTCCATTTCCAAAAGAGGCGCGTGTTGTTATCCTTCGTGAGCCCATTTTTCAACGGGTAAACAAATAGTCCAGAACAAAATAACCAGAGGCAAAACAGACAGCTGTGTGTGTCTCTTTGTTCTTCAAAAAAAAAACCTAAAAAGGAAAAATAATTGAACTTTAACGCTCTGTAAGACCATAAAGATTATGTAATATTAACTTTAACATAGATTAAAAAAAGTAAATAATTCTTAGGTTGTGGTTTGGGATGGTAAAAGAAACAATAATTAGAGATGCTCCAGGTGCTCCACTTTTAGTGCATTTTCATAACATTTATTTTGAGTGCCAACAGTCTTTTTAAAAAGTTAACTCACCAGCCACAGGTCCTTTCCCTCCCTTGACAGATACCCCGAGGCACTGACTTAAGGCTCTGACAATTTCCAATCAAACATGAGCATGCGTAGGCTGCTGGACTATTTTTAGTTGGCCTGCAAATAGGCACAAGAGCACATCACACTTTCCAAAACTCTTCTTTGAAACCATCATAAAAACAATGCACAAGCCACAGCAAAATTTAAGCAGTGTAGAAGGAGACCTATCAAACACAAGAGCTATTCTCTAAAAAGGTCAAATCCACAATGATTCCTGGCCAAATCCAAGGGCATTCAGTTTGATAGTTCCCCAATTTGGAGTAGAGGATTAAATAAATCTGGGTGTGGGGTTTTTCTCGTCAGCTCCCAGTGGACAACATGCACCGAGAGAAGAGAGGGGACACTTGTGTGCTCAGAGTTGGCCGCTCCTTCTCTCAAGCATTTTATCTGCCGTTGTAAAGAATCATATGAGCCTGTCAGTCAGGAAAATTACGCAGTCGTTTTAAGCCCATTAATATGAGTATCACATTTTCACAGTCATCCGGTCAGACACTTATTTTCCCCATAGGACAGTCTGGAGAAACACTGGCGTCACTTTGTAGCTGCTTGACACAAAACCTTCACTAACCAACCAAAATTAATGTTTTGTACCAAAGATGATGACATAATTCATGAAGTAACATAAGACATGAAAGGCGTGCACACTCCTTGCTTGTATTGTCTGTTTAGTGACAATCACATTGGATCCCCAGAGTAAGGCAGTAGGAATAGAACAGCCTTATATAGACAGATCCCACTGACTGCCAGAGAGCTGTGAGCTCTTATCTACACATAAGTATTCAGACACACACACACACACACTCATGCACACACACAGGGGTGTTCTGTGGGGAAAAAAAGTCAGGACAAATCTAAGGTGACAGGCGCCCTAAGAAGTAATTTGATATCAGAAATATTACCATGATTTGTATCTACATTTATAAACCTGTGTAATATTCCTGTTTTTGTGTAGTGGAGGTTGGTTATAGAAATTTTGCATTATTTGTCAAGGGCTGTAATGGTGGAACCCTCTGTGATACCTCGTCCAGGGGACCCACCATTTCTTGCAGTACCCCTGCACACACATCAGTGACCTGCAATTAAACTGTTGCTTTTGTCCCTCAAAGGGGATATTTATAATTAACTCCGCGAAGGAGGCTATGTTTTTATTTGCATTTGTCTGTTTGTTTATTGTTTTGTCTGTCTATTCAAGAAAGATAACTCAAAAAGTTATTTAAGGACTTCAATTAAGTTTTCAGGAAATGTTGTTATGGCATAAGAAAGGAGTGATACGATTTTGATGGAGATCTGAATCCAGATGCCATGGCAGAATTTTGGACTTTCTAAGGTAGAGATGCTGATATTGGATTTTTGCTGATATCGGACATGTTGATATTTTTAAACTCATGTTTGCAGATACTGATAGGGATACTAATATTTTGTGTCAAGAACACAAAGTCTTTACTTAACTAAAACTGACCTGTTCCTTTCATGGCTGCAGTCCATTTACTGTGAGAAACAGATGTGAAGCAAGAACATATTTTTATTATTTTAAATATTACACTTTTGATTCATAAAAGTGGACGTTGCATGGCAATGGGGTAAACCATCATGGCATGTTGTAAATTTTGCCAATATTACAGCCAACATATGGGATGTTTATGAACAATTGGTAAGATCAAAATATCAGCTGTAAATATTGGCAAAAAAATTCATATCTGCTAATTCCAATAATTAACTTCTTCTGTATTTTGCCGAAAAAAGTCTTCCTTTGGTGATTTTCAGATTGGGGATTCAAGCTATAGTGTATTGAAAAGGTCTGGGGCACTCACAGGGGTTAATAGTGAAAAAGCTTTTATTTCATCAGGGCAACAGACTTAAAATCACCCCAACATGTGGCCTTAATCAGGGCAGGGATGTTCCTACATATATTTGATTATTAAAAACCCATCAAAACAAAGTCAAAAATCAGATTAACCCACAAACTTGTTTCTAGCATTCAATTTAACAAAAGTTATCATCACCACTGTAGATGCTTTATTTTGTTGTTGATTTCTTTTTTTACAACAAATCAAGCTGTAGACTCTCCAAATCTTCATTAACTTTTAGCCACATGCCTTTTATTCTCCTCACACTCTACAATATCAGTGATATTTGCCTGAGAGTAAAATACCTGACCTTTGTGCCACGGAAGATAAAAAATTGTTGTTCCTATCGCATTTTATTATTAAGTAATGAACACAAAAAGGCAGCCCAATTACAGAGGTCTTTGTAAAAAAAAAAAAAAAAAAAAAAAAGTTTGGTATTTGTGGTGGCCCCGCAGTGCAAAACACAACAACATATAAAAACTCCACTACAACAAATAAGGAAACACAACAGCAAATAAAATTAGGACAGCTTATGAGTAAACACAACCACAGAAACTTAGGTTCAAAAAGTAGGTTCCTGGAGGGAATGTTTCTCTCTTTTTTATTTTCATTTCTTGTGGCTTTTTATTTGTAGATGTTTCCATTTGACATTGTTTTGCATTTTGTTGTGTTGTTTGTTGATTTGTTGATGCATTTCTTAATTAATGTAATGTTTCATAATTTGTTGTGGTTTCTTGTTTGGCATGTTGTTTATCGTGTTTTTAATATGTCAGTGTGTTTTCACATTTTTTACATTTTCTTGTTGTCTTTTGCACTTCAAGGCCTCCATAGATCTTTAAACCTGTGTATCATTTTATTTTGGATCTTTTTTTTAATTTCCAAACAAAGCTTTAGGTAGTGATCTCAGTAAACATCATTTGTAGCCTCCATAAATCTGCCACACTAAGCCCTGGGAGGATTTAGACAAGTGCTATACATAGTAAAGCATGAGGCAATGAGCAAGCAATGCTGAAATCATAACCCCAGCAGACCCTGTTAAAACAATAAAGTGTTGATTTGTTCTTAGGAGAGGGGGAGTAAAGTGTAAAAATGCATGGAATCAATAAATTGCAGAAACCCTAAGCACAGAGGAAACTGCGTTCTCTGTTGGACCTCATCTTACATGCAAAGATGAGGGTGTCATCCTTATTTTTAATACTGCCTAACACCTTTTAAAGTCCTGTCAAACACGTGGTACAGCAGTGTTAGGAAACCCCCAGAAAACAGAAAGAGTCACCCGACAAAGTCATCCAACCTCTACAGTGTTTCCTCACCCTGCTGTGTTTGATCCCTGGTACACACCCTGACCAGAATATCCAGACCAGGCTGAGGCAACAACACACACACATAAAGCCCTGCAGTCCATACATGTCCATCACTGCTGTGTTAATGTGTGTGTGCAGGGTGGGTTGTATGGGAATCACTCTTGGAATTCACTCTGAAATGTTACACTGCGCGACCAATTCTGAGGGGTCAGAGGTCCCTCATTGTTAGGTCTGTCATTTAGGAGAATTTACGAACACTGTTACATGTTGTTCATCATGATCTACATCTATATCATATTTTCCTTTATTATGATTATTAAATTTATGTTGCTTTGGATGTTAACTCTCCCAATGTGGAATTACTGATGTCCCCAAGCGGTAACACACAAGTTGTTTGCCAACACCTCTGGATCTTCAAGGGAACAAATGTGTTTGGAGGACTGCAGGTCAAATGTATCACCTACATTTTTTTCTAATTCAGCCATGATGAACAAAGTTTAGTTTTCAGAAAGTTTTATTTGATTAACAGAGGATGCTTTTGAATACTTTGTAGCAAATCTGTTAATTAACATGGATCAACCTACTGAAAGACAGAGATGGGATATAAGGGTCAATAGCAACACTATGCAGGCAATAATGTCAATAATCACAATCAATGTCAGTGTCAGCCTTTAGATAAATGAAGTATTTCGTATGAAGCTGCTTGTTGAACCAGGATATCAGACTATTACTTAAGGCCGTTCCCTGCACACAGTCATATTACTTCTGGGTTTTATGCAGCAGGCCTGTAGCAGATGCAAAAGGACCTGCAGATTTCTGCCCTTCCATATTGGCTTTGTTTTTGAACCCCAGATGTTACTGCTTGAACTAGTATCATGTCATATATACCAGCGAAAATTGCTCACCTATGTTTATTTGGGTCAAAATGTAGTAATCTACTGTAAAACAATACTGAAAATAATAATTGATTGAATTGTCACAATCCAGCTGTTTTTCTTTAAACACTAGTTTACTCAAATACTCAAACTCATGAATTATTTTTTACTTTACTAAAGTAGATACACAGAGGGCTACCTTTATTTGTACCTCAGTAAAATAGTGTTAAAGTCACTCTTACTTTATTTCAAGCTGCAAGGATATCAATAGATATGATTACCAAAATATGGTTACGTTTTCACATCTTATCATTGAAGCCACAGAGATATCGTGAAACATCTGTGCCCCCTCCTTGCTGTGTATTAAGCCTTGACGGAAAAAATCTAGCAAGGGACACAATCTGTTCAGTTCAATCAAGGCTTAGTTCAGGTACAGTGTTCTTATTGGATCCTACACTAAGGTATACGTGCTTGTCATATTTAAATAAGCTTTAGTTGTTGTTTAGACTGTAGGTAATGTTAACTCTATGAAGGGGTATGTGGTTTGTGGCTGTCTTGGGGCTGCAAATACATTACATTGGCAAATGCTAATGGCAGCTACAGGCACATAAATACAGTGGATTGGTTGTGTATATGGGAAAGAGTGTTGCTAGGAGCACAACCATGTAAGGGAAGAGGGAGTAAATTTGCTTCCACTGCAGTTTCATTCAAATTAAATACCCCAGCTTTCAGCACAACATTTTTGAACTCATTCCAGCCCCAGCAAAATATCAGTATCATTAAACTTGTTTCAGAAAAAAATACCCACAATCTATATATCCTTCCATCCACCCATTTTCTTTTGCTCATTCTGAACCAGGTCACAGTGACAACAGGCTTAGCAAGTTGACCCTTATATTCCTCTCCTGGGCAGCACTTCCCACCCTCTTCTTGGGGATCCCAGGGCATTTCAATTTAGTCAAGATATTCTGTTTAATCCCTACAGTGAGTTCTGGGTCTGCTCTGGGGTCTCCTCCCAATTGGACATGCCAGGAAAACCTTCAAAGGGAGGAAACTAGCAATGTCGAAGTACTTGTAAACCAAAAGCTCTTTCCTCTGACTCAGCTCATTCTTTGCCACAACTCTGTCTGACACAACGCCTGCAGCATTGTGGATGCTGACTAACCTGCCCATAAAAAGGCCCTGAGTTACCTGAGCCCCATCACTTGGGGCAAAGACTCAAACCCCTACCCAGAAGGAGTAATCCACTGTTTTCTGTCAGAGAACTATGACTTCAGACTCAGAGATACTGACCCTAAACTGGACTGTTTCATACTTGACCACAAACCTCTCTAATGCTTGCCGGACGTCCCGAGCTGAAGAAGCCAGCAGAGCAACATCATCTGCAAAAAGCAATGATGAAATCCTGAGGTCATCAATCCCTGGCTGAGCTTTGTGATCCTGTCCATGAAAACCACAAACAGCCTTGTCAGAGGCCAGAGGGAACATGTTAGACTTAGTGCCAAGAATGCGACACAGCTCCAACTTTGTTTATTAAGCAACCCCATAGTCCACCGCAACAGCATTGATTTACCATCAGCCTAATACTTACTGACATTTTTGTGTTTGGACGTGATTTTTTCACTCACATCTTCTTGTATTGGAGTCATTGTGTCAGTACACAGTAAAACAGGACGATTCATTATAACCTTAACGCAGCAACAGTGTCAGCCAAAACAAATGTTTTTTCCTGTACTATTGAACTTCATTATTATTGTTTGAAGGGAAAAAAAAAATTAAGCTCAGAGTAACAATAGATAATACTGGAATGTCCATTGGGATAATGGTAACCTCTGGAAAATGTTTGAGGACGCTAAGTGATTAATGATACAAAATCCTGCTTAAACCAAGCAAGATTTGGCTGTTATGATGCAAAAACACATATTTTATTTAGAGGTTTGGCTGATTTCAGAAAGCCTTTATTTCTTGTAATGAGTAAAAATTACAAAATGATCTAAGTCTTTGATATGAGGTCAAGAAAGGCCTTACTTTCCTTGATTATTTTCTTTTAAAGAGCATATAAACTGTCAGGTGTGTATGGCAGATGCAGCTGGACCTCTTAGAGAGTAATATGGAATTACAAACACAATTACTAATAACACAAAAATACAGAAAAGGTGCAATGAAGGAGTTGTTTTTATATAACCTTCATTAAGCTAGGTTAGTCCCAATGAGATCAGAGATCTCTTTTTCAAGGAAGATGTCATCAAGAATGGCAGCAACACACAGTTTCAACAACAAAAATGCAAACTCAGTACATTATAAACTGGAAAGCACTCGGAGAGTGCAGACCTCCGCCAAGCGCCGCAGTTCCCCCTTTTGTCATTTGCACCATAAATATTAGTCCCACATTTATTTTGACTACATTTTTAGATTCCTTGACCATGAAAACGTACCATAAGCAACTGGATTCATAATAATGTCAATATTAGTTCAGCAGTTATTTACGAAAATCTAATTTTCCTTAATGGTGGTTTTCTTCTGGATCTAGCTCCCTAGCTTTTGAAGATACAGCAAATCCGTTGGCACCTTCCAAATTCCACAATGCCTTGGCTTTTTAATGGTGTTTGTTGCATGTTTATAGCTTCATTTGTTCTCTTCCTATGATGAAAATTCCAAAGGTCCCCTATTTTTTCGTATTCTGGATCATAGTATCCAAAATAATTCCTTTATCTGGATCAGTCTTTGATATACTGTAGGGCATGTTAGAAACTTGTCCTGTATTTTTTTCCCAAGTGCCCTGACCATTATTTGTGGAGTTATATGCAGAAATGTCGAAAATGGCCCTATCTCCCAATGTTAAAGAATACTTAAAAGAATTCCTGGACCGCTTCCAAAATCTAATCATTTGTTCCTTATCCCAATCTGGACATTCTCTGAAAATTTCATCAATATCCGTCCATAACTTTTTGAGTAATGTTGCTAACTAACTAACTGACAGACAGACAAACAAACCCTCCCAAAAACATAACCTCCTTGGCAGAGGTAATAATGAGATCAACAGTCAGTCATTTGTTGAAACAGTTGAACTCTGAAATCCTTTTAAAGGATTTAAAGATGAGCGGAGAACCTAAACTTTGCAGTTTATCCAGTGGTGCAGAGAACCTGAAAGCTTTCTTTCCTAACTCTGTTCAGACCTCAGGAACAATGTATTGAACAATGTCCAAGATTACAGGAGAGGAAGGGTAGTAACGAATCTTTCCCTGAATGGCTTTATAAGAAAAGATACACCAGTGAGACATTGTGTGAGTGTGAAGAGAAGTCCAATTCACTTGAGAACATAAAGTGCAGTGATGAGTAAGGACTCCACAGTTTGAGGTGAATCACAGAGCACCATGATACACACTGTCCAACATGTGAGGACTGAATGTGCAGGAATGTTAACTTATGTAGTTATTTTGAAAAATCTTCACACAGTGTGCGAAAGTAAAGAACAGAAAACTAAATTTTAGCGTTAACATACGGATTAAATCTGAATTAACCTAAACATAAATGTAGTGCTCATTGACTTCTGGGTGGGGAAACAGTCTCTGTAATGTAGGTTTGTGATGAGCACTAAGGTAAGACTCTTGAAAATAATCATGTTTAAATATTAATCTTTGTTTCAGTAAAATTATGAATACATTAACTATTCCTGGATTTATTCTACATTAATAGTTATCTCTTCCACTGAATCAATGTCAGACATATTGTTCGTGCACCTTGCCAGAAGTAAGTGGAAATATGATTTCTACTGAACAGATGCTGAATGAGTGATATGAGTGATTATTAAGAGTCAGTAGACGATGTTATTTTATTTTTGGAGAACTGGTTACTTATGAGCAGTGTGCAAATAAAGGTAACCCATATTGCTTATGTGTCACCAAAATAAACATGCAATTTTAGTTGCAGCTAGTAGTTTTAACTTTTGGAATAATTGCAGTTCAGTTCAAAGACATGTAGATTTTCATTTGTCAAGACCTGCATTGAAAAATGAATATATCACCAGGCTTAAATGTCGATTTTAGTGATAATGCTATTTTATAGTAAATCAGTAATACTGATCTCATTATATGATATCAAAGTGCACAGCTCTCAGACGGGCGGGAATGAAGCAGACATGAGAGCGTAATATTTCAATTCTTATGGAGGAAAACTTTTAAATGCATACTTAGTGTTTTCTGAGGCAGCCCTTGCAAAAGCCCAAAACAGATTTGATGAAGACAGTCTACTTTACGTCAATCAGCCATCTCAAGCTTAGAATTTTTATGGCCTGAAGTATCAAAACTCAAACTTAAGACTCTGTGAGGATCTCCAGGGACCCTGTATTGTGGAGAGTGATAATCAAGTGTTTAATGTAGCTGTCTGTGGATCAAGATTAGCTCCAGAGATAAATCACTACCATCAAAGCTTTAAGAAGCACCAGCTGCATGAGAACATGCTGTTCAAATCCAAGCTGGATACTGGAGCAGCAGATCAAAGAAGGTTTGAATGACGAGGTGTCGACGCAGAAGGACAAGGAGAGGGTCACATTAGTGTACAAACTGGGTCTGAGGAGTTAAGGGCATTAATTTTGGGGGTTTGATCAAAGATGGATGACTCTTTCAGGGGTAGGGGCAGAAAAAACATGGTTTAAGGGCAAAGGCTGCAGAATTGCTCTGACTTTAAGACCTTCGTCTCACATGAACATGATGATAATGATCAAATTAATTATATTTGTTATTTGATTGAGTGATATGAGTGCAGTCTGCTTCCCTGTTCAGGAGTGAGAGTTCACTCCAAGCTCGGCCCCGTGCCAAGTGTACCCCCATGCAGCCCCCATCAAGCAGCACAGTTGGACAGCCGGGTGTTTTGGTGTTTGACAGGTCTCTGTGGAAACTGAGCTTGGCTTTGTACAGCCGTCTGGCCCGTTACGGAGGTTGTGACATCATCCTCTGGATATTCACACCAGTGTCAGCTCCAAGGAAGCAGAAACAGGAGAAGACTTGACCTCCAAGGACAGCTGTGCAGCCAACACACTGTCACACACACTATGTGACATGGCACTGCTCGGATTCGCCTTCAGCCAATCAGTGGTACAAGCTGCAAACATACAAAGGGGGTTTGTGGGTTGATAACTTACAGGACTGGAAAGTAACTATTTCACTTGTGTGTACCTCTGCATTGTGAAGCATTTTTGTGCACTTGGACGCTTCAAAATATTTAATAGATTCAGAACTCTTACTTTAGTTTGACTCATTTCTGTAGGAGGTTCTTTTGCCTAGTAATATCTCATATATACTGTATATCATCTAGATACTAAGTAAGAAAAATAAATACAAAGATAAAAAGTTGCCATCATTTAAATGTTGGCATAATACCAAAATCTAAGACGGATACCAAGTTTAGTGTGACACAGTTGACCGTGAAACAATACTCGTTCAAAACTCTTCATCTGAATGACTACAACCGTCCGCAGAGATTTGTCATATTTTGGAATTTACAATTTATTACCATGAAGTGTTAAAATCAATTCACAATGAAGTCTTACTCATTTTAAAATGGGAAAATTTGTTAATCTATCCAGCCCTCAATATTTATTTTGTCAGATTAATTGTGTTGATGTAAAATTACAACACAGTGCGAAAAAAATATATATTTTTGTTATCTTTAATATCCATTTTCAAATATTTCAGAGCCAATTTCTGGCTTAGGGTTTTATTAACTTGGCAAACTGTTCCAGTAGGTTATATTATATATTATATGCTCAGATATGTTACTGGGTCACTCATCCCACTCCTGCTGTTGTCATTTTTGCATGAAATAAATGTACTTGAAATACTAAGTACTTTGAGTAAATTAGGAATTTTCTTACTTTTACTAGATTCATAGAGGGATTCCTCTGTCCAACCTTAAGAAAAATGAACAAATTTATGGCACTTTGACTAAAGTACAACAATTTTGTGCTCTCCTACTCTTCGCAGAGATGTTGGTATGAAAGAGCGCACACTTGTGCTGTAGTTACTGTGGGCCTGTCACTGTCACCTGCTGCCCTCACATCCATCAGGACTGTTTCAACTTTTAAAAAGCACCTCAAAACCTTTCCACAAAAGCATTTGAATTATTACTGTATTTTTATCGACATTCTTGTATTGTAAGTAAGTGTTTACAGCCAAGATTTTATCACGGTTTTTCTTTTTTTAATATATTGTCTTTGTATTGTCAGCACAGTGTTGCAGCAGGTAGTGCACATCAGTGTTAATTATGTTGACTTATTATTTTCGTCATAGTTTTCATCGACAACTTTTTTTCCCCTGATGAAAACTAGACTATAACTAGAAAAAAACAAGTGCACATGGACAAAAACTAAAACTAAATAAACTGACATTTTGCCAACAAATAAAAACTACACTAAAATGTTTGACGGAGACAAAATCCAAAAAGGCCTCATTTCATCATGTAGAAAGTAGAGACATGCTAGGAATATATCCAATCACAGCTAAATTGGTTGTATGGAAAGGTTGGATGAGTTAAGATCACAACTGCCTTAGCTTCAAGGTGGTGTGATAAATTAGGGAGCGATCCAATCAGAGCTACTCATGAACTGATATATTCATGTAGAACAGGTTCACTGTTTGTTGTCAGTTCTGATATTGTAACTGAGATGCTCTGCCAAGTAGTCTAAATAAAGGTGATTGCATTTCACACAAAAGTTCATTTTTTTCTGTTATGTTATACATGAAAACTTTCGTAGCATTCAGTAAGGGGTTATTAGATGTTTAATTTTATCTAAGTGTAAAACATGATTAAAGAAACTCAAGGAAACACAAAAGATGCCTTACCTCACTTTACATTTTAGTCGACTAAATTTACAGTCGATTTTGTCGACTAGAATGTTGTGAAATTTCATCAACTAAACCTAGACCAAAATTAACACTATTTAGATGATTAAATTATGACTAAAACTAAAATATATTTTCAGCAAAAGACTATAACTAAAACTACATTAAAAAGTGCTGTCAAAATTAACATTGGTGCACATGCCTCACAGCAAGACGGTTGCTGGTTCAATCCCTGTGTCAGTCAGGGCCTTTCTCTGTAGAGTTTGCATGTTCTCCCTGTGCATGCATGGGTTTTCTTGGGACCCTCTGGCTTCCTCCCACAGACCAAAAACTTGCTCATTAGGTTAATTGGACATTGTAAATTTCCCTCAGGTTTGGATGTTTATGTGAATGGTTGTCCGTCTCTTCATGAGGCCCTGCAGTCGGCTGGCAACCAGTTCAGGGTGTACCCTGCCTCACACCTAATGTCAGCTGGGATAGGCTCCAGCCCCCCCGACCCCAAAAGGGATTAGTGGTATAGATAATGGAAGGAAGGATATCTGTGTATTATGCTGCTGTATTACATGTCTGATATAAGAGTGTTCCTGCTGTGAAATCTAACAAACTTTTAAATTAAGTCTCCTCTTGATCACTGAAACAACCATTGACTCATTGACCTCTGTTGTCAAGCTTAATGTAAAGAAAACATTAGGCTTGTCTGCAATGAAATGTGCTTTACAAATAAAATTGCTGCTGATATTTATTAATGGGCCTCAAATCATTTTACAGCTCGTCTCATTTACGAAGATCTGATAGGTATTTTATTCATGTGATGACTCTGCCTTGTCTCTGTTTTTAATAGTGAATAGGCTGAAGATTCGTTTAATATGAAGAAACTTTAGACCTTGTTATTGATATTATTGCACTATTAGAATAAAACTAAATATGATGCAAGAATATTCAATATTTCACGCTGAGAATATTTCATGTTACTTTGTTCAACATTTGCAGGCCTGTCGTATCTTATTTTGCAGCAGAGTTGCAGTATTAAGTATCTTAGGTTATAAATAATCTAGAGATCATTAAAAAGCAAGACTTTCAAAGACAGAATAACAGTGACCTCTAGTGGTTTATGAGGAGTCTGAACAGTTAGCTAAAGCGAGGGTTATATTCAACCATCCTGCCGTCTATAATATTAAATCACACAGTGTCATAATGGGGCTCTCCCCATTCAAAAGGACAATAAATCTTAAAGGGGAACTCAGCATGAGGTATTTACACTGAATGCTTGCATTATCTTGGGGTGAAAAATTACCAACCTCAGTCTCTGAATCCTTTGTGATCCTGTTTCACATCTTTTACAATGAATTCTTCTGACATTATGGTTTTATCTATGTACTAAGAAGGTGGGAACATGGTTAAGCACTGGGGAAAAGACAGACTTTTAGCTTATATTTCTCACCCTATAAATTACATAAATAGACACTATCACTGTGTTGAATTTAAATGACTGCTACCTGAGTGAAATACATCTAGAACAACTCCTGCATATTTCTGCTGCAATTAGCCCCTGTAGCTCCATGCCAGTTTTGCTACTTTAAGTCTGTCTGTTTTTTAATTTTAACAATGGATGTAAAACCTCAACCTCTTATGCAGAATCATGTAAAACACATGATTCTTCGGGACAACCCTGGCTATCAGAATATTAACATTTTAATGATATCAGATTTGTGTATTAAAAGTTGTACAACTAAAAGACAAGACAAAATCTTCGTACAAATCAGCATAAAACAATGATGAATGAGCCATTTCACATGTGAATATGATTCTGCCAAGCCTTGGCTATAAGAAGAAGAAACAAGTATGCAAAGAAATATAAAGCAAGAACTAACATATTGAGACTTTCTCCTCCAGATGATTTTCGCTTATTTTAGTCTTTTGGGCCTGTTTTGGAAGAAATTTTTGTCTCAAATGTAAAAAAAGGGCCACATACCAACACTGGCACGATTCCTTTTTGATACAGATAACTTTCACTTTTCTTGTTGACCCTGGCTGCTCCTGATTGGAGAATACTGTCAAAAGTTGTCCACATAAAGATCCGTCAGAAATTCCACAGATATCAGTTAGAAAACTTTGAAAAGCTGAAGCCTGATGGTACGGATGTCACGTTGCTGCCAGTTATTTTGCCCACAGTGTTTTTAGAAGCAGACCTCAGTAAAGCTCAAATTGGATTTACCAAAGGTCTTAGACAAGTACCATTTTAAATATCAAACGTTTCAGTTATCAAAATAAGTGTTAAAACATTTTATGGCCTTTAACTAAAAATCAAGTTTAAGAATGTTTCAGATTTATTAAGGATCTGCTTGAACAGAGTAATATTAAAATAAAACAAACAAAAAATAACCTCACAGCAACTTTAAATAAATTGCAGATGATAAAAAAATCTTTATTTGCATAACAACAAACGTGTCAGTCATCCACTGAACTAGGGTAAAAATGTTTTAATATTTACAGTTTTTCATTTAGACTGACATGTTTACACACAAAGCATACAATCTCTGACCAAATATCAACTGTCCTCGTACCAAATAAACCACCACATCCTACTGTCATTCAGGTTCATCTCCACGCTCTGAAAAAAAATGTACAGGAAACTTATGACCTAACATTATAGAAAACACAACAGTAAAAATAACAGTACTTGGTTTACAATTAGCCTTTAATAAAGGTTTAGTTAAAACCATTTTTTCTCCATTAACCTGTGTTTGCATCACTTTTTCTCTTTCTTCTTCATCATATCAGTAACTGTTGGCTGCTTGCGTTTTGTACCTAGGTGGGAGAAACAGAACAATACAAATAAGTCAGTGGGATTTTCTGTGAATATCTTTAAACAAACACAGTACTACTGCTATGTTCTACTTGCATACCTTGCTTTTTGCTGGGTGATTCAGAGTTGGCTGATCTCTTTGCATAAGCTGCCTTCATTCTCTGGATGTTCTTCTTGCTGATCAATTCATGCTCTACAATGGGACGTGGGTAATCTTTACCAACAATGCATCCTGCTGCCTCCTGGACACTGCGTGGAGCTTTCCATGGCTCATAGATGTAAGCAGCTGGAAACTTCTTGAGGAGAGGGAGGTATTTCCTTCAAAAGAAGCGAACACAGTAAGTTATTTTACACAACACACATACACATCTGAAAACTCTGACTTGTTAATTTTGTAATCTTACTTGATGTAATCCCCATTTTTGTCTGTTTTCTTGCCAAATGCAACAGGAGAGTAGACTCTGAAGAACTGGTGGAAGAAGGTGCTTGCAGAGAGCCACTGCCAGTTTCCAGCATTCAAAGCCCAGTCACCATCCAGTAAGAGCTCCTCAAACACCTAAATGAGAAGTCAAGAGACCTTCAGAAAGATGCTCCACAGGTTCAACATCACTCTTCTTAGAGACCAAGGCTGAACAGCAAATACAAAGGTTAGAATTAACTCAGCAGAACTACATGTATCCTCATCTGAATCCATGCTTTCCTTTATTTTACTTTCCTTAAACACCAACTTTACCCACAAAGCAACTGCCATCTTTTGGATCCGTGTGCTTTTCACAAGCACAGCCATACATCACTTCTTACTCGCCGGATTGACCCCACCACCATTTGGGTGAAAGCAATCCAAGACAAAGAACTAGCCGTAGAAGAGAAAACACTGATGGCAATGTTATTTAACACCACTGCTGTGCAGAGGAGCTCTCTCAGTTTTAGAGCAAACTAAAAAGATGCAGAGTACAGAGATGGCGTGAGTAGCTAATGAGTCATCTTAATTTCTTTGTTTTTATAATCCTGCAAAACCTCCTCATTAGAGATTACATTTTTTGTCACTTACTTGCTTTGATTATTTTCAGTGTTTAGCATTCTTACATTTATAAGCACTTTTAAGATGGCAAACAATTCATATGCATTTGGAAGCTATCCATCCATCCATCCATCCATTGTCTACACTGATTACTCTGCAGGAGGGCTGGAGCCTAACCCATCTGACATTGGGCGAGAGGCAGGGTTCAGCCTGGGGTGGTGCCCAGACAACTGCAGGGCCACAGAGAGAGACACTCACATCTGTAGGCAATTTGGAGTCAACAATTAACCTAATGAGCAAGTTTTTGGTCTGTGGGAGGAACCCGGGGTGCCCGGAGAAGACCCATGCATGCATGGGGAGAACATGCAAACTCCACACAAAAAGACCCTGACCAATTGGGATTGAACCAGCGACCTTCTTGCTGTGAGGCATGTTCACTACATGCTGCGCCACAGTCTCCCAGTCAAAAAATAGCATCACAGTTTTTAGCTGGTTAATACTACTATTGTGATGGGAAAGTACATCTTTTGTATTTTTGCTGACAGTGACGACATAACCTCATTGACTTTTCCAGTCAGTGTTATGAAAAGAAAATACAATATATTTTAACAACCTCTACAACAGTCATACAATCGAGCTTTAGGCTCACCTTCTGCCCCTCTTCCCAGTTGATCCACAGGTCTCCTCTGGTGAGAAAACAGGCCACAGCGTGTCTGGCGAGGTGGTGGATCCAGCCCTCTTGCTTCAGCTGGGTCATGATGGCATCAATGAAAGGGAAACCAGTCCGAGCCTTCAAAAAACAATGAAGATGGATGGTCAGTGATTAAAAGACACTGAAAATCCCCATCCAGGACATCCATTTTTATATTTAAGACTTTGAAATTAATTCAAAGAGCACAATACCTCTCTCCATGCAGCAAGATATTCAGGGTTTGTGTCCCAGTCCACTTGAGTACAAATAGAGTTGCCCACCATCTTGTTGAAGTTAGGGACCCCCACACTCGCTGTGTAGAAGAACTCTCTCCAGAGAAGCTGACCATGCAGAGAAACTGGAGGATCTGAGTGTTTGTTCTGTAAGGTAACACGTGAACAAAAGGTAGATAAAGTCTAAAAGTTTCAGAGTAAGGAGAATGCATTGCTGCTCTTAATCCCATACCACATACTCTGCTGTTTCTATGGCTTAACTCAGCATCGAGCTTTAAGGATGTAACCTTCTATATTACAAGTTAGTCACTCACCCCCTGATAAACTTCTGTCAGTTTCCACCAGAAGGTACGCGCAGACAGGCAGCCAAACGTCACATATGGGCTGAGAACTGTGGTGCTTGGGCTGAGAGAGTTTGGGGAAGTCTGTGGCTTCTCAAAACTACACACCCATGCCTGTGGGCAAGCAAAGAGGAGAACTGTGTGAATTGGGACCAGCATAAACAGCAGTGTGTCCTGCAGGAAAATCATCAGTCAATGTGG
This sequence comes from Cetoscarus ocellatus, assembly GCA_037902135.1. Lineage (NCBI taxonomy): Eukaryota > Metazoa > Chordata > Actinopteri > Labriformes > Labridae > Cetoscarus > Cetoscarus ocellatus. The sequence goes on along the minus strand of JBAMNC010000394.1, from coordinate 997,392 downwards.
TAGTGAAACTGGAGGGGGTTCAAGTTTTGTACCCCTCAGTCAAGGTAAGCTCTTTTTCAACAAAGCACTTCTCATTTCACATAACAACAAAGAAATGTGTCACACTTCAGACATTCAGAGACATCAGAGGTCAAATGTTGTAATTTGTCAATTGAAGCTTCAAGTGCTGTTCATGCATGTTTGAATACAAAGCAGGGCTGCCTCAGGTCAAAGTGGGGCATTAATGAAAAGTTTATATTTTTACAAAACCCAAAATTTCATTTTATCTTCAAGAACACACACAAAGGTTTGGTTCTTTTTTGTAAAGCTATTTAAGGTGGAAAAGTGGCATTGCAGTGCAACAAGTTCGTGTGCATGCCTCATAGTGAGAAGATGACTGGTTCAACCTCTCTAAGTGGTGCATCTGCTTATTTATTTAATTAACAATCCTAAAGTTATATTTAAAAAAAAATTATTCACTTAGAAATATATAGAACTCCAAAGATAGAAAGGCTCATCTGTGACTGCACAGAATTGGACTTAAGAAATAGGAGTTACGTGTAGAAGCAAGTTACATATATAAGAATATGCTGCCACTATGTTCCAGTGTCGAGTGAAAATCAAAACACTGATGGTTCACACCCTGTGTCTTGTAAACATAATGAATACCGTTCTCTTCATGTGTTCATCTAGTCTCCTCAGAGCCTCCTGTTCTCCGCCTGGAAACTTGTCCTCCAAAAGAGCAGATGTGTTGTGACCCAGCTCCTCCAGAGCAGGGAGTCCATAATCCTCCTCATGATTTGTAACACTTGGAGTCTTTACATCTGTGACAGAAGTGATGCTTTTTGCTCAATCCCGAGATTTTTTTTTCTCAATACCTTAGAAATACTTATCAATTTATCTTTGTGTCTGTTTCCTAACATCAATTTCCACCACCAAAAGGTATTTTTCATTTTTCTTTAGTATTTTTCAGTACCTTTCATATCTTCCATGGTTGGAGCTGAGATTGGCTTTTTTGGTGCTCCAAGACTCTTCACTATAGCCTGCAAACGGACATATGTCAGAGGAGTCTTCCCATTGTTTTCCTCAATTATTCTGTAAAGACACAAAAAGAGCACAAGAACAAAACTGTTCAGAGGCTGCAAGTTGCACAAGAAAACGGCAGGTAGGAAAAGTGTCTGTGTTGAGAGCTACCTCTCTATATCATACAGCGTGTGTGAGATTTTATAGATGACCTCCACCCCATGGTCTTTGGCCAGAGCGGTCACTGTTTTGTCACGGCTCAGGCTGTAGGGCTCCGTGTCATATTCGTAGGTCAACTTTGTGACATTCCACTGGCTGAACAGTTTGGGGAATACCTCCTCTGGTTTACCTCTCAACACAAACAGCCTGAAGAAGTGAGAAATACAATTTAGAGAGAATAATAACAAACTCAAGTCTTTCTGAATGAACCAGTCTGTTTTTACAACTGCCTGGATAAAATTTACATTTTTTTCAACATTTACTAAAGCTCCAGCTTTTCACAAGGTATAAAACTGAATCATATTAATCCTGATGCCTTCTCTTTGAGGGTTTCAGACCCATCAGTATGAAGGTATGGTTGAGTATTATTGGAGGTTGTATAAGGTACAATAAGGTACATTTCAAAACATATTTCAGCAATCAGCTCCTCCCCTAGCCTTCATGCCGAGAGTCAGCATGAAGGCTAGGCTAAGCATGACTGTTGTAGAGGCCACAAGCTCTAAGCAATTTGGAAAATTTTCAGAAATTCACACTGTTAAAAATAAAGAGTTTTAAAAACCATCTTCAGACACAACGAAAACCTAACACAAATTTGCCACTGTAGAACAAACAGCACAAAACAAAGGTGAGACATATTGAACATATTTTTTCTATGTGCTAAAATGCAGGATTTTGCTAAAGGAATATTTTAATGTACAAAATCATGAACAATGATGTAAATATTTATAATATAACAAATTACAAGGTGCATTATTCTACGAAGAGGCATGTACACAAACAAGAAACACTAATTTGCATACTGAACAAGTTACACGTTGCCCCCAGTCGTTTTCTGAAGTAGCCTTTAATGTCGCTGCTATTCCATTTGATCAGGATGGTCTAAGTCGATGTGCCAACAAAAATTTGACATCTCTCATGGGTAAAAGAAATGATTTAATATGGTCTTAAGTTACAAAAATCATATACAAGAAATTTCAACTATCTGCTGGGCCTTTTTTTTTGTTGTTGAAATAAGCTAAACATTTTTTAAGTGATTCTACACTGCAATAGTCTAGTCTCTACTTTTCTGCAACAGCAAGCCCATTTGTCTTTGGTAGCACTTCCTAAACCCAGTTTTAGGCAGAAGGAGCATGGGTTATGCAGTGCGCCAAGTAGTACAAAAACAAATGGGCATGCTCATGCTGGCAGAAAACTGAAAAAAAGACTGTCAACTACAATCACACTGTCCATTTTCAGCTGGTTTTCAATTCAAATTTGCTAAATACACCAGAACTCTCTGCCCGTGTGGCAGCAATAGAAAGCCTTACATCTGTGCAGCTTTTCTCCTCCATTACCGATCACATCAGGATGGTGGTGAATAAGGCTAAAAGCTCAGTTTAACAGCTGGCAGCAAGTCTGACGTCTGGCTTCTTTTTATTAAGCTATTTCAAGCTACATGTTGTTGCTTTACGATTCATATAATTTGAGCAATGGCCTCTTTATCTCTACCTGGAATTAAGCTTCCTGAGGCTGCAGTCCAGATCCGTGAGGGCACCTATGAGGAACCTCCAGCGGTTAATGCCCACCAAAGTTTTGTTATGGAGGTAGGGGTCCAGGATGAAGACGGGGTAGAGCTCCTTGCAGTCCCTCAGAGCTGCTATCAGTGCAGGGTTGTCATGAAGCCTCAGTCCCTTACGGAACCAGTGAATGCATGTGTGAGCCATGACTTTGGACCTGTGAGTCACAGCAATATTTAGATGGTCACTCTCTGACTCCATGGAGGTCTGATAAGCTCAAATTTCCATAGTAATTTTTGATGATTTATAACAAGTGAATGTTTCTCAGCTTATTTTTGTTCAAGGCGGTAGATAACATGGTTCTGTTTTCAGTGCAATCTCAAACTACAGCGAAGCGTGGTGACAATATGAAACGATATTTACAATCATTAAACATCGTCTAAAAATCATGCCCCTAATTCATGCACTTAGGGTTGATAAAACACTGCGTTGTTTTATCAGGGGATGGGAAATACGTCAATGTTTCAAAGACCTAAATGCAAATATAACCAATCCGGTGTGTAGATGTAAAGAGCCTTCCTTACCTTGTAGATTGTAGCTTTCAAAGGTTACACAGCAGCAAGTCTGCTTCGAGAGTATTGTTAAAAACTTGTGTTTGGTAACTCACACGCTTCATGTGTTACAAAACCGGAAACTTAGCTACGTCAGCCTGCATTAACCAATCAGGAAACAGCTTGTAAAAACTCACATGGTGCAGGTCACCCTTTGTACAGTAGGGGTCCCCACACACCAGAGACGCCACAAAAGAGCCGAGCGGGGAAACAGCTCCTGGAGTGTTGTCAAACTGGAAAAGTCGTTTTTTACTATGACTACACGGTTAATTTAAGTTCTGTAGAAGTGAATATCTGTTCTTTCTCTGCTGTAAAACGAGGAGAGCCTTCAGGAAATCTGTAAGTTTTCTAAGCTCTCCTCAGACGGGCTCATAACATTTAGAAAAATAAAGTGCACACGGAAAGGTTGTTTGCAAAATAGTCATGAACGCAACTGTTTGGCATGGCGAACAATCTTTACGGTGTGGAACCAGCAGCAGAAAACAAATAGAAAATACCTCAGTGGGTTCTCCGGGGTAATGATGCGAATCACCCTGTGTTTTCAGGCCCTTTCTTACACGGTCCCTCGTAGCTCGCCGTGATCGTATAGTGGTTAGTACTCTGCGTTGTGGCCGCAGCAACCCCGGTTCGAATCCGGGTCACGGCATTGCGAGACAATGTCACGGCAGAGGGATCATCTTTTGAATCGCTAAGATGATATTTTTTCTGCATTTCTTTTTCTCTGTATGACATTTTCCCTTTCAAAGGGCCACATTGTTACAAATTGTGGGAGTCTGCTCAAAAAGATTAGTTTCTTCTTATAACAAGGTGTAAAATTCTGCATAAAGCATTTATTACAGTTTTTCTCCGTTGGTTTGGCTCATTTCTTGAAACAGATATTAAATTCTCAAAATTCTAAGATCATTTGGCATAACAGTCTTACAAGTCAGCACAACTTTATAGCTCACTTGCAAAAGCTCATATCTCTCCCAAAACTGTTCACTCGTGCTTCAAAACTAATTCCTTTCCCATAGAAATAGTCAGTGCCCCTAAAATGCATGGTCCCTTTGGCACTGTGTAAGCACTGCAAGTCAAAATGTTTAGATGTTTTGTCACTATGGCAGGGGTCCATTGAAATATCTCTAATGTTCACCTCTCAGTCTTAGCGCAGCCCTTCATTGACAATGGTTACTGTACTTGTATTTTTTTGTCTGGCTGACAGAATATAATTGTGTATAAAACAGACAAAAATATATATTTATATATATAAAAGGATTTTACGGTAAGAGTAGCCTCCAAGGTTTGACATCACACATTGCACCCTAGTGCCAAGGAAATTGTAATCATTATTACAGCTTTTCCAATTGCTTAAATGGAATTTTGCAGGCTAGGCTGGTTTTATCAAAATACTTAACACAATTCACAAAACCACACACCCAAACTTCAAAATACCCCATAAGTTCTGCAAAATGAAGCACTGCAACCAAAACTACATATAGCATTATCAAAATCAAATTTTTGCACCAAATGGCTCACACTTTATTCTTATTACCAGATTTTAGTCTAACTAACTACTCACTGTTGGGCACCATGAAAAGCATTCTCATCTTTAGTATGCTTTGCTGTAATACTAAAAAAGTTCAAGTTGTAGAAAATTCTTCAAATTGTTCAAATGCACACAAATATTTTGCAGGTACACACACATGCTGTTGAAACATTTATTTTTCTGTTTTTCACCAAACAAGTCAGTGCCTCATATGCACAGCAGATATATTTACATTGGAGTGAACAAAATATGCTTGCAAAAAATGGTAAACTGAAAAAAGAAAAATGTGCAGAAAAAATATAAAGAGAACAAAAAAACAAGAGGCAGGGAAAACAATTAGGCAGCAGTGTTTCAAAATGGCAAACGTGACTTTATGTCAGATTGTTGTGTCTTATGCAGAGAGCCGTGTTAAGTGCATTTACAGTAAAAAGTGCAATTCTGAATTCCAAAACGTGAAAAGCAGAAAATGTGTTTAGAGTTTAAATAATTGTGCGATGCCATTTTAGTGTGTTAGCAATTGGAAAAAAAACTGTTTTCACACATATAAAGTAACTTTCATGCATTGGTTAAAAAGAAAATGTATGCAGCATAATATACTGTAATATAAACACAAACAAAAAACAAGGGAAATTATATGTAACCTACAGTGCTGTAAATAAAGCTAGAGTTTCACAACTAACATTAGACAAGAACTACAGTATTATGTTCTTGACTAATTTTGACAGCTGAACAGACTATTGTTAATGTCAAAACATATACAATGAATTGATGCTGACATGTTTTGGAGAGAACAACCATTGGACTGAGAATCAACAATCAGTTAAGATCAACAAGATCTATTCACTTGGAAACTGTGCTAAATGTAGGTTAACTGTGCTAACACTAGGCTACCTGTACTTAATCATTTGCAAAGATGTCCTGAGACATAGAGACTTGTACTAAGACATTTGCAATTTGATGAAATGAATGGGAAATCCAATTCTGTTGTGAACAATGCCAAGTGGTTTGGAGGTTTGTCCATGTTATTTTGGGAATGTAATTTCTGTTTCAAGAAAGCCAAACCAATGGAGAAAAACTGTAATATATATAAGACCAAAACACCCAAATTGCATTTGAAAACTGAAGTATGCCAAAAGTTTTACAATAATGATGCAGTCATACAAGTGCTTGTTTTTTTAAAACCTCTTTTGCATGATATTACCCAGTATAAATTATTAAACATGTCTGTATCATTTGTTTTTATCAAATGTTTGACAAAAAATTGTCATGTTAGTCACTAACTTAGTATGGTCGTTTTTAGTGCCTTTAAGTGTTAAACATATTAATTGTACACTCTTAGACTGGCACTTTTGTATTAATTTCTTTGTGCTCCTCTTCCTCATTTCCTCAGCAGTAAGTCTCAAACTCTGGACAGTTTATCATGAGGTTCAGAGAAGGGTTTGGCTCCACATTGCTGCCAATCATCTCAGTTTTTGAAAAGATCTTAAACAAATGCTTTGAAGAACGCACAGTAGTATTTAGATATAAAATGATCCAGTGGAAAATGTAAATTGTAATGTCTTTCTGTCTTTCGACTTTTTAGAAAGCCTACATTTATTTTGATTCCTGTAACAGACATTTCTTTTGTCCCACCTTTGCATTTTGTTTGTCCTTTTAATCTTGTGTCTTTGCACCAATAAATTAAAAATAAGGGTCAAACTGTCTTTGCTGATGACTCCTACCTCCTATCCTTAAACGATAGAAAGGAAAACTCTGGGGGGTAGGGGGGTGGCTGCTGTGGGATTTGAGGGGAGTTTCTTTAAATCACATAAGAAATTGTACTATGCTTTTGGTTTATGCTACCAATGAGGTTTCATAGTGCTTTTCATTGGTTTGTTTGTTAATATCTAAAATGCTGCAGCCTGTTTCAGGCAGGGTTGTATTGTTTATGAGATTGCTGAGCACTACTAGGTCCACCTTAAATATAATATATTTTAATCAAGATTTTTATTTTGAAGTTAACATATCTACTGGGGATTGAAGTGGTGATTATAAAGCGTTTTGAACAGCGGTGGCACAGAGGCACCTCGTAGCTCGCCGTGATCGTATAGTGGTTAGTACTCTGCGTTGTGGCCGCAGCAACCCCGGTTCGAATCCGGGTCACGGCATTGCGAGACAATGTCACGGCAGAGGTGCTGGCTTTTGGGATAATTATACTCAATTCATTCACATGCAATTTATTATGATATATGTAATAATTGTATAACAGATCACTCTTGATTTATTATGCAGACGTCCAGGCTCTAGATAAGCTAATATCCCACGGAGCAAATTCATTCACACGTCACAAATAAACAGTGGCTCTGTCTCAGGCGGAAGTACCGTATCTATTTCCTCTTCACGTTGTCTTTACTATAAATCACCACAAGAGTGGGACAGAGTCATGTAAACGCTGAAAGTAGTCGAACAAAAGTGTACTAAAATCTAAACAAAAATATTTATTTGACCCTTGGCATAATTTCTTGTGAACACTATATTGATGAAGAACAAATAATAACTAGAAAAGCACTCAGAGAGCGCAGACCGCGACCAAGCAGCTTCGGTCCACTCTGGCGAAAATGGTCCTATCTGGCAATCTTAAAGAATCCTTTAAAAAAATTCCTGGATCCAGACAGTGATTCTCACCCCCAAAATTTAATCAGTTCTTCCATATCCCATTCCCAACAATTCCTGAAATTCATCCAAATCCGTTCAGAACTTTAAGTTATTTTGAACACAAACAAACAAACAAACAGACAAACAGACAGACAGACAGATAAACACCGGCAAAAACATAACCTCCTTGGCGGAGGTAATAATTAATAGACTTTGTCATTTTCTACCTTGCAATGTGAATTTATTTTATTCCTTGAATAAGGCTTATTTCAGATTATTATTATTATTATTATTATTATTATATTATTGTCATTATTATTTTAGATATTACATCAACTCGTGTAGATTTGAGTAGATAGGCTACTTCCCACCCCTTAACTCATTATTAGGATGCCCCAAACACCATTTTGTAATGACCAAATATGAAATAGAATTAGCAGACAATATTAAAACATAATAACTTGGAAAATTCAATTTAAAAAATGAATAGAAAAATTGAATACAATTAGGGGTCTTCTAACATTAAAAAAAATGTGATCATTAAAAGTATTACTCCCCCAACTCAAAAAAAAAAAAAAACAAATTTATTGGTCGTTTTGAATACAACAAACTTTGAGTAACTTTTCCATACAAGAAGTAACGTTCAAAGTTACCTGTGGAGGTAAACGTTCTGAAATTTGGTGCCTTCAAGTTTTGTAGGAAATGTTGCAGGTACACGGAGAGCACCGGCCATTTCAGTCTTTTGAAATGAGATAAGATTGATTCATGCAAGTAACTGTCTGCTGAAAACAGGAGGATTGGAGGGTTTTAACTGAGAAAGTCATTTAACTCAAGCAATTAAATACTCTTAATGTAGGCTAGTAATTGGCCTCAACTTTAATTTAAGCTTACAACCAAGTTACCACTTTACATATAATAAGGCCATGTGGTGGCTAGTTAGTTCATTCGTGAACTTCTGCCCTCTTCCTTTTGTTTAATTTTGACCCCTAGCACCCCTACTGAGTTATTATTCCCAACCATGTGCCTGCAGTCACGACCAACAGCAGCCTATCGGAATGTCTGCCCCTGAGGCTGACTCTGTGAAGGCAGCACCTCAGCCACCGCTCTGTTGGCTGACGGACGCGCCATTCACCGCCGTGAGCCCGCCCAGCAGCATTAGAGCGGCATGGCAACGGCAAGGAGACGGGGGGGAGAAGGTGTGGTGAGGGGTGATAGTCTGACCGGACCAGAGAGAAAGCAGCAGTAGCACTATCTCCACTCTTTACTGACTCTTACAGTGCGGCACCTCCGACACTACAAACAATGCACCACCGCCTCTGCCGCTCCGCACTGACGCTGCTGCCGCTGACCAGGTGTTGGAGCACGGAGCAGGGACGTCGTTGACGTGACAGAGGATCAAACTTGTATGCATGTTCAGACTCCCGGTCCCGCACACAGAGTATCGAGAAGATGCTGAGCCGACTGATGAGCAGCAGCATCAGGAGTCTGGACAGGGAATGCAACTGCACCGTGAGGCTGCTGGACGACTCGGAGTACACCTGCACGATTCAGGTCAGTCTCTGGGGACCACCATGTCCCTTCTCACAGCTCACCTTGTCGTGGATGTAAAGGGCTAGGTGGTCAGCAGGTTAACTGACCGGTCTATGTCTTCCTGCAAATCTGCGGCTCTCCGATTTAAGATTCTGCTGTCATCTCCAATCACTGTTACATGCAGGCTCTCAGACTGTCGCTGTGTTATTATGGCCAGTCGTCTGTCATCAATGGGACGTGGGGCTGGGTAATATATCGTTTTTTTTTTTTAAGTTTATCAGTGTATTTTCAAACGGGATAGGCTACGTGATAAGATGATAGTGTTTGTTTATGTTAATGTGGATTTGATGAAAAAAAATAGATGTCAGGTCTGATACTCAAAGATTGCTTAACAGAACCCTAGCAGGGATGTGCTGATTGATCACATAGGTCTGATTTATTTCAAAGATCAATTTTAATACAATTGAAGAAGGGTAGGCTGTTCACAGTATTTAAATGTACATGTTGACATTGTGCCATTGGCTGGTCAAAAAGTGACAGTATGACATCTGCCCCCTTTGATTCATCTGGATTTGACTTAAAACTTCTGTGTTTTTGCCATTTATTCACTGAAAAAAAAAAATCAGGATGTATTCCAGGTATTGTCGTGCAGCTGAAATATATGAATATATGATTTTTTGTTTTTATCACCAATCATAAATGAGTTGCAGATTTGCTTTAGTCAGAGACATTTACCAGCGTATGGGATGCTGCATGGTCACTGCATATAAATGTACATTTAACTTCAGGGAACATGATTTATTCTGCTTTGGTGATAGAGGATGGCAAACAAACCAGAGTGTGTAAGCCGTTATCTCCAGAGAAGCTGTCATTGATTTGAATGCATTATGAAACAAATCTGGATAATCTGATCAGGACTGATTTTATCTGAAGGGCTCAGAGAGCATCTCTGGAAAGGCAGAGGCAAAGAGGGTTTGGTCCATAATCAGGAAAGGCTTAATATTATTCTGAGTCCTATTCTATGGTGGGTTGGTTTATCCAGATGTGCCAAAGCAAAGCAGATGTCTTTGCCCTCAGTGCCACACTGGGTGTCTCCTTGTTTTGTTTTTGGACACACAGGAGTGGAGGGGGTGTTTTGATAGGATACATTAACCTCTGAGAGCAGTTCATCTCCAGTTTAGAGCTATACCGAGCTCAGACTTGTGTCAGTCAAATCAGATTTGACTTTTGAATACAATGTCAAAGGAGTCAAAAAATCCTTTTTGCCTTTTTTTAAATACGTTTCCTACAGACTACACTCTTGGTGTTTTAGCTACAGCCAGTGCATTTTTGTCTACATCACTGAACCTAACTGAGGAATGTAGTGAATGTAGTGAGTCAGTGTTCTGTAGGTTCCACCATTGGTGTTGGAGAGCAGGGAAGGGAACCAGAGGGTAATTCAAGATGCAATATGAAAAGTTACAAAGCACAATACCTGTCCCGCAGTAACAACAATATCAAGGTTTGGTCAGCAGGACGATTGAATGGTTATAGTTATTGCTTGGTCAGGATATTCATCTGAGATAATATCCTTGTTCCAATTCACATGCTCAATGGAAGAATCTAGTCATAAGCAGAGGCATCCTTTCCTACACTACAGCAGGAGGTTATTTCTCCCCTTGTAGGTGGTTGCTGTGGCGCTTCCTTCTGTTGACCTTGCTGACAAGTATACAACAAAGCAGTTGTATTTCAGTGGAAAACAGAAGAAACCTTGACAGCTTCACGTTTTTTATACTCTATGATAAACTTGTTGCACAAATGTAATGCAGGCTGTCATGTTCTAACGGTGAAACGATAGTCAACAATGCAACATCTGCTTGAGCTCTGCATATTAGCATCTGGAGCATGTGCAGAATGCCTGGTCCAGTCTGGTCCATTTGAGGTGTAAATATGCACCTGTGCATGGATGCCCAAGAAAATTTCAGTGTGTCAGTCAAACAGTAATTTAGCTCAGTTCAGTATTAGTCAGGCTTACATGTTAACATGCATTTTGAAAATCCATTTTTGATCAGACTTTCACAGTAGTTAGACTTTTTCTAACTACATACACAAAGTGATTTGGTAATGATGAAGCATCATAGTAGCTGAAGAAAAGGTCTGACAAAGGTAAGGTGTAAAGTTATCGTGATTTGGTGAGTGTCATCTCTAATTATGATTCATCCTTGAAACTCTTTCTGCTCAGTTTTTGTCTCTTTTTTACTAGCTGTCCTCTCAGTCTCTGGCAGTTAGCTCCTCATTATGTCAGCTTAATCTGTGAATAGGAATGGGAATTGATTACATTTTAATGATACCAATGCCATTATTAATTCTGCTCATCTGTGTGATTCTTAAATTATTACTTTATCGATTCCTGTGGATTTTCTGTTTGGTCAGAAGTCAGTCTCCAAAGGTTTTCAGAGGCAAAAAGGTCACATGGCTCTCCAGATATTCAATATCATGCTGCACTGACGCTTCTGTAAGTTGCTGGTGTCTCCAGTCACTAAATGTTGTGTAATAAGTATCTTTTGTCAAAAATTAAGGCGCAGTTTTTACCACTTCTGCCGCCATCTGCCATGATTTCATCTTAGACTTTTATTAATTTTACTGACTGCTACTGATGAGAGTATGATGCCCTTGATTTGTAAGGCATGCAGAACAAAGTGGAAGGAAGTAATACGGTAATTTTTAAGCAAAAAGACTAATAATATCGATACCTTAAGGAAGTTGTTATCAGATCTCAACTGGAGTTAGTTTTCAAATCCTATATTTGTGACTCATGAGTAAGTGATGTTGTGTGCTCAATTGCTGATTAAATATGCTAATCCTCCAAACTCTATGGGATCACAAGGGCCCCCAAATGGTAAATGAGCTTATATAGCACTTTTCTAGTGTTTTTGACGACTCAAAGCAGCACCACAGGTCACATCTACCCATTCCCAACCATTCACCCTAACATTCACTCACTGATGGTCCAGAGTTTCTCTGTTAGTTATCCATCAGTATCAACTAACAAATTCACAGCCTTTCATGCCCATTTACACGCCACTGATGCCGGAGTGGGAGCAACTTGGGGTTAAGTGTCTTGCCCAAGGACACATTGCCATGTGTCACCCGAGCTGGGCTCAAACCTGCAACCTCAGGATTACTGACCAAGTACACTATCCAACTGCGCCACTGACGCAGCACTCACTTTGTTTTCTTATATCTTTGGAAACTTACAGTGGGTCTTTATGGGGACAACAATGTTGTCAATCTATGGAGGGCTTTAGGAAAATACATCCCTTAGAAAATGTATTAATCTATCTATGAAGTGTCGTTTTTTGGGGGATTTTTTTGGAACTATTTTATTTGTGGATCCACAGTGATAAATCAGTAATAGGTGATTTTTTAAATCTCATTTTTTAAAATGAATAACATAGCAGTGATGTTAAAAGACTTTTGATCTGATCCTTAGCAAAAGTTACAACTTCCAAATGCACACAAAATGCACTTCTCCTGATTTCTTGGGGGTGTTGTCTGATCAGGAGCAGCCAAAGATCAACAGAGGGCGTGATGGTCTTCTATCTGTTCCCAAAAGAATTAAAAAGAAAATGTAGGTAATGTTATGTGCACTTTTGAAACATTTGAGAGAAAATGCTTCTGGCAAATAAATGACTAAATGGTGCTAAAGAAAGTCTGGGGAAATAAGTTTTAATATGTGTTTTGCTGCATGTTTCTTAAATTTTGTCTTTAACTTGGGTCTCTGCTCTGGATGATTTTCAAAATGGCCAGCCAACAAAAGCAGCTTAATGTCTAGTTTCTTGAGCAACATTTTTTTTTCTTCAATCTGTCTTTGGAATTGATTTGTTAAAAATAAACAGAGCTTAGCACAGTGAATGAGCTCAAAAAAAACAACCAGTCTGTTCATTCACAAGAATACATTTACAAAAGATAGAGATCCAAAATGTTTAAAACAAGCAGCTGAAGGTTTGGTACTGAGGGCTGCATTGAGTCTCTTTTAAATAATCACTTTGTGGATGTTTGTTTCAGCTCAGAACCAGTCTGTCTTTTATTTTATGTATTGTCGATGCAGAGGCAGAGACGCATCAGTTCTACCTAACATTGATTTTCGAGTCTGTCTTGTGTTGTGAGAGATTGGCTGATTTTTTTTCCAGAGTGTATCTGTGTTGTTGGAGGACACATTTTTGCATCTAAATATCTGCCATCTAAAAATGATCAGTATGCTGGGTTTATCTGACTGGGGCCTATCCCAGAGGCGGGTACATCCTGAGTTCGTTGCCAGCTGATCGCAGGGCCACATAGAGACACACAACCAGTCCACTCATACCTACGGGCAATTTAGAGTTACCAGTTAACCTAACAAGCATGTTTTGTGGTCTGTGGGAGGAAGTCAGAGTGCCTGGAGAGAACCCACACATGCACAAGGAGAACATGCAAGCTCCGCATAGAAAGGCCTTGACTGAAATGGAGTTCGAACCTGCAACCGTCTTGCTGTGAAGCATGCACACAATCTGCTGTGCCACTGTGTTGCCCACAGGTACATTAATAGGGTTTAATTGGTTGGGTCTTTCAATTCCAAAGATCATGTGACTGATTTTTATTCAGTTAGTCTGACTTGTTTTGAAGCAGTTCTTTTTATTGCTTTCTCTCTGACTTTCCTCCAAAAATCAGTGGTTTTGTTGACATGGCTGGTAATAATAAGGAGTAAGCATAGGGGATAAAAGGCCCTCTTTGAAAATCAAGTGTGTTTGTGTGTGTGTCCCTGCAACGTCTTTAATGTGTCTGCATCGCTGGAGTCTAACCTGGTCGCCTTCGCTCAATTGATGCCGGTAACACAAAGGGATTCCTCTGCTGCTGAATTACAGATGACGGCACACAAAGACCATCAGCACCTGTTCATTTACTCCATCTGACAGCAAAGCAAGCCTCTTAGTGTCTTACTACTCAAAGAAGCTGCACTCAGGAGATGGATGAAAGTGTGCAGTTTGCATCCTGGCTGTCCCAAATTTGTAAATACAGACACGTGGGAGGGCCATGATTGCTCTTCATGAGCTGTTGCATGTTATCATGTTTTAGATGCAGCACCTGGGGGAACAATGTCAAATGTTAGTGGTTGACACTTTTAGGCTGCCATCAAAAGTACTACTGAAAATGAAAAGCTCATGTTTGATGGAAGTTAAATTTCACTTTTGATTTCAGTCTTTCCTGGCAAATCACTTTGTAAGACTGTCTTCAAAGTGGTGAGGGGAAGACGTGAAGTGATGTTCTGATGACTTTTGCAGCATACAGCTCTTTGCTCAGATATGATCAAAAACTGTCAAGAAATGTAGGTACCACCTATTTTCTTTTTCAGGCTGAACTGCACAAGGCCTCTTTCATATGTAAAGTTTGGCTGACTGGGTGTTATTCAGGGGTAAAGTGGATTGTTGCAGTTTCAGTTTAGTCTAGTTGAAACTTGCCGTAATGGGTGGGCCTCATGGCCCACCATATCCTTTTCTTGCTCATGCTGTCATTGATTCAAAATTGATTTCTGAGTGATTTTTTTAAACCTAGAGTGCAATTTTGCCTTTTTAAAAACATAAAGATGTTATTATGCTGTTGTCTTGAGCAGTCTTGACCCATCAAATCATGAGACTTTATGCTGACATCAGGTCAGTCTGAGGTTGAGCAGATGGATCTGAACGGGAGAGAGAAATATGTGTGAAGAGCATGTACCCAATTTTTAAAAGTCAGACAATTTTCATTAATTTATGATCACCTTTCCTTCATCCAGTGTGACTGATGTTTCTTTTGTTAAGGGCTAATAGAGGAACATTTCTAACATTACAAACACTGAGAGGACAAAAGAACCCTAGATATGATTAAATCTGGTTTGATTGCCTTACCACTGTCTTAAAAAAGCACAAATGTCAGTTTCTGCTCACACAAAGGCAAACAGAAACACTGCAACATGCTGCTCTGTCTCTTATCAAAAAGTCACTGTTGGTCGCCCACTGATGCCTTCCCCTCATTTTTCCCATCTGCCATCAAAACAAATTATGATCCCACCACATGAGGAGAGGGGATTTTCTCATACTGAAATTTAAAGAAATTGTTCCAGAAAGTGATTCATGGAACTTTATAATCCACAGTCAAAATAGTTTAGTATTTTTGCATTGGGCAATACATGCCTCACTACTGTTAAAATGATAATAAATTGGGACTTGTCTGCAGGTAAACAAAAGGCTGTCTATCATAGCTTAAATATTTCACAAAACATTTTCAGCAGTACAAATTATAGAATAGTTTTAGCTTCTGATATTGACAGGCCCAACCACAATTGTAATCCCAGAACCACGTCTGTTAGCTTTCATGCTGTAAATGTTCTGTATCGTCACCTTCTACCACTAGTTGGGACATCATTTCTGTTATATGACCTTAAAAAGTAGTTCTCAAATGGTGTGCCACACTGGTGTGCCTTGAGAATTTGACCTACCATAAATTACTACCTATCACTCTTTTTAGGTGAATTTTTGCATGAAGCTGCAGATTCTGTGACTTTTCGCAGCGCTTAAACCTTTAAAGGAACACCTGCTTTTGCAGTTAACAGAACTAGAAGGTGGAGGACATTATAAGGTCTCTCTCTGTGATATTTATAAGAACTCCTGGTTTTATTTAATATGGCCAGTCAAGTTTTAATGTTTTAAATTTTACCATGTTTTCTGACAGTTTTTTGCCTTTGTTTTAGGTGAATATTTCAAAACTTATACTGTTTCTGATCTGATTTGAGTATCCCCATAAACTTGCACAGACCCATATGATATTGTACTACGTTACAGTCTATTTTGCTTTATTTTGATTAGAAATGAATCATAAAATTGAGATTTCATAATTTTTTTCTGCCATTTATGTTGTAATCCATTTTCTTCATCAGTAAGCAAAATCTTGTTTGAATGTGGGCAACATGTTATTTTCTCTTGAGAATTTACAGAGGGCAAACTAAAAGTTGACTGTGAGCCACAGTTGGCCCCTGGGCCATAGTTTTGACACCCTTGACTTACAGTAATTCACTTTCTAATGAAGTGGTTCATTATTTTAATCTTAAGAAATTGTGAAATGCCATTATTTCATATCAAAGGCCTCTGCATATGGCACAGCTGGTCCAAACAGAAACACAGATTTGATCTTGGCTTTAATGATCATCTATTGTTCACAACAACTGCAGGACCATATATTTAGGCTAGAACATGAAAACACAAGACTCATAGAAGTTTAAAGACTAAATACTCAGAGGACATGACAGTGACCTTATAGGAGGATAAAGACATTCTGAAAATGGGAGCAGAAAGCTGCTGTCCTTTCCTGCACACCTTGGAGATGTGGCCCAGAATCAGGGGCCCTTGTGGAGCCCAGTAACGCTCACGTTCTCCATTTAGCTCTATTAACCTTCACCTTGAACTGCTGCTGTTTCACTGAAGTCACACTTAGGAGCAGAAACACCTTAGTTGTTATCAGCTAAAATAGGCAAACAAGTTGTTTTTCATAAACTCTGGTCTCAGACCATTCAGTGTCGCCGGTTTCTCTGGATTATAGATAGATAGAACGATAAACTCCATCAAACCCTTCGATTTCACCTCATTCATGCTGTGTGCATGGAGTCTTCCTCTATTGATGACATTGATGCTGATTACTTTGTGACCCTGGAAGCAAGGGGAGACTCATGTTCATTGATTTCTTTTATCCCTTCAGCACTCTCAGGCTTCTTAGGCCACAATAAATTCTCGAAATGTCTCAATTAAGGATTTACAGGAATGTTTCTCCAGGCAGACATTTTGGCAGGAGGTTAATTGAAGGGGAGTTTGGGTGACCTCTTGCAGGAAGGAAAAATGGACACATGAGAGACAGGAGAAGGAGTGGTGCTGTGGTGTTGGTGCTTGTATACCTCTGAAACGTTGCAGGTCCTGTATGTGGTACTGGCACAGCTCATCTCAGCTCAGATGGCCTTTATAAATGCTGATCATACCTGGTGGTTTTTATCTTGTCCTGAGTGAGGTAGGATGTTCCCAGGTGGATAATTTCAAATCCAGTGAAACACAAATTAAAAGTTAACTGGTCTGAAGATGATAAAGCATTCAGACAATGGTCTACAGGATCACAGCCTCAGCAGGTAAACAAATGTTTTTTTTTTTTGTCTTAGAGTGTAGTGTGCCTAATGCTATTGTTAGCAGCTCTAGCACTGTTAACCTTTGGTCCTCCTCACAGTTGACCATTAATGTTTCTGCACTCAATGTGGTCACCAGCTGATTTGGTAAAGAGGTTATGTGCCAGTACAGTGATGGGCAACTTTGGTTAAGGGCCACAGTGATGTTATTGACAGTTCCAGAGGGCCAAATTGTTACAAATTAAAGGATACTATAACATGATAATTTTGACCTGCTATTTAACAGAGTATATATATACACATTATATATAGCTTTTATTAGAAGATATAACATATTGAAAATTATAACATTTTCATGCTCTAAACCAAAAACAAAAATGAACTTAAGTGTACTAAACTTGGAGTTAGAGCCAGATGCTTTAATGGCAAAAGTCTAATATCAACTGTTTTACTTAGTATTTAAATTGACCCCCCCCCCCCCCCCCCCCCCCCTTTTTTTTTCACCTGTCCTGTAAGCTAAAAAGATTTTTTTTCAAAAGTAACCTGTCCCAGTCAGCAGTCAGAAAAATTGATGATCATTGAAGTTAATGTGGCTTACTTTTTTCCAAAAAGAAGTTAAAATGCATCAGAAAATACTTTCTCAAAACAACACTATTGCAAATTATATCTACACATGTCTTACAAGCAATAAAATAAAGTAAGTTATTAAAGTCCATTGTAGAAATATTTCACTGCTGCTCAAAACTTTTTATTGATCCTTGAGCATCTACTGTGTTGTTTTGCACATTTGGAACAGAAAGTAGCACTTCTCATAACTGTGCTGACAATGTTTATTTTCAACAAAGAAAATTACAAAACAATTTAAAAACTTTAATTTAATATAAAGAAGGACTGTCTTTGCAACATGTTGATTCTGCTGATATTCTTGTTTGGTTTTTTTTTGTCAATAATGAGGCATGAATATTACTTTCAGCCTGTTCCGTAATCGTATCAGTGTTGTGGTAAGAGATTTTGTCTACCTGTTTCAGATTTAATCCTTGACAATTAGCCTCTCAATCACAAACATATAGGAAGTTAATTTCTGCCATAATAATAAAAAAAACAGTCATTTATTGATTGAAAAAAATGTTTTCCTTGAATTGTTATGAGATAATAAGTCAAAGTTTTAGGATGAAAACTGACATTATAAAGGCCAGCCTAGTTTGACTATCCTTATTCATCCTTATATTATTTATATATTTATTCTTTTTCAAATTTTGAATTTATTTCAGCTTTTAGTTTTATTTTTATTTTGTGATCATTCTCCTTGACTATGTTTTGCAGCTTAAATGAAGTTTTTATTTTCTAGTGCTTCTTTGGGCAAGATTGCGTGTCGCCCTTGGAAAAAGACCCCAAAGACTTTGGATGAGAAAGGGCAGGTTAGGGTGGGGGGATAAGGGTGTTCTGTGACAAACCTATGCATATGTTTCTAAAATGATGGAACAATGTAAAGGAAGAAAAAAGTACTTAAATATGTAAGTGAAAAAAGATGACATTATGGAATAGGAAAAAAATCACAAGATAAAAAGTCAAAATTAAGAGACAATATGTTGTTTTTTTCAATTTAAGGTCTAAATTTTGAAATGAAAATTCAATGTTCTGATATTTACAGCCCATCTTGTGAAATGAAGAGTCAAAGTAAGGAGGTTAAAAGTTGAAATCATGAGATTAAAGTTAAAATTCAGAAAAAAAGTCATGACTATGAGACAAAGGATCAGTATTATGAGGTCAAAAATGCTAAAATGTTAAAAATCTTAACTATGAGATAAAAGTAGAAATTATGAAATATATATGATCATTTATACTCATAGTTTATGCTTTTGATCCCATGATGTTTAATTTTAAGTTAAAATTCTAATTTATAGGTAATAATTTTGACTTTTTATCTCAAAATGACAATAACAGTGTTTTATTAATGACTGTCAAGTCCTTTAGGGGTTCACTGTAGATCTGCCTGAACTTGGGAGGCTGGAGTCGACACCAGAGGACAAAGGACAACTCATTTCTTTGTTTCTTGAAGTTTTTCTTTTCATTTATTTTTCTTCAAACGAATAGGTTGAAATCCTAACAACAATAGACAATTGACAGATCAGTTTCACATGATTCATGGGGCAGAAATTAGTAAACACAGTAAAATCCTCAACCTATGAAATAAACTGATTTGTCATTTATTAGATAATGTTTTATATTTAATTTGGCAGTATTTTAAACGCTACATTTAAACTAAAATTGCAGTAAGTTAAATTTAAATAATCTTAATCTATGATCTACAAACAAAGTAGTGTGTGCCATACACAAAGGGTTGCCTGCTGCATGGAAAATTAAATGAAAGAAAACAGCCCAGTCACACACATAGTTAATTTTTAGGTTTCTTTCACAAACATCAGTTCAATTTACTTTCATTAATTAAATAAACAAACAAACTAACCGCTGGTGTCTCTGATGTCTCCTCTGCTCTGCTCCTGCTGCACATCTCACTGCAGCTCCTTCCTGCTGGTGCAATTAAACAGCATGCTGCTCACCTGTGCACGCTGCACTGACTGCTCTCTCTCTCTCTCTCTCTCTCTCTCTCTCTCTCTCTCTCTCTCATCTGCCTCCTTTTGCAGTGGCACAACCAACTAAGGAGATCTACATAACTACTATATTTTAAACAGAATAAACTAATAAATACAGAATTAAACAACACTAAATATCATTTTTTTGTTTTGGCTTGACAAGGACTTGTTTTCTCAGACATATGACTTTTTTTATTTAATTATTTATAACTTTTTATTCCATAATTTTGACTTTTCATCAGATCATTTTGACTTCTTATCTCAAGCATTTACGTTGCTTGACCCTTTGTTGGTTCTCTGACTGCTTAACTGACCAACCAATCAGGATCAGAGAGCCCATTCTCAAAGCAGCTGTTCCCAGGTTACTCCAAGTCAAACAAATCCTTCGTTGGCAGAGTCTATTTGAATGCATTGTGGTGAAAAAATTATCATACATTTGTTACTTCAGCGTTGAACAATTACAAAAGGAAAACTTACCTACACTCAAAGGTAAGAGAAAACATTTTGTGTTGTAAATGACGTCATTAAAGTCATGCACAAGTTACATTTTAAAAAAAGATTTTAACAGACTCACAGAGATTTTGAGTTTTCTTCATACACCCTACTGTAGTGTTGGTCAAAAAGTGAGTTATTTTCTATTGTTTCAAATGGGAGAGAGGACAGCAACAACAGATTCTGTCCAACCAAGTAACAGTAGCTAAGGAAGGCAGGGCTTGAGGAAGGGTCAAGTAGTGCTAAACTTTTAATTTTCCTTTTTTTCTGAGCAGCAGAATTATTCCTCCATACAAATAGTCTCATATTTGGAAGGTTAACTTCCAATTTTAAGTTAAGTATGACACAATAAAATGATCTTTTTGGTGTACGTACGTTCAGAAATTGCCTCCTGGATGACTTTGAAGCATGCAGTGAGGGATTGTGGGTGCAGGTTTAGTTATTCAGCAGTATCTAATAAGAAAACTCAGAAGAGTAAGAAAAAATCTGGCTCTCTGAAATTAATTCCTATTTGAATGAGTCATTACAGGAAGATGTGAGCTGTGTGATTTAAGCACACTGCCATCATCTAAACTCAAAGATGCTGATAAAACTCTCTGAAATTTTTTATTGGGCTCACAATCAGTTAAATTAGAAATATTAAGCTCACAGTAAAACAGCCTGCTCACAGCTCACTATTTGACAATTACTGAACGGTCTGGGGGAGTTTTCCTTTTTGGATTTAGATAATGTTGACTCTAGATTAATATTCTTGCCATGAAGCAAAGGTCTACATCAGAAATCGAAGGCATGCATGATGAATGATAGACTCGCATTGATCGAGAGAGATGTGAGTAAGTGTTTTAGTCACCTGGCATCGAGTCAGACACTGTGCAGTCTGCTAATGAAATCAGGGCCGCTCGTTTGCAGTCAGATGCAGAAGTTGGAGCAGCTCCTCTTGTTTTGCGTCATGAATGCATTATTGAAATAGATTGCTCTTGTCTCCTAAGTGGTCTCCCTGCACTCATATTGTTTTCCTCCCAGTGTGCGCTGCTAAAAATGAGAGAGGGGCTGAAGCACATTTTGTTTTTTTGATACATGCGAGGTTGTTGTTCTGCTTATGCTGCCTTCACCTCCTGACTAAAAATAACCACAGAGATGCAATTTGGCTGCCGCTTACTTTCAAGTCAGACCAAAGGTTTTATCTATGAAATTTGTCCAAATAAGGCCAGAGCCAGTTATTTTTATTGATTTTGAATTGTTTTTTGCTCTTTTTGTCTTTAGGAACAGCATGCAGGAGAGTTTTGACCAACTGCTCCATGTGTGCCAGTCTTTCCTGTGGCTTTTGAATATTTTAATGATCCTTAGACCATGAATGATTAATTAATCCATTATTTTTGCAATGCACTTCATCTTTCAAGGGCAGTTTGACTCATTTAATGGCTTTGAGAAGATGTAGAAAAGATTATATAAAATATCTCTTGCTGTTTATACAGTTCAGAATAATCACATTTGAATTTATATTCAGTTTTTGTTAGATAGAGCTGCTTTTCACATCTGATTATGTTAAAACAATCTGAAGTCTCTTTGTCTTTCTGTGTGGTTTGTTTCATTAAGTTCATAACATAGACCACTTGAAATGTAGGTTTTAATACGCTTATGTTTGTCTCTGGTGTGGTTCATCTTAAGTAAGACCTGTCTTCTGTCAGACCTGACTGCAAAAAGTTTAGTGCTTTTTTAAATCATAAACTGTTTTGAATGAACCTTCAGGTAATTAAACTTCTGCAACCATCTGACAGCACCAAGATCAGTACAGTACAGCAAGAAGTTTGGTGTGAACTCTGTGTCAGTCAGGGCCTCACTGTTGGAGTTTGCATGTTCTCCCCATGCATGTGTGGGTTCTTTCCGGGCACCCCGGCTTCCTCCCACAGACCAAAAAAACATGCTTGTTAGGTTAATTGGGTAAAATTGCACGAGTTCTGGGTGAGTGTTTTAACAGTTGTCTGACTCTCCATGTGACCCTGTGAGCACACGTGCCTGTGTTGGTATGTCATCGGTGAACCAAAGTGAAATTTTGTAGGTGAAGATAATAAATAAAAGAATAAAAATAATAGTTTTCTGGTTAAAAATGGAAAGTGCAGCCTTAAATGGTAGACATATAAGGTATAAAAATAAATTTTAGAAATAGCAGTAGGAAATAAACTTCTTGATACTGCAATTGTTAAAAAAAAAATTTATTACAGTCTATCCATCCATTTTCTACACTGCTTATCCCTTACGGGGTCACGGGGAGGCTGGAGCCTATCCTAGCTGTCATTGGGCTAGAGGCAGGATACACCCTGAACCGGTCACCAGCCAATTGCAGGACTACATAGAGAGACAGACAAGCATTCACGCTCAAATAGAATCAAGTTAGATCCTATTATATAACACTGCCAGATTTGTACCCAGCAGTGTATCATTGACAGTAGCTCATTACAAAAGGAAATTCACTTCATTTAGTTTGAATTAAAATATGCTGTTACCTACGTGCTGTGATCACTGGTTCAATTTTTTTCTTTACCATGATAGAAATTTGGAGTTACTTTTATTTTTCACACAGTGATGTGCCTGCCAACATTTACCAGCGTATAGGGAAACGCCAAGCCATGTCGAGCCAAGTTAGGCCAAACAGATCGAAGTTAAAGTCAGATGCTGATGTTTGTTGGATACACTGAAAATTTTACTCATGCTCAATGTTTTTTGATGTTGGATCCAACACACTTATAAATGTCAGCAAGAGTCGACCTCTGCCTACCTTTGATACCACCAGCTACACCTGCATTCATCTCTGTTGGCTCCAGCTGCTTCCTCCTCAAGACTGGACTCCTGTTGTACGACTTCAGGCGCCCTTTCGGCAACAGCCGTCTTTCGCCCTCTAGGCAAGTTGTTGGAATACTGGGACCAGCTGCAGCTTCCATGGTAAAATGGCATATATGTTCGCTTTATGTGACATTTGTTGAGTGACATCACAATAAGTTTGTACAACATTCAGCAGCTCCAAGCTACGTTGGGTCAAGCCCCCCTAAGTTGCAATTGCGTTACAGCTACATTGGCAAATGTCAGAAATATGTCTACAACTAATTGGGCAGCCACTGAAAAACATCATACTCCACCAGCACAACATTTCTCTCTACTTCAGATATGTCAACCAGTGTTGAACACAGCAAAATTGACCCTGAAAACAAACTTTGACAGAAATTTCGGGAACATTGGTCTGCGTCAGCTGATGTATGTTGATGTGTGATTGGGCAGTTAAGCAGCAAGAAGCTCAACTTTGCTGTACTCACAACTGATGGACAACTTCTTATTATTTCTGGCATCTAGTTGACTACAAAAATCTCGGTATAAATTAGTAGGTATAGGTCCTCATTTAAAAAAAAAATAGTTTAGGAGTTTCCTTTCTCTCTTTTTTCAGCTATCGGAGAGCCTGAAAACCTCAGTGATTTAAGTGTACCACTCGTACCTCAAAAGAAAGTTGATATATATATATAATGATTTTTTAGAACAATATTCTCACATAAATGTGCTGTATTGATTATACATTCACATGACACTTGGCATAGTTTACATATTGACATTAACAACGTTATTTTGATTGTCTATTCATTTTTTAAAAATATTTTCTGCAATGTGTTTTAGCACTCATAAAAAAGCATATAATAAAAAGCATTATATTAGAATCACATAATATTAGAATCACAACCAATTTTGAATCTATTTGATATGATACGATGTGAACCCTTTCCCCAAGACACACTTTGTTGACCCCTGAAGATTATGGACTTCAAGAACTGCCCACATTCAGCTTTCACAGTAAAGACAATTATTCAATACTCATGAAGACATTTTCTGTATTCAGTAAGTGAGCATGTAAAATGGTTTGTATTTGTATAGTCAACTAAAGCCCAACCAATCAGTCAAATAAAATGAGCAGAGAGGTTCTTCAGTATGACAGCTTTAGAAAACTGACAGCTAGAACACAGAGAGCTGATACAGTCAGACAAACCTGTGATCGGCACGTCAATCTGCACGTTTGAATGCTCGAACATGCATGGGTTTCTCTTGTATGAGCTGCAGAGGACCTCCAAAGATGATGACAGTAATTTGCTCAGATGTAAAACATTCAGCAAGATAATTAAACTTAAGTGTAAATATAAGCTGTTTTTTTGTGTTTGTAGGCATTTGCTTTAAGTCAATTATACAGAGTGATGATAGCTGTCCTATTTATCAACTTAATGTGCCACACAAAGCACCTTGACTAAACAGTGATTTTAAAGAAGAGCAGCAGCTTACAGCACTCAGCACATTGATTCTCTACAGATAAATGTGGATGTTCAAACAGCCAGCTTTAACCCCCCAAGCACACTGTTTGAGAGCTTTATGCCATAATAATCCACAGACTGGGATTTTTAGTCCCTTCTGTGTATCATAAATGCTTAATATAGAAAAAAGAAGGATGGGCTTCAGACAGAGCTCCAGGTTTTCAGCCTCCGGACAGCTTTGTGCCGCCCTGCTGGAAGAAGAGAGACACATTTTCTTGGGATTAAGATGCCCAGCTTGAACAAGTTAATCCATAATGTGAAGAAAAGTAACAAGAGCCCTAAATAAACCTATACTATTGAAGTTGTGAGACACCATTAGTTCACCCACCACAAGGACTTCATCTTGAGACATCACATAAACCAACACGTCCATACATTCCTATTTGACTGTGATAATGACTTATCTCCAGCTGTTTTCATCCATCTCAGATCTTTTTTTATTCATGTCACTGGTTTTCATGGAATAGCTATTATTTCTTGAGATCTTAACAATCAAGATAAACTGGTCATTATAGAGCCATCACTGTTATCTCGAGATGAGAAGAAATTACATTTTTTCAGAACTTAAGGTTGGCTTGTTATCATAGGAAAGTGGGGCTGTAGTTAACCAAACAAAAACTATGTTAAACGAAGCATTTTTCCAACATTGACTGATCAATGGGTTATTGGGAAAAAGAAAAATAGGATGTTATTTGACTGGTTGACAGTTTTCCAGAACTCCAGACATAAACAGCAACTATTGAGCATATAGTTACAATAACCTGCATTTATGCATCTGTCTCATTTAGACAAGGTAATCTGTTCCGGGAATAATTAGCCTCCCCAAAAGCATCATGTGACTTGATGCTCTGTTAATATACGTTCATAATGTGTGTTTAAATTCCTGTTATGTGTAAAAGAGTTAGTGTTCACCTTCTTTGTTCACTGAAAAAATGGGATAATTAAAGACCTTACAATAAACTTGCCAAACTTGCCTTGCATTGCCTAAAGAGGATGTGCATGTCTCTATGCTCGATTATGTCAGGAATCATAATCACAATTATTTGAATAGATATTTAGATTACTCATTGATTTTAAAAGCATGCCCCACATGCTTTCATTGAACGGACAAACTTTTGGCACTATCATATTTTAACATTAAAGAACAGGCAATACACAGAAATATACTTGTAAAAATAAAAAAATACCTCAGAATTATGCTAATCATACTAATGGAAAAAGAGAAAAATAGTTTAACATGTCATAGTGGCATGGTGGTCTTTTAGTCTTGATTTTTCAGTTTTTATAACTGTGGAAGCAAACTGTAATCTCAATTAAAATTTGATTAATTGCCCAGCTCTGCCCTGCTGCATTGTCCACCTGTTGACAATGAGGGAGCCCTTTTAGCAAAAAAAAAAAGAAATATTTTTAGTCCCACTCATTTTTATGTTTAATCTCATTAATTTTATCTGTTTAACTGTCTATTTAAAAAGACTGAGTGTATTTCCACGTGAAATAATGACGATCGATGCATGATGTCTGTTTCCCCAAGGTGATGATGCAGTGGTATTTGGGGGAAGAGGACGATGTGTGCTCTGTGTGAGAGAGGTCTTCATGTACAGTATTTAAGTTGTTTGTAAAAGCTTGTCCTTCACAGAGCTGTGCCTAAAAGACCTTTGGTGAAATAGAGCATATTTTTTTCAGCTTTTCTTTCCCTGGCTGTCAGTGAGTAAAAAGTTTGTCCTTCATTTGTAATGTTCCGGGGTTGAAATCAACAGAGATCACTGTAAGATGTTCAAAGTGAAGTCATGGTGCAGACAAAACTTGAAGGTGACAGAGCTTACTTTATGTTCATTCTTGTTTTTTGTCTGTAGTGTCCTTTCCCATAGGATTGTTTGACGACTGAGACTTTGGTCGATTGTGAGCTCATCTACCAATCAATCGACCAACCAAATGGATGTGATAGCTGTACAGAAAAGGAAAAAAAGAAGAGATGGCTGGTCCTTTAGGGCCTCTGTAGTTTAGATTAAAATGAACTGATTTCATTAAACACTTTGTTCCAGGAGGTCATTCAGTAGATATTTAATGTAATGAACAATCAGTGAGGCTGACTTATCGTCCTTATAAGTTTCTGTAATTCTGAATCAGAGCATATTTATTGTCTCAAATGTATTAGTACATTAAATATACATTATTCCACTAAAATGTTTTACTCAAAGTACTCCTCAAGATAAAATACCTCATAAGAACATTCCTCAAATATTCAGAGGTGGAAAGATTCTTAAAAGCTGATCGTCACCTTCACCTTGAGGTTTATAGTGCTTAATATTTGGGACGGAGAAAACCATTTTGGTATGACTTTGCAGGTATTTGCTTGGTTATAAATGAAGTGGCTTGAATACATTTTCATAAAGAGTACTTAAAAAGTGCATTTATAGTTGGGTATGAATGAGAGTATTTAGCATCAGAGCTCCTTCATGCCTCCCTCTATATACAGGATTTCATGCAGAAATCCTGCTGCTAAAGCGTCTGTGTCATTGGCTTTCCAAGTGTGTGTGTGATAGGAGTGAATATTTTATTGTGGCTCTCTCTCATGCACTTGTTTCTGAAGGTGTTTGATGGGTCAGCCTTCAGTGGTTCAGACGCAGCACTGGTAGGAGAGGCTGCAGGACGTTAAACTGCTTCAGGGTGACATCACCAGTCTACAGAAGGCCCCCCAGCGCCCCCCTTTTGAGATTAAACATTTTTTCTTGCCACCCCACCCAGCCTCATCATTCATTCATTCATTTTCTATACCGACTATCCCTTTCGGGGTTGCGGGGGGGCTGGAGCCTATCCCAGCTGTCATTGGGCGAGAGGCGGGGTACACCCTGAACCGGTCGCCAGTCGATTGCAGGGCAACATAGAGAGACAGACAACCATTTACGCTTACACTCATACCTAAGGGCAATTTAGAGTGATCAGTTAACCTAATGAGCATGTTTTTGGTCTGTGGGAGGAAGCCGGAGTGCCCGGAGAGAACCCATGCATGCACGGGAAGAACATGCAAACTTCACACAGAAAGGCCCTGCCGGACCCGGGAATCGAACCGGGGACCTTCTTGCTGTGAGGCACGTGCACTACCTGCTGCGCCACCGTGCCGCCCCCCAGCCTCATCATCCACTTGCAAATTCCCTAAGTGAGGTCGTGATTTGTCCAAACGCATCAAAGCATGCAAATACCAATTTCTCCATTAACTGTCGAACACAGACATCAGTAGCAATTATTTGACATTTTATTTCTGAGGATGAATAATACTTTATATTCTAACATCATGCTGTCTTTCAAAAGAGATAAATACACCAAAGTGGCAGCTCACATACTCGAAGAAAGAAATTTAAGCCCAGAGTCATAGTTAAAATGTGTAACATGGTAAAGTTCTGCTTTTATCAGCATTAACAAAGAGTGAAAGTATCAAAAGAAATGAGGGAAATGGACAGCGTTTTCTCGCAATTATAAGATAATAGCTTGGTTCACGGTGCCTTTATGCTAAAAGTAGGGATGTAACAGTGTGAAAATTTCATATCACGGTTAGTGTGACCAAAATTATCACAAGTATCGCTGCATTGTTACAATATGCTCAAAATGTTCAAAAAGTATGTATACACACTCTGAAATCATTCAACAAAGTTTGATGTAGTTAAAAAAATAATAGGAATTTTAAGAACCAAAATACGACCAGACGTTAGACTTAATCAATTTTGAGGGGAAAAAATCTCCAGTACAGTGTCTATTGAGGCACCAACCGCCATACTTTTGCTTTCAGAAGCCAATAATGCAAACTGCGCATGCGTGCCTGTGTCTGAGGGACCGCTGCGGCTTTGCCAAGGAGTAGACACATAGTTCTGGCTTTTCCAGGGAACAAGCAGCATCACCATGAGTTATTGACATAGTGAGGTAATCAAACACAGTTTTAACGGTATTTAAAATAAGAAATGGTTATACTAACTGTCGCAAAGACTCCTGTCTTCCTCTCTCATGTATCACACCTGTTGCTACCTCTGGAGATGGGACAAATGAAATGTCAGGAGAAATGGAGAAATGTCACAGGGGTGTACATATTTTGCCTTGAAAGATGGCACCCATGCTGGCATGCCGTCTGTCCTGCTCCCTCACTGTTGTGTTTGCTGTTGCCCTGTTCCTGCTGTCTCATTACCTACCAAGATGTGTCTGCTCTATTTGCATGTGATCGCCAAACTCTCTTCAAAATAAGAGATTCGTCAGAGACCTTATTGCTAACAAAACTTTTCTTTTAAATGACTTCTTCACCATCCGCAGACTGGATACCGTGTGTGATGGAAACGTGGATCTATGCTGGTGACTATACTCCGTTCTCTGAACTCTTCCCTCCAGATTGTTCGTTTTTTGGCTTTCCCTACACAACGGGCAGCGGTGGCGTGGGCACCGTGTTTAAATCCAAACTTCAGTTCTGTTTTTCCCAGCCTGTGAAGAGCTACTACAGCTTCGAGCTGCAGCTCTTTGAACTGGAACTGCCATCCCCTGTCCACTGTGTTGTTGTATATATTGTCCACCACAATACTACAAAGACTTTATAGATGATTTTGCCGACTTTCTGTCTGGCATGATGGTGAAATTTGACCGTATTTTAATCTCCGGTGATTTTAATATTCATGTGTTCTGCAAATCCCACCCTCATGTCAGAGACTTTTTGAACCTGATAGATTTGTTTGATTTTATTCAGTGCATATCTGGCCCAACTCATGAAAAGGGGAATATTTTAGATCTTGTCCTATCTTATGGTTTGTCTATTTCTATTGCTGTAATATGAGCTACCACATGTATCTCAGATCATACACCCATTCTGTTCACCTTGACACTGTTATGTTCAGTGGATAAACCAACTGCCCCCATGTGCCACTGGTGCGCTATTCGTCCTTTGACTGCCACTCAGTTTTGCACTACTTTAATGAGTTGTTTTTGTGTAGGTCCCCTGTTGATGATAAGTGTGGTCTCAGTGCTGATGAGATTTTATCTGTCTTTAACTCCACATGTACAGAGATCTTGGACTGTGTTGCACCTCTTAGGCCTATCCACCCAAAAGCTTTCTCACAGCCACGGTTGAATGATTCAACTCCGACGTGCTTGTAGACATGCTGAGAGGAAATGAAAAAAAGACAAACTCACTGGATCCCGCCAAATTCTTCACGGCTGCCTGTCTGACTCAGAGAGCCATCTAAGCGGCCAAAACGGCCACCCTAGTCGCAAACAACAGCCATAAGCCCCAAGTCTTATTCAATGTTTTGAACTCCCTTATCAATTCTAGTGATGTCTCTCCTCTTGTCTCTCCTCTTGTTGCAAGTCATTGCACCTACTGTGTGCAATGACTTTTTACAAGTTTTTATCAGAGAAGTTGCTGCCCTCAGACCAGCTCACACAGGTGCCAGGCCCTCTGTAGACATTGCTCCTACTCTGCGCTCTGCAACTTTCAACCAGTTTGAGCCTCTGTCCCTCTCCCTCTCTGATTTAGTTCAGCATCTGCGCCCTGCAAACTGCCTCTCAGACACATTCCCCCTCGTCTCCTCAGAGGAGTTTTTGACTCAGTTGGAGCAAGTGTTCTGTGGCTGATCAACACCAGTCTTAGCTCTGGCCGTGTCCCCATAGCTCTTAAACATGCTGTCGTCAAACCTTTAATTAAAAGAAAAATCTTGATCCCTCCAACTTCTCAAATTTCAGGCCTCTATTACAGCTCCCCTTTTTATTCAAAGGTTATAGAAAAAGCAGCGTATGTCCAGCTGCAGTTGTTCTTAACCCAGCACAACATCAAGGAAAAATTTCGCTCTGGCTTTAGACCCAGACACAGCACAGAAACTTGCACTGCTAATAGTTTTGAAGGATTTGCTCTTACCTGTTGACTCGGGCAGTCTTGCTGTCCTTATGCTCCTAGGCCTGTCCGCCGCCTTTGACACTAAACCATGAAATTCTCCTACAGCATCTTGAGCACTATGTGGGCATCACAGGCTCTGCCCTCCGTTGGTTCAGGTCCTACCTGGCAGAGCGGATGTTCTCTGTGTGGTTAGGCCACATTTCCTCCA
Source organism: Cetoscarus ocellatus (assembly GCA_037902135.1). Lineage (NCBI taxonomy): Eukaryota > Metazoa > Chordata > Actinopteri > Labriformes > Labridae > Cetoscarus > Cetoscarus ocellatus. The sequence continues at coordinate 966,717 of JBAMNC010000394.1, read as the reverse complement.
ATGTGGCCCTGCTGACCTGTGGAGTCCCTCAGGCTCCATCCTAGTCCTATTCTTTTTCTCTTGTATATGTTGCCAATTGGGGATGTTTTTTATAAACATAACATTTCTTTTCATTGTTTTGCGGACATAAAAATTTACGAGCCACTAAGGTTGCTAGGTAAGGACACTATTCAGACTTTTCTTGATTGCCTTAGTGAAGTTAAATCATGGATGAGTGCAAACTTTCTTAAACTGAACAAATCTGAGATGGAAGTCATCCTGTTTGAAAAAAACACCTCCACAGGTTGCTCTGCTGATATCCTGGGCCCTCTGAGTTCCAACATTCAGTCTGTTGTTAGGAACCTTAGTTTTATTTTTGACAGCTGTTTTAAATTTGATACGTAGATCAGTGCCGTTGTAAAAACCAAGCTTCTTCCAAATCTGTCTTTTAGCGAAGATCAAGTGCTATTTTATCAAAGATCATTCATGAAAAGACTATCCATGTCTTTATTACTTCTAGATTAGATTAGATTACCACAACTCCTTGTTGGCTTGGACCTGTCGTCTATCAACCGCCTTCAGCTCATCCCTAATGCTGCTGCTCGACTCCTTTCTGGCAAGGAAAAGCGCAACCACATCACACCAGTTTTAGTGTCCCTTTACTGGCTACCGGTCCACTTTCGCATTTATTTTAAACTTCTTTTAATCTTTTTTAAAGCCCTCAATTGTCTTGCCCCTCTGTTCTTGTCTGAGCTCCTGCATCGCCACTCCCCAAACAGAGCCTTAAGGTCCTCTGACCAGCTGCTGCTGGAGATCCTCAAAACTAGACTGAAGTCTAGAGGTGACAGGGCCTTCGCAGCAGTTGCCCCTAGACTCTGGTCCAGTCTCCCCATCTATATTAGAACCTCCCAGACCCTCGAGACATCTAAAACTTCCCTAAAGACCAACCTTGTCTCCCTGTCGTTTCAATAATTAGCACATGCAAATCACAGGCCCTGTAGTTTTTTCTACTTTAACTGTTTTTTTTTCACTGTTTTAATTTTTTTTTTATTGTAATCTATTTATTTTTTTACTTCTTTTTATGTATCCTATGTACAGCACTTTGATTGACTGCTGTCTTCTTAAAGGTGCTTTATAAATAAATTTGACTTTTGAAATGGCAGTGCGAATTGGGCTAATGACTTAATTATGTCAGAATATTTTTTTAAAGAGATTAGGCAATCCCAAACTCTCCATGGTTTAATTTCCTTTTTATTGTTGGAATATTCTGTTTTGTGGAAAAACTGTAAATAACAAACAAACAAACAAACAAAAAAAACTCTGCCTAAACAGAAAGTATTTTACTGTGTAACTGGTCACCTGCTGCATTGATGCCCTTTGATTCTGATTGGTTGGTCAGTTAACCAATCAGAGAGCCAACAAGGGTCACTTATAAAACAGAAGTTAAAGTTCATAAGTTAAGTACAGGAATCCCTTTTGCTTTGTATGTCTCTACAGTTACCTTTCAGGTGAATGAAGATTAAAGAAAACATCACTCTACACATTTTGAATCTCTGAAGATCAGTGTATGCAGTTTCCTGACACATTACAATGCTTAACTGATTCATACGCTGACAGACTTGTTACAGAAGAGATGGTCGAAAGCACATGGAGTCACGCTGAGCTGCATCACTTTAATTAAAGAAGGTAATGATCAGATATACAGATTTCCTGCACCATGTGGAGTGAATATGACTCCTCTATGGCTGTTTTTCATTCGGTACCTGAAACATAATTAAGTAATTACCCTGTTACATTTGGGAGACATCATTGAGAATGTGGTTTAATACTGGAAACTGAGCAGCCGCCAGATTGTAACCAGCCAAACTAATTCACCTCGCTGCTTGTATTGGAGCAATTTCAGCTCTGAGGATTATGAAGCATGGCTACCACATGAGTAAAGAGGCTCAAGAGGAGAAAAAAGGTTTGGACGTGGTTGTTTTTTGTTTGAATTCTCTGCGTCTGTTTCTCTCTTTTTAACATGACCCCTTCATTTGTTAAACTCTGTCTCTGATACCATGGTGCTTTGCCTGGCTGCAGTGAGGTGTTTGAGGCACATCACGTCTTCAGAGATCTGCAGTGAAGCTCTGGAGATCAGCAGAATGAATGCGCATTAGCCTCTCCGCTGCTTGGTATGAGACTGGCAGAAAAAAATCCTCCTCACCCTGGCACAGAGGCTTCACAGCAGGGAGATCGTAGAGGCTTTACAGCGATGAGAGAGCAGTTTCTTGTTCTCGTTGGAATCTCCTCAGCTGCTCCTCTTCCTCTCTTCTCTTCCCTCTCCTCTTTTATGTCAGACTTTAAAGGGGAAGACGAGGCTTAGTTATTAGAAAAGGCAGAAGACATCAGAACAGAGAAGTTCAGGCGCTGCGTGGATTCTGTGTGGACGGATGGCAGCCACTCTGAACTTACTTGCGATTTTTGCTCAGACATGCTCATGTCTTATTCATGGCACACCTTCTTGTGGCTTTGGCGGTTGCTATTTAATCACCATACTAACGATGTTTTTCTCTGTGGTGCTTTTAATTGCATCTTTGTGTATTTCTCTGCTATTGTGTGTTTGCTTCTGTGTTGTGTGACTATTCTTGGGAGTTTGAGTCATGCATGTTTGGATTTTCTCCATGTAAATTCATGCATAAACAAAGACTTGAAATAATGCCTAATGGATATACCTCTACAAGGTTTTCAATCAAAGAACTAGTAGAAATCATATGTTTTTAATTATGTAGACACTTGGGCTTAACCGCACATTTGTTGTTATGGAAGAATGAAAATGCAAAATGAACCAGGAATACCTGGGAGGAGATACATTTCAGAAAAAAAATGTGCAAATAGATATTTATCCCATGCATGCCATGAGTAGAGTGGTTAGGGGCTGTGGCCTGTTATCAAAGAGAGAGGATGGACCACTGCTGTATCTGTCCCTATATGTGAACCTCCTTTCTCAGCTATTCTAAACATTATGTGTAAGAAGTTTAAAAGGTGTTTCTCTGCTCATCTGTAGTTTTAAATGTGTTTTAAATAGCACAAAGGGGAGAACATTTTAAAACTTTATAACTTCTCAAAGGCAGAGAAATGGTGGAGATATGTTTTCAGTGAGGTTACACATTTTCTTAATCATTACTTTTTAAGTTGTCTACGAGGTATGGCTATTAAACAATAAGACTGCACTTATGAGGATAAAACCATGTGGTTCACAGTCACACTGACTGTTATATGTGAAAGTATGGGTATCTACGCACAACCGCTGTAAGTTTCCAATAAGTGACACCTTTCGTTCACTGCTGCTACTGATCGAAGTGCACATGGTTTTGCTAAGGTGTCAAAAAAAAGCCATGCAAAATCAAAAATACCACAATTCAAAAGCATGTCTTTAATCGCTGAAGAGATCAATTAATATTGAGAATTGTTGCATCTTTGATGCCAAATTAACCCATCATGGCTCAATTTTTGGTAAGATATAGTAAGTTAAAATGTGGTTGGTAGTATTTTGATTATGAAAGTTGACAAACCGAGCAATACAGACAAGAAAGAAGAGGACAATTTAATTTCTCATTTTAGTCCCCTCATCTCAGCCCACCTTTCTATCTCCTGCCACTCACACCCCGAATGCGCCTTCAGTGGATGGCTGTTCAACATTAGTCTGTCTCTGTTTCAGATTTCCTGCTGCTAAACAGAGGCATTTTTCTCACCACTGTAATTGCTGCTAATTGTGGCACAGTGCTGTACTCATGGTGGATTAATGTTGGGTTTGGAATAAAAATAAAAGATAAATAATTTATGGAATAAACCCTCTCTTTTGTAAAGAGTCTTTAGATGACAATTGTTATGATTTGGCGCTACACAAATAAAGATTGATTGCTTGAGATTGAAGTGGTTTGGGATGTATTTTTAGAGGAACGGGAGGTCCTGTTATTTTGTCATGTGTTTTGTTAGAGGATGTAAAGAGATCTCTGTAATAAAGGTAATGTTATACTGATTCACTGACTCCAGCTTAAGAGTACAGGCTGACTCTCTGGTTAGTGAGTCAGTACTGAAGTCCTCTTCTCATTTGATGCTTGAATTATTACCTAAGCTTTCCTCGATAAGTGCAAAGCTATTCTGTCAGGAGGTCTGTCTTTGGAATTCACTCACCATCATTCAGCTTTGTTTAGGCTGTAAACAGCTGGTTCTTCTGTGGCCCAGCTAAGGTGATCCCCCTTTACCAGCTTGCACTCAGTAATTTGATGTTAGGCCAAGAAGGTGCAAGTTAAACTCTAAAGCACAGCAAAGTGTCAAAAAAAATCAAATAACTAAAATTCACATACCTACCAATAGCTACAAGACACTTACCTAAATGAAACTTCTCAGACTTTAATATAACAGCAGGATGGTTGGTCAAAATCCCTGAAAGAGCTCTTGACATATTTCATTCACAAGCAACATATGAACATAAGGCCCATTGAGTTTGACCCTCAAAATCTTATTGTTCTTACTTGAGTGAGAGTGGACATTTGTTTAAAGTTTGGAGAAAATTGTTCCAAGCATTTTTATATTGCATTTGCAGGCAAGGATAAACATGAGACAGACGAGCTTTAAATTTGACCTTTGATGTCCAAAAACTATTTAGTTTGTTACCAAGCCAGAGTAAACATCTGTGCAAAGTTTAAGGAAAATTCTTAAAAGCATTCCTGAGAAGTAGCACAAAAGAGGTTCAGATGGACAGATCGTCCAAAAACATCCCTTGCCTCGTCTCAGAGGCAGAAAAAGTGAATCTCAAATGTTGGTGTGGACTAAAAGAGTACGAGTTGGTTTTGTTGTGGAGAACAGGCAGAAAGGTTTAATTACACTCGAATGCTGACGTCCTGTATGGCTGCCTGCTGGCTCGGCACATTACAGACAACACAATCCTCTGAGTGTGTGTGAGAGTGGGTGTATGTGAAGGAGGGTTTACATTGGACAGGAGGAAACAGACACCATAAAGATGACTGTAATGACCCCATGGCTCTCACAAGGGTACCAAACTATATGTGCTAATAGCTCTGCAGCAGAGTGACAGAATGCACAAATGTTCAGATATGAGAATAAACTTTGATTTTTTTTTGTGCAGAAACATTAAAAGAGAATTTAGAACCTATGACAGGCCTGCAGTGCTGGGATTTATACCTTCTGGAGATGCAGAGCATGAAAACAGGGCCATAAAATGGTGCAAAGATGTCTTTTAAAGCTGCACTAATGTCTGTTCTCCTCTTCTTTCAAAGAAAGAAAAAGTTTGGCTCATTCAGTGGCAGAGCACCTCTAACTGTGTGGTCAGTCTGGATCTCATGTTGTGGTCTGTGGTGTGTGTGTTTATATTGTAGAAGTCTTGTTTATCGTCTCGAGGGAATGAACGTCTGTGTGCACTGTGTGGTAGAGTAATGATGTAACAGTAGAAGACATTTCAAAATCATTTACAATGAATCAGTCCATGCTTACACTGTAAGATACCAGAAACAGGGTTGGGTACGGTTTAGATTGTTTTGATTCAGATCTGCCTCTGCTTATCGAATGGTTCCTAATTCTGATTCCATATCATTAGTAGGATTAATTATAATGAATATAGAATAAAGATGTGCCTGCTGTTGGCCTAATTACGATCTCAATGATGAACTGTCAACTGTGGCAGATTTTTCTTTTCCTTTCAATTTACACTGCCTGGCCAAAAAAAAGTCGCAACCTGGATTTAACTAAGCAAATAGGTGTGAGCCTCCTATTGGATAATTACTGCATGGGTGATTATCTTTCAGCTGGCAACAAGTTATTTAACCCCAGCTGATGCAATGAGTAGCTTCTCGTTTCTTTAACAAGCAGGTCGAAGGACACATCCTGTGGTCGTGGAAAAGATGTTAGTCTGTTTAACAAGGGTCAAATCATTGGCATGCATCAAGCAGAGAAAACATCTAAGGAGACTGCAGAAACTACTAAAATTGGGTAAATAACTGTCCAACGCATTATTAAATACTGGAAGGATAGTGGGGAACCATCGTCTTCAGGGAAGAAATGTAGTTGGTAAAAAAAATCCAGAGTGATCGTGATCGGCGATCACTTAAAAGTTTGGCCAAATCAGATTGAAGAAAAACAACAGTAGCACTCAAGGGTATGTTTAATAGTGAAATTAAGAGCATTTCCACACGCACAATGCAAAGGGAACTCAAGGGATTGGGACTGAACAGCTGTGTAGCCTTAAGAAAACCACTAATCAGTAAGGCTTGCTGGAAAAAAGGCTTCAGTTTGCTAGGGAGCATAAAGATTGGACTCTGGGGGACTGGAAGAAGGTCATGTGGTCTGATGAGTCTAGATTAACCCTATTCCAGAGTGATGGGAGCATCAGGGTAAGAAGAGGGGCAGGTGAAGTGATGCACCCATTCAGGGAGCATGAGACATCATTGTCACACATGGATTGGCCACCACAGAGTCCAGACCTTAACCCTCATTGAGAATTTTTGGTATGTGCTGGAGAAGACTTTGCGCAGTGGTCAGACAGACTTGTCCAGGCCAGTTTCATTATTTTGTTTTTTAAAGTGATTCTGTTGAACCACTATTCAAAAGCAATGTCTGAATTTCATTGGTTAATTTTCATTAAATTTTTATTTATTATTACCTTTGTCAGTTTCAAGTTATGTCAGTGACCATTGTGGGTTTTTCTTTCTTTAATGGAAGGGTACCAACAATTTTGTCCACGTGTGTAGATGGAAGGCTAAAAAGATCCAGTCCACCAAGACTTCTCATCACTTTTTGACCTGAACAGTCATTTTATTTTGAAGCTTGGCCAGATTGATCCTCCTAAGGACAGGCATGCAAGCCAGTAAATACAGCTGCTTTGTGAGGTAAAGGCAGCCCGAGTGTGTATCACATTATGCATTAGGATGGATACACACACTGTATGTCATGAATTGCTTCAAGTCTTTTCATTTTATTGTAAGGCTAAATGCAAAACTTTTTCTTGGTTAGGAAACTTAGAGTTATTGTGAAAGATGTGTAACATCACATTTATCTAAGTCCCTGAATGGGCGACTTATGTTCAAGAGTTTCAAGGTTACAAACACAAAGAGCATGAATCAGCAGTGAGGTCTGTGCAGTCCTCCAGTGAACACAACCTGCACTAATAAAAGCTATGTGGATCTCTTCTTCTGATTTCAAATTTAAGTTTTTATGAATGTCGCTTTCAAATGAAAATTAGTTGTTGTCGTGTCTGTAATTTTACACTTAGCACTTTCTGCACAAAACGTGTTTATTTTATAAAATCACAGTGAGAAAAAGAATAAGACAGCAGAATCTGATCTGTGTAGTCAGCAAATCTCATGCGCTGTCTTTATTTCCCTCTCTCTTACTCTTGTATGTACACTCTGTATCTTTGTTTCTAAACTCCTACACAGCAGTTCTTCTGTTTCATTTTGCCACTGTAAGTAAATGACATTTATAGTCACACATATGGAAAACCTTCAGTTTACATTTTATTTCACTCAGTTGTCCACACATCCACAGTCCTGTAGTAGAAAGCCTACAATGCTTTGGTGTTTCTTCAACGATAGATGCTTTCCAGCTTAAGTAGGCCACATACGCATAAAGCTGTACATAAATTGATTTTATATGCAGATGACATACTTTGTCTCTAGCCTTGTAACTTCCATCACAGCCCTACTTAATATAATTCAGATTCTTTCAGCGCTCTCTGGTTATAATTCAACTGGAGTAAATCAAAAGCTCTACCCTGAACTGCCTACAGCCAAAATTTTTTTTAAAGGGCATCATTTAAGTGGCCCCAAGAGGGCATCAAATATTTAGGTGCCCTAAACGATGAGATTGTTCAAAACATGATCCACCGTTAAAGAAAATATCTCTAGATTTAGACAGGTGGGCGCCATTATCTTTGTCTTTATGGGGAAAAGTAACTACCTACTCTCCCATGCTCTCCATATCTGTACTCCGATTAAATAATTTAAGCAATTTGACAGCATGCACAATAAATTTTCATAGAATGGAAAACAACCACGAATGTATTTAGAAAAATTGCAAATTCCTGTAGAGAGCTGGACTGGGACTCCCCAAAGTAATATTTAATCATTATGCATTTTGCCTGTGACATTTAGCTCATTGGTCTCTTTCCCCAAAGAGAGCTCCTCCATGGTCAAGTATTGAAAAGCAGGTATGTTTACGCCTTACTCTGTTAGCCTGTCTGTCATTTAATTTGTCAAGAGATGAAGTCTCATCCAATCATTTGCCACTTGCATAATTTATGGAAAAAGGTAGTTAAAATCTATGACATTGATGTTCACCTTAATATAGAATCAAGCATGTTATTAATTCACTGTATGTCAAATTTTTAAAAAGTCAAACAAACATATGCTGGGTTATTGATCATCTGTTAATTCTTGACACCTAAAGTCTAGATTTGTGGTCATTTTTGTCACCATTGAGAACATCTGTCGGTAGGGATTGGAATCAATAACCAATTCCAGTTATGAATAGATGACAACTCCCTCAAGGAATCAATACTGTTAGTGTTTTTGCTTATCAATTCCTTTATAAGCTCCTTCCACTATGTTTCTGCATGCTTTAAAAATAAAGGATGCCTCACTCTCATCAGAGGCAGTAGCAGAAATGACAACAAAGAAGTCAAAAATCACGGCAGACAGGGGGCAAAGAAGGTCAAAATATAGTCTTAATAATTGACAGAAAGATGCTTTCTTGACACCTTTCATATAGAAAATATTAGCAACTTGCAGAAGCATTAATCTGTGCAGTGCAACATTAAATATAAAGAGAATCATGAGTTGGACATCATTTCCACTGAATACCTGTTTATGGCAAATTTTTGCCCACACAGAATATAAGCAGCAATTGATAAAGAAATGGACAAAAATTGGATCAATAAGCAGAATCATTAATGGCATTGGTATCAAGAAAATTGTATCAATTCCCATCCTTATCTGTCTGTCTGTGTACTGATTTAATGGCAGATGGTACGAGTATAGGATGCTATTGCCAGTTAAGGGATATAAAATTGGTTATTTTGCAAACTAAGATGGTATAAGGAAGACCAAGATTTTGAAACCTTTTACTTAATAAAACATCACCTCATCTGCCGGTACCAGCACACATAAGCTCTCCTCCTGTAGCTGAACCTCAGTTGAAGCTGTGTAAATGTCAGAGTGGTCCTCTCGTAGGAAAACAGGGTAAAAAAAAACCCTCTCTAGTTCTCCAGACTATGTGAAGAGACTTTTCATTCAAGAGCAAAATTGACAAAAACACTGGCTCCAGTTAACATGGATATAAATTGCATCTAGGCTTATAAATTTTTCACAGGGTTTTTTAAGCGAGACACTGTTCAACTTCAGCTTTTGTTAATCTATTCGCTTCTCTTTTGTGTTTTATCAAAGGAGCCACTGAATTTAACAAGAGCAGAATATGCCGATAGTAAAACTTTAGTTTTAAAATGTATTCTTGGCTTAATGAAACTTCTGGGTTAGTCAGGAAGTCTGGATGTAGAGGTGTGCTGATTCATTTGAAGTCAATTATTATTGACCCCTTTTTCATTAATAATACAAGAGTTATAGAATGAAATCAATACTATATGCCAGCAATTTGATTATGTGTCTTTAACTCTGGTGTCTGCTGCAAATTTACCTCAAATACACCCTCTACTGTCGACTTGAAAACAACACTGTAACTTAATGCTCCTTTAATTTTGTCATTCTTCTGGAGCAGCTGTCGTCAGATCCACAAAACTTAGTTTTTAAGCTTGTTAGTCAAAAAATGAATCTATTGATATAATCCAATGTTGAAATATGTGCTGAAAACAGCATGATACGAGCTAGTTATATGCATGTGTTTACTTTGTCACAAATGATCCCAAGTCATCTCACACTTTTTTAGATCGCCCAAGGTTCATCAGTGCCTCTTGAGCCTACCCCTTACATCCTGTCCTAACTGAACATGTGTTGGATGTCACATCACACATTGCATGACTGCTACCTGTCCACACTGCATCCTTTAAAAAATCCTTTAAAAAAGATGCAGTGTGCCATGTTTCCCCTTGTAAACAGTACATCAAGTGCTTTCACTGTACAGCTGGAGAAACAGATGTGAAGTGCTCTGTATTGACAAGAGTTGGTCTGAAAGGCTCATTAGTATGTAGCTCTCTGTGAGCAAAAAAAGTTTTCTCCCTCGGGCGGGAAAGTGAAAGTAAATCATTTCACTCACTGAAATCAATGAATGCTCTGCCGTTTCAACCGTGTTAAACAGATAACCCAGCTTTACTGAGTGAGAAAGGCCAGAGAAAACCAAGAAAATCTCTCCAGTGCCCTGTTAAAATCCTTCTATTCTTTCGTGGGAAAATTAGAGATGGACATAGAGGCAAAAACACCGGGTAAGACACTCATGATTCATTGTAATTAGCCTGATTTTGTTGCCAAAACTCAAGCATCTTCAGTTTGGACACTGTGCTGTTGCTGAACCTTCTGTTTTTATCTTTCCTTTCTTCAGCTACTCCTGTCATCCCTGCAGCAATCCTATTTCTTTATGAAACATATAAAGTATGTTGCATGTTCCCATTCATAATGGGGCTAATTTAAACAATAAAGCTACAATCACGAAGGCATATATATAAAGTTAGTTGACTGTTTTGGAGTAGATACATGGACACTTAGCCTATTGTTTTGTACACATTAGAATAGATGGTGCTATGTCTTCCAGATGTATCCCTTTTAGACTGTTTTGGGCAGGGAGTTTGCGTAGCGTCCTTCACATTGGTGTGTTCACTCTCAGCTGCAGTTTGGCAGAGGAGAGGAGAAAAAGAAACTTGTGCAGCAATAAATCACATCTCATATATTTAACAAATATATACTGCTCTCGAGGTCAGGGTATGCACAAACAGGAAAAAAGACATTTCTTGTTGTGCCCAAGCCCTTCTGAGTATATCATTTTATACACAATATGTAGTGATGGGAAAACTACTTGTTCAATGTTGTAAGCTAAGTTACTATGTACTCATGAAAGAAATCTGCTGCACTACAAAAAAGCTACACTCTGGTAAAAAAATAGCAAGCTAAGTTACAGCAACATAACAAAGTATCTCACTACATTCAAGATACTTTCATTTATTAAGCAGATGTATAAATAAAGATGATCATAATGATGATATCGATAAGAAATAATAGTTATTGAAATAAAATATATTGTCGTTGTTATGATTCTGGAATTATTATTGTTCATACTATTAATAATGTGAATTATTACATTTATATTAATGAACCAGTTTCAACAACTGTGTTTTTTTTTTACACCTTTTTATATTAATTTGGACTACTCTTGTTTTTTACCCATCTTTTATGAAATTTACGTTTTATTTGTTGCATTTCTTTCTTTTGCTTTTTAAAATGTTTTAAACTGTGCAGCACCTAATGATGTCTGCTCTTAAAATAACTACTTGAATGGACCCTGCTTACTTTTCAGGGGTTTTTTTTGCATGAATTTCAATAAAATCATTATGATTTAATCCTAAAATGAACACACTAATGTACCACAATGAAAGTTGAGTAGCTATTTTAATAGATCTCTGTCAGGTTAGTTTCCTAACATGCTGAACCATTTCTTTGACATCCAAGTCCAGTTTTGTAAATAAAAAGTGAAAAAACAGTCCCTATGCTGTCAAGAAAGAAGCAAAATTATAACCAAAACAGCCTCAAAACAGTATGTTGCTCATCTTACCTTAGTGGCTCACACTGTCTTCTATAGAGCTCCTTTGCTGATAAGATGTAAACTACTGTTTGCTGGTTACTTGATCAATAGGTTATAAAAGCTCCTGAAATGCTATTTGACTCAGAAAGCAACGATGCCACCACAAAGCTACTGGAAAATGTATTTAAGCTACTATTTTAGTGAAGCTACTGCCCATCAGTGGTAATATGATATTTCATACCATGAACATTTATTCAGGTGTCATTGTGGACAGTATGATATGGCAGACTCATTTGTTTGACATTGTTTAGAATTATTGCTGTGAGAAGCAGTTGCATTTGCATTTATGTCACACATCCATGCTTGAGCATAAGCAAGAGTTCCACACCAATACACACCTCCTCCAAACTCGCCGGGGTCAAGGAAGTGTCTTGTGCTTACTCATGGCTCTGAGCACTCACACTGCTCAGAGTGAGCGGTTGGTGTGAAATAAGCTTGGTTATGGTATGGCTTACCTTGTGTATGCTCCAGGAATGACTTTAGCAGCTAAGTGGACCAACTAGCTGTGAAACCAGCTGTTATAAAAAAAACACAGCTCACTCAAAGACCATCAATATTGACATTTGAGCCAAAAGAACTGTTTATAGAATCCCTCTTTCAAGGTTATTGTGGTTCTGGGCTTTTCCTCAAAACTCACTAAAAGTTGCTGAGATAGCCACAGCCTGTTTGAGTTATTCAATGTGCTACATAGGCTGTTCTGTGGTTTAACTTTTTAACTTTTTGCTGAATAATTCTTCTTTAATTTCTCAGAAAGTGAATGAAAGATATCAAACTTTAAACACTGTCTCCACTTGTATGCTTATAGAGTAGACTGGATTTAACTTAAATTTGGCTATAGGTGTTTTTTTTTCCATTGCAGCACATACATTTAAAATACCTGCACTGCATAGGAGGGGTGTCAGTAGCATGTGCCATGACATTCAAACAAAACAGAAACAGAGGTGATGATGTTGCTGCCTGTCTGTTTGCAACTTTTTTGATGCATTATGAAGTCAAGTTTTCTTCCAGAGACACTTGCAAGCAGTAAAATGACATACAAATGGAGGGGAGATGATGGCATTACAGTTGCTGATGGGAAGAGCTTTATTTCCATGTTGGACATGCAGCGAGGGTCTACTCACTTCCCCCTGTGACTGTGCAAAGACACAAACATCAGCATAACACCAGACACCAGTCTGTCATGGGTGTCGTCACACACAACGCTGATTGGCTATTGCAGCACAGCCACACGGGACGTTTCCTGAAACGTTCAAATTTTCAACTTTAGCGACGGAGCGATGCAACCTGGTCTCGTGTCCTAAGCGACCCCAAGAGTACCCGTGGGGACAAGGGCACTGCCATATGTCTCCCAAGACGCGACCAAGTCACCTGGGTCCCGTCTGTGGCATCGTGTAAGACCTGGTCACGCCTGATCGTGGCTGTACATTGACTTTGTATGGAGAGTGGTCGCCAAGGTCGCGTCAGGCGCATTCGGTGTGAATGCGGCTTAAGACATCCAGTCAAATGCACCGTTCCTTTCAAATTTGTAATACTGTCATACAATAATGGTCCTATAAAGTTCAAGGAAACACTGTAGACTGTATATTTTAGGTCATGCCACCAGCTCTGTCAAATTTCATTTAGAGCCTTGTGTCTGTAATTCAGCTTTGATGCCACATTTGGCAGAATGACAAAGTTTGTCCTATCTAACATAAGGAAGTTGTATCAATTGAATTTAATTCAATTTGACAAGCTTTATTGGCACTAAAGTTTAAAAAATATTGCCAAAGTCCAAATGTCTCTCTGTATTTCAAAATTGTATTCATCTTAAACAACAACAGCAACAACAAAAATGACCTCTGCCTTGCATCAGTTATGCTGTCTAACAGGATATGCTGTAAGTGAATCATAATCTGAATCATGACAAAGTTTCAAACACTTACTGTATGTTCTTGAAAGAGACCAAGCTATGCTATCATTTCACAAGTGATTCAAAAATTCTATCATCTGTAAATAGACTACTTGTGTACATCCTACAGCAATAAAATTATGCAGTGCTGAGTGTATGATTATGATGTCAACAGGTGCCATATGCATATTTTACATTGCCTTTATTTTCAGGCTTAGTGTACACTGAATGTCCTTGAAAATCTATGAATGTATATATATGTGACATTCCTGATTGAGCAGCTATTTCTGTCCACAGTGCTTTTTATAGTAGTAAAAAAATAGTCAATAGGTTATTAGTTATAATGATAAGGGAAAATCTTTTCATCTCCCTCGTCCTTATAATCCAGGCAGCTCTGGATCGCCGTTATTGTACCCGCCTGCAGACCCCCTCTGAGCCTGGCTCCTCAACCCAAAAGTCTGCTGACGTCTATTTTTAAACTCTTGCTATAGTGGAGCAACCGTATGTGTGTGGAATATTAAGCACTCTAACTGGCTGCGGCTCATCCCCCCCACCCCACCCCCCGTGGGTAACTGTAGTCATCATCGTCTCGCTTCTATACACAGAGCAGTGCCCACTTCAGTCAAGTACGAGCCAAAGAGCCCCCCCCCCCCCCCACCTCTCCTCCTGCTTTCCCTCTTACACTCTTCCTCCAACAATCACAATTATTCTGCCTTCTTTCCTCCTATACATTATCTTTCTCTCTCCCTCTCATCCGCCTTTCATCTTCTGTTTAATGATCTTCTTTTTATTTCCCGAGCTTAGTGTCTGGAACGTTGTCTTGCATAGTAAGCAGCGGGATCAGTGAGGAGACTGGCTAGCAGACTACTTGGTAATCTCATGACGTCGCAGAGAGAGCTGCTGTTGTTGATCTGAAGCGTTGATCAGCACTGCCTTTAGCTGTGAGAATGTGTGTATAAGTGTGTCTGAGGTCTGCCTGACCTCTGGGATCTGTCTCTTTTTTCCTCTCCGTCTTTCTTCATGGCTGTTCAGAGACGTGGACAACATGACAACGACATGCAGAGGGAGATTGATTTTACAGGCTGATATATAGAAATAGATACATGTACAAATGATGTGATGTGTAATTTTCTGTTTTATAAATTGAATGGCCAATTCAGGTCTTGATATGATACCGTATGCTAGAGCTGGGTACTTTTATTTAAGGTATTTTTATTTTTACAAGTATATTTTTATATATTATCTATTATTTAATGTTACAAATGATAGTGTCAAAAGCTCAAAAAATACTTAAATGAAAGCATGTAATGCATGATTTAAAATCAGTGAGTTATCATGTTTTATAACTGTGACAATGTTTATTAAACTAATAGCGATTATGATTTTTGGCATAATCGAGCAGCGCTGCTGAATGCTGTAGGGATTGAACAATTCTCAGTAAAGTATGAAACTGTTCGGAGTGGCATCTACCACTATAAACACCCATATTTTTATTTTCTTTGGAGTTTTATGTGCCCTTCAGTATGTTAGTGTACTTCTATGCGCAAGACAAAAAGTCTGCAGAAGTGGGACTTCTCCCCCTCCCACCTGTTTACAGTGACAGTAGCTGCCTGGCTCAGTTACATTTTCAGAGCTTACTCGGCCAACTGGGAAAGGGTGCCTTAAAGTGAGAGGAGCTCTAACAGAGCATCTCAGTTTGAGAGAGAATACAGCTGGATCAGGGGTAGCCATTATGGGAAAACTAGAGGGTTTTTTTGAACATTAGCATTTGTGATAATACCCTAGCATTAATCAAAACTGAATATTTGAACCCTGTCTGGGGCAAAATATGGACTTTTTATAGGGGTAGGAATTACCAGGGCGATACAATATTATTACAATACTTGAGTCCAGATTTGATTGTATTGCAATTCTTAATATTTCACAATGCTGCCAGACTTAATGCTGTGATATATTGTGGTTTATTTATTTTTATTGTCCTTATTTACATTTTTAATTCTATTTCTAATTCTATAAAATGTATTACGAAACATATCTCAGTAAAATGATTATGTCACTTCAGTTGAAAACAGGAGTAAAACTGGAACACTGATGTCCACGTGTAGCCAGTTAACACGACCCGCTCCACTGTGCTCAGCCTCTCTTGAACTTTTAGCCCCACAGTGGTGAAGACCTTTGTTGACGCTGTCACTGAAGAAATAATTAGAGATGGCACTGTGCTCTAGCAAGGGCTGAAACAAAAGCCCTTGTTTTCCACAACGTGGTGAGGCCTTCAGTTGTGCTCATAAAGTTCGTAAAAGATTGAGTGATTTTCTCAAACTGCTCAGAATGGGAGGCAGCTTTGACAAGCGGTTTATCAGCGGGATAGCTTAGCATTAGCTTGGCATTAGCTTTTCTGCCGTGACTGTAGCTTTTTTTTTTTTTTTTTGGTTTTCTTTTTGTTAGTGACGAGTAAGGTGAGCCGTAAGCCCATTCTGGTTTACTCTCATCCATCACTCCTTACATACCCCGTGTCATGTCCATCTCTATGGATTTAAATACCGATGTTGCTTTCCTATCATTTCTCTTCTGTGCAGCCAGGACTGTTTACATCAAACCCCCCCGTACAATAAACCTGTCTGACCTGGCTCAACAACACAATTGTGTAGACTTAACGGGTACTGATTTAACTTCTTTTGAACTAAAAGCTTTGTTGAATGTTTTGATTAATTAATTAAAAAAATAGATATGTGGTGGCTGTGAATCTGTATAATATTGCCACGTCAAATATTACGATGGTGTATTCGTTATGTCCTCTGCCTCTATTGATTAGGTAGTTAAATAAGTGTGCCTGTGCTTCAAGGTGCTGGTACAACCCCATACCCACATGTGGAAATCTCATCACAACATGCTTTGATTTGGCTTATCAATAAAAGAATAGTTTGAAATAGTAAAATTTATTTCCTCTGTCCTACACATGCCCAACAGGCACCAAGGCAGGCACTTTTATTATTTTCCAGGGCACCTCTGATGATCACCTTATAGTTGTCTTTATTTAAATTCAAAAATCACAGAGGACAAGCCTTTTTTCATGGTGACCTTGAGTGTATAGAATAATACATTTAAAAAGGGGATTTACTCTTAATCAAAAGACCTCACTAATTGCATTGACATTTCGCCTTGATGAGATTTAAGTTCATTTGAAATGAAAATCCTGACCTTCACACTGTTTGTTAATTGTAGAGTTTAGTTTGATTTACCACATCCTGCAGTCATATCTCCCAAATCTCTCTGCCCTAAAGGATGTTATTTGGCGCCGTACCACTTTGGGCTGTTCACAGTTGTCACAGTTTGGAGCTTGGCGAGATGGATCTGCCTGATTCAGAGTCAGGCAGAATCAGGTTGACCCATCTTCACTGCAGGGTTACTGAAACACATAGTTCCAACCAGCTCTGTCCATCATACCATAGTGTTGCCGGTGACATAATGAATAAATTGAATTGTTAAATTTGTTTGATTACATTTGTAAGTTAAAGGTAGCAGGACTGTTTCTGTTCCTCTCAAAAAAAAAAAAAAAAACGAACATAGTACAAAATCTCCCCATATTAAACCCAAGTTTCATTTTCCAGTGACTTTGAAGGCCAATCAGATCAAGCCTCTTATTTGCTGTTAAACAGGCACACCCCTGAAAGTGTTTCTTAGGGAAAGGAATGACTGATGCATTGATCTATGAAGTTTTACACCACCCTGGCTTATATGTTGGATAAACATCGTTGACAAAAATGCTGTATTGGGCCTCTTAACACCCAGAACACTCACAGGACAGTGTATGAAATATGTTCATGCTGAGATTAAAGTTATGGGGCTCTAATTTCCTGGCGCAACTCAGGGTGGCGCAGCCTGGTGCACCTCGCGCAGTGGTAATTTTGTCCGGCGCACCGCTGTGCGCAGCCAATTTGGCAATTTGGTAGACTGGCTGTGGTGAGATGGGTGTGATTGCGCACCAGGGGGAGGTGTCGACAGATTCAGCTTGGCGCAGTGACAATTTCGTGCCAAAAAAATGCGCGGAAGGTGCGCTGAAAGCTCGCCAGCTCCAACCTGGTCCATTCTTGGTGCAGGCGAGGCGCACCCCGTGCAGTAGTAATTTGGCTGACAGGCGCACAGTGCACACACGTCACCAAAACCTCACAGGCAGGTGTCCAGAGTGTCAGGCACATTTCAATGCAATAAACAATCACAACAACCACTATTTCATGTAACTGTCTGAACCAGCATATACATTTGTATCTGTATTAGTTGTCCCGTCACATCTGATGTCAGATTGGAGACGTTTGTCATAACTAACGAGTTCATATCTTTCAAGCAAACCACAAACAGCCACATCATCCGATACGGAGTACCCGGCTTCTCTCATCTCATGAAATTAAATAGAAAAGAAAAAAAGAGAGAGTTGCTCGCTGAATAAATGTAAGTCACGCGGTGTCTTAAGGATTTACCTGTGATTGCCCATATTTCTCTGTTTTAATCTTTATTCTTAACGTGATCTAAAAAGATGGAGTACATTATTGCAAGGAGGATGAGGAGGAGATATATTTTCACCAAAGGTTCTCCTATTTGGCGATGACAGACCAGGAATGCAGGTGGATCACAAGCATGATGAATGGACGAGCCTGCTGCTGTGTTTAAATGTAATTATCACTTAATTTTGTACTCCTATTTATGACACAGGAACAGATTACACCGTGTGGACCACCTGGTCCACACGGTGGCGCGTATCATGGCCTCTGATGCGCGGCCCGGTGGCCCCTGCGCTCACCTAATTGCTGCAAAAGCTCTGACCATCTTTGCCACCGAGGAGAAATTGTCACTGCCCCTCGCCCGCGGCGCATTTAAGGCGAGGAGAGGCATTCATTTGATTGGTGAAGATCACACTCGGCTGTGTTAAACCCACTCACGCCTCCTCTCCTCCCTCTCTGCCATTTGCGCCAGTGGGAAGGACGGAGGCGTGGGTGCGCCTCACTGTGCTAGACTGTGCCGTGCACGAAACTTGCAAAATGCCCTGGACACACCCCGTTGGCACGGCGCAGGTGCAGCGCAGGGCAGGTGCACCGCGCCTGCGCCTGGTCTACGAAATTAGAGCCCTAGATCTCATTAAAGCACCCCAGAATAACAGAGAGGATCAAAAAGATGAGTTAGACGCAGTGCAGCAGGGAATAACTCAAATACTCACTGATTATTAGAATCTCCAGGTGAAACAAACAGGTTTATGATTAGGAAAAACTTGTTCACTGAACATCAAATAACTTTTGGCCGTACACTTTTTTTTCTCATTTTCTGTTCTGTGATCCTTGACTCTATTTTCTATATTGTGTGCATAGCATACTGAACACTGTATTATTATCTGTGAACACAATTATTGGTGGCATTCATAATTATATAAATGTCTGTTACAAGTGTTGCTCCATGTTGCATGAGAATGTGCATGGTAATAATGCACTGCTTATTGTAAAAAACAAAGAAAGCTGCACTGCCTCTCTGTCTGATTGTAACCTTAAAGTGTATTTATCAACAAATGCTCTGATATTAAGCTAGTGAGAGAATGTGCAGTTGTGCACCTGTTTGAGTAAAACAAGCTCAGTGGATTGTGCATTTTGATCTAATGGATGTGTGTCTGTCTCTATAATGCATCATCAAATTAACTGGATCACACTGTGCTACAGTCTTAAGACTTCAGACCCGATTTTAGATAACTTAAGGCACAATCCGTTTCTGCATCCTCAAGATAGAAACACAGGAACTCTCTGCATGACCACACCTCATTTTCAGACAAACACACCCCGGGGCGCAAGTAGGAGTGCATGTTCATTTGTCATTTAAATAACAAGAGTGCTCGTCATTAAAATGACAACAGTGTCAGGAGAAAAATAGGAAATGCACTTGTGCTGCGTGCCAGAACACTTTGAGCAGGACATTAGATAAGGATGTATTTTGGCACCTTTCGGCTTGGAGCAGCATATTTACTTGTTCATTTTTGGGATAGTTTGATTACAAATGCAAATAAGTATTGCTAAACGTACAGACATTTTCTGTTTAAAAAACACCTCCTCAAAGCATATTTATCATTTGAATAAAGTATCACATACTCCTTGTTTTTAATGTAAACAGGCGTCTAATTAGATTCTCGTGCTTGGTGTCTGGGCCTCAGACATTAAGGCAAGGTCACCTCGTCACATTCATGTTTAAAACAATCCCTCCATGAGTCAACAGATGAGGAGATACAGGCTGCGGTGAGCTCCCAAATTTACCCCCCTTTTCATGTTTCCCATCACTTTATGTCTCCGCCAGCATTTAAGATTTTTTTTTTCACTTTTTCTTTTTTTTGGTCCCAAATTATCTACATAAAAGTAATGGAGATGCTCTCAGCCTCAATTAGGGCTGAATACTGACGCAAAAGAAATGTGTGACAGACAGGTTGCTGTTGAGAGTTACTTTAAAAACTTTCCTGCTGTCATTCTCTCTACATCCATAAATTGATGAAAGCATTGCAGGCTCATCTGCCACGCAGGCAGACCAATCTCCCCTCACAGCATAAGCAGCTGTTTGATTGGAAGATTTACTCACTCACTCCTCTGCCAGAGGATTTAGGCTTCCCAACACAGCTGTTTTAACATCACAGTGGAGTGGCCAAGGTCAGTTTGATAGAATTAAAGCAGCCACAGTGTTATGGATGGATCTGAAGAGCTTGAGCCTTCTTATTTGTGCAAAACTGGGATATAATTACCTTTCGTTGGAACCTTAAGTGATTCATGATTTGTTTCTAAATGCTATTCAACCCCTAAAAGAGAGTACTTTTCCAGAAAATATGTAAGAACATTAAACTTCTATGATGTGTAGATTTGACCAGGCCTGAAAAACCAGTGAGGGAGTGGATGAGCAAGTGTGACGTCATGTGACTCTGCTGTTGAGCAGAAAGGATCCATGAGGGACAGAGAGGGACAGAAGGAGAGCTGCAGGTGAAAACAAGATAAAACAAAAAAAATAAGAAAATCATTCAAAGGTTTATGATCAGCTTTCCTCTCATCCACAGTGACTGACTCCACATCTGCTAAGAATCACATCTAGTTTTATTTATTTAAATATAACTACAGAAAAAGGTGAGGGGTTGCTGCGTTGAATGATTCAGGCTGGTTTGATTGACTCTAAATTCACATACTGCTAAGCCCCACCCTGAACACACTTGGACAAACAAACAGCATGCTGCAGTAAATAACAATGGCAGCTGTCGACATCCAAGACATTTTGAAGGATACTATACAAGATTTTGGGGGACTGAAAGACCTGATTTTGCACAGAAGCCATCAATTAGGTCTTCTCTATGCCGTGGAAGGATGTATTCAGAATTGGAAGGCAGACATAAGGGTATCAAGACCAAGTTTTAGGCAAGAGGTTACAGATCTCAGTGGGAGCGGGAGAAATCTTGTCATCACATTTTCAGACAACGTTAAAGATCAGCATTGATCATGCACAGCAGGATAGATTCTTTATATGGTAATAAGTTATATAAGTGGGTTTTTTTCTTCAGTGAACCTTTACAAGTTACTGTAGCCCCATTCCTTGTAGCTCAGAGGCAGTGGGGGAACTCCTTGCTGGGCCCTCTATTGATTAAATGCTTAAACAAAGAAAAATGTAAAAAGCTTAGACATTAGCTTTGTGTCAGCACAAATTGCCAACACTTGAACTCTAAAAGACATATTTGCTTTGAATAAATAGGGTTAGCATCAAGCAGCCTCCAGAAATTACTTAATGTAATCAGGGTAAAACTCACTGTAACATGAGCAGTGATTCACTTTCTGAGGGTAAAGCTACTGATATGGTAGTTTTACAGCCAACTTTGCTAACGCTATGTGGCCTTAGGTGGTAGACATCCTAGAACATCTTCTTAATGTTGTGCTGACTTTATGGTCTGCAACACTATTTATTCAAAAGGAGAGAGTTTGCTGTGTTTATGTGATGTTTAGGGAACAGAATAAAGTACACTCTATTCTCTAGCCTCTCAGGATACCACGTATCAGTGGAAGATTTATCCCATCATTTATCCCACATTAACCATTTCTCCAAGTTTTAACTGTACAAATATCCATAGAACTGCAGAGGAGCCAAAGTTTCTAGTGCTTTAGTATGAGAGTCTTCAGGTTGCACGTCCTACTGTATTTAGCCGCTGCTGGACATATGATTGGTCTGTGGTGTTAGAGGGCAAATGGCGATAGGTCAGTTGTCTTAAGAGCACAAAAACACAGACTCTGTTGCCATTAAATAACAGCGCAATGCCCCACTGTCTCTCAATGGAAGTCTATGTTGATTGTTCATTTACGTAATCTCTAAGACTCAATCAATCTTTATATGTATAGCACCAATTCATAACAAGAGTTACCTAAAGGGACTTCACATTAGAGCAGGCTGATGACAAACTCTTCATTCTGTAGATATACATAAATGCATAGACATATATGCATATTACATATATAAAATACACATACACATATACACACATACATCTCTCTCTTCTCACAAAACAAATGATGATGGCAAATCATGAAAATAGGAGTTTTTTTCTGAAATATGAATGAAGTAATAATGTTTTAAAAAGTGATTCATGTATTTTTCTGTCCACAGAAAAAAATAACAGAATGAAGATTTTGTGTTTTGCAGATAAAGCTGCATGCTTCAGCCAAAATGCGTCAATAAGTATATCGTTATAAGACCTGATGTTTGAGGAAAACAATTTTAGAGAATCATCTTAGCATATTCTTCTAAAATGTCTTAATTGCCCATAGAACGACAAAACTGGTTATAACTTCTGATGTTGTCAGGCCCATTCAAAATCATATGGGACCATCCAAAATTTTAATTGCCACTGCATCTAGTTTGAAGGGCTGAATAATGGCATGAAAATCTATCTCATTCTTGTGTTGCATAAGAATAACATGTTTTATTATGATCTGGAAGTAGAACACATAAAAAAGAATGAAGATATGTACTCTACTTTCAAAATGTTCTTAATATTCAGATGTTTACAGGTTTGTAAACAAACACGCTGCACATATGACCTGCACACGTTAGCTTGATGCACAGTGACTGAAGCCAGTTTACGTACTTCTGAACAATCATCCTGCCGTCATCTCGTCACAGTGGTGCAATGTCCCAGCCAGCCGAGTGACTTTCCTCTGCCCTTGGATTTTTGGAGATGCTGGGGAACCATGAGTCTCCATGGCAACAAGATTATTACATCACTACTCTCCAACTGCTGTCGTCAGGCTGGTGTTTGGTCAGGCTCTGCAGCAGCCTAGCAGTGACTCCGCACACTTATCACCCCCCCTTCCCCACACACACACACACACACACACTGCTGTGCCAAAACCCTCTGTCTGAACCCCTACAATCAGCAGAGCATGACAGTGTCAAACCTCGTAAGATTTTAGTGGCACAGTTATTTCCATTGATGATTTCTTTCATAGTGTTCATTGACATTTCCAGTGTGTGTCTTAAATCTTAGTGTCACTTCCCTCAAGTATCCTCTGTTTCTGTGCAATAGCTATAATATAGCATAGTAAGACTGTAAAAAAGGTTCATACATTTTTTATGGTATTTTCCATAAAAAATTAAAAATATTTGAAGGTTTTAGATACTCAAATGCCACTCTATTTTTTTGTATTTGGTACTGCTGGAATTTGAAAAAGTGAAGATATCTTCTTGGTCTATGGGGTATGTTATTGATAAAACTGAATTGTTTATAAAGGTTAGAATTCAAATTTGTGACACCATACGTTTGCAGCACTGCCTAGAATAATGAAAGAAAAAAGGTCTAGAATGAAAAATGACAATTAAAAGGAAGAAAGAGACAAGGAACAAGAGACACAGTTACTATTATAAATGTAGAGATGCAAGCAAAATCTTTTGAGTAAATATACAGTAACAATTGTAGGGTCTGGAGCCACAGTTGCTATTTTTAATTCCAGCAGTGCTCATTTTCAATAATAACCAAAGAAGTCCCTTTTGTTTGTTCAGTGCTCAGCATTCTGATCAGATGATTACCCTATTTGCTGCATTTTGTTTCCATGCTCACTGCACCTTTAGCTTCAAACAGTTACACTTTTGGGTCAGTGTTGTGCTCATCAGTGTGGCCTCTCCTTCACTAACCACTCAAAATGGAGAAGGGATTGGACCACTGACATTTATTTTGTCCGCAAGAATGGTGCAGGAGAAACTGTTCAGTCAACAGACTGCAAAAACTAGGAAATATTTTTTTTACTTGAATTTAATAATAATAAGTGCACAGAGTTATTTTTAAAGCACCTTATTTGTACCACTAAGAGATGGGAAATTACTTTTGTAACCCAGCAAAATTAAGTGCTGGTGAGGAGCACCCTGAAACTGAGGTTGTGGGTGTTGCCAGCACAAAAAGGTGACTATTTTTTTTCTACAAGTCCAGCACCTATTTTCTACACAAAATCCATGTAGCTTAGCATTTTGGATGCCCAGCATCCAAAAACACTGACCATGCAAAGCAGCTGTAATCACCATATGAAATGAAATCACAACCTGAGACACCAAATAGACTGTCTCACATATCCATGGGACATCCTGTGGAAGGTGATTGAGAAGTCATTTCAGTCTTTCATGAAAAACTGAAATGTGAATGATCATTTGTTGGGTCTTTCACATTTGTTACAGGCCAGTCAGAGGCTTATGGTCACTTTTTGCTTTCATCACAACATACCCATACTTAAAATCACTCCCTCTTTGTTCTAAAAAGGAGGCTGATAGGCATGATCATTTTCTAACAGTAACAATCTTCCAGCTGTTAAGGCTCTGGACTCTCATACAAGTGTTTTTATCAGGAAGGGTTGAAAACAGATGGGGTGATGGTGAGAGTTTTTGATGTCACACATTTTAAGGACCAATTGAAATGTTAGCAGGTCAACAAGTCCTCTTCATAATTCATGTTCCACAGATTTCACAGGGTTGTGGAGCTGTAAGTCAAACAAACTCAGCCAACACCCACACAGTCCTGAGAAGAGGTCTACTCCAGGGCTGCTCTATTATCACCTGTGTGGGTGTCCAGGACCTTTGAGCTATTCAAGATGCAGCTACCAGGTGGCAGACATGAAATATGGCAAATTCAGCTGCATTGCAAGGTTAATAACTAAAGTACATCATTACAGCCACATAGTACAGTTCAAAGTCAACAAAACAGCTTAAAAGCCAAAGTAAAGCTACGCTATTTTGTGTTGCTGTCTTTTGCGTGTTCAAATTTAAATGATATGTAAAAATAATGAACAATGAGCACCAATCTGGACTTTTTTTTTAGGGATGAAACATATCATTTTTGTTTGGATTTAATCAGTCTTTGTGAAATTATGATATTTTAACACCATAATCACTTTTTTTTAAATACAGAAGAGCATCAATTTATTTTACTCTGAAATGCGTTCCAGTCTGTTGCTCTATGTGGGCTATTTAGAAATACTATGACAGATTTAGCCTAAACAGTGCAAAATAAATGAGGAAATCATGCTCTTTGAGGGTGTCTTTTCTGTAAATATTGATGTAAATATTGATTTAGGGCCTCAGCCAAGGAGGTTATGTTTTGCTGTGGTTGTTAGTTTGTATGTAAACAACATAACTCAAGGTTAGATAGGTTAGAAGGACCAAAGATTAAATCAATTCAACTTTGGTGTTGATCCAAATCTAGATGCAGATCGAGGAATATTTTTAAGGATTTGATAACATCGCAAGATGGGGCAGTGCAATTTCAATTGTTTTGTCTGGCTTTATGAGTGGATCTGTACTGTCCTGCTTGAGTTTCCCAAAATGCAAAGTTCATCAATAAACAATCTTCTTCAAAACAAAATGTTTAAGTTGGATATACCAGATCTTTTATTCATCCCAACAATTCAATAAATTAAAATCCCTTTTTTAACTTTAAGCTCAAACAAATATGTCTGTCTTGTCCACCATCACAAAGCATTCAGCTCTTGGATGCTGCTAATCAGTGCCACTTAAATGGCACCAGCCAGTGGCCAATATACACACACATACACACATATGCATATATGTATATATATAGGGCCATCAGCTGCAGTGTTTTGTGGTTGGTAGATGAGTGAAAAGGATACAGTTGGAATAATGTCAGCTTATACATCCTATTATATGATACATGACATGATCGCGGGGAAACTCCAGCAGACGTGACGTCACTGAGTGACAGCGACGGTGACCAAAATGAGGTATTTATGGACATGCGACGCGACTTCAGTGGGCGATGCGATTATAGTCGCAAAGTCGCGTATGGTGTGAATGCAGCTTTAGATGGAAGTTAATTAATATCCTATCAATAGGCCAAACAGTCCATTTGGTTTGCAGCTTACAAGAATGCCCTCTACATGATTTATTTTTTCATTTTGCTGCTGCCTTCTCAGTGCCCCCAGTCAAACAGGACAACTGAATGCTTTGGCAAGCTCTCACGTCAGTTTTTTTTAATTGACAAATTGAGTCAAGAAAGGTTTATACATCTGGTCAACTTTGTCAGCAACAGTGACTGAGTTTGAACTCTTCATGGCATTTTAAAAGAACAGTTTTTGGGTCAAAAGATGCTTTCACTACTAAGACACATGTTTTCAAAATGATTTTATGCTTTCCTGTTGATATTGGTGATATGTCATCACCAGGGGATGCAGTTATGCTTTTCACCACTTTTTGAAAACTAGCAAATATAAACTTATATGAAGTGCTCTGAAACTTAAGTTGTGAGTGCTGCAAGAAATTCAAAAGCTGTTAATGGACACAGAGCATTGAGCAAACTAAAACTGATTAAATATGCTATACGGCCAGAAACTCAAGTGTTTCTTCACACTATGACCTAATAGAGTCTCCCTCTCTACTTGTTGCCTCCTTTACCCCAGTTTAGATTTTGCCTTGGGGAAGGTTTGTTCTTAAAACATTTGGCACTTTTTAAATGGGGTTAACTGTCGCTGTTAGCCCAGTTTACTCTGTGCTGGTCCCTGTGGATGCTGGTGATGGATGCTCACCTGAAACCATCATAACTACAAAAGGAGGTGAGGTAGTGACCAGTCTATTGTCATCAGGCCTGTTGTTTCTGCAGCTTCTTCACAGATGGCTACATTTTCCTGACCCCTGCCTCTGCCATTCAGGGCATTTTAAAGCTCAAGATTGTAGAAAAATCCACTGCCTCCCTCTGCTGCATCATTCATCAAGTTGTCATTACTGCTGTGGACAGGACAACGTATCCAAGCAGACATGATGTACTTCCTGATTGAGCAGAGGTCAGAGTGACCTTGCCTGACTGAACTTTCTTTGTGCAGGCTGTGGTCCCTCAGCTGCAGAATATCCTTGTTTGTGCTGCCTGCTTGAGGCTTTTGGGTGTCACAATGAGGCGAGAGTTGAGGATGAATGGGACGAGAGAGAATCAGGTGAGATTACTCTGAAATGTGAAAAAAAGTGAGGAAAAAATAATATAATATGAAAGAAGGGGAAGCTCAACCTGCCTTTCTGTGGCTTTGATGCTATCATAGTCAGAATTACTGGGAATAGCACATTTGAGTAAAATTCTGGTTGCTGTATAGTACTCCGAAATAATATCCTGTTTGGTAGAATGTAATCTTTAAATTTGGATGTAGGTCACACATCATCCTCTCACCGCTCCTCCCTCTAACATAATCCAGGTAAAATTTAGAACAGATCTAAAATAAGAAGTATGACATCAGCACATATATATGCAGAAGAGACATGGATTAAAAATTCATACACTCTCTGAAAGTGAAGGATAATGCAGCAGACTGTGAGGTGAGGTCCAGGCAGGTACGTCAGGGACAAGAGAAACACAAAGGACAAAGAGAGGAGATACAAAGACAAGGAAAGAGAGGAAAGAGGAAGTCAGTGAAGAATTAACTCTCCTTGCTTTGTTCATAGACATTTTGAACCATTTCGGAAAAGATTAGCCAATGAATTTAAAGGATTAATCATGACACAAGGGACGCACCAAAGTTTCAGATTAATCATCCCAGCAGCACATGATGTAGCATATGAAACTTTTATACCACATATATACCACATACATGCCACATCAGTTTATTGATTACAAGCAGGTAGCCCAATAGCTCATTCGTCCATGCCTTAATCCACTGTCTATTCTATTTGCCATGGTTGCTATGGGGAATTCGAGCCATAGGCCACTTCCAATTGTCACTGAACAAAAGGGAGGGACCCTCAACTGATAGGTGTACATCCTGGGAGGGACGGAAGTCAATAGGATTTTATTGGTCCTAATGCCATTATTGATGGTATGAAAGCCATAGAATTCTTGAGCCAGAGCTGGCATGCACATCAGCCACACCCATCCAGTATGAAGCCATCGTTAGAATTCATCAGTGTCATGCAAAGTGTCAGACATCTCAAGAAACCTATAAGGACAAGAGACTCTTGACAACAATTTAAACACATTAAATCTCAATTACTTTCAGAAAACAATAGAGCAGAGCTCAGTGATGACTACATCTTGAAAGAAAACATCCACAACTTTTATTCATACATAATTTTTGCTTGTGGCCAAATATCCATCAAGAGTGATGCTTTTGTCTTGTGTATCTGTTGACAAAGAGGATATGGTTTTTGTCATTAAATCTTAAGTGTCGTCTGCATAGAGATGGTGTGAACCCTTAACATAAAGGGAGTCTGTGCAGGTTGAGAGCTAAATAAAGCCGAAGAATAAAACGAAAAACACTTTAATGGATTGCTAAAATGAAGGCAATCCCAAAGAAAAAACTGGAGCACATGAATCATTTTAGATATTGTATTCAGGTGCAAAGGGCTGTTGTCAACACGCCCTGTGTCTTCATCAGTGTCAAAACTGTTTCTTTGGAATTGCCCTTCTTTTTATGAATCAGTTCAACTGTTTGTTTTCCATATGCTTTATACCTGTTCTGAGAGCACCAACCTCCATCTGTGGAGTGGCTAAAGTGCAAGAGACTCCTACTAGTGCCAAAGAATAAAACTTTTGTTGTACCAACATTTTATTCTTTTCTGCTTGTGATCACAAATGGCAACAGCCCCTACATTCTTGTTAATCTGAACAAACTGGATACTGTCAGAACTTTGCTGTTGGCTACAACAACACATTTTTATGGTCCCAAGTAGCCAACCATTAATGTAAAAAATAAGCAGTATAATTTAAAAGCAGTTGCTCCTCTGCTCTGCATTTCCTTTGTTTAGTTTTTATTTCCTTTAAGTCTGATATGAAGACCCAAATGTTTGTGCTCTAGTCATTATGAATGTGTTGTTTTGTTTTCCTAAGGCAGCTAATTTAGGAGGAGGGCCACAGTTTCAGTCATGTGGTGTAATGACTCATGATCCATCCATGGTGCCATTTAATGTGGATCTCTGCACCCTGTAAGCACTCTCTCCATGCTTTTCATCTTATTTTTGTCATGAATGCATTAATCAGATGGCCACTTAACCTCCTGAGACCCACGCTTTTGTTTGATATGCATTTTTATTTTTTCTCACCAATTTAAGATTGGTATAACTTAAATCCCAAGAATAATTGTTTAATGGGAAGAAGTGTTCACAGAAAATAGGTCACAGAGGGCTTTCATTTTACCTCACATTCAAAAGTAAAGCTGTCTTTTTGTAATTATGAAACTGTATTTCTTTAAAGAAGGTAGTTTTCGCATAGATTTCTTTTATTTAGCAAAGTCATTCAAAGAGATATTGTGTGAGTCAATAAATAAGATGTATTGTCTTTTTTCTGTGGTTCTGATGATAAAACACAAGGAACTATTCAAGTCAAGTGCCAGAAATTTCAGGGAAATGAAAAGGGGGGTTCTAAAATATATTAAACCTTTTAGAAATTTCAGAAATAAATATACAGAATTTTTTGAAAATCTTTGAAAAAAAATGTCTTATTTCATTGTCCAACCACCCCATACACAGAAAATGGCCCCAGAGAGTTCAGAATTTCCAAAAATATTCATGAAAATTCCAAACAACATCCACTAAAATTCATAGAAATTTCTGTAAAAGTATGGTGTCAGTCAGTATGTCAGGTATTTTATCAATCAGGAATTCAGGTGTGTTGTAAGTGGACCAATTTCATGCCTTTACATTTTAAAATAAATAAAAAATAAAATATTGAGTTATATATGACCATAAATATACATTTACATGTTTAAATCATAAAGTCTGAAGGTTTTGTACCTCAGAGAGTTTTGTGTTGGAATCAGTTGGAAAGCGCTTCAGTTAAGAAGTAACCTGGCAGTGCAGCTGGATGAGCCTGAGTCAGTATTTGCAGACAGACCCATCTTGTTAAGTTTTAATCTAAAACGATTTTGGGTTGCCAAAAGTGGGACGGGCCACAGCGTTCTTCAAAGCAGAAAGAGGTGGAAGCTATGAGCAAGATGACTGCAGGAATTGACTGCTTGTGCAGAGATTAGCAGAGAAACTAGCAGCTTCAGTGGCAGTTTTATCAGACCTGGACCGCATTTCTTTTTTGAATTAAGAACAAATAACAACACTAAAAACTTCTCTTTGTTAAAGATATTGTCACTCCACTTCCAACATGTTTTTGCTGAGAGTTTGTTTTATGAAGAGGCTTATGTCTGTCCTTTACACTGCAGCAGTATTGGCCACCTACCACATTATCTGATTGGCCCATAACGAATGTGATTGATGGAGCAATTGTCCAATCAGCTGCTGGATATGGTTTCGAAAGGTTCTGCCCATTCCCAAACACTTTCTATGGGCTCTTTCCCAGTTTGACTAGTGAATTACACTGAATGGTCCATCTGGAGGGTCAGGTTAATAAAGACAGTGACCATCTTGAATTTAAATTTCTCAGTATTATATGCAGTTATCAACTCAATGTGATGGCACAAGTGTATACATGAGGTTAAGAGGTCCAAATTTAGCAGACGTAATCACTTTGGTGTTCGAAAGCCTAACAAATCCTCGTGCGTACATAACCAGTTTGGAAAAATATCATTGCTTTACATACAAAATCCCACCAAATCCAGTGTGATATTGAAGAATTCCTCTTTTGTGATGTTTGGACTAATGCTGTCAGTTTTTCCCAAAAATCAAAGTTGGACGGTTTTCAAACATACTCGCAAAATAACCAGAGATATTCGAATAGCGAGTATGAGGTGACAGCCCTAGTTTAGAATTTCTTTTGTGGCTCACCGAATCTATGTAGTTGGTACCTGTACTGTCACTTTCAGAGATTGCTCTTTGCACAACGTCACTGCTCTGACTCTCTCAGTTGGGGCTGTGCTCTCTGAGAGCAGGTTAAGAGCTCTTTTGTCTGCACATTGTTGGGCACTTGGTACTGCTCGTGAACAGTTGAAGATGAGGAGGTATGCAGTTAAGGGTTGCTCTGGAGTTTGGGAACATGCAGAGATAGGTGTCCTTCTACTTTGATCATTGTTAATGCACTTTTAAAAGTTTATTAGCCAACATTCTCTGTAGTGCTACAGGGTTTAATATGTGTTTGTGCTAATGGGCTGGAGACTCTTGTGGGAAAAAACTGTGTGTCACAGTGACTTTTGTGTTTTCTTTGTGACTTGTACAGATGCAGCCAGCACAAGTTGTATTAAATACGCAACCAGTCACAGCCTTTGGTCCGAGTCCATCTTCATTCAGTGCAACAACAGAACACAAAGCAGATTATACTACCAGTAACAAATGTGCATTCAGCGAGGTTTGGAACAGCAGCAGGAAAAACACATCCGTTACAAGTACAACCATGGTCACAGGAGGTTCAAACTCAAGCAACGACACTGATCTTTTCATTAAAGCAAAAATCCTGTAGCAAACAGTTTTCATCAGAATAATGAAAATGATTTAACATTCTTACAAAGCACATAAATGTTTCATGTGGCCTCAGTTTTACCCTGAAAAATGAGCAAACTGTTCACACTTCCTCACTGCTAGAGCTGACATGAAAGGGGTGTCAACTGTAAAATGATGTACTGTTTTTTAATTAATAAAATGTGACATTCATTTCCAGGGACAGCCATCTTTAGACAGATTAACAAGCTGTGATGTCAGAATTCAGGCTGGCCCTATTAATGACACATCCTCAAATGTATAGTCTTCATTTAGTAAATAGTATCAATGCATATTTACAATAGAAGGCTTATTTTAAATGGGTCATAGAAGAACAGACATCCGCTGTATAATCATTAAAATAAAAAGGAAGGTAATAGAGCAAGCAGCAAAATAAGTAGCAGAAAATTATCATGCTTCAGTTTGCAACGGCTCATCCGCACCTTTTATGGTCTAAGAGTAATTACCTTTTAGCATTAAGCTCCCTGGTGTAAGAGGTTCTGCAGGTGTTGTGACTAAATTTGGATGCTGCCTTACAAAAACTCATCTCTGTTTGATGACTTGACAAAATTGCTCCAAAGTCCTTGACTTGTACATCATTTACTTTCCCAGATCTTTCCTCTGTAGTGTTCAGGTATGGCTCAGCTGTCGTCACTCATTAATTAGTCAGTGAGCTCTGACTCTGCAGAAAAGCCTGACCCCAGCTTCCCACAGTCCTACCTGCAGACTTGGATGGATCATTAATTTGCTCTCATGGGAATAAATTGCTGTGAAAGTGCTTTCTAGTGAAATCCAGATCACTTTGAAGAAGACTGTTTGGTAACTTTGATGTGGTTAAGCAGTTATAATGAAGAGCTGTTTATCTGGGGGATGGCAGATCTTATTTCCCTGTCACCCAACACTTAAATGTGATATACCATACTTTTCTTCTCCCTCTGTTGTTTTTTTACACCTTTTGAAAACTTGTATGGTCAATCAGTTCATTTAAGAAATGTTCCTATAATGATGTCATTTGGAGATACCCCACCTGACCCAGATGTGAGACACCCCTTGGGTCATAGGTTCCCAAAGCCTGCAGCCGGCTTCAGTGAAAGAAGCTGTCTAGAAATGTCTGTGCAGCAACAATAAACATTGGAGCAAAGCGCTGGCAAGCCAGAGTCACTTTAGACACTTGTGAGGATTTACATTGAAAGAGCTTGTTCTTAGCAAGGCTAAAACAGAAGGATTTATAGGCATACCAAATCATTTTGTGAGAGGATTTTTTTTGGCAGAAGGGTTCAAAAACATATTTTGGGGATATCTGGTACCAGACATTGTTTATTTTACAACTAAATGATATGATATTAAACCTATTCTCAGAATTCCTGTATATGTCCCCAAATTTCCAAGCTTCTTTTTTTTGAATGACAATGGTTAAATTATAATCCTGATTTCACACAGAATTTATTCTCAAACACTTCCAATGAAAACAACAAAAATTAAACAGCATATTTCATGTACACGTCTGTTTACCTTTCTTGGTTGAATCTAACTTTAGATACTTATGTTCCAATAAAAGGATATGTACTCAGTAGAGACCCCTTCTCTCAACTGAGCTCTGATGCTCTGTTGCAGAATTTGCAACATGGTCCCTAGTTTTCAACTTCAACAGGCCCAGGCTCTGCATATACAATCTCCAGGTGACATTACCAATGTTGCCAACTCAACCACAAGGCCTCTCACAAACCCTCCAATCCAACTATGTAGACTGATGGGTAGCAAGAGCTCCGACACTGGGGTTATCACATGGAAACTCCCCTACAAAAGTGTTTCAGCGGATTATTCCCATGACACCTCCAAAGGTCGGATAGTAAAGTCCAACATCTCAGAGCTTTTCTCTTCCATGCTTACTGCTCATCATGTAAATGCAATTACCAGTTTGTTTTTATTTTGTTAATCCTACCACATGAACATCACACCCTAAAAGGCCTCACCACCTCCAACAGACCCAGATTTCACAAGCTCCAATTAGTGACAATGCTGATACTACTGAACCCAGTCCATGATTCCTGAAGCCCCAACAAGCAAAACAGCTATTCCTGGTACCAACATTACACATGGAGACTTGCAAATTAGAAAATGGAAAGACAGAGGAAAGTCAAAATAGAAAAGTATGTAGAAGGCAGAGTCATGGTGAAGTTCCCTCTACCTCCTGAAAACAAGGCTTTTGCACCATCTCCCTTCACTCCCTTCATCCAGAACAACATGAACACATTCTTTATTTCCTTTAAGTTATCAAATCCAACTAAAACATCATTAGAGATAGGCTTACATTGTGTACCTCGTCCACTGTAAGGAAACATCAAATAGCATTTAACACAATAAAGTGGGAGGGTGTGATCAACTGAAATGCTTAGATGAATAAGACTGACTTTGGTATTGATCAACATTGAAACTATTTACAAGAATCAGCCATCAGCAAGTGGTGTGGAACAAACAGGTGCCAGTCACATGTGTTTTAACCCATCAGTTTAATGCTGAGCTAATTCAATTACGCAAATTACAAAATGTTGGCACTGCGGGGAAGTTACACTGCTAAAAAGTTATGAAAAATATATTGGTATCAATATCAGCAATTCATCAATTTCTTTCAAATATTAGTTTTGGTATTTATTAGCCCCAATTTTACAGTCACTGTATGACATTTATGTCATAGTAATAGAGTAGTTTCAGTCTTTCTAAACAGCATTCAATTCTTGTCACGCCTGGCAAAGCCCAAATCAGTTCAGCTCTGAGTTGATTAAAATGTTTGCTCACTCGTACAGACAGTGTTTTTTTTTCAGTTATCATGAAAATAAAAAAAATGTCTAATATCCCTGTCTCATTATCAAAGTAAGACACCAATGAACCATCTATCATAATGAGATAAGGTTAAGAACTCACTTCGTTAGATACAACCAATGGTCAGGACTAAATCTTATGTCTTCTTTTTCAACTCCTTAAAGAAATAACAATATTGAAACCAAAGATTAGTGTACCAGGTTCTGTAGACATACAAAAAAGGATAGAACGTGTTAGTACAGACATACCTCAGATTTCTAAAGCCTTAAAACCTTGACATGAATTTTTTTCTCATAAACAGCATAGAATATGTGAAAACTGTGTGATTCGATTGTTTTTGGACAGTAATGGGCCTGTTTAGAGTTTTTACCCAGGCAACCTATTTAAACAGTTGAACCAGAGTCAGGGTCATGTTTGCCTCATTGTTCCAATACTACTTTAACCAAAAACCTTGCCAGTGGCAAACAAATGAAGAGAATAAATTGTTCCTGTTTCAAAGTAAAATGTTTTTAATTCTCGCTGGGTGTATTATTTCCACATTTTAGGGTGTCCTTTGTGCCATTTTAAGTTTCACCATGGGTCAAATGTTTTCCATTCGTGACAGGACTAGAATAGGGCTGATGTGCTGTTTTTCCTGCTGTGATTGCGATGAGTGTAATCACAATAGTGACATAGCACGAGGGCAGTGTAAGTCACTTGACCATGCTGACATTTCAGTGATCTTAACAAAAACCAAAACTTTTTTCCATTGAAAGTGCTCTGAGCCTCAATTTCACAACCCATCTTACTGGTGCTTAATGTTGCCAGGTAACAAGAGTTGACTTCCAGATCTCTCAGTTACACCGGTATGGCCATTTTAAATCACTCCATGTGTGTCATATTTTCTTTAATCCATGGAAATGTCACCCAGACAACATGAACACAGAGTCAAGAAATCATGTCATACCACGGACAGGAGCTGACTAAACAAAAGTTCTCTTGTAAGTACAAGGCATCTCATTTTCACCTCCGCCATTATTGTTTACGTAGGAAGTGTCAGAAGTCCCGCCCCACCTTGGTTTTTATGTGTCAATAGGGGGGGAGTGCCTTTGACAAGCACCACACTCTCTCATATGTTGAGCTGTTGTCCCTTGAGAACACTGGGAGAAAACCACCTTATGGTGAGGGTATATTTTAGCTCAGTGTGCTCAGCACATTTACACTGCCAGTGGATACAGGGCCTAAGGGCTTTCAAATAACAGCAAACACAACTGAAAATTTTGTTATTTTATATAAAAGTCAAAACAGCTTTTATCTTGTTAAGTTTCCTTTTTTAATGAAAAAAATCACAATGTCTACCAAAAGAGTTCATTCATTACAGTCAACTTTTAAAAAAAATCAGTACAATCAATAGTACCAGATCATCACACTTGCTTTTAGCCATTTGCTTCATTATCTTCATCACCACAATACCGTACATATCACTTCCTTTTAGGATTTGCATGACATGTTGTAAATTTGTGTTGTATTTTCTTATGTTTTTTTTATTTATTTCTTTACTGTTTTAAGCTATTTACTTTTTGATGTATGTCCCTGTAAATATTTAAAATATTACTTTCTCAAAGGATTGGTGTGACATGTTGTGGATCCATTTCTATGTTTATCTTTGTGTCGCATCTGTTTTTTTTATTTGCCTCTTGTGCTGACTCTTGGCCAGGTCATCATTGTAAATGAAAACCAGTTCTCATTTGACCTACCTGTTCAAATAAAGGCTGTTTTTTTTGTCATTATCTAGAGGAAAAGGATTGCAGTGTCAGTTCATATTATAAAGCCCTAGACAAGAGGCAGGAAAGAATGGCACTCACTTTCTTCAGCAATTAAGCCATGCTACTCTAATAGGAGCAGGATGTGGTTTAACCTTTATATGCTGTAAT
Organism: Cetoscarus ocellatus; assembly: GCA_037902135.1. Lineage (NCBI taxonomy): Eukaryota > Metazoa > Chordata > Actinopteri > Labriformes > Labridae > Cetoscarus > Cetoscarus ocellatus. The sequence goes on along the minus strand of JBAMNC010000394.1, from coordinate 930,444 downwards.
AAGGCATTCCCTGAAAAAGACATTGTCTATTTGACAGCCTAATGTTGCTCATAAAACATGTTCTATTGTCCACCCCATTCTATTACAGATGCAGGATTTTAACTAATTCTGATAACCATTTATTCTTCCCCTCTCCAACCTTCGGCATGTGTTGTCTATAAGTTCCAAACAGGATATAATCTTATTATTCAGGCACAATTACCCGCAGGACCATTTTCTATTTTGTGATGGCCCATGTTAAATGAGCTCAGCTGAGGAGGTGGCAGCAAATAATTTTTTTACATTGAAAATAGTGGAGCTTGGCAAGTAAATGAATTTTGATTTCAATTACAATTATTGTATCGCAATTATAAAACCTGAATAATAAAGATTTAAAAATTACTGTGCCACATGACCTGTTACACTTGTGTTGTCTTTTTCCGTCTATCATTATTTTCGTGTTTGTTTTTTCACTTTTGATTTCATCTATTGCTTGTTTTTAGTCTTCAGAATGATAGTGTTAAGAACATCAAAGCTCAATGAGTGCATGCGATATGTGTTGAAAATCAATTAGTGATGGTGTTTTAAAATTGTGATCTCAATATAAAATAATCAAGATTATGAGTTTTGCCATAGTCGAGCAGCCCTCTCGTATTTGTGAATTTATATAAAGATGGACTTAACAGAACTTACAGAAGCTCCAGTTAGTATGTGTCCTTTGTTTAAACACAAACGGTGTATTAGTCATACTACATCTTCACCCAAGGCCGGCCAGGCTGAAGACATCTAAAATGAATCTAAAAGTCAGTTACCAAACTAAAAGGATCAATAATCACTCTGCGCTTTCCAGAGAAACGAGGTCAAAGTAATAACACTAGAGTCTCAAAACCAATTTGCATTTAATTAGTTTTTTTTTCTTCTTAAAAGACTTAATTTGTGTCTTGTGGACCAGCTAACTTCTTACATATTCAGTTTTACTTTTAATTTGACATGTTTTCTCTTTGCTTGTGAGGTGGAAAGCAGTGGAGCAAAAAAAAAAGTGTTTTCCAAGCTACCTCTAGAAAAACACCTCGGCTCTATTTCAAAGACTTCAGGTTATTAAAGTGTAAATAGAGAAGAGGATGCACTGGACAGCTAAATCCTATACGTACATTAACTTATCTTTCTCCCTGCAGACCCTGTTGCTCTAGAAATCAGTCCTTCACAGGACGTCTTTATGTGTCTGTCCCATTATGCAGTGCAGACGGATAAAGGAGGCTCAGTAACACGTGATCCTGTGAAGCTGAGCCAGAGCGTCTGTCATTTTTTCTCCACCTCTATGTGCAGAACTGATGATGTAATTGTCAGAGGGACTAGAACTTTTAATTGAAAGACTTGTCCTGGAAGTATCTGTCCTAAATGCAGTGTGTTCTCAATGGGATTATGATGCTAAATAGGGTTCATGAGCCCAGCTCCTCCTCAATCTTTCAGTCATTTTTTCTCAGCACTGAAATATATGAGGTGGCGGAGTAGAAGAAAACCATTATGTAATATACTTACTTAGCCAATATCACGTAATGATTGTCCCTTTGATATTAAATGAGAAGAGTAACACGTCAACCTGTGGTTACTGTGGGATTATGCTCTCTCAAGGGAGCCATCATCCTCTGTTTACAGTCATAATGAAATACTATAATTGAAGTAGCATTAATGATTTGTCTCATACAAATTCATCATTAGTTTGTTAATCATTTTAAGCAGGGGTGTCCAAACTTTTTACTCTACAAGCCACATACTTAAAAATACATGACTGATTGGCTACTTTGACAGACCTCTCTCCTTAAGCAGGGTTCCCATGCGTCCTGGAAAACCAGGAAAACCTGGAAAACCAGGAAAACCTGGAAAATGATTGACTATTTTTCCAATCATGGAAAACATATGGAAAATGAGGAAAAAAGTCAAATGTCCTGGAGAAGCTTGAGTTGTCCTGGAAAATTATTTCTCTTCCTTCTACCATGTTATTGAACAAAAATCAAACATAGGAAAAGAAGTAAAAATGTACTTGGTAACTAGTGCACACTGAGCCATAGAATATGAGTAGATAAAATAATGCAAGTTAAGTAATAGAATATAAAAATCCAAAACAACTGTGACAAAAAGTAAATAAATAAAAAGGCAAAATAAAATTTAGGCTACTTAAACAGTAAATCAACAAAATATATTTATTAAAAAAAAGCAGAGTAAATAAAGATCAGAAAATAAGAATAAAATATAAATTAATAATAATAATTTACTACGTAAAAGAAAGACTTAAAAGATAGCTAGCAGACAGTGTTCATACCTGAGAGTTAGAAATAAATAAATCTTAATGGGGGGTGAAAATGTCCTGGAAAAGTCCTGGAAAATGATTTCTAGAAAAGAGTGGGAACCCTGCTTAAGTGAATGACCAACCAGATTTCTGGTGGCTCTGATTAACCCTAACCAACCCTGTCTACCTGTGCTCAAGGTGAAATTTAAAAATTGCTTTGTACAACAGCGAGGGGATAAGTTAACTGCTCATTTCCAGACACAAAACAAGAGCAAGCTGCATGATGCTGCCAAGGTTTGAATGAATGGTGGTGCTTGAAGATTATTAGCACTGGATGCTTTGTAAATTGGATGTAAAATAATGCAGACAGAGCTAATACTATTTATGCTTTGTCCTCATAATTCATTCTTCTTTATTCATCAGTAAATCATTGATTTTATGTTGTAATGTGGAACAACTTAACTTTACCTTTTGGAAATTGTTAAGGGCTGATCAGGAATGAACTGCAGGATGCAGTTTGCCCCTGGGCAGTAGTTTAGAAATCACTATAATGAGACTTTAAAAAATGTTGTGAAACCAAAATTTTACACTAACAAAAGTCTCAACATGTTTTACTCTTACTAAACCAAATCACAGCACAGATATCAAGTGCTTTATTATGGTAGGATCTGTTTAATGCTAGGCATGGCCACTATTGTACAAATTTCAATTCTGACTGCTTTCAGAAAAAAATACCTAGCAATACTTATAGGCTTAATAAAGCACCATGGGAAAGGTCTTTAAAATGGACTGGATTCATTATGTGTGGGATTGAAGTAACCACACAAGAAATGTACTTAAAAAAAATTCCTTATGCTTTATTAAGCATTAAGATTAAGGTAGATTCAGGAGGAAGATTTCTTTTTGAGGAAACAACACTTACCAGTAAACAAGAAGTTATGTGGTTTCAGATTTATTTGGGGGCTTTAAAGTCCTTTACATTGAAATGACAGTAGATAGACTAGGAAATAAGGGAGAGGGAGTGGAGGACCAACATGTGGGAAAGGAGCCAAAGGCTGGACTTTGGCCATTGTCTTGAAAGATGATTACTGTGACTGCACACAGGAGTGAAGGGTTAGCAGAGCCTGACTGATGGCAGAAAGTAAGCTAATTGTAGCTTGCAGTCACATCAGACAGTTACAAACAATCCAGACACCTGCTCTGATAATTTCAAAGAGCCCTTATTTTGCCTGGACTCCGGTTCATAGTGTATATTTGAGTTTGATGACTGCTGGAGTTTGCTTACAATTGCGAAAGTTCCTAATAGCTTCAAGTTGTTATATACTAAGCTGTATTCTTAGTCTGTCTTGGACATTTTGTCAGAGCTCCTTTATCTTTAAAGCTTCCTGGTCCACATGGGCCCAGTTTGCTCTGCTTTCATTCTAAAGTCTCTGCTCGACACTAGTCTTGCCATAGGAAGCCAATGGGCTAGTGGCAAGTACTCTATCCCGCAGAAGAGGCCTGCAAAACACACTGAGGGACATGTGAAATCTGAAAAAGCATAAAATTGGCTCTAAAAGAGCATTTACAAGAATACCATAGATACAGTGTTTTCCCCCGAATGAGCTGAGTTAGGGTCTTAAATTTGTGGTCTGGTGTGTTACAAAGTTAAACGGTATCCGTGGCTACAGACATCACAAGAGACTCCAACAAGGGAAGTGGCTGTGAGTTCAAAAGTTGAGGTGTCAGAATCAGTGAGTACCATTTTTATTTCTTAGTGTTAACTCATCTAAACCTCATACTGTCACCTCTGCAGGCTCTTAAATCTTCTTCAAACGTGTTTCCTCTGCTCTTTCATCCCTCTCATCTTTCCTTCTGCCTCTCTGAAGAGAAATCCTCTGGGGTATTGGACTGCTCACTCCTCTGTTGTGTTGGACATTGTGTTGGCAGAGGTTTCCTGTGCTGTTTGTGTCTGCTAACACTGCTCACAATGCCCTACAAGAGGATGTTGGCATGGCTGCATGGTTTAAGGAGGCATGTGCCCCTAGAGCGGGCTTTAGTCATGCTGAGGGCAGCAGGCAGCGCTCTATGAAACCATCCAGCTTGGGCTTGTGTGAGATTGCATCTTTAAGTGCTGCACAGAAAATAGAAGTCTTTTCTGTTCAGCAGATCTTGTCAGACTACCATCAAGCTGCATTTTACTCTCTGCACCATATCCAGACGTTTGTAGACTGTCTGTCAATCTGGTTTGAGAGCAAAAAATTTTCAATGGTAGGTGGTAGACAATAGCAGCGGAATGACAAGTCATGACTACATATCTTCTACCAGACAGAAACCTCTCAGCAGTATTCTTCTGCTGCATTGTGACGACATTGCCTCCTTGACCTGTCTGTTTTGTCGGACATTATGTCGGGCCCGAACACAAAAACAGTGTGTTTCACGCCTCAAGCTTTTTTTCCCTTTTGCTCTGGAGAGGTGTACGTGTGAGGAGTGTGTTGTTGAGCTCAGGACTGTGTGACAGGAATAAGAACGACTCCTGGATGTCCTCTCGGGGGCTGAGTGAATCTCTGCAGCTCTGCAGCTAATTGTCTCTTCTGCTCAGTGTCGGCATTTTGAATACTGATGCAATGTTGTTTCTGTCGCACTCCTGGCATTAAATTAAGAATGAGCTTGTTAGCTCGTGAAGATTAAGAGAGCAACCACTACTTTTGAGGATCAAAGCACGAACCTTCTACCACAAGTGTTTTCATTTCTTTGAAACTGAACCTTCAACGTCTCATTAAACTACAGAAATGTATTTACTTTTACTTAAGGACTCATGAATTTACCCAAGGTTTTCTACACAAAGAATTTACAAAGAATATTCTTGAAAGGACTATTCAACTATATTTACAACCATAAATGTATATTTGCCAGTCATTTTTACTTATATTTTCTTTAAGCACATTATCACCACCTTTTGGCAATACAGACATTACAGTACAATACAATACAATATAGACATCTATTGGTACGACCCTTTCATGAATACGTCAATTTAGCTGTGAAATCTTAAGTTGAATATAAAGCCATTTAAAACATGAATGGCCATTGCTTGGATATTTTTCTGCAGTTTTTACTTGTAAAAATGATCCTGTTTCCTAAACTCTGAGATGGCATGTAAAACACTATCTCATAAACAAAATGCCCTCACAGATTTTGCCAACCACTGTAATGGTGGGATATGGAGTAAAGCCTTGAAAGATGCACATAATGTCACTTTAGCATCTTCATAGAATGCACTGCCAGTTACTACTGTTTAAAGAGCAGAGCAGAAACTTTCAAACAAACCGAAATGAAGTCTTCAAGAACAATCCCAAAACAAATGCACCCCCCCACCCCCCATTTGCAAGAAATTGTATTTTATTATGTACTTATGTTTGTTAGCAAGATTACACAAAAACTACTGGACAGATTTTGCTGAAATTTTCAGGAGATGTTGGCAATGGCACAACTTAAAAATTATTAGATTTTGGTGGCGATTCAGATAACTGCCATTAGTGAACGATCATTAGTGAACGATCATTTTTGCTCAAAAACTGTCAAACTAATAATGATATCAACATGATTCTGAGTGCTAGGTGTGGATTTTCAGGGTCAAGTAATCATATTATGATGGTAACTTTATCATAGAGCTTTTGCTTATAGATGTAACAGCAATATGTGAGCTACCTTGGCAGAAGTTTGTGCTCTCCAAGTGCTTTCTAGTTTTTGTTTTACACAATGTCCCTAATTCACTGGAATTGGGGTTTGTATAGTCAAGAAATCCAGGGGTGACAGCTTAATATAAGCCTCAAAGTCAGTAAAATGGAAGTCATGTTCTCCATATTGTTCCTTATTATGCGACTGCGCTTTTTGAAAACTAAACAATGCTAACTGATGATATAAAGTGATGCATGTCTTACCCTGTTGTCATACTGTATACACAAAAGTAACAGCCTATAAAAGTTTGATCTTTTGAACTGTATGTGCAGGCCAGGAAAGTATGGTAGAGTGAGGCCAGTAGTACCTTTGCATAGTACAGTGAAGCTGGACTTAGTGTTAAACACACTCATCTTAAGTCATATGTGACATTGGTACCATTATAGTACAGGGAGCATGTCAGTCTGAGTTTAACTGACAGCTGTTGAAAAGCTGTCCCCTTCAGAGTACCAGAGACAACGTAAACCTATTTTTATGTGTTCAAGCTGTGAGCTGTCGGATAGCACACCTATTATGTTCATTAATTTGAGTGAAAATTAAGTGAACTGAGGAAGCACTTGGAGGAGCAGGTATGTTAACCGTTGTATTGGACTAAAATGAAATGAGCAGTTCACTTCATTGAAGGCGAATATTTATTTGGTGGCTCATTTGTCTAATTAGGGTGTAGGGAAAGACCAAGCTTGATTCTTCACTTGTGTTGTGCATTCCATGTCTTGTTGACCTTTTCAATAAATTTTTTGGTATTTTCATAACTTGCCTGTGATATAATACAAGTGGCAGAGAAGGAATAACTAATGCTTTTCTCCTACAAGATTGCACACAAACCTGATGTTAGTTTTGTATGTCAGTGCCCCAAAGCTGACCCTGTGAAGAGAGTTTGGGTCTGAACCAAGTGAAACAGCAGTCCAATTAATTTATTAGAGCAAGGTTGTTTGTCAAAGGTAAGGGCTTTGGCCCCATTTTTAAAGCTGCGTTCGCACAGAATGCAACTTGGCAACCAAAATCGTGTCACCCACCCAAGTCGTGTCACGTTTCCATGAATACCTTATTTTGGTCACTGTCGCTCAATGACGTCACACCCACTCGAGTTTCACCGCAATCATATATCATATAATAGGATGTATTAGCTAACATTTTTGCAACTGTGCCCTTTACACTCACCTACCAACCACAAAACACTGCAGCTGATGGCCCTGCAGCAGCATCATCTGCGAGTTCTCTGCGGTCCATCTAGGTGGAACTAATGTACTCACTAACTTAATGTTCCCACATGGACATGGATTGTTACTCTGTGAACTGGAATAAAAACAGTCTGTCACAGGTGTCGTCACACACCTACACAACGCTGATTGGCTGTCGCAGCACAACCACACACGACATCGCCTGAAGAGTTCAATTTTTCAACTTTAGCAACCAAGTGACCTTGGATGCGGTGGCCCAGATCATGTCCGTCGCATCAGGGGAGGATTAACCCCACCCCAATGCGGCTGTACATTGACTATACATGGAGAGTGGTCACCCAACAATCTTCTTCACATTATTGTCAGCCAATTTGAGATCATAGTGAGCCGTCAGCTTTGACAATTTTTATTCCCCTCTTTGAAAAACTAAGCATTATTGTTTTAATAAAAACAAATGACCACAATTGATTATAAACAAATGATTATGCTAAGGGTGATGTAAAACATCCTTTTAGCTTGTTAAGATAAACCATGACAATGATATATCAAACAAGGCTGATATCTATAGGTATTACTGTAAATGTTAAGAAATTGATGATTCGTTGTACATAGACACAGATTACATTGAAATAAGGTTAAACCTCTTTACCACAAATCTTATCACTCACTGCACAATTACATCTCTCCTCCTCCTCCCTTTGTTTTGTTCATTAACCTCTAAAGTGAACAGAGTTTTTGCACCTCAGTGTCTCTTCGCAGTGAACAGCAATGAAGGGGACGCTCTCAGGACTCTTCATTAGCAGCATTGTTTTACATTGTTTTCCTTAGAAGGGATACAAACATGAACTTAGCTGCCAACTGCACCCACTGTAGAGGAAAAAGGTGCTAAATGTTGATGGGAGAGGGTAACACCCAAACACTCTGAATTTTCTCCCATTTTGCTGTGTATACAGAAGTACTTTACTATACTAGATATGCCTCAGTCTGTGTATGACATGTCTTTCCTGCATTTGCTGTCACCATCTTTATAGCGTTTACAATGCGTCTGTCAGGACTTGTAACAAGACTAAAATAACAAAAACAAAAGCAAGAGAGACCCAAATGCAGACAATCAAAAAGCTTTATTTTAAACTATAAAGAGATCCAAAAACCCAAAACTAATCCTTTACAAAAAATCAGTAACAAGAAACAAAATCTGTAACAAAGTATCAAATCAAAGCAGGCAAACAAAGAAAGAAAACACTAGGAGCGAAACTCAAAAAGTAAAAATCAAAGTCCCTGAAAAGTTCAACAAAAGCCAAACAAACTGAAAACACTCTGAAACACAAGTGACACTGGAGACTTACGCAGAGGCTGTGACATGAAGACAATGAACCCACAAAGACAAGGGGAAACACGAAGACCAAATTCACTGGGGAGTAATCAAACACAGGTGAGACAGTCACGCAGGTGAGGGGAATCACAATTAGAGGCACACCGAAGGGAGGGCAGGAAACACCACATGGAACAGAGGGATTTCAAAATAAAACAGGAAACACAAGACAAGACACAAACATGACACAAAATGGGTAACTTAACTAAGACAAAGAGCAGGATCATGACAGTAAAACAGGAAACACAAGAGACAAGAGGTCCTGGCAGAGTATACAACTTTTCTGGTTGGGAGTATTTTTCCTAAGGTCTTTTCCTGAAGTGTTTGGGTACCTTTTGGGGACAAAATCGTGTAACTAAATCTCACTGTGTTGAATACCCAAATCTGGGAAATATATAATTGGTTCCGTTATTGGCACTGAAGCATGCCAAAGTTAAAATATAGTTTGACTCACTTAGCTTAGGATATCTTTCTTTGCTTATTTTATTATTTATTTAAGATCCGTTAACCTCAAGTCTTCAAACACAGTTTTGCATCTGGTTTAAAGTTAATATTCACAGACTAGTATCATTGCTGCAGTACTGAAGAATCAATACTTGTACAAGAACTATTTTTGTATCCAGTACTTTCAAAAAATATTGATTCCAAATGTGTATTTTGACCAAAAAAAAAATCAATGCTCCTCTACCAACTTTTTCAGTCTTTCTCTGTCATTCTTAGTTGTGATAACTGTCCTTGTTTTATTTGTTTGTATTTGTTAATATGTAATAATTTTCATGTTATAATGAGAAGAACAATTCTTTAAAAGAAGTCACATCACATAGCTATTTCTACTTTTGTTGTACTTTTTTTTTTGTCAATTTCCATATTATAACTACTATGATTTAAATTGTTTTTAATGATATTGTACATGTTAAAACTGAGCATCAATGATTTGCCTTGTTTGCTTTTTTAGGAAAATATCATTAAAAGTTACATCCCTGTTAAATAATGGAATATTTTTAAAAGTTATTTTCTTGAAGCAGTTCTATTCTGAAGACTTTACAGTTTACCCACCTTATGGATCTGATCGCCCTTTTCAAAGGTGATCATCATTCATTTAATGATGTATGCTTTCACATCAAACACTGTCTTGGTATTTTTAAAGATTAAGGCAAAAAGTATTGGTATTGTAATGATTTGAAGAACTTAGTATTGCCCCTCACTATGACAGACAGTGAAATGCCAGCCTTTTTTCTACCAAACTCTTCAATAGCACTTCTCCTTCAAAGTCGTATCCATATGGATCCAAATACTTTGGGGTCTGAGTTGGTAAACTGACTGATAATACACAGGAGAATTACAGAATATTACTGGAACAAACCATGAAGACTTATTTTTTTCAATTTTAGTTCATCCCCATCTCTGTAACACTGTATAAAACGCATTGACAATTGTGTTTTCAAACTTCACTTTTTGGACGAATGAAAGCAGCTCTTAAGAATTGTTTCAGCTTTAGAGAAAATTGAACAGAATTAAAAATGAAATGGTTTTAACCCTTCATCACAATAATTTTACTGACACATCTCCTTCAGCTTCTGTAAAAATGCACATTAAAGAAATGTGAGCATGGTGACAGGAGGTTTCCCTCTAAAGTGAAAGCTGTAAATTGATTCAAGGATTACACTTAACTGTAGCAGATTTTTATGCTGAGGCTGACAGATGCACTCACTTTAATGTGTCTTTACTTCAACACATATTTGACTCTGTCAGTGCCCCAGTGTTGTGCTGAAATGCAGACTTGTACTTGGTGTGACTGACAGGTGAAATATGCTGTCTTTTCTTAATTTATGGTTGCTGTGAGTCAGCTGAACTCTCCCAGATCTCTCTGTGTGTATTTCTCTTTGGCACGCTTGCTGTGTTGCACTGAGTTGCATTTTAATGACTCAGCAAAATCCATTTCCTGGCTTCCATAGCCACTCTCTTGGTATTTGCAGGCCACTGTGATTGTGCACATTGCCAGCAAAGACTGTCTTTGAAGCTGTGTGCAGCGACTACAGCAGTCTGTTCCCCACCAGGTCCATGAGATAGAGGGCTGCTATGATTTATGGACAAACACTGTGCTATTTGGGAGACAGAGGGGGGTGGGATGGAGCTTTCTGCTGGTCCGTGACAGGTAAAATAGCAAAAAATGACATTAAGAGACAATCGAGTGAAAACACGTTAGCACAAAATGTTTGTAAGTTAAGCTGATCGATTGTAATGCTATATTTTAAAGCTCTGTGAGCTTCAATTTTTTTGATTCAGGACTGATGGTGATCAGACTAGTTTATAGTAGCCTGGGAAGGTATTATTATGAATGGAAAATATGTCAGAGTCATACTAGAACATTTCCATCAGTTATTTTGTACCTGAGTTGTGTAAATGTCACTTTATCTCTGGTTAAATGTACAATAATTGTTTCCTTTGGGGTATTCTAAAGGATTAAAGACACATAAAGTTGAAAAGTTGACAGCAATGGATGAATAAAATCATCAATTTTTCATTTCAAACTACAGGGCTGTTACAATTTCCAATATATACAATTTGAGAGCGACTAAACTATTATTTACATAGCAGTCTATTGTGCTTGCATTTAAAACTGGAATTTTTAGGTCTGATGGACTACCATGGAATACACAGTGGGCCATCAGCAGGCCTGTGTGCAACATTTTTGGTAAATATGTCGTTAAAGAATCAGCACTACTCCAAAAGGCAATGTGATAACTCTACTGACAATAAATGCAAGGGTTGATTGTATCGTACATTATTTTCACATTTATCTTGTGCCTTAACTGTGAAAAGTGCCTGTTACACTAATTTGCTCCCACAGTTGTCTAGTGTCATTAATTTAACTTTAAAAATGAGAACATAAGCATTGTGTAATACCAGTCAAATCATGTGAATATGCCACTAAATTGCTGAAATAATACAATAATCCTACAGTTTACCTCATTAGAGCCATTTTACATTCCTCAGTTTGTCAGATATCTTTATGTATAGTTCTGAGAAATATTTGCACTATTTTGTGTTACTATCAATATCCTGAGACATGTACAGTATCATATATTATGCTCAGTCTGATTCCCAGCCCTATCAGGGACCAATGTATCACTAATTGAAAAAGAGTTAAGTGTGTGACCATTAAATTTCCTATTGTGGCCTACAGGTGGATGCTGGAGGAATGGAGGGTTTAAAGCAGGGGTATTCAATTAAAAGTCACTAAGGTCCAGTTATTAAAATTTCCTCCAAGTAAAAGTACTGAACCAAAGTCCAGTTTGCGTCTCATAGCCTTCCCCTATGTCCACATTTTCATGGTTTCAACAACACTTCTTGTCAAATTTCAATGCAGGATATGTTTCACTGAGTGCACAGCTATCTCTCTTACCACAAATAAGGGTAGTCCCAGGGAAATAAATTAAGGCCTTTATTTCAGATTAAAGAAAACAAAAACCTCAGAATAAAATAAATAAATAAAAAGTGAAAACAGAGCCAAATAACCTTTTTTTCCCTCTTAAATTAAGGAGGTCCCAGCCTGAAGAATTAAAGGCCTACACTTCAAGTAAAAAAGTCAACATCTTTAGAAAAGAAGAAATACACTTAAAAGTACAACCATCTGTCATCTGTAATTGCTTTTCCGCTCTATTGTTGCAATATAATGTAACAGAAGAAGAGATACAAGGAAGTGATAGCAAGATAAATATTGTATTTGCACAGGTTCTGGCTTTCGCTCACTCGCTTTCTCACGCTCTCTCTTTCGATCTCTTTTTTGCTCTCTGTCTTTAACTCTCTCTCTCTCTTTCACTCTCTCTTATTTCAGTCTCTCTTTTGCTTTCTGTCTGTTTCTTTCTCTCTCTTCCTTTCTCTTTCTCACACACACAAATTTCGCTACACATATTGCATGAACCCACACTCACATAATAAAGAAATAAACAGAACAAGGTTGCTAGAACTGGCAAAACATGAAACATTCAATAACAAACTAGTGTGAAAAACTGTAGAACTGCAACAATGAAAATAACACAAACAAATTATCAAATCGATTAGTAAACAATTAGAAAATGGAACTGACAAAGGGAACTATAAACAGGATCAGCACCACAGAGAGCGCAGCGCAATGACACTCAGGGCAAAAGCTCTTAGTCCTGGCACTACTCATTAGCTAACAGGTCGCAACCCTTGCAGGTGACAAGGCTCTTCTTTTTTATTTTTTTGCACTGGCTGTTTATTTGGCACTGCCTCTTGTTTCTTGGCGTTTGTGGCTGCTGCAGCTTGTGCTACAAACATGACAGCGACGGGAAAATCACCTCCGCTAAATGTATCATTATGTCTCATTCCACAGCTGTCTGTGTGACTGCTGCAGAGGTTGGAGTTATAGATGCTCAGAAATCTTTAGTGCTACATTAGAAAACCTTATTAGCTTCAGAAAACATACAGAACACATATTTAGGAAAACTCATGTCATGACAGGCTTGTGATCAGACCGCTAGAGTTAAGAGTAGCAGCGCCCTCTATAGCCGTGACTGTCTGAAAAAAATGCTCCATTAAATATGCTTATACTTTCTTTTTAACAGACAAGTAAGGCTTTTTGGCTCATACCTGTCTTTTCAGCTGATCTTAAAAAGGACATGTCACACTACCATCTGATGACACTTCTGAAGAAGGCGGAAGGCTTCGTTGAAACATGTAAAGGTATGAGCCAAAAAACCTTACTCATCTGTAAAAAAAAAGAAAGTATAGGCATATTATCTACGTAGACATAATGAACTTTCTCTGACTATAATGCTCCATTAAAATCTGTTCTCGTGAATTTATCAGATTGGTCACGGGTCCGGGCAGAACCATCATTTGGTCCAGATCTGGACCGAGGTCTGCCATTTGGTGATGCCTGGTTTACAGCAGGAGCCCAGTGCTGGTGCAGGGTAGAGCTGACAGGAGCAAAGCAGAGAAAAGAAACTGTAAATCTTGCACCTAAACTTGTCAGCTTATGGGCTTACACTCCTAGTTAGTAGAATTTTGGTGAGGTGATTAAATAATAATTAATATTAGGGGTGAAGCGTACAGCCAGGGTCATCTGCCTAGCATTAATGGGGCAGGTATTGCCTCATTAGCAGTCAACTAATTTCCATGAAATTCTCGACATTAAGTATAACAGCTTGAATGATTTATGTATTCTTTCATGCATTTTTAACAGAGGCTCCACTGCAGTGTTGTTTTTTTAATTTTATTTAATTTGTCCTTTTATGTAGACACACAGAACACAGGGGGTAATTTAGCTGTCAGATCTGACTCATTCTTTAACTCTTTCTGTGCTCATTGTGGTTCTTAAAGTGAAATGCTAAATGTGAGCTAAGTTTCCATTTTTGCAAAGCAGACTCAACTGAGTGCTCCTCACCAGCTCCTCAGCTAATGGAATCAAGCAGGCTGAATGCATTGACATGATGCAGCTGGACTTTCATCCAGTCATCTGAGTTAGTTTATAGATACTCTTGTCATCGGAGATATGTGATTCTCCTAAAGGAGATGTATTGTAAAGGAGCTGGAGGATGACCAGAGCCACAAAGAAAGGTCATGGACTTCTGAGAGCACTGCTGTAAACCTCAGAAATGAAGGTCCACATGGTTAATGTAGATCTGTTAATTTCATTGCTATAAAATTTAGCTCTCCACTCTTATATGATGAATTTCATCTGAAAAACAGACAAAACAGAACAATAGCAGTACAAAAGAATTGGCAGCCGTTCCCAAAGTCATTTATTGTTGTCATAAAATGATAGATAATGATTGACAGTAGGTCTGGAGATTTCTGTTTGGATTATTCAAGAACTGAATCTATCAAAAATCCTTTAAGGTAATAAGATTTATAACCTGTGGTAGAAACTATGTGTTAGTTTTGCAGTTCTTTGCAAATGTTCAAGCTGTCCTGAAGCCTGAGAATGCATTTATGTTTATCTAGACAGCTTCTTAACTAATAGGATCTCCAAGCCCTTGTGCTTTTTGTGCTAATTAACACAAGGAAGACCTGGATGTGGAATTACCCCGGTTTTCCACATGGCGCGCTGCGCCAAAGCGGCCAGCCGGGGACTTTTGTTGCAAGATCACAAGATCACGGGAGACTTGCAAATTTACGCGAGACATCACACAATAAAAACCACGAAAACAGCCTATGATTAACAGAAACAAACCATTTGTGTTGCTGTATTTCATCTTGGAATTCTTTTGTCTTGGAATGGAAGGGTGAAGATGTGCCATACAAATTCTTTCTGAGACCTCCCCTCGGACTTAAGGGCAGATGCGACTGGTATGCCTTCTCTGCAGAAAACTTTAAATGTAGCTCTTTTTTGAAGAGAGAAACAGCTTTGGAGGCCCGTGTGGCGGGTTTCGGGTGCCCTGGTGGCTCGGGTGGTGCCCTCGGCCGTGGTCTCCCTGGGTATGGGCAACTATTTGGGTATTCGGTGTTCACCTCACACGCATGCCTGTACAGATACTCAAGCTCCTGTCGAGACTTACCGTAAAGAAGTGATTTGTTCCGTCAGAACATGCTGAGTCGGGCATTCTCACACATTTTCTAACGTCCTGTGATGCATGCTCCTTCCCTGTCCCATCCCTATGGGCCCACCCCCTACTATCAAGACCCCACATCTCTGGTGTCCCTGGTTTCTTACAGCCTTTACTTCCCGCATGATCTTAGATCAGCACAGCACTTCAAATTAACAGCATTACCTGTCTGTCTTCCCCCCCGTTTGTCTTGTCTCATCCTATCTGTCACGATTTCCCCTTCTTTCACACTGTGGTGTAACACAGCCCTCCCCTTCAGCTCACTTCCGGGGTTTAATAAAGTTTGATTTGATGGAGTAGCCTACAGGGAGGGCTGGTGATGGTCACTGGTAGCAGTGAATCATACTTACTTATCTCTCACTGCAAAGAAAAAAATTCATTAGTCTTTTCAACGCTGTCATCTGCCACAGTGCTCAGCCAGAAAGATAATGCAGACAAGGGGGAAAAAAAAATAAAAAATAGAAGAAGAGAGAAACAGATGCTCTGTGTCATTTTTTTGTGGCTGACTTCCTGGCTGGTGCAATCTGTCCTGAGTATATTGATGTGCCGGCACTTCCGAAGCCATTAAAAATATACTTGCCATGTTTCTTTGGTGCTGCACCGCAAGTGGAAGTACAACCATTGACTAAAACAAATTCTATATACAACGGTGGGCGCAGCACTGCTGTTCTGTGGCGCGGTGCTCCTGGTGGAAATTGGATGTTATTCTTTTCTCTCTAATCAAACACTTATTACCCCTGCCAAGGAGGGTGTGTTTTGCTGGCATTTGTGAGTTTGTTAGTGTCTTTGTTTGTTGATTTATGAACAGGATAACTCGAAACAAATGAGCGAATTTGGTTGAAATTTTCAGGTAATGCTGACCATGGCTAAAGGAAAAAAGTTGTTTAGATTTTGGTAAAGAACCAAATTTGGATTTTTTTTAATGTCTTTGTTAACGTTTAATAAAAGGGCTGTTTTTCAAATTTTGGCTAATAACTTTAGAAGTTCTTATTTGATAAAAATTTCAGGGAATGATGGTCTTGGCAAAGGGAAAAAGTGATAAAATTTTGATGGTGGATCCAGGAATTTTTTTCAAGGATTTGTTAACAGTATGACATATAGCATTTTTCCCACATTTTTCACAATAACTCACTTGACAGTGCTGGAGATGCCCTGGTGTAGGTTTGTGCTCTTGGAGCACTTCTGGTTGGAACAAATCTAACACTCAACTGAAATAAAAAGCTCAGTCAATATTAATACTTGTCAAATTTATATAGTCAAAAACGGTTGTGTTTTTTAAAATCTTTCAAAGTGGGCATGGTTTGCAGAAAGTGGCAGCAGGAGGATAGAAAACCTTTTTTCAATCCTGCAGGTAGAGGAGATGTCTCTTTCTAGACTCGGTGTTCTTTTTCCCACCAGATTTCAACTGAAAACTAGAAAAGCACTCAGAGAGCGCACACATCCGCCAAGCAGCTTCGGTCCACTTTGGGGAAATCGGTCCTATCTGGCAGTGTTAAAGAATCCATTAAAAAATTCCTGGATCCAGACGGTGATTCGGATCACCCCCAAAATTTAATCAGTTCTTCCATATCCCATTTACGACAATTCCTGAAAATTTCATTCAAATCCGTTCAGAACTATTCAAGTTATTTTGAACGCAAACAAACAAACAGACAGACAGACAGATAAACGCCGGCAAAAACATAACCTCCTTGGCGGAGGTAATAAAGTTTCCAAATATGTTTTCTTTTTCACACCTCATTAATAATGTGAATGGTTAGTGGCAGAAGTCAGAAATGTCCAAAGACTATTCACTTCCAGGTGTTTTTCTCTAAAGAAAATGGAAAAACAACTGGAAAACTGGCAGTCTCCATCAATTTATCATTGCCCCACAAAGAGAACAATTGTTTAATTTTTGGATTTTAAAATCTCTCTATAATTTTATATGGGTCATACATATTGTGACACTTTTTAACACTCCACTGTATTTGCTATCATTTAAAGTGCCGATCACAATTAGATAATAAAATATGCTGTGTTCTCCAGTATAATCTTGTTTCTATTGCCTGTCAATACGATCATGGTACGAATCAGAAACAATAGTAAACAGTTTGATGCAGAAATACCCTTTTTTACAATTTGATGGTTAATATTCACAGTGAGTGATGACATCTTTTGGCTGCTGAAAGAAGGCACAAGTTCTGTTCGTAAAGAGTTCACGTAAAGTATGTGCAGGTCATAAAAGCAAGGAGATTTAAGAGTTGTTTGTCAAGAGGAGCAAAGATTGACACAAAATTAAGGTTCCTCACTGTAGCTTTAACATGAAATAAATAAGAGAAGTAGGCTGTCTTTGGCTACTCTTGCCCTTTCATGTTTCTCTTTTAGTCCTGTTCATTTTCTACCTGAACGGGAGAACCTTCCTAAAATAAGATGATGAAAACAAAAATGAATCACAGCATGTGATAGGAGCAGAGGTTCTTGTATTTTTTACTCAGAGGTATTTTCCTTACTACTGACTTTCAGCAGCTTCAAGAGGTTCAAGATTTCATATCAAGCGATCCACTTCTGTCTTTTTACATCTGTGTGTATTTAGTGTTAAAGGTCCTGTGTGGGCGTTCAATCACTTCCTGTATGCCGAGGTTACAAGAATGAGATGAGCAAAGGGCTGTAAGCCTGCAGGTCCAACACTGGGAAATACACTTGTGTAGTGTTGTGCGTAGGCGGCAAAGGCAAACATTTTCTATACATAACAAGATTAAATAATAATGGTCAACATGAATGAATTCCCACATTTAGTAGTATTTATTTATTAATGTATTGTAATACATTCCCCTTCAGGACCATGCTCTCATCTTACATCCAGAAAACTGCCATCTCATTGTGTTTTCCCGCACCATGCAAATAGACCATCTGTTTCCATTTTTAAAGCAAACCAAAGTGTTACACTGGAGGCTGTTTCAATACAAAAAGGCCACTACTGTAACACTTTATAGCAATTAATATTACAGAGGCTTTAAAAGGCATGTACGAGGTATTGCTATTAAAATCCAAGACTAATGCTGTTATACAATTTTATTAAACATTTGCATTTTAATGTCTTTCCCCTTCTGCATCAACACACCGCTGCATTCAGGTGCTCCTCTGATCAAAACAGTGCAGCAGGTCTTTTTCAGACAGTTGCCTCAGACTCCCTGTCATTCTTTTCTTAACCTCTGACACAGACTAGAAATGTGTTCCCTTGAGCACAGATTTGAGCTAAATAAAAGGAAAACATCAGACTGTGCTATCAGGTGAATGAGGAGGGTGATCAAGCAGTGTGATTTGTGTTTGGGCCAGAAACCGCTTTACTGAGAGCTTAGTGTGACTTGGAGAGCTGTCTTGATTAAGAATGAAACCATTTTTCCACAGTGTTGGTCTATTTCTGCAGACATTATCTCACAGTTATTCTAAAACATGTTTGTAAAAGCATCGATTCACAATGGACCCCTCTAGAACCCACTCCTCCAGAGTTATACCCTTAATGTCAAAGAAAACAATCAACATGTGCTTGATTTTAGAAATGCTTTGTCTTGCTTTTTTCATCCTTGGTGTCGAGGGTGTTTTCCAATGAATTGACGGACCTTTTATCTCAGGATTGTGTTAGAAGGTCCAAGATTCATCACATGTAATCACTCCTTAGAAAGTCAATTGAGTTCCTTCAATTTATTCCAAAATGTCTCCACAAATTGGCTTCCCTTTTTTCCTTTTCATCAGGATTCAGAAGATTTGGATCACACATTTTTGTCATATTCAAATTTTCATTCAGATTTGCCCAACCGTCTCTATCATTGGAGACCATTTCTGCTATCATTCTCACACTGAGCCTTTGATCATTTTGAACAATTTGTTTAATTTGTTGAATGTTTTCAGAAGTTTTTGGTGTTCATTGTCTTGGACATCCACTTTGTCTTCATGTGTCAGCACTGTGAGCAATCCAGGGTGAACACCATCAAGCTGCAACACCTGGTGACCCCGGAAGGGAGAAGTGGTGTTGATGCTGGATGGACTGGGCATATAACAGGAACACTGTGATATAGTTTCACATCCAGGTAGCTTTTTGTGAGTCTGCCTTAGGTGATTAAGATAGAATGACAAATAATCAAATACACAAAGGCAACATACCGAAACGCACGGTTGACAATGCAGAGGGCACAGAGGGATCACTGTGTGACTATGTTATTCAATCCCCCTCCTATTTCTGTCCTTGGTCCAAGGTAAATAAATCTTGATTAAGTAAATGAACAAAGCCCTGGGGTTCAGTCACTATTCAACTAATGCCCAGTAGGCTGCAATTGTACAGTTCTATGGCTTTTCTTCAGAGGCAATTATGATGCAGTAAGATGTGCACCCTAAATTTTTACACCAAATAATACACATATCTAATAAGGCTTTACACTGTAATAAAATAAGCTATTGGTCTTGTAAATGAGCATTAAACAGAAATTGGAGAGTGTAGATGCTCCACATGAGACCATTTATTTAAATTTATAGAAGGCAGAATTTGGTTTTCTCTCATTTCTTCAAAAGTTAAATTAACAAGAAAGTGCCAGGCTGAATAAAAGTCTACACAGAAAAAAAAGATGTAAAGAAACTGATCAGGGTACACAGCTTGTAAATGAAGCTTCAAATAGTTTTCTTTATGACATTTTCACCATGTTCCTGTGATTCAGATGATGCCTGAGCAGGTGCTCACAGAGGTCAGAGTCTCTCTGAGATGTACTGAGGAATGTGTTTGAGACATAAATAACACAACTTCCACCTTAGCAGCCAATGTGACTTTCTGTGTTGTAGTTTGTGTTGAAGGTTTTGTCCTTTCTTTCTTTACATCCACCCACAGCAATAACACAGTTGTTATGTGAGAGGCTCAGTGTGAGTTCAGCTGGTATGGAGTTTAAGCATTTTAAGTGAAGAACTCAGAAATGCTTTTCTTGGGATGCCAGTTTGGTGGTTGGAGTGATCAATGTATGTGAAGTCCATGCTGTTGACCCAGGTTCATGCTGTACCCGTGAAATTTGCACATTTCCTCTCCTATTGTGTCTCGTCTTTGCTAATGAAGGCACAGATATACCAACATAACATTAAAAAATTGTCCTCACTTTTTTTGCATTTAATGTTATTATGAGTTAACCTTGCAGTGCAGATGGTTCAGCCCAATTTAATGTCTGTAATCATGTAGATCCATCTTGCCAATCTCCAATCTGTGACAACTGTAAGCAGCCTAAAGCTGGACGGCCCAATCAACATCCTTTGGAGCAGAAAGAGGTGGGAGATATGAGCCTGACCACGGCAGGGAGTGACTATTCATACAGAGATTAGCATGAATTCTAACAGCTTCAGTAGCAGCTTCATCAGATCTGGACCGCATTTCTTGATTAAATGCTAAACAAATTACAATAAAAATGATGTTTTGCTCCGAATTATGTTTTTTACTCTACTTCCTAAGTGTTTTGAGGTGAGTTTTCTCAATGAAGTGGCTCACGTTCTGTCCTTTACACCGCTGCAGTAGCATCCCCCTAATACATGATCAGATTAGTCCATAATGAATGTGAGTGATGGAATGATCATCCAGTCACCTGCCTGATATGCTTTTGAAAGTTTCTGCCCATTCCCAAACACTTTCTATGGGCTCTTTCTCAGATAAACTAGTGAAATTTTGTATATTGAGCAGTCCATCTGGTGGGTCAGGTTAATTGTGAGCTAACCTGCATTCAAAAAGACTTGTCACTGACAGTCTATTGTCTCTACTCCTCCGTCATTACCTCTTGTTTTTCCTCCTTGTTTTAGCAAATTGTCCTGCTTCTTCCATCAGCAGATCAGAAACAGAGAACAGATGTTTTACTCCTGCTCTGTCTCAGTTTTCCACTCACAAAACCACTTTGGCGACGTCCTGACACTTATGACAGCTCAGTTTTGGTCACATTGTCCCCAAAGGAAATCTACCAATTCATTCAATGCACAAGTGTCCTCATGATGCATTCTGTGGAGTACAAGAGGAAATAATGAAAAACCTTTTGTGTGGAGGATACATCATAGCAGTTAGGAGCATGTCTCAGTGTTTGCAGATCTGGTATTCGATGAGATAACACAGTTCAGATCTCATTCTTGCGTGCATGTTTGTCTGCATATGTACCAAGGTATTTGTGCATGAAATCCTGAGTGCTCTGCTGTGTGTGTGAGAGCTCTAAAACAACACAGTGTCCTTTTAAATCCTTGTCTGGATGCAAGCACAGCAGATGCAGGGCGCCTCCTCCTATTATGTGCCGTGATCAGTAACACGTTTGACCTGCTGGCTGCTCAATCAGGGCAGCAGTATCGCCTGTTTGCACTTTTAAAAGAATGAACCGCAGTCTGTGGTGTCAGAGCACTAAGCCTTTTGTTTCAGTCCTTTCTTCAGGCTCGTCTTCAAGTGAGCAGTCAAATCCTGTCACAGAAAAATCTGCTTATAAAAATAATTACTGTAACATGTACTCTGGCGGGTACAAATCTTTTTTTTTATCCACTTTTTTGCTCTGCATTCCTCTCCTAATGCTAAGAAATTACATCTCTTGAGAGTTGTGCTTGGGCTTTATATGACTTTACTGTAGAGACACGTACTGATTTTTAAAGTCTTAACTGATCTGAAACTGTGAAGAGTCACATCAAAACAAATACTAACAGATTTATCAGTTTTGTGTGGTGTGCCACAAAGAGAGGCAGCACACCACACACCAACTGATTCATTCACCAAAATAAACTCTTGCAGCTTGTAATCTGGCATAGTCAAATGCATCTTTGATGTAAACCAACATGGCAGGCTATTTCAGAAGGAACTGCAAAGCTAAATGTGGCTAGTTAGCTTCCTATAACATCCTTGACGATTGTAATTTCCATCCAGCCCCTCTCTTCATCAGTTTGTTATTTAGGTTACGCTATTGAGACAGTTGTGTTTTTGCCCCATATCAACAATTTGGTTCTCCATTTCCAATGTCTGTCTAACTTTATGCTTCGCCTTTCCTCTCATTGTCATGGCTACATTTGCTTCCAGCTTCCTGGTTTTCTTTGTTCTGTTCCATGCAACAAGACAAAGAGGACATGCTCAGCTTCACTTCACACACATAAGGGTTACTGGTCGTAAATACTGAACATGTTTAATTTACGATTTTAAGTCAGGGTGGCAAGGTGAGGAGAATGGGCCCCCACCCTAAATGAATGATATGGAAAACACTGCTTTGAATAGTTCCTGATAATCCAGCTGGTTAGAGTCAAGCGTAAGATCAGCCCACTGACCAATCAAACCACAGTACATTTTTGATGTAGGGACCAGTTAGCTAGCCCTTCTGTCAAAGAGTATACCCATTTTGCTATACTATAAATCTGATTGGTTGATAACCATCCGGTACAACTACAAAAGGATTCAGTGAAAGCTCTGAAGGCCTTGGGGCAGGTTCATTTACTCTGGGACAACACAGGGGTAAGAACTAGAATTAAAACAAGCTGCACTGGAAGTAGGATGTGAGTGGGAGAGTTTGGTGATCAAATGAGGTAAATAAAACTAGAAGTACAAACCTCTGCCAAAGTATTTTAACCTCTTCCTTGTGAGAGGACCAACATTTCCTAAAAATGTAATCAAAATCTGTTGAAGATTTTTTTAGTTACTAGTAATATAATGGAAAATTGTCCTATCTCACAAGGTTAAACAATCCTTTCAAAAAAATAATTGGATCACCACCAGAACTGTATCACTTCTTTCCTGTGACAAGGCCAACATTCTTTGATAATTTCATCAAAATCCATCCATAGGTTTTTGAGTTATCTTGTTCACAAACTAACAAACAAGTAAACAAACACCAGCAAAACATAACCTCCTTTTCAGAGGTAATAATGACAACATGATGTATTTAATATTGATTAATTAAAATAAAGGTTTAACAATCAGACTATGTTTGGGCCTGCACAGAAAGCCTTGCTGTTCCCGATGGCCCACTAATGCTGGAGTGTTATGAAACTAAGCTAAACCAAGACACAAGCTAATAAAAAAAGAGATAACACATTTTGAAGGTAATCTGTTACTGTTCGGTGTGCTGATTCTGTCGTACCTTCTCCCCACTCACCATGGTAGAAAACCGTTCAATCGTTCATTATTTATCATGTCTTGGGTCTCACATTTCACAGTCTCTCATGTTTTTGTCATCAGTTAGTTGTTTATTTTAATTTAGTCTCAACCTCACTCTGTGAAAGGTCCCACCAACCCAGTCACGCTGGGCCAAGCAAGTGCTCAGTCAGGTAATAATGTGTCCATATTAGCAGTTCTCTATGTTTTAATCTCTTAAACGGACTTCAATTAAAGGGTCTAAGATGCTGAGCAGGACTTTGTGAATAGCCTCAGGGTATTTACTTCAGCTCCACTTGAAATGAAAATCATAAACCACTTATTTCTGCCACTCTGCATGGATGGAAAAAAAACAAACTCCAGCTGCTTGAATTTGTTGAACACACCCAAACATCACAAAATCAATAAGTTATGCTGCATGGTCAGATCCTGTTTAAAACACTTATTTTCTAGTGTAGGACATTTTTAAGAGCATCAAAATTTCTGTCCACATATCACTGTTAAATAAAGTAATAAAAGAGGGTTTTTATGACTGGGTTCATTTCAACTTGACATCTAAATAAAGAGAAATAAACCTTCAGGTAGCAGTCTCTGCTGGACCCCTGTCACATGTGATATCATGTTTTGGAGAAGAGCTCTGTGACTGATCTGATTCATCGTGGCATTGTTTTCGACAGCATTTTAAATGTTTTAAATATGAAAGTTAAGAAAATAGTGTGTAACTGTGCTGTCATTGAAGTGATATATTAAGTAGCAGCTGGCAGTAGATTCTTGATTTTCTTTTTTCTCACAGAGTAACTGTAGTGCTATCAGGACCATTTTTACTATGTTAAGCTGTATTAGCAGATATTTGAAATTGGCAGTATGGCTCTGATGGGGACTTTAATTTCCCCTCCACATGCCACACATTTTAGCCCTCTTGAGCCTACAAGGAAAGCCCGCGGCAGGGAGAGAGGCAGAAAAATTCCCCCCAGAGCAGGCATCAGTGGAAGCTGACTTTGATTTAGTCAGAAAATGGCCTAAAGGAGAAGCTGGGATGGAGGAGGGCTGCTCTTTCAGCAGGAGCAGCGAAGAGTGGGCAGGCTAGGCTAACTTGAGATCAGCTGTTTAACAATGGAGTGCTGCATGTTAGCAATCTTGAGTCTGTGTCCTGGCGTGACTAAAGGTATCTTCAATTTAAGCTTGAACTTTTTTTATCTAAATTGCTAATTCTTACTTTAGTTGTCTGTAGTTTGTACTTTTTTTTGAAAGATACTGACATTCGCTGAGTTCAGAGTTGTTCCTTTTAAAGTAAAACATTTCTCCACAACTGAGTTGTTGATTGGGCTGTCATAAGCTGTTCTTTTGAAGAATCAGCAAAATGTTTCCTGTATC
Organism: Cetoscarus ocellatus; assembly: GCA_037902135.1. Taxonomy (NCBI): domain Eukaryota; kingdom Metazoa; phylum Chordata; class Actinopteri; order Labriformes; family Labridae; genus Cetoscarus; species Cetoscarus ocellatus. The sequence continues at coordinate 905,849 of JBAMNC010000394.1, read as the reverse complement.
TTAAAGTGTTTTGCTGTTAGGTTTTTCCATGTGCCTCTAGCTCAAGTGGTATCCCTACCCAGCTTTTTCCTCATCCACAGGATGCATATCAGCACACACCCTGCTCAGATCAAGATCAGTGTATCTGTTGATAGATTAAGACTACATTTGCCACAGTTTGTCTTCAAACTCTTTAAAGTACACTCTTCTGTTTGGATGCACTAGCTGTACATGTCTGTACACCAAAAAAGGCTGAAGCACACACTTTCAAATGTTCTCATGCAACAGGGAGTTTGACATACAATGATAAAGTCCCATGCATATAAGTACCATGTGTAATTGTGCTTGCACTCACTTATAAAGCCTCTCTAAGATTCCACCAAAGAAAATGATTAACCAAATGTAAACAGCTATGTAAACAGCTAACATTTAACTTTACTGAGCCCACAAAAAAATACTTGCATCGATTTTCTCTTTTTCTGTAGGTGTTTCTGGAAATGTTTTTAAATCAATTACGATAAACTTAAACTTTTGTCCATTATGTGGAAGTGACTATATAGAATATATACAGCTATAGCCTTTCTGATCTACTCTGATCTAGCCGGAATGCTTCCGTAAAATATCACTTGGATCTTGGCACCACCATATGTTATAGTGTCCTATGTGTAATCTGTGCTTGGAGGTGAAAGGATAGAAATAAAAATAAGAGTTTGGACAAAATCATGAAACTTACAGTGTAAATAACAAAATGACAGCTGGCACATGTAACTAATTTGAATAAAATGAGAGCTGACACTATTTAAGTATAATCAAGGCACATAATCCATCTTCTTTGCTTTTTGCTCCTATCTTTGTGTCAGAGCTGTGTATTATCTAGCTGACAAAATGTAGATGAACACACACCAAACTGCAGTGCACTGCATGCTTTTAGACTACGTGCCTTAAGCCATCAAAAACAGAGCCTATACGTCTCGAAGGAAGAGATACTGAGGACAGAGTGGCTTAGATATCCTCTGTTCAAACATCTTCAAATCAAATAATATCTGTACATGTAAACAACGACTTACTAGATGTGACTTTCTAGTTAATAAAATAACCCTATTTCAAATGAACTTCTCTTATTCAGAGTTGTGAACACGTTTTGTCACATAATCTGTTTCAGGTAACGTTATCCTGTTTACTCACACAGGCATCCAAGACAATATTAAACTGTTTACATAATTGGACTGATAATGAACGATTTGTTCATTTTTGTTGAACCCATTACATTTAAGCCAACAGCATGCTTTGCTGTAACAAGCTTGCTATTTTGCCTGTATGAAATATCTAAGAGGGGGCTCTGGTATTTACATGCTAAAAACCCTGGCAGGCACCAGATGTTTTTGGTATGAGGGACTGTGTTTGCATCATTGTGAAAGTGCATCTGGTGCCACACAGATTAAAAATATTCCTAGCTTTAAATAAGGTTTGGTCCAAAGTGTTTGTGTTTGTCTCTGGCTCTGGACATTATATGTCTAATTTAACTCTCAGTCTGAGGTAAGGCCTCATGTAGATAAAAGAATAACTTGGGCTAATGAATAGAAGTGTGATGGACATTAAGTTTCTATTTAAAGAAGGTCTCTAGTGATCAAGAGCAATGAGCTCCAGATTTTTGGCACAGTTTAGCGGATCTAATTTAGCGTGTTGCCTTGTTTCTTAAAAAGGCTTAGCTCAGATAATAGTTTAATGTGAGAAAAATTACACGTCAGTAATATATCGAGGCCAGAGTCCACATTGCTCTTTAAAAAAGTGAAAATTACATCCTGTTGATCTGTGCTTTGTTAAAAGAAAATGGTTCATTCAGATGCATCAGACTTTTATTCAGTCATCCTTAAGACCACCTGATTTAGCTCATATCAGCTTTAAACTGTTTTGAAATTTAACCTTTGCAAAAGGAAAAATAATAAATTTTATCTGGCTTTTATCTGGTTTCAGTGTCCCTGAAACATACCGTTTCACGTGTCTCATCTCTACTGTGGAGTCCGTCTTGATGCACCAGGATGTGCCAGTTTTATTGATTCTGTACATTGTGTCCTTGATGTGTGTATGAATGCTACACCAGCCCCACTGCATGGATCAATATCAGCAGGACGTTTAGGTTGACACTGCTCTCCTTAATCCAAAACCTACAGTGAATATCTTCAATATAATATCTCCAGATTTTACCTTCATTGCCTGCCCTGTTCAATCTACGCATTTCAGAGACAGCAATTAATCAGCCAATCAATCAATCATTCAAACTGTATTAGTTTAGCATTATTCATTCTAAAAAAAGGTAGAACAAGGTGCTTTAAATGAACAGAAAGTAAATCAAAACAATCAAAAATCCTGATTTGTGTGTAGGATTAACACAAATTAAACTAATAAAGAATCAAACAAATGTTACACAACATACAAAGAAAAAAGAAACCAAACAAAAGAATCTGTGAAATACATGCTGCCTATTTCTCAGATCATAGAATATCACAACATCTCTTACCATGCTTACACAGAATGACATGCTGCTGTACATCTCAGTGTCAGAACATGACTAAAGTCCTTTACACTTACTGAACAGATGTGTTGAAATCAGTGAGCGGATGTGCCAGAATTTACTACAGTTAAATAAAGAGAACTGAAATCCTTACCCCATCTCAGTGACACTAAAACCAACAAATCAAGCCAGAAATCTTGGCATGATTATGGCCTCCGACCTTAACTTTGAGAGTCACATTAAAATAGTTGACAATAATGGTTATATTATTTTCAGTTTTTATGCAGGTCTAATGAAAAAAAAATCATCAGACAGCAGCAGTTCATCCAGAACCCTGCAGCTAGAGTCCTTACCAACACCAAGAATGTAGACCGTAGCACACCAGTCCTTATCACTACACTGGCTACCTGTGAGTCAGAGGATAGACTTCAAAATCCTTCTCCTGGTTTCTGAAACACTTAACAGTAAAGGGATGAAATTCCTTTTAGATGTTTTTGTCCCCTATGAGGCATCCAGACCCATCAGGTCCTCTGAGACAGGTTTACTCACTGTTCCCAGGGTCAGGACTAAACAGGGAAGGCCACTTTTAGTTTCTACGCTTCTCACCTGTGAACTCTTTAAAAACAAGTCTTGAAACATTTTAATTTACTACTGCCTTCTCAAAAGTTTAGCTTCTAATTTTTCTTCTCTTTTTATCTACTCTGTACTTTTGGATCTTTTCATTGTTTATCTTCTATCCCTCCTTTCTAACGTAAAAATTGTGTAGTGTTTCGAATTGTATTGTTTAATTTTTGCCATTTTTGTGTCTTTAATGCTCTTAGTGTCATGTTGTCTTTGTTTTTAACTCGGTAAAGCGCTTTGATTTCCTAAGAATGGTGCTCTATATATAAAGTTACTTTTGCGTTGCCCTTAGGCTCACCTCAATGCCACCTTTTGACCTTTATTAGATGAACTCCATGTCAGGTTATGACAGCTTATCTATTATGATGACCGCTATTTGACTTTTAACAGCAGTTGTTTGAGAAGAAGAGCAACATACACATGCTGTCAAAGATCTGAAACCAAGATTTTGCAACCAATCAAGACTACTTTATGCCTTTTTTCATTTCTATTTCTATTTAAAAGCAACAAACCTAAAAGGAATGAGAATAGCAACTGACAAAATTACATTTGCTGCTTAAGAAGACTCTCAGTTGTCCTGACAACCTTACCTTTTTATGTTTACTTTTATAGAGGAAAATTAAAGGCTGTATTTCTTTACTTACTTCTGGACTGTTTTGATGTCATTGTTTAACCAAAATGCTCAGCACTGATTGTTTTAGTCTTTGTTTTACACTCGTACAAATAAGACCTTTTCAGTGACTGCTCAGACTGTCAGACACTGAAACACAATTGCTACATTACTACAGAGACTGTTTTGCACACGGGGTAAAGGCTTTTACCTTTCTCTATAAAAGGAAAAATTCACCTGCACTCCCACTTGACATTGAAACATCCAACACATCTAATTTTTATCCCTTGCTGTCAAATGAAAGCAATAAAATCATCATATTTGCTCTCCCCGATGACGTCTTTATAACTGCCTATTCAACATGTGTACACAAAATAAACCAAACACAGGGAAACTTTTGATATGTAATGTTCAATATGATCTCTGGATCTTTTCTAGCATGATGCCAGTTTAGATTTTTATCCCGTCAGTCTGCCTGGTAGCAAAGTAATAATGATGAGAACTGAGTTCACAGACTGTAGCATAACTCAGTGCAGGACATCTGAGGACATCTGAATCATCCACTTATTACTTTACATAACAGCATCACTGAACACTTCCGGGTCACAGTGTATGGAGAGCAGAAAACTTGACTTAATGGATGATCATTTAGAATTAACCATTTGAGGCTGGCTGGTAGATGTTTGCTTCTTGTGTTCATTTTGCAAACACACTGACAATGGGCCAACTTGTATTTCTAAAATTCACTAATTGAGTGTGTTATTTATCATGTTTCTATGTATTTTGTGTTTGAGGTTTTAATATAATACCCTGATTTCATAAAGCAGGATAAGCCTAAACCTTGCAGTGCAGCTGAATCCTTCTGATTCAGTGTCTGTCTTCAGGCTCCAGGCTGGAAGGAGGCAGGAGCAACATGTGTGGCAGCAGCCACAAACATGATGGCAGCCAGACATGTCTCTGTAAACAATGGCTGATTGTATGAAGATTAGCATGGGCGCATCCTGCTTCAGTAGTAGTTTTAGAAAAACTGGACAGCATTTCTTCAGTCAATGAAGAACAGTGAACAGCAATGAAGATATTTCTATGGAAAAATTATTTTTGCTCCTCTCCCACCAGGCTCCCGTTTTGTACTTAACTCCATGGCGGTAGTGTCCACCTACTAAATCCTCAGATTGGTTCGTAATAAATGCAACTGACAAAACAATGTTAAGTCACATTCTTTAAAAGGCTCTGCTCTTCCCAAACACTTTCTATAGGCACTTGCTCGTATGGACTAATGAAATACATGTTGAAAAGTATATTTTGAACTGTCTATGTGTGTGTCAGGTTAGAAAAGCTTAATTTGAAATTCTGATTTTGACAGATTTTACCTGGGATGGGAATATCACTGATCTTGATAAACAAAAAAGAATTTTAATGATAAATCAATATATTTTTTTGTATGATTTCAGACTGACCTTTGAAGCTTTTTATGTTTTCAAGTTCCTGTCTTTGCCTTGGCTCTGAAATCAATTTATAAACATTTGATTTCAGAGGTAAAATCTAAGTTTTTTTTCTAATATTTCTTGATTTATTTACTATTACCAGTGTATAAAATCACAACACTATTCTCTGGAAATGTTAATGCAAATAAATATTGCAGTGTATAACAATAAAGATGAACAAAAGCTATGACAGCACAATTATAAGTAAGTCATTTTTAAAATCTAGTATTTAAAGAACTAATACTACTAATAGACCACTTACATTAACTTGCAGGGTACATTTTCTTGGGTAATAAACTGAATTTTTATTGTGAGGTTTACATTGTGGACTTGCCTTATTTGATTTTGTTGACAGCAAATGTATGTTCACAATTGCAAGTGTTCAAAAAACCTTCCATGTTTCAAACACTAAGTACGCCTGGGCTACCTTTTTTCTCACTTGGTCAGAGTTGCTCTGGTGGAGCTCTTTAAAGGTCACTTTTCTGATATGGCCCAAGTCTGTTCTGATTGGTGGACTGATTGGTTTGATTTTGGGTTTCTTCTTTAAAGTTCACAGGCTCTTGAGCAATTAAGATGAAGTAATAAGAAACCAGGGTACTTGTGTTTATCATGTATGCAGGAATATAAATGTTCAGGCTTCTTTGCATGGAAAGGCTATATTTTAAATATACTCAAGCTGAAATAGGGCTCATAACCAGGATACTGAAGTCCACATAAGCACACTCAGTGATGAAGGTGATGAACATTTTCTAGTTAAAAAGCAGTCCTACAAAGCTAAGAGGTATTTTTTTCTTTGTATATGTACAGCTCTGTCCCTCAGGTCTGTCTGAAGGTAAAAGGAAGGACAGGAAGCAGGTGCTCTGGGGTTTGGCTTCTTTTTATGTCATCCACATCACTGCCCTTCCCCTGAATGAGAGCCTGAGAGACTCTTCAGGTACAGTCAGGCAACCTGTGATGGCTGCCATTCCTTTGCTCCACAGTAAACTTTTATTTTATTTTTTGCTCACCTTTCTTGTGTCTTTTTCCTTTAATACTTTCAACTTTCCTCTTTTAGTCCACAGCCCCTCTCCTCTCTGTCCTCTTCACCAGTGCATTAACGCAGCAGTGAGCACTCTGGGTTTCTCCTGTCATATATATTTTACAGGTTTTCTCCTCTAAGGACCACTTCTCCACTGTGGCATCTCAGTAATGGTTCCCCTAGGAGTCTGATCCTCATTTTCCAAACCAGACAGGATTTATACAACTGAGACCCCACTGTGAACATTTTTATAGCTTAGCTGAGACCAGGGGCAATAACATGGCAGCATGCTGACAGTGAACAGACATTAAAGGCTGTGACAGAGGTGTATCAGGGTTTTTATGAGCACAAGTCATGTAATTCCTGTTAAAGATAAAGTTATCCCTCCATTACAAAAAAAAACTTTACTCAGAAAGGTACTTTTCAAAAAAGTGGACATATCTTTCTTAAAAAAAAAAAATAAAAAAAGTGGTATCCCCTTGGGCTATAAGGCGCTTGCATTTTTCATTGCAAATGAAACTGTCATATAAAACTTTGCTGAAGTTGTTGGGAATCTTAATTTTCAACAAAAAAGGAAAAGTTGAATTTGAGTTAGTCTCTTCTAAATCCACAGTATGTAAATGTATTTTAATTATGTATTTATTTTTATACTAAATGGACTGATTCTATGTATTTAATGTGTTTTAGTTGAATTCTAAAATTACCTTTAACATTTCCTTAACTTTTCAAACTTCTTATTTTTACACTCATAATGGGCCCTTTCATAGCAACCATAACCATGGTGGTCACGGTTTGTTTATCGTTGCCATGGGAACATGTAGTAATGCATGAAAGACAGCTGAAACTAACCTGACACACTGGATGGACAGTTTAATGTATTTCACTAGTCCATCTGGGAAAGAGCCCATAGAAAGTGTTTGGGAATGGGCAGAACCTTTCAATAGCATATCAGTCAGGTGATTGGACAGTCGTTTTGTAAATCACATTCATTATGGGCCAATCAGACAATGTAGTAGGCGGGCACTACTGCAGCGGTGTAAAGGACAGAATGTGAGCCACTTCATCAAACAAAATATAGGCCTACTTTCTATAGGGAAGATTGTAGTGTGGTTTGTTTTTCATTTGATAAAGAAATGTGATCCAGATCTGATAAAACTGCTACTAAAGCAGTTAGCATCTATGCTAATTTCTGTACACATAGTCACTTCCCACTGTTGTCTCACTCATTGCTCCAAACTCTTCCTGGTCTAGAGGACACAGATTTAGCTGTGCTGCATTGGGCTGCTCTCAGTCGTTGTAGATTGGATCTTGGCAAGGTGGATCTGCTGATTACAGATATTAAATCAGGCTGATCTAGCCGCACTGCAGGGCTAGGACAGGTAAGCAGGACCTGCCGCTGCTGCAGATCTGTTTCTGTATCTCATTCATATTTAACTTTGCTAACCTGTGATAGGCCACTATCATTCTCATCCTGCTGTTTGTTCTGTCACCCAAACTTCATTTCTTCAAACTTACCTCTCTTTTAGAAATCAGGACTCCTGTTGACAAAAACAGCTCTCCGTGGTGCGTTTCTGCTTCTATAATAAATTTCACATAATGGGGGAAAAACATCTTGACTCCCTGATTTGTGCTTAGGGCTATCCTAGAATGCTTGTGAGATCATAGTGTGAACAACAAAGTCCTTTTATAAACTTTTTTTACTCTCATTAAGCAAAGTATTTCCACAGAACAGAGATGCTGGTTGTCTGCTTAACATACACAATTTGTGAAGTGCAGTTTTTATTAAAAAGAGTTTAAAACACTGCAAACAGTGAAGGAGGGTGGGGATGACTGCTGGTCACTACACTCTAGGTCTGACTCATATGCAGTTGTTTTGTTCAGTTGTGTGCCCCACGATGTAATTCTACATGCTGTGCCTTTATTGTAGTACAGTGTACGCTCATGTCCAGATCAAACACATTTGTGTATAAAAGCAGAGACTCTGCACCTCAATCTAATCAGCGGTATTTAGAGGTATAGATCATCAATATTTAAGCATGAACAAGGGATGCTACCTAATGTCAGTTCTGAAAAACAATCATGGAGTGCTGATGGAAAGATGCTGTCCCACATATGGGAAGGCAAGTGGCTCAGGTTCAAGTCTGACCTGGAGTCTTTCCTGCTCATCAGTCGCCAGCCACTTTCTCGCTGTAGGAATCAGGGAGAGAAGGGCTGGACATTATCCTAGCTTTGCATAAAGTCTGAAAAGGCAGCCTAATGTGACAGCAAATCACTAGCTCGGCCAGAATGAGGGGTAGTGACTTTCTGGCCTCCAGTTATGGGATGTAGCTCCTTGTAACACCCAACCTGTCATTTTCATTGTTAGCCTCCCTTGTTATTTAGCCTTGCTTCCAGTCTATGTGCTAAATTATGCTAATCTAAGATACCCTTTCCTGGCTTTGGATCTTCATTTTATAACAACATAAAAGTGTTATCCATTTTCTCATCCATCTCTAAGCAAGAAAATAACCAAAAGCATATTTCCCACAATGTCAGATTTTACTTAAAAACTTTTTTTACCTGCAGTCTTATGACACACTTATTTCATGATCCTGAATCTGTCAAATGTAAATGCAAGAATTTCAGTTCGAAAAGTTTTATTGAAAGGTTTATGCAAATTTAACTCTCAGAGAGTCAAAATTTATACCTTAAGGTGTTACAAAATACAGAAGCAATTTAACAGTTTAAGCCCAGGCTCATAAAACAGACATTGTGACAGAATTATCTTACATACAGTGTTTTTTCTTGAGTTACACTGCAGTTTAATCTGGGCACTGGTAATGTAGCCTGAGCAATTTAGATAAGAGCCACTGTGTGCTGCAGCAAGAATAATTTACCAAAATGAAGTGTAAAGTAAAAGCTTTACAGGTTTGGAATAATGTGGAGAGAAGTGAGTCCAATCTATAAGTGATGCTATGAATCATTCCCTAAGGATTAGCAGTGAGTCGGGTTACTCACAGATTTCTGCCAAAGTCAGCATCTTGACTGTGGTTTGTGGCTCCTGCTCTGAGCTGGTGTCACACATTAGATTAGAGCTTCCCTCATGCTCTTCCTGATCAAGCTAAAATAACAATACTTCTTACTCTGTCTTAGGTGTAGGTGGTGGATTTATAACATTACTTTGAGGTGATGAACTACGCAATTCAGCCTTTATCTAAGCCAGACAGACAGAGGTAGATAGATACATAGATACATAGATACATAGATACATAGATACATGACAAATTCTGTACTTAGATGTATAGATAGATTGATAGTTGGAACATTTAAAAAAAATAAATAAATTGATATTGAATACATTTTAATATCTGAAAAAAAATTCTTATCATTTTGCCAAATTGCATGTCACAATATATGTTGGAAAATAACCTTAAAAACATATGTCTGTGTCCCCACAATGGACCAGTGGGATGCACTGTTGCCATCGCATTGTGAGGGTAGACATGTGAAAATCTTTTCAAACCATTCAGTTCACTGACAGCATCCATTACTTCCACTTCTGTGTCAGCTCTCCAGAGTATGGAAAGTAAACATTACCATATCATAGGATTATAGTAAGCTATTTACAGGCTTCGCTCCTCTTAGCCCTCCGAGGCAGAAACTTTAAAGAACAAAAAATCTGCTTTAAGATTGGGGCGCTTAGATAACTGCCAACACTGCTGTAAAGCCATAAAGAGAAGATTTTTCTAGACCTAAATAAACTATTTTTCATTTTAATCACCTGCTTGCCTAGAGCTCAGAGCTGTGTGTAAACACAAAACCAAAGCAAACATTGCCAAGCACTAATGTTACCCTAGAAGCAATAACCTGTCAGGACCATTTGCTCAGTTGTTGGAATTTCTATTCTCTAGCTTAAAATGACAGCATCATTTATTGATGTGGTGTTTCCCAGGCTGATATGGAACCCCTGTCAATAATTAATTCAATGCAAGGCCTGTCCAGGCAGAGAGACTGGCGAGCTGCTGGTGAGGCTCCAACATAGGCCACAGTGATCATTTGGCCCCAGTCTGGGTTATTTCCATCTCTGAGTTTATCACTTTTATTACAGCTTGGATGAAGGACTGCGCGTGCCTCCATAAAGCACTTATGGGCTAGGGCTTGTTTAATACATTCATCTCCAACTGACAGGCCTGCACTAATCTCATTACCCATGAGTCACTGTGGCTAATATCATAGCTACCGGCTATGCTTATCTCCATTCTTTAGCTAACTGTTTTGCTAATATCTCACACTTTTTACAAGGAACATATTACGAAGATGGATGCATTTGTGTACACATGTAAATACAATCTTACTGTCTCTGCTTCCATTTTTACTACAGGTTTTGAAGCTCAGTGATGTGTTTTATTTACCTAAAACTCAAAGGTAGGAGCTGTGAATAATGTCACGTCTGCATTGACCACATTCCAGACACGAGCTCATAAACCATAGGTTAGACCAAATGTACTGAAGATCCCTTTATAGTTGGAAATTTGACTTCAGGGGGCTTCAGAGTGTATCTGACTGCCATCTTGGACTCTCCATGTATCACTGAACGACAGTTTTACATCACATGCCTTGACTGTTTGCCCTGTCTATGCACTTGAGGCTTGCTTTCAATGGCAATGGAAATATGCTTTTGGCCAAGACTTCTTTCTTAATTACCTGCAATGTTTACTGTACGATTCCCAACTTGAGAAACAGCTGTAATCAGATCAGAATAAAAAAATCTTAAATTAATCTGAGGTTTCACACAGGTTCCTTAGAACTGGATAAAATTGAAAAATGAACCATTTTTGTTTGGACTCACTGTGAGTCATATACCTCAAAGCATCAGTAGTCCCATTCACGCTGCCATTTCAAGATGTTATATTTACCACCCCCTGCCTCCAATGTGAAAATCCCAGAGATGGAAATTGGGGGACTGAGTTGACCCCTCATTTACTCCATCTCGAGAGGTAGTATCAGAACCATATTGGAGAGGAGGAGACACGCAGACTCAGACTCACTCATGTGCTGGGTTGCTCACATCCAAGCCATGTTGTTGCGTTGAATTGACACAGATAATATAAATGACCGGAGGTGTTAAGATGATGGAGCTTTGTATAAACGCACTGTAAAATGGGCTAGTATTTAATTTTTCCACCATAAAATATGGTTTCAAAGTCTTGAAATTGTTGTTTCAAAGCCGAGTTAATAGTTACTAAACTAAAAAGAGAGTGGCTGAGCAAGAAGCAGGACAAGAGTAAATACTGGATAGACTCTCAACATGTAAGCGAGAACTTCAAGAAATGACAGGTTGCAAGTCAGACACTGGACTTGCCATGTTGCTGTTTAATGGGAGAGTACAGTGTTCTGACTTGCAAGCATTTTGTCTTTTAGTTGGACCTGTTATCATTTTATGAAGTTGCTATCTTTTTTCATCATAAACTAGTTTAACCTATCTCAACTAGCATGAAAGATATTACCCTTTTTTAAAGTGGCCTTTTAGCCACAGACTGTAGAATTCATGGTAATAGTTGAATTCATAAACACATATTCTACATGCAACGAGTTTGTAAACAATTTGCAATTGACTAAAGATATTTTAGCATATAGAAATAATAATACTAACCCTTATCAGTTCATATTTCTTTGTTTTCTCACAATGTATCTACTGGCCGGCTTTACGTCAACAAATACATGTTGTCTGCTTGTTCCACATATTTCCAGAGCTTTTCGTAAGAATCATAAAGCCAGATTCTGAGAGCTGGAGCTGGTCTCAAGCTTCCCTCTGATTGATGGTAGCATGCACTACCAAGCTAAGCCACCAACATAGTACATACTGTTTGTGTAGTATGCAGTTTCAAAAACAGCCTATCTGAAGTATTGTTTCCCACACTGCAATGTGCCAAGGGGTAAGGGTTCAAAATGGTGTACAGCGACAGCATACATCCATAGGAACAACCTTATTACCATTACCATCAGCATTAATGATGCTTTATTTCCAAAAAAAGAAAGCAAATTAAACTCTGAAAATGTACATTTTTCAGGTTCTTGCATTGACACGACACATTTATTTTCAAATTCCACAAATGCATGCAATAATTAAGGGGCACCAGCCACCACCTAGGCTTTCCTCCACTTTTGTCTCAAAGACCAGAAACAGAAATCAGCCAAAAACTTGAATTAATAAGGGAAAGCAAACATCCCGGTTAACATTTTCAAAAAACTGAATTGTTCAGTTGTTCAAAATACCTTTTGTATGGAAATTTTTTTTTTTTGCTCACACCTAAGCAAAGAAGGTTGCAGCAGTGCATGCACCCATATAAGATAATCCTTAAATCCTTTATATAATTGTTGCCTTCCGACAGAAAACAAATAGAAGAAGAATCGGCTGTATCATTATGCAGATTTGTAAAAGGTAGTAAGTGGAAATTCAGTGTTGAATCTCCAAATCCAAAACAAAGAGCAAAATGGCTTTTAAAACATTTTTGTTAAATGGAGGTCTATTAAGTAGTTTTGAATGTGGTTCAGGAAGTCAGGAAGTCCTAGTTACAGCTCCTAGTCAGGAAACCTTAGTGATACAAGCAGATATGTCACACAACAAGAGATCTGTTTATGGAGGTAAATCATCCTAAGATCATCACAGATGGGTTGCAGATGTCATTACCAAAGATTACTTTCTGTTTTTGTCCTCTACCATGACTTTATTCCAGCAAACACCAGCACCTGGGGCGTCAGTGGCACGGTCTGATTATGCACTTGGTCAGTAATTGGAAGGTTGCAAGTTTGAGCCCAGCTCCAATTGTCACATGACACCGTGTCCTTGGGCAAGACCTTAACCCCAAGCTATGCTCCCACTGTGTCAGTGGCGTGTAAATAGGCATGCAAGGGCATGAATGTGATAGTTGATACTGATGGATAACTGACAGGGATACGGCAACCATCAGTGAGTGAATGTGAGAGCAAATGGGTGTGAATGGGTAGATGTGACCTGTGGTGTAAAGCTGCTTTAAGTAGTTAAAGAGACTAGTAAAGCAATATTTAAGCTCAAGTCCATTTACCATTTACCTTTAACCTGATGTATTCTGTGAATACTCAGTCTACAAACTCACTAGAAACAGAACCAGAACACCTCTTAGACCTATACCCCAAAGGGCAGGTACAATGTGTTTTGTTGTTTAATAGTATTAAAAAAAAAAAAAAAAAAAAAAAGTTGCAAAAGTGTCTGTCTTAACAGCATGCAGCTGGAAGGCTGGTGTTTCTGATTTGGTCATGCATGCAAGGAGGGTCATTTGCATAGAAAGTAGAAGATTTTGCTCAGATTGTATGCATAATGGATATATGAAAAGCAGAAACCCAAGAGCGCTGATAAACTGTTTTGTTCTGAGGAGCTAAGGGTGCATTTATCCCTGTACATTTACCTTTCGATTTAATTTGGGGATTTTTGTGCTGATTTAGGTAACACAAATGCCAGATTTACACCTTAATATGTTCTGCTTTGGAACTTTTGCTTATTTAAGAGACTTATTTAAATCGACTGACAGAACAATTTGGGTTTTTTTTCTTAAATGAGTCCAAGTTGCGGCTGCAGATGTCCTTCTCCTTATTCAACTCCTCCTGATAGACTCTGAGACATTCAAAGAGCAAACCAAAGCATCATTGCTTTACTTGAGAAATGAAAGAATTGATCTACACATGATAAAACCAGAACTGATCCCTTAAAATTAGGTTTAAAGCTCTGTGACAGTCTTCTATCAACCACAACAAGCCCCATCTGTCAGACAGTCTGCCTCTTCCTCCTGATTCATATTCTAACTTTGGAGAGTTTTGAGGCATATTCATGAGCCCCACAAAATTATTTTATTAATCTATTACATTTTTGACATCACTTGTATCCATAAGTTTGGGAAATAAGACCTATTACAGATCTCAACTTTCTTGTTCTGTCATCCGCTCTGATTCTGTAAACCTGTTCAGCCAGCCATATCTCACACACATTCACACACTCACAACAAATAGAGAACAGGCCTCCAGGCCAGCCATTTGTCCTGATCAGACTGCAGTGAAATCAAATAGCAGACCTCAATGAGTTTCCCATGACCTGAATGGAAACTGGCAGTGTAATCATGGCCCCAGTTCCTTTATTTTGGTCAAAGTACCAGCATGTGTGCTTTATCATTACCTTAACATTTTGATTTTGTCTATAACATTTGCATTTTATTTCATCATCTTTAGTTATTGGTTCATCTGGTGCGTATTTACATGATAGTTTAAGTTATATTACTGGAGTTGAACTGCTTCAAAAGTGCCTGACTTCTGATTGGAGATTAGCAGGGTTAGACAACACATTTATGATTTTCGCCTGTTTTAGGTCACATGGTTTTTGAGCCAGTCTGACCTAAAATTGGTCTCTTCCTTCAGTGTAGTGTGTCATAGTGAACAACAATCATTAGGGACACCTCCTGATCTCTCAACAGAAAATGCAACATGTCTGATTTTTGTCCTGCCTCTCATAATTTGTTCTAATACATCACAGATATCAACCCAATGAAAGCACAGAGGGCTCTGCTTGCATAACAGCTAAAAATGTAGACAAATCAAACAGCATAGAAAAAGAAGGATGGAGATGAGGCTGCAAGATTTTAGCTTCCAGACAAAGGAAAAGTTAACGAAGCTCTGGCAAACAACAGTGTTTGCTTTGTGATGTGAGATACTAGAAATGCTGATGAGTAATAGCACCCTGGAGAGTACTACCATTAGCATTAGCATTAGCATTGGCATTAAATTGTCAAGTTATCATCAGAATGTTTGGATAGACAAACAAATACAGTAATTTACTGTAAATATAGCAAACTAAAATGCAGAGCTGGGCAATTAATCAAGATTTAATCACAATTACAATTACTGACTTCCACAATTATCAAAACTGAGCAATGAAAGTTAAAGCCCCACAGTGTAAGATTCAGGTTTGTCTGCTCTCGAGGGGCCTCTCTGGTCGTTGGGTGTAATTGCACTGTCGTAACACAGCGCCTCACAGCAACGTGCATTTTTGACATACAGCGCCGGGAGAAGTGAGTCGACAGGACGTCCGAAGACATTGAAGAAATAGTGAAATAGTGAATGACCGAGCATTACGGCGCCATGAATATCTCCAGCAATTTGAGAAACTCGCTGGAAAATAACAGCTGGTAGCATTTAGTGACAAAACGTCCGCCAAGTTACACAAAGCATGCAATGCTATGGAGCAACCACCGACTGAAACCAAGTGTTGAACGGGGGAAAATACGACGAAAACATAACTTGCCTCTCCAGCAGTAGCTTTGCAAGCTCTGCGTCCGTCTTGCAATTTTCCATCTCCCGACGCTCTCACCACCGAGCAAAGTGTGCTCCAATGTTAATTTCAGTTTTGTTCCTTGCGTTGTCTGATAGTCTCTTTTTGGCCCTTGAATCTGGAGAAAGAGTCCTCTTCACACACTTTGCGGCTGCCATGGCTGCTACTACTACGTGCAAAACACCGGCTTCTTTAGCTGGAAGCCAAATCTCGCGTAGTGCCGTAAAGCAGTTTGCACTTCTCGCAGCATCTTGCGATATGTGTCCCTAAACAGAGCAGGGAAGTGCTGTGGGGGGAAGTTGGGTGGGGGGGCATATTCTCTGATACAGCGCCGAGCTCCACTGAACAGACTTTGGAGAGAATATTTGAAGGCTCAAAAGATCTGCAGTGCTGCTTTAAGAGGTTATCAGTCCACATGACATGTTGAGTTTTTTAAAATTTCCATTATAATAATTAGTTTTATGTTGTATTATTTGCTATTTTTACAAGTATATTTTTATGTGTTGCCTTGTCTTTAACGTTCCAAACACTTGTGTCAGAAGCTCAATTCGTATGTTCAGTGAAATCATGTGGTGCATGTTTCGAAACCAGTTGGTAATTGTTTTTCATAATCAAGATATCAATATCTGCTAAAATGATCATGATTAAGATTTTTGCCATAATCAAGCAGCCCTACTCAATGGTATTCCTGGTGCCCAGCATTTCAGTGTGTAGACACAATTGATCTTTTTTAGGTTTCACCTAACACAGTTGTCATTTTTACAACCAATGCTAATGCTGTTTGGATAAGAAATGACTTTTCAAAATGACCGTGCCTTAAACCAACTTAAACCTGGTGTTAAGTCTCAAATCTGTGAAGCACTCCCTGCTGTTTAGTGTACTAATTAGAGAGGTGAACACAAATCAATGAGATCAAAAGACACACTCCACTGAGCTTGTCTCACTCTTATAGGATGCACAAGAGCACACATACTCCACTGTTAAATATCAGGACATTTGTTTATTTAATTCAGTTTAAGTTTTTTACAGGACATAGAGACAGCATGCATTTTTTAAAGCACTCCTCAGTGTGCTATTTCTGTGTACACTCTAATGAGCATAATACTCCTTAAAACAAGAAAAGCACACACAGTCAAAGATTCTTATGCAACACAGAGCTGTATTTATGATATTTGTATGCATACTGCCACTTATAATAGAGTGGTACAGGGATGGCATATTTTTGCAGGCAAAAGCGGAAGATAGCATTGCACTGGTTCCCTCAACTGCAAGCCCACTAAGAACCTATGGGATTTCCAGTGTTGTTTTCGATAATTGCTGACAATAAGCTGTGTAGTGTATGAATAATTGATTATTAAAAAATCAAGCAGAAATGCTCACTGTTGTTAGAAGTTATTGGCAACAGTTGTTTTTAACACAAGACAGTTTAAGATTCAAAAGCAGGCAAAATCAGATGCATTTTATTATTTCCCATGAAACGTTTAAAATCTACATAAACCTTATTTAGGCACTTTCCCAAACCAGTATTCATCATCCCATTTACTCTGGAGGGTTTGGAACCAGGAAGTACTATGTGCTAACTCACTGCCACATTTTTGGCTCATTCCTGTGCCACTGTATTGTGACCACAGATAGCAATACAGGCTTTCTGGTGTGCTTTTTGCATGCAAGTGAGAAAAGAGGCAATGATTCTGGTAGATAAATGAGGAAAAAAAGTGTACAGCTATTTGATGTACAATAAACAAATCTATGATAAACAGAAACCAAGACAAAAATATACAATTCTGACTTCTGCATTAGATTTTTTCAGGCCTTGATGATAAATCAATGTCATCAGTAAATCATATCTTTCCTGAGTCCCCTGACCTTCACTTAAACTTACTTGAATTCAAAAAACCCATCAGTCTTTTTTTTTAAGAGTTGAGTTTGGTGACTCCTCTCAAACAAAATTATCTTTTTTTTATATGCACACTGCTCGGCTGTAGCGAGTGCTTCCAACCTGAAAGAAAAAACTGCTGACTTATAAAAATTATGCATGTCACTCACCTAAAATCTTTTCTGTTGAAATCATAGGTAAGCACACTGCCCTGATAGTTTTCCCTGACACCGATCCAACAGAAGATAAAATCAGATAAAATCAGTACTGTTTGCTTCACACAGATATTGCCTAATTTTATTCTATTTCTCAAAGAAACAGAAGGGCAAATTGTGTTTGCTCAATACTGCAGTTTGTTTTTAATCTTTCTCTTAAATATAGAAAATCGATTGAAATTGTGAACTGGATTTTGTGTACAAAAGTTGAGATTTTATTTTGAGGCCCTATCGCTCAGCCCTAATGGAGACTGTAAATCATCTACAGAGAGAGAGACCATCTGATAAATGTGCTTTTATACTGTTTAAAGCTTTTGGGCCAAAATCAAGCAATTTTTATTTTTTTCAGAAGAGCAGCTAATACGTTGTGATGCTAATTTCAGAAGTCAACAGTGTCTTGCATGAACAAACCAATGCAGACCTGTGATCTGGCAGATTTAGGGAGATTAATTTCCGGTTTTCTGACTTCTAAAGAAGCATAAAACTGTTTCTCTTGTGCAGTAAATGCAGGTTATAAGCAGAGATGACTGTATTCTGAGCTACTTTTTTTTGCAAGTCTGTTATCTGTATGTCAGATTCAGTCTAATCCCAAATGAACCCATCGAAAAAGATGCTGACGGTAAGCTCATTAAAAGTTCTCTGCGAAGTGATGTGATGACAGTTGGCAAAGTTTAAGACACGCTTTGTTTACTCTGAACTGTGATGTTGCCCCACTGATTAAAACTTTACTAAATTAATCAGTTTTCAAAGCTAGTGACTGAAACCATGTTTCAGTGCTGCTGTTGGCAAAACTGAACCTTTTGTCAATTATACGCAGTCTTATAATAAGAAACAAATCTGCATCTCATCCCAGAGGTCAAAGTGATAACTACAGAACTGTGTCATGGACTGAATATTCACTTAAATGAAATGTTGTGAGTTTACATCCAAAACCTACCAAATCCTGTAGATATAGTAATTATGTAGCAATATTTAAACAGAACCTGCACCAAATTGATAGTACCCTCCAGGGTTACAAATGTGCTTCTTATATGTACTCAGTTTATCTCAAGTCTTTGTTGTTTTTTTATTGATCTTCATTTCCTTTATTGAGTGAACAGCTTTGATCTGTTTTTACTGTTTTTATCACTGTTCCATGCAGCAGTCTGTTTTTTACATGTTTTCATTATCTTGGTCTTTTTTTCATTGCTCTTATTACTGCTTTTACCCTCCCTCTGTTGCTGTTAACTATTTTCACTGTTATGATTTCTTTCTGCTTCTGTCTTGTGTCATCTTACCTCTTTCTACATCTTTGGCCTTCTTGGCCTCAGTTTGTTTAGCTTCTTGAATTGCTTTGCTGGTTGAGCTGCTGGGGTGCAGCAGGTACTGCGTGTGCCTCACAGCAAGAAGGACACCGGTTCAATCCCTGGGCCTTTCTGTGTGGAGTTTGCATGTTCTCCCCGTGCATGTGTGAGTTCTCTCTGGGCACTCTGGCTTCCTCCCACAAGACCAAAAACATGCTCATTAGATTGACCGGTGACTCCCAGTTGACTTAAGTTGTGAGAGTGAATGGTTATCCGTCTCTGTTTGTGGCCCTGCGATCAGCTGGTGACCACCTCAGGATGTACCCTGCCTATCACCCAATATCAGCTGGGATGGGCTCCAGCCCCCCACATCCCGAAAGGGATAAGTGGTATAGATAATGGATGGATGGATGGATGATTCTGGCAGTGTTTTTTTTCCGTTGTTGTTTTTCTTGTTAGTATTGATTGAGTTCCAAAAGTTTTTTTTTTTTTTTTTTTTTTAATTTATCATCCGAGTAATCTGATTGGACTAGAGGCACCCCATCAGTCATGGCTAAATTTATTTAGTTTAACACAAAAATCAAACCAGTTTTGCCTGATTTCTTTTCAAAGCAGTAAACAGTGCTCTCATTCATGTAAGCCTTACATTTGAGTTTTTTTCACAGAATTGCATCACATTGTAGATCTACTTTCTTGCCCTGGGACAAGTGAGTTGATGTGAGCTAGTTTAGGTAGACAACTAGTGCACATAAAATGCATCATTACTTGATTGCCTGGAAAACATCCTGCTACTTAACAGGCTGGTTTGTCTGTAAGATTTACAATATAATTTCTCTGTTGCCCTGCCAGTGCTGCCCTGCATCAGTACTGCACTCTTGCTTTCAACCTCCCACCACCTGTCGGCTTTAATGAGGGTGTTTAAGCTTATATACTTCCTCAATTTCTTTGTTGTTGAGATCAGTTGACAACAGAATTGAGTGAGGAGAAAAAAAAAGATTAAAAAAAATGTATCCTATCTTTGTGTAGCATGCCCCTTAGATCAGAGGTCCTCAACCATTAGGGCCACATACTGATACTAGGAGGTAGAACTTGGTACCTGGCAGCAGAGAAATGAAAATTATTAATTTCATCACTATTTTTTGAAAAAGAAGACTGAAGGGTGTTTTATTTGGATGAGTGGATCCTTGCATACCCAACTGTGTAGCTCTGTCACTCCTGCAATGAAAGAAAAAGATAAACCTGAAATAAACTCATGGTTAAATCTTGTCTCATGCACTCTTCCACTTGTGCTTCGGACTTAGTTGTAAATATATATGACACTGTATGATGTGTGAAACTGGAGGATAGTTGATGCACACAATAGGGGTCCATTTCCTGATGTGGAATGATTCAGTCCAGATGTCATACCTAAAAAATACCCATCAGTTATCAATAGAAACATCAGATCAGCTTGGACCAATGACCAATGGATAAAACACACACTGTCACCATCATGTGCACACAGTTCTTAAGGCATTTTCCTTCTTGTTCAGAGGGTGACTTTCAGTCAAATGTGTTCCTAAATGGCATTGTAAAGCAGCTGATAAAATCAGAGTGAGCCCATGTGAATCTCAATAACCTGACACACCAGATGGACCATTCAATATATTTCACTAGTCCTATTAGGATACAACCTGTGGAAAGTGTTTGGGAATGGGCAGAACCTTTCAAAAGCATATCCCGCAGGTGATTTGACAGTCATTCTGTCACTCACATTCATTATGGACCATTCAGATATTGTAGTAGGCGGGGACTAATGCCACAGTGGAAAATACAAAATGTAAGCCACTTTATAGAACAAACTCTCAGCAATACATGCCAGATGTGGAGCAAAAATATCCTTAGTATAGAGAAGATTGTAGTGTTGATATTTGTTTGATATTTGTTTTTTCATTTGATTAGGAAATGCAGTACAGATCCGATAAAACCGATAAATCTGACTGATAATAGACGTTGAATCTTCCTCTTCTTCTCCTTTTTGTTGTTGTTGTTGTTATTACTATTAGCATTATTATTCCAGAGTAGGGAGTGACCAACAGGGTTTAATTGATATACACTCTTACATCAGCTGAAGGACTTTATAGAGTTAAAAAAAAAAAATCAATGGCACTGCAGAGCCGATTGAATAAGTTCCAAACTGTAAAGCCATTTATCTCAATCCCTGGTTACTGTATTTCCTAATTCCCTGAAGTTTTGGCAATAAGGGTGTTTTAATCCCAGTAAAGCATGGATCTAATTATTTCCCCCGCAGCAATAAAAACCTAAAGTTAGAAAAAATGGATCCCACACAGAAAGCACAAAGCACACAGAGGATTGGCAGTTTATCTCCTTGGAAACAATAAAACAGTGTTTCAAGTGGCACTGCGTAGTATTTTCTCCTCAGTGTACCATCACTCTCCACTCTGCTCCAGGTTTATATCTCATAAGGATGTTGAAGAACACTTAACTTCAGATCAATAATGTTTCTGCCTCAGGGCTCGCCTTTGTGTCCCCGTGGAGCTCCGGTCAGCTCCCTGAAGCTCAGTGTGTCTCATCAGTATGCAACACAACACCACACATACATTACAAGTGTTTCACCAGCTCCATAGGCCAGTAAGACTCTGCTGCTTTGTTCCCCAGCTATTAGTGAAGAGAGCAAACGAGCAAGAAACAAAGTTAGCTTCGATCTTGCCTTTATAAACTGCTTCAGAGTGCAGAGTCAGGCAAATGAGTGGGAACAAAAGGATTACCTTCACTCCTGATATAAGACTCTAGATCAGAAGCTCTTTAATAAGGCGTACATTTACCAAAGGTGTAGTAACAGCTGATGAACCCGTTGTAGAGAGTGGGTGTGCTTACATTGTGTGGATGCTAAAAAACACTACAGCTTGTGAGGAGTTCAGAATATTTCATGAATGGTTCTGCTAATACATTTGTTTCCTCCTTGTTTATGTGCTAAAGTGTTGGACAGAGATAAATGGGCCGCCCTCTTTGTTGTTGTTTTATAACTGCTTACTTCGACATGGATCATCAGTTACTCCTCACACACATATTTAGGGTTGTGGTGCACATGAAGAAGAAAGCGACATGATTAATTTGGGATTCTTTTTGGGTTCTGCTGTAGTTTACACTACAGTGCACAGCAGATGGAGGGAGTGGGAGGTTCAGGCTCCAAAAATGTTGTGGATCCGGAGGTTTCACAGGTGTACCAAAGACATTCATTATAGAGGAGAGAAGAGGGCTGTGTGTAGGAGACTGTGCATGGATGTGTGTGCTTCTATTTTTGCTGCAGGGCGACTCAGCAGGACTGTCTCTGTGAGTCAGGGTGGATGTCATGACAGTCACATACAGACCCACTGACAGAGGAGACTGAGGGTCAGCCCAGTGCATCATGGGAAAGGCTGATGGGGAGCACATCTTGACACAAGTGGGCTCAACCCCTGATTTGTACTTCTTCATCAACCTGTGCCATAGCATATTCCTAAAGCTAGTGATGAACTGGTGGCCTGATATAGCCCCAGGGCGCTTATGTGAGGGAGGAAGAATTTTGTGGTTTTAAGGGTATATTTTTGCTTTTCTGATCCTCCAAGTATTTACACAACCTGTAACACAATTGTAACTGAAACAAGTTAAGAGTGAAGTTAAAAATGACTTCATGTTTTATTTGTTTTACAGTAATTCGCCTGTCAGCCAATAATCAACCAGGCATACAAGTATATAAAAGTCAAACCCAGTGATGGAAACATAACAGCCTCAGAATGGGGTAGCCAGGATAACTCAATTGGCCTCACCTGGCTGGCAGCTGTAAGGGTGGTAGGGACTGATCTCACTTCTACAGCCTAAGACTACATTCAAATAAAAAATTAAAGAAACACTGACACATTAATAGTATGGCAATTCCTGGAACTGAAGAAGCTTCTTGGATGAGAAGTGAAACGTCTTCCCAACAAACTCTACACAGTCCAGTTGCCTTGTTTTTGAATCTTCAGAATTATTGAAACAATGACTTTTTATACCTGATGTTCATCTGTCTGTTTGATCTTATATTGTTTGAGGTGTAAATAGGTTTCATCAAAGATATGGTCATGCTGTCCTTCACAGTGTTTGCACTGAACAGTCAGTCATTAAAGCTGTTCTCCCATCATTTCTTTTTCACAGCTGTGATGGCACACTGTCTTTAGACAGTTTAATCTGTAACAGCTGGCTTTGCTTTTTCTTTCACTTTCTCTCATTCCTCTCTCTCCAGCTCTCTTTATTGGCATTTGTCTTTCCCTGCTATTTACCTCTTTCTGTTCTCATATATCTGCCTGTGGCTTTCTCTGACTTTGCAGTTTTGTGTCACTGTGAACAAAATTTTAATGCAGTCTCTCTTCTAAAGGGCAGCATCGGATATTTTATAGTGTCCTTTGCTACTGAAGGAACAAGGCACTCAGTGAGCGCAGTGCTGATGGTGGAATGATTTATACACACACACATTTTTATGTGCATACACAGGGATGCACTTAATGATAATTGTTAATAATTAGATCTCTAGTCTAGGAATTTGCGTATCTTCAGAACTTAAGTGCATAACTGTGCTTTGTTTCAAAAGATGATCAGAGACAAGGCACTTATGTTCTCTTGCTGTACAAAAGACAAAAAAATAAATTCTCTTAAATGTTTTTAGCTAAGGGATGATCAAAGTAAACTTAGCTTAGCTCTCAGACAGACAGATAGCCAAGCTATAGATGAGAAAATGCAAAGATAGAAAAGAACTTTGATGACAGCATCAGAACTTCATTTGGCAGAAATCCCATAAAGCTTTTATAAAATACAGCATTTACAAGCAAAGGTGGGCACCATTACCTTTGACCTTCACAGTGTAATGTGTGCAGTCTTGTGTGAGATTTTGACATTTGTGCGAAGTCTGAAGAAAATCACTCAAAGGATTCTTTAGATGTTGCACACACAAGACTGTGTTTACGAGCAAAGAATGATCACAAGAGTTGATGACCTTTGACCCATGACTGAAATTACGTAATCAGCTTATGCTTTGTAAAACGTGAACATTTGTGCAAAGTTGAATGTAAATCTTCTGTATTTTTTAGATATTTCAATCACAAGTCAACATGAGATGAGGCTTGCTGATCTTGAATTTTGATCTGTTACCTTAAAAAATGTGATCATATCATCCCACTATCAAACGGACATCTGTTCAAAGTTTGAAGAAAATCCTTTAAGGGTTCTTGAGATTTCTCATTCACAAGATTATGTTAGCTAGCTAAGGAAAATCATGAGGCTGCCTGAGCTTGATCTTTGTTTTGTGACCTCCAGATCTAATCAGTTCATCCTCAAGTTGAAGTGGACAACTGTGTAAAACTCAATTAAAAATCTTCTGTGTTCTTGAGATATTGAGTTTACAAGCAGTGGTTAATCACAGTACTACATGGCCTGGGCTTTTGGTCCATGACATCTTAAACCAAAACAGTACTGAATCCAAGTGGACATTTGCTTAAATTATTGCTTTCTTTGTTGATCGGCCTAACTTTGCACCCTTGTCTTCTTCAACTGAACTATGACCTGATTAGATTTTGAAGTTCAAGAGTCCAATGTGATCTGTCATCATGTTCATCATTTGCTTGTCAACATAATATCTCAAAATGTCTGAGTTTTTTTTTTTTTTTACTTTGCACACATTTCCACTTTGACTCAAGGACAAATTGTTTGGATTTTGGATGGACAGTGTCAAATGTCCCGGGCCTCATGATCATTCCTTGCTTGTGAACTTTATATTTCAAGAAATCATGGAGTGATCAGACATTGCACAAATATCCTCTCTGGCATGAAGATAGACTGATGGATTAGGGTGGTATAAGGTCAGCGTCCAACTGACCCACCACAGTACTCTCATCTCTGGCAATGTTTACCGCAAAGGAGCATAAAACTGTCATGCAGTAGACCCGGTTTGTTACCTATTAAGCGGCAGGCTTGTTGCTGTGTACCTTATTGTTGCAGTGGAATTAAAATAAAAAATTCATTCAAGGAGGTTTTTAATGAGTCTTTTGAGGCAGATTCAGCTTTATCCAAGAGAGCTGCTTACTTTACCTCTCACAGCCAGGAAAGCTCATTTAGTTAGCTGTAGAACTCGTCTCCTTTTTGTTAATCAGTTTTTAAAAATAAAACAAGGACAAACTTTATTTTTAAGGCTCAGTCTTTTAGACCAAAATACCTTTTTATTTAGGGAAGTCAGATTTTTGTCCTACACTGCATGGCAACAGCCTTCTCTCATTATTCCTCTCCTATCCTTTGCTTCAGTGCTTTTCTGGGTCTTTTCCTGGAGCAGGAATTTCTCTGAGCTTTCACAGGTGGCTGCTGCTGTCTTTATATGAATATTTGATGGACCTCATATTTTTCCCTTGAGGATAGTGAAATATTCAAAAACTGTGTGGTGACCTTTTTGACTTCTTAGAAAATGGACTTCCTGGTGTGATATAAGAAAAACCATTTTGAAATAAAATGTGTATCAAATAGTCTTTATCATTTTATAATGTGGAACCTGCAGTAGCTTGTTTTTCTATAGTTTTTAACCGTTAAGCTTAAAGATATCAAACACTGATCTAAGTGGTTTTGAAAATTAGAAATGTGCATACCAAAAATGAATTTCCCTTTTTACCATATACATGTGATATACAGAGTAAGACCTTTTCTAAGTATTTGTGCATGTTTTTTTTGCCTTTCAGCGGGATGCAAAGGGGCAGTACCTGTTTGACCTCATCTGTCATCATCTGAACCTGCTGGAGAAAGATTACTTTGGAATCAGATATGTTGACCCGGACAAGCAGAGGGTGAGAATGAATGTTCAATAATAAACCAAAATTAATCTCAGTCTTTCATTTGACTGCAACCTCCTCTGAGGTTGGACACATTTTTTGTTGCTGAGCTCCTCCCAATTTTTACAATTAGAAATTCCCCATGACTTGACTAACGTGTTCATGTTGCATCATTTTTTGTCCTTTGTTAAACTTGGTATACAGAGATACAGTAAGGTGTACGAGGATAACTTGAAAACTCTAAAAAACTTGTTGAGACACTTCAAAGAGTCCATATTCTGCTTTGTCAAGTTTTATAGGCCATTTAGAAGGTTTTACATTTGTCCTCCCCTTGATACAGTACTTCTGTGCATGAGACAAAAAGTCTATGGCATCAGGACTTCCCCCTCTTCCCCTCTGTGCAGTGGTAGTGGCTGCAAAACTACAGTTCTTTTCTTTTGTTTTTTTACATTTGCATGAACATCTAACAGTCTTTGAAATTGAATATATGACCCTGAAAAGTTGGATCTTCAATATATTACTAATGTCTTCTGCTATGAATGTAGGGTAATGTTAGCTGTCCTGCTGTTGCACATCTACAAGTGCTGGGTTTGTAAAAAAAGAGGTGGCTTGATTTGTGACGCATTCTGATCTGCTCTGCTAAACCAGCTTTAATGTCAAGCTGTGAGATGATTTTAATGGTTGTTAGCAGACATGACAAAATAGCAACAATGACAGTGCATTATGCAAATTTTTCTAGCAATATGACAACACTTGATACTGAACAGCAAACTTTTGGTAAGTTGGCTGTAAAGTTGCATTTTAACTACAGAACATCACTATAACATAACGTATTGTTCATATTGGAATGATTCTCTCTTACCTTTGGGTATATATAGTTAAGGCTCCTAAGCTTTTTAGCCAGCAGCTTCCTAAATAGTTTGACAAGTGACAGGGAACCCCCACTGTATGCAGTTTGAAAGAGCAGCAGACCCCTACAGAGTTGTTGTCATATACAAATATGTATTTTAAGGATTTTTTCTACATGACTCTAATGTCAGAAAGTACAGTCTCCCCATCAACCCTAAGGGTGCTGGAGCCTATCCCAGTTGACATTGGTTCAGGTCTACACCCTGAACTGGT
Organism: Cetoscarus ocellatus; assembly: GCA_037902135.1. NCBI lineage: Eukaryota > Metazoa > Chordata > Actinopteri > Labriformes > Labridae > Cetoscarus > Cetoscarus ocellatus. The sequence goes on along the minus strand of JBAMNC010000394.1, from coordinate 878,968 downwards.
TGTCAGCAGGTCACAGGGCCACATAAAGAGACAGAGAACCATTCACACTCACTCGTATCTGAAGGCAATTTAGAGTCACCAGTCAACCGAATCAGCATGTTTTTGGTCAGTGGGAGAAGCCAGAGTGTCTAGAGAGAAGCCACACATGCATGGAAGATGCAACTCCACACAGAAAGGCTCTGGCTGACAGGGTTTGAACTAACAATCTTCTTGCTGTGAGGCACGTGCACTGTGTTTTTGGAAAGCACCTTTTGACCCACCCCCCTCTGGGAATCACTGGTCCACAGAATCAAATCCACAGAAGTTTTTTTTTTTTCATAATAAATCTTCAGGATGCAAAACTGGATAAAAAATTTATAGAATTGCTATGTAGATGTCTTGAATTGCTCTTGCAGACACCCCAACCAGACCTCTGAGCCAAGCTCAAGTGTCTAGTTTAGGGTCACAAGCACAGCTCAGTATTCTGGAAGGATTTGACACAAGTAAAAGTTTGTCTAACAGGGAGTAGTCCAGCAATTGTTGCTTTGAAGGGGGCTGTCTGATTGGTGAGATGGTGAGCCAACAAAGGGTGGGTTAAACAAGGATTTTCATTCTGAGGCATCAACAACAGGGAAAAGTTTACTTGCAGTTTATGTTCAACCATTTGTCAGGATAGTCAAGTTTTTGTTCTCATTTCAGGGAATTGTCAGTTGTCTATTTTGAGGATGTTAGCACTACTCAATGAAAATATAAAAACAACTACTCAAACATAAATGTCCAAGGAAACTCTGTGACAAAGCTAAAAAAATAAACAAAAGCATCCATGTTGCTAGATAGCTCAGTTTGTCTTGTTCTGCTATTTTTCACCATGAATAGGATAATAAATGCATTAGGCTCAGTGTAATGTTTCTGTGCATAAATTTGGGTCATGGATCCCCCAGAAGAGGACCCGATGTGAAAAAGGCAACTAAAAGCCTTGTAGTATGCAGAGTCTTAAAGTCCTACAAGTGATGCTTTATTGAATATTTAGCAGTTTCTATATGAGATCTTACAACTCTTTTCTTTCTCTCATTATTTTAAAACTCAGGACAGGTTTGCCCGCAAGTCAATTATTCATGACGACAAATGACCAGCTGCTTGATGTTTAACGTCAATGACAGCAGAGTCCTTGGAGAATTACAGGGTTTGAAAAGGGTTTTTACCTGGCTTTTACTTCATATTCAACCTGATTTAAAATGCTTATAAAAAACTTCACTTTTGTTGACTAAGTCTGCATTTTATGCTGTATGTGACGTATGCTGAGTGAGACATAAAAATGTAGAAATCTTGACAAAAGTCATTAATTAATAGGAGCTTAGGCTGCTCATGTTTACAGTGGCTGTATTGTGAGCACAGTAGCCCATCATTGTCAGCATGTAATTGTCTCCCTGATTAGAGTTGGTTTCCTCTTGTGATGTTGAGCACTCTCCTGATTTCTTCCAAACAGCTCTCTCTCTGCATGGTGACTGTGCTGGATTCGGTCTAAATAAACACAAGAAAGAGGAAGAGAGTAATTCTACTGTGCCTCCAAGCTATAGATAACAAGGCATCAGGCTGAGCTGCTGAGCAATCAGAGCTCAGATTGATAGTTCAGCAGCTGAAGATTCAGTTTGAAAAGTTTGTGTCTTCACTTTCTTTGTCTCTCCCTTTCAGCACTGGTTGGAGTTTACAAAGTCTATTGCCAAACAAATGAAATGTGAGTACTTGACTCAGCATGCCTTATTTGTTTGTTGAATCTCATGTTTAAACCTCGACCACAGTGACTTTATTTATTAAGTTATTGTTTTTTATCAGCCCAGCCTCCATTCACCATGTGTTTAAGAGTCAAGTTTTACCCACCTGACCCTGCCGCCCTGAAGGAGGAAATAACCAGGTAAGATTACAACAGAGCTCAGCTGTAAGAGGGGAAAGTTTGGGTTTAAATATTAACATTTTTTCTGTAGGTTTGTTGATCAAGTAGCAAATGAGAGGCTCGTCATTTATTAAGCACTTCAGATTGAGTCCAACCATTTATGTAAAATAGTGACATGGTTTTCCCCCAAAGACTTATGTTTTTGTAAAAACCTAATACAATATTTGGACATTCCTTCTGTGATTTTTATTTACATGATATTGTCTTTCAAATTTTAGTAAAACATGATGGTTGACTCAAAGTGTACCTGGTCTAGTACCAGAATATTTAGTTAAGGATTTCAAATCTTCCTGCTGAAGAAAGCACCTTTAGGCCTGGTACACATAAAGATTTTATCTTTCCTTTTTTTCTGAGACTGTAAGGTCTGGACCACACGAATACGATATATTCCTCAAAACACATTTTTCCGTCCAACTGGGCCTCTCAACCACACGAACACGGCGATTTTACCCACATAAACAGAGATATTTTAAAACGGATAGAAAAGTGGAGAAATAAAAAAAATAGCCGGTTGAGTGGATCCATGTAGCGATGTTAAACGGAGCTGGTGTTGACGCGATGATGTCAAGGGCCTAGCAACAAGCCACTGTAGCAACGGTTGTCAACAACAACGATGGCCGTACTAGTAGTTTAATGTTACATGAAGTAACTAGTCCACCTCATTGTCCATCCACACAAAAGACTCTATTTTATTAGTTTTTTTCGCCATCTTCTTACTGGTACCTTCAGCCATTTGTTTGTTTTGGTTAGACCGTTAGACTGCTTCTTCTTCCTGTTTTTGACTGCGCATGCTCATAATGTTCTTCTTCTGTGGTTTTCACATTTTGCCAACCTACCACCTATCGACCGGGCATGGTATTGCAGGCTTCAGAGGCGATCGTTTTCAGTTTTGCCTCTTCGTATGGACAGAGATATTTCTGTGGTGTGGACAGAGTTTTTTTTTTTTTTTAAGTGAGGACGAAGATATCCGGTTAAAAAAATATCAATATACGTGTGGTCCAGGCCTAAGAACCCCCCCCCCCCCCCCCCCCCATGAAGACAAATAATTACAGATTTATCTGTTTTTTCTTGAAGTGTGTTGTGTGCCACAAAGAGAACAGGCATAACACACCCCACACCAACCAATTTATTCACCAACAAAAACTCTCACAGCTTGTAACCTCATGTAGTAAAATGTGACTTTACTGTAAACAAATATGGCAGACAATGTAAAAAAAGACTTGCTAAGCTAAATGTGGCTAGCAGTTAGCTTGCTGTGACGTCCTTGGAAGTTATAATTTCTGTCCAGCTCCTCTCCTTATTAGTCTGTCATATAATCTATTGGTTATGTCATCTAGACAGGCGTGTATTTACCACATATCAACAAGTTGGCCCTCTGTTTTTGATGTCCGTCTAACTTAATGCTTCCCTTTTGCTGCTGCACCATGGCTACATTTGCCTCCTTCTCCAGTCGCTCTCTGTTTGGCCATGTTTCGTTCTATGTGATAAAACGTAGAGGAAATGCACTCCGCACATATTAGGATGTTTGAAGGTAAATACTGAACATATTTAATATTTATGAGTCAAAGAGACCCCAATCCTCTTCTGAGGGGATAAAATGACTCTAAACAGGCCTCACATCACAGGATGGGACCTTTGAAAGTAGGTTTGACAGCTTTGTGCTTTAGCTGAGCAATGGTTGAATTTGAGCTCCAGTGTGCATATTGTTGCTGTCGGACACAAACCTCTTATCTCCATTTTTTCAAAAAAATGTTTCCATTAAACCGTTCTGGTCATGTTCCCATGTTAGTAAATGGGTTTTACAAACTTTTCACAGAATCAAATAAAAAATGATTTGTAATCAGGACAGTGCAGTATTCATTCATTCAGTATTAGTAGAGATTTTTTTTTTGATTTTCTGAAAAGTAGCTGTTTTGGATATTGGAGGTTTGTGACAGACAGCAGTGATATTTTAACCTTATCATTTTAATATTTTTACCAATATTTGTGATAGGCTTTATTACTTCAACTTGTATTAGCTGAATGCATGTTTTGCTGTTTTAGTTACTGGCTTGACAACTGCTCTTCAAACAAAGTTTTTATTTTATTATTATTAACATTATAGAGCCATGCAAAAAGTCACAGTTTAGTCCAATATCGAGACATCCATCCATTATCTATACAGCTTATTCCATGCAGGGTCAAGGGCCTGGAGCCAGTCCCAGCTGTGTGTCTGCAGAGGGGAGACTGGGTACTACAAGGCCAAGATTTAGGCATGTGTGCCTTAAATCAGTCAGGGATGATGAGTGGGTCATAAAGGTCTGTTGGCCTCAGTTTTAGAAATCAAACTCCTAAAAACAACAAGAACAGTTTTAAGGGTTGAATGAGAGTTTATTTTACAACAACATGCAATTGCAAAACGTCAATCTTTTAACCATAACTTTTACACTTATAGGCAGAAAATTCTAATCAATACTATTAATGTCTCTGATGGCATCACTGGATACTTATCCCTACCAAAGGTATATGACAACCACTGGGTATCATCAGAAATTATGTGGGGAAATTTATTTCTGTTTCAACACAGAAATTAACCACAGGGAATTTTAATACACTTTTTGTGCTCCAAAAGGAGCTATAAAATACACTAATCTTATCTTTTGGTGAGCATAAGTATCATTTAAAAATGCTGATGCAGCTGGCCACAGCACTTCATTCCACCTCCCGGAGCATTTTCATCATCTGCCTTTCTATTAACATTCTTGTCTTGTAACATCTCATCATTATTATTATAAACCACTGAAGCCTACTTTCAGATAATTGAAAATTAAAGAGGGCACTGAACCTTTGTTGAAAAAGAAATTAAGTTTTTTGTCTTTGCTTTTTTCACCAAAATGTAGATTTGTAAAGTCTATAGTCATCCTGTCTTTATTTATAGAATGAACTATGAGATTGATTCACTTTATAATAGATGTGAATGTGACTCTTATAAGTTTAAGCTGTCCCTCTATATTGGAAGTGTAAATATATGCTCTCAAAAGAATCCAAAGTGAAATGAAGTGAAATTATTCTTGTAAACTTTAAACTACAAAAGCAAAAGACTATAGCATTAGGACTGACTTTTTCCTCATAACTATGTCAATGCTATGGTTGGTTTCAGATACTGAAACAGCAATATTTCCCCCTTTCCATTCCGTGTTTTAAAGTGTACTGTGTTTAAAGCTGCAGTAGGTAGAAAGCCAGAAAATGGTTGCTTTTAAGTCTCATCTGAGTTAGGTTTCATTTGTCTCCACCCTGAGCCCCTCCTACCAGACGAGCACATGCACACAGAAGTTTTTCGACAGAGTCGCTATCGAGCTGCTGCTGTAAATCAACGGTCCACTTAGCACTATTTTGAGTAATGTCCGAGTCAAGCTTCAACCACACTCTTTACTAACAGTTAGCAGACGGCTAAACTGTTAGCAGCATTCAACTTACAGGTAACAGTTTGTCATCTGCTCTCATGAAATCTAACTACACAACACAACTATCACCGCAACACATTACGACAAATATTACAAGGTTATTCATAAAGCAGCTTACCTGTCCAAGAGAAGAGTGGCCAGCTCCGAATCCAACTTCAGACCTAGGCTATCCCGCAGTTCTCTCCATTTCTGTAATGCTCTGCCAATATAAACACGACTTTTGTTCCTTTTTTGGTCAGCCTCTCTTTTACATTCTTTCTTTCTAATTCTGTCTTCCTTTTTTGGGTTGTTTAGCCGTGTAGGCAGTTGTAGCAAATGCTGAAATAGCTATTTTACCTGGTGCACCGTCCGTCATTGCCGCTTGCTCTCTCCTTCTGCTGCACGGGAACGTGCATATGCAGTAGAACAGTCAATAGGAACGCAGTGGTCTGAGCTGACCTTTGATTGGTTGATACACATTGGCACGATACTGATTCTTTAGAGGCTGAACACAGAGCCATGGTGTGGTGCAGAAACCTATTGCTTGTCTCAGACCACTTGACTTACATTATGCTTGGAGGATATTATAAAATTTTTACTCAATTATACTAAAACAATGATGCCTACTGCAGCTTTAATGCATGCAGAACAAAACGGAAGAAGTCTGTGAAGGTTCTCGGTCTTCCAGGACATGGTTATCCAACACTGATCCAAGTGGCAATTGGACTGGTTCAGGTCAACATTACATTATATTAAGCTTTCCATGGTAAAGAAAACATCTGAAATACAAAGATCATTCTTGTGTTGACAAAGAAAGTCTGTATTTTTTTTCCAGAGAAGGCCATTAGTTTGAGAGGGATGTCAATGAAGCTATTTTTGTCAAGATGGAAAATCCATGGCTGAACAGAGATGGGGGATTAAGATATTTTCTATATCCTATATAATGCAGTTTTTGTTCCTTTCATAAATAATCCAAGGACCAAAGAACATGTGACCCAAATGAACCAGGAACTGCCCACCAGTCACACCTTCAGGAGAGCGCCATGTCTTTCCATTTAAATGCTCAACAGGAGCTTAATGGTTCTTGCTTCTCCCTAGTCAACTCTAAGAACCAAATAAGCCTTTTGGAGAAGAGGCAAAATTTCTTCCAGTTGATCAGATGCTGCTTTGTCCACAGGGTGTCAGGTCAGGTTTGGGGGCATTAATTGGGGGTCGGCACTTCACCATTCATCATTCCTGACAACTTGTCTGTACCACCAGCGACATTGACCCTGCTTCATTCGTAGATGTTTACATGCGATGAAGTTTAAGGGGGCAAGGGTGCAAACCCTACACCCTGAGGCTACAGAGACACCTAAGGCTAGGGATGCCAACCCCATTCAGTTGCAATACCACTTGCCATAACCACAGGAGGTGCCATCACAAAAACTGATAGGTCCTTACAAGAGCTTTATAATTATTCATATTGGACTCTAAGAATGTGTATAGCATTTTAAATGTACAAAATAAACTCCCAGCTCTAAACTCTATTGCTGTATCAACCTGGGATGGACAAGTGTTGGCCCAGGGACGCAACCACCCCAACTACTGAGGACAAATAAGGCCTAAGAGTCCATTTCATTTCAAATATAAAAAAAACTGTAAACATGAATGAAACATGGCAGGATCTGACAGAAATTATGAGATGTAAATCAATGTGGTGCCTTTGAAAGCCCAAGTTGCCCAGCCCCGGTATAATCAGAGATAATCAGTCTGTTTACAGGAGGTTTAACTCCGTTCTTCTTTTATAAGCTGCTCTGTCATGGAGCCCCTCACCATCACTCTGCAGTGTGTGGCATCTCTGACAGCTGAACAAACTGCAGTGTGGAGTGAGCCAGGGTGCTCTTGAGCACACAGATCCCTGTAAATCACATCCCTCGAATGGTTGCCACGCAGTAAAATCTCTTATTCTCCACCCAGCTGGTCTCGATAGAGCAGAACTCCGGCAAGGGAACGCTCCTCCATGCTCGGCCATCTGTTCAGTCTAGAAGCTTTTTCAGACATACAAATGTGACTTTGATAAGCAAAAACATGACAGGTATCAACACTTTGCAGAGATATTTATGCTGTCTTTTAGATTACAAAGTAATATCTTTAGTGATAACTGGAGAATCCTGCAATGTAAAAATGGGGCAATATCCCCCCCAAACTCTCCTCTACTACTTTTTATCACAGCTCTTTAGTTCTGCTTTACTATTTATTGCTTTGCTGCTTGGAGGGAAGCAGAATCACGGCCGTTTGAAATGAATGCTTGATATGAAATTGATGTATGAGTTATCTGTGGATATTGTGGATGAGAGCAGAAAATTGAGTTGCTCCCAGTGGACCTTAAACAGCGACCATATTTTAACTCCTCTTCAGCTCTCAGATTTATTTTACTTCAGGTTCAGGTCTGCTTTGAAGTGGGACAAAATCATATATTGAATGTTTCTATCTAAAGTGCGCTGTATTCTCAGTCATTCATTAGCTGGTTAATATCTTGGTGTGATAAAGCAGTGATTATGGCAATTATAATATCTGTGAAATTGCCTTGGTGAATGGGTCTGTGTGCTTTATTTGTTTTATATTTCACTTTGTGGAGCAGGAGTGGGCCGAAGGCACACGAGCCACATGCAGCTACCCCCTTCACTCAATAAGGCCTTCAAGTTAAATTCAGATATCAGAAAAATTGAAAATTTAACAACAACATGTTAAGATTTGCCTTGATATTTTGTCAAACATTAAAGTATTTCCATAATCAGAAAAATGATTACTGGTATATTGTTTCATTTGCAAACAAAAGTTAAAATATGCTCTGATTGTTGGAGATTTAAGTACTTCTTTGTTTTGTACATTAAATCAAGCATTTCTATTTCCATTTCAGTTTGAAAATATACATTTTGGTATGATGGAGATCATATACAAGTAACTTTTGACAAAATATCAACATTTAAACAGTTTTTTCTGAAGTTGCTTGTTTTTGGGGTTGCCAACTAACCTTGCAGTGCAGATAGATCCACCTGATTCAATGTCTGTAATCAGGCAGATCCATTTTGCCAAGCTACAATCTACAACGATTGTGCTCAGCCTGTTGCAGCACTGCCCAATCAGCATCCTTTAATGCAGGAAGAGGTCTGAACTATGAGTGTGACGGCAGCAGGAAGCGACTGCTCAAACTGAGGTTAGCATAGATGCTAACAGCTTCAGAAGCTGTTTCATCAGATCTGGATTGCACTTCTTTATTAAATGAAAAACAAATAACACCAGAAGCTTTTCCCAATATAAATGATATTTTTGCTACACTTTCAACACGTTTTAGCCTGAGTTTGTTCTAAGAAGTGGCTTACATTTTATATTTTACACGATGGCAGTAACACCCACCTAATTGGCCCGCAGTGAATGTGATTGATGGAATGATCGTCCAATCTGCTGCTTGATATGTTATTTAAAGGTTCTGCTCATTCTCACACACTTTCTATGGGCAGTTGGTTAGAGAAATATGTTAAACAGCCCTCTGGTGTGTCAGGTTATGTGCCAGTAGTCCCTGCTTACAGTCTGGCCCATATGTCTGACATCCCTATCTCTCCCTTCCCTCTTTCTGAGTTTATCCTCTCTCCTGTCCTCTGCAACATATGCACAAAAAGCACAAAGTACTCATAAAAAAGCATAAAAAAGGTTGCTGTTTTGAGTCTTGGTCAGGGCCTTTATGTGTGTTGAATTTGCACATTTTACCTGTACATGTGTTGGCTTCCTTTAGGTACTCTGGCTTCTTCCTACTTCTCAGGTTAATGGGTGACCCTACTGGCCATTGATTTGAGGGAGAGTGTGCTCTGCTCTTTGTCTCAAGATGTCAGCTATGTGATGTACCAGAGACCAGATCAGTGTACTCTTCCTCTTGCCCACTGACAATTGGTATAGGCTTCACTCCAAATGGAATAAGCAATATGGATAATGGATGGATGAATGGATAGTTAAGAGTGTCCTCATATATTATATAATATAGCCCTTTGTTAGTGAGAGTAAGATGAAAGCTGTTCTCTCACCAAAGATGCCTCTGACCTGGTACAGAGGAAACAGGGGTTGTTACTTGTAGACATACACAATCAAAATAAGTCTAATTGGTAGTTATTTCATCACAAGGGGATTTCTGTTGTTTATAGTGAGTAGTGCAGTAACCTCGACATTTGAAATAACAAAATAAAATAAATTGCTTATGGCTCAAGAACAAGGAATGTCTCAGAGTCCGTTGATTGATTAGATTCTTAATCTGTAACTTCTCCTTATCGTAATATCTTATCAAGACTTGATGGTAAAAAAAAAAAGAAAGAATTCCAATACAAGACAAGGTTTGAAAGACAAGCGAAGTGCTATGTAAGCTCAAGGCCATTTACCAAAGATCATTCACATTTACCATAACTACTTATTATTTTGATAAAGGGTTTTTTCACATCATAGGGTAGATGTTAAACAGTAGTAAAGTACTCCCTGCAGAAGCAGCCTCTTAAAAAGCAGAATAAGATCATTTATTCATTAAAAGAAAAAAAAAACTTCACACAGCAGCTTTAAGTGTCCACATAGACAGAAAGTTCACCACAGGAGCTTGAAAATTTAATACAGACATCAGTTTTTCAGTTTCATAAATTGTACCGCTGTGTCAGAGATCAAGTGCCTTTTGAAATGTCATGCATGTATTGCAGGTTCAGCTCGGTGGTACTAAACGTATTTAGAAGGACACACACACACAAACTGGCATTGCATTTCACTTGAGGGTTCTAATCACCTTTTTCAAACACTCTCACAAACACACCTGAGACCACAGTACACTGTATTTGTAATTGTAAACATTCATCATTTGTGTATACACTCAAAAAGAATTGAAGAATATGTTTCTTTATCTAAATAATGACCCAAATCAGTTTCTCTGTGTTCTACTCCACAGATATCTGGTCTTCCTGCAGGTGAAGAGAGATCTCTACCATGGTCGTCTCCTGTGTAAGACATCAGATGCTGCTCTTTTGGCTGCCTACATATTACAAGGTATGACAAAATATTGTCTGCACAGACAATAGCTGCACAGTTTTCTGCCTGACTACTGTGATGTTATTTTAAATCAAAGAGTTTTATTCACAAAACTAAGTGTCTGTGGAGTTGCTGTGGTTCAGGGGAAAAGTTGGATGGCTCTCAGTTGGATGTTTTGTGTTTTGGTTCCAGCTTCAGAAGTCCACATGCTGGAGCAAGAACCTGAACCCTAAATTTGTCTTTATGGCATAGTCAGCAGTAAGTGTGAACGTGATGGATGAGATTAGATGGCATTGGTTGCACTGTAGCATGGTTTGATGGGGCACACAGAGTTAAAGTGTGTAAAGTACGATTTATTTACAATATTCCCCTGTAATCATCTAACCCCCTTACAACAGACTTTGTATACATGGATATAGTCTTGTGGTGCCCCTTCTTGTGTCCAAGGAGATTTGAATGTCACATTTTTCACTCTTTTTCAAGAAGTTTACGCTGGTCTCAAATGATCTTGAAAACACATTTTCAGCCCTTTTCAGAACAGGCTAATCTAGTCTACATTCAAAAGATCTGTATCTGACCAAGTCCCCCTCTAGAAGTTAATGTGGCCACAGGTTTGTGCTCTTGTGTTACTTTGGCAGTATAGACCTGTGCAGAGCATGCACCTGGTTCAGGGATAGTCTCCCATCTGGGGGAGGTGCTTTATCCCTTAATTTGTATTTTTTTCTGACTGCTTGAGCCCACATTTGAATTAAAGAAAGTGCTGGAGATGGATTGATTTTTCTAACCGGGTTGAGATTTTAGAAAGTCTATGGACACATATGTTTGTTTATAAACCATTCAAAAGTGAATTGTGCATGAGATGGGACTTTTAAAGCTTAACAATACAGGTTACACCACAGAGATCATGTTTTACTGGTGTTTTTCCTTTTGTTGGTTTCTTTGCCCATGAGCAAGATATATCAAAAAGTCCTTACCGATTTTGATAAAACATTTCAGGGAATATTGGTTACGTCACAAGGAAGAAGTGATTAGATTTTGGTGGTGATCTGAGTACAGATACAGATCCAGGAATTATTCATTTGTTATCATTCACAATATGTCAGTTTCCACATTTCTGATAATAACTCTGCTAAAAATGTAAGAAATGCCTTGGCGGAGGTTTGTTCTCTCTAAGCACTTGCAGTTGGAAATATTACCTCAACCAAACTTCAGTTAAATTAAGAAATAGGTAAAGACTTGGAGTTCAATAGATAGATATATAGATAGATGAATACCTTAATCATCCCCTTGGGGGAATCTGGGTATCCAGTAGCAATAAGAGTACACAGTCCAGGTCATGTGCCACTGCCAGGGTGTTGAACAGTCTGATGGCTTTCTCCTAAACCTCTCTGTCCTGCATCGCAGCGAGATGAGTCTCCCACTGCTGCTGCTTCTCTGTCCCTCCAGGATGTTGTAGAGGGGGTGGTTACTATTGTCCAGGATAGTCTGCACTGGTCTGCGCTTACAACTCTCCACCACAGTGAGTCCAAACTCCTGCCAAGCACAGAGCCATCCTTCTTCACCAGCCTGTCCAGCCTCCTGGTGTTCCCATCAGTCATGTTGCCACCCCAGCAGACTGCAGATTAGAACAGAGCACTGGAGACTACTGACTGATAGAATATGCAGCATTTTACTGCATACATCGAAAGACCTGGTCCTCCTGAAGAAGAAGAGCCATCTCGGCCCCCCCCTTCAGGGTATCTGGGCATCTGTGTTCATAGACCAGTCCAGCTTGTTGTCAAGGTGCACATTAAAGTACTTATAGCCTGCAGCACTTCAGTGACCTCCCCTTTGATTGTGATTGGCTGGAGTAGGGGCTTGGACCTCCTAAAGTCAATGACCATCTCCTTGATCTTGTGTTGCAGTAGGTAGTTCTTTGCTCCAGTCCCTGAAGGCTCTCATCAGGTCCCTGTACTCCTGTTTCTGCCAATTTTTGATATACGCCACCATAGGCATGTCATCAGAGTACTTCTGAATGTGACAGGACTCAGACTTTTACTTAAAGTCTGCAGTGTACAGAGTAAACAGGAATGAAGCCAGAACCTTCCCCTGGGGAGCCCCAGTGTTGCTCAGCAGAAACACAGTTCCCCAGCCTGGCAAACTTATATAGACAGATAGATACATGAGATGGTAGGCAGATTATTCTTCATGCAATTTGTACCTAGAAAGAAATTATCCATCCAGACATTTTTCAAAAACCAGGCTGCAAACAAACACTGTATTTTGTTTCCATAATGGGCATTTTAATGGGACTTGAGGCACCTAGCCTCAAGTAAACACTCAAGGAGCTGCAGTGTTTTGGTACTCGCCCAGAACTTAAGCAATATATAATTTCCATGAATTGTCACACAGTTGACAGAATTGTGTTAACTGGATTCATTAAAAAAGTGTACATGATGTGTGCGACCTCCTGCAGACCCTGTTTGAAGTACATTTAACCTGGAATGGAGATGAATGCTGGTTTGGGAGTGGTGGCTTTTCAGTGAAAATATTTGGAGTTTAATCCCAGACTCCTTTGCCTTACATTGAACAAGGATGTGTAGTGAGGTGCATGTACTAAAACATTTTCAGAGGACAATAACTAATTCGATGGCATCATAAAAGGAGCTGTACATCATTATTTTGGTGGCCCCCTGTGCATCTCTACATACACCATCTGCAGCTTACTCTGCTTACTTAAATAACAGTGTCTGTGGGGAAGACATTCAGCCCAAACTGCTGCAAACTGCTTTTTTTGTAAGTGTGTGTTAGTCTGTGGCTGAATGCTGACATGAAGTGTAAAAGACAAGAATGGCATTATAAATGTTCAGCCCATTTAACAAGCACTATGGCACTGACAACATGTCAGAAACTATAAAACCATAACATGTTTTAAACTATAATGTTAACACCCAATAATAGGCACACTTTTGCTCTGACAACCTGTCAGACAATATGAATGTGTAATGTGTTTGGAGCATTATTCTCTCCAGAGAGCAGACAAGCACTGAACTGTCCATGTATTTCCTCCACCAGTAGTCATGTCAGTGTTTGGCTGTGAAACTTTCTATAATGTATCTGACTGACTGTGCAGACCTGCTGCCTGATTCATTGTTTACTTTTTTGGTGCATCTTGCTCTTTTCCTTTTCTTACCATAATCAATCCTTGCTACTCAAATGGCCTTCTTATAATTGCATCAGCTGTTATTGTAAGTCTTATAAAATCTGTTTATCTGTTAATTTAAGATATAAGTGTTGCATCACTCTTTATCACTTGGCCAAGATAAAAATAATAAATCAGTGGGTGCTGTAAATTCCCTAGCTCCTTGGTCTTAACCTTGTGTATTCTCAGACATTTTTTGGGTCTTTTGTGTCCTTGTGCTGAGTCATGATCTTTGGTCATTTTCTCTAAAGAAATCATCCTGCTTTTAGGGTGACAGCTGCCTTTAAGGATTCAAGTGGTGAAAAGTCCTTGGTACAGCTTCTGAATTCAAAGCTTCACCCTGAAAGATTTCTGGAACAGTTATTCACACAACAATGTTGGGGATAAAAGGGCAAGATTAAACTTAACACATGAATCATTTCTCTTTTATTACCATTACCACATCGTTGAGAACATTTCACTTACACTGTTTTGTGTATATATATCCTTTTTTTAATATGACTGCTTTTTAGACTTAGTGGTAGATTCTAAAATGTGGCGGACTGGTAATCAACTTAATTACTTTAAAGCATAGAGACTCCTAATGAAATATTACTCCAACAGCACTACATATATTACTCTGCTAAAGGCTCATATTTGCATTCAGATATGTGTCTGTCGATCTCATGGTTGCTCTTGTTTATACTTGCTTGTACCTGGCTCTAGTTAATGGAGGATTCCGCTAATGAGCACATGAGAGAGCTCAGGCTTAAAACAACTACATGTTCTGTAAGATGTAAGCTATGGACATGGCAACAGTTTTGTAATTTTTTTGATTAATTCTGGTGGAGTAAGCTACAATATTAATAGTCACAGTTGATAAGCACAGTTGATTGATAAGCATTGGTTGAATCACACTATCTGCATTGTCTGCACTCCATCTTTAAGCATTTCCCTCTCTTGATTGATGTAACTGCCTCAATGTTATGAAGTACTCGGTGATGGTGCAGGCTAACTTTAAGCCAAGTGTGAAAATAAAAGTTGCAGTAGAAAACAAAATGTCTCAAACTCCCCCTTGTCAAGTTTTTCAATAGAATGCAATTATTAACTCACCAGATATGTATTAAATGTATAAATAAGGTTAAACACATGGACACACTCAGTTGAAAGTCACCATCTTACACGGTTACTCAATAAACCAATAAACTAAACTTCCCTCTACTTACAGGTTTATACAAAATTTATCATTTGCCAGTTTTGCAGATATGTTTGTCTCTGTACAGTGATGATAATGAATTTTCCACGTGTGTAAGTGCTGAGTTGATTTTTTTTTTTGGTAGCAAAACTTTTTGTCACTCTTGTTCCTGTTACCATGTGGACTCTGCCTCTACACCTCTCCTGTTGGTTATGTGTAGACTATATTTTGTGTGTGTGAATTTTAGGGGACACGCACATCCAATTTGTTAAACTGATGAAGGGGTTCATGGCAGCCACCAGTTGTCTACATCTGAGTTGTTCATGCAAGTTTGTCTCTGGCCAGATAACCATGTCTGTGCATCCATATACAGAGGTAAAAAAAAAGGCACTTATTTACAGTACTCAAGTAAAATGACTTTAGTTATTTAAAAGACATGGGCATCTTTGAGGTTTAAAATGGCAGTAATGTTTTTAATGTGCGAGGACTCTTAAAAGTCATCATCAAACTTGATTAACCTTTTTTTTTTTTTTTTTTTTCAGCTGAAATCGGTGACTACGACCCTGGGAAACATCCAGAGGGCTACAGCTCCAAGTTTCAATTTTTCCCCAAACACTCTGAGAAGTTGGAGCGAAGGATTGCTGAAATCCACAAGACTGAGTTGATGTAAGGTGACCCCTGTGCATGTCCCTTTACAACTGGTGCTTCATTGCCTTTACTGCTGCAGAGTTATTGATTACATGGTGCTGAGCAGTGCTGAACTGATCAAGCACCACAGATTGACTTGTCAACCAATTAGAGTGGACTGGGCCCACGTGGGGAAGTGGGCGTGAAAGGGGAAGGAGCTCTAACAAAGCATCTCAGACAATGAGAGAATACAGCTAGATCAGGGGTACACAGTATATAAAAACTAGAAGCTTTTTTGAACATTCATGACTGTGGACATATTCTAGCAGTCCTCAAAGATGAATGTATGAACGTGGTTAAAGACAAAATAAGGGCTTTACATATATGTAATCTTAAAAAAAGGGTAGTCATCTCCGTCATATCGCCTAATGACATCAGTGTGGGATCCTTTTCAAATAGTTGGAGCACACATTTTCTGATAGTCGAGAAAGCAACAAAGGGAGAGGAGGAAGGAATTTTTCTCAACTTGGGGGGATTTGTACACAAGCCATGGACACAGTTTTGCTTGAAAAGCATTAAAACATGTATTTTGCACAGTATGTGACCTTTAAAGGCAGGGTTGGTCATCTGATTTAGATACACTTTTTGTTGACTGGTTAAAATGATCGTTATTTCCCAATGACAATCAATGCATGATGTGTTCTTAAAAGAGACCAAAAAATAGCCGCTGTCTACAGCAAGAGTACATAAAAAGGTTGGCATCCATCATTTTGGTGCATTACTGACCCATTCGGCTAGTGACAGAGTTCAGTTTGGAGAGGCAGGCTAGGCGGAATACTGAGGAGATGCTACATTCAAATTCATGCTAGTTTTCCAAGATTACCAACCCTGCCTTTAAGGGTATACATGCAACACTCTTGACCTGAAGCTTCATTATAGACTTTTGACAATATTGTGCCTTTACAGGGTGATCACAAGAGCAAGTTTTTAAATTGTATTTTGTCATGATTATTTGAAATCCAAAATATATGGACAAATCAACACCAAATAAATGATCATCAAACGCCATTAAACAATATTTTCCTGCGACGTAAAACACTCAAAACATCCTCTGCGTTTTATGCTCACTCACTGAGGCAATGTAATTTTCATGTACAAGTTCATCACAGTCTATGACGTTGGTTCCAAACCTGGGTCAGGGCACCCCAAGGGGGGCACCAGAGATCTCAGGGGGGCATTAGGCCTTGTTAGCTCTGAGGTTATCAGAATAAGGTTCAATTAAATCAGTGATGACACACACTGCATACTGCATCTGGGCCCATTCAATTTATCAATCAACAGTTAAAATATATATGAATTTTGGACAGAACTACATTGTTGTTTTGTTGGGGATCAGTGTGAGGACTTGACTCGGGAACCAAAGTCTCCAATACAACTAAGTGGAGCTCTGAGGAAAAAGGATTGGGAATTACTTGTCTATGACAACAACACATGCCTGACTATTTAATTAACCATTCTGCAGCATGCTGTAGTCTACAGTATTTGGCAGGCAGGACACCTCTAATAGCTTACCAACTGGAGTGCCCTGCTTCAGGTGAAGCGTGTCCAGAAGTCTGTTCTTGGGCAGACATCAATGATATGGTAAATTTGGGTTCATTCCCAAACTCAAAGAGTCTTGGCTCTGTTTGCTGAACTTGGTTCATTTTTAGTTTTTATCTCATAGGGTCTTTTTCCAAGTTTGTTTTGTCTTAAAGACTTAAGACCTTTAGCTGCTGTCATGCCATGTGCTCCATCATTTAGCCTTTAAAGGGCCAGTTGTCATGGTGAAAACAAAGTTTTGCACCTTCCTGATGACAAGGGTTCTGTGCAGGGCATGTATTTGGATGTCTGAGTCCTAACTCCATCAGCTGTATAGTAACAAAACTAAGCCACTGGAAAGTGAAAGAAGTCCAGTTCTTCAAGTATTCACTTAAAGCTGGATGCCAAAGTCAAATAATCCTCACTAAGTCCCATGTTAAACACTTGGGGTCTCATTTCATACCTCACAAGGTCTCAATTTGAAAACCTTTTTTGACCACAGGAATAAATGTGCTGGGGCATATCAGAAGCCAAGTGGGTTACATATGCCCACTTAGCATGTATTGAGGCAGTTATCTGGGCTGTCTGGGTCTGATTCCATCCTGCAGCCTATTCCTCATTTGTCTTCTCCTGCTCTTGCCCCCTTCGGACTCTATCTACTGTCTGTTCACTATCAGTGAAGGCAAAAATGCCAAAAAATGTATAAAAATACTCTAAGAACTTTAGAATTCATTATAAAAATATGAATATGCTCACAGGAGTTTAAGTGTCATTAGCTGATCTTTTGAGCTGATCTCCCACCTCAGCTTCTTTAATATTTTGTAGATTTTTGTCCAGTGCCGAGGCAGATAGGAGGACAGTGGATAGAGTCGGTAATTTTGCTTTGAGGGTATGGGGAATGGCATATTGTAAAGACGCCATAAGCTAGATTTGAACTTGCACTACCACATTTGAGGGCAAAAGCCGAGGGCACATGGATACAACCACTTCTGTCACTTCTTATTAAGTGTTCTGTTATTAAGACTGTGCATGTTTTGTCATTCAAAAGCTTTGTCTTGTGATTTGTCCCAGACCTTGACCTTGAAAAGTTGCTGGGTGAGATGTACAATCAGCAGAGGCAGCTCTACCTGGTTGTTAATCCTTAAGACTGGTAGTGTCAGCAAAGGCAAGCCCCTTATGGATTATATGTCTCCGGGATGGAGGTGCACTGTTTGTATTTTTGCTCTTGGAGCTGATATGAAATTTTGGTGGAAAGTCAAGTTCAGTTTAGGCTGAGGTGAACAAGGTCATCCATGAGTCACGGGCAGTAGTGTAAGCTTTTAAAAATCTGCCCACTGCAGCTCACAGGGTCCACTGAACGATGAAGCTTCCAGAGAAATGTAAAAACCTTAAAGATGGGCCCAGTATGTCCTCTGTAGGAATGCCACACTCCAGAATTATGAGAACACACAATCAAATATCATATTCAACCTGCAAGCCATAGAAATTTAGACCTATCAGTCCAGAGCTAAAATTGGAATATCTTAACATGTATAGGCTCAGCTGCTTGTTTATGTGGGACCAAGAGTAATAGAAAGTGGAGAGCACCTCCCAGAGTGAGAAATGATGGCTAAATGGGAAGGCAATTTGTGCATGGCTATCCACTCACTTTATGTACTTATGTTCTCTATGTTAACTGAAAGATTTTAGTTATGTGATCAGTATGGAGGGCTTGGGGAGAAAGAGTTAAGCAAGCCCTGACCCCTTGATGGAGCTGCAGCACAGGCTTTTAGTTTTCTCATTACCTCACAAAGATGCATGTTCATGGACCTGTGAGGGATCACCATTATTCTCTTACTGCTGTCCCTTCTGTCCAGAATTAACGTGATACAGATGCGAGCTGCAGTCTGCACATCACCAGTAGAATCAGTGTAGAGTCAGAGAGATGAAAGATTAATCACAGCAGCAGAAACAACTACAACAGAAAGTTTTTTTGACAAACTGCTTAATTTAAGAACACAATCATCAACATCTAAGTCATGTGTGAGAATGTCCAGACACAAACCTGATAGTTAATCCAGCTGATGGACAACATGGTTGACTTTGTCCTTAGATATGTTTGTGTTTTCTTGGTTTCCTACGTTGCATTTTTTGCTTACTATACATAAACTAATGAAGTATTCTTTGATACACTGATTAATAAAATTGAAGCATTGAAGGGAACACTCTCTGCTTTTTCTGGTGCTTTGACTCTGACATCTATCAGCACAGTCTGCAGCAAGTCGTCAGTTAACACGTTAACTCATTACACCCATACACTGAGAGTTCTGATGGTGCATCGAGGAAAATGTTGTACAAAATACATATGCAATGTTAAAATGAAAGATTACACTTTTCATCGCAAAACTACCCGCCTGTGGCATGAACTTGATACTGTATCTTGTAGCTGTGCTTGTATGGCTAACAGGTCTGACTGAACAGATGGAAAAACCTCCCATTGTCAAGTTGTCAACCCTTAATATGCTGCACAATCAAGATAAGGACAACTTTTTTAGATAACTTTGGCTATCATAATAATTACACCAAAATGATGTCTGGTTAGTTTATTAAAAAGTATATGACCATGGAGACAAAACTAGCTGACCCATCTCTTGTTGATCTTTGGCTGCTTCTCATTGGGTGCTACCATTAACAAAACAAGAAAAAAAGAAGTTTGAAGCATCTGACTGGTCAACAGACTTGTCACTACCTTTGAGGCTGAAAAGTGAAAGTCTAATAACAATGGTGCTATGTTTTTAACAGCAGAACTGTGATAAATAATCACTCAACCTCATCTTTATGGCTGGTTTAAAAACTTTCTTTTAAGGATGGCCATATAATCTGTTCTATGTTTCCAGTGATTCAGTAAAAGTCAACAATGCAAGAGTTTACGATCGAGAGTGTCGGTTTCCCATTGAGTTTTGAGGGTTAATTAAAAGTAAAAAGAGCTGAGGTTTCAGTACATTTACCCAGCACTACCACGCCATCCTGGATGAGACATTTCTGATTTTTTTTTTCATAATTTTCAATTATAACATATTCACAGATTTTTTTCAACACTAAAATTTAGTCTGGCAGTTAATATAATGGTCCTTTGCTTTACAATAAACTTGAAATGTATTTTTTTATGTATTTACATAGACTTCAGCACATGAAACGTCTTGTTTCATCCATTCAGCGGGACATCTTTAAACTGGCTGAGCTATTACATGTGAAACTCCAAAGTGTAGAGTCAAGCCTGGAAATCCGTGTCATTTTCGCCATAAGTTTGGCCAGAAATCTAATTTTGTGGAGTTATAATGTGTAATATTTGTTTCATTTACAGCAAAAGTTTGATCAAACTGCCACTTTTTGATGGTAAAATGTCTGTGTTTTTACTCTTTCTCCTTGTCTGTCTCACTTACACGTCACATTCACACAACTTATAAAACCCATGTGGCAAGAGATTTGGTGCTGCACTGCCCTCTATTGCAGGTCTTAAATAATTGCATACATCTCGTCATGGTGAGTCCTCTGCAGAGGGAAAAATTCCTCTGCTTTTATGAATTAGCTCCTTGCGTTATTTGTCAAGATAAGAGAAAGTGGAGCAGATATAATAGAGGGGAATCAGAGTGGAACAGCTGTTTGACTACACATCAGTTCTTGTAAGGAAGCATAACAACAGACCTTGATTTCTTTAAGAAAGCACACAGGCACCAAATCCTGCTGTGAAAATAAAATCATGCTAGTCTTTAACCAGGATACAAGGGATCAGCAAGGTCAATGAAGGCACCTCTGCAACAACCATATCAAACATATCAGATTAAGAAACATTTCTCAGCAGATAAACGTTCTCTGTTTGTCAGTTTTTATTTTATTTGCAGTAACAAAACAGATGGGCTGTTTACAAAAGTCCACACTGCAGAAGAGCCTTTGGGTTTCAGAACCAACAGGCCATATGCTCCATGATTCTGATATCAAGGCCCAAAACTGCAGTGCTACACCAACACACAAACTGTTTGACTTAATAACTCATGTATAAAACTAGCACAAACTTTTCTCAAACTAACATCCTTTGACTAACAGATGATTCTGATTTCAGCCAGTAACTTATTTTTTGTTCTTCCAGAGGTCAGACTCCTGAAACGTCAGAGCTCAACTTCCTCCAGAGGGCTCAGATGTTAGAGACGTACGGAGTGGACCCTCATCCATGCAAGGTGGTCCCAAAATTTTGGACTTTTGTCTGTTTACAGCATTATGAGCTGTTTTCACAGTCAGTCATATTGTATGTAGCTGAGCAAATGTGTGTCATGAGGGTGTCATTATGTAACCCTAACATGGACAGACATGTATACACATTTTGGAAATTTGATTTAGTGATATTTTCTGTATCTTGGCTAAAAAAATCTAATTAATTTTCAGAAATATGACATTTATTTAAAAATGTACACTTTATATTCCTCAATATATGTTGCCCTTTTAGAATATGTATTTCTAAATGCTCACCCTGCTGCACCAAGTTTTAAACATTTAAAAACAACTAATTATGTATTTTATTTATTTTTTGCATGAAAGTTTAAAAAGTAAAAAAAAAAAAAAAAGAAAAGAACAATTCTTAATTTTTAACCCAAATATTTTCCTAATATATACTACTATCTTTGTTGTGAGCCTATGGGGTCATTTAGCAAAATTATTTATTAGTGATAATACAAACCCCAATTACAAAGAAGCTGGGATGTTGTTGTTGTTGTTGTTGAATACAATGATTTGCTGATCCATTTCAATTAATATTCAAAAACTCTACAAAGACAAGATATTGGGACGGGGCAACAAAAATGGTTCTGAGAAAAAAAAAGAATGGGAACCACTGCTCTAGGATACAAACATTTATGATTAGAAAAGCTGTGATAAGTAAACTTAGACTTATTCAATAGTCCTTAAAATATTTTCACACAAAATCACCTCCAAACTTTTATAAAGATGTAAAAAACAACAATACAAAGTTCATAGTCAGTGTGTCTCTCAGTAAATGATGCCATTTTCATCCTGCCATGATGAAGGTCTAGATGACTGAGAAATGTTGGCATGACTGGAAGTCTGTAACCCTGATGAAATAAAGGCTTTTTACTCAAACCCTCTAAATTACTCAGACCTTTTCAATGGCTGCCATTTTGGGCTTGGTACAAATGACTTGTCCCTTTTCAAATGATGGCAGAAAGTTACATGTATGAGCACGGGCAGCACATCCATCTTTAGTGTTTCTCATAACACAAGTATACCCACTTAAAGCCCCACTACCCACTGTCTGTTAAATGTTTGTATATATCAGGATACAGACACCATATGTATCCTGAGGTTAAGGTGGCAACATGAGGACACCTACATGTCAGTGAGCAGCTCTGTCAATGGACTGATTATGTTTTTTTTTTTACTGTCTTTGCCAAACTTCTGTCTGCTGTTTGGTGTTAACGTATGAATGATCTGGGTAGACTCGAAACCAAATTGCCCTTATTTTGTAAGTAGAGTTGTCTAAATCTGAACCTGAATCTGAATTTGATTTTTTTTTTTTACATTAAAACGTATTAAATCACAGTGGAAGATTTACAGAAATAAAGCTCACTTTTTAAATTAAGAAAAAATATGTTTTCCATATTTTAGGATGTGTCTGGGAATCCAGCTTTTCTGGCATTTACTCCTTTTGGATTCACTGTGCTGCAGGGAAACAGGAGGATACATTTTCTCAAATGGTGAGTACAGACCTGCAGGTAGAACTGCAGGAAAGATTATACTGACAAACAGTTTAACAAACATGAATCAACTACTGCAACACATGTAAATGCAGCTTTGGGAAAAGTAATATGGCTTGTTTGTTTGTTCGTTTGTTTTTTAATCAGCATCCTTTCATGGATTTAATTTCTGTGTTAAATCCCAGGACAGGAACACCTATATCTATCAATGTGATCAACAGAAAGATTGATAAAGACAGTTATCTGACAGAGAAGTGCTGTTTGACTTTGTGCCACAAGTACCAATATGTCACCCAAAGGCACTGTGTTAGACAAGTGACGACAAGTACAAAGAATAAGTGTTTACCAAGTTTAGGGTTCTTTGCACCAAATATTGATTAATAAAACCCTATAAAGTTAGAACATTAGCGCGACACTGTTAAGAACAGGTCTTCTAAACCAGTTATTTACAGAAAGAGAATAATAATGATTATTATTGTGATCATTAGGGAAAAGATCATTAGGGATATGCCAGGATAATGATTTTACTCAGTCAGAATTCCTAAAACCATAAAGGTGGAGAATAACATATATTTGCAGTGCTCTCTTGTTTATATTTCTGGAGTTGTTTAAGCCCATATTGGATAAAAAAAAAAAACTTCCTCTTTAAATGCCAGTGTGTTAAGAAAAAGCCTACAAAAGTCAACCTACTTCATTTCAGAAACAATGAATTCATGTAGCAGACAGGAAGAATACAATGTTCAATATTCTAGTTTGATTTTTATGAACCTGACAGTTTAATCTTACTTTTTAAATAACAGATGAGCTTATAAAATATTTCCAAGTTACCAGAAAGGGAAGGAAGACACCTCTTGAACTTTTCCAGAGTTGTTCCAAAGTGGGACAACTCTGGAAAAATTGCTGACCATGTACTTCTCTTTATGACCACAGTGTACCCATCTCTGATAGTTGCTTTCTGCAGGATGACCAATTTAGATAGGATTAAAACCATGTTTATATTTTTAAGGGTTTTTTTAATATTACTGTTGTTAATGACTTCTGTTTGTCCACCTGCGAACTCTGAAGGGCCACTCACAGTTTGGGAAGCACTGCTCTGTATGATATCTAATAAGCAGCTGGTATACTTCTTAATAGCATGGTGACAAGCTACTGGGTGAGAAATGTGACCATAAAGAAAAGTGTAAATGAAGTACTTATTAACCCCTAAATATGTAACCATGCAGTGCAGATGGACCTGCCTGTTTCAATCTCTGTACTCAGACAGATCCATCTTGCCAAGCTCCAATCTACAATGATTGTGAGCAGCCCAAAGCAGCACAGTCCAATCAGCGTCCTTCAGAGCAGGACGAGGTGGGAGCTACAAGCAAGGTGACAGCAGGACCTGGCTGCTTGTGCAGAGATTAGCATAGATGCTAACAGCTTCTGTAGCAGTTCGATCACACCTGGGCTGTTTTCCTTTGTTAAATAAAAAACAAATGTCAACAGTAAAAACTTCTCTATAGAAAGGATATTTCTGCTCCACTTCCAACATGCTTTGCTGAGAGTTTGTGTTAAGAAGTGGCTTACATTCGGTCCTTCAGGCCCCAGCAGTAGCACCCACCAACTACATTATCTGATTGGCACATAATGAATGGAGCGATGCCTGCGACCTAGTTCAGGCAGACAACTCGAGCTGCTCAGCTATGCATATGTCACATGTCTCACTCCTCTCAACCATCCTCCAATCACACTCTTCACCTCTCAATTTGGCGGTATATTTAAACTGGGAGTTTTCCCATCTCTCCCTCTGCCCCGCAACGACTCTGCTGCCCTACACTGACTTGCTGCGTGTTCTTTCACCCCCACCGCCACCCCAGCATCCACCTGCAGGCTCCGGGGGTGTTCTGTATGTTTTGCTCATCACTCCTTCATGCCTTCATGTAAACCTTTCTGCAGGGAGTGATGAAACCAGAGCCTGGGCACCAAACCTATAACATGTATTTGCAGCTACAATAAAACAATTTAAACGTGAGTTGACTGACTGTAATGTGATTGATAGAATGATCGTCCAATCACCTGCCAGATATGCTTTTGAAAGCTTCTGCCCTCCCTTAACACTTTCTATGGCTCTTTCCCAGATGGACCAGTGAAATATATGTTGAACAGTCCATCTGGTGTGCCAGTCTACTAATTATGTGCAAATAGCCTGAACATTACATACTGGTGAACAATTTGGATGCAATTAATTTTTACAAATGATCAATGTGAGGGATGCAAACAGTTGTCTTGAGAGAAAATATGTTATTAAATATCCTGAGATCTGAGATCCAAGCACAAACACAGATTCTGTGTACAGTGGGAGCGAGCTGTTTCTTTATCTGAATATTTACAGAAATTTATAGCAAAAAAAAGCAAAAATACAAGAGAACATATGCGACCTTTTGGAGACACAGCCGAGTCGACCTACTGTGATCCATACACAGTCTGACTTGTTTGTTTGTGGTTGTGCTTTTGTCAAACCTTTTTGCCTTCCTCTGACTGCAATCATCCTGTGCTCCAACAAAGAAATGAAATAATGTTAGTGGAGTTATTAATTTGCCTCCGGCTTCAATGAATTTTTAACCACTGTAATCCATTTCTGTCTGCTCCTCTCCCCTTTGGTCTCATTGCACTCCCCAACTTTGTCTCCTGGTTCCTTATGTCATCATCTTCCTCTTTGTTTGTGCTTTGTTCTGTCTGTGTCTACAAATACAGGGATGAGGTGACCAAGCTGAAGTTTGAAGCAAAGACATTCCATATATATGCAAATCAAAAGGAGGTAAGTGAATGCATCATTAAAATGTTCACTCTCCTCTCTTTGGAGCTCAGGAAGTTAAATGAGGTTATCCTTGTTTTATGCATGGAGACTCAGCCTCTTTATGGGCAGTGTGATCTTCTCTTAATAGTGAAGCAAATGTGAAATGATTAGATAAAAATGAGGGTAGGTAAGGAAAAGAAGGCTAAGGAAAGCCAAGGCTCGATCGAGGCACAGTTCTCAGTAAATCTCAGAGAAAAGATTGAGCATTCACTTTAAACACATTCATAAAATTCATTATTTAAAAAGGAATCTGGTTGTATTTTGATTTATAATCACTTGGCTTATTACAGGATAGGAAGATCATACTGACATACTTTGCACCGACGCCTGAGGCCTGCAAGCACCTGTGGAAATGTGGTGTTGAGAATCAGGCCTTTTACAAGTAAGTCATAAAATCTGAGACAGAAACGTCTCTTTATTTACAACATTTCAGTGATTGCAGTATTAATGTTTCTTTCTTGTTTATAGGTTAGAAAAGTCTAGTCAAGTCCGCACTGTGTCCAGTAGTAATCTCTTCTTCAAGGGTAGTCGTTTCAGATACAGGTAGGCTTCTCACGTTACAAAATTTGTTGGAGAAATTAAGGTTGTAACTGTAAATAACATCCCTACATACAAAGAAAAGCCTTTAATAAAAACAAAAAAATGTGTTCTTGAAGTACAAATCACATGCTGATTATTTTACTTTCTCTGATTTCTCAGTGGAAAGGTTGCAAAAGAAGTAATGGAACAAAGTGCCAAAATTAAAAGAGACCCCCCTGAGATACACAGGTCAGAATCATACACATCCTCTATACAGAAATGTGGGTTATCTGTTGTGTAATGGTCATTCATTTGTGTGCGTTTGTGCGTTTGTTCAGGGCTGGCATGGTGCCAAGTAGGAGCTGTCCATCCATCACCCACGGCCCCCGTTTGACCAGTGTGCCCCGGACCAGACGGAGAGCTGTGCATATCTCCATCATGGAGGGTAAGAGACTCACTGCAGTTCAGACAGTGTTTGAAGATAACATTGGTAGAGGGTTTGAGGCCGAAGTTTTCATGCCCTCTCTTCACCCTCCCAACTCCACGGGGTTGCCGGCGCCCCCCAGGCAGTCAACCTCAATATCTTTGTAACAGTACAATCTTAATGGTGATATTTGTGTTTGGAAACACACTGTGTTGTCAATCTATGGAGGACTTCAGGTCAATTATCTCATTCATTCATACATTTTCTATACCGACTATCCCTTTAGGGGTTGCGGGGGGGCTGGAGCCTATCCCAGCTGTCATTGGGCGAGAGGCGGGGTACACCCTGAACCGGTCGCCAGTCGATTGCAGGGCCTCAATTATCTCATGTCATATTTTTTTCAGTCCAGCCATAATGTGCAGTTTTTCTTCTAAATTTGTGTATTTTTGAATCTACAGCTGTAAATCAGAAATTAATGATTTTTTTAATCTCATTTTTTTTTTTTATTAATAAAGTTGTAGTGTTTCTATTAGACATACACTTTGACCCTTAGGGAAGAGACAACTTCTTGTCAGACTACTGACCAATAAAATTAGCCTGGTCTCTTCTTTGCTTGTATTTGAGACAGAAGCGTCCAGTTAGGAGCAGCCAAAGGCCATGAATTTAGTTATCTTTTAGTCTTCAAAAGTATAAAAAAAAAGAAATGTGAGGAATGTGATATGGCCCTCTGTAACATTTGGGACCTAAACTGCTTCAAGTGTGGCACAAGTAATTATGTAGAGCAAAATATTGTATGGAGGAGTGATTATAAATATGTAAATAATTGTTGCTGTAGGTTTCTTTGCATACTTAATCTTTTTCTCATTATAGCCTAGTCTTGACAGAACCTTTTTCTGATGTAAAAAGGCTTGTTTATCACAGATCTTTATGTGATTTGTTTTTTGTTATGTGAGATTCAAATTCCACGTTGATTTTTTGTTTTGTCTCTATAGGAAAACAGCTTTTATATGTTGATTTTAGGTCATTACATCATAAATATTCTGATAGCTCTGGTTTTCCTGAAAAAGAAGATATCTTAAACTTGATTCTGCCTGAAAGGGTTGAAATTGTCCAGACTTTTTTACAATAACTTCCAGTCATAATAAAAAAAAAACAGAAATTAGCTTGACTTACATGGGTTTACAGCCAGTTTGGGTGAGTAAAGCTGAGCTGCCCTGTCTCTGTATTAAACATGTCTTTAAACCCAATATGAAACTTTTCGTATTTGACTTCCATGCTTGAACTATTCTCAGACTTCTTACATTCATATTGTGAACAGCAGCTTTAGGGAAACACTAATGGAGAAGCTAATTGGGAAACTGGAATATTAAAGCAGCAGCTAATGACTATCGGCCCGAAAAACAATAAAGTTTTATAATTACACTATACTGTAATTCATGAGCACATTACAAGGACTCAACCCCGGCACAATGCATTCCTCTAATAAGAAATGAAGAAGTAAAGCGCACACAAAATGTAAACAGCACACAGACACTGGGCAGACTTGTAGCCAATTCGCCTGCAATAAACATAGTCGCTCTTCAGGGTTCATTTAAGGGAACAAATCAAATCACTTCAAAATCAGAAAAATAGAGGGCTTATAAAAGTAAAAGAAAAGCAGTTCAACTTCCAGTTTATAATCATGAGTCAGCCTGATGATTTCTAAATATAGATTTATCCATGAGTTTAATTCAGGAGAAAAAAAAGTAGTGATATATAACAGACAGGGTGTGTGTAGCAGCTGCCTCTGCTTTGAATAATTATTTCAAATGTCTGTTGACTTTTATTTTGTATGTTTTGACATAACTTCTACTGTTGTTGGCTTAGACATGATCTGTCTTACTTCTCCTGTCACTTATGTCAACTGCAGATGGAAATAGGGACACTAAATCTGATGCAACTATCTTTGAATTTGTATAGATGATCAATGTAATTATTAATCAGTCTCACTACCAAATAAATTATGGTTGTCCTTGGACCGCCTACTACATACTGCCATTGCACGAAATATTGTTTTACAGTGCTAGGCAGGATGATGTTATTTTACAGTATGCTAGACCTGACAGAGGTGATCCTTCTTGTTCTTCTTTTCTTTGTTTTCTGGTGTGTGACAACCAGAGCTTACAGTGCATCATTGCAACCTGGATGTGCTGGAGCGTGGGTCAGTGCTACTACACAAATAATATATTTAAAGCCTCCAGTCTCATTTAAAAAATGTGAACAAAAAAATCTCACAAGACTTTTATTTGGATCATCATTTTCACAGCTTAATATTTATCTTGAGATATGTAATGTGTATATAACAGCTTGAAAATGTTGATTTACAAAGGAGCGGTCTGCATAGAGACGAGATTAGGGGTGTCTGCAAAAGTACTTTATTGTATTGGCATTTGACCATCTGGAACCAGAATTTTGAAAGCCAAAAAACACAGATTTTTGAAACTGGGTTCCAGAGTGAATAAACCTAAAAACACCGCCCTTGTGTTTCTGTGTTTACAACAAATATGTTTATCTCATAGCCCCACCTCTCTCTTAAACTTAGTGCGCTGTGATGTCATCAACATTGTGTGGGAAATATCTGTCAGGTGCCTTGTATACTGCACCTAAAAAGTATTTTGCTGTATTTTGACTGGCAGCACTCCCAGTCAACATTCTCCTGCACTTTGGTAGTCTTCCTTCCTCTTGTGTTTGTTTCATATGCTCCATGTCTTCTTCTTTGATTTTTGGAGTATGTGTGTAGCAGCGTTACAGCGGCACTTACATGCCTGGCACATATACTTTATGTTTTCAGTGTTTTCATGCTGACCGACACATTTCTGGAAACTTTTTAAAATGAAATAGATTGTTTTTGTCTTTGTGTGAACAGAGCTTGAGACTTGATTCAAATGACGATTCTATAACCGATCAGATGCTAATGCTAACAACGCTAATGCTGTTGCAGTGTTATATGCTGTCACTGTTCGCCACTTCAAACTCTGATCTGTTGGTGCTTTCCATTGGGGAAAACAGTATACAACATAGACCAGTCTAATGCATACTGCTAATTTGTTTCCTCTTCCTGCCTCCTCAACCCTCTAACAACTTATAAACCTTTAGCTAGTGTTGCCACTGTGAGAAATCTAGCACTCACTTGACCAGTCTGGCATATTCCTATTAATCTTTAAGCATAGTTTGTCTCATACTATAAAGTACATTATGGCTACGCGTTGTTAGTGTTGTCATTTGATGTGACTACAGATACTGTATGATGGTGTTAGTCTATCATCTTAATTTCTTTTGATATTTGTTTCTTTTGGATGTGTAGCACACAACCTCACACTCTCTCACTCAGAGCCCATCAGCCTGTGGCCTCAGACATTATTATGACATGAGAAAGTCAGCTGTGTTTATAAAGGCCAGTTAATGCCCCCTCCATCTTCTGACAGCCCATTAACCTTTAGCCAGCACTGCCACTGTGAGCAATTTAGCTCTCCCTTGACCAGCCTGGCATATTTTTAATAAACTTATAGCATGCTATTTTGTTGAGCTAGCCCCTCTCTTGTCTCTGACTCAGAGAGCATGCTCTGACATTGATCCCCCACTGTAGTAACAGAGAAACAACCTCCCTGTGTTTTGTCCTGTCGCTCTGTCTGTGCTGGCATTTCCACTGGTAATAATATCTCTGGCTGAAAATAGCTGCCGCTGTCAGGGCCATGGCATGTGTGTCACTGATGACAGCAGGGTGGGAAGAGGTGAACTGTGGCACAAGTGGACCACATTCCTGTGACTTGTCTTTCACTCTGCGTCTCTTTCTCTGTTCATCTTTCTCTGTGTCCCTGCCTGTGCAGAGGCTCCATAACTCGAGCAAGCCAGCGGCAGGCAGAGACAAAGAGAGACAGCAGTCAGATAGAGGAGGAAACGTTTGAATTAGACAAAAAGACAAACGAAAAGAGGGTCCTAGGGCAAAGTCAGTTAAAGAGGGGTGTTTTGATCCTTAACTATGGTGAAGTGCCTGATCAAGATCAAGACCAAGGTGAACGTTCACTTGCGAATGATCAATCATTGCTACAGAGATGTGAACATACGTGTACTATCTCTGGGACCCCGGCTCTTGGGGAAGGCTCTTGGGGTCCTACCGCTCTTCCCTGCCCTCTCTGGAAGGTCTTCCACTTCAGGTTCTGGTTCTGGGTCTGGACAGAGCTCCAGGGCCCCCTCCAGGCTAGCTGTCCCTACCCAGCTCTATGGGTGCAGCCAACCATCCCACAGTGCAGGTAAAGAAACAATAGTGGTTTTGTTTTGAAGGGTTTTGGACTAATGCCTTTTTGTCATTCTAGGATGCTTTTGGGCCATTAAGGTGGGTGCTGGAATTTAAGAGAGGGGGCAGAAAATCTTGAAGTAGGACAGACTTGAATTTATATCTCATAGAAAGATTTAGTTTGAGAATTACATTTTGGCAAAGTACAACATAGTGATGTTCAAGTCTAAGTGTATTCAGTTTCAACTTTCCAGAAGGGTATCAAATAGCAGTTCACAGAGGATGTTGTGCTTATATTAGGTTTGCTCTTGGGTCAGAGTTCCACTTGAAAGTTTTTTTTTTGACATAGATGACATTACAAAGGACTGGATTTGTAGTAATGTCAAATATCACAGCAGGGTGGCCATTTTAAACAATTCGTTCTCCCACATAAGAATAATGGATTTTAGTTCTGTTTTTAGAAAAACACAGGGTATCTAAAAGTTCTCAAATAGACAAGGCAGACAGTCAGAGGATAAACATACTTCCTTTAAATCCCATCTTTGAAGTCCTTAAAGGGGAAGTCCCGATTTTTGAAACGGGGTTGCTTGAGGTCATATGTCACTAGTAAATATAATTGGCAGTAAAGCAACTGTTAAGCTCTGACCCTGTGGAGCACTAAAAGG
Organism: Cetoscarus ocellatus; assembly: GCA_037902135.1. Taxonomy (NCBI): domain Eukaryota; kingdom Metazoa; phylum Chordata; class Actinopteri; order Labriformes; family Labridae; genus Cetoscarus; species Cetoscarus ocellatus. The sequence continues at coordinate 847,558 of JBAMNC010000394.1, read as the reverse complement.
TACATAATAGTCATTGGTGCCACTGAAAGCCTCGTAATTATCCAACTTTTAGGGTTTAACTACAGGAAATACTACATTGGTGCGACTAGACACTACAGTACGATTCTTCACAGTATTTCATTTTTCCTCTACAAACACTCTGTTTTGAACTGTTTCATGATTTAGCGTATGGGCTACGCATCCTTCCTGAATTTATTCTGCAAACAGAATAAATGGGCCGTGGGCCTAACTTTGGCTTGTTGTTTTGAATGACGACATCAGGATTCCCCCCTCTGCAAAGGCAGAACATCATGTTTGCAGTGCCCATTTTACCCATCAGGATGAGAAACACAGGGGATTTTTAGAGGAAAAATGAAACCCTGTCAAGAATCATACTGTAGCGTTTAGTTAAGCCAACTTTTTTTTTATGTAGTTTTACCCCAAAAGTAGAGTATTTACAAGGCTTTTGGTGTCACCATTGCTTTCTATGTATGTGCTAGCGTCCAGGAGATCTACCATTCACATCCATCAACTCTCACTTTCACGCAGCGATGGTTCTGAGTTTCAATGCTGTCCATCAGTACTAGCTAACACATCCACACCCTTCACACCCATTTACATACCACTGATGCAGTGGGAACAACTTGGGGTTAAGTTTCTTGCCCAACAACACACTGACATGTGATAGACAGAGCTGGGCTCAAACTTGCAACCTTCCAGTTGTTGGTGGATTGCACTGCCAATCTGAGCCACAGACGCCCTAATATGGTGGTACCGAGCATGTGAATACAAGAATGTTTTTTTTAACATTAGCAATTGTGAACATACTCAAGAAGTCATAGAAATCCTATATATGAACCTGAGTTAATGTAAAATATGGGCTTTTTAACTGTGCAAAAATAGAGAAGAAACTGCAAGCCTACAACAGTGGATGTTTATCCAATTATCTTTTGAGATTTTCTTTCCTTTTTTTAAATGGTTTTGTCCTCTCCAAACAGTGTCCAGGTGGGGATGTTGCCCATATGGACTTGTGAAATATGTCCTATGAATAATAGTTTGTCCTGTCTGTCAGGTTATACCAACTTGTTGATCTATATTTTAACTCTCACCTTTGGTTATATTCTTTGGTGGCTCAAAGAATGAAAATGCAGTTGCCAGTGACTGACATTAAGTGTTCTCTGAAAGGATGCCTGAATCAGTCTTGGGAGCCTTGAGAAGGGCTGCTGCTCCTGCGGTAATCTGATCTAACCCAGATCCCACTGAAGGGATAATATCAAATCATCATGTAATGGTCATGTTTTACACCCTCAGTGATAAATATTTTCTTACTGTGTGCTATTCTCTTTTTTCAGGTCTAGAGTCCCTTCGAGACAGCGCCCACTCTACACCTGTTCGCTCCGTTTCCCATGGTGACTCCTTCATGTCCTCAAGAGGCCAGCTGGTTGACGGCAGTGAGCCAAGCACGTCGGCAGTCATCTCTGACGAGGCCTACAGCCCCTCAGACAGTGTGCTGCCTACACCTGTGGCAGAACATGGGATGGAGATGCCCTCTGCCCGTCATCTAAATGGCGCCCCCTGCAGCATTGATGAGGAGAAGGATTCTGAGGCAGGGACATCTAAGGAAGGACAAGGGGGAGAGTTCACCACAGGGAAGAGAGCTCGGCACATGGGAAGGGGCAAGGCTTCTTCACAGAGTGACGTGGAGGAGCTGAACAAGTTCATCCTAAGTGTGTTGCGTCTGTTTCTGGTCACCATTGGACTGCTGTTTGCCCTGCTGCTGCTCCTCATCATGCTCACTGAGTCAGACCTGGACATTGCCTTCTTGAGAGACATCCGCAAGACTCCTGAATTTCAGCAGTTTCATTTTGAATACTTCTGCCCTCTGCGGCGCTGGTTCGCCTGTAAACTACGGTGGATGGGAGGTTTCCTTATCAGCAATTAAGGCAGAAATACAGAAACTGAGAGACACAACATAGGCCCCTGTTAATGGAGATGGGACACACGGGGGGAAGTAAATAAAGAATCGAAACCTTTGTCCTGATAACAAATCAGCTTCTCCCAGGATGGATATCCTGTCACAAGCCAAGGACTATCCCTTGATAAAACTTGTGTAATATGTTTCACTCTGACAGGGAGGACAGACATCACATTTTTCTTTGGAAATTCAGGTCATTTCAAGGCATTTTATTTTTACACAAAATCACAAAAATTGTTAATTTCAAACACTCAAAGGGAAAGAAAAGTCAGAGAGACTTTGCTTATTTAACTACAGACAATAGTTGCCTTTATTTTTGTATTAATGAATATGTTGTAACCATTTCTAAAAGCAGAGGGACCTGATGTGTTGGGGTGTGCATTGTGTGACTTGAGAGTCTCAGTAAAGTTGCGAGAGTAAGAGGGCCAGTCGAGCTCATCTCACCTTCATTTTTGAAAGCCAACATCTGTACTCAGTATTTTATTTTAAAGTAGTATTATGGCTGCTGCTATGAGATCAGAATCTGCTGTTTGAGTTGTGTGAGTACCTGGAGGTCAGAGGAAGTGTGTAAAGGAACATTTTTAAAGTTCCTGTGACGAGTAATGTTGAACTTGGCCTCCCTGTGGACACAGCAGTGCTTCTTAGCTCATTGCTGTTTATTTACCTTGACCAAGGAGGTTGTGTTTTTGCCTGCATTTGACTGTTTGTTTGTTTGTTTGTTTGTTAGCAAGATTGCACAAAACTACTGGGCAGATTTTGCTGAAATTATCAGGAGATGTTGGTTATGGGCCAGCCAAGATTTTGGTGGTGATCCAGATAACTGCCATTAGCGGATGATCATTTTGGCTCAATAATTGTCAAAGTAACGATGATATCAACATGATTTCAAGTGATAGGGGCAGGTTTTCAGGGTCAATTAATCATATTATGAGGTTAACTTCATCATGGAACTACTGCTTATAGGTGTGACAGCAACATGTGAGCTACATTGGCAGAGGTTTGCGCTCTTCAAGGGCCGTCTAGTGTCCTATAATCTAGTACGGTTTTTTTTACTGCTCCGGCAAACTTTGACTGTCAAATGCATCCCTCAGTGTTAATCTTTACCACAGAAAATGGAAACAAAGGCTGTTTCTGCTTTTATCAGTTTGACACCTAAAGCGTGGCTGCAGATTAAATTAGGCTAGATGTAAGATGCCCATCAACAATGTGCCCATGCCACCATTATCATCCAATGCACCAATAAAGCATTTTATTTGAAGTTTGGGACAAATAGAGAGGATAAGAGAAAGTTATGAAGGTGGTATGTTTACTGACTTAATAACATAGAAGCCAAATAATGCTGATAGCTACAATCAACTTGTGTGTAAAGAAATGTCATCACTTTGCTGTAGGTACTTTTACAGTAGCTTTTGAGATGATAGGTCTATGTGAGCTAGCACTGTTGTGATAATCAAGTGTTTGGTTTGACCTTTGACCCCTGCTTTATGTATGAGGAGTTTAACTTGATGTGCAATATTGTTCATATTAAAAAGCCAGGATCTTTTTCACTAATAGGAAATTCACCTTGTTTTACCTTATAAGGGTGCAGAAATCTTTATTAGTAGTAAACAAAGTTTTAGTTCAAGATTCATGAAAACTGAGAGTTAATATTTTGTTTTATCCTGGCATCATCACATTTATGCATTAATGCAGAAACCTTACATGTGTCAGTCATGTCTATTTTGTACAAGCTATCGATTCATTACTAATTATATCGTCACAGTGACTCTGATTGCACTCAAAAATTTGTTTTCCACAGCAGACATAATGTTCAGCCCTGCTTATAAGAGAGCTAAGTAATGTCTAGTCTTGCCTCTGTGATCTGCTTCATTACACCTACCAAAGAATCTTCTGATTTCAGAGGTTTGTATATGTTTGCCTCAACAGACAGAAACTTCAGATAGTCAACTGTCCTTCTCCAGCCTTACTATTTTAGATAAACATGAAATCTAAAGTATATCTATATAATAGATGCCCTGAAGTGAATGATGTACATATTAGGACACCAACGGGTCATAACAATGTACCCATGCCAAGATGTCAGACCTCAGAAGCATCAGGTGTCGGGGAAATCTCCTTCATAAGCCAAACCACAGATGACAAGTTTTCAGAAATGAAGGCATCAGGCAAAAAGTTCGGAGAACATATACACTCAGTAACAAAGGTCCATAGGGTAAGAATAGTTAGACAGAAAGTCATCAGGCAAAAGAATCTAAAATGATGGCATCAGACAAAAAAAGAGTCTGAAAGAAAGACATCAGACAATAATGAATCAGAAGGAAAACATCAGAAGAAAGGGATCAGAGAGAAAGGAATCCAATAAAAAGGTGTCACAAAGAAAGGCAATGGATAAAAATTGACAAAAAGAAGGGCATTGGACAAAAAGGGGTCAGAAAGGAAGGCATCTGAAAAAAACAATCAGAAAAAAAGGCCACACGATAAAACAAGATTCAGAAATAAGGCATCAAAATCAAAGATGAGTCACAAAGAAAGGCATCCAGTATTAAAAAGGAATAAGAAGGAAAAGCATTCAACAGAACAGTGTAAAAGAGACAGGCATCGGAGAAAAATAAATCAGAATTAGACGCGTTGAAAAAAAGGGAGACAAATAGGAAGGTATTGGAACAAGGGAGATAAAGAGGAAAGCAACAGAGAAAAGATTCATAAAAAGGCATCAGAAAAACAAATGTGGATAAGAGGGCATCCAGAACAAGGGAGCAGGAAAAATGGAGGAATTAGAAAACAAAGAGTGAGAAATAAAGAAAGCCAAAAAAAGGAATCAGACACTAAGGTGTCAGAGAAATAATCCCTAATAAAGGAGTCAGAGAGGAAGGACTTTGAGAAGGTCTTCTGACTCCCCAGATTCCTTTCTGACCCTTTTTCTGAGGATTTTTTCCTCTGATGCCTTTTTCTAAGGCCTATTTGATGTCTTTATTCCTGAGGACTTTTCACCAAAGTTGGACTCTTGCTGAGTTTTTCTAGAGACTTGATGCTATTTTACCTGTGTTCTGACACCTGACTCGATGGCCTGAGGATGTCCTTCTAGAAGTGTCTTTGCACCCCAGAGCTTCTACAGCTTTACCATACCAGTTAGTTTATGACTGTTGGTCCTTTGTACAAGCCTACAAGTAGCTGACCTGTTTGTGCTGATGTTGTTTGCCAATTGTCATTGTTGGCTGATCAAAACATCCAATGTGTGTGTTGATGCAAAATGTGGAGTGTTTGAGCAAAGTGATTGGCTGAGTCAGGATAAGCAGCCCAAAGGCAGTCTTGGAAGTTCCTTTCTCACTATTTCTTTATTTTTTGTTGTTGAATAAGCAAAACCCTAAAAGAGCACTTTGAGAATCCATGTATAGCGTATCTTCTTGGCTTTAGATCATTTCATGCTGTGCTAGCAACTTTGAAAGAAGAAAATACTCCCATATGTGGCCACTGCTTCCAAGCTTCAATGACCTTGACTCAGGTGGTGCCTGGAGGGATTTGATTTATGTGACAGATGAAAAATAATTGTGTATGAAAAAGTCAAGTGAATGCAAAATTTAGTTTATACTTCCCATAATTTGTATTTTATAACAGTTAATATGTATTGAGAATTACCATAATTTGAGCAATAAATACTACATATCTTAAATGGGTTTGAAAAGCCTTAAATAGGCAAACTAATGTTTTACAAAGGGTCTTTTGAATCCTTAAATCTGCAAATACAAAAAAGTTGCATGTGTAAAAGTTGGAGTGCCTGAGATTATCAGATGCTTTTCTACAGGATCAAATTGTCAAACCAACATAGTAGTTTTAATCCTTTTTTATTTTTTTTCCTTATCTTGATCGGCTGTTTTGCCAAGTTTTAGAAAACTGGAAGATGCTAATTTCATGTTTGTGTAAATGAAAGTAAAAGACAGAGGAGACATTTTCGTTTCAGGGTTTTAAGTTTCAACAAGGTGCAAGATGTTTTGTTTATCTTTCTAGAACAGAAGTAGCAAACTCGACTACCTAACTTTTTCTTTGGCAGTGCAGCTCAACCTTTTTATTGCTTGATGTTTGGAACAGAAAGGTGCTTCAGGGGGGTGACAACTCTGTCAACAGGACACTCTTGTTTTCTTTTTACTGACTCGTGTAATCAGGAATACAGCTTGGGTGTGTACGCGTCCTTCCTGTATTATGGTCTCTGTAAGCATGTGTTCTGCATTTATTACCTCCAAACAAGATCTGCTTATTTCCAATCACTGACTGAAGGCTGGTGTAATCTATTTATGAATAAATATAATCTATTCTTGACATCTGGCAGCCAGTGTGGCTACAAGTGTTGATCTTGAATAGAAAAGTAGAACCATGAACCATGTTTGCCCTTATGCTACCACCCAACAACATGAGAAAAATCACTCCTCTTCCTCTGTTGCTTCCTCCTTCTTTCAGAAAATGTGTTGAAATTTCCCCAAAGTGTTCAGCGAGCAGGCAGCTGTTTGTGCAGCCACAGCAAACATTAGAGCACAGCACCTTAAAGCCCAAAGCCACATCCACTTCTGTGGAGTACGGCCGGGAATCACATAATAGCTCATGATAGCATATGTTTTGCTAAACATGCTTTAAATATTTAATAATCTCACAACTTCATAGCGATACCGGTGTAATTTATATGCTGCCAGAATGTTACATGATATATCACAATGTGTAAATACCAGAGGAAAGTGAAATAGGCTCCCTAGAGGTTAATTATAGACTTTACTTTAAGTAATTACTCAGCAATTTGTGCGATTTGTCAAGAAATGGACAAAGACCGATATGGAAAACATTTTTTTGTTTCATCTTGTAAAGTATATGTGGGCTAGAGTATTATTAGCTGTAAAAACACAGTAGTGTTAAAACACACTTCTTAAAATAAACGTATGCACATCTGTACACACGAAGCTTACAGTTTAACTTTTTAACCTTGATCGACTGTACAGTTCAACCTTTATCAACTGTTCTCTACATTGTCAGTAACTCCAACATGTGTATTTTTGGAGAGTTGCCCACAAAGATCTGCTAGCCCCTCTATCTCCTGCTTCTCTAACCCACTGTTAACATCCCTCTTGGTCTTTCAACTTCCACTTTATTCTATTGGTCCTGCCACAAGGAGTCAAATTCACAGGATTTTGGTAGGAGCTATACTTTATTTGTAGAAATATTAAGATTTGCAGGCAGCCAACCGGATTGCACATGCCAGAACAATATATCACCATACCAATATTTTGTCCCATCTCTACTTGAGAGGGGTGTGGTCAAACAAGGTCTAAGAGGGTAGAAACTAAACCAGCCTGTTTTAACGAAGGAAGTAACAAAAATTCAACATGTGGTAGATTTTTTAGATGTTAATCAAATATTTCTGGTCATCTTGGACTGGTTTTAACTTACTGAAAAAGAGTGACATGCCATTGTCATGAATAATAATCACTATGATCAAGTAAAGCACAGTTGCCTTTCAGTCAATAATTTTGTTATAACACTGCCACCTTGTGGCACATGTAGGATTAGACTGATGAATAACCATTACTCATACTCAAAAATGTCGGTATCAAAATGTATATATTTATTTATTTGCTTCAGGGTCCACAAATAAAAAACAATGTCAAAATAATACAACAGGCACTTAAACTTTGCCTTTTCTACAAACATACAAAAAAAAAGCTTACATGTAAACAGTTTGACTCTGATCAGCAGAGGAATGCATATAACAGAAAATAAGCCAAGGCAACAAATAAAACCTACCCCAGGCCTCATGCAGAAATCCACCTTCTAAGCGTGTCCAGAGTTTGTTCTCATAGCTAACACTTGATGCACTGTTTATCGTTCATACTTGAACAGGAAATTAACTCTTATTAAAAAAAAGGGACTTGTCTCTGCCCACACTGACAAATAACACATAAATTAACTAAAAAAATAGAACCACTCTAGAGGAATCATCAACACTTTTTGAAATGAAATAAAACTCTCTCAGATCCTCACAAAGATCAGGTAAGTTGACCTGTAAAGTATGACTTTTTCCAGAAATCAAGACAAAGACTCTTCACTAGAAAGACGGCTCTACTGAGGCACAGTATTTCCTACCACATACTTCAAAGGTATTACCAAAATCGGGTCAGTTAATTACAACAACATGGCAGCAGGAAATCAAAATGTAAGAGATAATGCGCTAAAGCTGGTTGACAAATTGATGAGGGTGACAAATTAAACTACAGGATGCTTTTTTTCCAGGCAATCCAGCTTTGGCAACATCTGCTAGATGTGGAGATAAATGTGTAAATTACTGTTAATACTGAAATAGATCAATCTAACAGCCACTGCAGATACTTTTTCATACTTGAATTATATTGACTACACCTCCATGTGAAGCATCTTTTGAACCATATTGCATCAGTGGTTATTGTCGGCCCCCTTCTTCATGTCCCACTGAAGATGACAAGCTGCCTCAGTCATTTCCATCTTGGTTTCTCTCAGTCAGAGAACACATGCACACGCCCAGATGCATTTCCACCCATCAGGGCATTCCTTGTGGGGTGGAATATGGAGACGGACAGAACTGTGCCGAGGTTCTCGGCATCTCTGAAGGTGTGCTGAAGCTGGCCACTTTCGTGGAACACCTGCACCCTCCGAGGCCTCTCGACACTCCCAATCACAAAGCAGTCCTCCTGTTTGGGGTCCCACACTGCTGAGAGTTTAGTCAGCCAGCGTCCTGTGAACATGTCGTGTCTGAAAGTGAACATTTGTAAAAAAGGCTGTGAGAATTAGCACCACCTATAAGCACAGAATGATGGTGGGGAAAGGGAGAGACAGTTAAATGTGTTGTATTTTACCTGATGGATGACAGCAGGGGAGGTGTAGTGGTCATCACAGAAGTGTCAAATATTCTGTCAAGAGGTCAGAACAGATAGTGAGCTTGGATGGAGCAATGAGCTTTATTGAGTGAGCATGAATAAGTATTTTTGAGTTATTCAAAGTACTGCTTTCACCTTATTTTGTTATCCATGCAGGAAGTGAGAACTCTGTTTCCTGTGTGTGGGGAAAAATATGCAGTGGATATGCTCAAAGAGTGACCATGCATCTGGGAGACTGTTGGGCTCTTTGACTTCTTCAGGAATCTGCTGTCGTAAACGTTCACTTCCCTGCAGGAGAGATCAAAGAAGGCCTCTTACCATCTTGATAACACCAAATTAACATACTACTGTATAAATTCTCCAAAAATGTAAATGTTAAGGTTAGGGGACATACTTGCTTTCTGCCACAACAAAATACTGCTTCTGCAGAGGATGGACGCTGACACAGCGCAGTGTCTTCGGGTCCAATAAATGGAGCGACTCGTGTGAGTTTCTGTAGAGAAAATAATTCCAAGTGAGCTACGTTACTGGATGGTACCTTAAAGACAAGGCAAAAGCTTGTAATTCACCATTCAAAATGACTTACAAAGACCTTTTCAGTTCATCTTTATGAATTTTAAGAACCCTTTCCATCTTTAACTCCTCAGGAGTCTCATCAGTAACAAAGTCTGTTTTTTACTGTGTCAAATGAAAAACTTGTTCTTTTTTTGTGTTTATACTTTAGTCCCTATTATGGCAGCATAACTCAGATTTAAGGACTGAACAATGCAAGAGAACATGGGTCAGGAAACTGACAGGGTGTGGGGTTCATTTCAGGGTAAAAAAATGTGGTCAATGAACAAAACTGCTGAAGAGCTCAGACTCTAAGAACATTGAATTTCTCACTGGGCATGATTTTCACTGACCAGAATATACTGATGAAAAGATGTCAGCTGACAGACTTTTTTTTGATGAATATATCAATAAATATAAGCCACAATTATCACCTCACAATTTTGCATTTAACACTTACCCTGGGGTTCGTCTATCAACAATTGCAACTTCTCCAAACCAGTTCCCAACCACCAGTGTGGAGCAGTCATGCGACAAAAAATCAAATGTTTTCAGTCCATCTGCAATGTCATACACCTGAATTAAAAAATAAATAAATAAGTTAAAGATTATGTTCTTATAATATTCATTTCAATCTGTGAATTTTGAAAAAGTATTGTTAATTAATATCAAGTTCCCTTACATCATCAAAAACAGCCTTCTCTACATCCATGCAGCGCAGAGACCCGTCATAGCTGAGGCTGAGCAGCTGGGAGGGATTAGCTTTGGAGAACGCCATGCAGCCAACGGGCCGAGTGTGAGGCTCAAAGAGCAGGACGCCATCATCACCACAATCACTGCCCTGAAAATATAAATAATAATAATATCTTGAATTTATATCGCGCCTTTCAAGAAACCCAAGGACGCTTTACAGGGACACATAGACAAGGACAGACTGTGTGGGGGGTAGATGAGTGTGAGGGGTGGTTTAATGAAGACTGTATGCTGTGGTGAACAGGTGGTGCTTGAGAAGATAAGATATTAAAGTCTTGCCAAAGTTTTTTTGAACATAACAGCTTATTTATAAAGAGTATATGGGCATCATTTAATGACAGATCTTGGAAAATCAGAAGACTGAAGTTATAATTTACAACTAAACTGATCCAGAACAACAACGCTGTGGAAAAGAATCCAGCACCCCTCAGGTCCTCCACAGCTCAAGAATTTCCTGTAGCTCTAAAGCTTGTTTTGAAGCACACTCACCTCTAGTGGTCAAACAACAACCTAGAGACCAATGCTTGAACAACTTACCAGCTGCCACAGTCCCACTTTCCCCCACTTGTCTCCTGTAGCCATTAAGAGGCTACTGGTGCAGGGGTGGAAGGCAGCAGAGAAGATCCGGTCCTTTACTACTTTAGCCACTTTCTCCTCTGATATCCTCATGTTCTTCAGGGATGAGCGGTAACTGTATGAAGACAAAGGAGTTTTTCAATCAATTCAAAGAGCATTTGTATCAGTTTGCAAAAAAATGCAGAAGACCAGAATATTAAAAGTATGTCGGAAGTGGGAGGAACCCCTTAAAGATCTGCACTTATACTATATTACCGTATTTCAGTTTAACTTACTCTTTGAGATGAAGTTGGGTCTTTTTGTCTTTCGTTGAATCCTAAGGGGAGAAACCATGATGTTAAGTCAAGAAAAAGAATAACTAGGCTGTAATGGGAACTTAAAACATTGCAGGGGAGGAAGCCCCTACCTCTGCACAGAGTTTAACAAGATGTGAAGGCAGCCTGGACCCCTCCTCCATGTTGATGGGATCCATTGGCAGAGGACCAGAGGGATTTTTGAGAGGTGTAGACTTAAAGACAGGTAAGGGTTTAGGTTAACAACATTAAGGACTGAAAAGGAGACAAACTTCAAGAAATACTAGTGAGGATGGAACAGTATAAAGGGTCACAGTGTACTTTATGGTTATTTAACTGAAGTCACCTCTTGAATGATCAGCATCTGTCTGGAATCAGGGGGAAGGGTCAGGATCTCAGCCTCTTTGTTTTGGAGACGGAGGGATTTCCGAGCTGGCAGTGCTTCTTTCACAACAGTCTGAGACCTGCCACCAGACACACTGAGCATTACAATGACATCAAGAGCACAAGCTGACTTTTGATATTGTTTCCTAGAGAAAATATGTTAAATGTCCTGTAGTGCTTCATCTTGAATAGTGCTTCATTAATGACAAGACAATTAATATGTATGACAAGATGTGTTTGAAAGTTTTTCCAATATAAAAAGTCTGCGAAAATACCTCACAAGATCCCCGCTGTGATGGCTTCACTTTAGACAGCTGCTTCAGCTCCTCAGTTGCCTGTGACAATTACAAAGAAACATTTTTAATATCCAACATGGCATCCTTTCAGGGATAACATCAGCAAAACATTGCATGCCAGTTATTCTAAACTGAGTCGTCATTGTTTGATACAGGTTTATTTTGTTGTCCCATCTTCATTTTCATTGTTTAACTAATCTGGACACGTTAGACATTTATGTGCTTCACCTACAAGATCTGGAACAATGTCTATGTGGAGGATGTTGATCCATCACTGAGGATGTTTAAGAAGACAAACAATTATTATCAGTTTAAAGCACCTAGTTAAGCTCTTAATTTTTTTCTCACTTCGATCTGCTACGCAAGCTGTAAAATAAATGCAGTCTACAAGTTTACAAATGCCAATGACATCATCAATATGGAGGAAAAAATGTGCAATGAAAATTAGATTTAAAAAATAAAAAACCATTTACATTTTAATATTTGGCTATTTGAATTAATAATTATTTGGACAAATAATGTGTAATTGACATGTACTTTCTTATCAAATGGAGTGCTTATTACTCTGAATAGATAGTTTCAAGTGGCTTGAATTCTCTATTTAGTTCATTTTATTACGCCTCAATAATTTACTTTAACTATAGTTAAATTCAAGAATATTTCCACATGTTCCTTTTGTCTAATTAACTAAACATACATGTTACAGAATGAGTTACTTGCAGTCTGTAGAGTGGCCTCCCAACTGTGTGGATAACATTAATGTGGCCCTCGAGGTGGCTGAAGTTGCCCATCCCTGTTATACCTTACATTGCATTTAAAGGTCTTTAGGCTTGCAAGTAGGACCATCAGTGTTGCAGCACCCTTGACAACAAAGTCAGTCAATGTTAGACCAACACACCTGAAATAAGTTGATAGGAGGACAGAAATGCTTGATTCTGTCTGATGTTCTCCAGCCGCTCCAATTCATATTCTGACAATCCTTCACGTCCACCCTGTAGTACACAAAAACACATTTTCATTGTTCTATAGTTGAATTAGGGGATGCACAATACTTTCAGAGCAATATTAGTTTCATCAGATAATAGCCCGCAAAAGTAGACTCTTGATATCGCAGGATATCAAACTTTCTGCTGATAATTTTAGCCATTATTGCTGTAGTACTTACTGGACATAAATACCCCTTATATTGGATGGAATATTGGCAGAATGTATAAATTTCTAATGTGGTAATCATGGTAGACAGCAGCAAGAAGCATAATAGATTTATACCTAACAAACTGATTTCCAAAGAGCTTGATAAACTTTTTCTGAATATTTTTCTGTTTCACAGTGATACATGCCCGCCCCTCTCTTAATAGGTTTCATACTTACAGTTGTGTGCTCCCCATCACTGTTCTCAAAATCTTCCTCTTCTTTCTTTACGTCTTTGAGGTTTTCCTGGCTTTTAGCATCATCAGCTGCTTCGGTTTTCTAGGGCACAAACATCAATAAATTATTTTTTGTACACACTCTGATACAGAGATTAATACATCCTTTTGCTGCAGCATGTTGTGAAGTGTCTTACCGTTTTCTTCCTGGTTTTCCCTGCTGGGCTGTTTTCAGGAGAGTATTTGAGGCGTTTGGGTGCGAGGACGCTTCTTGAAGATTTTCTGACCTCAACAACGACGTCCTCAGGAGTCCTTTCCTGCCAGGTGTGAGTAATTAACGACACGGTTACAAAATTAAATTATCAACGCTCAAACTTAACGTGAAGTACGTGATGATAAATACTGCTGACAAATTCACAACTTCGTCTCACAAGGCAATGTTACGATTACAGTTCTCAACAATTACAGCCTACTTTAATATTACACTAACATTGTCTTCTCTTGCCATAAGCTTATGAAAATGTTCATCAGGAAGAGCAGCTGCTTTTGAGAGAAAAAGCTACAGAAACTCACCAGGACTTCGACCTTCACGACAGCTTCGCGCTTTGCTCGCCTTGTTGTCATTTTATTCCTTTTCCAATAACACAAATAAAGTCTTCTGGAGGCCTCTCTCTGGTGTTGTATGTTCACAACTTGCGTTTGTGAATAAACTTACAAAACACAACGCTCTCGGTTGCCGCCACAAGCTGTGAGCGTTTTGTAAGCATCCCCGCCCTGTCATGTTGTGAAACAGAAGGCTCGCAGCTCATTGGTTTAAATCCAACGTCATCGTAAAAGGGGGCGGGTCCCTGATACGATCAGCCAATAGATGCCCGCCTTTTCCCATCTCCACTGGTTCAGCTTCCGCAAAGCCAGTTATGTGGAAAATGTCGCCATCCTCAGGTAATTTGAGTTATTAGTAAGGATGAGTTTAAATTGATTTTTTTCTATTAAAATATAAATTCCGAAATATAAGTCTGAATTTTGATTAAAGTAGAAGCAAAAACACCCTTGCATGACGGAAGAATGTACCCTTGTCCTTTTCAAGTAAAGACACAACGAAGAGCCCAGTCGCCATTATCTAAAGTTATCATACAGCATATTTCAAAAACCTACATAATATAACATTTTATTGACACAAAAACATACACAATACAAGGTGATATCAAATTATCAAGAAAAAAAAGCAGGAAAAAACAGAAAATTGAGCACTTACATTTATTAGACCACCTGTCACAGGAACAAGAAAACCTAAATTCTAAGAAGCTTTAAAAAAAAAATGAAAATTGTTTAAAACTGAAATTGTTTTTGTTATTGGACATTCACATTGAACAGGAATGAGGAATTTAAAACTGAATTCACCTTTTTATACCCAAATTTTAGCTGGCTCGCTGGGCTTTTCTGAGTCAGAAATTATTCAAGCAAAACAACCACTGAAACAAATGTTTCTGTTCGTGAATACAAGTAAACACCTATAATACGACATCTTAATCAATAAATGATAATCAGCTCTACTATTTTTTCTTTATTTTTGTAAAACAGTGCATTTGAAAATTTCTGGATGACAATAATAACTATATCTTGGCACTAAAATATCATTTTGATTAAGGAGCTTCTACTTACTGGTGTATTATCTTTTAAAGACACATGAAAAATGATTTTGGTAATTATCAGTGCTGTTAATTTAGGGCATCTGTAGCATAAACCTCACACTGAGTGGCAGTCTAATAAATGTATAAATAAAAGAAATGATATTGAGAGCATCGTCATCATCATGACCAAGTGTTTATCAAATTAAAGTTTACAAATTAAGGTGTACAGTACAGAAAAAGGTCTTGTTTCAGGAGACTACTTCTATTATTCTTGCTTATTTTAAGCAACCAAGAATCAGTAATTTTCATGCCTCTCTGAACAATTCTGATTAATTCTAGCCATTCAAAGGCTGGTATAAAGTTATGTTGAACATGTTAAAATTTCCTTTGCTGAAAAGACAAATGTCAGGAAAAAACACAAAAAGTATGTTTTTCAAAGCCATACTCTTGACTTAGGCAACCTTGCTTTCCTTTTATTATGGCATTTGCAAGAAGGACTTTGAGATGGGAATGAATAACAATGTAATGGCTCCTCAATTTCTATCTTTATTCCCAACAGGTATTGTAAAATTAACCTGATTCTTGGAGACTGTATAAAAAACAGCTGAAGTAACTGACTCGCCACAGCATGCTATTATTGGTCTTTGTCAATGGCTTGTTGTAAGCTGACTACTTTCATTTCTGGTGTTGGTCTTTGAGACCAACAGGTAAAAATAATATCAAATTATAAATGAAAACAGATTTTTTGTGCAGACTCGGTTACCACGTTGGATAAACAAAGGCACAGTGCAATAATGTTGCAAGTGGCACATATATTTACTGTTAAAACAATATGGAGACACTGTATACAAAACACATACAATAAGCCCAGTAGGGGCACCCATCAGAATGTGTAACGTTGTTTTATCCGAATAGCCCTGAGCTTCTTTCTTTTGTAGGTATGAGACTGTCAAAAAACTGTCTAGATAAAGTTTAAAATATACCAGTTATAAATAGATAAACATTTGTTTGTTCCTTTACAGTACTTTTTACATTTGCTCCTCTACTATCCTTTCCTCTACTTCTACTTAAGTGTAAATATTTACATATATTGCGCACATAGTTGGAAAACAAAACTTCCACATGCAACAATGTTACAATAAAACTTTTTGTCACATTCACCCTGTGCTATCTCTTGATGTCATTTCAGTCCTTGTGCCTCCACAGACTAAATTATTGGGTAGGAGGCACATGTAGCCAGTCCACACATGTTTTGTCCTCGCTCGATCAAAAAATATCTGAAAGTAAAAAGAAAGAGAGAGAGGTGATTGAGATGCTAAAAAACTTAAAAAAAAATCTCAACACACTGTAGTGCACATACTAAAACAGACTATATTTACCCGTCCATTCCCCAGGCTGTGCCCCAGGAGTTCTTCACAATCCAATACAGCATGCCGTCCTTTTCTACTCCATAACCCACAGCAAGGACCGCATGATTCACCATGTCTGCTGTTTTCTCACAATGTTTGCTGAACAGAAAACCCAAAAGCTTTTAGATCAATAGTTTACATGTATTTTGTGGGGGGATTGGGCCTTCATCTGTGCCCAGTTAAACAGTACGCTGTGAAGCTGGTTATGTGGTTAATTTAGGACTTCAATGATAGAGAAACAGGCACAAATAAAGTAAGCCAACTCAAAGCATTATTTGTAATACCTATGAATAACAGTTTGAATATTTTAGTATTGTCAGTTAATAAAAGGCAGAAAGATGAGTAAAATGAAAAATAAATACTCAATCTTGGCCTTGGCCCATGAATCTGTGGCCAGTTCACCACTGTTCCTTCCTTGGACCACAAGATCTGCAGTTTCGGAGAAGCTCTAAACCAGTCGTCTGGCTGTCACACTTTGGCCTGTGTCAAATTCACTCAAATCTTTTTGCTTGCCCATTTTTCCTGCTTCTAACAGATCCACTTTGAGGGCAAGAATGTTCACTTGTCTAATATATATCCCATCCACTGACAGGTGGCCATATTGTGCCTGGTCGATGTATATAGTTCTGGTAGTTCTGGTAGGAAGCAGGAGAGTGCTTTAATATTGGTCCTGATGCCAGTTTAAAATCCTCTATGACACAAATAAAAAAAAATGATGTGCAATGCCGAGGTCAGACAACACAATTTTTTCATCGGTAACTATGGTCGGTGTGTCAGACTAGGCGACTACAGTCGCAGTCACTTGCCCGACGAGCATGATAGACTGCATGTTACAACTTATGTGATGATGGTGGAAGGAGGAGGGGCGACACTGACGACCACCAACAATCACTATTTAGAGCACCATCCTGTGGCCAGCCATCTCAGTTTTTTTACCATTATATAGAAACTGTGCACAAAATATACACATAAGTTGGAGGAAATTCAGCATTTTTTTATACATTACTATATGTGTATTTTTGAAAAGGAATACACAGGGATTATCTTGTTTAATGTCCATCTCTACTGTCACAATCAAAGGTAAACTCTTGTATAAGAGAGACTAACGTTGAGGTCGGACAACATGGTTTATGCATTAATATGGCCCAACCCCCTCAGCCACAAAAATCGGTGGTTTTGTCTTGTTCAGTGTGCCATAGTGACTGACAACTCAAGACCCGTCTGGGACACCTCATGAATCCTCAACAGAAAGTCTAGCAGGTCTGATTTTACTATTTCTTCCCTCATGTCAGAGACATTAACCAATGACAGGACTAGGAGCTCTGCATGTGCAACAAACACTTTGAAAACAGATCAAAGTTGTTGCCTTGAGAGACACAGGACAGTTTGATAAGCTCTGAAATTGACAACTTTGCATTTGTCATGTGTTGTAGAGCAGCTATCTCCAGACTGTAAAAAGAAATGTGGGAAAGAAACAGCAGAGGAACCTTAGTACTTAGTGACTGTGACTGTTTGCATTTATCGTTTAGGTAACATATCAATTATCATAGTATTTATCAAGACAAACACAAGTACTCCAAATACAGTATGTTTGCTGACTTCAGTGTAAGCCCTCCTCTTTCCACCATCATCACATGTTAAATGTAGTCAAATTAAGTCACAGCATGATTTTATGGCCCTGTGGTTGCCTAATTTGACATGTTGACTGTCGTAACAGATGAAAAAACTCACGTGGTCTGACCTCAGCATTTAAGTTCTTTGCAATCAAAGAAAAAAAAATCTAGCCTGGCATCAGATGAAATGAAATAGAAAAAAAACTCCAAATCAGATATCAGCAAAAATCCAACATCGCACATTCCTACTTTTGTTTACTTGAAAAGCAGCTAAACACTAAGTATACAGTGGTGACACTGCAATAGTTTTTATGATAATACTTTGGATTTAAAAGATTCTTGACATTACAAGTTAAAAGCTGAAAAATGTGTTATAATGTCCTGATAATAAGATTTTTGTGTTTAGGAGGTTTTACCGGTAGACATTTAGAGCTAAAATCATCTTGCATGCACAAGTAACTACTGGATTACTGGACAAACTTTACGTACTGTATTATACTCTAGATTTTTTTAAATATCGATGTACTTACTGTTCTCCCTAATTGCAAATTCTGCAGACAGTCGTGTACACAAATATTTTCACATTAAAAGAGCTCACCTTGTGTAAACACCCTCTTTGTAGTGCATAAAGTCAGCAGTGACCTCAAAGGCAAAGGACACGGGGTTAAGCCACGCCACAGCGTCAACCATAGCCATTTCATCATTCTGTGAACACACACATGGAAAGATTTATCAGTAACATCATTGTCTGCAATGTTATAGCATTTTGATAATAATGTGAGCCAGCAAGTTTATCAGAGTAAACCAATAAAACAAAGAGCTGTTGTTTCTTCGTCTAACTTGGTAAACTCCATCACACCGTTTAACAGGTTTTGTGACAGACAAATTATTGATACCATTTGAAGAACAAATGCAGCAAACTCTTACATTGTGTGTGTTATGTGCATATTTATACCACAAGTCACATATCCCTGATTGAGCATTGATTTCTGTTAGCCTAGCTCAGTCTTTGTGTGCCGGCATGGCAAAGTTCTTCAATACACTGAATACATTTCAAGCTTTAATAATGAATATGAACACGAGGTCCCAAAACTGAGCGAATGTGAAGCATCATTCTAACTTATAAACACTTGTCCACTCACAGTGGTTATGTTGACAACGTCCTTGACAAAAGCAGCCGCATGGGAAGACTTAAAACAGCAGGAATCCTCCTACAAGATGTACACAAGTCAGTATTTCACAATCTGTTTCGCAAGAAATACTTATGAGGCACAACAAAAAAAAATCTTACATGGCCTTTGTAAGGATAGTCCTCCTCTGTCATAAGACCCTTGTTGTATTTGATGTACTCAAATGCTTGGCTGGGGAGTCCACTGACACAAAACAAGATTTATAACAAGCAAAAACAGTCATAAAAATTAACTTAAGAAATATGTGTCTGAAATTGCCCATTACTCACAAAATAGTGCACAAGTGAATATGCCATATTTTATGCTGTATGTAAGACGAGAGAGAATAATTAAATCACCTAAAGTGGGATCATTGTATCCCAGTGCATTATGAAAAGTTGTATATAGTTGATGTTCACTTTTCAGGCAATAAACCCTGTCAAGCATAGCTTTGGTGAGCAGTAATAAAGCACCACCACCAGGCAGTCCAGTTTGGCTCAGTTCTGTTTGGAACAGTTTGTTATGGTGAACCCTGCTCTTTCTCGTGTTTCCACAGTCAACTTTGACCTTTAACTTTGTCAACGACAGTGTGCCTAACTCCACCTTAAGGATCAGGACGTATGCCAGATAACTCAACAGAGGGTGCCAGAAAAAGTAGGATGAATTAATTAGTTATTTTGATATTTGTCCAATTTCTGACTGTGGTGCTTTAAATAACTTTGTACTGAAACAGTACAAACAGCCTTGACCATCGTGCTTTTGTCCATATTCAGTGGGATCTTCCCCACTGAATATGGACAAGAGCAGTATGACCCGCACTACTGTTACATTAACTTAAACGTATAGGTAGCATTAATTTTTCCTTGTGATGATGACAGGCACAGCTTGTGTGGTTATCAATGTTGTAAAGTCCAAACTCCCATCTTTTTAAACAAATGAATATTGTATTTCATAATGTGACATTGGTTTTGATATTTCAGATTTATTTAAATTTTAGGAAATCCACTCAAAAGGCATAAAGGGTGAGAAACAGCAATGACATATACATGATTTGGGCTGTGAAAATATCTTTAAATAGTTTATAAAAAAATACTGCCCTCTTTATCTCATTAAAATGTCCAATTCTCTTTAGTTTAATATTGAATGTCACATGATTTTGTGTCATCATTGGTCACTTGGCCAGTAGTGTTGCACATTTTAATTGTGGGACAGCAGTAATGTTATAATGTGTGTAAGGTGAGATTACACATAGTGTTTACTGATGTATTTGTTTTTTATTGTTCTGATGAGTTCACTTTATAATCATCTGTAGAAAACTTTCCAAGAGGAGTAAGGTGTAGAGAAAGTGTGTGTGATTTCAGACATGCCCAACATCATTGTGTTACAGTTAAACTACATGAACTAAGAATTATTAATTATTCTTCTTACCCCATGCATCCATAATTCTTGAAGGCATGAGCACAGTCGATCAGCTGCTGCTCAGACTGAAATAGAAACAAAATTGTAATATTTATTAGAATAAGCCTTGGAGAAAGAATGTATCAAACAGTTAAGCACAGGCGTCTTTTGCTAGTTTATGTTTGAAATGTTCTGTGTGAAAGGGAGAGCTCTTCAAACCCTAAACGTTTTAGACTAATGTGCCGAGTATAAAAAAAAAGACAGAAGTCACACAGATCTCACCAGAGGTACAAGCTTCCCAGTTTGAATGGCAGTCACAGACTCCAAACAGCCAGTTGTAGAAAAGGTCCAACAACTTCCACAGTGACCCTAAAGATACACACACATCAACAACATGACCATAACATGTTCAAGGTATGCTCTGTGGATTTCACAAATAAAGATTTAGCTTGTTAGGATAGTTGTTTTATAAATGACCCTCTTAAGGGTGATAAGGTTGTTTTGTCATTAAAAACTAAAAGGAGGTTGTGTTTCAATCTGAGGTTCTGGATTTGTAACTACTGATAATAACAATGCTACTTACTGCTGATGGTAAATATGGTCCCTGTTGGGCTAAAACCTCTTTTCTCCATTTTTCATGTTTTTGATATTTCTTCAAAAGACAGTGCTATTGGTTAACTTCCACACTGGTGAGTTGGTTTGATCAATTTTAAACTAATGAAAAGTACATCAACCAATTGCTAGTTTTGACTATGCAATATTCATTTGTTCAGTAGCAAAGCAGGACTCCCCCCCCAATTTCCTGAAAAGGAGCGATTTTGGATGACAAAATACTACACAGGCTCATTTCTTACAAGCCGCTTTAATAAATAAGTCAACATTACATATAAATAAAAGTCATTACTGAACTGTTCCATTATTTTATTGAACTTGTCCAGTTTTTGTTTAACTGAGAAACAATAAGAGTTCCTATCCTGCATAACACGACCAACTTTATGAAGTTACATAAAATATAAACAATTTACATAAATAAAAGAATCTCAACTTAAGAGATCATCACGTAAAGTTAGATCCAAGTCTATTGAAAAAGGTGAAGTGGCACTGTAGGATTTTTACAGTTTCACTTTAAAAAAACATCCTGGCTTTAGGACAGTGCTTTACCCTGTTATCATGCAGTTATGCACTCAAATACCTGATTCTTCACAGGAGTCACAACCTTTCCCGTCCTCCTCCAGTCTTTAGATCGAGGGTTCGGATGAGTCCTGCTGACATGACCCCCTTTGGTAGCTGAACAGTTCTAAAATAAAACATAAATTATGAGGGATCAATAAAAATGTGTTACAGTTGTCAGCTGCACTGAGGATGTTGAATTAAAAGATGAATCAAACCTGAGGTTGTGTCAGAAGATAAAACTTTCTGAACTCTTCAAATGACATGTCAGAGAACTGATTCAGCCCCACTGAACACAAGAAACACAGGCTTTGTAAGAGCAGGCATGCATTTCATGACTCAAACGAGAATTATTTTAAAGATAAGAGCTTTACTTGTGAAGGAGTGATTCCCTGCATTATGATGATCAATTGTCCGCTTATTTTCTGTGAACGTCTGGAGGCGGTGATGAAACTCCACAGGGTCATAAACTTTGTTGTGCTGCAGGCCAAAAACAGAAATTACAGTAAATCCATAACATCTGTTTTTGCAAAGTGTATACATGTTAAAATGATTCAATTTAAGAATAAGAGCCACTTTGTTGTTGTTTATATACTGTACCTGTGACATCCACCGTTTGAAATGATGCTCCTCTGATGGACACAAATTGAAACAGTCCATTAATAGTACAGCCTGATGACAACTTTTAATTTTAACCTATACACTGTTTTTTTAGATACGTCAATGCATATTCAAGCATGATATGGGATGAGATATTTTATGATGTTAGTTTAATTCTGTTTTAAACCTTTACATGCGTCTCCTGACTTTATATTTTCATACATATTTTCAAATACTCTTTTTTCCTCAAAGACATGAAATGAAGAACATTTGACGGCTCAAAAAATGTCTTAAAATAAGATCATTCGACTTTGTCCTGTAATTTTGTGGCTTTGATGCCATACAGTGTTAATTTTGTTGACTAATTATTTTCGTCAAAGTTTTCATCAACAACCTTTATTCCCCTGACAATAACTAGACTATAACTGAAAAAAAACAAATGTACTTTGACAAAAACTAAAACTAAATTAAAGCAGCACTAAGTAAGATTCCAGCTTTTTAGCTCTCTAGCGGCCTCTATGGTCGTTGAGAGTAAATGCGCGGTTACAAAAGCTTGTTTTAGTTTGTAGTTTTTTAGTGTGGAAGTGTCCCTACCATTCACATCGAAGTTACATAGTGCCAGTGAAGGTGATACAGACCCCCTTAGACTATGACAGAGGTGTCATTCAACCTGTCGTAAGGTGATGTACCATCACAATGATTCTAGAAATATTTAATTAGGGTGGAAAAACTACATAGTGTTGGTTTAACTGACATTTTAGTCAACAAATAAAAACAGACTAAAATGTTTGACAGAGATTAAATCCAATCAGACCAAATGTCGTCATGTAGAAAGTAGAGACAAATTAGGAATCACAGCTACTTTGGTTGTGTGGAAAGGTTAGATGAGTTAAGAGGGACATCCAATCACAACTCCCTTAGCTTCATGGTGGCGGGATCCAAGTGTAAAACATGACTTCAGAAATTCAAGGGAATATAAAATATGCCTTACACTTTACACTTCATATTTTAGTCGACTAAATTTACAGTAGATTTAGTCGACTAAAATGTTGTGAAATTTCATCACCTAAACTAGACTAAAATCAAAACAATTTAGATGACTAAATTATGACTAAAACTAAAAGATATTTTAGGCAATAGACTGTAACTAAAACTAAATTAAAAGTGCTGTCAAAATTAACACTGATGCCATAAAGGAGAAGCTATCACTTAGTTCAGTCACTTGTTGCTTTTAGGTAAGTGGACTGGGGGGGGGGCTCGTTTGGGTTTTTGCCTCAGGTCACAAAATTACTAAAACCACCCCTGATAACGTTCACACTGAGGACATTTAACTCATTTAGCCTACTTCAGTGGGAGATTACAGACTGACATTACAGCAACGCTTACAATTATGTGACATAAATAGGAAGAAATGTCTTTGCTTCAACATTCAGGCGACACCCCCAGTCAACATTTCTGATACCGTCTGTGCTTAAAGTCGTTTCCCCTGCCATTACTGTAAATGAAACACGTCTCCCTTTTAGCGTTTAATATGTGATAAATAGGTCACTCACCTTCGAGAAAAGTTAATGGCGATGAATGAACAAAAGACACCACGGTGCTGATAAACCAAACAACACCGAGCGCCATGCTGAGTCTGCTAAGGCTCTGAGAGCGTCACATGACTCGGATTCTTTAGGAGGCTAATTCACACGTAACACCCCCTCCATCTGACCCCCAGAGGCAACATGTTATTAACTGTGACGACGAACAGACCAAAGAAAGGGCTGAGAAAGTGGCACCAGAGCATATTGTTGCCTCATGCAATATATAAGGTATAAAATCATAAGTGTTTGAAACAAGACACTAACTGTATAACCTTTAGGGACTGTTGTGCCTATTTGCCCATACGGCATGCATTCAGTCAAGATTGTGTAATTTTTGATCTCGTCATTATCTGCTCAGCTCCTAGAGCAGGGGTGGCCAACAGGGTGCCCGGGAGCACCTGTAGCCCTTAAGGAGCCTCTGAGGTGCCCACATGGACACACCAAAGAGATCACAAGTTCACACAAATGAGCTTTAATTTCTATTTTGCTTTACAAATAAACCATACTTACATCAATACAAAAAACAACTAATTTAACGTGTGTTACGTTCCATAATTGCCTTTTAAATTTTGCCCCCTTGTAGAGTCAAAGTTTGCCACAACTTTATCACCATTGCTGCTAGCTAAAGCCCTTACAGTGTCACTTGAAAAAAATCAAATCACAGAAGTGCAACTGCTGTACACATCAGTTAAGTTTTATATAAATCAAATAGTAAAAGATGCATATATGTATAATATTCTCATATCATTTCTTTATCAATTATTGTCATTTAAAGTATAAAAAGTGACATTCAGTGTCACATGCAGCCTCCTAAATGCACAATATGAATTTTTTTTTAGGTGAACTATGCAAATTTATATCATTCAGAAACATCAAATCAAACAGACCTCTGTACTCCTCATCTTTGGGTAGCTCTCAGGCCCAGAAAGGTTGGTGACCCCAGTCCTAGAGTAAGTCCAAAATACAGTGTGTTCAAACATACGGTTGAGTTCACTGTCCCATTGAGACCAAGTCGAACTGTAATTTTTGATCTAATTTCTGTTAAAGCAGAATACATGCAGTTTATTATATCTGAGTGTCAGTCTGGGCTTTCGCCTTCGAATCGATCATTTTTACTACTCTCCATCTGATGGTATTTTAACTATAGGAAAATGAGTATTCAGTGCACAAAACACTTCACATGTAGGATACTAAAAAAACATTTTTTATCGGTTTTTTTTTTTATTTAAAAGCATGGTGGCATCATTACAAAAACTTGGCATTCAAGTTTTTGTAGAAAAAAATCACAGATATTTAATGTGTATAAATATGACTGATGATATTTTTAAAATGAAGCCTAAAAAGTGGGAAATAATATCAATATTTCTTTAAAGATACCTTACGAAAAGCACATTTTATTGTGCTTGGAAGTGTGAGTATTTGACACTGCAAAGGGAATAATAATGAAATAAAATCAGTGTGTCTGTTAATCACTGACATATCCCAGGGTATATTAATCCCCCTCAAAAATCTACTTTGCATGTAGTATGATGAAAATAATTAATTTTTTCTGTTTATGTTTATGTTTTTGTTTTGTTTTTTTTTTGGTCAGAAAACATGGTTGCGTCACGTCAAGGACATGGCATTCAAAGAAACCAAATCTTTAATAAAATTATTAGTATTTGATATCAATAGGTCAGATATAGGTGAAAAATAGCTAAACGAAAGCAGAATATATTATTAATGTAAAGTATTGTATCTTTCTTTGTAAAAGGCACAGTTTTTGGGCTTACCTGAACCTTGTTTTGTTCATTATAAATCTAAGATGTGAATTTTGAAGGGTCTTTCTTGACAGATATAGTAACAAGGTTGCCCTCGTATATTGTATTTGCAGAGGTACATGATAGATTCATATATATGTATGACCAAACGATGAGACAATTTTATTGATACCAGTGCCTTCTTATGAGTTCTACTTATTGGTCCAGTTTCTAATCTAAGTCTTCGTTTATTCCTTTGGATATAAAAACTGTGTGACCATGTCATTGTCTTGGAATCACACAGCCTCAGATTGTATGTTACACCACTGTGGTCATCCATCCATTAACTATACCACTTATCCCTTTTGGGGTCACGGGGGCTGGAGCCTATCCCAGCTGACATTGGGCAAGAGGCGGGGTACACCCTGGACCAATCGTCGGCCAATTGTAGGGCCACATAGAGAGACAGACAACCATTCACGCTCACACCCATACCTAAGGGCATATCAGAGTCACCAATAAATCTAATGAGCATGTTTTTCGGACCAGGGGAGGAAGCCTGAGTGCCTGCAGAAAACCCATGCATGTACAGGGAGAGCATGCAAACTTCACACAGAAAGGCCCTGACTGACACAGGGATCGAATCATCAACCTTCTTGCTGCAAGGCACGTTCACTACTTGCTGCACCACCATGCCGCCCCACTGTGGTTTTGTTTTAAAATTAATGTCAAACAACAGTGAGTGCGTTTTGGGTTATTCTTCATGAATGGTGACCTCTCTGCTGTTTTCATGATTGATCAAGTCTTTGGTTAAACATTTACACAAAAGAGTAAATATTTTTTTCTTAATTATTTCTTTCGTAATCTTTTTTTTTTTTTTTTTTATTGATTTCTCTTTTTATTCAATTACAATGAAAATAGTTTCAGCATAATAAATGAACTATAAACTGAGACAAAGGTCTTGCTCTTTGATAGCACCTTAAACTTAGTCCGTGCAAAAAAAAAAAAAAAACACATCATCGAACCCAAATAATTACTTTACCTTGATTTGCCCATGCTATAGTCAATTAGTTGTTCAGGATGTTCATCATACATAGGATTTCTTAAAAATAATTTTATGTTTAACAGGTTTTTCAATGTGAACCCCCTTTTTTTCTTTCTTATCACACAAACGCATATTGATTATTTAATAAAGGTGCTGTTTTAAGTCCATCACAATTTCAATTTATAGAGGATTTGAGAATGCTTTTATGAATGCTACCAAAACTTCTTTTCCATTCTCTATTCATGGATATGAATTATTGTACATACCCATTATTCCTTTTGTTTTTCCTTTACATTACCCAGTACTTTTTAAAGACTGTAACTCTAGTCGTAGTATGTTGTTTATTTCGCAATATGTAAAAAAAAAATATATATATATAAAATAAATGACTATTGTAATCATACAATAGTGGAAAAAACATAACAATACAATACCAAACTGACAAATACAAAAAAATTATGAAAATGAAAACTATGACTTACATATCTGAAAAGGAGTGGGAAGAAGTAATGCTTATTTAATCCCACCCCTTATCCATAAAATGTTATTTGGCTTCCTTATCAATTTAAATCTGTAAAATAATTAATTACAAACATAAATACAGACAGATATACAGACATACACATATCCCTACTCATACATAAACTGAAAGTAACTCCCTATTGTCAAACACCTTCATTCCTATATCTACTGAAAATCATCTCTTTATACTTCTTTTAATAAGTGGTTTATGTTCAGGCATTCCTTCAACTTCACATCCATACTGTTTCATTGTTTCACTCAACGGATAGGAATGCAAAACCTTTTTCTTGGGCGGAGACCATAGATTTTGAAATGAAAATTTCCCTGTAGATTATAACCCCCTTCCCTTTCAGTGAACAATATTTGAACATTTCTAGGCAATAAATAGTTTTTTGCTTTATATAGTATTTGTGATGTGTGTAATTCAACAATATCTTTAAATTTCAGAAATTTTGACATCAAGAATAATGAATTTATGTGATGTCTATATCTTGCCCCATGAATGGTCCATACTGCTTTTTTTGCAGAGTGATTAGTGGTTGTATTGTACTACTGTAATTATTGCCCCAAACCTCTGCACAGTAAATTAGATTTGCTTTGCTTTAAACGACTTCTTGACAATTTTGCTTGGACATGCTTAATATGTGGTTTCCAGCTTATTTTGTCATCTATTTAACACACAAGAAATTTGATTTCATTAAATCTTTCAAGATTGACCCTATCCAACTTAATCTGTATTTCTGTATTCAATCTGCAGTTCCTAAAAAAAGGGTTGTCTTTGTTTTATGAGATTTAAGGATAGTTTGCTTCTATCAAACCATACATTTAACTTATTAAGTTCTGCATTGGCCTCCTGTAGCAAAAATTGCAAGTTGCTACCAGAACCAAAAATATTTGTGTCATCTGCAAATAAAACCAACTTCAATAGTGTAGATACTTTACACAAAACACTGATATACAAGATAAAGAATTTAGGGCCCAACACTGACCCCTGAGGGACACCACAAGTAATGCCCAAATTTGTAGAACAATAATCGCCCAACTTCACAAACTGTTTCCTGTCATTCAAATAAGTCCTTGCCCAGCCTAACACTTTACCCCTGATACCATACTGTTCTAGTTAATTGAGTAATATTTCATTTAAACTCTTAAGTAATTGTACACTTTTCCTGATCATAAAAAAAGAACTGATAAAATGTCTTTATCATTGTACAAATCAAGTTGAGATTACACAAATATGTACATGGAAATAAGATCTGTAATTTTCTTTTTGCCATTAACTATGTGTCCAGGAGATCCTGCTCTACCCTGCAAGATGATTTACTCACTGTTCAGAAAAAGAAAATATATTTTTCATAAATCTTTAGGACATTAAGTGAGATCCCTCTAAGTTTTAAGAAACAAAGTTAGGGGTGAACCAACTTTCTCTCTGTCTTTTCTGAGAGAATAAATGTTGTTATATGTCCCGCTTAAATTTTCACCCTCTTAAGCCTAATTTTTGACAAGTAAGTAAACCAAAAGTACTTTTTGTCCATATAGTTAGATGACACATCAATTGCATATTTAATCTTAAAATAAAAAACAATATATTTACTCTTTCATGAGAGTTAGCTAAATGAAAAGTCACCAATTGCCAGGAATGACCACTTAACTGACACACACACAAACAATCCAGATATACTGTACAAAAAGATCACCAGGACAGGTTTCCCCCTGAGAAAGAATAGATTTATTAACAAGAGGTAATCAGGAAAGAAGACACTTTTATACAAAACTGGAAATAACTACTCAAGCTGTTGAAATAGACTGAAATATAGTTCTCATAGCACTGGGTATTGCTCACTGCAAACATTTGATGTGCCTGTTAGTGGGTAAAGATTCATGTGCAAGGGCAGGGTTAAAATACAGTACACATACTGTTCTAGATACAGATTCAATTTGAACACGTGAAAGTGGTTCATGCCTGCCACTTAAGCTTTATGTGTTTTTCTATACAAAGCATGTAAAAAATACCTATAAATATTCCAAGAATAATAAGCACAATATAACTACTGTATAGTTCCTGCTAACACGTCAGAGTAGACAGGATACTGAATGTGTTACACTTACAAGTTTCTTTCATAAATCTTTTTTTAAAGTATCGTACACATAAAGTTATTACAGAGTTGAACAATCATAAGGATAACACATTTCAAGGGATATGCATTTAACACATTGCACATTAGGAAATGCATCAGACTGCCTGTACAGGATACTGTACACAGCAAATACTCCTGCGTCATTGGCAAATTGTAGAACAAAATAGTTTACATACTTCTGTGGTATATAATCCGTTTCAAGATTAAGGCAAAAACCATAATGCACTGGCCAAAGAGGATTAACTGTAAAAACGTTGTCACTGTCTGAGTGTAGAAGCTGGGAATTGAATGTCCTGAAGTGGCTCAATATTGGTTACGTCTGCTACATACACTGCCAATACTTATGCTATATACACACATCAAGTTGCCCACCAGGGGAGTACAGTGATGATAAGCAAAGCATAAAAACGATCTCTACAAGATGAAAAGGATCTGTCCCTGATCTTTCAGAGATTTTATCAGTTCAATTCCATCTCCACCAAATTTCTAATCCTCATCCATCAGGGGCTACATCAAACATGCAAATACAGGATTCAACTTAAGACAAAAAGAACAATCAAGCTTCTTACCTGGGAATTCCTCTGAAGAGAAAATTCTCTACATTATCCCCTCATACCATTTATGGTCTAATATTTTGACAAAAGCATTAAAATTACTCCAAGGTGTATTTTTGATTGGTAGTTTATAGGCTAGTCATGTGGTGCTCAATTTTTAGGCTGGGACCAAAAAGGGGGTTGCAGTGCTTTTCTCAGTGCGCTGCTGATAGGGATGGGAATCAAGAACTGGTTTCATCTGAGAGACAGTCCCAGCTAAGCCATCCATATCATTTTGGCTTTTTGCTTTAAAGGCAGGGTTGGTAATCAGATTTAGATGCACTTTTTGTTATACTGGTTAAAATGATCATTATGTCCCGATGGCAATCAATGCATGACGTCAAAAGAGAGCGAAAAATAGCCGCTGTCTACAGCAGGAGTAAACCAGGGAAAATACCAACTAATCACAGCGATTTGGATCAAATTTATAAAACCCTACAAATCTTGCCGTTCTGCCCACGTTCTGCGCATACATTTTGCCAGCGTGCATTGACCCTGATGAGAAGCATGACAGTCCTGAGTACTAACTAACTTGCCATGTTTGTTTGTTTTTTTTTTTTAACTTTACTATGATAATGTTTTGGTGTTTTCTTACCGCTGAGCGAGACATGACTTTGAGTGCAAAACAAAAACAATGTGCTGAGGACTGGTTTTGAGACAGTGGTTTTGAATCTGTCATATGGTCGCGAATCAGCGGCGCTCGTGCATGTGAGTGGGGGCGTCGTTTTGGAGGAGCTCCAGGGTGGGGGGGGGATGCTACATTCAAATTCATGCTAGTTTTCTGTGACTACCAACCCTGCATTTAAGAGCCCACATTATGCCTTTTGGAGTTTATAAGCCCATTAGAGTGCTTTACAAGTCTCCTGTAGATGACAGAGTACTTGTGTTTTCAGCACCAGCAGCTGCCTGAAATGGCTTGTTCCCTGGGGCCCCCTGAACGGACCTACCAGTGTTCCATCCTGCCACTGTTTTGTCAGAAGTTTAACCCCATTGCCTCTGGCTGTTGAGTGCTATAGAATGAATGCAGAGTTGTTGATGACATGGCCCTGATCAACCAATTGGAGTGGACTGGGGAAGGAGACCTCTGGGAGCCAGGAGCTACAACAGTGCAGCTTAGGCAGAGAGAATAGAGGTGGATCAGGGCTTCTCAATATGTGAAATCTAGACTGTACTGTACTCTAGCAGTCATCATAACCATTACCCCAGTTCAGGCAAAATATGGGCTCTTTAATCATCTCCCTAACCAGTTTCTTACACTTAGCGCCATATGCCCTGTGCTGATCAACACAACTGACTACATAGGAGTCAATTAAGTAATTATGGTGGACAGGGGTCAGAAGGGGTCTAAACTTAATTTCACATCAAATGACTTGAACGTGCAATGTCCGTGGCTATGTGGCTTTAAATAAAGGGGAAGACATTAACAAAACGCTGAAGCTTTTCTGAACACAGTGCAGTAAGAAATTTCAAGAGGTGTGTCTGACATTGTTGACACACTGAAAACTTATGTTGGCACACTTTTATCCACACAGAAAAACCACAAGTATCAATGAGGGAATTGAAAAATAATTTGGATCAAGAAAAGGACTTGATAATGGCATTAGTATCAATAAAATCAATATCATCAATTGTCATCCCTAGTTGCAGATGTGTGTAAGGATAACAATGCGTCCAAAAGTCTGTGATGTCCACGAGCTCCAAGCAGACATGCATCCATATATTCTAAAATACTCCATTTTCCTTGTCAGTTTTATTGTGTTGTTTTTGTGGGACAACAAAGGTGTTATTCTAATGATAATGTGATCTCTTTTTTGTTTATTTTTTTAATCTATAACAGTGGTTTTGAATGTTTGGGATGTGCCACACTGGTGGGCCCCAGAGGTGTTGTAGATGGCCTTTAAGAGGTTGTTTAAGATACATAATATAAATGAATGTGAATATATATCTTTTTTTTATTAAAGTGTTGTTTTAAATGCTCACAAAGTACTTGACTACATGTCTGTATATTTAGACAGGTAATCAAACACAGCCTGACGATAGAACTTACATGTTTGCTGTTTATATTGTTTAATGTAAATGAGGGAACTTGAAGTTATTGTTGATGTGATGGGAAAGATTTTTGACAGAATGTGGAGTGAAATATTCTGCTCATGAAGGAAAAAAACAGAGTTAAATACTTAAAGCTCATGTTACTGTGGGGCTGTGACATACTAAGTTTTAGAAAAGGGTGCCCTGGAAAACAACAAAAAAATAGGCTAAGTGTTATCACTGGACACAAAGAGTAATAAAATGCATGCATGTATGTCCTCCAAAGCTCAGATGATGTGCTTTTTTATTTGTATGTTTTGTCTTATCTCTTTGCTTAATCATATGTAATTCTGTCTACAGTCCACTTGGGTCATGATTTCTCACTGAAGAAGTGGTGGGTCCTGAGGATAGACCAGTTGATAACCACTGTCCATTCCTTTAGCCTATTGCACCAGCTTTGTGTACGGTCTATCTTAAGTTATGGTGGAAAGTCCAAACTAAAGCTGATGTTGAAACTAGATATGTTGTAACTTAAGTTGTGTCTTCGCTTGGTTGTACCATGGAGGTGTGATGTTTGTTTTAAGAAGTGGACTGTAATGTCCAAACTAAACACAATGTTGTTGCAGATGTGACATTCTGACGTCATTTGACCATCAGTCAAAAGTGTTTTGATGCAGTGTGTTTACCGTGCTGCCTCTTGTACCTTATTAACTTAAAACTGTCTGGTGACTGGATATAACATCTGTTACAATGCCAGTTATTGGTATACAGTGACAAATTTGGAAGTCAGTTACATCAGAATATCATGTTAATGACTAAAGCCTACAGCCTAACCTATAGCCAGCCTAAAATAACCAGTGATAGTGGGCAGTATTTCAAACAGTACTTTTTGTTGCTGAATTCGCTCTGCTGACGGAAAGCAGAAGCATGAGAAAGCCATCATACACTTCTGGGGATGTAATTTATCATGGAGAACAATAAATGAGAAGACACCAGAAGCAAAAGTCATTTAAGACCCTCCTCATCCCACCTTTTAAAATGTTTCTCTATGACAACTGTATTTAGGTAGGACTTTACACCCACAAGGAGGTGTAAATTTCAAGCTAAATCTCAAGCCTAAGTTGGTACTATCTCAGCTGGTGAAGCACTTAAAACATTAGTAAACACTGTTGCAAGATAAAACTTTCATTCACATTAGGCAACGTCTGAACTTACACAGAGCTGGTGCAACCCACAGCTGCTCTTTACCAGAAAACTGAAAGACTACAGTTGTAAATTGTACATAGCTTATTTAAATACATGGGTCAGCAGATGTCTGCATTACTTCAAACTTTGGCATATTTTTGGACACAAACAGGTTGAAGTAATGGCTGCTGCCATGATAAGGCTAAGTGTTTGTATAGAAGTAATACAAACATACCATGCATTAATGTGCAATTCTCTTTTTGTCTCAGACATCCCTGCAGAAAAGTGGAGTAGATATTTTTTGTGTCAATAATTAACCACCCTTATCAGCAAAAGCCATATTCCTATAAGGATTTGATTACACATCAAATCTATCTTTAAACTTTTCACCAACTTTTCATTCAGTGGTTGAAAACAACTTGATCATAAAATGGTATTTAAGACAATAGATAACATATAAATACTCTGAAACTATATAAATTAAACCGCTCTGGGCTTCTACTCAGTCTCTAATAACGATTATACACAGCAAGTCCATTGGGGAGCACATACTAGAAGGGCACAGCCTACTGTGTCTAATACAAATGCTAGTCTTTGTACATTATAATATACGATTTCTGTACAGTCTGTGAGGATGACAGAGAGTGGTCCTCTTCATGATGACGTTTTTGGCTCGATTCTTAGAGACGCTTCATATAGGCTCTCTTCATCCAGCACTGTGCTGCAGTCCAACAGGTACTTTGCAGCCTATAGCAAAAACAGACACAGGATCCTCAGTCTTAAGTAAATTATACTTACATCTACAGTTAGTTTAACAGCTTGTTGCTCATTGGTACTAGAGAAATTTTAAGGAAAATATACCCTTTATGCAATACTTTTGTATTGTTATGTCAGTTTGTGTTTTTATAGAAAACTCAAAAACATAATTACTGGACTTGCCATTCATTGAATTTTCTTTAAGTGATTTATTTTAATTTATATATTTATTCAGTCACTTAAGAGTAAAGTATAAATCTTAAGCATGATTGATAAGCAATTACTTTATAATTGTCTCATTTTATTTTGAAAAATGACTTCCACTCCTTTGAACAATAAAAAAAGAATTCTTTTTGTATTTCAATGTCTCATTGTATCATATTTTACTGTGTTATTAGTTGTAGAAAGCTCTACTAATGTCCTTCTAAAGCATAAAAATACATATAAAATAATGAAAGTGCTGCCCAGTGCCTTGTGTTAATTAATTAAAAATTATGAAAAAAGTAAACTGATTGATGTAGCATGATTATTTTGCCTTCAGAAGCTCTAGGTGGTAAGAAAAGGTCTTTTAATACAAAAGAGACAATTAATACATATAAAGAAGTAAAGCCCACCTTTGGCTGATGATCAATCTTATAAGCTGTTTGCTGAAACTGCCGAATTTCTCTGATGATGTGAGAAATCTGGAGGGAAATTGAAATTCATACTTATAAAATATTTGAAGGTTAGAAACTTGTTTTGAATTAGAAGCACTATTAAATATCTGCAGCATAAAACTGCATCACACTACTGTGTTTGTTACCATTCTCATTTTTGAGAAGTTGACCAGGTTGTCCTCCGTGTAGTTGGGTGTTCCCTCCTCGATGAAGGCCAGGTCTGTCAGATACATTCCCAGGTAAGGGACGCAGGGAGGGTCACAGCTGACGATAAAAGAAAGGTAAGAAAGACTCACATATGCACAGAAGCACCCAAACAAACAAACAAACAAATTGTTTGTAAAATTTTTGAGCACCTACTTCTTTAAAGCCTCTCTCAGGTTTTTGAACCGTCCCTCTGATGACACCAGCTTCTGTAATTTATCGATCACAGTCTTCGTCTAGAAATAGACAGAAGTGAAAACTTGCGTTATCTGCTGTTGGACAACATAGGTTTTACTTCTGAGACAGACACGATTGTACGAAGAATACTCCAAATATGCTGTCTTTCTTCTATTTGCTTCCTTGCAAAAATGTCAACTTTAATTTTAATTGTTCAAGCTAGAGGTTCTCAACTGGCGGATTGGGACCAAAAAGTGGGTGACAGAGCTGCATGTAGTCAAAAACAAACGTGTGCCCGACATTAAAAGCCAGAAGTCACATCCAGAATAGCTGGTGCAACCCATGAAGTGATGACAGTGCTGAGAAAACTATGGGCCCCATCATATGCCCGGCGCAAAGTGTTTCAAACGTGAAGTGCAGGTTTTTTTCCCTGTCTGAAAATGAGGAGTGATCAGATACAACGCTGGTGTGTTTCCAACTTGAGGACATAGACAATGACTGTACTTTAAACCTCCTTATACCTGGTCTAAAGTCTAAAGCCTGAGGTGCAGAATGTTTACATCATTTTGAGGTCCCATTAGACATATACATAAGATCAAAACACACACTTTAATGAGCTTGTTTAACTCACTGGGATGCACATCGGTACTCATTTACCATTAAATATCAGAGCATTTGTTGAAAAATTCTATTTGAAGTTCCTAACAGGAGGGAGAGCTGAGAGAAAGTGTGCCTTTTTTCTACCTCTCCTCAGAGGGCATAGTAGGATGTAATGCTCACTGCATAAAAAAAAACCTCAAACAGTACAAAGACTTTCTCGAAGCACAAGCTACATTTGTTATATTTTTATATGTACTTATGAGTCTCATCAGTAAATATGCTCACAGATAATATGACAGACTTTATATGTGTTTTGCAAATACAAGAGAGAACAGAGAAGTTTTCCTGCAGGATAATGAGAATATAAATTGTTTCAAGCCAACAGTTATTTGATGTACTGTAAACAGGCCTATCACCAACATATGGAAGTTTGATCCTGTCAGTTTTAACTGATGAATTGATAATTAAAGAGGT
Organism: Cetoscarus ocellatus; assembly: GCA_037902135.1. Lineage (NCBI taxonomy): Eukaryota > Metazoa > Chordata > Actinopteri > Labriformes > Labridae > Cetoscarus > Cetoscarus ocellatus. Next base: position 811,800 of record JBAMNC010000394.1, on the reverse strand, counting down.
TTTGCTTGTATGTTTATGCAGAAGTTTCTGACTTGTCTTTTGGATCATTTTGTATACTGTTAATCAGTGGTTTTCAAGTTTTTTTTTTCACTCAAGGCACACCTAATATCAAGCCATAATCTCAGGGCACACCATATTTGAAATAAAGAAAAATAGCCCCTTTAATGTGCATTGCAATATCTCATGTGTCTGTGCAAGTTTGTTCATTATGTTTGTATTATGTTTCATTAAATCTGACAGAAAAAACAGCCACCTTCAGCTGCAAAGTAGGTCTTCATTTATAGTTTTAAGATTGTGAAGTTTGCAGAATTTGCAGAATTTGCAGAGTAATAGGTGAAATATCATGTAGTTGGACAAATTCCCAAGGCACACCATTTGAGAACCACTGCCCTGGATGCTTCAGTGAAAAAAAGCACTTGAACGTAAGCATTAACACACAGTGTTACACTGACTTTAAAGGGAATGAGAGCAGACACTCTGAATGATCAGATCTATGTTAACAAAACACACCCATGTATAATCAAGGGACCTAATTCCCCCTTTGCACCATGCGCCTGGCTTTGCGCCGAGACCATGCATCCTCAAAATAGAAAAATATACACTGACCCAGCCCAAACAACCAAGCGCCACATGCTTTTAAACAACTTGGGCTTCACATCATCAAAATAGAATCGGCAAAATGAAAGTTGTATTAAAACATGAGTCACACAGATACCTGCTTGGAGACTTTGAGCCATGTCTTCTTCAGGCGGAAGATAGAGCTGCGGTTCAGCGAGGAGGTTATCTCCAAGATGGCATTGTAGTTGTGGAGACAGCGACAGATATCAGCCACTGCCACCCATTTCTCTATCACCGCCACCCGCATGTTCACATCATCCCAGTGTAGGATCTCTGTGGCAATCCTGTTGCTGATCTGATCAAGATGACAAATAAAAAGAACATATTAAATTCACCTGTTAATTTTCTTTTTTACTCAAAACAACTTAGAGAACACATACGTCATTGAAATGCTTCGTTGTTTTCATGATGTACGGAGTTCTCTCGTTCTTGTCGTTCTTCATCCAACCTTGACCAAAGAACTCCCTGAAAAAAAAAAGCATAGTCTTAGTTGTTGTAGTGTGTATTTGTGTGTATATGTGTGTACACCTGCAGGCGAGTGCACTCACTCATATGGGATAGCCTTGAACACCAGATGGTCCAGCAGTGTGAGCTGCTCGGCTATCTCCAGGGCAGAGTGGTTCTCAAAAGGCTCTGTCTTACAGTCTTCTATGGCCTGACACATCAACATAACAAACAATAAAAACTAATCACAATAAAGCTAAAGACCATCTCATTTCCAGTGGATGTACTGCAGATTAAGCTTTTTCTTTGGAACCGAACCAACTTTCAAAGAGCTTTCCCTCACCCCCTGTATTATCTCCTCAAGCGTGACCTGGTTGTCCCCGGGGTCCTCCTGAGTCAGAGTTCTGCATTTGGAGAGGAAAAAAAACTTTTAGTTGCCTTTTTTTTTTTTTTTTGTTCAATGTAAACAGTGTCTAAATCTGGACTACATTCACATTTCACTTTTACTACACCTCTTTGTCAGCAAGACTGCAGACATTATCACCACACTGGGTTTTATATCACTTTTGTCATGTTGTACTAATGTGAGGACCATAAACTGGCTAAAAGCATAACAGCACTCTAGTTTCAGTTTGGCACATTGACCACAACTGTCTAGTTGTAATTTTGTTGGAGTCAGTAGTGACCATTGACTAAACAGATACTGTACTTCTTTGACCGATTTCCATTGTTCTGACTAAATTACACCCCAAAGCAGGGAGGAGCAACTTTGGTCACCAGGAGAGCCACTAAATTCAACTCTAACTGCAACAGAGTCAAGTAGCTGCATATTGCAGGATACCCGTAATTGAACACATGACCCTTTGTTGGCTCTCTGATTGGTTCACTGTCAAACCAATCAGGATCAAAGAACCCCCTTATCATAGCAGTCAGACAACTTCTGTGTTGGCAGTTTATTTTGATGCATTGTAGTGAAACTGATATCATAAGTTTGTTGCTTCGACATTGAAATCACAATAAAAAAACTTACATACACTCAAAGGCACTTCTGCCAATTTTATAAATGATCAAATGAATTAGACATTAATAAAAGCCAAAAGTAAGTTATTTTCAATTGCTTTCTGAAAGGAGAGAAGCCAGCAACAAATATTGTCTAAACTAGAGATGGGAAATAAATCAGGTTTCAGTCTCATTTACAATTACTGGCTTGTGAAAATGGGGTTATCAAGATTAAATATTAATGTGTCACAGGACAGGTTGAACTTTTTTTTCTTTTTCCTTTATTATTAAAGCATTATTTTTAGGTATCTTTATTTTGACAAGCATATTTCTATGCATTATGAATTCTGTAACGTTCAAAACCATAGTGTCAAAAGCATAGATTTTTAATGATACTATGTGGTGCATGTTTAAAATCAGTGAGTAATTGTGTTTCACAGTCGTGATCGCAGTATTTAATAAAATAATTGTAATTATGAGTTTTGCCATTATTGAGAAACCCTAGTCTAACCTAGTTAAACATGGGAATCAGAATTTCTTGCACCAAAATTTATATGTTTTTGAAGTCAAATGTGAATTATGATGCTTAGTTTATTAAGATAAACAGAATTCAAACTTATGTCAGACTCTGTGGTGAGAAGAGTATTTACTAGTAGAGCATTTTTTATAATCCCAGTGCTGTCAAAAGCCAAGGCTGTGAGTAGTATGTTTTCAGGTTGTCTGACCATCTGTCTGTACATGAGGGAATAATCTTGTGAATGCAATATCACAGAAAGTTTGTAAGGGCTTGTCTTTAATCTTTGATCACATCTCTACATAGATTTAAGGGTGAACTAATTAGAGTTTGAAGTTCATATATCAAAAGTCAAGGTCATGGAGTCTGTCGTCATCCTTCGCTTGTGAATGCATTATCTCATAAATGCTTACAGGGATTTCCATCAAATTTGCACAAACATCCTTTTCAACTGAAAGGATGGACTAATATGATTTAATTTGAAGGTCATAGTATAAAAGTCAAAGTCACAGAGCCTTGTGTTTATCCATGACTTGTGAAAGTAATTTTGTAAATGCACTATTACAAGAATGCTTCGAAAGATGTTCCTCAAACTTTGCACATACGTCCTCTTTGTGCGGAGTCTACAGAGGCCAAGTGACCCACCACTGCCCTTTCACTCTCTGGCAATGTATACCTTGTGAGGGAAAAAAAGTTAAACACTGTAGTTCTAGTTCTAACATATATTTATACACATCACACTCAATCATACCTCTGAATTATTGCAAAGAAAAACAAATACAGTATTAATCAAAACGAAATAATTGTATTTCTAATTTAATGTTGGAGATCCATTTATTGATATTTGAAGTCGACTTTATGGGCCACACTGAATGAGGAGGGGGTCACTTGTGGCTTTTTTTAATCCCTCCAAAGCTGCTCTAAAGTCAATTTAATCAGGATAAACACCATAGATGTGACGTTTCAGGTGCTAGCTCTTCATCAAACCTGAACATCTTTTTTTATTTTTATTTTTTGTTCCTGTCTGAGGAAGGGCTGGAACCCAGAACAGCACATCAGTGGTGATTAACTTCATTAAATTGACTTTGGAGCAGTTTTTGGTGTGCAGACCTTTTTCCTCTTTTTGCAACAGTTTTTTTGTCCAGCAGGCAGTATTTTATACTATCTAGATGTAGCAGTGTTTTTATTACTACTATTATTTTTTACTGAAAGGCACCATAGATAATAATTCAGAAGCCCATCTCGCTGATTTGAATTTTCTAAACTTGAATCTAGATTTTACTGAAGTTGAAAACAGAGTGCGAGTTCATTTCTGCTTTTGTCCAGTTGAACTTGTTTCACAATGATTAGAGTCACCCCCTGCTGGACATTAGAAAGAATGCAGCTGTAAATCCCCTTTAAATTAATGTAGGTTTGGGAAAATAAATGCAAGTCACTTTTTATTCAAAATTAACTGCTTAAATCTGCTAGGTCCACTCTACAGAGTAGAAGAGAAGATTTCCTTTACTAGAATCATACAACAACTATGGCGATATTCAGCTTCACTGTTAATTAACAATGTTGATCAGTTGTGGATTAGTATTAAAGCAAAGGTGATGTAGTTTGTCCGTGTGTAAGCCTGGATGATTATGACACCAGAAATACTCTGTGTTTTCTGTAAATACCCTAAATAAATTGATATGTCTAAGATTACAGTGAGTTAACCAATCAGTGATATTTAATACCAACCTGATAATGTTGGCAGCTGCTTTTCTCTCCTGTGTCAGGAGCTCTGGGTCATGCATCACCTCTTCCAGGAAGACAATGACTCTCATCTTCAGCTCTGTGTTCAGCTCAAAGTCCTGATGACCAACATAAGAAAAACAAAAGATACATCACAAAAATTTAACTTCCTCTGCCAAACACTTGATAAAGAAAAATACAAGTAAGGGTGAACTGTACCTGTGAGTGTTTGGAGACCCAGTGACGCAAAACATTCAGGACTCTGTTGGTTGCAGCTCTTCTGATAACAAACTCTTTGTCCCCATTCCTCTGGTCTGTAGGAAAGCCTGGAGCCACATTTAACAAAATTACAGTTGATAAATGTGCTGTGATGCTTAAATAAAGGTCTACTGGGACCAAAACCATATATACTCTATCTTTATTCTTGCTGATTTATCTCTGTAAAATTAGGGTAGGTAATTTGAAGTGATCACGAACATGACTATGAATTGGAGTAAAACAGTTCAGAGATTAGTGGCGCTCCTCTTATGCCTGGTTGTTTGACTCCAAATGTCAGATAGGATAGGCTTAAGCCCCTTGACCCCAAACAGGACAAGCATTATAGATAATGGATGGTTGGAGCACTTTTTTTTTTTAAATCTGTGGTTGACAGTTCTATAATTATCATTGACAGCAATAATCTGCTATTAAGAAGATACAAACGTAATATTATATATCCATCCCTAAACAAAACGATTTAAATACTTAAGTTTGATGTTATATTATCACAACACGAGCTTAATTGAAACCATACAATTAATAGAAGAGTCTGCATTTTGTTTAACCCTCAAGTCTCACTTGTCCCTTTCAGAGACAAGCACATTTTTGTTATAGGGTTATTTCTCCATGGAAAAAGTGATGGGTATTTTGTCAAAAACCATGCATTTCAACTCAAACAGATTTTGACATCTGACTCCATCTGCTATAATAGGCCTACACAGACAAGGCCGTCACTTTACTGTCATGCCATATTTTTATCCATCATTTTTAATTTTCTTTTTCTGATTCCAATTAAACATAATCTAAATGACAGCATTCACATAGTTACACAGCTTCATCACCGATAACTTGTAAAGAGCAGTCTCACAGTTACGCGTTTGTCTTAACATCATTTTCCCACACTGACTGCGTCGCATCTCTCCACCCACTGACAGCTCCTAAACCCACTGTCAGTGCATGGAGAGTGTGAAGCAGTCAACTCTGAGTGACAAATGGAGTGATTCTGGCAATGAAGGGGACCTTTTTAACATAGGTTTCATGACCTCCTCCACGATGTATTAAGAGCACAAAACAGAGAGGGTTTACTTAACACATGTGTCTGCATGAGTATGATGGCACACCAGATCGTCCCTCCTTCTCCAGTCCATCATTATAACAGACAGCCTCCAAATCTTTGTGTCATTCATCAAAAATTTTGGTAAATGACGGCGTTTTTCCTCATGCAGCAGACGGGGCCAGAAATCGAAGCCCCTAAATTAGACATTATCTGCTGCGAAACTCGCTCATTTCAGCTACATTTTATAAATGAATGGCCAGTGTTATCACCATGTCAGCTCAACATCGTTGTTATGGTCATCTGGGCCTTTACAAGGATGGGTAACTTTTGGTGACGTCACAGACATGCACCGCAAGAGCGCAGCTGAGTAGAGCCGCCGTTGTTGCTAGGCTACACGGCTACGCGGCTATTTTGGTGCAACATGGCGGAATATTTATCCGATGTAGAAGTGTCTGACGACGACTTTGAGTATAATGGATGCCCGTATTGTTTTGAGCCAGAATATACCGACGAGGAGCTATTTGAAAGGAGGATGCAGAGGGACAGAGCCGAACAGCTGGCCAGAGAACAAGCAACCACTGCACGAATGTCCACGAATGGGGGCTAACTGGTGGTGTTGTTGTGGACATTGCACGGCAATGGCAACAGAGGAGGAGTGAGTTTCGCAGCAGATAATGTCTGATTTAGGGGCTTCGATTTCTGGCCCCGTCTGCTACTATGGCATGAGAGAAAAACGCCGTCGAATGGATCTAAATTGCTCTAAAACGGCTCCGAGCTCTGCCAAAATTGTCTGGGTGAGTCTACGAGCGTATTTAATCCTAAAAATAAGGTCCAGGTGTCAAAAAACTGAACTTATCCTTTAAGGCTAATGTGACCCCTGTTTCTTGCCACAATGACTGCAGCCATCTGTGCGTACCGCGGTGCCAGTTTGCACCCGCCTTTCAAATATGCTAAATATAGACGCAAAAACACCACGTCCTTGATGCTCCCTGTTAGTAGATCAGCTTTTCATGTGCTACCTGGTAAGCATTTGTTTTCATACACACAAACCTTTAGAAGATCCTGCCCAATATGTCTTATATTTTGTTTTTTTGTTAATTTGCAGGCCAGACCCCAAATTTGTGGTTTTTATTTCTTCCATTGTTCGGACCCAATTTCTCATATTAGTGTCCTTGAACAAAAACAAGCAATCTGCTTCATGATCCATAGAAAACATATATCAGGGATTTTGCTGAAAAGCTGAAAGGGTACAAAAAATTAAAGTGTACCAAAAATATTGTCCTTGATAAACAGTGGCTGTCAATTTTTTTATGTATTTACGGTACAGTGTACAAAAACTGGTAAACAAAGATTTACATTTCAGAAGATAAAATCTTTATTGGAAAAAAAATTGACATGACTGAAGTTGGTTCAAGCTGATGTGAAAATTAAAAAAAACTATTTTAACATAATAATATAATAATTGCATGGAATTTCCTAATGTGTCCACTTTGGGGATGCAATGTGCTATGTGTGACTTTTTTATGGTGAAAAAGAAAAAGATAAAGAAAAGAAAGCACAACAATTACTTTTGTTGATATAACTGAAATTTTCCAGACCAAGTTGATTCAAAAAATATTTCCCATTTAGTACTTGGTAAATGGGAAATTGATTGTTACTCTTCTTGAATAAAAATCATCCACAAAAGTATGAGTACACAAACTGACATATGAACAGTTAATGTTATGAAAATAGAACATTATTCATCACTCATAAAAAGGGCTGTTGTGAAAGTAGAAATGCATATCAATAATATACAATCACTTCATAGCCATTCTCTGATGTGCCAAATCTTGGGATGCAATGAGCAAAGTGCGACTGGCATTTTGTACATTATGCAAAATAATTAATTTGTATTTTTTTCCCCCAAAAAAACCATCATGTACTAGAAATACATATTGAGTGTTAAAGCTCCAGCAACATATATTTCCTTTAAATACCTATCCATGAACAGGGCTGAAGTTGGTAAAACATATTTGGTGCAATAAAAGTATGAAAAAGTGTCATATCAAAATTTCACCACACTTTCCTGGTGCCACTACTTTAGAACAAAATGTGCCATCTGTAACACACTGTATGTATCGGGACTTGAGGGTTAGAAGAAGGCTTCCTCCTCAGACGCAGACAGCCAATGTTCAGTGTAGTGACAAGGATTTTTTAAAGTCTAATCAGAATTATTTCTTATTGGGTCCTTGTTAGATTAGAGAGGCTTGTTTTATATACAGTATAATAGGGACAAGAGCAAGTGAAAGAAACAAATTTATGGTCAGTATAAGAAGCATCTCTTGATGTGGCTGACCTGTGCTGGCGAGAGACATGCGTCGGTACTTCTCCTTTGTTGGCGTGCCTTCATTTGCACCAGCTGTGGCGATAGCAAAGGCCGAGGCAGCAGAGAGGGCACTGCGGTTGTTGTCAAGCTCCCGACAGGATGACACCACCATACCATTGTTGAAGGAAAACAGGGAAAACTCTACAGACAGGAAACAAGATCAGAGATATTTCCATATTTAAAGCACCAAACAATAAGAAGTCCACCAAATTTAGAACATTTCCCATTTTCTCATACGCAGTTGAAAATGGTGCTGGCTCATTGGTTCGCTGATAAATTGCGTTGTGATTCTGCATGTGTAGTGCTGTGGATAAAGTCTTTGAATGTGATAAAAATAGGTTGCTGACCAGCGGAGGGCAACAGAGAGCTAAAATAGATCCAGTGCAGTGTGTGTGCTGCAGCTCGTGTTAGTGACGGTGTACTCTCCACTGTGACTGTGTCTCTGCCTCCCTCCTCACCCTCCTCCCTTCCTTCCTCCCTGCAGGCCGGGGGCGGTGTAGAAGAACATGCACATCATTGCTAAGGTACAAGGTTTCCTTCCACCTACTCACAAGAGGCACTGGCTTCCCTTGAATCCAGCACCTAGGAAGAGAACACACTGGGGATGAATTGTGCCTGACTACCTACGGGGTGGATGCTCCCTCTCTGTGCAGTGTGGGGAGGGCCGGGAGGATGTGGGTGGTTTTTATTAAGACCTTATTTGGCTATAGTGACGGTTGTCATACGCTAGAAGTAAGTTTGCTAAATAAAGCTTATAATAGCAGCAACTATATTCTTCTATAAACAACTCTTTTTATTTCAAACCTCTCTGCACATCTTACATTTGAAAAATCCTTTTACGGATGGTCAAAGTCATGGTTCCTACACACTTTTTCAAGTCAAAACCGTTCTTCCTGATACCATATTCAGACTCAAACTGGGAAAAATAGTACTAAATTTTGTACTTCAGAGCAACATTGATGTTTGTTTACCATAACCTGCTACAATGCTTATTTGTTTGAGTAATAAGCATTGTATAATTTAACAGTAACATAAAAGGCCAGGGTGAAAGATACTGATTCGCTAATCAGAAATCAAGGTACATTACTTTGGAAGGAGGGAAAGAAATGCAGAGCTGAGAGGGGGAGCATGGACAAGGACAGAGAAGTTTTTAATGCTTTACTGTACAAGTATCATGTTGCTGTTCCTTTTCTCTGAGATGTTTATAGAAGCAGTTCATGAAATTGCCCCAAAAAATCGTGACAATGATGTTTAGTCAAAAGGTTGTCTAAAATTAAGAGATACTTCATGGCATAACATTTCAAAAACAAAATAATGACTTTTGGAAGCACTTTAAGGTTAAACAAAAACCCTGTAAAGTGCAAATGATTACAAAAACAACAATGAGTTGCCATTTAAGCTCTTTTTTGTTCTTGGATTCAGAAGAATTATGATTTGGTAGGAGACATTAGCAACTTTCTGGACATGTTAGACAGAAGATTGTTTCAATTGGTCTGTGCTTTTTAAAGTTTTGATTAAAAGGCAAGTAACTATGTGGTTTAATTGGAGGGTATTTATATGAATATTTATTGGCCAAGCAAGGTGGACACTAAAGAGCATAACAGTTGTTTCACACCAGATGCAATTTGGCTGTGTGACTGAATTTCATTTAGCGAGCATGTTATCAAGTCAGAGCCTAAGAACAATTGAGGGAGCGGCGCATATCATTCAAGCCTTAGTTGCCAAGAATCTGGAGAATAGGAGGCTTGCCTATTTTCATCTCAAGTCACAAGCAATTCTCCACACAAATAGTTAAATAAAAATGGACAGAGAGTCATAATTACCTTGCTTTAGCATAAATGAATGTTCACATAGATAGAATATGTAACAGGCAAGATAAACCCAGTATGTTTACGCTTCCTGTTTGAGCTTTTCAAAGTGATGACCTAGGATGCCATTTCTTTCAACGCTATATCATTGATAAATTGTGAACATTAAAGATTGCTTACTTGATATACAATCTGATATTTGTATTGATCAATGTTTTTTATAACTTATCATCATATGTGGCAAGACAAACAGCCGGAGTGTAACTAACCAGTCAGCTACTCTAGTGAGTTTAATTTTCATAGTCAGGCCAATTTGTTTTTGCCAAAATGCAGTGTCAAAAAGTAGAACATAAGATCCCCAAGAATTGCTAAAAAAAAAAAAAGTATCACTGCATGTCAACACGATATGGACAATACTTGTCATACTGTACCAGAGTTTTTGGACTTGACATTCTTCGGCGTTGAGGGGGACTTGGGAGGAGACATTTCTGCCTCAGCTTCATCACTCTGACTGGGGTCCTCATCACATTCTTCTCTCACAGACAGGTCTAGGCAGAGGTAATGTTTTACAATCACGAGAAATACGCAGTAAAAAACAACATACAGATCTAAGTTGAGCTTAAGGTCACTGGCACTCAGTCAATAAAGACTTTAACATGTACAGAAAAGTACATCTAAAAGATCTTAAGTTAGACAGAAGCAACCATTTTCTTGTTTAATGCTGTTCTAATAATGGTTGATTATTTTAACATTCAGTTAAAAAGAACCATAAAGTGAATTTATTTCAGGTGTAGAGAAAATATTTGTTTTTAGCATCTGTTATACATATTGGTCTTGCTTTACATGCTGAATGGGATAGAAAATATGGACAGTTTCTTCTTTTCATTTAATATTTTTTTAGATTTAAGACATGACTGTGCAAATGAGCTCCATTCAACCCTTGCATACTCTGAAGTGGTGATTCTAACCTTGTTTGTTGAGGACAGACTCCTCGGCCTTGCCCTCAGCTTTGGGCTCTCCTTCATCAGGGATCTTGCTGGCCATGGTGCTCGACACGTAGAGCTTGTTGATGTCAAGGGTGGTCTTACTGAATGGTGACATGGTGGAGTGCATACTTGTGTAGCCATTGGGAGAGCAGCTCAGTGCAGCCAGGTCCAGAGCTTTGCCCCCCGTGATGATGGGGATGTTAAGCGAGAGCTTGCGTCTGCGGTTTGGCGAGGACGACTTGGTGATGGAGAGAGGAGGAGGGGAGGAGAACTTGCGGCTGGCACGTGGTGACATGGGTGGTTCACCATAGAGGAGTTTGCTGTTCTGGCTGCTGGCGAAGAAAAGCTCCAAAGAACTGCAGGAGAGAAGTACAAGATGAGAGACTGAGAAATCAAGGTCTTGATAGTTTGGGATTTTCCAATAGTTTCTAATATTGTTTGACTTCTTCTGCTCAGTTGCTGTTTAGATTTATTAATTTAGTTTTCATTTGGTGGTAGTGCTTTGTTTTGTTTAATTTTGCAAAGTTTTAGTTTATGGGTTGATGAAAGAACTTAGGCAACTTTTTAAAATACTCTATAAAAGCAGTGTCAAAGGTAGAAGGTTTGACTTTTTGCTGTCAGAAAGCTCATTCAAACACTATTATGCTTCAGATCAACTGCATGGATTTGTTACATGTCACTCAGTTTTCTTCAGTAAAAGATAAAACTACAGAAATTTGTGAATAACTATTTTACTTGATATCAGGGATGTCATGACAAATTATCTCCACGAAATCGGCCTTGGAAGATGAGCAACAAAGATGGCGATAATTGTTAATACATGGTCATCTTCACAACACACTTGGCTTTAAGAGTTCCAGGCTTACAGATGGATTTACATGCTTTTTTTCTTATAGTACCCCTTAATAACAGGTTAAACTAGTGGGTCACTAAGCTCTTAGATTAAGATGCTACAGTGATATATCATCAATTGATGCTCTCTACTAAGAGAGGTACAGCACTCTTGCTACTGATATTTCTTTAACATTCAGTGGGGTCGGCCACTGCTTCACAAAACACTCTGCAAAGTAGTTTGCTTAAGGTTTGGTGCAGGACTTCTCTAAAAAAAAATATAAATAAAAAGATAAAGAAATTATTTAAATAAAATAATCAAGCAAAAACTAGGAGAAAACTTCATTTTGGAGATAAAAGAACTCTAAATAAAATCATACTTTTACCTTGACTGAGTAATATGGAAATATTTGTGGTTCTGGCCCAGAATCATCACTTTATCAGTAGCAATGGAATTTTAAGAGATATCATTGTAAAAAGGGGCAGTTCAGAGAAATTAAAATCACACTACTTTAAACAAGGTGAGATTGTATGCCCATCAAGAGCTACAGAGTACTGGGCAGACGCAAGAAAAGATTTTCAGGTGACTAAAGCTGAAATTTAAGATTTCAAAACTCAAAAATTTTAATTGTTTTCCCATAAAAGTACATCTTTTAAAAAACACAAAAAAGTTTGTTTTCTTAAAAATTCACAACTTTAATTTCTAAAATAATTCAATAAATTGAATCGTTTTTGTTGGTGATTGTTTGTTTCTCCATCCGCCTGTATGACTGTGAGCAAGATAACTCAAGAAGCTCTCAATGGATTTTTACGTAATTTCAGGGAAGCTGGTCATAGCACAAGGAAGAAGTAAATCAATTTGGGTGGTGATCTGAATCTGGATGTATAGCCGGGATTTCCTTTTAAGAATTTGTCAACTTTGTGCAACAAGGCAGTGGCCCACATTTTCTCTAATAACTCAGCTAACAATGTCAGAAATGCCTTGGCAGAGGTTTGTGCTCTCAGAGCACTTCTAATACATTGTTGTATGTACTGGACTCAATGTGTTTGTTGTTATATACATTATTTTGTCTTATATGTGCTAACAGAAAACTAGTTTGTTGAAGCACAGTAAAGTTTTAGTTACTTGTAACTCAGTAAGCACATACAGGATTTTGATTTGGTTAATTATTCCCAGTGAGCTAAAAAATTAAGGGGGGAAAATGTTATAGAGTGTATGGATGTGGGTGCATTGTCCACCCAGTGACTGTACACATACGCAGAGAGGGAACACATTATCCACAGGGCTCTTCAGGAGCTCCTGCCTCTTTTATTTAAGCTACATTGTTTAAGACAGCATCTTCCTTGCACTGAAAGCCACCCCCTCTGAAGGCCTATAAATAGCATGTCAAGTGACAGTGTGGGAGGCACGGGTGCTGCCAACAGCAACCAGCCCAGGGGAGGCCCACAGAGACGTGGGGAGAGAGAAACGAAGAGGGGAAGCAAGAAAAGTGGGAGAAGGAGACAGAGGTGTAGTGCAAAAGAAAAAAAGAGAGGAAGGGGCAGAAACAGTGAGTGAGAGAGAGAGAGAGAGTGGTTGAGAGGGGGGAGCAACAGTGTGGATATGGATTCCACCACAGCAAAGTAGGAGTGGGCGAATGGGAAGCCTCCAGCCTTACATGGTGTGGTAGTTGCAGCCATGTTGTGTCTCCTCGCCTAAATTTGTGAAGCAGGAGGCAAGAGGAGCAAGGACTGAAAGTGGGAAGGGAATAGGGCAGGCTGCGATGATGGAGGGAATGAGGAGGAGTAAAAAGAGAAGACAAAGAAGAAAGTAGAAAGTCAAGAGAGGACACAAGTAAAGCTGGGAGGTGAGAAGAGATAATTAAGCAGGAGGTGAGAGAGGAGTAAGATAGAAGGGCTGAAGGAAGGAGGAGAGAGTGAAGGAGAGAGCAGGGTCTGGGTGCAAGGCACCACCATCAATATTTAATACCTGGGAGCTGCTGCAGATGCTCGGAGAAAGGGAGTAAGAGGGGAGGGTAAGAAGGGGAGGGAGAAGACGAGTGAAAAAGAGGGAGAGGGTGGGGTCCTGCAGCAGAGTGGTGGGTTGCCATGACGACAGCGCAGTGGAGAGGGGAACGGTCAGACTTGTGGAAAGAAAAATAAAAGTGAGAGAAGGAGAAAGGGCAAAGGGAGGAAGGAGAAGGGAGAGGAGCAGTTGGGGAAGTGGGCAGACGCAAGAGCCAATTAAGTGTGACGGTGGAAAGACGTCAGAGGAGCTGATGCGTCGGTGTGACCTCTTGCTGCCTCGGCTCTGGTCCCTTCTCACCTGGACAGACCATAATATCATGATGGTGCAACTTACAGACAGTCCACGTGAGAGAGAGCAAAGACAAATCCAGACACATGGGGTTCCCACCTTTTCACTGCACCATAACGGCTCTGCTGCTGCATCCTCACAAGGAGATTTGGAGAAACTGACAAACTTTGTTAAGTCTTTGGTTGTCTTAGGCTGCAGGGGTTTGTGCCAGTGTTACAGACAACTAACGGCTGCTTAAATGTGGCAAATCTAAAGAGTGGATGAGGGTTATGTGCAATGTTATTTGTCTTATTTCACTGGTATGTGTGTCTGTGTTTACAATGGACAGTTGTTTGTTTTACTTGTTTTATTTGTTGAATCTACTGTGGAGGCATCACAATGTGTGCAGCACAGGAGTCCAGGACAAATATTGCTTAGGGGACCATAGAGTGTACTGTAACAGAGCAAATCATATTACACTCATTGTTGATTATGTTGTGTATCATATGGTGTCATGTAGTACTGTAAAGTATTGCTTAGTGTTGTGCAATATCTTAAATGTGTGGTCCTTGACCTTTGTTTTCCTTGAAGGCCCCGAACAGTCAAGCCTTGTTACTTTTTATTATCGTAACCTCTTGTAAAACTTTCTAATAATGCATCATGTCCCATTGTATTGTATTATATTGTAATGTTCTGTATTGTATCAAACTACTGTTTGCTACCATATTGCCATATTACCATTTTCTATTGTTATAGATTGTTTTATATTGTATGGCAATTTCTCAGACTGTTTTGGATCATATCCAATTGATTATTTCTTTTCATATTGGGATCTGTATAGTACTGATTGATATGGTATTTTATCATATCATGTTGTATCATGTTATATCATGTTGGCTCATGCTCCTCTGCCTGTGGGTTCGGCCTGTTCGGCAGCAACACAGAAGAAGGCTGGAGGGATCAGGCTGCTTCATCATCATGAGTAAATGCAGTCATCATCTGCTTAAGACACTGTCTCTGCATGTCCATCTTTCACACATCTCTAAAGTATGTTTTTGGACTATGAGAGAGCACTATGCGACTGCTCTGCTGCTCCCTGTCTTTGCCATAAGGTAAAGAATCTTGTTAGGATGCTACTGCACTACTTGATCTTTAAAGTAACTAAGTTACTGTAAAGCTACTTGACCCAGAAAACAAAAATGCTACCACAAAGCTACTGGAAAATATGATTAAGCTGCTAACATCAGTATTGGTAGTGACGTTATTGCCCATCACTGAATATCACATTACTTGCACCATATTATATCATATTGGACACATTACTGTATTACTATATTTTAAGTTACTGGATCAAACTAAGTGGTTTAGCATCACATTGTTTTGCATTGTGTTGTTTTTTTTTGTTGTCATATATGTGTGTGTCGTGTTATATTCTGTCATACTGTATTCTTATATTGTTTCATACTGATCCTATCGCATGGTACTGTATTTTCTTGTATTGTCTTGTAATGAATTATCTTTGTTTTGTAAAATATGATGTTGTATTATGTAGTGTTGTATTGCATAGAGTCATAAGTGTCCTGTATAAATATACCATCCAGTGCAGTATAGTATGGTACATTATCATTATCATCATGTGATAAAATAGTATTTTAATTGAATATCTTGATATTGAAAGTTACATTCAAACATGCCTCAGATTCTACATCTATTAGGAATAGGATTATTTTTTCAACCTGAAGTTTGATGTCCTTTTATCTGGCTTTTTGGTCTCAGCTAGTGTTTGACAAACTCAAGTGATCAATCAATTAAGGCACTGTGGTGCGCCAACATGGTCTCTGTGAAGATTAATAGTTAAATTGTTTAGTATGCTATATTTAATATGTGTCTTGGGAAATATACCGAGGTGATTTGTAAAGGGTAGGCTTGCAATCAGTGTTTCAAAGTTAAGGGCCTTTTTTATTAACTGAGGCATTTTAAGGATCAGCATTAGTGATTTTCATGCCAGTGGGCTCACATGTGCTTTTAATGACACTTATTGTGATCAGCTTACCAACAGATTCACTCACCGTGCAGGGATGGCACTAATGGGCTTCTTGTAGATGGTGATGAGCTTGTCAAGAACGACTGCAGCGCTGGTGAAAACTCGATAAGAGTGGAGGAAAGTGTTCAGAAAGTCTATTGAGAGGAAGCGCAGGTCGGTCAGCCTCTCCAGCAGACGGTCCACACTGGCATAGCGGATCTGTAGCACCTTGCAGGAGTTCATCATCTTGCTAAAGCGGATATCGACATCGTCACAGTACAAGCTGGTATCTGACCTGTGGTGGAGTTTCAGAGATGTTAGACATGCTGCACTCTCAGGGATTTAGCTCATTAGAGCAGGTCTGTGGTCATGTGTGGGGCAGTTGGTGAGCATTAACATTGTCAAGGCTAGAGTGGTTTCCTCTTTTAAAATAATCTTTACTGCCTTCACAAAGTGCTTAGTATGATGTTTTGATAACCAGAAAAAACTACATTAATGTGTTAACTTTTAAAAATGATTATGCAAAACAAAAGGTTGTTTAAGCACCCCTGTAGTTTCAAAGTGGGCTTCAGTATCTACTTAGTCTGAAAATGTTATTTAAGTCAGTTATGTCTTCCCTTTAATAACACCAATCGGTATTGTATTTTATATTGTTGGGGATCCTGATTAGTCACCTTTACAATGAGGTACTACCAGTGAACCTGAAATTCTCTAAATCTGTCTTAAACATTTTGATTTGCTGCCTTTTCAAAGCAGCAGCAGGAACAACAACGTCAAAAAAAAATTCTAAGAAAAACTAAAAATACATCCAAAGTGTACAATGTGTCAATTGTAAGGGACAAAAACTGTATGTATGTTTAATCAGCTGGCAACTTATAAGTTTAGTTACTAAAGTCGATGTTTAAATCTGTAAAATGAATGGACAAAAGTTTGGTGCATCATTTCAACAAGTAATCATGTAAAATGGTGACTTCCAGCTGATGTTTGTTGCTGTATTTTTAAGTCTAGTTTTGTTTAGTTTTTCATTGAATACATATTTGAGAGTTTTTTACATTATATAAAAAATAAGAGGTTTTCAAGAGACATTAATCTCAGCAATAGAGATTTCTATGTCTGCACTATCTAAGAGCTACCAGTTTAAATGCTCACTCATGAAATGTGGACACAGGTTCAATCACAAAGAAAAATGTCTCTCAAACAGAGAGAAGATGGTGCTGAGGGGGTGTCTTTCCTCCATTATAAGCTACCTAAGCTGATCTGATGTTACCATTTATTATTACTGATAATTTTATGTACAATTTTAACCCAAAATTATATTAACTGTCTGCATGTTTAAAGTTAACTTCCAAGTTGTATATCACCTGAGCACTCTAGTGCGCTCTCCAGAGGTATCCTCCAACAAGGATCGCTTGTAGGCAACTTTAGTCGCAAGAGTGCTCATGACACTGATGGATGCAAACACAAGGACAAGCAGTTGGTATCGCTGACCCTAAGAGGGCATTTATCTTTTTTTATTATCTTATAATGTCATTGTATTATTTGTATTATCTCTGTTGTCTGGGATAATAACCAAGTTTCATTTGATTTTTTTTTTTTTTTTACTGAAATCTGGACTTATTCGCAACTTAGGGTGGGATAATATTACTGGTTTTCTACAAGAGCAATGCAGTTTAAGTCACATTTTACTGAGTTAACTCATTTAGATAGCTTTATATTTGTAGTTGTGGTAAAAGTCAAGGTGTGATCATTTAGATTCTAGTGGGGCTTAATTTAGTTAGTGGTAGGGAATCTACTGAGGAGTGCAACGTTGATAGAGAAGGTATTTTAACATTGGGCGTCTGTAAATACAATCACGTGTTTGTTTGGGCACACATGCTCATGTTTTTTTTTTTTTTTTTGGTCACATATTTATGTAATTCAGATGCCAATCTCAGATTGCGCATGTAAAATGTATGTGCATTTGTACTCTTACTTAATCATCTGTGGCACGGTGACTTTACTGTTCTCCTCAAAGGCATTCATCATCAGTCCATTGCAGCGGATGTTGTCAATGCACTGAAAGGAATTGACAGGCAGAAAAAGGTATAAATATAAGAAGGTGAGTGTGCTCACAAACCTGGCACAACACAGTTTTATTTGGAGGACTTCAGGGGAGCTATTCTCTGCATTTTTCATAATAATTATTTATCCTAAGATTGCTCTCATCATATGTTAAGTTTTGATTAATCACTGAGCTTTAAATTCAAATCCCAAGTTTGTCAAAAAGTAGACAGTATCGTCACATAGTTTGTTATGATGTCAAAAAGTAATAGCCTATATAGTATCATTTCACCAACAAAAGTTAAGCAACTTTCCTTCATTTATATTTTGAGTTTAAACATGCTCCTTCCTGTTTGGAGCAGTATTTAATCACATTGATGAGGACACACACCTGGCTGATATCACTGGTCCATGCTGACTTTTCTTGTCGTGATGAAGCAACCAGGATAACAGTGTAAGGCTGGACATCTTTGGGCTCCACCATGACCTTAAAGTCAAGATGCTCTGTGTCCTGACCGCTCCGCTCACCTTTGGCTGCAAAATAAATAAATGGATAAAGTAATAAACAAACATCTGGGTTGTTACTGCCTATTTTACAATGTAAAACTAAGAACCCCCCTCCCCCCAAATGTAAGACTTACTGCATGTGCTCCTGTTATTGAGTATTTTAAGGTCCAGTCTCCTGGTGTTTGACCTTATACATCATGTCTTGGGTGTCTGTTATTTGATTTAAATTAATTTAAGTTGAATTAAAAAATGAAAAATTCAGTCCCTGTAGAAGATCAGATGCAGCTCTTTTTCCGTCCCCTTTGGAAACACTCAGATCTGAGGGGGCAGGGAGGCTACAGGAGGCTATGATAATGACCTATGTGCTGATTGGCTGCTCAAATGATGTCTGATGGGAGGGCGGAGAAGGGCTTACAAACTGCAAAGTGGACTTCAAAACAGTCATGGCATCTGTGTGTGACCAGTAGAAAACACACATGTGAGTGGAGGCTGTAAAGCTTTACATAATAAACCCCAGTAATAAAAAAGGAGTGTTTTAAGAGGAATCGTGCCTAACTCTGTGAACTGAGAGTTTAGCCACAACAGTGCAAATTGTTTTTGCAGGTGTGATGGGACTTTTAAGCCAGAAACAACAACAGCAAGGAAAACTGTTTTTTAAATTCTGCCTGAAAGTTTATTTAATTTAAATAACCAGATACGTGATGCAGCCATATCTAATGTAGAGCGCAGGAATCTTCACAGGGTAAATGATCGTTTATCTTTATGGGTCTTGTAAAGCAGATTGTTGTAGCTTTGTGGTATTCTTCTTTCTTTTTTTTCTGATATGTCCTACTACCGAAAGAAGGGAATTTTAACCTCAACTGAAAAACTATATTATATATTCTAACCACTTCAAATGCAACACATCAAAATCAACATGCAAAGTATACAATATATTTAAAAATAAATTAAAGTTGCATGAACAGCATGAGGTAACTCACACTCATCATCAGTCCCCTCTGGCTCCTCCATCAGTGTGCAGTCTATAAGAGACACCACTCCATTCTGTAATACGTTGAAAGGTTAAAAGGTCACATACAACTTGTGTACTGGTTATTCACAATGACAGCTTCACACTATTTCTACCATTCCTAAAAAAAGACATCAGCGACTCTAAAAAACCTAATGCAGTGCATTTTGTATGGGTCTTTCTCAGAGCTGTTAAACACGAAGTCATACAGTCACACAGATAAACTTTTTGTTGTTTCTGTGTTTTGGGACCAAAAGGTCCAACAGTAGACAAGGAGTAATTACCAACAATAATGTGTATTGAAAAAAAACTTAATAGTTGTAACAAAAATGTTTTGTGATTGAACAGTATAAAGCATTTGTGAGGTTTAATATAAAGTTGGCTCAACACTACAGCCAGGGGCATATGCAGACTTTTTGACTAGGGTGGTTGCATATAAGTGTATCCATAAAATGAAGTGTTTGTCTTCAGCCTGCTCTCTTGTAAAGTGTCTTGAGATAATACTTGTTATGAATTGGTGCTATACAAATAAAGATTGATTGATTGATTGATTGATTAACTGGGGCACTAACTCCTGAAGCTGATATAAAGCCTGTGAGCCCACAGACAGGGAAGAAAGATGAGATGTACTTTCACTGCTTATGGTAAAGTATCAAATATATATCTTCCTGTGTACATGTTTTTATAAATTTCAAAAAGTTATTCAACAGAATTGCATGCTTGTATTAATTTTTAAATAAGGAGGTTTGATCTGTTATAGAGCATCTTCAGGAGGGTTAATGTTTTTATGTCCTCTTGATAGCAGTCCTAATGTACCTTGGTGATGTGAAGTTTTCCCCCAGAGCCTCGTGTACAAATGATGAGATGTTTGGAGAAGAGAAAACACTGTCTTTCTCCCTCTTTCTTCAAAGACAGAGAGCCAAGTCGACCTCTTGTTATCTTCCCTTTCTCACTCATAGGCACCTGGATCAGAGAACCTGAAAAAAAACCCCACAAAAATCCACAAACAAAAAAATCATTACGAGAGAACACGAGAGCATTTTTATGTCCTTCATGCCAGTGATAGCCAGGACTGGAGGCATCAGGTTTTGGGGTTGCTTGCCCATCCATCAGGACAAGTCTTGTGAACCTGATATCCCAAGAATGCTGTGAGGGATTTTCTCCAAACTTTACATAAATGTAACCTTGCACTGTAATCAGACAGATCCATCTTGACAAGCTCCAATCTGCGATGATTGTGTTCGGCCCAAAGTGGCACAGCCCATTCAACGTCCTTTAAAGCAGGAAGAGCTGGGAGCTACAAACATGATGACAGCAGGAAGTGACTGTTCGCACAGGTATTAGCATGATAAAACAGCATCAGAAGCAGTTTTATCAGATCTGGACCACAATTCTTAAATGACAAACAAATAACAATACTGAAAGCATTTTTCAATAGAAAAGTTATTTCCATTTCCAACATGCTTTGCCAAGACTTCGCTCTAGGAAGTGGCTCATGTTTTGTACTTTATACTGCAGCTGTAACATCTGCCTATTACATTATCTGTTTGGCCCGTAATGAATGTGATAAACAGAATTGTCCAGTCACCTGCCTGATGTGCATTTGAAAGGTTCTGCCCATTCCCAAACACTTTCTATGACTGTTTCCCTGATGGACTCGATACATATTCTGTATAGTTTAGATTTAACGGTCCATCTTGTGTCAGGTTAGAATAAATGTCCACACAGGGATAAAATGAATACATGCTATAGGTACAAGGTCAAGGTAAGCATGACTTAAAATCTTGTGAGCACAATATTCAAGAATGCTTTCAAGATGTCAGATGTTGCACAAAACCTACACTTTAACTTGAGTGTGAATCAATCAGATTTTGGAGGTCAGATTGGCAACTTCACACTGCCACAAAGAAATCTACCACATCTAGCCATCTTGAACAAAACGAAATTTCCTCTGCCTCAAGCTCAAGGCATAATTTGGCATAAAGCCCAACAGGTATTTCGTTTAAGCATCCATGGATGACATGGATCAAAAGTTTCTGAAGACTTTGCTGAAGACACTATCATCCACTCTAGCACTCAAAGACTATCAGAGAGATGTGTTAATTTGACAAGTCTTTACAACTGTGCTGTGATACCTCAATTTTATTAAAGCATCACTAAAAAAACATTATCTTTTAAACAATGTGAAAGTGCTAAATAAAGACATTCATAATAATTTGTGATTTTTTACGTGATTATCAAACCTCAAATCTTCATTAGAGTGCTCGTAAATGTTCTTTGGTGTTATTCTTGGCTACAAACAAATCACATATCAATAAACTGGTGAGTGATAGATTTTTTTTCACAACAGTGTAAAAAGGTTTAAGAACAAATTTGTTTCTAAGATTTCTTGGTGAATTCTTCTTTTTTCTTTAAATTTCAGCCTGACCTTGAAACAAACTCACCTTGCCTAACAAACGTCTGGCTGGTGTCCAGCAGTACTTCACAGCCCTCCACAATCATTCGCTCTATGGCGAGGTTCTTCCTGATATTCTCTGTCTCACTCACCTCATCATGCATGATTCTGAAAGGGCAGACAATAATTATTAGCTTCACTGATAAGTGAGAGTTGAACACTGACAGACATCTCTTTATGTATCAGATTATTTATGCTGTTACCTTTATAAGTGTTATACTGCTGGACCTATTTGAAAGGCCCATAAACATGAATATTTAAAGTGCCACATTAACAGCACTAACAGACCCTCTATGACTGCAAAAAAAACCTTACATCTACAGGTGCATAAAAGCTAATTCACATGAATTATAAGCAGACTGTCCAGTGCACCTTGAGTGCTGACATGAAATCTACCTGGAAAGTTCCTCCAGTTTTGACTTGGCGTAGTCCAAACTGTTTCTCTCCACATGCTCATGGGGGGTGTGGGCCAGCAACTCATGCAGCGTCAGAATATATCGAGGGATCTGAGAAAGAAACCGTTTTAATCTAAATAGCTGTCTTAAATTTTTGAACCAAAAGAGATTTACAGCTTTGATATGTCAAGAATAATGAACCCAACAGCCTTTGCCCAGTAAGTCTTTGGTCATATGACATTTATAAATAACAAAATAATCTTATGACTGAGAACAATGGGTTTGATTTTTATATCAGAATGGTTTTTGACCCTTGAACTTCAAACATACAGTATTTTCTGAAAGCAAGAGTGCCACAGAATATTTTCTAATGTAAATATCATGTATGGACTGTGTTACAATATTGCAGTTATCCACAGTGAAATCTAAGCCTCTTTTACACTTGACTTCTTCTACCACAACAGTACATTCTTCACCGGAACAGCTACAAAACGTATGTCTGTTCCTGTGCAATGTACACTTTCTACTCGTGAGATAAAATTAAAATGTTGTATATTTTACATCTATTAGTACTAAAAAAATACTTTACATCTATTTCATGGAAGGCAATCCATCAAAACTTGCAAGTAAACTCCTGCACAGGGTGAAAATCGCTTGAAAACATGTTAACAACTTACTTTGAGGTCTCTTTTCTCACATTAACTTTTCATCTATTAGTATGCTAATTAAGAGGCTGATGGCTACTTATTAGTTATTGTTAATAGCTCATTATAACCTAAGTCCATATGACCATGATATACAAGGCATGGCTTTTAAATAATGAGCTTGTGAGGGAACAAAAAAACACAGTCACACTGATTGTTGTATACTGAAGGCTTGTTATGCATAAGTTTCTAATGAGTGATGTCTGCATTTCACTGCTGGCTACTGATTGAAGTGCACCTCTTTTTGCTAAGGCATTGGGATATTATTATCTTAAAAGCTGAACTTCTGACTCCTGATCAGAAAGGAGAAACTCAAGCAAAAGTGTGGGGACATTTTGGAACAAATTGAAGAAAATTCAATTTGTTTTTAACAGGAGTGATTACAACTTGTTTTGGGACAACTATTTTTAAAAGTAAACTCAAGACCTACTTTTTTAGTCTGGATTTCATCTAATTTTATTTTAACTTCTTAATCTGTTTGATGGCTTTTTTTTACTCTGTTTTAGTAGACAGAGTAATCACTTTGTGTTTTATTACTTCTTATTTATTTTAATTTATTATCCCAATTTCACATGTTTTATTACATTAAATTTTAGTATATTCTATACTTTTTATCTTATTTAAAATGTGGTCTTTCAATTATTTTTTTTATTTTGTTGTATAGAAAGTTATATACAAAGAAATTTTGACTGATTGATTTTTTGAACTTTGACACACAGTTTCGTCATGTTCAAATTTTCATGCGAAAATTTGCGTAACTTTTAGTGGGGAGCATTTCTGCAATTATTTCTATACCGAGTCGTCAATCATTTTGCGATTTCTTCAGTTTGTTCAATGTTCTTAGAAGTTTTTGATTTGCATGGACGTGTGGCCATGTTGTCTTGTTCATCCTCTCTGTCTTCACAAAATCTTTTGTGCCATACAAACACACATGCACGTGATATGTAGTGTTCCCCAAACACCTCACTAAATGCACAAATAGATCTGTTTCAAGTTAATGCATTGCTCAAATTTCAAGCTTATCATTTCTGACGCCTTAACAAAAACCCATGCTCTTCAATCAGAAGCTAGTGGTAAACTAAAGGCATTTATTTCCAACATTTTGGTACTAGATCTTAGTTTTGTCTAACAAATGACTGGTACCAAATGTTTCAAATATATTTTTTTTGCAAGTTGGCTAGTGCACAGGAGTTGACCTATCAGTATAAATAAACATGCTAGTTACTTCTTCACTGTGCAAAATACATTATTGGCTTTAAACTCTTTGATCATATCTATATACAGTGCCATACACATTTGGTCTCCAGTATATTGTTTGTTAAGATAAGATAAGATAAGATAAGATATTCCTTTATTAGTCCCACAGGGGGAAATTCCAAGATATACAGCAGCTGCAGGATACAAGAGAAATAAAAAGAAAGAAGCATTATACTGAAAAAAGGTAATTACAAATCAAATACAGTAATGTAAAAATAGAATTTTTTTTTTTTTTTAAAAGTATAAAAGAGTAGGCTATATACTATATAGTAAGTAGTTGCTGTGGAAACTTTAATGTTGTGCTCTCTAATAATGCCTTTCTAATTTGGTTGTACAGTTGTAAGATGAAAATAAAGGCTGTATTTCCTATTCAAACCTGAAACATGGGGTAAGTGAGGAAGGTCTCCAGCGTCCTCTCCTCACAGTCAGGCTTGGACTCGTAATGCTTGAGCAGCTTGTCGAAGTCTCTGTTCTGTTTGCAGTGGGCCAGGATCTGCAGGCTGTACTGGTGGTTCCTCACAAACTCCTGGTAAATGTTCAGCATGGGCAACAAGATGTCAAATAGATCAGCTGTAAAGAAGAGCAGACGTCTTCATAAAAAATAAGTAATCCCACCAAAATGACTCTAGGTCTAATGCTGAGCTGTATGGATGTTCATTGGGCTGGTGTATTATTCTTACCAAGCACCAGTGTGGGCCAGCTAGCTATCCGTGCCTTCAGACCCTGGTAGAAGATCTGATGTAAGAACATGATGGTCTCGCTGATAAAAACAGGTGAGAGAAATTGCAGTATGAGCTTTTGTTTCCCACTCTTTCACCATCTCTCAAATTCAGACCATAAGCTACCTGTTTAGGAAGATGCTGCTGACGTCATCATGAGTGATGGGTGGTTTCTTGGAGCTGGCAGCCATGCGGAGCGGCCGCAGGAAGTTGTTTACCAGTATGTGGAGTTGCTGGACGTACTCGGCCTCAGCTTCAAGCATGCTGAACACCACTTGGTTCCTTTTCCTCATGCTCTCAGCGTGAGGTGAACGGATGTAGTCCTGGATGATAGTTTTCCATTTTCGGCGGCAAATCCAACCTCGCAGGAAACTCTGAACCTGCAGAGAAGCAGGTGAAGGTTTCAATAGTTCAGTTAGTTGCTGGAAAATGTTTAAGAGTCCTTAATCTTTTTTTACATTTGGAAAAACTTGAAAGTTGAAGTTTCAATTACCACCCAAAACATGATTTTTTTCAATTAAATTGAGTAAGATTATATCTTGTGAATTTGTTTCCTATTTAAACAGTTAAAATCCCTAACATGGAGCTTTTTATACAGTGAAACAGGGATGTTTTGACCAATGATTTACAAAGTCAAATCTATTTGACATGATGATCAACAGCTTTTTGATTCAAAGGAAAAATGTATATGTATTAAAATATACACTAAGATGTAGTCCGAGAAAGTTCATTATGTCTACGTAGATAATATGCTTATACTTTCTTTTTAACAGACAAGTAAGGTTTGTTTGCTCATACCTTTACATGTTTTGACGGAGCTCTTTCGCCTTCGTCATCATTCGTAAGATCGGCTGAAAAGGACACGTCACACTACCATCTGATGACACTTCTGGCGAAGGCGGAAGCGCTCCGTCGAAACATGTAAAGGTATGAGCCAAAAAGCCTTACTTGTCTGTTAAAAAGAAAGTATAAACATACACTAAGAAGATTGAATACATAATGAGTTTGATTATATTTATAGTTTAGCTCAAGCAATCAATCAAGGAGATTGATTAAAGGTTATTTTAGAAAAATCACTTTCACTGGCCTCTTTCCAATTGTTTTGTCCAGATATTTGCTCAGTCACTCTCCTTCTCTTAGCTTCATTTTTCACAATCTTCTCCTTTCTCACAGTCCCAGCCCTCTTATAAGGCAGAACTGAGAGGGGTAAACTGACTTGATGTTACCTGAAGCCTGGTGTGTGAATATGTGCGATAAAGCCAAGGGTCATCTTGTGGTGGGAACCACCGCCTGCTGCCATTGTTACATGATGCCATAATCAGGCACTAGGGCAATTCTCCCTGTTGAAAAAAAAAATATCCCCCTCAACTTTGAAAAGACTATTTTAAGTTGAAAAGCTACATACTGTTGCTTAAAGTGTGTTTTACATGTCTCCTCCATGTGACAGCATACCTCTGCGCACTCTTTACAACACCAATGGCTTGGGCTGTCATGCCCAGTGCAGAGCATAGACTGTAAAATGCATGCAGAGTCGTTGACAACATGGCGTTGAGCAGTGCTAAACTGAACCAATTAAAACTGGGCACTTAAACTATTATTATTTTAAAGTAGATGTTTATACCAAGTTAAGCTCTGAGACATAAATTATTTTGAAGAAAACAAAAAATGACAATAGACACTGAGCACTCTCATATAGCTGTAATGGGGTGATCTCTGTGTCATTAGTGGTTCTTCAGCTTTGATAATGGCTGATGAATGAGGCTTTTTCTGCCAAATTGTCAAAAATTTTGACTAATGATGATTGTCCCTACAGAGAAAAAGTAACTATAAGTAGAGACCCTCACAGGCTCTTAAAGTGTGTGAGCAGAGGGCTGATTCCAAAACCACATATCCTTCAAACCAAACATGTCCTTACTTTTAGAAAGATAAAGTAGGAATACAGGCTATGTAAATATATAAATAAAGGCAGCTACCTAAAAGCCTAAGGTGGTTCTCTCTTCTAGGTCATATGGGAGAGTTGTTCCAACCCAAGTGGGCTTTTGCTCTTTGTTATGGTTCATTTGTACATTTGACAATAGCAATCAAAGCCGTGTCAGTGAAAAACAACCGCATCTACAGATCCAGTAGCTTCACTTTTCTCCTCCCAGCCAGCTGCCTGCCAGCTTCCAGCCTGTTACCAGCCAATTACCAACCACTGGAAGTCCCCCCACACATCTCTATTTTAGGTGCTGAGCTGCTGGTGCTGTTTAGTGTTACAAATGTGTGAAAAGAGTTTGGCTAGGTCAAATGTTTCCTGTTTTATAGTCACACCCTGTACAGCTGTTTGTGTTCACATGCGCAGCACAGTCATAGAGATTCAGGATATTTCAGAGTGCATCGTCTCTGAATACCAGAATTAAAAAAAAAAAAAAAAAAAAAAAGTAAGTTGTTCATGCCACTAGAGACAGGGATGTAGTTTGCATACTTTCAACAGGCCAGACCTGCGATTACTGCCATATTTGTACTAATTCTGAAACCTAATTCTGTAACCTTTTGTATTATTGGAATTTGGCCTGTTGTTCAAAAACATATCCTTCTGTTGCATAACAAACTTAAAATACACATTTGTATTTTTTATACAGAATTAAACACATAAACAACTAGATCTCACTTTTTTGATCTTCTTAATCTCAGTGTCATCCTCACTGGGAGGCACTTCTGGATTCGACTGGATCTTCTCGTTGTCCTTTAAAAGTCCAGAGATCTGAAATTAAACACAAGATGCACATTGGTTTGCATTTGTAAGTTAAGATACTACTAGCGCTATCAAATCTGGGTCTTTTTCTCTGTGTATTTATCATGATACAAAAGTGTAATCTAATGTTTTACTGCTTATTGTCATGTTGTTACCAACCACCTGCTGGTTTTAAAGAATCTATGAAAAAAAAAGTTGAAGCAGCATAATAGTGTGTCCTATTGTGCTTTATTTAGTTTTGATTAATTAACTTTAGTACGAACAGCACAGACTATAAAAAAAGATCAGATTTAAAATAAAATTGCTTTTTATAAAATACTAAGATTAAACAAAAAAAACCCCACCAAAAACCCATCACTGCTGTATTTATATGAAAAGTGAGAGACTTTATTCTTTCCTGTACTGATTGCTTAATCAGGTGCATCATTAGTTGATTCATTCATGCTAAAAACAGTCAATTCAATGGGAGCCTTCCATCAGCACATTAAAGAGAGGGGCTTTTGATCTGGTTTAGACTGAATAATGAGGAAGCAAAATACTTCACAGTACCGCAGAGTCTTTCATTAGGAAAACCCAGAATGCTGCAAGCTAAAATGCTCACCATGATCTGCCAGATACTGTGGTTTGTAGCCTGAATTGTGACATTTGTCTCACACTGCCCGCCCCCCTCCATAGTATGGATCTTACACCACTTTAACTTCCCTCTTTTTCGTCTTTGCCTCCACTGTGTGCCATACAGTGCAAACTGACAAAAATAACAGACACACACACACAGATATTACAAACCAAAAAAATCCAAGGCAAGTTACCTCTGATTTTAGCCGCTCTATTTCGATTTCCCCGTCCTCTATCTGTTGTCGAAGTTGCTTGGCAACTGTTTTCTCTGTCTCCACTATTTGGAGTAGATGGAGATACTTCTGCATGAGGGTCTCATGCTCTGTAGCCAGGTTCCTGTAACTATCCAGACACACATACAGATGTAATAAGAAACTCATTGACACATGTTCACTGACTCTTCGTAGATTTATTAGAGCAAAGGCAAACCTCCAACAGGCATAAGGTTGAACACTGAAACTGGTGCAAGGATCTTCAAGATAAAGTAAAAGCTACATAAAACTTTGAAAAACATCTTACCACTCAGGTCCTAGTGGTCCCTTTGAGGATATGTTTGTTCTTCAAGTCACTTTGCCATTAAAGTAAAATCTAAGTTCAAACGAACTTTGAAATATTTATCTTCAGCTACAGTGGTCCTCTGTGTAAACAAAATCATTACACTTCACTCAATGAGGCCATTTAAATCCAAATTAAAAAAATAATAATACTAATAATAGAACTGTGATTTTTGATCACATGGCTGCTGTTGCACAAAAATATGTGGTGTATTTTCATGTATATTAAATCTAGAGGCAAATATTTTGCTATTGGCACGACTTTCTCATTTAAGACCCCCAAGGCTGAAACATACATTTTTTCTTTGAACTGACACAACTCAAAAAATAGATATGTCCCCAAATTATCACTTTTTAACACCTTCATTTCCCAGTTTGGACTAATCCAAATAAGATTTCTCTCTAGAATTTTGTAAATGGGAAATAAACTTTTTTCATCAAGTATCGAGAGCAAAATATATACAGACTGGCACACAAAGTGTTGGATTTTATAAAGAGAAACAAAGTAAATAAAAACTGGAGGGGTCCTTTCCCTTAGGGCGCGGACCCTAACAACATTTATTTCCATTGAATTGCTGTGTTGTGCATACATTAATAACAAGCTTACTTGCTGCTATACAGTCAGAGCTGCCTTGACTGGAATCAATGCATCCTTCAGCGAGACAAATCAATTGACCTTTTGCCATACAAATGCACACTGCTGACATTTAGAGGGATTGTCTTGCTTGGCTTCCATGACCCTCTTTTGTCTCTGAATTTTAAAGAAGCATTATGCTCATTAAACATCTACGGACTCAGTTCAAATTTTCAAAGCAACAGCAATGATAGAAAAGCTTTCAAACAACAATCCCACAGTAAGAATATTCAAAAGTAAAGTCCCTGGCTCAACTGATTTGACACCAGTGCCAAGTTTGGCATACACCCCCCCCCCCCCCCCCCCCCCCCCTCCCCCCCCCCCCCACACACACACACACACACACACACACACACACACATATATATATATATATGATATAGATATATATATATAGATATATATAGATATAGATAGATATAGATAGATAGATAAATAGATAGATAAAGTATTTATGTTTTCTCGCTTTACATACATATGTGATTCCAATCCCTTGGTGAAAATGCCCATCATGACCACAAAATGTATTGATACATATAAAACTGACAATGACTTTTGCCTTGAAAAAATACAACAATCACATGTTTTCAATCTAACTGGCTAAAAAATATATTTTTGATCCCCAGGGCTTATTTAAACATGTTACATCTGAGGTAGTTTATATGTTTTTGGAATTAGGCCTAATATGTATTTTAAACACTGATTAAATCAATTGATTCTATACAAAAGGGTACAGCCACACGACCTCACACACATAAATCTTCTTTGGAGAGCAGCCCCAGCAGGGTGTGTATGCATAAATGAGAGGTCATGTATGAGAGGTACCTGGCCTGTGTGATAGCAGCCACCCACTCATCACAGTCCTTGACGTCTTCTGTGCGCAGCTCCAAAGCCTTCTGGTTGTCGTGATTGAATGTGACTGTGAAGTAATACTGAAAAAAAAGAACATCAGGAAAAGCTTTTTAAGTTGTTCTGCATACAACAAGTTATTTAAGGTTTTAAAGAGTTTTAGAATCAAACATGCATCTTACTAGATGAACTGTAGGAAAGTCTATATTAAAATAAAACACTGCAGCACTCTTAATTGTTCTAGAAAAACTTAAATGTGTGTGTCAGTAGACTCAGCACACATACACGTGTGTGAATGAGTGGGAGAGTGATCCTGGGGGAGAAGTCTTCAGAGATTCATTATAAAGCCTCTGTGCGTTCTGCCTGTAACCTGGCAACTCACCCCTGAATTGGTGGAAACCTCTCAACTGACGCCATACCTTTGTTTAGCTTTGTTATGTTTTGTGTTTGCGATTTAGCTGCATTTTAGTGACACAAACACCACTCTATCCTCATCCTTTTTTACTCTCTCACCAATTATCTCTGGTGACCCTTAAGCCTCAAAGGTTCAGTTATGGCAATTATGGCAAATGCACAATGAGATGTTTTCTAATAGGCCCATCAGATCAAATCCTCAGATCAACAAAGTGCCCGTAATTGCTGTAAAAGTGCGGACAGCCTATTTGTGGTGTAAACGCATCAAATTATATAACACTGATGCATTGTAAATAGACCCCCACAAATCCAATATATTGGATTTTTTATCCCTCCCAAATGCCAAGAGCAAATCATTTGTGAAGGGGAGTAATGTTCCATATTTCCTGATGAGCAGCAGAAAAGGCCTTTGTCAATAATACGCTTCCCATCTCCTGCTTCCTGCGAGCTGTTGTGTCAAGCCTTTTAGGCAGCTATATTTAGCTCCACGTCACCACATTTTTTTTGCCATGGAGACATTATGTCTCAGTAAGTGAGACAGCGTAGTCTGTAGTAAATCCATATTTAAAACCTATGAACGTTTAACAATTAAATATGCCCTGGAGGAAAAAGAAATAAAATACATTCAGTTATGTAACCAGTAATAAAGGTAGCTATCAGAACAGAACATGTTTTATGTCTGAAACTATTCGTCACACCACCTGTTACTCATCAGCATTCATTATGATCAAGAAAACCACTAGACCTACTACAGACAGACAGACAGATAAACAGATGGATGGATGGACAGATGGACGGATGGACGGACGGACGGATGGACGGACAGACAGACAGACAGACAGACAGAAAGATGGATGGATGGATGGATGGATAGATAGATAGATAGGTAGGTAGATAGATAGATAGATAGATAGATAGATAGAAAGATAGATAGATAGATCGATAGATCGATAGATAGATAGATAGATAGGTATGTAGGTAGATAGATCGATAGATAGATAGATAGATAGATAGATAGATAGATAGATAGATAGATAGATAGATAAAAAGATAGGTAGGTAGGTAGATAGATAGATAGATAGATAGATAGATAGATAGATAGATAGATAGGTAGGTAGGTAGGTAGGTAGGTAGATAGATAGATAGATAGATAGATAGATAGATAGATAGATAGATAGATAGATAGATAGATAGACAGATAGATAGATAGGTAGATAGATAGATAGATAGATAGATAGATAGATAGACAGATAGACAGATAGATAGCAGCAATGTTTCTTGGCAGAAAATTGGCAGTTAGGGTAGTAGTTGTGGCACAGGGGGGTCATGCTCCATTTGCCTGAGTCAAAGCAAGATTTCCTTCAATTAATAGCTATTAGTCATATGACCCGTATGGAGAGCTGGAGGGCAAAAGAGCATCAGCTAGCATTGACCAACGTGTGGATCTGGGATACAGACTTTTGAAAATGTTTGTCTCTACAAAATGGTACATCTCAACATCACACAAAAACCACAGATGAACAGCGAAATTAATGTGGAGTTTAAGTTTTATGCACTTAACAACTTATAAAGCTCCTGAGATATTATATAAATAACTTAAAAAAGCAAAATTTTTTCCAGAATGTCACTTCAGGTATGCACACAACAGTATTGGAGAATCCCTCCCCTGAAACCACTGTCAGGATGAAAATTCACAGGTTTGTCAGCATTTATTTTGGATTGTTGATGTCTTTTGATCAATAACTTTATTGTTTTTGGGAAGTAAGGAATAAAAACATATTAATTCTCAAAACATTGGTGTTTAATAAGCTAACAATAGCTTTTCATTGTTATTTACTCATTGTGAAAAGGTCACTATCAGCCATCATATTTAGTCAGTGTTATCAAGCATTTTTTTATGAATAGAAGTGATATTTAATCAAATCAACTTGATAAACAAAATTTTTGCCATAGTTAAAAGAAGTCTTTTCATTGCTACTGATTTTACCACCGGCATACAACAGCATTAATCTACTATATACTCCTCTGATTTCTTTTTACCTGAGATAAGGCTCGGTAGAAGAAACATTTCAGGCTCCTCTCCTTATGGGTCAGTGCATTAAATTCAAAAACAACTGTCCTTTACACAAAAAGTCAAAGTCAGACTGGTTAAAATTCTATGTGGCAACTGCAAACATCAAAGTCTCCAAAGTGTAAAACAGAAAATCCTTCCTTGCCCACAATGGGGACATTCAATGAGTGTGACGT
The DNA here is from genome assembly GCA_037902135.1 of Cetoscarus ocellatus. Classification (NCBI taxonomy): domain Eukaryota; kingdom Metazoa; phylum Chordata; class Actinopteri; order Labriformes; family Labridae; genus Cetoscarus; species Cetoscarus ocellatus. The sequence continues at coordinate 778,764 of JBAMNC010000394.1, read as the reverse complement.
CATCTTCAATGAAGTGCTTCGCCCTGCAAATATTAAACATAACACAAAGTGATGTAACACACTTTAGAGACATTTGCTGATACAAAAGGGTCCTAATGTGCCTATTATTTCCTATTATTTCCTATTATTTGTCTATTATAGTTGCACATTCTGTGATGGGGTGGGGTGGGGTGGGGGGTGGGGGTGTCTTGTTAAGGTGGTCCCCATGTAGCCCAGCAGGAAACACTGGATTTTTAAGGTCACGCTGTTTTTTTCATTATATAAATAATTGCACTGCAACTGTAAATACACAATGAGAAGAAATGCAGTTGAAAGATCATTTATTATTTCTGGAAACTCATGAGTTCACACTAATTGTTTATCACTGACTGTGCCAATATGTTTGAGTTGCATGATGCTCAATACTTCTTCAGTGTTTTTGCACATTTGTCAACATAAATAAAACAACTAAACTTGTGCATGAAAAGTATTTCCCCTTCACTTTGTGCATCTTTATCATTTATTATTTCTGGAAACTCCAGATCTGCTGTACCCTCCAAGTGTAGCATAATGCTGAGGTATGTTGTTGCACATATCATTGGCCTATTCAAATGCACTTTCAGATGCAAATAGGCGTTACCATAGTAACTGTGGGCTTAAACGTAGCTCGCCTTCTTAAAAGGGGACTAAGAACATTTAAAAAGTAGAACATTTTAAAGAATACACAGAACAGAGAGACGGAGAGAGAACAGGGAAGAGAGAGAGAGATCTTTTTGCCTTTTTGAGGAGTAAGGGCTATAAAAAACCCTGCAAGGTGGCAGTTGGCTTGGCATCTATTCGCCGCATTGTCCCTCTCCCTGTCACACACTGATAAGATCCAGCACTCGCCCGGCCGTTCCTCCTGCAGCTCTGGCACACACACTCACACTCATACACACTCAGCCCTACAGTGTAGGCACTAACAGGCTCAAGAGAAAAATCTGGGATCTGTTGTAATCTGCGTATGTAGCAGGTTTGATGTCAGAAACCTACAGTAGTGTTTCCTTAGATGACCCCTGCAAGCAGTTCATTGACTCAAATGCCATTCTTTGTTTTCCTAAGGAGGAGAAAGTGAAAAGGAAATCTGTATGCTTACAGACACCTGGGGCATTGATTACACTGTGTGTCCTCATTTCGCCCTCCATAGATCCACATTAATGTATGCAGGAGGACACTGTGAACTAAAGGAGATATATTTGTTCAAAGGTATGCACGAGACTGTAAGAAAAAACAGAGTCTGACCATAGGTAGAGCACTGTATTATATAGGATATTTGTGCAAAAAAAAAATCTTAATTTCATACACATATTCACATTTTGTTCCCTGAAACTCTTAAGCTCTACAAAGCTAACCATAAACTGAGTGGCTGTGTTTCTGACACATATTTGTTTAAAGCGGCAAGTGTTGAACAGAAGACTGTGTTATGCTAATTGAAGGCTTTCAAATTCATTTAATTCACTGATGAAACAAATTCACCAGAGCAGCCTGCATTAACAGCTGTCAGTGGAGATTTTGCTCAGTCCATATTTCACCTCTAGAATAGGGAACATCTTCTCTCCTGCCATTGTTTTAAAAAATCAGGCCATCAGTGAGCAAAGCTGAAAGCTGTTGCTGCCTCTGAAATCAAACTATGATCAGCAAACTTTTTTGAATACATTGAGCTATGCCATCTAATCTCTTAAAAAGATGAAGTCAAGTGTTTGAAAGACCAAACAATGCAGGAGAGTTCAGCACCATGGAAAGGGATAGTAAGTTCATCTACTGGAAACAGCACGATGAAGTAAGGGAGTCTTTTATGAGATCTTGTGAGAAGGAGGTCCTCCAGAACTCAGAGGTAGGTTCAAGGATCTCTTTAGTTTGGAAAAGAAGCAGTGACAGAAAAACAAATAGCAACCTCTACTAAACAAGAAAAGGCCCTTTTCACTTCTTAGTGAGGACTTATACCAATACTAGGGATTTTTGGACATATAGTTTCAAATTCATTAAAACATAAACTTTCATCATGTGCTGCTGACAGGCCTAATTTTAGGACAACACTGGAGCTGTGTGTTGCTCATTTATCACAGGATCATTGACCGGATACACTAGATGCAAGGGCTGCTTGATTAGGGAAAAGTTTATAATCTTGAGCATTTTAATAGACATTGAGACCATGATTATTAAGCATAATTACACACTAATTTCTCATCAAAATCTGTGCAGAATTTTTAAATAATTCAATTAATCATGTGAAGTTGCTGTTTTGGGAATTCCAAATGATTTTATATCTATGCTAAAAAAGTGAGCCTATCTGATATAAAGGTATAATGTATTAAAAATTGTGTATAAGATGATACCTGATTTTAATTTCTGTGTTATGAGAAGAAAGTTTGAAAGGGATGAAGGTAATGCACTCCACAACTTTGTATGCCATATCAATAACTAAATAACTGGCCTGGATTCAATTGAAAATGAAAGCTTTGTGTGATCTTGCAGTTATAATTATAAAACACCCTGAATTACTTCTTCGAAATCCATCTCATAAGTCATATAATATGTTGAGTAACAGTTATTGAAAGTCGATTGACTGCCCAGCACAACCAGCTGCTTCACATATCCATGGGAAATGTTTCACATCCTTCTGGGAGGCATCCCATAGACTTGTTTGGAAAGACTGGAAGTCTATGTGCTGTCTTTTGTGCAATGTGTTATGTGTTTGTACGTTTGTTTTTTATTTACTTGTAATTTTAAAACCATATGAAATTTATTATTAATATTGTGATATAAAAAACAAACCAAGTAAGGTCACTGGATCATAACATCAACAGATCAATGATGTGAAGTTGGTTTACCAAGTGTGGCTATGTTAGCAGCGATAGCACTGCCAGTCCATCTTTCGTGAAGGTCGTGTCTTGTTGAAAGCAGTTACATTTGTCTTTAGTGAAGCAGTTTTACATCAGTACAACCTAACATAAATGACATATAAATGTATCTTAATTTTTTTAGGTCAAAATACTGCAAACCTGTGCTTGTCCTATGAGATATTATCAGTTTTATCCATTCAATGTCCTTTGTTTACATCTGCATTGTAGAGCATTATCACAGCATATTGGTATGTGAAAATGGGGCAAGAATAGAGGAAGGGTAACTTTGTAGGATTCTCAAAGTGTCAACAAGCTTTGATGCCTTCATTTGTTGCATTAGTTTTGGTGACATCAAAAACTGTTGCAGAACTTTAGAAAAGTGCAGTCTAAATTTAACTCACATGAATGCAAAATAAAGCTGCTTTATTCAACTGGTGCATGTCCTGAATCACACTGATGGCGTTGGTGAGACACATTGAGGACCTGTTGCTACTGAAAAAAGGACCAGTGTATTCTGAAAAATAAAATGTCTTTTCGCTTTGACTTCAACATTTGTCTATCAGCTCAAAGACGCCTAAAGGTGCTGCAGCTGGTAGCGCACATATCAGACGGTGACTGCAGTCACAGCTCAGAGCAGCCTGACCACTTCAAATCCCCCAGTGCTACAAGGTGTATTTCCTCCAACATCAGGCAACCTAAACCCCCAACTGCGACCACCATGCTTTCACTGAGATTATTTCTGGCTGTCACACTAGCACGGACACAGAGAATATTCAGACATTACACATGATAATCCACTCCACTCTGCCAGAGGAATGAAAAAACCAAAAGAGGAGGATGAAGTGAGAAACAAAAGCAAGCTTAGGACAGCATCACATCGCTGTGTTCTCATTCATGGCTGTCATTAGCAACCCTCTGATAATGAGAGAGCTATCAAATGAAGCAGCTGCTGTGAACCAGGGAGACGCAGTTGCCAAGGTAGGATGCTATTAATATCAAGACAAGGAATTAAATCAATACGTCAAAACGACAGGGAAGGGAAGGGGGAAGCTCTCCTCCGCAAGATGGCAACCTGAAAACTTTGGATGCTGGTTAAGTTTACTCCCTGCTTATGAGCTGCAGTCCCTGAACATTTGGGAGGTCTAAAAATAAACACTCTTATATAAAAATACATGTGCTGCCATAAATATTGTAATAATAACCATCAGGAGATTTTTTGATAAGACCTATAGAGGTTCTCAGCTCTTGGAGGAAGTGTGACAGTCTCTTACAAGTGTTCAGTCCTCTCTTTTCTTAATCAAGATGTGTTTTCCTTCTTCTATCATACCATAAGTCAGTGGTTCTCAAAGTAATTTTGCCAAGCCAAATTCATATCCATGCTTAGCGGCCTCTTTAAAGCATGTTATAACATCAAATCAGTCCATTCTACGTATCTATTACCTCCACCAAGGAGGTAATGTTTTGATAGTTTGGTTGCTAGTTAGTTTGTTGACAGTATAACTCAAAAGGCAGTTTTTCACAGTTTTGACCATAACTGGCCCAACAATGTTGAAAATGCCTTGGCGAAGGTTTGTACTCGTGAAGCACTTTCAGTTTTATCTAAAAATAACTGATGAAATATGACAAACAACTGTATTACTATTTTTTATCAAGGAAGGTTTATTAGATTTATATCCAGAGTAAATTTAAAATATATTCATTAATCGTAGATTGGCTGCATTAAATATTTACATATTGTGTTGTGCAAATTACCAAGACACACCTCAACTTGCTCAAAGGTACATTAGTGTGCCTTGCCATACCTTTTGAGAACCATTGCCATAAGTCAACTCAATAATATACCCCATTTCATTAAACTATCATACTTAAAAGTTTTGGAAGCAGGCTTACTACATTGTTTACTATGACAACCTCTTAAAAGTAAATCATGTAAGTCCTTTACCAAAACCTGAATGGTATCACTGTTAAAGAAGCTAACATCAAATTATCCTATTAAAAGTATGAGTGAATTTATGAAGGAGGTGGTGAGTTTTCCTACGAATTCTGACTTTTAGTATTGTTTGCCAATGTATAAAATGAATTGTTATTTGCTAATTTTCTGTCAAACTTTAAAATATGGTGGGTCACGCAGCCTTGAAAATAACATTTTAAGCGTGGGTCTCCCAAAAACTGACTAAAACCAAAAAACGAACTTGACGGGGGTTAATTCCCACATGTTGTTGCAAAGTTAGCACGGAAGAGTAAAATTTGTTACGTGAACTAAAAATACAACCTGTTTTTCGTGTGCGAGTTGCATTTTGAGGCTGCCTACGAGGCTATTTTAGTGCAGAATCGAGACAATCAATCAGTAAGAATGACGCCATTACGTAACACCGAACGTCAAGTGAACATCTCTGGGACATTGTTTGCGTGATAAATACATGATAGGATAAAAACAGCAACAGTGTCTTTCGTGAGCGAGTCAGCTGCGTGTCTGAAACACTTCCTGTGGTGAAAGCTCGCTCCACAGAGAAATAAAAACAAGTTCCTCATGTAATAAAATTCTCCAGCAGTAGCAGCAGAATTAAGGTGTTCAGCAAGATAAACTACCTGCAGTCAGACTCATGAGAGCTCTCGGTGAGGCAGATAACTCACCTGTTTCTCTAAGCATTCCTTCGCGGACAGAGAGGGCTTAGGTGACGGTGCTCTGTCACAAACACATCCCTCCAACAGGTACAGTCCTGAGGGTCGTGAGCTCGAGTCGTTTTCGAAATAGAAGAGCAGATTCTGCAACAGAGCGAACCACTTTGTGTGCCATTTTGTGTTGTCTGAGCTTTTCTTACTCAGGTTCCCTCGCCTCGTGCCATCCTTCTTCGCCAAAACAGCGAGATAGGTGACATGGCCATCATTGAGTCTCATCCCCTTCTGCATTTTGGCTGCTAGGGGATCCAAGAGGACCTGCGGGGACTCTTCTCACATCTTCTCCTCACAGGCTCCGAAACACAGTCTGACTTGGTGGGCAGCTCTGTGCCCATCTACAGCTGCCACACTAATGTCTGCAGCAGCGGTGAAAACAGAACAACAAGAAGAAGAGGAGAAGAAGAGGAGAAGAAGAGGAGGATGGAGGAGAGGAGTCAGAGTTTGACACTCGTCAGCACAGAGTCCACCCGGTAGAGCCGTCTTGTCGGAGATGCTCTCCTTATGAGTCTGGATCTCTCCTCATGAGGACTGAGGTGTCCCTGTGCCTACACACACGCGCACGCACACACATAGAGCGCGAGCATGCAGCATCCTGCTCTCACAGAGGGAGGAAGCGCAGTCACGTGACCCGTCTCTGGAGCTGCAGATTTCAGCACCTTGGACAGAAACTCTGAGAAACAACAACACGAAGCTTCTTCTTGATGAGAGCTGAGATGGAGCTTTCTCTGAAATACCCTGAATTCATACATGACGGACTCACAAACACAACACTACTGTCCCCCCAGGAAGAGTTTTAATCTCATCATTGAACTGCGCACGTGAACTAAGTCTTGGATGGTGGATTAATCTTATATAAAGACTGAATAATGATATAATGTTTAGCACATGATGTGCACAGATTTAATTGCAGTTTTTTTTTTCATCTAAAGTGAAGTCGGTGGCTCAGTCTGATAGTATGCTCTTCCATAATCGGAGGGTTGCAGGTTCAAGTCCAGCTCTGCCTGTCACATGTCAATGTGTCCTTGGACAAGAGACTTAACCCAAAGTTGCTACCACTGCTGTGTCAGTGGTGTGTAAATGGGTATGAGAGGGTGTGAATGTGTTAGCTAATACTGATGGATAACTTACATAGGAATACAGAGTAAGAGTGAATTGGTAGATGTGGCATTTGATGTAAAAGTGCTAGAAAGACTAGAGAAGTGCTATGTAAACTCCATTTACCATGTAGAGTAATCTGACTTTGAGTTTAAGTGAAAAATTAGCAAACCAAGAATCTCTGCGTAATTTGCTCCCGGTGCTATCACAAAGATACTAAACCTTAAACAAATACATTAAACCTCCTGTTAAGAGTTTAATACTGAAGCCTCTTTCTAACTATTTCTGTCAAGATAATTTGACTCCTTAAACTGCAAAAATAAAAACAAGTTAAACTAAATTTCAAATAGCAACTACTGGCACCTTTTGATTACAGATGCCACCTCTTGGAGGTGTTGTGAGACCAATTAGACAAAACACTTATGGAAAAAGGCTCCCACTTGACATCAGTAGAGATGTCAATGCTCCTGCTGCCTCTCAGTCTAGGTCAGTAATCCTCAAATGGTGTAGCAGAGCACACTGCTGTGCCTTGAGCCAAATCAAAGTGCCCTAAGAATTTGTACAACTGTTTGTGCAACAATGCAAAAAATTACAACAGAGTTTTCACTTTTTTCTCGTGGTACATGGTGTATTAAAGTCCATATGTAGCTGCTCATAATGTAACTTCAAAGTTTCAGAATCCGCCAAAAGAGACATGGTCTTTAACAGATAACAGAATTCATGGATTAAGGGAATTGATTATTTATTGTCCCTCTAAATTATTAGATCCTAACTTTGGAAAAAAAAAAAAAAACGGGGCTTTTCAAGCTTTAAAGTTTTTGCTCAATTTATAAAATTTAGCAAAGATCCAAAAAAATTCTTTAAAAAATGTGAATAAATATTCAATGAGTTTTTTGGCTGTTTTAAAATTATATTATGTTTTTTTTTTTTTTGACATTTACAGACATCCATTATAGATATATTAACTGTTAACTATATTTGCATGTGTAATAGAGGACTTTTTTTTTATCGTACATGAATATAAATATAGCTTGCCTTCAAAGTTGGGCTTAGTTTAACATGTGCCCTAAATGGGCAAAAAAGGTTTGAAAAACACTTGTCTGAGTAGCATCTGCATCATCACCAATTAGAGCTTGCATAAACACAGCCTGGGCCTCTTGAAGATGGGCGTGGCAGCTAAGGGCTGTGTGATAGCTTCTTACAGCAAGTTATTAGTAATGAATAAGAGCAAGCTTAATATCAGGGGGCTCTTAACTGAGCTTTTAGTATGCCTTTGAGACACAAATATCGTGTCTTATTTTATCAGTACAAGACAACTGTGTCATCTGTGATGTCTTTTAATGGTCCTCTAGTATGCAAAACACATTTCAAAATGTTTTTTTTTCTCAAAAAATATGTGTCTATTGCCTGTTTAAATCCACCCCCTCCAACCCATGTGAGAATAATCCCTCCTCTTTGTTTTACATGCTCTGACTTTCAAAAATGTGTGATTTCCCCTAATGATGTCATGAGGAGATATGCCCACATGTGCAGGTCAGGTGTTTGCCCAGCCTACAGCTGGCCCTTATTGAAGGACTGTGTTTTGGCATGTCTGTGCAGCCACAATTAACATTAGAGAGCAACGCTGGAAAGCCAAAGCCACAACCACTGCTTGAGAGAGGTGTGGTCGGACATGAGTCATAAGAATTTATACTAAAACAATCTGTTCTGAGCAGGGCTGAAACAGATGAGTTCATGGGCCTACCAAAATCCAATTTAGTGAAATTTATGCAAAAAAATCTTTAAAAAACATGTTCTGGGGAAAACACAGACTATTGTAAACTTGCTAACAGGAAGCAGAATAGATGAATCTGTAACACACTTTGAATAATTTTTTTTTGGTGCTCTACAAAATAACCTACCTTAATCATCTTATCATCTTTTCCATGATCATGTCTTAATGTCTAAAAATGATGGTCAAATATTTGCATACACGTCCCTCCAGAGCCTCTGTAAAATCTGCTGTTGGATTGATTTCAACTTGTCCTCTCTCTTTGTTTGCTCACATGTTTTGTTTGTTCTGAAGTCCGAACTGCGCCATTTTCAATCCTATAGATTTTTGTGGTTGGAAAATTTTAGAAAAATGTTACATAGTTTCCCTTTTGTTGAGGGAGTGGTTAATCCAGAGGCTAGACTAGTGATGAACTATTAAATTAGATTGTTTCCCAGCATCTTTTTGATCTTCAGCTTTGTGTTGATGTGGTTCTTTGTCTGTCCCCCTCTTCTGCTTTTTACAGTCCATCTTTCTTCCACCCTCTCTCTCTCTCTCTCTCTAAGTGAAGTGGATAAGATTGTTCTTATGGCACACTTCCTCTGGATGTGCCCACATTCACACTTCCTGGATATAAAGCCTGAAAAACACATCTACAGTGATGATGTCAGGTATTAAATGGCTAAGGCTCCATTTCTTTTTAATATAAGATTCTATGGCTTGTGAAACATGTCAATTTGATGTAACCACTTTTGCTGGAACTTTACGGTCATTGTCTGCACATATACAGCTGTTCTCAGTCACCACTGCACTTTGACTGTCTGAACCATGAAGGATTAGACCAATTTTTTTCTTCCACCGGTGATACATAAAGAATAATCTACGGCCGATAAACCTTTGTCCTGGTCTCTTCTGCCCCATCCTGCCTCTTTTACAGAACACAGCGGTCACAAAAGCCTCTCGATGCTGTCCACTGCTGGTACATTTCCATATCTAAGAGGGCGAGAGGGATACTCATTAGGGCTGGCCCATAATTAATCCTGGATTAGCATATTGGGGCGAGGACACACACAATGGTCTATTTCATCACAGGGTGTTACACAGTGGGATCACAGTGCTCTGTCTGTATGGGATCATTAAAAGGATCCAGGGAGGCAACAGGCTATAATTGAGTTAGACTTGACTGTTCTTTGGTTCAAATTCATCCTCTTTGTTCTTTTTATTGAAAAGGAGAGGTTGATCAACCTTCTCCAAGTATTTATTTTCTTTTTCCATAAGTACAGACAGAGAGGTGGGGATGAAGGGATAGAGATGCAACAGTGTGGAATAAGCTGCAATTCAACCCGTGCAGCCATTAGCAGAATGATCCGGCAGGACGCCCCGGGCTCGGCTCCCTCCATCCCATAATCAGCCCCTCAGACAGGAGTGGTAATGAGGTGGAGATGCTTCCCTCTGACTCGCACTGATAGTAAAGATTATTTTTATGGCTTCCTATTATAGATGGTATAAAATGGAAAGTGACGCTGGGACAGCACGGTGATGACATTTGACAAAGGTCACGAAGGGGATTCAAACCCATCAAAGTGTGACCAATAAGAACAGAGCTTTCATGAGGCTGAGTGCACAGCTGCAGGTGATTTTAGCCACACTGTGCAAAGGCGGTTTTGACGCAGTTTCTGTTTCTGTGCTGCCCTTCATAGATTGTAGTCATTGTTTTCTCCAGATTTGTCTGTTAGTGGTGGTGGCCTGGTCCTACTCAGAAGAGGGTATTAAATATTAACCTTAAAAAAAGAAGTATTCACAGTTTTTGTGTATGGATCTTATGATTTACTCCTTTCATTAAGTTTACACTGGTCCTCAATGATCCCAGAACAAATTTTGAAGTGTCTTTCTTGAAAGTCCACTCAAATGTCGGATTTTAGCATGTCTATAAAAACCCTCTGTTTCAGCCCTTCTCAGAACAGGCTGTTTCGTTAAAATCATCATAAACTGTTTCTTTGAGCTGCCGCATCCCATTAAAGTTGTGGCTTCAGCTCAACACTGGGTTCTGACACAGATATGACCAAACGTGTTTCTTTCACTGCACCCACCTGAGGCTAAACAAACATCCAGTTCAGGGGATGTGTCCCTTCTGAGGTATGACATCAAAAATGTTCAAATGGACTGTTGTGAATTTTGTCATCATGGGAAAAGGATGTACAATGAATGTGTTCATGAGTTAGCTAAACATGCTTGTTTTGTTCTCTCCTTAAGTGTAGTATTTTGTTCTGCAACATTGTATTCAAATAAAAGACAGAATTTGAAACATTTTGGGAAATTTGGGTCACTGCATCATCTTAAGGTAATGGTAGTGGGTCCAGGGGCATTTTCATTTTTAATTTCATTGTGTATGAAAAAGGTCAGTTATGGCAGATTTTAACATGGTTCCTTTAATTTTACAGTTAATTGGCATTTGGAATTAACTGATCTGTTTGATTAAGTGAGTAAGGGGGCTGCATGCGTAAAAATAGTATATAAAACAGATGTTTTTGCTGCAACTGTGGTGTTATATTTTGATGTCAAACAGGTAGATTGAGGTCAGGAGTGCCACCAAGAATTCCAGGCCCTATTAAAACATATCCCACATTTCTGTATGTTGCAAATGATCTCTTGTGACCCATTCGCAGTACCTCTGGGGCCCTCCTGGGAGCCTCAGAGCACACTCTGGGAAGGTCTTTAACGGCTAGTGGGAAACAATGGGTAAAACAGACAAAGACATAGCATATGAAATGCATGTCATGGGGATAAATGTTGAAAGCAACAGTTTGTGGGGGAAGAAAAGCGCAGACTTTGTTTTCCTATAGAATTGTGACACAACTATTACATTTAGTCTGAAGTGTGTCACATACTTAAACATTAAAAATGGATTTCTGAATTGCTTTCAGGGTGTTTTCGTGTTGAGCTAAGGTCCTGTGCTCCTCCTCTCTGGTGGCAGATTGGTCAGTGTGGGCAGCCCTCAGACTCTGGGATTTGGCTGCAGCTCCACTCTGCTGTGTGCCAGGTGCTGCATGTAGGGTCACCACCTGGCTGCAGCCTCTTCAGGCAGAGCAGCATCAGAAGTGACAAAAAGCCAGCTTTAGAGGAGAAAAAAATCATACCACCCATATTACCTGTGTGGTTCTTAGTTCAACAATACAAACCAAACAGATGGAGTAAAGCGATTACAGAAACTTGAATTTAGTGTCAGTGATGTTACCCACTGGTTTCTGAAATGCTACCTCAAACTAGTTTTTGATAAGGCAGAGAGGTGGGATATGAGGTGGGCCATGAGGGTTGTTTTATACAAAAATATGTCCATGTCCTGTCCCTTAGTGATTCACAAGGAGATTTGTCACTTGAACAACTGAAGTCACATCCACACCTTGAGAGGGCCGTGGCCTTACAGTTTATGAGAATTTACACTAAAAACAGCCTGTTTGGATCAAGGCTTAAACAAGCCTTGAACAAAGTTCATAGGCATGCCAAAACCCAATATCGGAGAGGATTTTAGGCCAGGAACTTCTAACAATTTTCTGTCAACATCTCCAACAAGGGTCAACTTGTTAAATAGAACAAAATATGGAACCTGTAAGCCTACAAAAACAGTTTTGACATGCCCTGCTGTTAGGCTGATCAACCGTACCCTCAATCATGCAGACCTCTCTGCCTTAATAAAGCCAAAATGACAGAGTAACAGAAAAAAAGACATCAAATGTGCAGTGTGTATCAGCAAAGACATGAATATTTAGGCCAGAATTGTTTTTTAAACAAGGTTGTGAATATATCTGCTTCTTCGGAAAAAGTGAAGAAAAAGAAGGCAATTCTGCAGCTTTGCAGTCAGCCTCAAGCAGTCACACAAAAAGCTCTTGTTTTTAAAGGAAATTTAATGCAAACCTACACATAAAAGTGTCAATTAAAGGGATTGTTTTGTATTTTTTAACTGGGTCAATAGTAATTACATTAACCACTGCGATTTTGGTCAGCTCTGCCCCTGTAAGGAAAGAACTAGAGCGTTAGGTTGTACTCTGCTGATGATAGGGCAAAGAGCTCCATATAATTCACTGAATTTTCAGTGAAAATCATGAACGAAAACTGTGTGATTGATCTCTGTACTGAACACATGCATGATGCTTTACTTTTACTTTACTTTTGCTGACAAGACCCTTTATGTTGGGACTACTCCACTTCTTAGTCTACATGTTCTTCTGCCTGGGGCGAAGTAGAATTGAAACAAGGGGCTTGCCAGCAAAAAGTAAAGCATAATGCATGTGTTCAGTACAGAGAACAATCACAGATGATATGGATGTGCTGTAGTGCATTTCATGTGAGTGAAACAAGCTCAGTAAAGTGTGTATTTTTATCCTGCGGATGCCAATCTCTCTAATGCAACCTCAAAATAGTGGCGACACGTTATGCCACAGACTTTAGACCAGGTATGAGGAGTCTGTAAGCGCAGTCATTTTCTGCTTCCCCAAGTTAGGAACACACCAGCTTGGCACCTGACCACTCCTCATTTTAAGACAAACACAACCCTGTGTGAAAATGGGAGAACATGATCACTTGCCATTTAAACAGCATGAGCACACAGCATATTAACAACACCTGCGTCAGGCAGAAATTAGGTAAGGCACTTGCACTTAATGCAAAAACACTTTGCGCCAAGCATATAGGGCCCTGAGAGCTCTTGACCTCATCTGCAGCTATGTACAGCCTAACTAACCCTGACCAAAAGCACTGTGGCTAATAAAATGAAATGAACCTTACACAACCCTTACATAAAAAATACTGACCTATCCTTTTTATCGGGTAGTTAAATATATTTTTGACAATATGATAAGCCCTTCATGCCCTGTATTTGTTGTCCCCTTGAATAGAAAAGTCATTAAGGGTCAAAACTGACAGCAGTAAAGTGTCACCTTTTACAGTGTTTGGCAAGCATCTGTTAACACCAATAGATTCAATAGACTAAAATTAATCATCCAAATTGTTCACATGGGAACCAGTTATTTTGAGTCTAACCAAAATATCACACCAATCATTTAACTAAGTTTAATGTTCAAAGGCTGTCTCTTAATGACTTTTTGATCCCCTGACTATTTTAGCTTGACCATAGAGCAAATACTTGTGCTTTTAACTGATCTCAAAAACAAATCAGCGGCTTTGACAGAGGATTATTGCATTTATACATCAGGTGCCATCCAATGTATGTATGACATTGTATGACATTTGTTGGTGCAACTAACATCTCTGTAAGAATAAACTGAAAACATTTTTGTTATCATAGAACTTATTTCACCAAAGCCAAGTTAATTCTCAGTTTTTTGATCTGTATGTAGGTAAATATTTAGTCTACTTGATGACCATACTTAAAAAAAACAAATATGCATGCTCCGATAAGTTAGTGTTACACATTAAGCAGAGCAAAACAATGTTTAAAAAAAATGTGGGATAATTTTCTCAAGACTGTCAAGATTCTCTGGGACAAATTATTGCAAACCACTTTATAGTAGTATGTTAATCTTTTTACTGACTATTCTCTTTGATTTGTTTTAAACCATGCCTCTTTTGTGTTTAGGTTAAACAAATCAATCAATCAATCAATCAATCAATCTTTATTTGTATAGCGCCAATTCATAACAAGTGTTATCTCAAGACACTTTACAATAGAGCACAAAGCTCATCATATTATGGATACACATATATGCATAGATACATATATACATATAAAAATACACATATACATATATATACAAATATATACATCCAGCACCCAACATGAATCCATATAGCCAATCATGAATCCCTCATCATGGTGGCAAGAAAAAACCTTCTGTTAAGCAGCAGGAAATCTTGAATGTGGACCCCAGTCTCATGATGAACAGCAAATCCACACGATGCTGTGTTGGGTGTGTGGGCAAAGGGAGGGAGGTAAGTGGAGACAAGTGGACTAAAGTAAGAACTAAAGCTAGTGACAGATCAATGGACCAATCATAGACCTGTCGTCGTCAAATTTGTTTCTGCTGCAAACAAATTTATTAGAGGAGGGTCCTCATGTCTGTGTGGTTGTGGTGAAAAATTTATAGAAGTATAATCAATAAAAGTCTTACTGGAAGTAAGAATTGATGGTAGTGATGAACTCATGGGTGCCCAGACCACAAGTGCATCCCTACCATATTTGTCTCCGTTAAGTATAAATGTATTAATGGTAGACCTCTTGAGATGTGACACCTCATTTTCAGGAGGGATCTCATGTCCATGTGGAGCTAAAGATAGTTACTATAGATGTATCAACCATGGATAGAAAGATCATGTTAATTATGAACTGGAGTGAGATGGCCAAATATGTGTTATGTCTGTAATTGTAGTTATTGAGGCTTCGTGACTCCACAGCAGCAGGCAGTCTCCACCAAGGATCCCAGGCCACCTAAAAGACAAGAGCCAGAGACGAGTACAGGAGCAAACAGAAAGGGGCAGAGGCAGATATGGAGAGAGAGTGTGAGAGAGAGAGGGATAGAGCCCAATGTGCCAGATCCCCCCGGCAGTCTAAGCCTATTGCATCTTAACTATGTGTCTAAACTATGGACTATGAGCTGGTCCCTAACTGAAAGCTTTATCAAAGAGGAATGTTTTAAGTCTAGCCTTAAAGGTGGAGAGGGTGTCTGCCTCCCGAACCGTGGTCGGTAAATGGTTCCAGAGAAGAGGAGCCTGATAACTGAAGGCTCTACCTCCCATACTACTTCTAGAGACTGATGGCACCACGAGCAGGCCAGCATTTTGGGAGCGTAATGTTCTAGAGGGGTTGTATGGCACTACAAGCTCTTTGAGGTAAACTGGTGCCTGTCCACTGAGAGCTTTATAGGTGAGAAGAAGAATCTTGAATTCTATTCTATATTTAATGGGAAGCCAGTGCAGAGAGGCTAATACTGGAGTAATGTGGTCTCTTCTCCTAGTTCTAGTCAGCACACGTGCTGCAGCATTTTGGACCAGCTGAAGCGTCTTAAGCGACTTACTGGGACAGCCTGAAAGAAGAGAATTACAGTAGTCCAGTCTAGAGGTAACAAAAGCATGGACAAGCTTTTCAGCATCGCTCTGGGACAGGATAGGCCTAATTTTAGCGATGTTACGAAGATGAAAAAAGGCTGTTTTTGAAATTTGCTTTATGTGAGAGTTAAAGGATAGATCCTGATCGAATAGAACCCCAAGATTTCTAACAGTTGTGCTTGGCGTCAGGCTAATGCCATCTAGGGCACTTAAATCATTAGAAAAGATTTCTCTAAGGTGTCGAGGGCCCAGCACAATGAGCTCTGTCTTGTCTGAGTTAAGAAGAAGAAAATTTTGGGCCATCCATGTCCTAATGTCCTTTAGACACGCGTCTAGTTTAGATAACTGATTTGTCTCACCTGGCTTCATCGATACATACAGCTGAGTATCATCAGCGTAACAATGAAAATTAACGGAGTATTTCCTCATGATATCACCGAGGGGAAGCATATAAATGGAGAAGAGAATTGGACCTAGCACAGAGCCTTGAGGAACTCCGTAACTTACTTTAGTGTACACAGAGGACTTGTTGTTCACGTGTACAAACTGGTATCTATCAGATAAGTAGGACTTAAACCAATTTAAGGCAGTCCCTGTAAACCCGAGTAATACCTCTAATCTCTGTATAAGAACATCATGATCAATGGCGTCAAAAGCCGCACTAAGATCTAATAAAACAAGTACTGAGAGAAGTCCCTCATCTGAAGCTGAGAGTAGGTCATTAGTTACTTTAACTGGAGCAGTCTCTGTGCTGTGATGAGCTCTAAATCCTGACTGAAAGTCCTCAAAAAGGCTGTTGTCTTGAAGGAAGTCACATAGCTGATTAGCCACTACTTTCTCCAGGATCTTTGAAGTAAATGGAAGGTTTGATATAGGCCTGTAGTTAGCCAATGTTCCCGAATCGAGGTTAGGTTTTTTAAGGAGAGGTTTGATTACAGCTACTTTAAAAGACTGTGGCATGTAGCCTGTTGATAGAGATATATTTATTGTCTCCAGCAGGGATGGACAAACTAGGGGAAAGACCTCCTTGAACAGTTTAGTTGGGATCGGGTCTAAAAGGCAGGTAGATGGTTTGGAGGAGGAGACAAGAGAATTTAGCTCCTGAAGGCTAATTGTAGAAAAATGATCTAACGCAGGTCTGACTACAAGTAATGGTACGGTAGGTTCAGGTGAAAGCAGGGAGTTGCTAATTTTATCTCTAATTTTAAGAATTTTATCATTAAAAAAGCTCATAAAGTCCTCACAGCTAAGAGCTAGAGGAATCACAGTCTCAACAGAGCTCTGACTCTGTGTCAGCCTGGCTACAGTGCTGAAAAGGTACCTAGGGTTGTTTTTATTTTCTTCAATTAGTGAGGAGTAGTAGGCAGCTCGAGCATGTCGTAAGGCTGTCATGTAGTTATTATGACTTTCCCGCCAAAGTATACGTGACTCCTCCCTCTTATTGGAGCGCCATATTCTCTCTAATGTACGAGATGCTTGTTTAAGTTCACGAGTTTCAGGAGTAAACCAAGGAGCTGCCCTCTGACGTTTAATAGTTTTTTGTCTCAGTGGCGCAATTGAGTCCAAAGTGGACTCAATAGACTCTTAGTAGACTGGCAGAGTCGTCAACAAGCTGATCCAGCTGAGAGGGGCTATAGCTAATATCACAGTTATCAGTTGGCCAAGTTATTGAGTTTAAGGCAGCAGGAATCGCTTCTTTAAATTTAGCCACGGCACCATTGGACAGATTTCTACTCTTCACAATTTTGTTACAAAACACAAAATCCTCTAAGAAGATGGTAAAAGTTACTAAGAAGTGATCGGATAATAAAGGATTCTCAGGAAAAACTTTTAGTCTATCAACATCAAGGCCATATGCTAGAACCAAATCAAGAGTGTGATTGAAATGATGAGTAGCTTCAAGAACAGCCTGAATAAAACCAACAGTCTATTAAGGACATAAAAGCTGAGCTAAGGCTATCACTTTCTTTGTCAACATGAATATTAAAATCACCTACAATAAGTATTTTATCAGAGCTAAGGACCAAGTTTGATACGAACTCAGAAAATTCTGATAAGAATTCAGAATAAGGGCCTGGAGGACGGTAAATTATCACAAATAGGACAGGCTGGCAGGTTTTTGAATCAATATGAGATAAATTTAGAACAAGGCTTTCAAAAGAGGAGTAATTAGCCTTTGGTCTCTGATTGATTTGGAGACAAGAATGATAAATAGCTGCTACACCACCACCACGGCCTGTGTCGCGGGGTATATGAGTATTTGAGTGACTGGGAGGAGTGGATTCATTTAAACTGACATATTCGTCCTGGCACAGCCACGTTTCTGTTAGACAGAGTAAATCAATGTGATTTTCTGATATAAGGTCATTCACTAGTAAAGATTTGGATCTCAGTGATCTAATATTTAAGAGACCACATCTAATTATCTGATGTTTTGAAGCTTCTACATTTGAGGTTTTGATTTTAACCAGATTTCTATGATTGACACCTTTTTTACTTGTTTTTGTGCTAACATCTATGTGGCATTTGGGTCGGGGGACAGACACAGTCTCTATAGAATGATATTCATCACTACTACAACTGTCATAGCAGTTATCATAGTGATGAACACAACTGTCATAACAGTAATGGGTGGAAAACTGTCCTAAAGCAAGCGCAGAGCAGCGTGGAGGACTGCAGCTCTGCAACATGGTCTCATCTCTGAGAGGTCATAAGTACGACTCTGCCATGTTTTTAGATAGGAGAGATGCTCCAGCCAAAGTAGGATGGATGCCATCTCTTCCTATCAGACCAGGTTTTCCCCAGAAGGATGTCCAATTATCAATGACAAAAAAACAAATACAAAACAAACAAAAGTAGTAGAATTAAAATCTGAAAAATAAAACAATAGTGTCACTTTTACTTTTGCTCTTGTGGAGATTTCCTCATTGACATTTTCACTGACTATCTTCCTGACTAAAATGCAGCTGAAAATATCACTGCATGTCCTGATAACTTATTGTACTTCACCTTACCTCTTCCCTTGGTCACTTCTTTCAAGCCTCATCACAGTGACTGTACCAGAGCGACATCTGCCTCTCTATCTAACAGGTGTCATTCCCACAAGCTGTGCAGCCTGCAGCGTCAAACAGCTGCTCCTTATCTAGATGCTAATGCCATGCAAATGATTCATAACAGATCAGGAGGTGAGCTATATCAATGAAAGGCAAATGTTGTCAACAGCCAGAGAAGTGAACTGTCCTTGACAAGTCTACCACCACATCTTCAGATGTTACTGAAGGTCAGCGGTCGGCATGTTGCTGCAGACACTGCTGAGGCTGCAGGCTACATCTGCTATGACACTTGGCTGCAAAAAACACACGAGGTTGCATGTGCTGATGGACAAGCACACAACCTTAAATTTGCACTTACATCAAATACACAAAAAACACACACACACACACACACACACAATACATGCTGGCTGCAAAATGAGTGTGGCTTACTCACAGAGCCATGTGTTCATTATTATAATACACTCAGTGTGTACAAGCATCTTCAGCTGATCATATTTTAAACCACATGAATTATGTGAATAATTGACAGATTTTAATAAACACTGCTTCTTAATGTAGGTTCTCTGACAAAAGACATGATAGGGCTGTTTGCTACATACGACCAGTGCCCACTTTGTGCCAGCACACAGGATCAGTTGCAGGGAATTATGGCGCATTGCAGCCCTGCATCATCACTACAGAGGATCTCAGCTGGTCCAGCGTGTGTGAGTCTACTACTGTCAAAGTGTCAGTGTAACTAATACTCCTTTGCTGCAGAGTTCATGGCTGGTCCAAGTCTGTTTAGGTCACAATGTTTGTCACATAACTCAAACGTATCAGAGGACTTCAATTTTTAGCAGGAGAGCATACAGAACATTTAGGTGAATATCCTTTAACCCAGACTCGAGTTGAAACTTGTTTTTGTTTAACTGCGGTCATTGTGGCAAGAAACAGGGGTCGCATTAACAGAATATTTTCCGTCATTACCAAATTTTTTCATGAATGATGCAAAGATTTGGAGGCTGTCTGTTGTTATGATAGACTGGAAAAAGAGAGATGATCCATTGTGCCATCATACTCAAGCAGACACACGTGTAAAGTAAACCCTCTCTGTTTTGTGCTCTTAATACATCGTGGAGGAGGTCATTTAACCTATGTAAAAAGATCCCCTTCATAGCTAGATTCACTCCATTTGTAGCTCAGAGCTGACTGCATCACACTCTCCACGCACTGACAGCGGATTTAGGAGCTGTAGTGTATGGAGAGTGTGTCGAAAGTCAGTGCGAAAAAAAGACGTTAAGATAAAAGCGCAGTCAGAGTGTGCGTAACTGTAAGACTACTCTTCACGTGAGAGGTTATTGTGATGAAGCTGTATTACTATGTGAGTGCTGTCATTTAGATTATGTTTAATTGGAATCAGAAAAGGGAAATTAAAAATGACGGATAAAAATATGGCATGAGGGAAAAGTGACAACCTTGTCCGTCAAAATGACAGACAACAAAAAAGGTTACCACAACCTCTGGTCAGAAATAAAAATAGGAGAGACATATCGTCTATCCAGCAATGCCATTTTTGAGCTGTGTGCTTTTCACAGATGACCTCCCAAATAGCATTTTTTCTGGCAATGCTGAGATGTCTCTGCTCGAGTTCACCAGTGTGTTTATTTGCCTCCAACTCCATGGCTTCAAACTTCATTTTTCCTTTACTGCCAGTAGCTCATGAAAATCCTCATTTAAAGAGGGCGGTCCGCATCACTTTTGTGCCTGTTATCAATTGTGAATGCAATCATCGTAGATAACCTGCAGCACGCCCACAAATAGCATGTGCAAATTTTTAGTTTGCACCTGGAATTTATTTGGGATCTTAGTAGATCAGGCCTTTATTGTGCTGAAGCAGGCCTACATGGCCTACATGACAATAATACTTTCAATAACTGATTTGTGACATTATGTCTCAGTCTGTGAGTGAAAGTCTTGACTCTGAGCCTCACAGAGAAGCTCAGATAAGTATTTGTGTGTTATTTATTCAAAGCCAGTTGCTTAGCTCTGTGTCATAGGCATTTACCTCCATAAGGTCAAATGCGAGCTCTTTGGTGTTGATGACATTAAATGCAAGTTGCTGGTTGTCACACCAGTCCTTAAAGAAGAAATCCTATTGTGATGGAAAGTCAGCACTATAAAGCAAGGATAAAATGTTGATTTCAGATAATGCTGTTGTTAGGCTGACTATTCCCACAATAATCAGTTTAAAATTGCCTTTAATAATTTGGTTGTATTAAGAGGCAGGTGTAAACTATAAACAGTTGACTACTAATAGAAGAAGTTAAAATCCAAAGGCATTATGAAGGTAAAGCTGCTCCCTCACAGGCACAGATAGTTACAATAACATTGTGTACAAACCCACAAGTAAAAGCACACACACTTCTACACAGATACAAATAGTACATAAGCACACATACTCCAGCAGAGAGTGCTATCAACCGTTCAGCCTCTCCTCTGTCTCGTTCCTTTTTTTAGAAGCTGTTTGGTGGAGAGACTCAAAATTCAATGATGTATTTTCTCTTGACTGGAGCCCTCCATATTTAGAGTCTATTTGTGGCAGCGTCTCTCTCCACAGTAGCCTTTGCCGTGCCCCGAGGAGAGAGAGGGGGAAACTAATAAACCTCCCAGAGTATCCCTTGACTTTTTTCCAAGATGCAGCTGAGCTAACACTGACAGCCTGTGGTGCACACAGAGCATGACTACATGGATAACCTGGAGAAGAATCAGAGCATATGGTTACATAAATCTGAGCAAAAAGATCTTCTGCCTCGTTCAGTTTGGTCAGATTATTCCTCTGTACTGTGTTTGATTTGGGTTTACAAAAATCTATTTTAGCCCTTTAAGAGATATTCTGATTTAAAAACAGGTTGTCTAATCAAGATAGTAAAAGTCACTTTGCTTTGCATGAGTATGAAAACAAAAAACATTTATAATGTAACATTGCAGTGCAGATGGATCAGCCTGATTTAATGTCTGTAATCCGACAGATCCATCTTGCCAAGCTCCACCCTACAACATCTGTGAATGGCCTAAAGCGGGACGGCCAAATCGATATTCTTTAGAGCAGGAACAGGTGAGAGCTACAAGTGTGAGGACAGCAGAAAGCAACTGCTCCTACAGAGATTGGCATAGATGCTAACAGCCTCAGTAGCAGTTTTATCAGCTCTAGACTGCATTTCTTTATTAAATGAAAAACAAACAACATGACAAACTTCTCTATAGAAAGGATATTTTTTTCTCCACTTCCGACATGTTTTGAAGAGAGTTTGTTTTACGAAATGGCTCATATTTTGTATTTAACACCATGGCAGAAGTGCCTGCCTACTACATTATCTGACTGGCCTGTAATGAATGTGATTGATGGAACGACCGTCCAGTCACCTGCCAGATTTGCTTTTGAAAGGTTCAGTCCATTTCCAAAAATTTTTCAGTGGGCTGCTGCCCAGACGAGCTAGAGAAAAATATTGAATGGTCCATCCTGTGTGTTATAATGAGCATTGAAACTGATTAACCACAGATCCTATTGGTTCCTTAGGGGGAGTCACAAGAATTTGTACTTAAGGTCATTTTTCCACTGATAACATGACATGTAATTAAAAAAAAAAGGGGTTTTTTGTTTTTTTTTTAACACATTTAGAAATTTGTACTTCATCCAGAAAAAAAATCAATGAAAGTCTTTCCCTCTAGCATTTTGGGTCTGGGTATTATATATATCTATATCTATCTATATATGTGTATATATATATGTATATATATATATATATATATATATATATATATATATATATATATATATATATATATATATATATATATATATATATATATATATATATATATATTTTTTTTTTATTTTTATTATTTTTTTTTTTTCAATAAAGATTTCAGTATTATAATGTTCAAACTGGCATGTAATAGATTACATTTCTGAAAATATATTTCCTTTTGTTTAAGAATAGAACTGAAATTGTTGAAAGTATTTGATGCATTGCAAGTGGAAATACATTTTTAGACAACATTTTATGGCCATTTTCTGAAGTGTTCACTTTTTGGGCAAATGTGCTTAGTGTGGCA
Organism: Cetoscarus ocellatus; assembly: GCA_037902135.1. Taxonomy (NCBI): domain Eukaryota; kingdom Metazoa; phylum Chordata; class Actinopteri; order Labriformes; family Labridae; genus Cetoscarus; species Cetoscarus ocellatus. The sequence goes on along the minus strand of JBAMNC010000394.1, from coordinate 756,169 downwards.
TTTCTGTACATATACTTTTATAATGAATTTTTAGCTTCAAGCTAAAACGATTGATCCAGGCTTTTCAGCATCCTTTAAATTTCAAGGAGACAGTAGAAACATGTGAGGGCCAGCTGATCAAAGCAAAAGGTGGCTGCAGGCCTCTTTCTGACTCTTAATGAATGTGAAAGATAAAGCATTTGTTAAGTTTCCCTTCAATATTCTTGAAAAGCTCTGCCCTTCCCAATCATTCTCTATAGTATGTTGCCCAGATGGACTTGCAACATATCCCATGAATATTCGAAACAGTCTACCTGGTGTGACACGTTAATGAATGTGTGCCCAAACAGTCCGTTTCCTCCTGCTCATGCCACTAAGGTACATACCACCTCAGGAGGGAGACCTTCCTGAGCCAGATGTTTCTTCAGGCTACAGCTGGCCCCAGTGGAAGGAACGTGTTTGTGTATGTCTGTGCCACCACAGTAAATATTAATAATAATAATAGTAATAATGCATCAAATTTTTATAGCGCTTTTCAGAAAGACTCAAAGACACTTTACAAAGGATAAAACAGAACAAAAATTATGGGTGGTTAGGGGTCATATGCATTTGTATTACAGCACAGTGCTGGAAAGCCAAAGTCCCCATTCGCTTCTTGTGAACTGCATGGTCAGACACAAGGTTCTATTCTAAAACCCTTTCTGATACCTGAGTGGATTTTTAGGCAAGAAACTTCAGAAATGTGTACCAGTAACATCTGGGACTGCAGGATAAAAACTGAATCACTTTTGCTCATAGTGTTTGACATGTCTCATGCTGTGGTAGTTAGACCTTTATCTTTGCATGGGGACTGTGATATATGTTTGTTTATAATATTATTCTTTGTTCAGAGACTCCCAGAAGATTTAAAATAACAGAAATGAATCTTAACCCTCATGTTTGCTTATAAAAAGTAACAGTCTAAATATCTAGTCCGCAACATATCAGAAAAGTGTAACAGTGTTATCGCATTGACATACTACTTTAAATTGATAGTTTTTAGGAAATAAACCACACACAAATGAATTGCATATTATCTCAAATGTTTAGTGAACTTTTATTTAAAATACAAGACCATGTGTAAAGTTTTTTTTTCTGTTTGTTTGTTTTTTAATTATGCCTTTTTCACTTATTATTTTCCCTTGCTGTATCTCTTTTTTAACTGGAATCAAAAACTACATCTTGGGCACTTAATACTTAAGTATACATATCTATACATTTTTCTTATGAAGAGCCAAAGTAAGAAATAACCTTTACATCAAACTCTTTTCAGCTGGATATGTTTTGTTTTAGCTTAACTATTACACCAGTGTCAACTTAGCTACAATGAAGAGGGGGGTGCAGCCCTCCAACTCCCTTAATACAGCCCGTCAGTCAGTTAGAAATATAAAAATTGTTTAAACATTGAAAACACCTGACAAATTCTGCCATTACAACATAAAATATCCCAGTGTTTCCAATAAAATCAAACTATAATTGGCTTTAATTATCTCTGTAATGTCCCTTTATGCATTTGTCAAAACAGAATTAAAAATGTAACTATTGCAAGAATAAGGAACCAAAAGCAGACTCAGAGGCAAGAGGCAAGTTTCAGTCCGTCTAATCAAAAATAAGGTTTGGTACATAGGAGTTCAAAAGATTAGGCAGAGGTACAAAAATCAGTAGGCTAAGATCAGGAACAGAGGATCAGGAAGTAGGTCAGGACTCACGAGGAGTCAAACAGAATAAACGCTTGAAAGGATGCACACTAGGGAAACAACACAATCTTGCACAGAAGACAGGGAGTGAGTGGTTTAAATACAAGAGGAAGGGCCCGACAACCAGGGATCACCAGGTGCACGCACTCAGACAATCAACACAGGTGAAACACATGGATCAGATGAACGAGGAGCACAGGTAGGGGAGGGCAGGAGGGACTAATCAAGAGAGGAAACACAAGGTAAGTAATCACGAAAATAAAAAAGGAAATGACAAGACATGAAACATGAGGCGGAAAGAAAATGACTAACTTAACCAGGAGATGTGACAAAAAACGTAAGTAAAACATATTTCTTTAACCACCAAATTCTCAATTGCATCAGAAAATTTGCTGAAACTGGCTTGAACCCTGTTTAGCTCACTGATTAACTACTGCAGATTTTAGGTTTAAAGACATAATGTTGTTAAAGTAGCTTCCTTTTACAGGATAAACATGTTTACTCCTTGTGTTACTCAAGTTGCAAAAATTTGGCGCTCTAACAGTGAGGATTATTTTGTGTCCCTCTTTGTTACCAAAGTTGCCTGCCCCGATGTAGCGGCTGATGTTAAAAAAGGCAAACTCAACAGTTTAACTGACTAGTTATGGCATGACATGTACTGCAAGTGTCTGTCATTTGAGAAGTAAAATGGCTTTTAGTATTTGTGTGTCCTGTTGTAATCACTGTCGACATTCTGCCGTAATTCAATTAAAAGAAGTCTGATTGTACCATAAAGGTCTCCACTGGAGGTCACTGTTCATTCAACTCCCATTTCTCTCACTGAACCCAAAGTAGAAGTGAGTAAAAACTCTCGCTTACATGGATGTTTTTACATTAGTAATATACCTGTCCGTATAAATTCTTTTCATATTTGATGCAGTGTCTTTTTCCCTTCAGAGCACCAAGGATTAACAATCTTAACCTTGTGCTATCCTGTTATACACAACAAAAGGTGAAGCTGGGTGTAAATGGACTTCAAGTCTGCTGTGAGGACTGATGCCAGAGAGTTCAAGCTGGACAAAGGACAGATGTTCACATGCACACACGAAGCAGAACTCAAGGACACTTGCCACACAGAGGAGGAAGGATGTAAGGTGCTGAGTGAGGAGAAAACAGAAACACGTGACTCAAGGTTGAGGATGAGGAAAAGTGGATGAAAAGGGATTTGTGCTGCTGCCTGAAATAAATAAATACAATAAACAAACGGCTATTTACTTATAAGATGTCAGGGGGCTCAAAAATTTTAGTAACCCACAAAATAGGTTTCATCATGCAAAACTGACAAATGAAACAGAGCCGGGGGATTTAAAAAAAAAAGTATAAAAGGCACAAAAAGCAGATTGTGCCATGACATAAAGACGTTAACAAATAAGCAACAACACCATAAAAGTAACAATCAAGAAACAAAAAAAAAAAAAAGAAAAAGGTATAGGAACACATAAATTGGCATAGTTATTAATTAAGAAATGAGTAACTAAGGGCTAAATAACCAGAAAAAGAGAATGTGATTGTTTGTGCGTAACTTAGAAAACAATTTACACTGGGCGACACAAACAGATTAAACAACGAGCAGCCTTTTATAGTCATAACTCTAGATGTGTAACGTTAAAAACTAAGGATGTTTCTGTCTTTAAACACTGTTAGAAACATCCAAGATATTGTAACTGCTCAACTAAAAATATACAACTCAAAAACAGTCATAATAATTTCAGTGTGATATTGAAAATAGTGTGAGGAAATCTTAAGTGAAGTCTGTGATCCGAATATTCATATAACCACAGAATGGGATTTTTTTCACAGAAAAAGGTGAACCCTGCAGCACAAATGTTCATATTTCTTTAATGATGTGCTTCCATACAACCAGTTGGAGTGTCTCCCTGCTTTGAGTGAATTGGCCATTTTCAAAAACTAATTATGCACTCTGGAGGCTTTTCCACAGCTAGTTCATGACTAAAGAAATTATTCAACTTAATTTCTTATCCTGTTTTGTTTAACTGTCTTGACTATGTCATTTAGCTGTAGACTGTGTCCATTTTTTCAGTTAGACTAAACAGTATCAAACCAAATGTAGTGCTCGCCCTCTAGTGTTCAGCTGCTGTAAGACAGCAGATCTGCCTTGGTTTTCAGTCTGCTAGGCTTGCCTTTTTAGCTGCCAGGCACTGATGTGTGCTGGCAGCCCTCCATGATCACATTTCACCCCTGGGTGCACAGTAGGGATCAGCACAGACACAACAGCAGCAGAAGCTCGGCAGTGTTTCCTCTTGTCTGTTCAGCTCGCAGCGAGGTCGACGGGCTCTCAGAGAGGGCGACAGGCTGACTTCTGAAGTTGATCAGGAACAGATCACTTCCTTGGTGTGCGACATGAGGCTGTGTCATGTTGTTTTCTCACACATGACAGCACAATTCTGTTACATTTAGTCACCTTGAGAAGTGAGTCACATGTGCACATGAAGACTTACAATGGCACCACACATTTTCAGTGAATAGGAACAAACAGAAAAACAGGGAGTTGGGGTTTCTTGTCAAGGACACATTAGTCCAACCCCTCCTCAGCCTGTATCCATAGACAGTGATGTTAGGTCTTCTTGGCACCCCATTAAATACATTTATTATGAATTTCCATGAATGAGCTTGGGATTTTTGAAACTGAAACAAGTAATTTGTACATAAAGCATTTGAAACATAAACTAAATGCATTTAGTTTGATTTTTACAAGTATCATGGCAGTGTTTAAAATTCTGGTGTAGTGACCACCCTGGTAGAGATACCAGCAGAGTTGATGAAAACATAAATATTCAGGTCAGAAATGTAGTCCCATTATGATTTCTTCGTTAATCCAGTTCAGACATTGTATTTCTACAGGAAGCCCTCTCATCCAGAGCCCTAAACCTAAAGCATCATATCTGCCTCAAGGTCAAATCACCAACAAGCAAAACAGAGCATTGAAAAGAAGTTCATACTGTCTTAGGTATGTGCAGACACTTGGCTAATGATGTTAATTCTTATTCAACTGGAGTAACATGATCAATAGAAAGGGCTTTTTTCCTGTCCTGGTGGTGTAAGAGGTGAACAAGGGAAACCTCGTGTATGTTTGAGAAGGCATGTGGGGACATTCCTGTGGAGTCTCTCTGGGGTAGGATTGGACACGCTGGGGGGCACTTCCTGCTGCTTGCCCTTGGCTAACATCGCGTGTGATGTGAGGATGAGATTTTATAAGCAGAACATCAAAGCTGAGGAGGATAAAACAATATGAGTGGATATCTACTGTATGGTTAACACCACAGTGGTTGCAGTATTGCGCATTGCTATGCTTTGTTAGGTGTATTCTGTCATTTACAAATATCATTTAAAACTATAAACTGTTAACTGTTGAGTAATAGAATACAAGCTGATATTTAGCTTTTATCTTAAGATGTCTTACAGCTTTAATTAACATCCTGGGGTCCAGGCCCCTAATGTGGCTGCTTAAGATCTTGCAGGAAGCACATAGCTCTGTCTGCTCTGAAGCTGTTATCCCTGCATAATTCATTGTGGGTGAGCATTAGTGATATGCACCATGCTCTATCATGGCAAAAAAAAAACCTTGAGGATAGACAATTTTTTTTATTACATATCAGTAAATCAATCAATTTATTGCATTACAATCCATCAATTAATCAATTAATCAAGATTTATAAAGCAGCAATTTATCACTAACCTTGAGACACTTCATTGTTTTATTATTATGATCATTGTTATTATTATCATAGTTCTTTTTATTATTGTGCTTTTGTGTCTAATTTTGATTTTTTATAGATCTCACAGTAACCCATCTAGAGCACAATGACCACCTTTTAATAAAGTTACAGTGGCAAGAAAAAAATCTATCTTAGCTAGGCAGGGAATACTGAAAAGACCTAGATGCACATGTACTGGGCAAAAAGCTGACAGTCATTGACTACATTAAAATAACAGACCTGGGCAGGTCACGCATGGTCATGTAGTAGTTCCTATGCATCAACGTGTTATAAGATTCTATATTATGACTGGGAGTACTGATTCTCAGTAATGAAGTATCAATACTTTAAAAAAAAGTACTCATGGTATTGAATATTTCACTAAAATATTGATCCATGTGGAGACCAATCAGACATCAAGTGACTCTCAGCTGCACTCCTCACATAATATTTCTAAATAACTTTTAAAGTGACTTTTGATTTTTTTTTTTTTTATTGTTTAGTTTAAAATATTTATAAATTAATGCAACATAGCCCGACACATTTTATGTGGTTGTTTAATGTAATGTGTTTTGTCGTTATGGGATTATTTTCCAGTTATTAAAAAAATATTTGTCACTTTAGTCTTTAATAGCGGAATATCTTTTATCTGTTTGTATCTTCTGTCCACTTTAAATTAAACACACTTTTGAGATCTGATAGTCTAGACCAGAGGTCCTCAACCAGCAAGTTGTGGACCACTACCAATTTGTAGAACATTTGCTTCCTGTTAGTAGGAAAACAACAATAATAAATGTATTTACCTTTTTTAGAATAAAGGAGACCAAATGGTGATTTACTCTGAGAGGATGACCAGATCCTAGCGTGTCCATCTGTGTAGCTTGACTGTGCAGATTTTACGCTCAGGTTCTGTGTCCCTGCTGTGATAAACAAAAAGAACAACAGGAGATTAACTCGTGGTGAAACCTTAAGCTCATGCACTTGCCAACTTTGCTTTGGCTGTAGTTGTAAATACATTTGGCTCTGCATGATGTGTGTGCCTGGAGGACAGTCAAGGCACACGAGAGTGCTCAACTTCTTCATGTGGTAGGATTCAATTCAGAGATAAGAACAAACAAAATGGCTATCAATAATCAATAGAAACATCAGATCATCTTAGACTGATGACCATTAGGAATGTCTGCAATTTTAACACACTCAAAAGGTGTTAGTTTAATTAGTTACCGTGCCAACAGGTGACTTTCAGCTATCTGTGCTCTTAAATGTAATTTTAAAGCAGCTGGAAAACAGAGGAGGTGCTTGTGAATGTCTCTTTGATGGGGTTTAGAAACAAGCCTATGTCTCCCTGTGATCCTGCATTGTGGTGCAGAAAGGTTGATGAACACTGGTCTAGACTAGGCATTGTCTTTTTGGGCTTTTGGTCATTAAAAAACGGCAAATGTAGGAGATGATATGGTATCAGTAAAAGTATTCTAAAATTACAGCAAAAACTATTTGTACAATATCAACCTGAAAAGTTTGGAATCACTATTCTGTTTAGAGCTGCTATTCTGTAATATTGCAAGGCCCCTGTATTTACCTATTACATGTCTGTCATCAACCAAAAGCACACATGAAACTGGCAAATACAACACAGCAAGGTGGAACTTCTCTTTCAGGACAGCACTAAGTGTATAGCCATAGTAGTACCTGTCAAGGGCTCATTTATGGGGTTTTTCAGGGACCCAGCCATTTCTGTGGGCAGGCCTGCACACATGGTGTGCAGCATAGTGGTGGGAGCCAGGCAGCACAGAGGGCAGGAATGTGTCCACTCTAATCCCAGTGAGGGACAGAAGATGTTTTAGCAGATCTCCTCTGCTCCACATGAGTGGCCCTGTCGTCTGATGTTCCCACTATCTCCGGAACTGGATAAAGAAGCAGACGCCTGTTTGGTTAGCAGCAGACTTTCACACTGACGGGAGGAACTCAACTAAATAATCAACAACAATGGCAGCATAGATGGCTGCAGCCCTTCCTCTCCCAGTGGTATGCTAAGACATCACAAAATATCAAGAGCACAAAGTCAAACCATGCGGAACAAGGTGTGCATTGCAACTGCATGTAGCTCAAAGCATTATAGGTAAAAACATCTAACCTCCTGCTTTAGAATATATTTAAATGAAATATATATTTTTTAACTTATTAGTACTAGAAACTAAGAAAAAAATGGTTTTGAATTGTTCATCTCTGAATTGTCAAAAAAAAACAAAACAGATATTTAAAGCCACATTTGTGTAATTTTTAAAATCAGTATAAAGGAGTTATAAAAGAGAACGTATTCATATGTTTTCCAGGTACAGTTGTATTCTGGTAAATTCTTTAAAATGAAAGATGCAGACACTTACCCTAAAAACTTCTGGCACTGAAGTTTGCATTAAAACACTTCGGTCATTTGAGAATATCATTTTTAAAGTCCAGATTAAACTTCCTACACACCTTTGGTTACCATCACGCACCAGTCTGACAGGTGAAAATGTCCCCAATGTGCACTTTTTATGTGATTTTAAATTAAATAAATTAGTAATTGGGCAAATTTAACATCTAAAACAGCATTGTTAGCCTTTTTGAACAGAAACGCTGTGTACTTGAGGAGTTGATGGGAACCATTCATCAGAGCATCAGGGGCAGCGCAGCGTGTGCTAAACCCGGCGGACAGCTGACTCAGCACCTCCCCTGTTGTCTGTGTGTTCACTCAACAATGTGTTTATCCATGACGACAGAATACAGCCTGAGGGCCTGGACTCAACTCACAACCATCTGAACGTCCTCCTCCATGCCAGGACCCTGGAATCCTTACAGACACCCCTGAACCTCACTCCTGATCACTCAAAAAGGCTGCAAGACAAGAGGTCAGGATACCATAGTATATCATACCTTTACAGATTACATGTCAAATATAATGTTGTATTATATCATACCTATTTGTGTTGATAATGTCTACTTTACTTGGATTTCTATTCTTTTGTCAAATGTATTCAGTAATGCTTCAGTGAAGAGTTTTAGAGCTACTATTCCAGCCAATCATATGTGTACTGTGTCATAAAATAACATTTCAAAGATGACACAAATATGTATGTATATATACTATATATATAATAAAAAGGGGGAAAAAATTTAGACTACTGTTGTAAAATAGCCTCAGAATCTGTCTAAATATCTAGATGAATGTTTGTTTATCACAGTACTCCTCAGATGTGTTTTTACTTGATGTAAGCTGCTGAAGCAGCACTCAGGGTTTGCAGTTGATGTCATCAGGTTCATCAAATAGTTAGTTCTTGTGTTTGCTCATTTTGCTTATTAAATTCTTCACAAAATGAAAAAAAAAATCTAATGCAGCATTGCTTACTTGACAATTGGATTCTAGAAATCATATCTCAACTGGTACTGTTACCATGAGTGGTTACCTTAGACTTATCATATCTGTGTCATTGCGATGGTGGGTGATTGCAGCCAACAAGTGCAGGTTAAGAAAAGATAAAGGAGTACAGGGAAGCACACTAAATCACAGTCTCAGCTGTTGTTGCAGATACCACCATTAAAATGTGTGCACAGTGCATACAGGACTACTCTGCCTCTGCCCATCACAGCCCAAAGGGCATTGCTTCCATCAGCAGACTCTAGACATGCAAGGTCCAGATAGTAGCAACTTTGATACCACCTGCCCTATAAAATGATCTCTAATGGCCCCCAAACAAAACACAACAAAATACTGCTCCTGGTGCCCCCAGTAAGATGCTTTGATTAGAGCTAACACTCACCCATCGGGCTGTTGCTCTTTATCCCCCAAAAGGCCACCTATAAGGGGGGTAAAGCTTTTTAGGGCCCAGAATCATAGAGGGGACACAAAGGACATGCAAAGAAACATCCTAAAGTACATCCTAATTTCAAGCAGTAATGACCTTTTTCAATCGACACACTGAGTACTACTTAACCTGACAGCTGGATGAACCATCAGATATATTTCACTCGTTCATCTGGGAAAAAGTCCATAGAAAGTGTTTGGGATGGACAAATCATTTCAAAAGCATTTCCATCAGGTGATTGGACAATTGTTCAATCAATCACATTCATCAGGGGCCAATCACATAATGCAGCAGGTGAGCGCTACTGCGGCAGTGTAAAGGACAGAAAATGAGCCATTTCGTCAAACAAACTCTAAGCAAAACATGTCAGGAGTGAAAATATCATTTCAATAGAGAAGTTTGTAGCGTTGTTAGTTTTTCATTGAATAAACAAGATCTGATAGAACTGCTACTGAAGTTTTAGCATCAATACTAATGTCTGAACCAGCAGTCATTTCTTGCTGTCACCTCGCTCGTAGCTCTCACGTCTTTCTGCTTTAAAGGATGCTGATTGGGCCGTCCCACCTTAAGGCCGCTCACAATTGTTGTAGATTGGAGCTTGGCAAGATAGATCTGCCTAATTACAGACATTGAATCAGGGTGATCCATCTGCACGGCAATAAGTATTACTTATTAAACTAACAAATTAAGACATTTTTTGATGTTGCCTGTTTGAAAACCTCCTGTTTCTAAAATGGTATGTCTTTATCTTTATTACCTCCACCAAGGAGGTTATGTTTTTGCTGGCGTTTATCTGTCTGTCTGTTTGTTTGTTTGAGTTCAAAATAACTTGAAAAGTTCTAAATGGATTTGGATGAAATTTTCAGGAATTGTCGGAAATGGGATATGGAAGAACTGATTAAATTTTGGGGGTGATCCTGATCACCGTCTGGATCCAGGAATTTTTTAAAGGATTCTTTAACATTGCCAGATAGGACCATTTTCGCCAAAGTGGACCGAAGCTGCTTGGCGGAGGTCTGCGCTCTCTCAGTGCTTTTCTAGTAATATCAATGTTGTTGGGCAGGCCTAGGGAATCAGAATCTCATGCCAAGCAGTCTACAAAACCATGTATACATAAAGTAAAAAATAACTGACAGGTTTATGTCAGAGACAATAACTAAATGGTACACTGCTGAAGATGCTCACTGGCACTGCCCCCCTTAGGTAATGAAAACTTACAAAAACCCAGGAAATACGACTCAAATATTTTAAAGATGACTCTTTGGTCAGTAGTGACCATGTGTATAGATTTGGAAGAATCAATCAGGGGCCCATTTATGGGGCCTTTCAGGGACCCTGTCATGTCTGAGGGCAGCCTTGCCTCCCCCTGTTCCTTCAGAAGAAAAAAGGGGATGAATGGTCTTCTTCTTCCTTTATTTTGCTCCCTGCTGTCATATGTATTAGACTGATGCCAGGATTTCCACAAAGGAGATATACTGTTTGCATAAGGACAAACAGAGTTCTTAATGCATTTTGGGATTTTTTGTAAACAGGAAAGGCATTGTCTGATGAGAGCTACAGCTATACTGTATAAGTGACTGGCGACACAGAGGAGCTTAGTCACTGTGGCTGCTGTGATTCAGCTCCACACATGCACAGACTCGCACAGACGTAATCACAGCATCAGCCGCTCTGCTCTGCTCCGCTTAAGGCCCCTAAATGCAGCAAACCTGCATTCCCGCACCTGCCCGAGGCACACACTGTTCACCCCTGTACTCTGACAGAGACAGACAGAAGGATTCACTTCGAGATGAAGAGCCACAGAGGAGGTGAGAGAGGGAGAGATGAAGAGAGAGACATGAGGAAAAAGTTTGGAGGCCTGCATACCAGAGAGGAGGACAGCACAGTGATACACTTCAGAAACATGCTTGTTAAGGCTTTATTTTATTCCAAAGGAAACAGGCACCATGATCTGAGCTTCTTTGCTGTAGGGGGAGGGGGAGCACATGCCACTGCCTGCACCTGTATGCACACTGACTCAACAGATTAGAGGGGTAAATGAGAAGAAACCAAGCTGGTGCTGGGGTTTTTGGGACAGTGTAAGCAGTTCTCAGATGGTCTTCTCATAGTTTCCTCAACCTCCTCCTCCTTGAGAAATTTGGACCAAAGTTCCAAAATATTTCAACAACTCAAACTGTATCAAGAGCAGAATATTTAACCTTCGATGACACAGCATGAAGCAAACATGCTCAAAAAGGTGCATTGCTACAGAGGCCCTTACAGGTTAAACATGCACACATTACATTTTATTTTGTTTTCCTGAGAACATTTTCAAGAGAGGTGACTTTTAAATTTTTGGAGGGATTTAAGGAACACCTAAAACTAAAATCTCAAGGCACATCAAAATTATACTTGAGCAAAACGGCCTCTTTAACATGTGTTACAATACATTATCAGTCAGTTCATGAGTACTTAATCTACTTATGTCTTACACATTTTGACATACAACTGTATTATTAAAGAAACATTTGAAGCAAAGCTTAAGTAAACATGAGAAATCCTGCAGCAGCTTTAAATTCAACAGGTCATAATTTAAATAATATAAAAAAAAACAGTATAAAGGTAAAAAATATAGGGATAGGCAGCTGAGGGCCTAGTGGTCATGCACGTAGCCAGATGCTGTCCTCAAGTCAATTTAATAATAATACATGCTCATGAAGAAAATATGACAAAATCTGCCATAAAAGCATTAAAAATAGCAATTTTCAAGAAAATCTGAGCTATAATTGGCTTTAAATAATTCAGTGAAACTCCCTTCTACCCATTTGTCAAAAAAGAAATTAAAAAGTTTGTAAAACATATTTTGATAGCCAGTAAATGCTGTTACTGGCATCAATAAGAAGCTGAGACTGTCTTGAATTCTGTCTAAATTTCAGAATAAAAGGTATTGTTAACTGCATTTACGTTATAAGATCATAAGAAAACAAGTCAATATTTTGAGAAATCCACAAACACGTACTTGTAATATTGGCAAAAAACAGGGTAAAAGAGATTACATAGATGCATTTCCTCCCATGGTTCACATCACTATGAAGGAATGTGAAGGTCAGGTGAGGGAAAGGAATAAAAAGAGAAGGATGATGTGCTTGATTTTAGAATTTTTCCAATTTTAGAACAAGTCCCAATTGCGAGGAAAAAGTAAAAAAAAAAAAAAAAAAGGCAAGATTAATGTTAATATACATTTTAACTTTTTCCTAAATGTTTCATCTACCATATTGTATTTCAGCCCTGTTATTGATAACTTGTCTTAAATATTTTTTGAAACTTAAAGTCTATTTCAATTTTTACTCTTTTTCTCTAAAGATTTACATATAAATCCATTTAACAAAGGCCTGGTTTTAACATTATTTCTGAATTTAAATTCCTTCTCAACATCAAAATTTTATATAAATATTTTACAGGACATTTTGACCTTCATTTTGTTATTTCCACGGTTTCACATCATTCCTTTTTTCACTTTTTTCTTCATAAAGTACATCATAAAAAAACTTGTTTTGCCTCTCTAATTATTTCTTTCTTACCATACCATCAATGCATCACAGCCTTGTTGCCACATTTACTTCACAGGCAGCTTCTGCAGCCCACTGAAAACAGTTTCACAACTGATTTTTTGGTCCCCACGACCATTTAAGTTCCACTGCTCAAAATGAAAATATATCACAAAGTGCCTTCACTTTGTGATATATCTCAGCCACATGCTGCTTTTTAGACTATTCTTTGAAAACCAAAGGAGGCCACTTCTGTCCTTCGTTTGACTACCAGCGACATGCAGTACATGTCCTGCTCCTAACTTCATAACTTTGAAGGAATCTGCCTTTTCTCAGACAAAATTGAAGATCCAAGCAGCATTGGTATAAAATCACTTTTCTGTGCGACTGACACAGAAGCTATTTCCTTCTCCCTCTGCGTGGGCCCCCTGAGGAGGAAAAAGGGGAGAGCCGGTGGTCAACAGAGGTCTTTCTAGGAGCAGCTGAATACCAGAGGAGCTGACAGGTATGTACATATTGGAATGTGCTTCTCAGCCACACCTGCGAGGAACACACCCGCCAAGCCTGGCCTCTCTCATCCCACTGGCTGATCTCTTTGTGATTGACAGGTGGAAGAAGTATTTGGCTCCAGTCCACAGGAGCCAGGGGGCAGGTATGGTGAGTTCTGAATGCCGACCAATGGCAGAGGAGAATTCCCTCTGAACCAGGCGGGGCTGCAGTCAAATAAAACTCATCAATGGGGTGTGTCTCAAAAGTTTGTTAGCAGTCACACAGTGAGGGCTATGGCTGCTACAGGCTGCTTACACCTCACTGTGCTGTGTAAGGGTTTGAGGGGTTTTCAGGGGCATAAAGGGACTTTATTTTTTTTCTCCATGACAGACTTACCTCTTTTATGGCTGCAGGATGGAAGCGGACCTTCAGTCTGCGTCTGCTGTGGCACTGTGCACTTCTCTTTCAGCAGCCAGGACATCCAAGAAAGGGATGGAAGCTTGAGGCACTCCATGGTCGGGACCTTTTTATAAATTTCAGGTTTTTACGTTTTAGCCTCCGCATTTATTTTGTTTCTGTGGTCGCTCACATCTCCTTATCACTTTTCCAGCCCAGCTATAGATTCTGAATCCGTTGGACGGAGAACTGATAAGGGCATGTGCATGACATTACCTACATACACTGAAGAGCCTTTGGGGGTATTTGAAGTCATTCATTTCATAGTTTGTGGTTTAGCTGTAATTACATTTTGTGCTTCACTTCTTTTCTTTCTTACAATGAAGAATGATTTATGTGTTATGACAGATCCATGAGTTTTTACAATATTAAGGTATTCCATATAAATGACTCATGGGAACTTTTAACATTAAGACTGCATTGTTATCTTGGAATTGCAAAAAATTACAAAACAATCAAGATAGTAGATTAATTTTTTTGCTTGATATATAGAGGTGTACATTTTTATCTACATAGACCTATTTGTCTTTGCATTTCTAATATGCAAACTAAGAGTCAGTACAATGCAAACTGTTAAAACAGAGATTTACTTCAGGCGGCTTTGAGCACACCTGGTATTCGGCCAAAATTCTGAGAAATGTGACAGAAATTTTGTTTTTTTCCGTCAGACTTTGGACAAGGTAAAATATGTGTTTTTGCAAAACTGGCAGAGTGTTAAAAAGACTGGTGAGTGACACAATATGGTGTGAAACTCATGATCCATCAGTAAAACATATCTAAGGGGAAAAGTTGCAGTAGGATTCATACAGAACGTAATACTCTAAAAGCGTTGTTTACACGCATTACATTTGCAAGCGCTGGGGTAAAAGTTAACCGGGACATCCTGACATGATACAGCATGACTGGCAAAACCAATTAACACGTGTGCTCAAAGGATGACATAACTGACTAACTGGAAAACAAAAAATTTGATGAGTAATTTTGCTGTGATGCATGCCAATATGCTAACATGATTTTCACACCCACAGACACGCAGGCTTGTCATTTCTGAATTATAATTACAGCTTTCAAAGTTTTACACATGCAAATAAATCTCATTCTTAACATACTGTACAAGAAGAAGCATGTTTGTGCAGAGGGATGCGTTGAAGGAGTGGGAAAATTTTAAAGGAAGAGATATGAAAGTTCTCGTGGATCTTAAAATAGCATCTGTGTGAAGTAGTTGAATCTCAGAGAAACTGTCTTTAATGTGTGTAAATGCTGGGCTATCTTTGCTGATTCTTTTTAAAAATCCTGTTTCTTTCGAATAACTCTTTTAAAACCTTTTTTTAAATGGCAGACTAAATGGCAGTTTTTTTTGTAAATGACAGACCAACATCCTAATTTTGCCTGTATTAGTTGCACAGACAACTCTGAAACAATAGAGGGAGCTAAAATTCTCCAATAACCCAAAATTGCACTGTGAACCAGCTACAAAAAGCTGCAGATGTCTTCTTGTTTTAAGAAAAATATGAAGTCACTTTCAAAGAACATCCGTGTCTGTCAAATGTTTCATAATTTTCATTTTATTTACAGCCATGAATCCACAATAAATATATATTTAAGAGTTTTGGTTATTGCAGTTGTTTTCAATCAGACATTCACGCATGCTGCCGTTCGCTCTTTTACACTTTGCTCATATTGAGCTTGTTAACAGGTTTCTCCTCAAGCAATGAAAGCAAAACACACAAAAATATGACCTACAAACAGCACCTGCTATGTAACAGTTCACTAACACACACTGCATGGTCACTCGGAAAGCTGGCAAGTCTTCTGAATCTACTGGCCCCCCATCTCTTTCCCTCTCTACAGCACAAGGAGGATTCTCTCATTAAACAGTCACTTTACAGCCTTTACACAAACTCAGCACCATTTCACAGTCTCTCTTCTAAAGGTGCAAAACTGACTCTTTTTGTTCTTTTTTTTGTACATCTTAAATGTACTATGGTATTGCTTTGCATGTTTCCTTTTGTTACCTGCACAGCCACTGTGAGGTTAACTTTAACCCTGTTAGGGTCAATGTGGCAAAACAGTACAAGATTTACTCCGTAGGCGACCCACAGGTAAGATATTACAAAAAACACAATTGGTCAAAATGATCAATTAATGCAGGGTTAAGTGAACCCAATTTGACTTTGTGGTACACTAAAATGAAGTGTAGTATATCAAGTGTGTCTCGTCGTAGAAGCTGAGAATACAAACTCTGCTGTCAATGACCTTTGTAAGAAAACTGATGTCGTCAATGAGAGCAGCAGCTAAAGGTATCCAAAGTCTCTTTAAACTTCTAATATAAGAGATTTGATTAAAACAAAGAGCCTGTCCAGCCCATTTAACAAAGTTACGTGCATTAAAGCAGTCTCTCATGATACATATAAAGCTAATGTATAAAGAATATAGCTGCTTAACCTGAATACTTAGTGAAGCACACATAACAATGTAAAATGTGCTATACATAAAGATTAAGCAAACTGCTGTCAGTGCAATATGGCGCATATCAAAAAGCCCTAAATATCTGGAAAAAATACATCCTCTCTCCATTTTATCAAAGTGCTTTGTTGCATTAAATATAAAAGGTAACTGCAGAGCTATTCACTAGTATTCAACAAGACACTGATTCCAGCTGCAGCAGGGTCAACTGTTATGTTTAAGCCAGACCCACCATGGAAGCACTGAGGTCCCACAACTTCTTAGCAGCTACATCATCCATGGCCTGTGGGGCAACTGTTTTGAGGGCGCAGTCACTGTAAGAGAGAAAGAGAATGGAGAAGAGAACAGTTTGAACAGCTAGAAAAGCCTTAAAAAGTTTGCAATAATGTTACCTGTTTAAAGTGCAACTTCCATTGGAGCTTTAATTTCTTTTGCAAAAACTTGGAATAGTAAACAAACACAACTATCAACATCACTCAATGAATAAAGTTAATCAGCACTATGAGAACAAGATCTGCCCCAGCTCAGTTCTAGGTCTGCATCTTAAATCCATCTCACCATATCTAAAATTAGAGATATGCTTTTAGATTTTAGGAGGAAAGTGTGTATGAGTACAAAGACTGTGATCCAGGACCAGGCGATCAGATGGAAACTTATAAAAACCATGACTGATTTAGGACTGACCTAAACAGCTAACAGTTAAGCGGTATGTAAAGTGGTTCCCAAACTTCTGCACTGTTCAAGAAAAGTCCTGCTCTCACATTTCCTGTCTGTTCATTTTTCTAAACGGTGTATCCCTGTAGGGGTTGCAGGGGGGCTAGTGCCTATCATCTGACATTGGGCAAGAGGCTGGGCATACACTGGACTGGTTGCCAGTCGATCACAGAGCCACATAGAGAGACAACTCTTCACACACACACACACACACACACGCCCACACACACACACACACACACACACACTTTAGGGCATTTTAGAGTCTTCAGTCAAGATGTTTTATGATGTTTTCTTTCTTTGGTGTCATTGTTTTCCACACAAACATTAAGACAGATGTTTCTTAGCCCAGATTCTTTTAAGGTCTTGTTGTCTGACCTTAGCTTTACCAAATATCCTTGTAAAATTGCCAGTTCCAACACACACAGCAAACTATTTCATGTAATGGCTGCAGGCCTTTCTAAAATGGCTTCCTCTTTACTTATACTCCTGGAATGAACCCGTCTGAAGTCCTGCACGTAGGTGAGTCACATTTCCACTGCTCATGTGGAGTTCTATGGTACAGCAGCAGCAAGCTTTGGGACAAAGCCCCTCACTCACACACAAACAGGAAATTCAGGTATCAAAACAACACTAACATTTTGGTGGCAAGTCTTTGCTTAAGACCTTATTGTTTCTTCTGATGTTATTTATGCAAATCATTGTAAACACTGGACACTCTAAAGTCAAATAAACTAATTTTCCTGTTTTTAAGACATTAATTGTACATCCTGGTTTCAAAGTAAAGATTTCGATTGTTACATCTGTATGGTAAAACCCTACTATATTTAAAATGTTTTAAAGTCTGTGTGTGTGGGGGGGTAACGTGGAACCTTAATCCATAGACCATCTACCCTGGGGGAAATGTTGAGTGTAACATTTGCTCAATAAGTCAGTTTCGGTGCAGACTAGCTGATGGAGAGTTGAATCACTCACTCCCAGGTTTTCAATGGCACTCAGCAGGGAGGACCCTCCATGGTAGTAAGCAGACACAGTTTAGGAAGAAGTAGCATGGGTTAGTTTGAGAAAGGTCCGCTGTCTCTCAGCAACTTTTAACCTCTTCCCTCTGGATGAAGGTTTTTAATCCATATATGTGAAAAAAGCAGTTTTGTTCCTGCTGCTATCAGTGAGCTGAATAAGCTGTAGCATTATTTTGCACATATTTATTCATTTTAACCCTAAACTTTTTTTTTTAACTCTGGTAAAATTCAAAATAGAATTATTTATTCTGATTTATTGGTTTATATTTCTCCTTATTGGCCCTTCTTTGTGGAATCTTTGACACTTTATCATTGAAGCCATTTTGGGATTTTTATTACATATCAGTCGGTTTTAAATAGCTTCCCCTCTCCCTGATGTTAAGTTTGATGTTACATCTGTTTTATTATTCATGTTTCATAATGGATGACACTTTTGTAATTGGTGCAGAGCAAACCTACCTTCAGGTACAAATAAAGAACCCTGAAGCTGAAGCATAACCCGAGTCTTCTCAGTCATACACTGCTTTTTAGTTGAATATATATTTATCTTTATCTGATATCTCTCCTCTTAAATTTGAAATTCTAACATGTTTCATATATTGTTTTTAATGCTTTTATTGCCATAGCATAGTTTTTCTTAACTCTGTCAAGCACTTGAGTGCTATATGTGTATATGGTGTTTTATAAAGAAAGCTGCCTTTTCATGCTGATGTTTTACCTGTAGTAGAGTCCACTGTCGTTGGCGATGCTTTCCTCCACGGCACAGTAGATAGTGGTCTGAGCTCCTTCCCAGGGACTTTTGATCAGCATTAAACATGGTATGGCTATGATCCTCTTCCACAGAGGTAAAGTTGGGAACAGGTAGCGGCCTAACTCTGTGCGGATAACCCCAGGGTGCAGGCTGTACACTGTCACACCAGTGCCTGAGGAGAGGGTTACATAAAATTTGGTTATTTGATGACAGATATGGCCAGAGTGTCCTGCACATGGACAATACTCTGGTTGGCCACTCAGGTATATTGACTAAGCCCACAAGTATATTTTCCAGCTATTTTTTGACCCACATATTATCACCATTCAAAAAACAGAGAGTGATGTCAAGAGTACACGCCTAATGTCGATTTACAGACTGTGGTGCAATGTATATTGTAAAAAATAAAGTTTCTTGTGCCGTTCTTTAAACATTTATCAGCTGCCTAAATGATTTTGCACTCTTGGAACATTGTTAAAATGTTCATCCGCAATAAGCCTCCATAATTTAGCACTAACCTGCTGTGATTATCAGACACTGTTTAAAGCATTTCAAAATGCAGATGGTATATTTTAAGCATCTTAGAACATTCTGCTGATGAAATCTGTCAAAAATGCAGAAACACACAAAATAAACCTACAGGATGAAACAGGGTGAGATCCAACCTCCTATCTGGCACCCCCTACAGCTGGAGTTAAGTATGTGTCTGTAGGAAGCACTGAGGGCTTTAAGATCATACAATGTAATTCCCATTGTCTCTGCCCTAACACGCTATCTTATCGATGTCAACATGCACGTTATAGACAGTGAGTGATTTGGAGAGTACCTTTCAGCCTTGCAGCCAGTTCTCTGGAGAAGAGCACATTAGCCAGCTTGCTCTGGTAGTAGCTCACCTCACGCCGGTATTCTTTATCAAGGTTGATGTCATCAAAGTGGATATGACCTGAAAGAGGAATCATTTAGAGTAGGGTTTGAGCAGATAGTGTGCAACAGTCATTTCAGGTTTTCTCTTTAATGAAGTGCAGTAACGAAATACCACTTTGTGTGAGGATGAACTTTAAATGGCCACGAGAGCCAGTTTGATATGCACTATTGTGTTGTGGGCTACAGCAGTGCATCCTAGGACTTGAAATAAATGACTAAATAGTAAATGGACTTGAGCTTATATAGCACTATTCTTGTCTATTTGACTACTTAAAGCAGCTTTACATCACAGGTCACATCAACCCATTCACACCCATTCACTCACTAGTGGTTCAGAGTTTCTAGGTAAGTAGTCCATCAGTACCAGTTTAACACATCCTCGCCCTTTCATACCTATTTACACATCGCTGACGCAGCAGTGGGAGCAACACGGGGCTAACTGTTTTGCCCAAGGACACTATGATACAGAGCTGGGCTTGAACCTGCAATCTATTGCTGACTAACAGAGTGCTGACTGTGCCGCCTGATCAGACTGTGCCACCGACGTCCCACAAGGGAGTAGGTCAGTGCCATACTCTTCATTTTACATACACAAAAAATAAATATTTTTGAGAGGGACCCGTTTGCAGGGACAAGGGCGTCGCCATAGGTCCAATTCATACTGGAAGTCCCGATCCAGGAGTTGGACTTCTTTGTGTATATTATTACTTATTCGGCGCTGCATTCAAATGGTAGATCAAAGAGACTATACAGTGATACAATAGGTAAAAAGAGACTGAACGGTAACAGAAAGAGTCTTTTAATTACCCTCTATCTAAAAAGCTTTAAAATTTTTCACAATTGTGTACATACTGTATAAAATTGTGAAAAAACTATACATATTATAAATATAATTATTATAAATAAAAAAATATATATATACATTTTTTTAAATAGTAAATAAATTAAATAACTAGTAAATGATACAGATACGGTATATGTAACTGCAAAATAAAAATAAATCTATATATATTCTGGTATGGAGTGGCGAAAGGATGTTGTGACTTCCAGCGTGGATTGCATTCTGGTGGCACCCTTGTCCGCTGCAGATCTTTGATACTTATTCAGTTTTAATCTTGGCTATCTACTTGGTTTCATATATGTACTTTTTAAATTCATGTTTTATGGAGGATTAAAAACTTCAGGTAGATCACAATACTGGTATGGAGTGGCGAATAATAAACATGAAGAAGACCAACTTACGGTTGGAACGGTATGGATTGGACCTATGATAGCACCCTTCCCTCTACAGACGGGTACTCTTGCTATTTTTGTTTAATTGATTTTTACATTTTTTTTTATTAATTCATTTACTTTTTATATTTATTCCAAATCCAACATGAATCCACCATGAGTACAGCACCGTGCCAGCACTTTTATTTATCTTATTTATTAATTTCTTCTTTTTTTAATGTAGTAGTGATGATGCAAGCCTAAGTAACTGTTGCTGGAGCACAATCCAAGGTGATAACAATTATAATAACAATACTGACAGACGGTTGCGGGTGTGTTTGTTGAAGATGAGGATGACAGAGTCTGACCTTTCTCATGTGCCAGGCTGGAGACGGTGACAATGCGACTTGGAGTTGACTTCTTCAGTAGGTCAAGGAGACAGTTGGTGAGAAGAAAGTGTCCTAGATGGTTCACTCCAAACTGCATTTCAAAGCCGTCCTCAGTCTTCCACTTTTGACACATCATGATACCTAACAATTGAGCGGTACACTTCAATAAAAAAAAGAAACATTTTGACCTACGTGCTTGCCAACTTTGAGTGAGGAGAAGTTTTATCTGTACAGATATTTAAAGTACACAGACCCATTTAAGCCAACCATCTTGACAGAATTTTTTTTTTTTTTACCTGTGACTTGTTATAAAATGTGTAAAGTGAATTTGTGGTCAACCACCATGGACATTTTCCTTTTACTTGTATGATGTTAAAGTCAGGCTGATGCAATATCGTCAGCTGATGATACCAGTGTTTTGTGAATATTTTCACTGATATGTACAGTCGATATATTGGCTATGCACATAGGCAGAATGTTTGTAGGGTTTTAAGCAGAAGCAAGAGGACTGACAGAGCAATTTTTGTCATCGTCAGTTGAGTGATTTTAACAGGTTACTCAGGGTGATTTCAGGGCTGGAGTTTCAGATGTAATGTACACATCTCAATTGTCTGAATAGTGGAAAAGTGTTGGTTTTATGTTATTTTAAGCACGTTGTTAGGCTTGTCTTAGGGGACCAGTCTAGAACCTGCTGTTTAGTAAGGACGAGTAAATCTAGTTAGAAAGAAAAGACTGTAAAAATGGGCCCTTTTGATTTTGTCCTCTAAAAGGCTCGCTGTCAGCAGGTTATCTAAGTCCTGTTTGTATCTTTTAAAAAAAGGCAGATGAAGCTCAGCTTTACTGTTTATTATAAAGATATCATGTGCATGTAATCCATAGAAACTGTTGTTTTTCTATAACTGAACTTCCACATTAAAAAAGGAAATCTAGCAATCATTGTAGCATTAAATGTTTATTTTTGTTCATGTTTGTTTCTATAACAAACCAATCGTCAAAATACATGTAAATTCTGGTACTGGAGAAACTTGTTGCTATCAGCAATAGAAGAGTTTTGTTTGTCTGAAAACTACAAAAAATCACATTCTTTCAGAAATGCAGCAAGACCTGAATTTCCCCTCCGGAGGTTAGTAGAGGATTATCAAATCTTTTTATGAAGTTATCAACACAGTTAAACCAAACAGTGGACGTACCTGTCAAATCCAAGTAGATTATTACTTTGTAAACTTTGTATTTTTACTGATCTTGGTTTTAAGAGTAGACTACTATGCTGTTTCAGTTCTCCTGGTTTATGAACCTGCACATCATACTTCATCCACTGCAGGTTAGCTTCCACAGATGAATGACATTTTAACCCACACAGAGTGAAAGTGCTTAGTTCAAACATAGGTAGTTTCTGATGTCCTAAAATGTGAGTGGTGGTAGTTCATTGTGGTTTTAATCAGTCCTGAACTGCTGCATCCTGTCACTAGGCAAGCCTATATCTTTGTTTCGATTTATAAGTCAAATTTCCCTGCATTGTCTTCTTTCGTTTTCTTCTCATTTAAAAATGTCACTCCCCTCTCAATCATTTTAAAGTCGTCAGTTTTTTATCTTTATATATAAAATAAAATGTGCCATGCATGGGCTCAAATCTGGACTACACCCTTAGATGATAGTCTTAACCCTGTCTCGACCCCCCTCTGAGTAAGGATAGGAATTGATCAGATTTTACTGATACCAATGTCATTATTGAATTTGCTTATCAGTCCAATTCATTATGGATTCCCTTGTTGATTTATGTGGATTTTCTGTGCATAAAAAGGTTTTAAGGGCCAAAAACACCAAAGACATGGCTCTCCTGACATGCATTACTATTCTCCTAAGAGAAATGTTTCAGCATGTTGCTGGTGTTTCCATTCTAGCTTAAAATCACAGTGGATGTCGTTCAGTTAGCACCATATTGTGTAAGCCACACATTTGACCACTACTGTCTCCTGGATTACTCTTTGACTTCCTTCGAGCTGACTGCATCTGATGAGAGCTGTCTGTCTGTCAATTTGTAAAGCAGCCAGATCCTTATGGAAGGAAATGATGAGGGAATTGTCAAGCAAAAACAAATCATGATATCAATTCCTTTAGCTGTTTGTCATTGATTCTCAACTGGAATTGTTTTTTGATTCCTATCCTTACTGCTGACAATCCACAATCCACAATCTCTGACCTTCACCAGAAAAGCCTGAAGAAAAAATGATGAGAATGAAAAAACATGGTTCAGACAAACAAAGGTGAAACTGTCAAGGTGATGCCCATGACCACATGCAACCTAATGTGACATGATCTTCAAATTCCCTGTTGGCGTAAATCTATTATTGTGCATCCCTGGTGAATTTGTTATAATGATCCAGCAGCTTCTTTTAAACTGCTGCATCATACCTGCATTGTTGATCAGGATATCCAGCCGCCCCTCATTCTCCTGAACATCCCTGGCCAGGTCTCTGACAGACTGCAGCGAGGCCAGGTCCAGCTTCTTCACCACCACATTGCCGTTTCCACTCCGCTGTCGGATTTCGTCAGCAGCAATGCGAGCTCTGGTCATGTCTCTGCAGGCCAGGATCACTCTGGCTCCTTAAGAGAAGACAAACAAGGGAACATGTAAAGATGCAGAGTGTGTCACAAGTTGAAAAACTCTGAGTACAAACAGCTGTGAGGCTGTCACCTCGCTTGGCCATATCCAGGGCCGTCTCCTTCCCAATGCCAGTGTTGGCCCCTGTGATCAGGACTGTTTTCCCATCAAGCCTGACCTTGCTCCGACACACTCCTCCAGCCATCCACCGACGCAAGGCCAGTACTCCTGCCCCTGAAAGACAGAAAATCTCACTCTAGTTGTTCATGTTTTGGTGTGATTCACAGGAGACCAGTGATTCACCTACAGGAGAGTAAGAAATTAAATTAAACAATTCAGCTAAGGAGATTTAAGAATTGGCTTAAAGTCCAATGAGATTAGGCCTGATCTTGATTGTTAGCTTCACTATGCTATTTCAAGTCACTACTCCACTGACAGTTTGACCTGACACATGAGAAATGCAGAGATTTTAAAAGAATTATCTCACATGTCATCCGCATAGCAGTAAAATACCATTATCATATCTCATCAGCAGTGTAGTGAGAGCAGCCGAGCTCACACTGACATTAAAACAAATATAACAAGGCATGGACCATCTTCAAAAACCTGTGTAGATGTTTAAACCTACCTGCAAAGAAAGCAACAGTGAGACCGGTCGCATGCCTCTCCACAAAGTTCCTGACAACCTCTGCGTAGTTCTGCATATTTTTGGTCTGTTAAAAAAGCACAAACGTATGACTTCGAGCTCAGACGAAAAGACTTTCACCAAGTCTTTCACCAAGATCAAAATGTGACGACCTCAACAGAGAACGGATGAGAAGAAACTGACAGGCCAAGTACCGCAGCGCTGAAATAAATCTGTAGAGCCAGAGTTTTACCTCACCGTGTCTCCAACAGATGATACAGTGACCAGAAGAGGGGGCGTGGTCTGCACCGGAAAATCTTTTCAAAATAAGACTATCATTTATTATTTCACACAACCGGTTTTATTGAGTAAAATGTTAGTACTTGTTACACTCATGATAGTCCGACTTAAAACAAGAGAATCAAATGCTCAATCAGATTTTTTCTTTTCACTTATTAACTGTTTTTTTTGCTCTTCATTTAAGTTTAAACACAGTTAAGCCATGGAAAATTATTATTAAGGTATTTGTATTAACATTTTTATTGCAAAAAATAAATAAATAAATAAAATCAATCAATCAATCAATCAATCTTTATTTGTATAGCGCCAATTCATAACAAGTGTTATCTCAAGACACTTTACAATAGAGCACAAAGCTCTTCATATTATGGATACACATATATGCATAGATACATATATACATATTTAAAATACACATACATATATATACAAATATATACATCCAACACCCAACATGAATCCATATAGCCAATCATGAATCCCTCCATCATGGCGGCAAGAAAAAACCTTCTGTTAAGCAGCAGGAAATCTTGAATGTGGACCCCAGTCTCATGATGAACAGCAAATCCACACGATGCTGTGTTGGGTGTGTGGGCAAAGGGAGGGAGGTAAGTGGGGACAAGTGGACTAAAGTAAGAACTAAAGCTAGTGACAGATCAATGGACCAATCATAGACCTATCGTCATCAAATTTGTTTGCTGGAAATAAATTTATTAGAGGAGGATCCTCATGTCTGTGTGGTGGTGATAATTTCATAGAAGTATAATCAATAAAAGTCTTACTGAAAATAAGAATTTATGGTAGTGACGAACTCATGGGTGCCCAGACCACAGGTGCGTCCCTACCATATTTGTCTCCGTTAAGTATAAATGTATTAATGGCAGACCTCTTGAGATGTGACACCTCATTTTCAGGAGGGATCTCATGTCCATGTGGAGCTAGAGATAGTTACTATAGATGTATCAACCATGGATAGAAAGATCATGCTAATATCATTAACTGCTATAATGATTATGAAGTGATTATGAAAATAAAATAAGAAATAATAAAAAAATAATAATGAGAATGATAGCAGTGACGGTAAATATATTAACGATTAATCACTGGGGTTATTATGATAATTATTATGATTATTATTACTATTATTATTGTTGTTATTATTATTATTGTTTTTATATTATTACTATAATATTGTTAATATTCTTCATCTTCTTCCTGTTTTCATTCTTCTTATGAAGATTAATATTGTTGCAACAACAATAATAATTATTATCATATGATAATAACAATAATATTCATATTTTATTAATAATAATATAAACAAATTACTATTACTAATAGCAAAAATAATAGTTGTAAATTTATACTACTGCCACAACCACCACAAATATCTACTAAAAATAAAGAAAATATGTCGAGAAATACAAATAATAAATTATTGTTACAAGAGATATAATTATTATCATTATTATTACTATGAAAATTCTCTGTGTTATTGTCTTCTTTCTCTTTTCCCTCTTCTTAGTACTATGACTATCAGTGATGATGATGATGATGATGATGATGATTTTTTAGTATTATTATTATCATTATTTTTATAATTATTATTATTTTTATTATTGAAGTAAAAATTATGATAATACTAATCATAATTACTACAAGTATAATTACTACTTGTAGTAATTATACTGCCACAACTACAACTACTACTTCTTTTAACAACACTAAAAATAATAAATTATTGCGATTATCATTATCTTTATTTTGTTATAACTATTATTATTATTATGAATATTGTTAGCATTCCTCAGCTTTCTCTTTTCTTCTTACTATAAATATTTTAATATTTATGATGATAACAATAATAATCAGAAGAAGTAGAAGAAAAGCAGAAGAATTATAAGAATTATAGTAATAGTAATTATTATTTTACTACCACAGCCACCACAACTACTTCTACTAAATATATTGAAATAATGAATAATAATAATAATAATAATAATAATTCTAATAATAATCAGAATCAGGATCAGAATGGCCTTTATTGTCATTATACAGAATGTACAACGAGGTTGGAGAGCTTCTCCTTTTCAGTGCAATAGATAGACAGTTAAGTCAGAAGAATGGTAGTACAAAAATAGTGCAAAAATAGTATAGGTAAAAAAGGTTGTAAGAATACTTTAAATGTACAAGATATATATAAGATGAAATAAAATCCTGCCAGACAACGCAATTGGAGCTCTATGTAGGCTTTATATGAGATAGAGGATAAATATTAAGAACGAAAATATTCCTATTTCTGAATCTTGTCCTATTTCTGGTTCTCAATATTTCTATTGTATACGGAGATGTTTTGCACAGGATATAGAAATGTACTGCACAGGACAGCTGAGTATATACTGGATACTTAAAGTGCAAATGGTGGTTAGTGTTTACAGATGATTATATGTCACATATGATTGTATTGCATGGGATAAATAAATATAAATATTGAGGTAGTTTTTAAAACATAGCAGCAACAGCAGTAACAGTAATATTGCACATTTCCATTATGCATGTGAGAGTTCAGGGTGGTGATGGCTCTCGGGAAGAAGCTGTTTTTCAGTCTGTTTGTCCTTGTTTTGATGTACCTGTAGCGCCTGCCAGAGGGCAACAGGGCAAACTATAATTCTAATAAATTTTATAATAACAATAATAATAATAATAATAATAATAATAATAGTAATAATAATAAACACAGACTAGGAACGTATTTAGGGAGTTTTATTTATTCATTTATTTTCCTTCCTTCATTCTTTTTTTATTTCCTACTTTCCTAATATATTGCAAGACCCTAATGCAGACACTCCTCAAACTTCTTTGAGGACACAGAGCTCAGGGGTATTTTTTCCATTGATAATTGCACAATAGGCCCTTTCATAAGAAATACATAGGAGCATATTTTCTGACGCCAAATGCTGCAGAAATTAAGCTTTTCCTACAGTTGTGTCAAAATCAATTACAAGAACAAAACAAACAAGCATACAAGAAACATCCAAGCAGAGCTGTATCAACGTGTAAACCACCCACAGCACAGACTAGCACAATGCTCAGGGTTAAACTTAAATTAAGTAGTCAGTAAAACAAAGTTTTGCTCATAGTAGAGAGGCCTGGGTGATTTCCATTGAATTGGGAATTTTATTTTGAAACCGGAAGTACATGGTTAATGCCGATCTGACATCTTTTGTCCTCCCGTGGCTCTCTGCAATAGGATTTGGGTTTTGTTAACTATTAGCAACGGTATTTATAACCCGTTAAAAACTGATTAACGTTTAATGCGTTTTGATTAGATTAATACATTTTTTAAAAAAAGGACCCGGAAGTGTGTCGTGCTCGTGCCACGTCAGAGCTACAGAGCTGTCATCAGCGGCAGCAGCGCCTCTGCTCTTCTGTCAGCCTGTGCCGCTGAAGCTGCTCAGTCTCTCCGCTTGTTGCCTTATATCTAAACATCATGCTGTATGTGGGACTGAGCTGTGTGCTGCTTCATGTGTTTGTGGTGTTTGCGACCGAGCTCACGTTTGAGCTCCCTGACAACGATAAGCAATGCTTCTACGAGGAGCTGGAGAAAGACGTGAAGTTTGACATAGACTTCCAAGTAAGTTGCTCTGAGCCACTTCGCTATTTATCTTTGTCTGCAAGACGCTACAGAACTGTCCTCTTAAAGGGAATCATTTGAAGACTTCTGTTTTGCTGTTGAGAGAGGAGAAAACTCAGAGAAGTTAATTTTAAAACGAAAGATGTTTTGAGGTGAGGCAAACCAATTTGTTAAAGTGAAAGCACGAAGAACTTTTATTTCTGCTGCTAAATACTACAGATCCAAAACTTCAGTATATGACACATTTACAAACATGTATTATAGATTTTCTTATTCATCCAACTATTTATCAGACAAACAGTTTAATCCAGTACAGCATTTTACATTCCATATGGTGCAGAGCAACACCATGCCTTTAACTATTACACCAATAATTGCAGGACAGTTAATCACAATTCAGTTACATAATTAATTTACCTTCCATTATAATGAAAAATAAGCTAAAAAGTATTTTAATTATTGCTTTGCCAAGGGCTATCCTAGTCAGCATTTTGACCCCAATCCAATTTTAAAATAATAAATATCTGCCAATTCCAAGTTCTGATCAGATATTTACCTAGACAATGCAGCTACTCGCTGTTGTTTTTTTCTTTTGTTCCTTTTTTGTTTGTTTGTCAATCAAATTAAGTAAATAACGCAACATGATGGCCATACTTAATTTCTTTTAACTAAGTCTGACCAGCATTATTGTAAAACTCAAAAGGAACACATTTCTACTCAGAATAGTATATATAGCGTTAGACTTTTATCACTGTCTAAAAGTATTTCCACACTGCTGACATGTTAGCCACAAGACTGCTACTATATTACTAGCTCACTTACAGCCTGCCATAAAGTAAGCTTAACTTATGGAAACCAAACAATCAGCCGTATTGGAACTGATCTGATACTGTTACCGATATATACAGTGTTGGGACATCCCTGACGCATGCATAGTTACACTTCTGTTGTCAATAGGTTTTGCCATTTGTCAAAAATAGAGCACACCCTCCCGTATTCTACAGCTTAGTGGGTGATCTGCCCCTCCTACCAATACAGCTCTCTTTTAAAGTTATGTGAGGAGCAGAGGGAGTATTGAGACACATGCTTTGATTCATTTTGAAAATGTGACAGTTAAAGGAGATGACAGAGAGGCCAGCATTGTTTTACAGCAAAGTGTGCCCTACAGTGTTTTATATTTGACACAATCAATAAATATGAATTATTGTTAAAAGATATTGGGCCAGAAACAGCCCTGCTTTGTATTCAAACATACATGTACAACAATTTAGCCAATTATTGATTTATAATTTTGATAAGTACATTATAATTAGTACATTAGTACAACCCTGATGTGTCAGTGAATGTCTCAAAAGTGTGTCTCTGTAGTTTGTTGTTTAAGCTCACCTTCAGTGAAGCACTTCTCCCTTTACATATTACTTTGATTGAGTATCCACCAACCCACTACCCTAACCACCTTAACTGGTGCTTTTTCTGCAGAAAACACTCAATTGTAAAGATAATTTCTGCCATAACAGAGCAGCTCTAACACTCATGTCTGAATGCATACTTCTCATCATATTCCATGGGGTCCTCTTTGTGTCCTCCTTTCATTTAGGTCATAGCAGGAGGAAATTATGATGTGGACTGCTTTGTAACTGACCCGCTAAACAACGTCCTGTACATGGAGAACAAGAAGCAGTACGACAGCTTCTCACACACCACTGCCATGAAGGGTGTCTACAAAGTCTGCTTCAGCAATGAGTTCTCCACGTTTACACATAAAATAGTCTACCTGGACTTCCGCCATGGAAATGAGGAGCCCCTCCTCCAGAGCATGAATAGTGCCACAGCACTGACTCAGGTAAGGATGACTGGGCCATATGAGAGTAGGAAAGATCCTTCTGCTGTGATGGTTAGTAACAGCTGTACTGTTGCTTTCACTTGGCTGATTTAAGGAGGTAATGTGTGGGTTAAGTGAAGTAGCCAACTACCATGGACACATGTGCTCCCATATCATAATCAGAGTGTCTTTTATACACAGTAAATTCATTGCAATTCCATTTATTGGCCTAGCTTTAGATAAGAGTGTGAGAGTGTGAGTAATAAGCGGACCAAGAGTGAAAGTTACAGCGTAACTCTGAAGCAGGAGTGTAAATCCATCTGAAGACTGTGCCACACTTAGATGGAGCATGCTGTGGGCCTAAATCATCAGGAAATGTTCTGAGGTGAATTATCTCATAAAATTCATTAAGCCAGGGTACTGCAGATCCTAAAAAAGGCTTAACATGCCAAAGTTGTACTTACTGAAATTCAAGGCCATAAAAAGTATTTAAAATTCTTATATTTGCATGTAAGAGGTCTGAAGTTTTAGATAGACTGTTAAAAAGGACTGCCTTTTTCATGGATGTTTCTTGGCTAGTTTGTAGGCAGCTTCAGAAAACATAGAAGACATGATGACAGCAATGTAATGTTGTAAAAGAAGAATTAAAAAGTTCTCAGTCCATTCACTCTTTCTCTCCAATATCATCATCTTTTCACCTTTATTTTGAGAGCAATGCTTAGTAATATTCATGTGTTGATTATTTTGCACCCTGATTAGTTACAGTTCATTAAAATAAGAATATCACATATATAAATAAACATTGTGATAATTATATAAAAATGATTATAACTCATTTGTCATGCAGTTCAAAAATGTTTTATTTTTCACAGTTGTATAAACGTCTAGAAAAGTCTAAAGTTTGATATGAAAAAGTGTGTAAGAACCCTGGATAAGGCAACCGCAGCAACCGAATCAGTCAGACAAGAGAGTGAAACTTTGTAGTTGGGGTCTTTAGAGCACAACATTAACAAATTTGTTAACTATATTTCTAAAAATATTTTTTTAAGGTTCTTACATATATATATATATATATATATATATATATATAATATATATATATATATATATATATATATATATATATATATATATATATATGTATATATATATGTATATATATATATATGTATATATATATATATATATATATATATATATATAATATATATATATATATATATATATATATATATATATATATATATATATATATGTATATATATATATATGTATATATATATATATGTGTATATATATATATATATATATATATATATATATATATATATATATATATATTTATAATGTCATTTTTAATACCATTCACTGTCTTATAATGCTTTAAGTCTTGTAAGTGTTCTGTTGTCAGCTCTTTAAAGCAATTTGTCGTATTGCATGCATGAAAAATGACTAATTGAAAAACTTGCTCTGCTTTGGTGACAGCTCACATAAAGTCCACTAGGTGGAGCAAGACTTGTTGAGTCTGTTTTTACACACAACTTGATTCAGAGTGTAAACTACTTTTAACTAGAAAAGCACTCTGAGAGCACAGACCTCCACCAAGCAGCTTCAGTCTACTTTGCCGAAAATGGTCCTATCTGGCAATGATAAAGAATCCTTTAAACAATTCCTGTATCCGAATGATGATTTCGGATCAGTCCCAAAATCTAATCATTTCTTCCTTATCCCACTCCACACATTTCCTGAAAATTTCATCCAAATCCCTCCATAACTTTTCAACTTTTACCTCCTTGGCGGAGGTAAAAGTCCTGGTGCTTCAGGACAGTGAGAGCACAAAACAAAACAAACAAAGACCCCTTTCAGCCTATTTTAGTGATTCCTATGTAGATGGATGGTGCACATCATGATTTGATTTCTGACTGTCTAAATTTCTAAGACTTGAGAGAATAAATCAGAATGATGTGGTGAATCTTGTCAGTATCAGCAAGCAGAACACAATGTAGTTTTCTTTTTCTGAGGCTATTATTGTTCTTGTGTTGTTTTTCTCCTCTCAGTTGGAGTCTTCCTGTGTGGCCATCCACGAGACCCTGAAGGTGGTGTCAGAGTCACAGACGTGGTACAGGCTAAGAGAGGCTCATGACCGCACCAAAGCAGAGCACCTCCTTGAACGGGTGACCTACTGGTCTGTTGGAGAAACCGTCCTGCTGTTTGTCATCGGCATTGGACAAGTGATGATGCTTAGGAGCTTCTTCAGCGACAAAAAGGGTTCAGTAGCAGCCACCACTTAAAGTTTGGAGTCTTGATGTGCCTATTCACTCAGTATGTGTACATGCAGCCATAAGAAGTAGAATCACTGCCTCAGTCTGTCTAACACTAAATTATACTAAATTGTTTTTTTACACATCTAAAGAATGAGGTTGGATTTTGCCCTGTGTGTAAGCGCCCCTTTCAGTCCAAACTGGGTGCATCCTCCACAGGTTCCAGGCAAGACTTTGACCCTGCAGTTGAAGAGCGTAAAAGTGTAGCACAGTATAAATCGTGTAGTTGTTTGCCTTCACCATAAGAAAGGGGGATTGCATCAGCTAGATTAGTGCAGAAATTTTGGGATCTAGTATAATAAATATATACAGAGCTGTGAAGCTATCTATATTTCTACTATTTGACATACAGCCAGTAAATAGCCTGCTAACAATAAACATTTTTTGAACACCATGATAATAAATCAAAGTAAAATACAAAGGCAGGTTTAAAACAAGAACATCTCTACAGATATGGTGTTATTGGCATTCTTTGTTAGAACTAATCTAGTCATGTCCCCTT
This sequence comes from Cetoscarus ocellatus, assembly GCA_037902135.1. Taxonomy (NCBI): domain Eukaryota; kingdom Metazoa; phylum Chordata; class Actinopteri; order Labriformes; family Labridae; genus Cetoscarus; species Cetoscarus ocellatus. Next base: position 723,104 of record JBAMNC010000394.1, on the reverse strand, counting down.
TTCCCAAAAGGATCTCAATTATATGAAGGTTTATGCATAATGTTAAATATTTGAACACACATGGCACGCACTTTCTGATTTCAGCTTGTTCTTATGCAGAAAAATACATTATATACCAACATACATTTGTGTTTATATATCTATCTATCTATATATATATATATATATATGTATATATATGTGTGTGTGTATATGTATACATATTTTTATATATATATACATATATGTATGTATACATATTTATATAGATAGATAGATAGATATGTATATGTTACATATAAATATATTATTCTACAAGGCAAATACCAGATTTATCCATTTAAGAAGAGACAATTTGAATAACAATAACACTTTCTGAACAGCTGTAAAGTCCACTGTGCCTGCTCAAAGTCTAACTGCTGCTCTGATAACAATACAAGTGGTATAAACATAACCAGTACCTACTGAACCAAATCACAATACAGATTTTGGTACTTCACTTTGGGAAAATGTACTTAATTATCAGAGTCAAAATGCTGAACCTTCTCTACATTCTGCCCCCTAATGCATATTCCAGGTTAAAAAAAAAAAAAAAAAGCATGATCACAAGGACTGTGGCAAGGCTAAACACTGTTAACCCTCCTAGTTTGTAGAAAATGTTGATTCAAGAACCATCAAGGCCCACTTTAAAAGTACCAGTCAAGTGCCAGTATCGGAAAAAAAAACCTGACCGTAAACTACACCATCTGGTTACACAAAGACATTAAGGATCTCCATGTCTCACTACCCAAATGTAAACAAAACCATGCCTCTCTGTACGACCTGCACCATCGTTGCTGCTGATGATTCATTCATAGAAATAGGGCAAAATTTATCAGTCAAGTGAAAGATGGGAGGCACTTGGTAACAAGATGAAAAGCATACTGTTATCTAGTGAGCTGAAGGTGGACATCTGCCTCTTAATAAACAATCTCCCCCTCGTGTAAACTGTGAACAAGCACAGTACTTAATGAGCTACAACTGTAGCTTGACTTTATAATGCCTGTACACATACTGAGTGTAAACACAAATGTGCATCTGGAAGTAGTTTCAGCAAATCCCTTCGTAAAGGGACAGTTCAGGAAACTTACTTGTGTCAAAGTGTCAAACCTGAGAGAAAACCATGTGATGTCCCTTTTCTTATGTGTATATTTGGTTGTTAACAATCTGTACTGATAAAAAGAACCTCTGGTGCTTGTGCTGAAATGGAGGTTGACACTTGTCAACCATGCACTTAATATTTATTATTTCCATCAAAATACAACACAATGCAGCTTTAATTCAACTGTTCATGACCCACAGTCCTTATGAAACTATCATGAAAGTTTTGTTACTGAATGTCAGTGTGGGTTATGCTTATTACTGCCTTAAATTTAGTGTAAAAGCTGAGGGCATACGTCCTTTTGTGTCTCATACAAAGTGCCTGAAACTGTCCTTCCCTCCAAGCTGAGAGTTTATTGTTTTATTTGATATGTTTAATGCCATCCCTCTGTTACTGATTTATTATATACCTTTCCAATATATTTTACATGAGAATGTGACTAGGGGTCCATGTCCTTTCTTACTGGGGAAAAAAAGTAGAGATATTTAAGTGACTTATTATTCACGATTTTTCCCAAAAAAGTTTATCTTTCAGTTCTTCTGTTTGTATTTTTGTCATTACTATCTGTATAATGTGTCAACAGACTCAAGATGTGAATGGAATTTATAAATATTTCCAGTTAAAGTACTTGATTTTGAGTTTTTTGTCTCATTTTTTGTCCTGCATTGTTTTGTTTTTTTTGTTTTTTTTGCAGCAGTGGGAATTTTCTTGTTTCCGAATGGACCACACATATAACACATCTTTGAAAATACTTTTGAAAAGTTGTTTTTGTTGTTGGTTTATAGGATGTCATGTGTTGGGCAAACATTCAAGCAAAGGATTCATAATACTGTTCTCACTGTTTGTTTTGTTGTAGACAGTGAGGATGATTTTATCTAATTTGTCAGACAAATTAGGGTAATGCTGAGGCAGTTTCCAGTGCAGATTTCTACACTTAATCATTAATGCATTCACTTTAGAAACTTAACACTTTCAGTAAATTAGTTAAATACAAAAAGAATTCAAGTAAATACTGTATAAGAAAATGTGCGATAATGGAAATGATGTAGACAGATATTACTAAAGTTAAGCCAAATTCCTTTTTTTCACATATTTATTGTCTCTTTGTTCTTCAAGAAGTTGCAGACCCGAAGCAAGGCGTTAATAATGTTGGGGGTTGTGGCTTGAACCGGTGTGGAAAGGCAGTAGGTATGATGATGCACTTTAAGGGCTCTAATTTCGTAGACCAGGCGCAGGCGGGGCGCACCTGCCCTGCGCCGCACCAACGGGGTGTGTCCAGGGCATTTTGCAAGTTTCGTGCACGGCGCAGTCTGGCGCAGGGAGGCGCACCCACACCTCTGTCTCTCCCACCGGCGCAAATGGCAGAGAGGGAGGAGAGGAGGCGTGAGTGGGTATAACACAGCTGAGTGTAATCTTCACCAATCAAATGAACGCCTCTCCTCGCCTTTAAATACGCCGCGGGCGAGGTGCAGTGACAATTTCACCTCGGTGGCGAAGAAGGTCAGAGCCACTGTCACTTGTGTCACCGCAACATTGTAAATGTATTATGTCAATATAGTTGTCAATTTTAATGTGTGACACAATGTGCACAATGGTGGAGGGATATGAAGTGGGGATTGGCATATTACACACTTTAAATATTTGACATTGCTAACTGCAGAATTGATACATAGTTCTTTTAATCAGCTTTAAAAAAATCCAAGCATTGAGAAGGTTTGTTTGGATTAATAATGATGTGTACATAGAAATATTTGAGAATCAAATTGGACAGTGTTTAGTTTTGCAATGAAGTCCCTTAACATCAGAGTCTTTCATTGAAGTGGAACTAAACCTTAGAGCAATAGTGACATGTAAAGCAGAAAGAAGTATTGAGAAACTGAAATTGTAAATTGAAAGTACTATAAAGTGAAAGAATAAAAATTACAGTCATGTTATTTATTATTGCATGTTTGTGTATCAGTGTGTGTGTGTGTGTGAAGGAGTGGGGGGGGCGTCAAGCTAAATATTTGTCGGAAGTGCACGAACAGTAAATGTTATGCAATGTCTTGCAATAGTTGAAAGGGAAGCTGGACTTGCATAACTATTGCTATCTACACAGACAGTGGCGTAACAAACGTCATAAAATACTGTCAGTTCATGCAACTACATTATTATAATTAAACGGTCATTCAGGCACCTGCTCACATAGGTATCCTGGGTACTGAGAGATCAGAAAACTCTCTAGCGAAGCTCTGATAATAAAATCAAACCGTTTGTTGAAGATTTTAAAAATCAGAGGGAGAGGTCATACAGACAAACCCATGAGGGGCAGCTGTGGGGTCAGAAGAGAAGATACTGTATGTACGCTCATGTTCAAACAGAGTGGATTTAATGGTGGAAAACTATATATGGTGTTCATATTTGCATACTTACACTATCTAACATTGCTGTAGTTACTTGAACAACCTTGTACCTTAGCTCTCTGATTATTAATATTTGATTACAGGCTCACTGGTTCTTGTTCCATGTTGCATGTGACTTACATGAGATCCAACAAGTTGTCTTAGTTTTTTATCAGGCTTCCTGTAGAAACGTTGTTAAGTTTAGGTTGTCCAAGTTAGTGCTTGTGCCTCATAATGAAAAAAGATACTGGCTGATTGGGTCTTTTTTTTGAGTGGAGCTTGCATGTCCTCCCTGTGCATGCATAGATTTTTACAGGTACTCTGGTTTCTTCCCACAGCTCAAAAACATGCATATTGGTTTTGTTGGTGACTATGAATTGCCCTTAGGTGTAAGTGTGAGTGAATGGCTGTCTGTACGTGTCAGCCTTGTGACTGGCTGGTGGTCAGTCCAGTGCACCACGCCCCTTGCCCAAGGTCAGAGGGGATAGGTTTTAGCATCTTGTCAGCCCTTAAAGAGACAAGCACTACAGATAATAGATGCATAGACCAGTGGTTCTCCAAAGATTTGGCAGGGCATGCTGGTTTTCCTTAGGACAAATCCAGGTGTGCCTTTACAATTTACCACAATAAAAGTTATCACTACATCTGTAAGAAAATCTATGAATGAGCTTTCAATTTAGTCTTTGTATGTAAAAGTGTATTAATATCCATCTTCAGGTGCACTTTATGTGACTGATCATATTGAACCTCTGAGGGAACACAATAATTTGAATTAAATAGTATTAATGGATGCAGCAAATTATGCATTTTTGGTCTCTCTATTGGTTAACTACATTTAAAAGCAGTGACATGTCAGGGTGAAATGTGTTAGTTTCAAATATACAGAGCTTAACAAAAGGGAAATCTTTCAAAAACTTGTTTAAAACTGAAAATGTTTTGGGTTATTTGACATAAATTTTGACTAAAATGAGGACATTTATAACTGAATTTCCCTTTTTACACCCAAATTTAAGCCGGCTCACTGGGCTTCTCTGAGAGGTCAGAGACTATTTAAGTATAAAGTTCAACCACTAAAACTAATTTTTTGTTCAGGAATGCAAGTAAATAACTATAATTTGACACCTCATTTAAGAAATATAGTAATATGATTTTGTATTTTTCTGACTTTTATATTACAGTAATTTTGAAAATTTATGGATAACAATAATAATAATGTTATTTTACCATTTAAAATGTAATTTCTGTTTAAAAGCTCCTACATACTGGTGTAGTAACCGTTAAATAAACATTAAAATGATTTTGTCATTATCAGTAATGTTAATTTAGGGCAGTTGTGGCTTAAACCTGGGTGGTGGTCTAATAAATTTGTTTAGCACTCCATGTTTTACATACATTTTTGAAGAATTTTGTAAATAAAGATTTGAAGAGTAGTGCAGTTAACAAAATTTCCAGGCGGATAGGATAGCTCTATTGTAGCACATTTTAGACTTAATGAATTTCCCATTAAAAAGTATGTAGTTTTATATCATTTTCTGTGAAATGAGTGTAAATATCAAATCGTCTAAAGGTCAACCCTCGCCTGAATCTGGAATCCTGGAATCACTCACTGTAACCAAATATGTCCACAAGATGGCCGTAGTGGTGAAATAAGTACTCAAACTAACAAGCCACAAAGAAGAAGAGTTCCTTGTACCGTGTACCGGCCGGCGCCTCCGCCATTCATCAGGATTGTCCGGTGGCCGTGGCTGTCATAAATCCGTAGTAAACATGGCGGGTTTCCTGAAGGCTGTGAGCTCCGTGTCCAGAGGAGCAGCAGCTGCTCTGTCTCCAAACATCGCAGTACTGTCCCCGGCTGCCGTCTGCCTCCAGCACAGAAACTGTAAGTCAACCGTCGAACAAATCCATGAACAGTCACCTAAATTACTCTAAATGACGCCCGAGAGTTTATTGTGAGGTTTGCGCTGTCATCTGGCTGGACAGAGGGAGTGTAGTTTTAAACATTATGTAAAGACTGAGAGCCGGTCGGAAGTCTATGTGGCCCACTGGCCAGGTGCCAACTCTGAATCACTCTTTACAAGGAAAAGTTGAGTAAAGTCTGTGCCCGTGAGCAGGGCAGCTGCTGGAGGATCAATACGGCTCAGACTGAAGGACTCTTGAAGTCAGACAACTTACAGTAACCGGAAGGATCAGGAGCTTTGACATCAGGTTGTTATTACAGGATTTATATCATTAACTCACCTTGAGACAAGGCAAGGTATGCCTAAGGGATTTGTTCATTCCTAAGTTATGACTGAAAAACAACAATTTTCATTTTCTCTTTTAGTCCCTTAAATGCTCTGTCCATGTGCAGCTGCAGTTTCCATAATTTCTTAAACTTCATGGCATCTCAATAGGAAAACTTTCTTTTACAGTTATCAGGATTAATGGGTTGAAGGGATTATAACTTTTGATCTCTCCTAATTATTAGTTACCAACTTAACAAAAACACAACTTCTCCAGCTTAAATCAGGGTTTCTGAATTTATGACATTTAAAAAAGCTCTAAGTGAATTAATTTTGTGGGTGATTATTAAATGAGTATAACGGATATTTGTCAACATTTGTTACATATTAGAAGAAACAGATTAACAAGATACTGTTACATCAGTAAGTGAGTATTAACAAGGATATAAATAAAGTGTGCCTTGAGATTTTGGCTTTATATCAGGTGTACTTTAGCCTAAAGTAGTTTGAGAACCACTGCTCTAACTCAACTGTAATGGTGAGGCTTTCTCCGATGAGTTTAACACATAATTGATGTCCATTTATTCAGTTTGTTAATCAGAGTACTTATGCTAAAGTACATATTATACCAAATGAAGTGGGCAAGCAAACTTATAGGTGAGCCTCAACTCAACCTCTTAGACATTTATTCTGTTCAGCCGCTGTGTAAGACCAACTCTATTCTTCATGACTGATCTTATCCATTAAATGTTGAGTTTCAGCTTTTTCCCTCTCGTTGTTAGTTTGTTGTACCTAAAAGGTAAAACATGTACCCACGTCCATAACTTTACTTAACAAAGCCTGAACAAGATGATGCACTTAACCAGAGAGGAAGATTTCAGATTTTAGAATGATGTCTCTGTACGCACTTTATCATGACATGCGTTATTTAAATTGTGATGTTTGTTTTAAACATATTAGGATTTTTTTTTCTATGTATTTATCCGGATGTATGTGAACTGTGCGTTGCTGTTATTTTTTTTAAATGTTGGAATGCAGATCTCCTGTCTGCAAAACAAATTTACTCTTGAGGTACTGATAAAGAAACCTTCAACCTTGATTATTAAACATTTTTGAATCATTTCTGATGCATTTATGAAGGCTTTCTAACAGACTTTTTCAGGACTATTATCTTGAGTAGGGTGGGGGGGATTTTATGTATGGGACAAAAATAGACCCAAAAAGAGACTTCCACAGAAACACTGCTAATTTTCATGTTCTGATTCATTTCTATTTGCAGCTCAGGTATAATTGCAGATTTTGTTTATTTCTTTTATTTTTATAAATTCCCTGGTATATCAGGCATAAATAATGGAAAGGCCCAGTCCTTAATTTCCCCTGGCCCACCCCCCAGTACTTAAGAATTATTCAGCATTTCAATACAAATATATCAAAAACTGCTCATTATGTCTACTGAAGGATCAAGTTGTCTTGCTTAGTATCAGCATTGTAAATATAGCCTGCTGAACGATGGTAAACAACAAGAGGCAGCAAAAATTATAACAAGGCAAAATCTATTATTAAAGTCTTCTTGCGTGTTTGACCTCTACAGTCTAATATCTCAGGATCAGTCAGTGTTGAGGACCTACTCTCACTGAGGTAGTGAAACTACCTGACATTTTGACCTTGGGATTATATGGCAGCTGTGATAACAGTAATTACCTCTTGACAACACGTGGACTCACATGCAAGAACAGTCTGGCACCATTTCATAGGACCACTGTTTTTGTTACAAAGCAGGCTGTGCACATATTTCTGTAAATACTTGGGGTTCTTTTTCATGCCTGTTCCCTGTGCTGTGTGTATGAACTGGGAGTTGACTACATGAACACAGTTTGTTGTATGTGGATGGAGAAATACAAACAAATAGATTAGCATCATTTGAAAATTATATGACATGTATTTGTAAAGCAAGAGTGTGATTTTTGTTATTAATCATGCAGCCCAAATATGTGGCTTTATTTTCAAAGTATATACTCAACAGTGCATGAATGTGTACAGCTGATAGTGTTTTCAATCATAGGTCATTGCCATTGGTTTAGAAAGAACTATTCAGTTAACAGCTTACGACAGCAGTGCATAACTTACACAGTGTGTACACTGAAATGAAATATTTATAATAAATAGCCAAGTTGTGGGAGATAAGTGGACACCTTCACGTATCACAGTTGTTTTTGTTTAACCTTCAAATCTTTTAGTCAATAAACACTGTAAAACATGACAGGTAATGTCAATGTATGTTTCAGATGCCACAAAGCGGATCAAAGTGGCTCAGCCGGTGGTTGAGATGGACGGAGATGAGATGACCCGAATCATCTGGGAATTCATCAAGGAAAAGGTAGAGACAAGTTGTGTCTGAAAATCTCAACAAAGAGGAAGAAAACCAGTGTTTAATTTTAACAGGTTGAAGTCTGGTTCAATTAGTATCAACATGAGCTGTTTGAATTAACAAGGGATGCACGATATGATTGGACCAATATTGGTGTCTGCAGATATTTTCCTAAAAAGTTGATTTCTGGTATCGGCAGATATAAAACTTTTTGCAGATATTTACAGTTAATATTTTGACCATAAAAATTGACCATAAATATCCCATATATTGGCTGTAATATTGGCTAAATGTATAATGCACCATGATGGGTTACCTCACCATCTGTAAATGTCCACAGTAAAAAAAATAAAATAAATAAAATAGAAATATATGTATATAAATTAAAGAACAATATTGTTTTTTCTCTTATTGCTTCATATCTGTTTCTAACACAAACAGACTGTCACCTTTAAAGGAACAGGTCAGTTTTAGTTAAGAGGAAGCTTTGTGCTCTTGACATACAATATTGGTATAGATATCGGTATCGGCAATAATGACTTTGAAAATATCAGCATATTCAACCGTACTAACTGAACACCTTTTATTCATTAAAGAAGTGATTTGTAAATACTTTCAGTTGTGCCCACTTCTCCTTCTTTTTCATGCGTCCAACTTCCTCCTTTCACTACCATAAAGTTTCAAAAAAGACAAAGTTGACTTTTTTTTTTTTTTAAATATCCAAGAATCAGAAAACGTATTCCCCATCAAATTTTAGTTCCTTATTTTGTCCACACATGAATTTATATTCTGACTGCTATTCTATCTTAAAAAGAATAAAAACAACAGATTCAAAACTAATTTACTAATTTCTTAAAACTCAAAGAATAGATTTAAGTCAAGTCACCATTAAAAGTTCTGAAATTAAAATTCCAAATAAGACAGCATTTACTGAAGGAAGCCTCAGAAGCTTGTAACACAGCCCACATTGACTTCTACATAAATCCACCTCATACATAGCAAATAGGCAAAATGCAAATAGTCACAATGCATGGGTGGCATGTCATAATTGCGGGGGGGGGGGGGGCGCAATCATGAAAGCATACAGTTTAATTAAGGTATTTATGCTCATATGTTTAAATCTGCTACATATTTAGCTCATCCTGTCCAATGTGGATGTTGAACTGAAGTACTTTGACCTGGGTCTGCCTTACCGAGACCAGACAGATGACCAGGTCACCATCGACTCTGCTCTGGCAACCTTAAAGTACAACGTGGCGGTGAAATGTGCAACCATAACCCCTGATGAGGCCAGAGTAGAGGGTAAGCATAAAAAATGATGTTTTGTTATTTTATAACTTTGCTACTTTGTCAGATTTAAACAGAAAATTCTCACAGCATGTAAAGCAACAGCACAATATGTCACTTGTCCACCTTAAAACAGTGTTTTCAGAGACAATCCAAGAATATCTTCCAAGAGGGTGGAAGGCATCTATCTCATTTCCAAAGAGGGTCTCTTTGCCTCCTTTCAGCATTGTGTAACCTTGGCAAAGGCCCTGGGTTCTCTTATGAAAAGTGTGTATAGCTTTACAGGAGTAGTTCACGCTGCAGCCTTTAACAGGAACACAGTTTGCCTTCCTGGATACTGTTTGGTACAATGTCTTAGCCTGTAGAAGACAACAAAGGCCAGGATAGTTTATCTGTTGTGCTGCTACATCAACTATGAAATTCCCATTTTGAGGTTGAAAAGTTTCATATTGTTGCATTAACTTTCAACCAAAAGCATTAAGAACATAGTTGTACTGATGTTAACGTGCAAGTATATGTCTTTTTTATTATTATTATTTTTTTATTTCAGAATTTAAGCTAAAGAAGATGTGGAAGAGTCCAAACGGTACCATCAGGAACGTACTTGGTGGGACAGTTTTTCGTGAGCCCATCCTTTGTAAAAACATCCCTCGTCTTGTTCCTGGTTGGACACAACCCATAACCATTGGTAGACATGCCTTTGGCGACCAGGTAAGAACCTGCACATTAAGATTTAGTTTTTCCCGAAGATGTTTTTAAATTGAGTCATGGAAAAATGTCTCTAATGTAAGTTTTGATGTTTGATCTTAAAGTACAGGGCCACAGACTTTGTTGTTGACCAGCCAGGCAAGTTCAAGATGGTGTTTACCCCAAATGATGGAGGCAAGCAGCGAGAATGGGTGGTGTATGACTTCCCAGCAGGAGGCTGCGGGATGGGAATGTACAACACTGATGAGGTAATAAGAACGCCATTGAGACGATTTATGTTTGTACTTGATCTTAACATTTATGATGGCAGTTTAACATAGTTTGAGCTTTGCTTCTGGGCTGCAACCTAATAACTCCTTTAGATATATTTTACATGCAGAATTTGAGAAGTTATGAGATACTTTCTAAAGTTGTAGCGTAGAGTTCATGGCTAGGAAGGTGGAGGGTTGAAAGCAAGAGGGTAGTACTGATGAAAGGCAGAGCTGGCAGAGGCAAAGCAAAGAAAATACACAACACACAATCATGCAGCATGAAAAGACTGCTAATTGATTAAGCTGCTTGCCAGTTGATAGAATCACGATGCATCTCAGGTGAAAAATCAGAGCTGCTTAAGTGGCCTGCCTGTATTAGCCCCCAGGTAATGCCCAAACTTGGTTCTGGATTTTTTTTTTCACATGAATTGGAAAAAAAGTCATATCTATAGACAGATTTGTTTATAACTGTGATTTGAGGCTGAGCTTGTCATTTGATGATTTTCCTTTTGTAATTTTGTGTTGTCTTCTTTTATACACCCAGTCGATCACTGGATTCGCTCACAGCTGCTTCCAGTACGCCATCCAGAAGAAGTGGCCCCTGTACCTGAGCACCAAAAACACAATCCTTAAAGCCTACGACGGGCGCTTCAAAGATATCTTCCAAGAAATATTTGAGAAGTAAGATTCTAAACACATTAACATCCAAAATAGATGTATTTGATTTTTTTTGTTTCTGTAAACTTCATTTCTGAATTTAGTCACTTATGGTAACAACACAAGCTTTCCATTGTTCTCTCCTTTTTTAGACAGTACAAGCCAGAGTTTGACAAGCTGAAGATCTGGTACGAGCACCGTCTTATTGATGACATGGTGGCCCAGGTATTAAAGTCCTCTGGGGGATTTGTTTGGGCCTGCAAGAATTATGATGGAGATGTGCAGTCGGACATTCTGGCTCAGGGTAAAACACTTCAGGTTCATGATATTAGAAAATAACAATGACATCACCCATGAGCTACATCCCATGTTTTGAATGTAAGTTTACTTTGGTCTTTGTGTCCAGGTTTTGGCTCTCTGGGTCTCATGACATCAGTACTTGTGTGTCCTGATGGGAAGACGATTGAGGCTGAAGCTGCCCACGGCACCGTCACCAGACACTACCGTGAACACCAGAGGGTAAAGCCAAACCCCAGAGAGTTTTAAAATCTACATCAGAGAATAGTGTGTTTATGTGTCCATGCATGCTTCTCATAGTTTGAGCTTACTTTTAGACATCTAGAATGAGGAGATGTAACACTGGTGAACAACAGTTATGACCACACCACCTCTAAATCAACCCCAGCATTACTACCTCCACCAAGGAAGTTGTGTTTTTCCAGTGTTTGTCAGTTTGATTGTCAGACTGTCTCTAAGTAAGACAACTCAAAACCTTTCAGTGGATTGTGATGACATTTTTAGGGAATGTTGGTCATGGCACAAGGGAAAAGCAGTTAGATTTTGGTGGTGATTTTTTTTTTAAGGATGGGACCGTTTTTCCACATTTTTACTTAGAAGTTGGCTGAACATGTCAGAAATGCTTTGGTGGAGGTTTGTTTTAATATTTTTTGTAAACATAGAGGTTAATCAAATATATTTATTATTGATTGATTTATGCAGAATGTGACATGCAATCATTATGTTGATATTTTCCTTGTTTTATAAATGCTTATACTGCCTAAAACTCTAACCAATATACTAATTTCTGTTGAGTTACACAGGGTAGTAATTTACAGTTTTTTTTCTAAGTAACTCTTACAAATGTGCTTAAAATTGTAATTTTCTTGCAACTATGTTGTTTTTTTCTTTTCATACAAGACCAAATGAATTCATCATTTTTTTCTGTTTTATAATTTTGTCTGAGCTGAATTTTATTTATGTAACCTGTTTCACCCTGTATTTTAGTTTTTTATAAACAATTGGTGGATGAGGCAAAGACATTGATATAAACTTTAAAAACATTTTCAGTAGACCTGAATGCAAAGAAACTAAAAACACATGGAAGTATCAGTAACCTGTGCTGTCTCCTTCCATTAAAGGGAAGACCAACCAGTACCAACCCCATTGCCAGTATCTTTGCTTGGACCAGAGGACTGGAGCACAGAGGCAAACTGGATGGAAATCCTGACTTGATAAAGTATTGAATAAATTAGTCATTTCAACACGTGTCATATAGTGTTGTATTCTGTACATCACATTCATTTACTACTGTATTTTGCTTCTCCAGGTTTTCCCAGACTTTGGAGAAAGTGTGTGTAGAAACAGTGGAAAATGGTGTGATGACCAAAGACCTGGCAGGCTGCATCCATGGATTAGCCAAGTGGGTCTTTTTTATTGAAAGTGTTCTGTCAGAGTTTTTGTGGGATCTTAAAAAGTATTAGAAGTTAATAAGTCATTTACCCATATATCAAGATCTTAAAAAGTATGAAATTCTTACAACTCTTATGTTCTTAAAAAGTGGTTATACCCTTAAGCTTATTTTGGTTCAGTGTTTGATTTTAATCAACCTAGTAGGAATTTATTTTTTGAGAGTTAAAACTTATCATTTGATTTGTTAATTGGTTTGATGATAGCTTCATTATTTTTTTTTATCCAACATTTGCATTGAATTTGGTACTCAGATTTCTCTTCCTTTATGCCACCTAAAATCTTACCTACACTGCAATGATAAGAGTGCCCTATGATGATGAGTCAGTGGCACAATCAGGTAGTTTGCTCAATCATCATTCAGAAGGTCGAGGGTTTGAGCCCAGCTCTGGCTGTCACATGTTGAATTGTCCTTGGGCAATACACTTAACCCTAAGTTGCTCCCACTGCTGTGTCAGCAGTATGTAAATGGATATGAAAGAGCGTGGATGAGCGACCAAATGCAGATGGATAACTTCCAGAAAAATCAGTACCATCAGTGTGTGTATGAATGTGAGAGTGAATAGATCTCAATCGGTAGGTATCACCTGCAGTGTAAAATCGCTTTGCGTGACAGAAAGAAAAGTGTATAAGCTTAAGTCCATTTACTGTACGGAATTATCGTGTACTAAGACTGTTAAGTTGTAGTGTTTCACAATCATCACAGAACATATACATAACTATGCCATTAATTAGAAAGGTTAATTACTGAAGATGCTGTGTTGGGGTCTTAAAATGAATTGAGTCTTAAAAATAATGAGATGTAATAAATTTAACCCTAATTTCTATATATCCTGTCTATCCGCGTGCTTAGGTGTTTTTTCCTCATCAATTCCAAATGTAACCTCTGCTCTGTAATCCTACAGCTGTAAGCTGAATGAACACTACGTCAACACGTCAGATTTCCTGGATGCTATCAAGACCAACCTGGAAAAAACTCTGGGCAAATGAAGAGCCACCTGACGAGGCACCTACAATGCAAAAATCCAAACCATGTCTGTAGATTTACGCTTTTTTCTTATCCTCCTTTTCTACGAATTTTTGTACAATTCTGAAGGAACCAAATGAGCTTTATTTGACACATTTGTATAGCTCACACTGTGTTTGTCTCTGTCTTTTCTGGTCTAAGTTGACCCATTTTGTATTGCACAATCAATTAATTCCCTTGTACTGATCCATGTTAAATGTAATTTTAACTTATAATGGCCTTTTTTGAAAAGTTTGAATCTTTTATATGTAATTGTACAACATTTTCAGGGTCCAGCCATATGTATAAAATGAAGCGTTTTGCACTCTTAAGTATTTTTGTGAAAAAAAAAATATATTTTTAATCACTCAGAGACAGAGTGCTGTGTTTCTGCTTGTTTTGTCCTGTCTACATTAGAAATAACATTTTGCCTTAACTTTGTAGTGAGGTCCTGCTGCAGGCAGTTTTTATCAGTCATTAAAATGCATGTTGTTGGACACATGAGCCTTTGTCTACAAGTGCATACATACAGTGTGTGTCAAATGCACACTCCTGTCTGTGACAGTGAGTACTGTGTGTTTGCAGCAGGGGGCTGAGGAGATGGGAGGTTTTCCAAAAGCTCAGCAATGTGGTTTATAACTCATGCTCACTGCCATCAGATATCGACGTGGTCTCACTCTGACTGATATACAGTTTGTATGACAGCTCAATCTACATGACAGAACCAGATATACCTCTGCCCTTCTTTTCTGAAAATGAATCACAATTGTTACTGTATATTATAGGTGGTGCTCCTTGCATTTAACATGAAATGAAAACTGGGGCTCACTGAAGAAAATGCCAGATTGTGTCAAGTTAAGTTACCCATAAATTGCAAATACATTGCATTAAAGTTGTGAAAGAAAGCTAAAAATGAATAAATGTGTAAGAAAATTGCAGAAAGCTGCAGAAATGTTTGCCCACCCTGAAGTTGAAATCAATGGTCAAAACAGTTTAATTTGTAAGGCTTAAAATGACAAAGACTGTGAACAGTAGCAGAAGTGCCAAATATGATATATGCATTGTAAAGAAAGAAAGAAAGATGATAAGTTTTATGGGAATGAAAGGTTGAACGAGTCACCTGTGACGTCCAGACTGACAGGAAAGCAACCAGATGCTCAGCAGCAAACAGCTGCAGTTATCAACAGTCTCTATTGAACACAGGGGAAAGTCAGCTACGTTAACGCTAAGCCACGTGGCGCTCACATGTCCACATCAGAGAAGCAGAGTATTAGATGGTACTGGTATGCGTGTAGACACCGCTGGAGTGAATGGAATCCCTAAGTTGTTGCTGTGCCAAAACTGTGATAGCTATCAAAAAAGGACTGCACCGCGAGCATCCCAAGAATCTGTTGAAAAGATTGAAGTTTTATGTCTGTACTGTAGAAAATTTTGACACACAGGAATTTTTAATTGGGCTTCAGATGAAGCCCGTTTAAAAAAAAAAAAAAAAAAAAGCGCTGAAATGTTTGCCCACCCTGAATAGGCGGTGGGCCAAGGCTGCGTATCTGCTTTAGTTTTTGAAAATAATTTTCTCCAGAGTGGGAGGACCTCAATTTTTGGCATATTAAAACTTTTCTGAATCAGATTCCGCTTGTTGCTACCTGAGTTTTTTGCACTTTTCTACAAAGTTTAAAGTTCGGTAAAATTGCAGGCAAACGCTGCAGCCTGCTAAGTCAGTTGAACCTATCACACGCAAAGCCACAGATCACCTGATCTCATTCAGATGTAGCTGGGTGGAGAACGGCTGGTATTTACAAGAATCAGCTGGAGGAGACGTCGTGGAAACGGCGAGAATCCACTCGACAACCGACATACAACCAGCAGAAGAAGCTTCTACATGTGGCGGTAAGTAGCCGATGAATGTTGTTGAAAGATACTAACTATGCTAAACGCATGGCGACGTATATCTTCTGAAGGTAGTGCTAACCGTTAGCCGTATGTCAGATGTTGTAACACTAAAGAATTAGCAGTAGCTTGTTAGTACAAAGCAAACATTAGATGTAAAAGACCTGAATCAACTGTCATGGGGTAAAACCCCTGAATTTTGTTAACCAAGTCCTGATGGGGAGCACTCAGTTCACACAGCAACCAGACAGGTAGGGGTGTGCAAAAGATACAATTTAATAAAAACAAGCCAGCTTGATAAAACAGTTTTAAGAAATTGGCCTTGAATCAAAAGTCCTTTAAAACGACTGACCCGTCTTCTTCGCTGGGGTCCAGGTGAGGCTGAGTTCAGAGGGTGGCAGGAGCAGAGCCTAGGTATAATTAAAAAAATAATAAAACTCAGTTTAAAAAAACTCGTGACCCAGGCTTGTAGCTCTGCCCAAAATAAAAACAGGTCTATGTCTCTGTGCGTAGCTCTTAAAACCAGAAGAAATAAGGAGAGGTACTTAGCTGACAGGAGAGGTGAAGCGTACTTCAACCTCTCCACGTCTCTCACAGGGCCTCCTCTCCTTGTCGCTCTCTCTCTCCTCGTCGCTCCCTGTCCGCGTCACAACAATGATGTTGTGTTTCTAATTGTGGTTTTTGCAGATGTGCTCCAATGTTGAAGAGATACTCCAGCAAGTTTTCTTGGTTTTGCACCCATGCCAGGAGTTTTCTCCACTGTTTTGTTTTCTGATCAGCTCCGTATATTTTAAGTTTTTGAAAACCTTGCTCCATCTGCCTATTTTTCTCTGCATGTTTGATGCTGTGGTGTTTGTATGTGTTTGCAAATAAAGGTGCCTTTTCACTTCTCTGGGCTCCTTTTATTCTTGTTATGTTTGTAAAGTTGCAGTTGCAGTCCTTGTGATAGGCCACTGACAAGCTGGAATCGCAGCAGGTCGCTGAAATCATAAGGGTAAAGTTTACATATTTGTAAAGGACGTGTATCAATAGGGCTGCAACTATCAATTGTTTTTGTAATCGAGTACTGTATCGAGTGCTCTGGCGATTAATCGAGTAATCGGATAACAGATACTTTGTGCTCACTGCAGTTTTTACATTGAATCACTTCAGCTTTATTGAAAAGCATAAGTAACACACAAAACAGAAAATAAGCCAGGTCTCTTAAATTAACAACTAGTTTTTCTGTATTTGAACATTTTGAGAATAAATAGGATCCCAAAATCAAAATACATATTTTTTCTGTTGGTTGAAAGGAGTTCCTACATGAAACTGCTCACAACAAGGTCTGCAGATTATTTAGAGCAACCAGGTCCTGATTTTTAGAATGAGACACTGGTTTTGTCTTTTTCAAATGTATGTTTGGTGCTTTGAGCATCACAGGACTTTTGCCATCTAGTCCAATTATACCAGAGAGAAGGCAGACATCTCTACAGCTGATATCTCAAAAATGTACAACTCATACACACAGTAAAACCTAAATGGATAATGGGCCCTTTTAGTTATAATGATAACCGTCTCTGCAGTGAGCACTAAACCACTTACAACAAATCAAATGATATTGATATTTACCTCTGTGCAATGGTGAAAATATTCTTGAACTTTTGAAGTTGTTTTGTTTACATTTTTCTTGCAGTTTTATTTTTCTCTGGGTCATATCTTGCTTTTATAGTACTTTTTTTAGTTTGGTTATTTTTATTTTACTTGCTTTTATTCATGCTTATCTTTTTTTGCTACATTATTGCCTTTACTGCTGTAACAATGATAATTACCATATTGAGGACCTTATTTATCTTATTTTATTACTAGGCCAAAAATAATACTTAGATACTAATATAATTCAAGTAGCTAATGTACATTTATTTAATTTATGAAAATATGTCCTACATGATCCTTTACTCACCGTCAGTGTGTCCTGTCCTACTCACTGCAATCAAATTATAGGAAAGTTACTGGATGTGAAAAGTATGTGAACAATATACACATAATTCAAGGCAAGGAGCCTCCGCATTGATTTACGTTCTGAACCAGCCTTTACACAGAGCCATAATCAAAGTCCGTTATTTACTAGACCTATTCTCAGTTATTGATCACATTAACTGCTTCTGCTGGTGTATCGTGAGTGTTATCTTTATGTGTCCGGTCCGCGGACTTGACGCACAGACCGGATGTTTACTGTTGACGTGCTGTAGCATTGACGACGTGCTATCATGCTAAGCTAACTCTGTTTAACAACAGACACACTTCTTTTCGTTTCAACTTGTAGTGACCTCACACTTGGGATACCTTCTGCCGTTTCATCTGCGGAATCTCTTCTTTCTGCCCCTCTCTTTTCTCTTCCTGCATGACTTCACAATAGGCGCCGCACGTTTACAGCAGAAGCAGCACGCGCGTTGTGCCACAGAAATGACGGTCCGTGTCAAACACCATGAACTGTATAGTGGTCCGCATTTAAACGAATCCCCGAGGCACATAATTTGCCCCGAGGAATTTTCGGAATCGAATTATCCGGATTATCCGAGGAATCGTTTCAGCCCTAGTATCAATAAACATATACAGCCAAAGATAATTTTCATCTCCTGTCCCTTGGCAAACCAAAGCCAGCCACTGATCACAACACTTTGTAAGATTAGTACTTCAACAACAAACCTGGTTTTCCAGATTAAATCCTTGCACTGTAAATATCAAGTTCCAGTAACTACTGAAATTTAAAAAAAAACTCTAAAGTGTCAGGATTTGCATTAAACCTAAACAACTGAACTATTCACTATTCATTAAACTCCAATTAAAGAAGTAATATTCCAATCAGAAATCAAATACCTAGGTTTTCGCCTTTAAAAGGATCAAAAGATCAGCCAATCACTTGATACAGAAAATAAAATAAGTGTGTAAATCCAAATTAAACTTAGGACATCAGTGAGATATACCAATACTAGGAAAATGTATTCAACAAAGATGCAATCTTTATCAAGATGGATTTATCCTGCCCATTCCAGTACCATCCCAAATAAGTTGATAAAAACTATAAATCAAATAAATTTAAATTCCTTTTGGAGGAGTAGACCACATTATTTGAAAAAGGGTAGCTTGGTGAATGATATAAAAGATGAAGGTTTGAAAGCAATTGATTTTGATTGCCTTGATGCAACCATTAAAATAAATTGGGTAAAATCTTGGTTGAAACATAGTGACTCATTTGTTATTATATTCCGAATTGCCTATTTAAGAAATTTGGAGATCTGAACTCTCTTTTCAGGACGGACTTCAACATTGATAAATTGCCTGTATCACAGTCTGAGGTCCTCAAGCACAAGCTTGCACTGTAGAATAACAGATGTATACTGTATCTGAACGAGTCCTTGTATTATGAAGGTTGTTTTGGGAGAAATATAAATAAAAATATATGTTCCATAGTTGATTTAATTGACTCAGGAGAGAATCTTCTAAATTATGATCAATTTTGTTGTAAACATATACAGTCCCTTAAAGTAAGACTGTTAATTTACATAAAGTACCGCCCCAGGAATTGTCTTTGTAACAAAAAAAAATGTTTTGTCCAACCTATACAACCACAACTGGTCCCACTGTCACAAAGTTTTATAATCATTTCATTACAAACTGTTTCACAAAATTCTTTTCCAAGGAAAAACATATATATGTATGTATGTATGTATGTATAACAAAAATTTGATCAATTTTCAACTGACAGACTTAGAACAAATTACATGAAATTTCCCTTATCCCCCAAAGTTAAAGAAACACACTTACAAATTAAGGATAACTTTTATCCCTCTAAAGATTTGCTCAGGCTGTGGTTTGGAATTGATGATAATATTTGTACATTTTGTGGTAATGATACTGAGACCACGACCATGTATTTTTTCATGTAATGAGCTGAATTTATTTTGGGCTGACATTCATAATTGGATAAAACAATATATTCCAGCTTTCTCAAATTCAATCTCAACAACCAAAATAACATTTGGAATGATCCCCATGCCAAAAACAATGAATCCTGCTGCAATATTATTTTGTATCATGTCAAATGTTTTATTCGCAAAAATAGATATATGAAGTAATTCCCCAAGTTTATTTTTTGTAATTTAAACTATACTTAAAGTCCCTCAAATTAACTGAAACCTCAACACTATAGAATTATATGAATTGTTGAGCCACTTTCCCATAGACATCAATACTTTATTAATATTCTGTTCCCTTACGCAGTTTATGCCATGTCGACATCCTGAAGTGTATTTACCATGTTTGTTATGTACCAAGCAATGTTATTAATTAAAAAAAACTAATCTTTGCACTGCCTCTTCTGCCACAGTACTTTCTGCTGTACCAACACCTCTCCACAGAAGCAAAGAATGCACATATTTTTCCATCCAATGTCTGTAAAAGGTATTACAGGACTGTCTTTTTGGACCACATGCATACAACACTTCATTTTTGTGATGTTTGCCAGTAAATAAGACGTGCGGTACACGTGGATTTTTTTTAACATTATGGTCATCATTTAAACACAAGATTGACAGGTGAAAGAAACAGCTCACTGGGCCTCAAATTTGGGAATTAACCATATATTTATTACGTTCAAAAATTCACAATGGCATTTTGAGGACATTAATGTTACAGAAGATGTAGGGATGATGTTAAGGACTACATGTAAAGTGGAGATTTTTTTCCCTTTTATCAAGCTTAATAATAGAAATTGGAGACCGCTGACCTTTGTTTCATTTTAACTTTCTTTCATAGTGATTGAAATGCTAATCTATTGTTACTTCCGCAATGTGTTTTAATGTTAGAGTGATCTTTACATGATTATCGTACTGACTGTGGGATTAACTTCAATAACTATCGCAGCAGCAGAGGAGGACTCTTAGCCAGCCAGCGCATTTCCAGGCGTCTCATTGGATAATAACCTCAACTACGTCATGCTTAGTGGACGCCGAACATGGCTGCCCGGTCAGTTTGCCGGAACGGATAAGTCACACAAAGTTGTTGATTACCAAAAAATGTGCAAAAAGCTAAGGTAGCAACAAATTTTGTTTTATTTGTTGGAAACTGTAGATGTTATTCACAAAAAATCAGGTCCTCCCTCTATTGGGATCGTTCGAATACACGATATCGTCACTCAGCCCACCACCTAGAAGAAGTCGCAATCAATTGTTAAAAGAGTTAAATTTGTAAGGCCTAAAATGACAAAGAATGTAATCAGTAGCAGAAGTGTTAAATATGTTATGAAATATGCATTTTAAAGAAAGAAAAAAGCATAGTTGTATGGAAGTGGAAGGTTGAATGAGTGACAACCTGTGGCGTCCAGAGTGGCAGGAAAGCAGCCCGATGCAAAGCAGCAAGAAGCTGTAGTAATCAACAGTCCTTTAACACTTTCCCCTCCAGAGTGTTTTTAATAAGTAGCCAGCCAGCGCCAGCCTTTTTCATCATATCCACTAAACTTTGTGGTAAAGTGGTTAAAGTGGGATTTAATAATTGGGGGAGCCCTAAAATACGGTGTTGCGGCGCAGGAGGAAAAATTACATAATTTATTGCAAAAAACTGTATCGGCCTTATTCTCAACAGAAAAATACAGGCCGCATTAACAGGCAAAACACACACATAGCAGTCTAACATGGCTAACTAACACAGAGAAACACAGCAAACTAACAGCCTAACACAGAGACTTGGACAAAGACTTCAGTTAAAACCACACCTATAGACACACAGGTGAGTGAAACAAGACAGATGAAACACATGAGGAGATCAACTAAGGCAGGGGAAAGATTGAAAGTAAAAGCAACTACATAGGCTACAAAAGGAGAAAATATCAGGCGTGAAAACGGGTCAGGGTTCAAAAAGGTGAGCAGGCTATGACCCCTCGGGGGGGCCCGGGGCATGCTCCCCCTGAAGAAAATGTTGAATATTTCATATTTAAAAGCATCAATCTGATGCATTTTGAGAGAAAAATGAAGCCGAATTACAGTACAGTATGAATGTATAATAAAGTATCTATCTATACATGGTCACATTATGCTGTATAAGAAAATCAGACTGAAAACTTCTCTCATGAAATGCATTAACAATTAATTTCCACTGGAGGCTTGTTAAGATAACTACGTTGCCTCTCCTGCTGGATTAGCCAACGTTATGCATGTTATGTTATCCCGACACGGCTGTGCATCAGAGGGGGCGCCGATACGCCTTGGATGCGTATAGTCTGCCGAAACCAATGAAGAGGAAGAAGCTGTGCTTCAGGATGAATTTGTCTAAACCACTAAATTTGTCAAAACCATGTTTGATGAACAAATAATTCTCCACTGATTGAAGGCACATTTTTTTCATTTTCACTCGGAGCTCTTCTAGTAACGTGAGTGCAGACTGTCATTTGCGCTGATCACATTTGGGAAACCGGACATTGCTGCAGAGCCTTTTAATGTTGCCTCTTCACCCACAGTGTAAGGAACCCTGATGTATCGGTCATATTTATAATGTCATCCAACACGGCTGGCATTAATGTACTGAAGGATGGCTGCCATATCCCAGTCCTAAAAACAGAATTTAACTGTATTATGTCATACCCAAAAGGGGCTTTAGACAGAAAATCTAACATTATATATTGTTAATCATATCAAACACATACCTGTCGGCTAATTCCCGCTGGAAAGAGCCGGTTGCCCGAAACCCCTGAGTTTGTCTGCACCTGTATATGCACCGGGATGGCAGGTGTTTTTGTCTAACTCTAGGACCGATTCAGCGCATAGATCCAAGAGCACTGCTCTTCTAAATCTAAATCAGCTTATTAGCCAGTCATCATTATGGTCCAGGAAATCTTTGTGGTCCCTAAAAACTCTCTCCATCCTGATCCACAGTCTGTGTGATCTTCCAGCAATGCCAGAGTAACCATTGTGCAGCATTACGCATGAGTGTCACTGCACTATTTATATGCTTACTCAGCAAATAGACTGTTTGTTACATACCTTGTCACAGCTAATACCAATCAATCAGTGCTATCCACCGCTCTATATCATTTGAAGATGAAGTGTGATATATGAACATTGCATACAGTAGTAAGTGAACACGTCTATAACACTGCAGACTCAGGTGTTCATGATTACGTGGGTCTATAATCTGATATGTGATGACATCAAATGTATGAGATGAATCTGGCTTCACTTCACCCCCTCACCACCCGTGCCGCTAGTTTCCCACATCTCCAAAATGTTCATACGCCAGCGTCAAAGTTGACGTACCGGTGCGCACATTCTCCCGCCAAGTTTATTGTTATAAATCACAACCTTTGCGTAGAAAGTGACTTACACCACTTTCAAGCCCCGTTTTGTGCATAAGCAAGCTTTATAAATGAGGCCCCTGATCCTTGATCCCTGCGCTCAGGGTCCATAGTGTCATCATCTGAGCTCCCACTGTCCTCAGGATGACGACTTGGTGGTCTTTGTCTTGTCCTGCGTCTAGGCTGTCTTCTCCTTGAACGTCTATGAAATATGTCTCTGTTATTTCCCTCCTTTCTGTGATTGTTACCACGGGTTTCTCTTCCATCAGCGCCTCTGCTCTCATCTGCATCTCCATGTCATCTCTGTGTCTTCCCTCACCTGCACCTCCATGTCCTCGGCTGCATCGGTCGGTTTCACCGCAGCTTTGTACACCACTTGCGGCCCCCCCCCCGCGCTGTCACCTCCATGTCCACTTTCTTCAGCACTGTCACTTACAAAATCTTCCGACAGAGCATCATAGAGCGAGTTGTCCTAGTCTGTGTCCAAGAGCAGCTTTAAAGCCTCTGATGAACTTTTTCCTCGGAGGGGGCATGTTCCTTTTGAACTCTGATTATCCTGTTTTGTTTAAAAAGTTTGTTGTCTGTGACAACTGCTTCCTCGTTTGTTCTGGAACCCAGATGTGCTGTATTTACTCACAAGGTCCGCAGAAGCGCCCTCCTCATTATGACCACGAAAAGACGGATTGACAGAAAATGTCAATGGTGGGGAACCGCGGGGACACGAATGACGTATCTCATCAATGGCAGGGAAGGAGTTAACACACTGAAATGAACACAGAATAACACAGTAAAACACTGGATAACACAGATGAAAATATGAATGTCTTAACAGGGAGGCAAACCCACGTCTCCATGGCGAGTGACAGCGATGTTACCGCTAAGCCATGAGGTGCTCTCATACTCCAAGAAGAGGAGCAGAGTATTTAATGTTTCTGGTTTGTGTCAACAGAGCAGGGAAGTGAAGCTGATTCTTCCAGATAAACGAGCTGTTGCTGTGCCAAAACCGTGATAGCTATCAAAAAAAGGATTGCACCGTGAGCAGCGCCGCCCCTCCCTATACACAAAACACGCGCTGTGTGGAGGGCCCCATGATCAATGTGGGGGCCCCATTTTGAGCAAGGGGACGCATTCTCCGCTGTCTGATGCAGCCATGATCCGCTCTGTGGACTACAGGCCTATAAAGAGAATATTGTTTCTTTATTATTCAATCAATAAAAAAAGGTTTTGCAACCAAAAAAGAGAATTGAGACCACAAAACTTAAAGTTGCAATCAAAAAGGAAAGATCAATCAAATAGAATAGATTTGAGACAACAAACTGTAAGTGGCAACCAAAAAAAAAAAATTGTAATCAAAACAGAACAGGTTGCAAATGAAAATAAAATAATTTAAAAAATATATTGATTTAACTTCAATCAAAACTCATATTTTTTACTTGCAAGCTCAAAAAGTTTTGCTTGCGAATTCTGAAGTTTTGCTTGCAAATCTGACTGAACCAAATGGGCAATGGGCGGGGCCAATGCTGGTGAAAGAGACAAGAGTTCCTATTGGTTGGTTTGACCTTGCTCCACCACCAGTCATCGCTGCTCACCTCCTCTGTGCTGTTGCTGGCTGCTTCCCGTCGAATTATGCTAAAGATTTTAGGCTACAACTGGCTGTACATTCATAACAACAATAATTATAAGGCCCGGTTAGTTCAAGCACGCTGATTAGCATGGTTGTCTTGGCTTGTCCCAGCTTGAGCAGAGTAGCCGGTGAGGGTAGGGAGCATACGAGGCGGATACAACGCAAGGCTGGAATTGCAACATGTTGTGTGGTACTCGCGGGGTCATCGTTCCTACAAAATAGTAGCCCTACTACCGTTGACTATGAAACTTTATTGACCGTATTAACTGGTGACAGTCCAGGCAGATGTGAAGGGGGCGTGCCTTTGAAGGACCCATTTGTTTACCATCCGAACATCTTCCGAATGCATACTGTACACAAAAATACGCCTCTGCACCCGTGTATTTAGAAGCGGCAGTGACTTCACAACGAAAGATTTTGAAGAAGTACACACTTATTTGAAGGCGTAAATATACGGAAGGGAATACATAGGTAACTATCTAGATGTCTGATCAAAATGGCAAACTCGACTGTGTCAACTTGTGATCGCCTTTCATGTTAACTTGTAACTTGAAATGCTGACTCAGCATTTCAACTTAATAATTGTTATTTTATGAGTCTTAACAAAGCAAAAGATGCCTGAATTTTTACATTTTTTTGCAAAAATGTGAGAGAAGAGACTCAAAACCATGGCAAAAATTTTAAAGATTTGTTAATTAATAAATAATGATAACGTGAACTGAAAACCATCATGTTAATTAGATATGATGAAATATGAACACAAGGTTTTGTTCTGTATTGTATAGTGGTGTCAGGTTCATTTTATGTAATCTTCTTTGTCTGTTGAAGTGTAAATTACATCTCTTTTTTCTAATAGAGGGAAGTGAGGACGATTAATAATGTATTTTAATTATTGTAAAATATTCATATTATAATAAAAGTGTGATTCAAAGTCTTCAGAATCTTTATCCTTGTTGTTAAAAATCTAAACAAAACTAATTTGTATTAATAAAAAAAACCTTTAAACAAATACATGAAAATATAGGATATTTTCATAATTTGCTTAAGTTACTAATGTGATTTGTGTTTGCTTTTGGTTTAAATCCTATTTTTCTCTTTTATCCTCATTGTAAATTGTCTCTGAGTTCTTTGAAAAGCATTTTTAAATGAAATGTATTATTAACATCATTCCTATACCTCTTAAAGTCATTATCATTATGATAACAGTCAGAAACATGCTAATTTCAGATGAGAGCGCTGCTAACTGAACAGCAGGACAATGCCTGCCTTAGATAAGCCTGCCTGTTAGCCTGGTCAGGAGCAGGCTAGCTGCTCACAATAAATCTCCATGGTAACTTATGTGCCTCCACTTTCGTGAAACCAAATCACAGCTAAATCCATCCAGGATAACGAGAAAATCCCAGCTTAATCCCATATCTAGGTTTTGTGAAATACTCCTCGGGTTATCCTGTGTCGACACTGCAGGGCCCAAAGCAGACGGGAAATGTAGCTACAGCAAGCATTCATCCAACAACAACACTACATTTCCCACAAAGCAGCGCGGTGGCCCAACAGCCTTTATGTGGACGGAGCAAACGTTCTGAAGCAAATGTTGTGGCTCCAGGGAAAAAAAAAAAAAGAAAACATAAACAAGGAAGCGTGACACAGGAAACCGCCAAGACAAGTTATTTCACCAAAATGTCGCAGATAAAACACTACTTTGACCATTACTAAAAGCGTTAGTGTTAGCAAGTCTGGAAAGTAACTTGTTTAACTTACACCAATTCAATAGCTTTTTGTATGCTCGTAATTTGTATGTAGTTTTCACAAAATACTTTCAATTTTTTACTTGAGTATGTTTTTGGGATGTATTGTCCTCAGTTACATTATTCATAACAACTGAGTTCAAAATAAGATAAAATAAGAACAAAAACTGTATGTTTAAAGGGTTTTTACCGACCACTGACATTATGCTTGATAACTTTATCAGTGATACCAAATTTTGTATCCCAGCATTTTATAATAAGCAATACTTGGAAATACATTTGATGAGTGAGAGAGTTGACAGTCTCAAGATTTTGTCTTATTTTGGAATCCACCGATTTTATAACACCTTTAGTGTACAAAATATATTCACATTTAAGGTTGAATAATTTCTAACCAATAAGGTCATTAAAACTATTGCCAGATATTCGGCAGTCAAATATTTGGTCAGATTACAAGTGCTTATGCAAAACTATGACTCAGATTAGAAAAATCAGTACATTTCACTGATACTTATTAATATATATTCTAATGCCTATTAGGAGAAAATTCTATTTTTGGCTTATGATACAAAAACAGTAAACTGTTTCAAATATTTCATCACAGCTATCTGAATAACAGAATATTGTACTCAAAATACTCAGTATTTCAAGCACAGTTTAAATGAAGTACTTCTTACTTTTGTCTGGTAGATTCATTGACTATTTTATTTGTACTTAAGTAAAATTTTATCAAGGTAACCGTACTTCATCTCTAACGTTCTTTAGACTCTTCCTATCCCTATATGTTAATATGCATTGTACTGTACCTTCATATGTTAAAAATCTGTCTCACAGTAGCTTTACTTACACACAGTCACAATGTCTCATCATTGAGGAGGAGGTGGGTCCTGTAGCGTTGAGAACCATTGATATAAGTTCATTCTTCTGGCTGTTATGTTGATTCTAGGACTTAGAGAACTTGTAATTTCATATTTTATTGACATTCACTTGTGATTTCAGTCATGCAATTGGTTCTTATTTATTGGAAACGACTTCTCACAACCCACCTGCAATGGTTAGGGTGCACCAGGGGTCCACAGACCACACTTTAGGTTGGAGAGTGGTTTACTCTAAGAACCACTTTACAGTAAATGCTGATTTTGAAGACCATAGCATGTCAATTTTAGGTCCCGTAGAGAATCCTCATTTCACTTATTTGATTAATTCATTCTATATTTATATCACATGGTGACATTGTGCAACTGGCTGTATGTTTGAAAAGGCCTGTGTGACATTTGACATTTAGCTCCTGTGGATTTCACCTACAACAGACTTTGTCTATGCAATTTCCCAACAAAGAAAAACTTACTACCAATTATGTGATGCTATTCAGCTTAAACATGTAGTTGTTTCATTTTTGGTTCATAAAACCCAGCCTTAGTAGATTCTTAATGTTTTACTGTACCTCCTGTCACTTTGATGTGTCTCCTTACTTCACCTTCACACCTGGAGGAGAAACTTAGCGCATAGTTTCACAAGATGTTTGGTTAACAGTTTTGCTTAACTGGTATATGGAGTCAGGTAGGTATAAAAGCTATGAGATACAATTATTTGACACTACCATTCATCCCTTAAAACTTGTGTATCCTCGATGCAACTCATACATCCAGATTCTGATATATTAACCCTCCTGTGGTCCTAGGGTTAATCTGACCCAAAATCAAAAGTTAACTTGTCATAACTTTGGTTTTCTTCCATAAAACTGCCTGAAATTTACAGGGTTGGTTCCATACGATGGTCTTTGCATGTAAAATTAATTATGACTATTTTTGTCAATTTATGTGTGTTTTATTAAAATTTATAGCACCTGTTGTCCTCCCGGGTCAATTTGACCCGGGCGAATTTAGTGGTGCAATGGGTCACACTATTGCGCTTTCCAGCCCAGTGAACACACCCACACACACCAACATGCACCCACATGCATCCAGACACACCCACAAATACACCCACACACACACACACACACACACACACACACACTTCAAAGCATTGGGCATTACATTGCCATGGGCCTCCAGACTGAGCACAAGCCACACATTTCTAAACATTGTACTTTTCAAAGCTTTGATATGCCTACACCCAATTGGGAACAAGATAACAATAAACAAACAAAAAAAATTAAATTATGTGTATGGTTTTTTTTTTTTTATTTATTTGTAGGACCTATTGTCCTCTCAAGACAATTTGACCAGGCCACATTTAGTGGTGCAATGGGTCACACTATTGCACTTTCTGGCCAATGAACACAAACCCACACGGACACACACCCACCCACACACAGTCGGAGCAAAACCACGCGCTGCGCTTCGGTGCACGGCGCGTTCGGTCTATGTGGAATTGGGGGTTAGGTTTTTACACTCACGCACACACAGACTTCTGCTATAACGGACTATTTCTGTATTGACATTATCAGCAGCCTTGTTTCTAGTGATTAGAACGTCTAGAGGGACTGCGAGTGAGCAGAGCTGCAGTGCATGTTCCTATAACGTTAATGGGCTCACAGTGATGTTACTAGTAGTTGTGAGTTGTGGAGGACTGGGATGTTCATTACAATTTTGGGAGAGTCTGCTGCCTTAATTTATCTGAGAAACCAAGGCTCCAGGAACAGAACCGGGCTTTCTCCATTGGCAAAACTTCCTTATCTCCATTGTGTCTGTGAGCAGAACTGCATGCACAGCTTTCAGTGCTGATTGGCTGTTCGCCGTGCCGTGGCTCTGCGTGTAACCAGAGCGTGTAATCAATTGGATGGTGCTGTGGGTGGGACAATGCTGGAGACAGAGTAGAGACAGCAGACAGAGTGGCATGGAGAACTCCACTGGCATTGCAAGGGAAGCTGGGAAATGTAGTGACATAGGCTTGATAAACGCTGATGTCAGTTTGCAAATAAACTACAATTCCAATAATGCCGTAAATGAATGGGATTTGCCATTATAAACTTCAGTGTTCTTTTGTGACGTCAATCTGGATCGGATCAGCACCAAAATGTATTGGCTTCTTCCTTAGACCAAACCACATCTCTGGTAAAATTTTCATGTAAATCCATCCAGTAGTTTTTGTGTAATCTTGCTAACCAACAAACAGACAAACAAACAAACAAACAGACAGACCCTGGCAAAAACAGGGGGTATAAAAGGAGTTTAAAAAATTAGTTGGAATGAAGTTGGCTAAAAGTATGTGATCTATATGTGATATGTGATGAGCATGGTGTAAACATTTTACACTTTATGCTTTATAAACAGTTAAATGATAGGGGTAGATTAGACCTGGGAGGATATTTGCTTTTATTAAAAAGATATTTCAAAACAATATCCTGACTAAACTTTGACATATACCTGAATGTGGTATTCCATTTATTTGTGTGCCTCTGATAATAACCTTAGTGAAAATAATTCTGAGTTTCTGCTTTTTTTTTAACTCAAAAATGAGGTATAATTTTATGCAAATCAGGTCTATTATACCATATATTACAAAAATAAATGTAAAATATATGTTAATATGTTGGAAACAAGTTCACTAAAAAGGAGAAACAAAAAAAAAAACTGGAGATAATTTTATATCTCATGCTTCATAACTAGTCAAAACAGACCAGGTCAATTTGACCCGGGAGGACAACAGGTGTGACTATTTGCTTTTATTAGAAATATTGAAATGGTTTCAAAACAATATTCCGACTAAACTTGGACATATACCTGTCTGTGGTATTCCATCTATTTGCGTGCCTCTTATAATAACCTGGGTGAAAATAATTCTGAATTTCTGCTTTTTTTTTAACTCAAAAATTAGGTATAATTTTATGCAAATCAGGTCTATTATACCATATATTACAAAAATAAATGTAAAATATATGTTAATATGTTGGAAACAAGTTCACTAAAAAGGAGAAACAAAAAAAAAAACTGGAGATAATTTTATATCTCATGCTTCATAACTAGTCAAAACAGACCAGGTCAATTTGACCCGGGAGGACAACAGGTGTGACTATTTGCTTTTATTAGAAATATTGAAATGGTTTCAAAACAATATTCCGACTAAACTTGGACATATACCTGTCTGTGGTATTCCATCTATTTGCGTGCCTCTTATAATAACCTGGGTGAAAATAATTCTGAATTTCTGCTTTTTTTTTATTCAAAAATGAGGTATAATTTTATGTAAATCAGGTCTATCATACCATATATTACAAAAATGAGTGTAAAATATATGTTAATATGTTGGAAACAAGTTCACTAAAAAGGAGAAACAAAAAAAACTTTGAAATAATTTTATATCTCATGTTTTATAAGCAGTCAAAACAGACTAGGTCAATTTGACCCGGGAGGACAAAACGAAGCCAATACAAGGGTTAAACTCTGAAATAAGTGGTACAACACAACTTAAAACGTAAATATATTTATGTAATATGTAATAAGTTATTAATAGACACAGTTTTCAATTTCTGATTTACGATAGGAAATGTATTACAATAGGATTTGTTTTACATTTTGTACTTATTCTTGTCCATTTTATATTTACTTCATCTGTTAATGAAAATTTTACTTATCACTATGATGTTCTAGAACATTATAGCTGTGTAAGAAACTCCTTATTTTGCAGTTGAAATGACTGCAACTTCAACTAAAGCAAAATGAGCTTTATAACTTGCTTTCCATAATAACTTAACCTGTTTCAGGGCATCACAGAAAAATAAAGCTTATCTTCTGAATATGCCCTTGTTTCATAACTATTGTTAGGTCATTAGTTTTGGATTATTTTATTTTCTGTTAACATGATCCAGTAGAGGTCAGTGCTGTCATATTTTTGCCATCCCACTGGGGAAGGGTTGAAGATGTGGTGAATGGACTGACATTTGATGGCTGTACCTTATAATCTAGACACTAAAACTGCTTTTTTAATGAATGACTAACAGATATAGGGTTAAGAAAATTATAAAGGAAAACTATGATGTCCACAAAACATGTATGAAAAGCTGGCTGGCTAACATAGTTATTCCTTCTAACCAGGTCAGTCCCCAATAAAGGGAATTTTTCAGATGGCACCAAAAGGCAATGAGATTTCAAGGGGGGCCACGCCACGTCTGTCCATGCCTCTGGTATCCTGACTGTCTCGATGTTAGCCTATGGAAGTGGTTCTCAGTTACTTTCAAACTGGCATATTCGTCTTATTGTTTTTATATCTGATCAAGTTATTTTAACTTTTTATCCTTTTATCTTTTATGTTCATCAGTTGATCAGTGGTGTCATTAGGCCTAAATAATTTAGGGTTGTTTTTTTTTTTTGTAATTATTTTTATTTCTATCAGGGAGATCACACATTATCCATTTTACAAAGACCGAAATGCATACAAGTACATCAAGTACATAATGGATG
The DNA here is from genome assembly GCA_037902135.1 of Cetoscarus ocellatus. NCBI lineage: Eukaryota > Metazoa > Chordata > Actinopteri > Labriformes > Labridae > Cetoscarus > Cetoscarus ocellatus. Next base: position 691,370 of record JBAMNC010000394.1, on the reverse strand, counting down.
TGTAATACAAAAACAATGTTGTAATTGAGCCATCCCTCTGTCTCAACAGTGTTTTTTCCCCAGTTAGTCTCGCCTTTACATTTTAACTTTTTTTTTTTTTCTAAACCAAAAACAACACAAACATGATCAAAAAATGTAATTTTGGGTTGTTTTATAAAAAAAAAGGAAAAATTACAAAAAAGTGCCCACAAATTCAATATGAAGTGGCCAGAATCTGAGTTTAAATTAAATAATCATATATCCTTACATTACTCACTTAAATACAATCATAAATCTGTCAGTTTCCCTTCACTCTGTGGAGAGAGTCCCTTCAGTGCGTCGATATCCAGTCCATTCCACTTGTTAATATGGAGAACGCCCACATCACTTAAAATCCAGTCCACCTTTTCCCAGCAATCTTGCTTGCACTCTCGGCAGATGCAGCGTGTGTGTATCGGCACTGAAGCACACAGAGCTGACTGCAACAGCATTAAACCATCAATCAAGGATGGATATAAGAGAAATTTTCAAAAAACTAAGTCCCGTAAAATACCAAATAGTGGCCAGGGCGTTTATTTGTTTCAATCACTGAGCAGACCAGGCGTTTATTTGGGACCAGGCGGCTATTTGGGACAGGCGTTTAAATCCTTTCTCACCAAAATCTCGCTTAGCAAAAAATGAAAAAAGATGGTAAATGTAATTATATTATTTATTTACACCAGTATGAATATCAACTTGACATTTTCAAGACAAGATTACAGCACCATAGTTATACTTTTGTCGTCTTGTTTTAACTCAGCACTCTCTAATCACTCTTAATACTGGTGAGGAACTAGTTAAGTTAAGGTCTTACTTTTTTCCGCCGTACTGGGGCCATGGCGATCAGCAGTAATTTATCGATAACTGATGTGACTGGCCTCCTGATGTCCATTAAGGGCAAATCAGAGACATCATATACGTAGATGTCTCATTTTTTTAATCTATTTATTTATTTTTTTTTAATTTTATTGAACAACTTCCGTATACACAAGGATACATAGTATTACAAGTGTATATAATATAACAGACAGTGATATCAATTGAAACAAGACGCCAGGGGGTTTGCAAATAAAAAAAAATAAAAATTAAAAGACAGGAACATAAAATATTGTTAAATAAAAATTCTGTAAAGCTTACAGAGATCATAGGTCTTAATGGCTTTTTTTATTTTCTGAGTCAGAAATTGAAGAGATATAAAGTTTGATGTAAGCAGAAAATAAGAGAAAATTAGGTTTTGTACCTGAAAATTTACATCTGTGTATGTGAAATTTAGCCAAGATTATCAGTAGATTGATCAAGTAATATTGTGAATTTAAACTATTATTGAATTCAGTGCAGCCAAATAAAACATTTTTCCAACATAAGGTGAAGTGTGTATAAATGTGGGTACAGATAAAACATGACAGTTTGCTCCAGAGTTTTTGGATTCTGGGCAGGACCAGAACAGATGGACCAGTGTTTAATCCACAGAGTCACAGTGCGCACAGTGCACATCAATGTCCTTTTTCAGTCTTTGGAGATAACAATTAGTAGGGTAGAATCTGTGAAGTATTTTGTATGATATTTCTTTGACCTTGTTGATTAAAAAAAATGTATGGGGTAGTAACCAGACTTTTTCCCAGTGTATATCATAAACAAAAGTAGACCAATGAGATAAAGCAGAAGGTGAGCTCCTAATGTCTCTCTGAAATAGCTGACGGATCACCTTATTCTTGTTTTTGTTGTTCGAGGTAAAACAGGCTTTCCCGACATCAGTCTCAGTTACATCTAATAAGGTGGGGAGGGCGTTGTTAACACTGACACCTTTAAACAGTGATATTATTCCAGAGGGCACAGCATTGAAGACAATAGCGAACTCCTTAGGCGTAACAGGGAAGCCATAATGGTGTATAAATTCAGTGTAGTTGTAAAGTTGGCCATGTTGGTTAAATAGCTGACTTAATAAAAGAATATTGTTATCAAACCATTGTTGGAGGAAAATAGATTTGTTCTTGTAAAGAATATATCTGCTGTTCCAGATGAAGAATTTATGGGGAGGGAAATTATGTTTGTAAATTAGGCACCATGCTAACAGCATCTGTTTATGAAATGAAGAAAGTTTGAGGGGAAGTTTGTTGGCATTATAAGTACAGAGCAACACAAATTGGAGACCGCCTACTGAGGAGAAGACGTAGTGGGGTATAAAGCTCTATAATGATGTTGGGCAACTAAGATAACGTTTGATCCAGTTTATTTTGAAAGTGTGATTTAGTGAGGTGAAGTCTAAGAAGTTGAGGCCACCTTTACTGTATTCATTCATTAGTACAGACTTTTTAAGATAATGAGGATGGTTTTTCCAAACAAAGCCAAATAAAATTTTGTCTATTATTTTACATACTTGGCTTTCTACACCTAGGGATAAGGCAGCATATGTTAGCCTTGATATTCCTTCAGCTTTTGAAAGGAGTATTCGACCTCTTAAGGATAAGTCACGTAAAAGCCACTGATTAAATTTCTTTTTTGTTTTATCAATTATTGAGGTGAAATTATTTTTACATCTTGGGGATTCATTTCTGCTAATAATGATACCTAAGTAAGTGACTGAATTTTTTATTTGTATATTGGAAATTGAGTCAAAACAACAATCTTTTACAGCTAGTAATTCACATTTATTGGGATTTAATACTTGTAAAAGAAAGGGTGCCATCTGTTGGGAGAATAGTTTATAGAATTCAGAGGATAGTCCATCTGTTCCTGGGGATTTGTTGTCTTTCAACAAAGTAATGCAATCGCTTATCTCTGTTGTAGACAACGGAAGGTCGCAGAGGTCAGACTCTGTATCATCTAAATAAGTAGAAGGTTGTCATGAGCTGAGAAATAATAGAGCATCAGTTTCAGAGTATTCCGAAGTGTATCATTTTTTATAATAATTAGAACAAAAGTTAGATATAATTTTTTGGTCATCTGTTCTACTGTTATTGATAATTAGTTCATTAATAGTGTTTGATTTTGCATGACATTTTTCCAAATTGAAGAAATATGCAGAGTTTTGTTCTTCCTTTTCTAACCATTGTTTTCGGGATCTTACAAAGGCCCCTTCTGCTCTTCTCCTATAGATCATGTCCAGTTTTTCTTGTAGATCACAGAGTTTTATTCTGTCTTCTGCAGTTAAGGTGACTGGTGAAGACTGTGAAAGGGGAGGGATATCAATATTTTTTTGTTCTTCTAGCTTCCTGGATTTCGCAAGATCACTTCCAAATTACCTTAAGTATCTCCCTGATTCATATTTAAATAGTTCCCAGTTCAAGATAAATGAGTTATCTATTTTTGCCTTATTAAAGAAATAGTTTATTAACTCAGAAATTCTTGTCTTAACTTTTTCAAATTTAAGAAGGGTGTTGTTAAGTTTCCAATATGAAGCTTTGCAAGTTTTGACAGAAGGAAACAGATTAATAGAGATAAAGATAGCTTTATGATCACTTAGAGGACAAGGGATAATGTTTTTTGTGACATTTTGTTCATTAAGATTTTTAGATATTAACCAAAAGTCTAAACGAGAGAGCCTTGTATTTTCTTTATTGTTCCAGGTGAATTCTATAGCATTAGGAAATTTGACTCTCCATATATCTACTAAATCATGTTTCTCCATAAAAGTCTTAAGGAAAGAGTTCCTATTGTTGTTTCTTGTAGGTGGCCACCTATCTATTGACGGGTCTAGAGTTACATTAAGGTCTCCACCCATTATGATGTGCAAGTTTGGAAATTTGGCTTGCCAGAGTTTTGGTCTGTTTTCTATGTCACTTAATAGTTGAACATTTTCTGAATTAGAGTTGTATCCGTACACATTAATGACAATAAAAAATAATTTGTTAAAGTCAATGACTTGGCAGATAAAATGACCTTTTGGATCAGTATCTGTATGTAGAGTGTTATTATTATATTTGTTTTTCATGGTTAGTACCCCAGCTGATCTTTCTGTACAGTGACAGAACCATAAATCATTGCCCACTGGACTCTCCAAAAGTTTACATCACTTGAAATTGAGTGAGATTCCTGACAGAAACAAAAGTCTGTATTAAGCTGTTTGGAAAATAGAAATAAAGCTTTACGTTTTGTATTATTTCTTAAACCCCTGGCATTTAAAGAAACAATAGACAATGAAATGCTTCAAGAAACAAAGAACCTGTAAAGTACTTGTTAGGAAGTACATAAGAGTTGCTGAGCTCTGCACCTTAGAATAATTAACAATAAAGGTGACAAATCTTAAACATACAATTAAGTAGAAATAGTCAGTGCCTTACGTATTTTTCAAAACTCAAAGGTGTTTTATAAAGTAATGAACAAGTGAGATCAATAAGGAACAATTGTTTAACTAGTCAAGTAAAGGGCAAAGGCAAAGAGAAATATTGTAAGGAAAATGCCTAGTGTCTTAATTAAAGATTCAAATTAGCATAGAGTCCCTGTAATACCACGTCTGTTCATCAGACATCTTATCAGTGATGATAGGGTAGGAACCTGGGCTGTGATACCTGTAGGATACATGGGGACCCAGTTGGAATCAGCCTCATTTTGTCTCAGGTAAGTTCTTGTTCGTTGATGAAAGTTCGTGCACCAACATAATATGCAGGTTTACCTTCACTTCGTGCCTTTTTTACCATGGGTCACGTCTTTAGTCCAGCCTCCCTCACGAGCTGAGAAAGATCCTCTGCAAAACGGAGCTTGTTGTAGCGCACGTAGGGATGATTTTTAGCAGACTTCCAGATGGCATCTCTGCAGGACCTCATGGAGAAACGAATTATGATGGGTCTTGGCGTGGAGCGGTTTGGAGGCGGTTTTCCAAGGCGATGAGCGACGTCAATCATAGTCGGGAGCTTGTTCTCGCCCTCTGGGAGGATGCTCTGGCAGATCTTGGTGGCTTTTTCTTTCACATTTTCATTTGGGTTTTCTTCAACACCATATAGCTTAAGATTCCACTGTCTTAAGTAAGTTTCCAGCTTGCTTACACGTGTTTGGAGAGTAGCCATTTTCTTCTCTTCTTTAAGACGTGTATCAACACTCATCATTTTTTTCTGTGAGTCTTTTATTTCACTGTAAGCGAAGTCTACAGTTTTCTTCAGGCCTTCTATTTTAAGTGTGTTGTCATCGATTTTCTTGGAGTTTTCGCTCACCAGCTTTTCAATGGAGTCAGCTCTCTCATTTATGAGTTTCGAGAGAGTGGAAATGATGGCATTGTCTTCAGAGTCAGGCATCTGTTCGGGGTTGTACAGTGCTTTTTTGGCCGTTGGAGACTTGTAGGGAGTCACTGGAAGCGCCGGAAAGTCTTCTGCCATGGTAAGTTCCACGGGAGGTACAGGACTAGCATAGTTATGACATGACGATATTAGTATGTTTCCAGGATAAGCTTCAGAAGCGGGAACTTTGTTGTTGTCAGATCTTTTCCTGTCTCGATTCGGCATTGATTGGTTTTAGAGGTTCACGAAGTTAAATGAGCGAAAACTACTTCAGTGCTTCGACCCTTTTAGGCTTTTGGTGCAGAAGCTCAGCAAGAGTGAACCTACTCGGCGGCCATCTCCCATAGACGTCTCATTGAGTGGGTCGGCCCGTTGCTGCGATACGTCAGCATGTCCGCCATATTGGATGTGGCAGATCTGCCCTGTAAACTAATGCAAGGAAATGGACTGAACATCATAAAACGCCTTTCCACAAAATGTTTTAAGTTAATGCCTTTTATTCACCCATTCACAAAGACACACTAATTTATTTGGGAAACAAATAGGCATTAAAAACAATGTAGGTAACTTTTTAATGTGATGATTATGAATGTTTACACCTCACATATCTGGGACAAAGGTAAGCACCAATCTAACATATGAATTTCTCAAATGTTTTCATGAGTTTTTACAGCTATCAGTTTATGTTACACTGTTGTTGTGATAAAAAAAAATACTGAAATATTAATATTAAAAATACATCTATCTGTGCAGGGGGGCATTGATGAACGTATACTGTATACATACATCTATCTGTACGGGGGGCATTGATGAACGTATACTGTATACATACATCTATCTGTACAAGGGCGGGCATTGATGAACATACATATAGCTTTAAAATTAAGACTGATTAGATTAGATCAGATAAGATAGAACTTTATTTATCCCTTGGGACGACTCCTTCAGGAAAAGTAAGGTTCCAGTAGCATTGAATTTACAAAAGTATAAAAGAACAAAGAATATCTAAAAGTAAAAAAGTAAAAACATTTAGCAGATATCATATATATATATATATGTATATATATATATATATATATATGTATATATATATATATATATATATATATATATATATATATATATATATATATATATATATATATATATATATATATATATATACACATACATATATATATATATATATATATAGAGAGAGAGAGAGAGAGAGAGAGAGAGAGAGAGAGAGAGATGGGTCCAGATGGAAGCCAGTCTACTTTACCCTGTGCCTCTGATCTTTATAAAATGTTTCACTAACATACAAAATGTAGATCAGTGTTTCACAGTTTATAACACTCTCTTGGCTTGGAGGGACTGTACTAAGAACTGTGGTGCAGCTACAGCTACCTCCCTCTATGCTCCACTCCAGCACAACCCTGACCTAAAGAAACACCTGCCAGCTGTCAATATAAGTAAGTGGAGGGATCTAGGCTTAAAACAACTTAAAGACTTGTTCAATGGAAATACAAAATTTAAGTCATTTATTGCACTAAGAACACAGTTTAAGATCCCAAACACCGACTTCTTCAAATACTTACAAATACAAAATTCTGTTCTCATACTGATGAAAAAAAATCTGGTGAGTTTTGAACTATCTGAAATAGAAAAAGCTATAGTATCATCAACAGTAATTAAAGGTAAAACTGCGGAATTTTACAAACTATTAGCACAAGGAAGTCAATCATCATTTATTTCAGTGGTAAAAACTTGGGAAAGGATTTGGGGATGGAATTCGACGAAATACATGGCAATACATTTTTGAGAATTCATATTTTCCATTTACAAGTAATAAAATTAAAGAAGCAAACTTTAAATTCATTTATCCAGTTTGTTGCTTTTCCGTCCTCTGAGTTCGAAGAACCACTGGTGAGGGCGAAAGATACACATGCGGCTCCAGAGCCGCAGAATGCACAGGCAGGGGTTCGGTCTGTTGGACAAGCTCGTACCAGTCCAGTATCAGGGTCTGCTGTGCCTTCTTGAGGTATGAGCCGTCCTGGTAGCCACAGGCTAAAGTGAAGGATAAAATATAGAAATTATCTCACAGTATAAAACAAAATACATCCCTGATTCCTTCACATTCAGAAAGGGAAAAACATTTTCAGCCTATACACCTAACCTGTGGAGATGAGCTGGCAAACTGAAGGAACATCACTTATACCGCTTTCACACTAAAATCAGCAGGTCAACGTGTGTTTTTTCAGTGCAGGTTAACCCGCGAATGACTCCTTTACCACTGCCAGCAGACCCGGGTCTAACTGGCAGCACACAAACTGCGTGGCTGTTTTTTTCCTCTGGCGCATCAAGCTGATGTCATCACGTTTATGACATCATCAGTGCGATGAAACACGACCACGTAAACAATGGAAAGGAGCATGGACACCATGGACACAGTTTTCTGTACTTTGTATTTTTGTCCCTCTTTAAAAATGTACAAACTCAGCGCTGATGATACAAAGGTGGATGGAATTTGTTGCTGAGATGGCAAATGTAACGGCGACGTCATCTGTAACTTAGCGGATTGACCCGGATGTGATGTTCGCATCAAAGTCGACCGGAGACGAGCCGATGAAAACCGGTGTTGCTTGCAGGGTAAGTCGACCCGGGTCGAAATGCCGATTAGATCCTTTCAAACTGCCAAAAGGAGCTGATTGTTGGCGGATTTACACGGGATTTTTGGCCAGTCTGAAAGGGGGATTATTCTGACTGCCTGACTTGACCTGTCAAAATCCTACCATCTGAAGTGCTCACTGCAGAGCATGGATGACGGACTAGCAGAAAACCCCTTCCACCCTCCCATCTGACAGCTGTTTCCCACTGCTTTCTCTGCTTCTTATTTATGGGAAACCCATATAATATGTGAAAAGTTAGCTAAGCAACTAACAATCAGAGTAGTTAATTTAGTTAAATAGGAAAGACTTCTTTGTTGTTTGGAGGCTGGTCAGCAATTCAAAGTCAGCAATTTCTGTAAGTAAAGTTATGTTATAATGGCCAAACACAATCAAAAGTATTTTTTTCAGTCTTACCTGGGAAAGGTGATCCCATGAAATCTGGTTTGGACTGCACGGAGCACATGAATGAGGGATCCTCTCTGTTCGCTCTTGCTTCATCCAATATGGTGGCAACGTCGACGTATGATTAAGTGCTCAATGCGGTGTCTAGACGTATATAATGTCTATGGGGCAAATCATAGATATACATAGAAGACTAGATACGACACGCCCCTTTGAGCTGCATGCCTATGACGATGCTGAGCTAGTGGGGGCAAAGTGTTAGGGCATTCTGTGGTTGTAGTAGGGGCAAAGACGAAAACAGTAAGGATGCTGGCACATTGCGCTGCATACAATTGTAAAATATGCCTTACGATTGAAACGAGGAAACAAGGAATAACATGTCATAAGTAAGAATAGTTTTTTGCTTTTTTTTTCATTATTAAATCTTGTTAAGAGCTTGTCCCAATGTCCCAACCTCATTGGAGTTGGGGCTGTACAATAATGATGACAAACTAGCCTCTATCTCCACGTAGTGTGCTGTTGTCCACACATGTTGTCATGTATATATATATATATAAATATATATATATATATATATATATATATATATAGAGAGAGAGAGAGAGAGAGAGAGAGAAAATAAATATAAATGATGATATAAATGATTACTTTATTACCTTTACCATTAAATCTTTCAATCTAAAAACATAGTTTATATGTTTATCTTTCTGTTTTTATACTTATAACAATATCTATGTATATACATTTAGATATATATGTAGAATGGCTGAACATAAAAGATTTCCTGGCTTCTAGACTGAAAGGGTCACATTGTAGGCAACATTGGTGGAATTTTTATTTTTCTTAAATTAAATGTAATGTAGTAATAGTGCATGTTTTCATGTTTACAATAAAGAAAACCGCATGAAAATCCGTTAAGAAATGAGCAAGTTATGATTTATTTTCTATGTACATGCATTGCCTTAAATGGGAACCTACCCAAGATGGTCGCCACGTAGGCACGTCGCTTAGCTCAAGACTCCAAGACACGTATCTAATCTTGTATGTATATCTATGGGACAAATAACCAAAGCGGCAGTGGCAACGTCTTCTTCTCTGAATTTTTAAAGCCCCAGTATGTAAGATTCAGGCTTTCTGCTCTCTAGGGGCCTCTATGGACGTTGAGAGTAACTGCACTGTCGTAAAAAAGAGCGCCTCACACCAACGTGCATTTGTTGATATAGACGGGGGCGGGGGACGAGCCGACAGGACGTCCCGAGAGACAAATAAACCATGCAGACTGATAAGGTACAGTATAATCAAGCTTCATTTCGAATAAATCACTTTTCAAGCGTCAGCTGTTAGTTGGTAGCTCAGCGTTTGCATGCATGTTCTGTAACTTTGACCGTAGCCCGTAGGCTGTGCCTAATAAATTACACTCGGCGTTTATTTAGAAGGGGCGTTTATTTGTCAAAATGTGCTGTGCTGGTGCACTTGACACCGTTTAATAGGTTTACACATGTGGATTCACAATTTTATTCCTAATTAACACATATTTTTGATATTCCAAGCATTCAGGTTATTGGCCTTATGTTGCATCTTACACATTTCGATGATTCAAACATCTGAGCTAATCATTTCAATCACAATACACACCTGTGGATATCTTCAGTAACTGTTATCTCATCATTGTAGTTACATTTATTTGGAACATAACTAAAATGCTAAAGAATATAACATCAGTAGCTATGAGTAGCTGGAAAAATCCAAAACTTTAGGAAGAGAGTTAGAAATTTTCAGGGACGTGGAAAAAGACACAAAGGAGTATTTTTGACAGTTCAGAGGTGCACAGTTTAATTAATATAATATTATAATTCTGGCCCGTAGACAGGTTTCTGTCCAACGTCATCACTAAGATGCGTGCGCAACCAGAGGGCAGATGAATAAATAAATGATGTACAATATTTAACTAATATAGATAATATAGAAATGATAGAATATATATTTGTAAATAGAATAGTAATTATAAATAAATTTAGAGAAAGAAAAGGAGATTAGACACAGGCAAATTAACATGACAGATAACTTCACTTAATGTAATTAGAATACAATTGAATAGCTGATAAGCATTTTGTATTGGATTTGATGTAACAGACTCAAACTAAATTTTTAATTCAATTAAATAGAGCAACAGAGTAACAACTAAGTTAAGCAACAGAGGTGAACAGACAACAGAAGAGAGCAACAGAGATGGGCAGACAACAGAAGAGCAACAGAGAGACACCTGAGGTGAGCAACAGAGACACAAGGAGAGCTACAACTAAGAGAAAGATAATTGTCAGGTAGTAGAGAAATAGTACACCTAAATTTAATTCAATTCATTGATTCACAGTAAAAGGAATGTTTGGGTGATAATAGAGATGGTTCATTTCCATTAAATTCATTCATGTTTATTCATTCAATTAATTAATGCATGTTAACAGAGACATGCAGCAGAGGAGAGAAGCAGAGACAGACAACAGAGGTGAGCAACAGAGAGACAGACAAGGAGAAAGCCACAGAAACACTGGCACTGAGAGGGTTGAAAATTATACATTTGAAAAGTGGCCATAATCATTATTTTTTTATATATATAAAAATGAATTACATGATGAAAACTGTTGTAATAGGCTGTGTTTGGAATTTGAACATTAATCTAAAAATAATCACCTCTACCAAATGTGATGAGTACCAGCTCATCCACTGCCACATTAGAAGAGCAAGTATGCCTATAGTGGCCAAAAATGGTCACATCACAATGGTTGAAGGAAAATTTTAATGCTAGAGAGACAGTACACTTAAATTTAATTCAATTAATTAATTCATGTTAAAAGAAATTTTGGATGGTAGCACACTTTAAAGTTAATTAATTCATATTCATTCATGTCAACAGAGGAGAGCAACAGAGACAGATAGAGGAGAACAGAGACAACGGGGGAGAGAAATGTCATGTAAAAGTGAGGGTGTAATAAAAAAATTATAAATTGAAACGTATGAAATGTGCTCGTGCATTTAGGGGGGGAGGGTGGTGAAGTCCACTTTTTGGAAAAAAAACAGATCCCCCCCCCCCCCCCCCCCCCCCCACCCCCCCCACCCATCCACAAGGCTGGCTACGGGCCTGCTGATAGAACTGAAAACTCACATTGCAAGCTTCCACAATAGGAAATGTGTCCTGAGGCAAGAACATTCCAGGTTGCGATAACCACCATAACCAAATCAGTTACTACTTGTACCATGACAACTATTCCAAAAATGTCACCAAAATCTTTACTGATTTATTAGCGAAAATGTGGAAAACTGCCCTATCATGCAATGTTAACAAGCTCTTTAAAAAGTTGTAGGATCCATATCTACCATTGGATCACCACCAAAATCCAATCACTTCTGTCTTGTGCCATGACCAACATTCCCTGATTATTCATCCATCAGTTCAGTTCAATCATCAAAGTCTGTTGAGAACTTTTGGGTTATTGTGCTCACAGACACACAGACATACGAACGAACAAATGCAGGCATAAACATAACCCGCATGGTGTAAGTACAAAGACAAATCCACAACAGGTTCAAACCAAATTTACAATAGACAATAGTGATCTCTGCACCTTTTAAAGACACAAAAACTAAACAAATAGAGATGAAAAGGTAAAACTATGAGTTGTTGAAGGTACAGCTCACTTCTCTTTGTCCTTCATGCTGCAATGAACTTCAAAGGTACTTGCTGTGCATACATGTAATTATAATAACAGCTCACATAGGACACAAAGGAACTGCATCCCGAAGATCTACAAAGCTTGCTGTGTGGGCAATCGTGTGTAGCTGCTCTATATGAGTCCAAAATTCAAATACAAAGGCACAAAAATGAGAAAAATAGTAAATTTTTTTTAGGACCTGTGAAGTGACATATGGTGCTGCTACATTATTAGCCAGACACTGAATGTGGGTGAGATGCTTTGCAAAGCACAAACACAGTGTGTTCAGGCAAGTCTGTTAAATTCATAAATTACCCAGGGTCACACTGGATCACCTTAAAATATGGTGTGGCACGTTTAGTTTAGCATGTTAGCCTGCTAATGTGTGCTAATTACAAAAAAGCACAGCTGATGCTAATGGGAGTGTAATTAGCTCCAAAGGCTGGAGTAAATCAATAAAACCTCAGTGGGACATGTGTTGGATAAAAAAAATCAATAAAAGTACTCTACAAGGAGAACCAATGTACCAGAACCACACATCGTCACTGACTAGAGCACGCAGAGCCACAGGACAGAAATGTACTTAAATTGATACTCAGTGTCTTTACACAGTATATAGATTTTATCTTTGTGTCTTTCTCTGATTCCAGTGTTTTTGTTGTGGTTAATTTGGCAAACATTAAGGCCATTAAATTAAGAAGGTCAAGAAAAAGAACACCGACTCCATGACATCACGACAGCCCTCACTAAATAAAATGGCAAACATAAATCGGGGTGGACAAGGAACACTACTGTGGTACTCAAGTTAAAGTACAATAACTTTGGTAAATTCTACTCAAGTATAAGTAAAAGTAGCTCCTCGTAAATCTACTTACGTAAAAGTGAGAAGTATTCCATTCAAAATGTGCTGAAAGTACCAGTATAATTTCAGTCCAAAGTATTGCTTTGTAGTAAGTATCATACTAATCTATGTGTCATGAATGAAGTTGGTTAAAATGTTGGTATTGTGACAACACAGGTTGATGTATTAATTTGAACTGTTGAGCGATTTGTTTTGTTTTTTTCAGCCTTATATGTGATCACAAGTGTAACTAAGTACAATGACTAAAGGAAACAACTCAAGTAAAACCGTTAATTCAAAAACTTATTCTAAAGCTCTAAAAAGCTTAAGTAACTTGAGTAAATGTAGTTATATACTTTCCAACCCTGACCATAATTTAGTTTTAAAGAAGTTTTAACCAAAATGGCAGACCAACTACTCCTGCCAATCCTTACATGCACCACCATGGCCAAATATGCCTGACTTTGCATCAGTGACAGATTAAAACAGCAGTCTCCATCTTTTAAACTAGAGAACCTTTATTAAATAGGTCATGGTTAATTTCCATGAGGTCTCAGTTTGATATTTATCCAAGAAGACCATTCCTCAGGTTAAGTGTGCATAACAAAGCTGACCTGCATGGCAGGACAGGGGGAGCTGAACATCTTCCCCAAATCAGAATAAAGAAAAACAGGGCATGAGTCAGTCCACTTCCAAAAGCTGCTTTTCTCTTCTTCGTAACTCTCAGGTTAGATCAGTCACAATTTCTTTGTTTTTATTCACTTGCAGAATTTTCTGAATTGAAAGTGAAGTGAAGGCAGCCCTGGATTTAAGAACTGAAATGTCAAAAAAAAAGCAAACTTCCAATTTTTTCGTACAGACTGCAGTTTTCAGTTTCTTTTAAACTGAAAACTGTGAACATCTACATGAAGGAAAGTCCAGATTATAAACAAGCCTGCTGCAAAGCACAGCAGTTTTTGTTGAGAAATACTGCCTTTATGGCAGTTTGTATTATTCTTCCATTGTATTCTCCCAGATACAAATAAGTTCACAGAAATGAAAGTCAGGTCTCCATAAAAAAAGTGCTTTGTATTGTTCACTCTGTGATTCAAAAACAAAGGGCTGTATATTCACTACACGGGATAGATTATCGATGTAAAGCTAAACCATGTGGAACAGAAACAGTAGGTAAACACACTGCATGTTGAAGATTCATTTTTACAGTGAGAGGGTTTTACAAGTCAGTAACAATGATTTCAGATGTCAGCAGACATTTAACAAGTCATAAGCGCTCCCGTTAACAATAAGGCTACAACGTCCTGTGCAAAAAGCACACATGTGTCAAAAGAGCAGTCTGTTTAAACTGATGGCTGGACAGGAAGGGGTTACTATCATTAGAAACTGCTTAGTAAGAGCATCCAAACCTATGAATATGTTGTGACTATGTATCAAAAGATTGATATACAGTGAGTAAATGGCTGACACTGTGGAAGCTTAGTTGCAAATGTGTCTATCTGGCACTTTCAGTCAAAAACATAAGCAGATACATTGGTTGTAAATGATAAAATGGTAAACAAGTTTTGATCACATCAAATGTAACTGATGGCTCCACAACTGAAAGTTTTTTCTACCTCTTCAAAACAGAGTGATACATACACACAACATACAGATTCGACTGTTTGCCAGTGAAAGTTTTTGTGTCCACAAGCGCATTAATCCCAAAAAAGGAGCTCCAGACCGTGTCAACAGTCTCAGCGTCCCTGCTATTGGCAGCAGAGCTGAAACGTCTCCTTAGGAGTGCGTCTCCGTCCTGCCTTCAGAGTCCAGCAGTTCTGGCTCTTCTGGAGGGAGGCCAGAAACAAAAAGAAAATCCCTCCCTCCAGTTTCTCTCAGCTTCAATAACATCTCTGTATTTTCCTTCCGCCTTCAACATAATAAAAAAATCCCTGTGGTCCATTGCTTCTCAGGGGGTAGTGTAGCTGCTTGTATCCTTCCCAAAATTATAATACTCCTCCATGTCCTCCATGTTAGCAGTGGTGAGTTTGGTGAGGTTTTGGGAACCACCATTGTCCATATTGTCTGGTGATGTAAAGCTGAAGTTCTGTCCTTCATACTCCCCCTGGTTCTCCATCTCTGGAAGAACTTCTTAAAAAGAAAGGAAAAGATCAGAAACGTTTTATTTCTTTTCAAAAGTCAACTTTCTCAAGAGCTTTTGGCATCAAAATAGCCCTTTTAATGATAAGTTATACTATTAAACATCAATCCTTACATCAAAGTCATAGCATATTAGAAACTGGTTCTTAATTTTGTATGACTGCACAACTAAATCTCTAATATTTCTTAAATTAATAATTTTAAGTTCAAATGTTAAGCAAATCTAATGTACCATCAAACAACCATAGTAAATTACAGTTTTGAAAGTTACAAAGTATAACCTTCAAAACACTTCAAATAAATAACGATAGTTTGGATTCGACCCACATTAGCACTGATGTATTCTGTATGAGACTACAGGAATATAACTTTGGAAAACGAGATGCCAGCTTTATATGTTTTTTCCAGGGAAAAAACATAAAGACAGTTTTGTTTAACTGTCTCACTGTGCATGAGACAGTTAAACAAAACGAGAGAAACGTGACAAAAACATACACAACATGCTAAAATGTGAACAACTGTCATTACAGAAAAAGACAGGCATTCAGTAAACCTTAGTTGGATAAGTCAAAGAAAGTACATGGTGACATATACAGTGAGTGGGCCTTACCTTGTCCTTCTGGTGAGACATCCATCCCATGTTTGACCTTCATGTGTCTGCTCAGGTTTCCCTTTAAGTTGAACTTGCTGGTGCAGTAAGGACATTTAAAGGGCTTACTGCCTGCATGGAGATGCATGTGGCCCAGTAGGTTGTACATTCTGTTGAAAGACTTGCCACAGACCTGAAAGAAATTAGGCATTAAAATCAATGAAAACCCTAAAAACAGTCATACAGACAAATATAGATAGATTAAAGAAAGCTCCAAGGCTGGCTGATGATGGCTTTAAAGCCTTTGGGTTGTAAAACTGTTTAACTGTAGCAAACAAAAAAATCTAACTAATTACTATATCCTCCCCTCTTCCCCACAGATCTGCTGTCACACTATAGCAATATATTTCCGTGCCTGGGCACATATGCATATTTACATATTGAGCATATTCCAAAACAGTAGGTGGCACTATGCACATAGTTGACACAGAAGAAGTACTAAGTTGCTACACCAGCAATTTCTTTTTTCTCTTTTTTTTAAGGGGCTAAAAACAACCTCTTCCTTCTCCTACATCTGAAGTGCTGCTAAGAGGAGACAAAAAGCCCTAGATGTGCGGATACCACGGTACATGAAATATAGAATATGGCTAGAAATGCCTTACTACTATACTCACTAATGAGTACCACATACTCCAGCATGATAGCACTCACATCTCAAGCATGCTGTATTTAAGCACACTTGAATCTGGCCTTGGACCACCCCAACAGGCAGACTCAGGCATGGTGCTCAAGTACAGTAAATTTGTTTTCACACTTGTAAAATGAACTGGGGTCTTGTTTAAAAAACACCACGCAGAATCCATTCTAAAAGCATCTGAGCTATAAAAACCTGAAAAAAAATCGGATTTATAAAACCATACACCCATAAACCTTCATGTATAAGTCTCTATATAAATCAGGACCCACCTGCTCTTCCCTCTACCCTCTCACACTTAACCATAAACAGTCAATGCAAAGACCCTACAGACCAAATGATTTTAGTGGAGAACTACAAAAACAGGAAGACAAAGAAAAATAGAAAAATAAACCATGTGACAGGGAAATCAAGGTTTTTATAAATAAAAACGTGCTGAAACTTCACATATTCATTGATACAACAGACTAACTCTCATTCATGGAGAAATAGGTCATGCCTCTTTGAAGAAAATGCCCCTTAAAACACTCAGATTTTTACTTCCTGGGTTTTATTACATAACAGCTTTACAGTCTCCACCTACATGTGTTTTCTGCTTGTTACAGGAAGACACCATGACTGTTTTGCAAGTCTGCGCCATGACCTGTATTGCAAAAGTACACTGCGCCTTGATGAGTAACTGAAAGCAATAAGAATCAAGCTAACACATTGTTCAACATAGTATTTGGAAATACCAAACAATGGTACAGCACTGTCAATGCAGTATGTTTGTTCGCTGTCTTCAGTGTCACCCCTCCTTCTTTGAACATCATTATGTCAGTTGTTATGTGCAGTTGGGTACAACATATAGTCCGACCATCATGACGGATGAAAAAAAATGGTGTAGTTTGACCTTGGCGTAACATTACTTATCCTACAATGAAACTACTGGATATGCTTACATCCTAGTCATTGTGGAAAAATGCTTAACATTCAGCCCTAAGATGCACCCATGTTAAATGCAGTGTAGCAGCGTATCATCTCATATGTCCTCTCCAAATCATCCTGAAACATGAATCTGAGCTGCATCTGTTAAGGTCCTTTTCACACCAACATTTTACTTGCCTGGCAACTTTCAGCAATAATCCAGTCTGGAATTAATTCATGAATTAAAGCTCAAGCAGCTACCTTGCATTTGAAGGGCTTCACTGGCAGGTGGACGATCATGTGTGTCTTCAGCGTTTGCTTCTGGATGAAGCTTTTGAAGCAGACATGACACTGGAAGGGTCTGACACTGTTGTGGATCAGCATGTGCCTCTTCAGGTTGGCAGACAGGGTGAACTCCCGGGAGCACACGTCACACTTGTGGCCTTTCATCCCCTAGAGAGGGCCACATAGAGGATAGGATGAATCATTCAAATAAACTAATATGAACTGCAGTTTTTCAGAGTCATCACCCTGATGAAGACCCAAACAGATTTGCAATTTAACAAGCTTAAAGTATTGTGTGAGGTAAAAGCAGCTGTTCAGGTGCCCTGAATAAATAGTAAATAAGAAGTTGTTGCTTAACAGGTATCTTTGCTGGTTTTGCCCACATGTAAACCCATACTGGGTGGCAGCTGTGCAAAATTGAGGAACAACTAAGGTCTCAGGATGGCAATTATGACATCAAAATATTATGCATCTTTTTATTTAACAAGAGCTGTTCTAATACTTATATCAGAAATGGGAATGCTGCCTCTCCTGCATAAAATGTGGTATGAGGCAAGCAAGAGTATCCTGGGCAATGGAGCAGTCTAATTCAATAATTTTATATGCCTTCATAATATGCACTTGTTTATTATTCTCAGACAGAAAGGCCTTAAGGCAAATCAAATATACAACAGTCTAATATTAAAGGACCACATTGTTACAGAGGCTTGGAGGGATAGTTTGGCATTTTGTAAATGGGGTTGCTTGAGGTTACTGTCAATAGTGTATACATTAAACACAGTAGGCCTGATCAGCTTTGCTACTTAAAATAGAGAATCTGAACTTAAGCAAGGCTGTACACTACTACAGATGGGTCCATCAGGAGCAAAGTAGTACAAAACAACAAGGCTAGCTAGTTGAAATGCTGGCATTGTGAATATGTCTTGTACAGAGTACAATCGCCCCAATGCTGTATTTTTTATTTTGTTTTTATAGTTCACAATAACACTCCAAGCCCTTGAACCCTCTGCTACAATGTATAGGCTAGCTTCAGTGTTTAATCTCTCCTTACAGAAGCAGATTTGACTGGAATAACTTCAGCTAACGCAGTGATTCCAACCACTGAGTGTGTCAGGCTGTAGGTTGTTTGGTACTGGCCCCAAGAGAAATAATAATAACTAATTATCCTTATTGAATAATCAAGACTGAAGAGTGTTTTAATTTGTGAGAATGACCAGATTCTTGCATATTCACCCATGCAGCTTGACTCTGCAGACTTTAACACACAGGCTCTGTCCCTGTCACTGCAATGAAGAATGAGTCGGTGTCAGAACTGTATGGACGCTGACTTCTTAAAGCTGTCATATTATACTTTTTTGAGTTTTATATGCCAGTCTAAGTGTTTAACATGTCTGCACTGAGTGATACAGCACCTCTGTGAACAAAATAAAAAGTCTGTGGCATTAAACCTTGTATTCCCCCTCTCCCTGCAGCACCAGCAGCTGCCTAAAAAGTCTAATTCTCCCAGCTCCCCCCAGTTGACCTACCAGTGTGATGTCCTACCACTGTTTTATCTACAGTTTTAGCTCACTGTCTCCCAGTAGCAAGCCCATTGCAGAGAACAGATGTGTGTATGAATGCAGAGTTGTTGACAATATGATGGAGAACAGTGCTGAACTGACCAAGAGCCACAGAGCTGACCTGTAAAGCAACGTGGGTGGATTTGGCCCATGTGGGGTAGAGTTTTAACAGAGTATCTCAGATGCATAGTGAATATAGCACTATTAAGGGCTGTATGTATATGAAATCTAGACAGTTTTTGTAATATTCGTGATTGCGAATATAACCTATTAATTATTAAAAATGTGAACCTGTTTTAAAGCAAAATATAACCTCTTTAACTTTTTCTTCAGAGCATTAACTGGGGACTTTCAGCTGACTGGGGTCTGAAATGTCATCGTTTAGCAGCTGATAGAAACATAGAGAGTCCCCATCAATGTCTTTTTTTTTTGGTTTAAAAATAACCCCATGGCTTCCTCTGATCCTTGGTTATGGTGAGCTATTTTATTCACATTAGGTGTGTTTGTTTCGTGCTACATTTCCTTCATAAAACTAACTCAAAGCCAAAAGTCATGGTTTAAATCAGGGCCCATCTGGTAGCTTTTGGAAACTTTGATAGTTTTTTACAGCACATACTGAAGGACAAGACCCAAGACTTACTTTGTGCTACATTTTGACCCAACTGTATACAAATCCTGTCTTAAAGATGGTCAGTATTTGTTTCAGCACATCAGAATCCACTGATGCCATTGTAGGCTGTACTGTTGTACTTCAAAAAAATAAAGAAGGGAATAAAAGTCCTCTCTACTATTCCTGTTCTGTTCTTCAAATATGCCCCAGCACATGCGACAGAAAGCGTACAAACACTGAGAAGCAGGTCACAAGAGCAGACAATTCACAACAGCACGGGCCTTGAGGCTTGTCTGAGTGAATATGCGGCTGCACCACACATGCCACTCTGCAGTTAATGTCAGAAGACACAAAGTGGATCTGAGTGAGTGGTTTCTGAGTTATTGAGGAGAACAAACATGTATTACAGGTCACTCGTATGTCAGCAGTCAGTGTTTGTGTACGCAGACAAATCTGGCAGACTGTCAGCCTTCCCACCGTCTGCAAAACAAATGGACTGTCATGTATGTCCACCAGGGGGAGCAGTGAGCAGACAGAAATAAACAATACAAGCAGAAAGGGAGATTTCTCTCTGTTCCCTTAAAGGAAGAATGGGAATGGATTAGAATTTTTTGTTCCCTCGAGATTAATTAAATTAAGATAAATCCAGAGGAATTCTACATGTGGTTTTTGCATTCTGGACGAATAGAAATGCTCTCATCTACGTCTCCATTGCTCTTGTTAAACAGAGTGTGCAGATTCAGAAAAATACCTGGGTGTGATGCAGTTTGAAAGCAGACGATTAATCATCAAGGCCTCAAACTGAGAGGGAATTAAGGGAAAGATATTCCTGCAGTTTTATAAAATTAATTGTGATCTCTCAGTGTCCTCATCTATCTCTTTCTCATATGTGCGTGAGAGTAATGGTGTATATGTGTGTGTGTGGAACAGGCAGGGGGCACAGAGAAATTACAGACAGTTCAGTGAGACGAGGACTATAATGAGGACACATGGATACTCATTGTAGGGGATGTAATCTTTCTGAAGATTCAGATGTTTTACCATTTTTCTGCTACTTTACTGGATTTTAGGTTTGACCCTTTTTTCCCAACATAGGGATTTAGAAATAAAACTTTGTAAAGGAAAAGGTTGCGATGTCAGTAGAGGGAAACTGTCTAATTCTGAATGAGGAGTTCATCAAAAACTAACGTTGTCTCAATCAATCTAAATCCAATCACTATTGGCCAATATCTGTTAAAAATAAGTGACTGGACGATCAAAATGAATGCCTGTAGTCACCGATATGATGGCCTGTGGCTTAAGATTTGCTCAGCTACAGGTTGTCAAAAAAATCCCCCTCCCACTTGTCCACATGACTGCTGCTCCTGCTGCTCTTAAAATACACTGGTAGAGTACCCCAAACTTTGTTTTTAGTCCTTTTTGTCAAAAACATTCAGTGTTAAAATTTACATTGAAATTCACACGGAGACCTACAGAATTAAAGCTACACAGCTATAGAGTATGTCATATATTTTACTTGATACTACTGCAGTATTCCAAGTGTGAGTAAATATTTGCTAGCTACTATATGCAGGAGGTAACAGCCTAAAAATCAATAATCTGTACTGGCAGAGGAGAAATCTTTGCAAATAATTGCAGCTGATATGTCAGACATAATTTTAGCATGATGTACAAATGTACCACAGTCCCTCACCTTTTTCTCTGTTAAATGTTTACATTCAAAAAAACAAAGTATAATTTATCATAAAATCAAATGTTGATTTCCTGTTTCACATCTGTTCATAAAAAAGTCAGTGACTATAACAAAACGAGCTCAGTCCTAGTACAGGTGAGATTTGGTGATTTTTCAAAACAGAAAAAACAATCCTTCTCCTGCCATCATTTTTTTCCTATATTTGTGTTGGTGTAGGTATTGGCTAAAATCAAACTGGAAATATTTGCAAGTTGGTTAAAAAATAAATAAGTAATAAAAAAATGATTTCAAGTACAAAAATGAGTTCTAAATGAAACCATTTTCATTCTGCAGAGGATTTTGAAAGTTTGCTTCTGTTACGTCACATTTTCCACCTCTTGACAATTGAGCAGAGCATAGTTTGCAGTCTAACATTTAATTGCATCCCCATACATGTTAAAATATCACCAAACATCAGACATAGCACTAACTTACTTTTATCTGCTCCGATATTAAGAAACTAAAAACATGCTGTGAAATATGATTAAGAGTAACAGTACTACAAAAAGAGTACAGTATATGTGATGTTTTATGGATACAAGTACAGGTACATAGACCTGGATTCAGACGCTGGGCATCCTTAACCATATCCACACTGGTTTTACTGCAATGACAAAAACCCCACATGGAAAAATTGTCTATAGTATTTCATTAGTGATAAGCTTTCTGTTTACTCTTGTATACAATCTGGCATTAAACTGTTTCTACTTGCAGCTTCTTCTCTGTCAAAAAATAAGATATTGTGTGGAGTTAAAGTCTAAAGAAACAGGAAACAAAGACCCAAGAAGAGCTCTGTATTTAGAGTGGATGGATGCTGAGGTGAGTGCTCCTACCTGTCTACTTCACCCAGACTTCAGTGGGTAAAGGACAGAGGGTGAACTGAGCTAAGACCTTTGGACAACAGGTTGCCTTATTCTTGGTGATCCAAAAGTGCCTTTCTGTGTGTCTGTTTGCTTTATCTCTTGGCTATCATTTTCTTTTGCATGATAAAAGATAAACTTTCATTAGTGCAGTTTAAACAAGTTACATGTTTAGTATGCCTGCAAGCTAGAACAATCAGAGAGATGAGTACGGGGTGGATATATCCGGTGGCTGTGTCAGTACCTTATGAGTGAGTGAGTGTTGACGTAGGTGGTGAAGCTGCACAAACTCCAGGCCGCACTGGGAACAGGTGTAAGGCCTCGGGCTCTGGTGCTTCAGCAGGTGGTTTTGGAGCTGGCTGCGGTAGGCAAATGACTTGTTGCACTCAGTGCATTGGAAGGTGTGGGGGCCCTGGTGGCTGGTCTGGTGGCGTTTAAGGTGGGCGTAGGTAGGGAACTCCATGCCGCACTGGGAACAGACATGACATCGTCCACGCTCGTGCTTCACCTCATGTGCTCGTAGCTCACTGGGGTAAGCAAAGCCTCGGCGACAGAAGCGGCAGCTGTAGGGCTTGACGTCTGTGTGTTGGAGCATGTGCCGCTTCAGGTGGCTGGTCTGGGTAAAGCCCTTCTTGCAGACAGTGCACTTGTGAGGGCGAGTACCTTGATGGGTCAAAAGGTGGGTTTGAAGGTGGCTAGGCTGCTTGAAGAGCTTTCCACAGTGAGGACAAGCATGTGGTTTGATGCCGTTGTGGCCCAGGATGTGCGTAACAAGGTTGTACTTGGAGGTGTATGACTTGTCACACATTCGGCACTTCCAGCGCTTCAGTCCGTCACCTACATCCACGCAGTACGATTCATCTATCTGAATGTTAATATCTAGTCGGTCCACTCTGCGGCCACCATGCCTTCGAGGAGGCTGTGGGTGTGGAGGCTGCTGGTGCTGCCCTCCTGCGCTCCCATCATTCCACATCATGCTCTGGGTGCCATCTTCATACTCGCCCCCCATGCCCATCTCCCCAGAATCATAGCTGCCAACCTCGCTGGTCTGGAAGTAGCTGCTAATGGCCTCCTCCTGCTGCGAAGGCTTCATCATGTTATTCCCCTGGTGTTCTACATCTTCCTCATTCTCTCTGACGCCTCGACCATGTGGCCCCATTGGGCGCTGGCCCTGCAGTCCTCTGTGGCCCTGCTCCCCTCCTCTGTGCGCCACCTGAGGGGGAGGAGGGTGAACATGTGCATTGGCTTGCTGCTGATTGGAGGCTTCCCGCTCACACTCTGCACAGTTCTTGTTGGTGCCTCTGAGAGTGGCAGGATCCACCTGTACTAATCCACCTCTTGGTGCCATATTGTTCAGCATGTGGACACAGGAAGACATTCCAGAGTTCACTACTTCCCCTTTGACATGAGATGAGGATACATCACCACCTTGAAGGCCGTGACGATCCGGGACGACCATTTTCCCATCTGGGTGTTGAGGCGGCCCCTGTTGCCACCTCCTCTGGCTGCAGCTGGGTTGCATCTGTCCGTCTTCTCCCAAGTTTTCACCAAGGTAATCTCCGTTGGCGCCGATAAGCTGGTCTGCGTACTCGTAGTCGACTCCGTCTACTGGTGGTGCGGGGGACTCTTTGGGTTCGCCTGTGTAGAAGCCGTTGGGTGCAATGGTAGCTCCAAACACTTCATTCTGGGAGATGAGACCTAGCACGGCAGCCTGGGCCAAGGACAGCACAACTACTGGATCTGTTTGTGTGCCTATGTCCACCAGCCTGGCCATTACCTTGGGCTCACATCTACCCAGGCGCCGGCTCGCCTCCTCCTGAAAAAGAGACACAGAAACAGAGAGGTAAGACATCAGCACAGTGAGGGAGCTTTTCATCGATTATTCCTGAATATTTCTTGACTATTTCGGGACACACTGTTCGATAATCTTCAAGAGGTGCCAATTTATGCAGCTCAGACCTGGAAACTTGTTACACAGAAATGGGAGCTAAAGCAACATAGCCTGATACTACAATGATGTTTTGTTCTGGTATTGATGCTTGGTGAAGTTTCATTCATGTATCACAAAAGGAGTAGTAAAGAGCATATTTCAAAGCAGAAAAGAGTATTACTCTGCTTTGCTAAGAGCACAATTATTGCAACAGCCCCTTGATATAACATCACTTTTTCCTGCCAGCTTTCTTGCAATTTTTCTGCAGCATACTTGAAGGGCCCACCCAGACTTCCCTGGAAACTTTAGAAAGGAGCTAAAAGAAAAAGCCAACATAGAATCAAGAGATATTCCCCTTCAAACAATCTTAAATCCCACCGACTAAAATTCATGCATTTAACAATCTACTCTGAAGTTAGTAAAACACTCAAAAAGTCCAAATTGAGCACCATTTGATCATCCCTGGATTGTGAAGTTGGTTTATATGATATTGAAGCCAATCTGGGGATGCTGCCATACAGTAAACACCTAAAGTCAGTGGAACTTTAGGTCAACCTACTGACAGACAGAAAGGCCACTGCACACACTTGTGGCTCTGTTAGTCATGTCCCTTGCCATCCCAAACTGGAAATCCTCAACAAAATAAAAGCACCCCCATCAAGAGAGAGCCTTTATATTAAACCTTTATACCAGGGGTGGGACACTAGTGGCTTAGGGGCCACATAGGGCCTTCCACCTCACTAAATTCAGCCCACCAGACATTTACAAAAATCAAATAATTGTAACATCAAGAACACATGACAAAATCAGCCTGAAGTAATTAAAACTGTGTCATGCACAAACTGAAATGTAACAGAGAAATCTGTAAAATCTAGATTGTTGGTAGATGTTATTGGCAAGTAATAAACTAACTAAGTAAATTTAATGAGCACATTAAGTTGTCTTTAAATATGTGTACAATGACTAAATTTGCTTAAATTCCATTACAAGCTCATTTAGTTATATTTTTAGTTCTATTTATATTTGCTATTTTTGTATATATATATATATATATATATATATATATATATATATATATATATATATATATATATATATATATATATATATAAATATATATATATATATATATATACACATATATATACACATATATATATATATATAAACATATATATATATATACATGTTTGTTGAACTTGGCTACAAATACAAAGACATTAATTCAGTCTTCAACTATCCATACCCTGCATACAATCACATAACTTCCATGTTTCCTGCCAGCAGCCTCAAGCGGACACTAGAGCAGTAGTTCCCAACCTTTTTTGTCTTGTGTACCCCCTGAGCCTTTTTGTCATACTATGAGTAACCCCTCACTCATATGTGTTGATGATTCTCCAAAAGCAGAACGTAATCAGCCTGGTTTATATAGATTCACTTCACTTCTGCAGACCCACTGCAGCCTCAGTGCTACTTTTGCAGTGAAGTAATGGTAAATAACTCAATGAAACCAGCCTATTTACAGTGACACCAGAGAACCAAACACTCAAGAAGTGTCTTTAAAAGACAAAAAGCTGTGCCACAGGTTATCGTCTCCTCAGGGAAACTAGTAGTAGCGAACACTTACCATGTTATTGACAGACTTATCTTAGTACTTCCAACTTGGAAATAAATTATTAAATGTTTCCACGTACCCCCTGCATGGGCTCGCGTACCCCTGGTTGGGAATCACTGCACTAGAGGACCAGGATGTGCTTCCCCCTTTGCTTCATTTTTCAAAGGTTACCCTTAGTCTACAATGGCAACCACGTCAGAAGCAGCACAAAAATAAACCAACAAGCCAACAAAAAGAAAGTTTGGGGACATAAGATTCCACCCTTAAAAAGGCAAAACAAAAACAAACAACAAAAAATCATTCACAGCATACTGTCCTCTTTAGTGAATATGTCAGTTATCACAACTGACCCAATGAGGACAAAAGGATGTTTGTCCCTTTCATCCAATCACAATGTTTTTGTAACCAGTTGTCTTGAGAGACAAGAAGAGAAAGCTAAAAACTGTGACTTTGATTCTAAAAATGAAAAATCTTTCTTTTATCACCGGAGAGAATACACACACATTTAAACTAAACACTTCCTCCCGAAGTGACAAACCTCATCCCAAAACAGCAAAGAAATCATCCAGAAACAAAACTGTTTGAAGAAAACCTTAGACCCAGTGACTGAGATACGGGAATTATGAAAGACACCTCCTTATCCAGAGTGCTACCCATGTATGGTGTGCGCATGTGTGTGCGTGCATGTGTGTGTGGTTTAGGGGATTAGATGGCCTACTGATCTACACACACTCACATCCAAGTGCATGGAGGGGGAAGAGGAAGAAAAAATGAGCAAGATTAAGAGAAAAACAGAGAATGGAAAAGCAGGAGACAAAAACAGAGGAGAGCAGAGAGAGAGAGAAGAGGAGAGAGAGAGAGGGAGAGCTTAGAGCAGGCATGAGTCTAGAGGAGGGGAGGGGGGAGAGGGGGGTAAAGGAGAAAAAAGAGAAAATGAAAGGTAGAGGGAGAGTGAAAGAGAGATAAGGAGACGAAGGGGGGAGGAAAGGAGGAAGGCAGAGAGAGAGGGAGGGGAGAACTGAGTGAGAGGGTGAGTGTGAGGTAGCAGTCAAAAGAGAGCAAGGGAAGAAAGAGAAAGAAAGACACGAGGAGACAGAGAAGGAGGGAAGGTGGAAGGAAAGGAGGGAGGGGGAGGCAGTGAGCAAGGAGACTGAGGGAGAAAGAAAATGACAAAATGAATGCCAGACAGAATGAAAGACTTAAGTGAAAGATAGAGGTAGACAGGAGAGAAAAGGGAAGAAAGAGTTGAGAAAAGCTCAAAAAGAGGCTATAATTGATTTAAATGCTGCAAATGTCAACTTAAAAACAAAGATTAAAATCATGTTTTCTAGTTCTTAGCTATATCTGAGTAAAGTACCACTTCACATGCTGCTGGAAAACTCACCACGCTCCTCCGGCTGTGGGGTTTCAGGTGCTTTAAGGATCTCATCCTTTAGTGCAAGTGTTGAGTGAGAATGGGCTCTGTTCGGCTCGTATTTATGTGTGAGGATGAGAGGGGGCGGGGCCTACGCCGCCCGCCTCCATGCCTCTTCTTCTTCCTTTTTCCGCACAGTTTTGGTAGTGACACCAGACGCAAAACAAACAAACAGTCCTCTGACAAGCGAGCATGTGCTACCAGTGAGGTTTGACAACAAACAGCTGATAGAAATTCGCACAAAGGGCTTCAAGAGGGGTAAAATCACACATGCACACATTAATAATACAAAATAAATAAATAATAAGAAGAGTGAAATTATGGATCCACCATACTGTCTCCCGACTCTCTCACCCTCCTGTCTTTCATCCCCATCCGTCACTCTTTGTCTTAGTCTCTCTTCCTCTTTGTCTCTCTTCCTCCATCTGTCTAATTCTCCCTCCATTGCTAAGTCTCTCATCTCTCTATATTTTTCACTCTTCCATTTATCAAGAGGTATTTATGAGTGGGGAAAAGTGTCTGAAGATTGTTTTGTCCACAGACTTGGAAGGAAGAAGTGTGTGATTGGAGTGAGTGAGAAGAGACAGACAGAGGGAGAGAAAGGTGACTGACAAGGAGATGAGCGAATGGAGGAGAAAGAGAGAAGATGGAGAAAAGGGAGGAGGGAGAGGAAGGAGAGAATAGTGGAGGAAAAGAGAGGGGAGGGGTAGACGAGAGAAGAAAGAGAGAGAGAGAGACGAAGGGGATGGGAGGAGTGGAGCAGAATGCGGTAAAAGAATAAGAAGAAATGGAAGATGGATGGAGGAAGGAAGCAGATGAATAAAAGGTGGTGTGCTGCTGGTATTGCTGCATCAAACAGGCCTGTGACTCTCCCTTTCTCTCTCCCAGCCTTAATCACAAACACAAATTAGACTCACTGATTGACAGCTTAGGAAACATCAAGGCTTCTGAGTGAAGGACTTTTATCTCTCCTCACGTCATCTCACGACCACAGCACACACCCTTAGTAAAATTATTGAGCAGCGATAACTGTGGAGCCATGAGACGGTGCCAACAGTGGTCCAAAAGGTCCACAAAGGTCACACACATCTTGCTGAGGATAAAACAAAGACGACATAAAGGCTGCCAGTTAGAGCTGCAAACTTTACGGGCAAACTAACCGACGGACATTTACCAAGACATTTTACTTCATCAGACCTCTGTTGATGTAAACACATATGAGGGACGTGAAACAAACCAATGCCTCATTTCCAATGCTAAGGTTTCTTTTTTTGTGCTACTAGGGATGCACAATATTTTATTTTTGTCGATATCAATATGCTGATATTTCCAGATTTATTATTGCTGACACCAATACCAGTAATTTTTGTCAAGGGAATAAAGTCTTCATTTCACTAAAGTTGACCTGTTCCTTTCATGGTGAAGGCCTATTTGTGTTATAAACAGATGTGAAGCAAGACAAAACTAAATTTTGGTCTTTACTAAATTACACTTTTGATTCAGAAAACTGGATATATGGTGATGATGAGGTGGAATACAATGATACATTGGTACATTCTGCCAATATTACAGCCTGTATATGTAATATATTGGCGATATGTACAGCCAAAATAAAAGTTGTAAATATAGTCTGATTTTACAGAATTGATATGGCTCCAAATGCCATGACGGCAGTTGGAAAACACATACTTTGTAATTTTACCCATGGTACAGTGCACATAAAATTCCAAAGGTGGTTGTGAAAGCCAAAACACACCATAAAGCAAACTTTCCAAGTTTTAAATTACTTCTAAGATCTCTGAAGACCTCAAACTTAAGTTTCTCAACTTGTAGGATGTGTTAAACTTGTCCTTTTTTACAGTTTTACATCCATCCATCCATAATCTAAATCGCTTATCCCTTTTGGGGTCACAGGGGGAAGCCTATCCCAGCTAACAATGGAGAGGCGGGATACACCCTGAACCGGTTTGCCAGTCATTCGCAGGACAACACAGAGATACAGACAACCATTCATTCTCACACCCATACCCAAGTCACCAATTAACCTAATGAGCATGTTTTTGGTCTGTGGGAGGAAGCCAGATTGCCCAGGGAGAACCCATGCATGCACAGGAAGAACATGCAAACCCCACACAACAGAGGCCCTGCCCAACCCTGGGATCAAACTGGCGACCTTTTTGCTGTGAGGCATGTGCACTACCTGCTGCGCCACCATGCCACATAAAAATGTTCTGAAAATCTGAAAATGACACAGTCAATGTCCACAGTGTATGCACATCCTGAAATGTTTCATGCTATGGTCTCTGTATCGTGATATGAGTTGTATCATAAGGTTGTGTGAAATAACTACTCTTTCTCATGCACTGATTTACAGAATGCAAAGTGCCAAAGTTACCAGAGGTTGAAATGGCAGACAGCAACAGCCATGTCAAGAAGATTTGTGTTATTAGTTAATAATTCGATTTAATTCATTTACAGCTCAGTAATGCCAATCAAATCCTGACATGTTCATAATGTTCAATGTATTACACTTTACATATTTCACAGGGACATGTCCAGCTGTTATATGATTAAAATCCAACTAAATAACTTCTATGATTTTTAGACCATAAATAAATGTTGCAATTTAGCTACTACTTTGTTGACAAGATCAGAAAGAGAATTCAGCAAATAAGCATCTCACCTACTGAAAAATAAAGCCTGACTGGCAATCATGCTTTGGTAGTGCTGTAAGAGTAGCATGTTGCAGGCTGTTTTATAAACAGCATAGGTCTAAAAATCCAACAAGTAAACAGACAGATTGTTGTTATAATACACTGCCTGGCCAAAAAAAAAAGTTGCGACCAAAGAAAATAGTCAGACAGTCTAATATTTCATTGGACGCCTTTAGCTTAGATCACAGCACGGATTCGTTGTGGCATTGTTTCGATAAGCTTCTGCAATGTCACAAGATTCATTTCTATCCAGTGTTGCATTAATTTTTCACCACGATCCTGTATTGATGATGGGAGAGTTTGACCACTGCACAAAGCCTTCTCGAGCACATCCCAAAGATTCTCAATGGGGTTAAGGTCTGGACTCTGTGGTGGCCAATCTATGTGTGAAAATGATGTCTCATGCTCCCTGAACCACTCTTTCACAATTTGAGCCCGATGAATCCTGGCATTGTCATCTTGGAATATGCCCGTGCCATTAGGGAAGAAAAAAAATCCATTGATGGAATAACCTGGTCATTCAGTACATTCACGTAGTCAGCTGACCTCATTCTCTGGACACATAATGTTGCTGAACCTAGACCTGACCAACTGCAGCAGCCCCAGATCATAGCACTGCCCCCACAGGCTTGTACAGTAGGCACTAGGCATGATGGGTGCATCACTTCACCTGCCTCTCTTCTTACCCTGATGCTCCCATCACTCTGGAACAGGGTAAATCTGGACTCATCAGACCACATGACCTTCTTCCAGTCCTCCAGAGTCCAATCTTTATGCTCCCTAGCAAAATGAAACCTTTTTTTCCAGTTAGCCTTACTGATTAGTGGTTTTCTTGAGGCTGCACAGCTGTTCAGTCCCAATCCCTTGAGTTCCCTTCACACTGTGTGTGTGGAAATGCTCTTACTTTCACTATTAAACATACCCCTGAGTTCTACTGTTGTTTTTCTTCTATTTGATTTGGCAAAACGTTTAAGTGATCGCCAATCACAATCATTCAGGATTTTTTTCCAACCACATTTCTTCCTCAAAGATGATGGTTCCCCACTATCCTTCCAGTTTTTAATAATGCGTTAGACAGTTATTTACCCAATTTTAGTAGTTTCTGCAATCTCCTTAGATGTTTTCTCTGCTTGATGCATGCCAATGATTTGACCCTTCTTAAACAGACTAAGATGTTTTCCACAACCACAGGATGTGTCTTTCATAAGGCTGTTTAAGAAATGAGAAGCTACTCCTTGCATCAGCTGGGGTTAAATAACTTGTTGTCAGCTGAAAGATAATATAAGTGCAGTAATTATCCAGTTGGAGGCTCATACCTTTGCTTAGTTAAATCCAGTTGGTGACTTTTTTTTGGCCAGGCAGTGTAGATGTTTATTATTAAAGAGTAACTCAACCCCAGAGTTTCAGCATCTGTCCTGGAATTTCAAAGATGCCCCTGAAAGATCATAAATAGGGCTGGGGGGGGAGCAACTTATCAATGATTAGGTGGAGGTAAGGTGGGTCTAAAGCCTTTCAACTGGTTAAATGTGCAATCTCTCAGTTATCTCAGCTACACCCCATAAACTATGATTATCAAGTATGTTTGAAGAATTTGAGAGGGTTTTTATGAAATTTGGGTGTAATTCTTTGATTTTGGTCTAAAGTGGCTGAGTATCAAAAAGTTTTTTTACCAGAGCACAATGCAAATTTCTAAAATCTTCTGTCTTTGGTATATTAATGGTTTAAACTTATTTCAGATTTCCTCATTCCGGTTGGGCTGATCACCTAATAAGACTCATTATTAGCATTCTCTGTGGTTAAGGTACATACAAGCTTACTCTACAGCACACTCGGTCACACAGCAATTGATATTAAAAATTCTACTTCTGCTGGGATTTTTTGCAATACTTTCCAATGATCAAAGATTTTCTCTTGACAGGGGACTAAACAGACCAAGCAGCTTCAACATACATTACGATATGATGCCTAAGGGGTATGAAACATACAAGAGAATCTGATTATTTCTGCAGAGTGGGTTAACAACTGTACACAAACCAAACAAATGCAAAAAACAGTATGTGCATCCAAGCAAAAATGTACTTTTTCCCCCCATGGAGGCAAAGATCAAAGTTTCCTACAGAATAAATCAAACATGAGTTGGAAGTCAAAGTTGTCAAAACATTGCTACTTATGATGCAGTCTGCTTCCAGGGTCTCTGCGGACTAGCCCATCTCAACTCAGTCTGTATGTGCTCAAAGTCAAAATGCTAAGGAAGGAGCCATGTTTAATATGATCTAGATAAGGCTGACTCCCACTGATTCACAACAGAGGTTATACACTCCCAATCAAAATCTTAAGACCAGTTTAAATATTGCTGATGAAAGGTTTAAGACCATACAAAAAATGGAAACCCCCTTGAAACAGAAATAGAAGAGTAAAATAAGACTCAGTAATGGGTAAAAATGTAAAAATAAAATGTAGGCATGCTTGATGCGAGTGTTTCCAGGAAGCTATAGAGGGAACGTTGCTCCAAGTGGTGAAGATGGCTTCACGAGGGGCATTTGGAGCTGATGTCCACTTTTGTTAATTTGCCTTGCCCCAAATGTTCTCAATTGGATTTAGATCAGGGGAACATGCAGGATGGTCCAAAAGAGTGAAGTTATTCCTCTGGAAGAATTCCTTTGTCAGGCAGGCACTGTGAACTGCAGTGTTGTCCTGTTGAAAAACCCAGTCAATACCACACAGACAAGGGCTTTCAGTCTTGAGGGTTGTGTGCTGTAACACCTCCACATAGCCAGCTACCGTTTGACACCCCTGCACAACCTGGAGCTCCATTGTTCCATTGAAGGAAAAAGCACCCCAGACCATAATGGTGTCCCCTCCACTGTGCTGCGTAGAAACTCTTGCAGCAAGTCGCAATGCACCTGAGTTGGGCCAAGAAATCACACTTTACTTTGTGAGGAGAGGCTGACATACGAGGGATCACCATTCTTTAATGTGTTGTGTGAACACGAGTTAAAAATACTTTAACATTTGCAAAGCCAGAAAATCAACAGAATTTGAGCTTATCAATCTGTCTTCAGGGTCCTGAGACACAGTTTTACTTTATTAAACCACAGAAGCACAAATATTTATCACTTTTTGCCAGGGAAAATGAACTTCAAGCACATCAGCATTGTGCATCAAAATATCGTACCTATTTTTATCTTCACCTTTTCTTGCTGAAATCAGCAGGATAAAACTGAATGAGCTTTAACGAGACTAAAAGAGCAGACATTGGTGGTTACATTATGAGTTTGAAGTCAGCTCAGAAAACTGACATATCTTCAGGAGAACACATTCTCCTGAATTTTTGAACACTTCAGGAGAACGTGTTCAAAAATTACAGTCATTTGGGGGTCAAATTTGTCTGTTTTTCCAGCATAATAAAATAGAAACAACAGCTGGAGTTAAAATGTACTATAAAGTGTTATGATTTTATGTAAGTTCTTTTTCATTTCATATCATAAAATGCATGTTCAATTAGTTTTTTCTTTACCTTGAAGTTCATGATTTTTGTAGTAATAAAATATTGCTTTTACTCCTGAAGTACACCTCGCTATTGCAAAATCTGCCTTAAACACCTCGGACTGAGATAGAAGTAATCACTCCAATGGCCAAGGTCTTTAAAACCAAAGTAAATTAAAAACGGTGACCAAAAAAACAAGATCAATCCAAACTGTAGGCTAAGAGTATTGTTGCACCCCTAGAGTGTATCATACCAAACTGAACAACATGTGGAAATTCTGTTACATGGTATCAGCTCAGCTCAACTTGACTCTACTTGGTTATTTAGGTTCTCCATTAAGGATCAGAAATGGTACCAAACACAGGTTGTAATATCACTTCTAGAGAAGTCAAAGCTGGGTCAATTCTAAAATGTAACATGGAGACACTGCTAAGCACTGAATGGTAAGTGTTGTCAAAATGTGACAGGGATATCCAAAATGAAAACAAAATGCCTCCCCATGTTAGCTGTATCATGCTGTAGGATTTCCCCATTAAACTGCTTTTCATATGTTGTGTTGCCCAGGAGAGTCAGCAACTAAGTTGGGAGTGTTTCTTGGTCATTGATCAGATGATTCGGGGGTCGAGTCCAGCACAGGCTGTCACGTGTCAACAGTCCTTAATATACTTAACCCCCTTGTTTTTTTTTTCCAGTGTCGTGTAAATAGATATGCAATTAAGTGAATGTGATGGGCAACTTACAACTTAAATCAACTTTTTTAATGCAAAAACTGTAGTGACCAGCCATCATATTTGAACAAAATAATCCATGTTAACAGCACATTTTTTTGTTTTGAAAGAGCATGGTCAAATGTGAGAAGTAAATAAGTAGAAGAAACATAACATTTTTCTTATTATGTTGCATCATTATTTGATATAATATAATTCAACCATCACAAAGTAATAATTAGACCCATTAGGTAATTGTCAGCCCCCCCAAAAAAGGACCTGACTAGCCTACTAATCGACCAAATAGTCGATGACTAGTCAACGATAGAAATAGCTGTTAGTTGCATCCCTACTATGAAGTGACATGTCTTCACTAAGGAAGGCCCTGTTTACATAACAATGATTTATTAAGAGTAAAACAGTTTTCACATTTGTTTAAAAATATATATACTTGTGTTCAGACTGAAATTGTTTGGGAACAGCTGACTTGCACATGAAGTCCCTAAAACAAACTGAACAATATAGTATTCATGCCAGGCCACTTTGTTGGTGTGTCTTCTGCCATAACACAGCCCATACATGCTCCCATCCCCCTCCTTCCACCAAGTGCTGATGTGTAAATATGCAAAAATGTCAAACACACAGATGCTTATGTGGACTACTAACAATAAAAAAGGATTGTTAAACAAAATGACTGCAGTACTTTTGAAGTGCTATCAAATTCAAAAGTTTAAACATTATCAATGGACTTTGTGGGTCCACCATTGTGTTTGTGCTTAAAGTGTAATGAGCATGTGCTGTAGGCCTACTTCAGCATGGTGGTGCAGCAGATCAGTGCACATGCCTCACAGCAAGAAGGTTGCTGGTTTCACTCCCCATGTTGGCCAGGGCCTTTCTGTCTGGTTTGCATGTTCTTCCCATGCCTGCGTGTGTTTTCTTCAGGCACTCCGGTTTCCCCCAATGGAACAAAAACATGCTGATTGGGTCGTTGGTGACTTTAAATTGCCCTGAAGTGCGTGTGAAGGGTTTCCTGTCTCTCTATGTCACCTTGTGATCAACCGAGACCAGTTCAGGGTGTACTCCTTCTCTCTCCAAACAGGCTCCAGCCTATACATGGTTATCTTTGTGATAAACTGGATGAACAAAACTAACTCTCATGATTTTTTAAAATTTAAATGTAACCGGCAAGAGTAAAAAGCTAAAATAAGCTGCTATGGAACTACCACATGGTGGTTGGACTTAGAGGCAATTACAACGCTGAATGTACAACGTAACCCTGTAACCTCATGTTTCAGAATTACCTCTTCATCAGATGATCTTATTAAGTTGCTACTGTAATTACTGCTTATTAAAAAACGATCATAAATGCTTGCAATAGGGTCCTGTCTTTTTTGTATTCACTGTTAGCCATCCTCCTTTTAATAACACAGTTAACACTTTGAAATTTGAAAACAGGGCAAAGGCATTTTATTATTTCAAATTAGATGCTCAAATCTGGTATACATGTGTTCATCATGACCCCTATTTCAGGTATTCATGCAGAATTCTGGTCGTCATAATTGTTGACCAGCCGACCTTTAAGGTTCATGTAGCCTCGATTGATTGGTCTTGTCGATATCCACTCTATGACAAAAGAAGGATTAGACCCTACCTGACAGAACAGACAACACAGCTTCTGATACAGGCCCTAGTAACTTCACACATCGACTCTTGCAACACCCCACAAGCAGGTGTCCCTGCATTCTAAAGCTCTGCAGATGATCCATAATGCAGCAGCACATCTAGTCTTTAACTAGCCCAGAACCGCTCCTACCTGGAATTCCCCTTGGAAGTTCACATTCTCTCTCACCTGCTACGCTCTGTCAGTGAAAAGACGCCTGGTGCTCCCGTCTCAACATGACTCAAATCACTAGCTAGACTCTTCTCCTCGGTTGTTCCCAAGTGGTGGAATAAATTACCTAGCTTCATTAGGTCTGCAGAGACCCTATCTATTTTCAAGAGATAGTTGAAGACTCAACTGCTTAGGGAACACTTGTGCATTTAGTGTGACTCTTCTCCTCTGTAGTCCTTAGTGGTAGACCGAGGTTTAAGACCAAGCACTTTGTGAACAACTCAGCACTGAGTATGTTGATGCTTAATGTGGTGTTGATGTCAAAGAAATGAGGACATGATGATGATGAAGAAGATAGTAATGATGATGATGATGATACTGAGGTGACTTGACAAGCTTTTCTGTCTATTGCTTGGTTAATTAAAAAAATGAAAGTGTCTGCTAAATTGTAACATTGTAAATTGTAAAAAAGCGTATTCTAAATCCCATATACTTTCAGCCTTAGGAATAGGGAAGTGCTAAATGCTAACTCACTTCTTAATTCATTCTTGCACCACTCCATTGTGACTAAAGAAGGGGATTTATATTTGGAATACAAAGTAACAATCACTCCTCTTTATACTAGCGTCCCAAATAAAATAGGGTTTTATTGTTTAATTAAAATTCAATTAATGTACGTGCAAAGTGAAATTGCATGTATCATGTGTAACTTGCTTTTGTTTGAATCAAGACCCATATACAGTATATATTGGAGATGGGACAAATTTTGCACCAGAAGTTTTTTCTTTTCCTTTCCTCAGTATCATACCTGCGTGAAGCTGGACCCCCACCCCACGCAAAATTCCAGAAAAATAATCTGTGTCGTTTGAGCTCTGTTTGTGCTGGTTTGTACCATAAAAAAATTTGTTTGTGCTGCAACAGTTTTTAAGGTATTAAATATTATTTTATAGGTCATCCAGAGTTCACCCAGCCCCCCATTTGCTCAAAGTGGAACTGTAACGCTACCGTTCGCTTGTGCTTCGTTTGTGCCGGTTTGTGCTGTAAATACTTGCGTTTGTGCTGCTATGGAAGCACAAACGAATGGTACCATTTGGAGCAAATGGGGGGCTGGGTGACATCATCACCAGAAATTAAAGTGTGTAATATCTATAAAACCGTAGCAGCACAAATGAAAGTTTTTACGGCACAAACCAGCACAAACGAAGCACAAACAAAACACACTATTTTCCTGAAATTTTGGGGGGCCAGCTTCACGCAGGTCAGTAACCTCCAATCTTACAGAGCACTGTCTTTGACCAAATTTCCAGGAGGAACAAGTGCAACACTTGCATTTGGCCGCAGGTCAGTTTATGGGCTCATCCTGCCTGTAAACGTAAGAAGCGAGGCGACACCTGATTCTACAGGTTTACACTCCTGTGAAGACGAAGGCTGTTGGGTAGACTGGACCACTTGTTGAATACACTAAAAGAAGTAAATGCACCTGGTGTGGGCCAATTTTTAAGTTTAGGGCAGTTTGCTACAAATGGTTGGGGATTATACTTCAAATAATAGGTATAGCCGAGGCTGGTGAATATCAGCATCTGTTAATGTGTAAAATAATAACTATGCAGTGACAATGGACAAAAAGCTATATGCCAATATTAATGTTACCAGGGAATAAAAACTTATAGATTTGTTTTGTCTGGGAAAGAAAATATTTTTTGATAAAGTTTGTACCATAAATGTCATGGGGAAGTGCAGTAAACAACAGGATAGAGAGAACATGGAGGAAAGAGAGAGAGAAGGAAACAGCAGAGGACAAAATGGGGGCGTAATAGAGGAAGCAGAGAGAGAGAGAGAGAGAGAAAGAAAGGGAGAGAGAAAGGAGAGAGAGAGGGAGCAGATGATTGCATGGAATGAAAGAGGGATTGAAAGGGGGAGGGAGGGGAGGAGATAAAGAGAACTGGGATGGGAGGGGGAGTGAGTGAGTGAGTGAGGGAGTGAGTGAGTGAAATGGTGAAGTGAGAGAGGATAGGAGGGAGAGACAGAAAATGAGAGGCAGCAGTGGGGGGAGGGGAGGATGTGGAGGGAGAGGACAAGAAAGAAAGAGAGAGAGAAAAAAGAGAGAGAGAGATGAGGCAGGGAGCAACGTGAGAGTGAGACAGGGAGAGGGAGGGAGGGGCAGTGTGCAACGTGAGAGAGGAAGAGAGAAAGAGGGAGAAAGAGAGAGAGAGAGAGACAGAGAGAGAGGAGGGGTAAAGCTTGATGGAAACCCAGAGCTAGAGAGGAAAAAGGAGAGAGAGAGAGAATGAAAGAGGGAGAGATGAGGAAAGGGGAACAGAGAGAGGGGGAGGGGAAGAGAGCTTGAGAGAGAAAAACAGAAAGAGGTAGAAAAAAACAGGGAGTGAGCGAGGGAGAAAGAGAGCACAAACCCTATCTCGCTCTATTTTGTGGTTTCACAAACATGGCTGCAGCAAAAGAGGAACAAGAAAGACAAGAAAGACACTGTGGGTTTTCACAGGCCTCTGTCCCCAACACACAAGCACACATGACCAGGCCATTAAAACATACCGACATTACCATGTTAATCACTGTATGAGATCAGCTCCATTCAGGTATACTGAGTTCACTGATGGACAGAAAGGCCCAGGTCTTGTGCTGACTGACTACATGAGTATAATCATACAGCACTGCTCATATGGTGACCTGAGTGACTGAAGCACATTTACGCAGGTGTAGTGTTGGTCTTTGTCTTTTAAAAGAGGCTGTGAGCACAATTTAGAAAACCACGCAAAT
This sequence comes from Cetoscarus ocellatus, assembly GCA_037902135.1. Lineage (NCBI taxonomy): Eukaryota > Metazoa > Chordata > Actinopteri > Labriformes > Labridae > Cetoscarus > Cetoscarus ocellatus. Next base: position 652,700 of record JBAMNC010000394.1, on the reverse strand, counting down.
TTTAAGTTCTATTTTGAAACTTTTATTTGTTTATATTATGGTTCACCGGGGCCACTGATGACAGGCCTGATCAGTCATTTATCTAAAAGTTGGCTGCATCCTATTTAACTGTGTAACCACCATCCCAGGATGCACACATGCTATGGCATGTTTCACCCTGGATGCATTTTACTTACATGACAGTATGCATCTTCTCATTTCAGAGAGCATGTTTTCAAGTCAGAGCTTTCAGACTGCAAGTACAAGCCGCAAGTCACATGGGTCTCTTGCGCCAAACATCTCAGGAAAAGGCTGCTCGCCTTCTTTTTTTTGCTAGCCACGCTCATTTATTGGCCAGAACAAGCAGAAATAAAAATTGAAAGCCACATTTTCCTTAATCCAGCATGGGGTTGCAAAATTATGTGAATTTTTAGAGTTCTAAATTTTCTGTGGGAATTAACAAGAATTTATGGGAATAAGCATAAAAACATACTTTAGCATAATATTGACTCAAATAACTAGATTTCATGCAAGTATACTTGAATATATCTATTCCTCAATCACATGCACATAGCACCATGCTCACTGCAGAGTGTTGAGGCCACACCCCATCACATGCACAGATGATTCTGTAACCCAGGACTACTGAAGTCACACATCTGAACATAAAGTGAAGTTAAAATTTAACTGTTTACTAAAATAATAAAGACCTGATACATTTTTACCTACAAATAAATCTGTTCACATGTAATGTTTTTTAATTGTATTATTTTGCTTGGATGTTTTTATTCAAGTTTGGATATGATACAGCTCATTTAATTAACCCACAAATTTCAGTTAGTTGCCATAAAATCCCGTAATTCCCATTGAAAGTTTCCGATTTGGAATATTTCCAATATTCCCTAGCTTAACTTGCCATGGAAAGTTTTTTGGAAAGTTGTAGTATGATCTTGTGTGCATTCTTTACTTGAATCGGTATCGGCCGATTCGCGCGTGGGTTCGACGATGTATTTTTCCGCGGCATGATTTGCAGACAGGCATCCATGGGCAGCTCTGTGTTGCCAGAAAACCCTGCAGCACATGCAGACGCGTTACCCCTCCCCCACTGCAAGAGTGGTGAAAGCAGCGTTAGCTTGGATCCTGCTTCACAACAACGTCAAGTTTTAAACTTTCAATTAGCCTCTAACAGCTAAACTTAGTTGAAATATTGCCACCCACTTTGAAATAGGAAACATGAATGCCAAGTGCATGTAATATACGTGCTTGAAAATATAGTTAAGTTTGTGGGTCAGAAAAACAGGAATGCTGTTGAACGCTTCATCTTTAAAACTGCTTACCGTTGTATTTAGGGAGCTGTTGATGTAGTTGTAGGCTAATATGTACAGCTGTTACAAACACCGGTTTAAGGATTAAGTAATGTCAACGTTGTCAAGTCAGTTCCATGGTGTTTGTAGGAGTTTAATTCAGCGAACACCAGGCTGAGGTTAAATGCGTGTCGTGTGTGTGTGTATGTGTGTGTGTGTGTGTGCTCTCTCCCTCAGAGCGGAGCGGAGCAGCCGTGTCTGCTATCAGAGAGGTCTTTAGCGTGCACTAGACGAACTTTAATGATGAGAGAAATGTTTTATATGTAGTACTAAATTGTGTCAGTGTTTCGGGAAAACGTGTTTAGAGCTGTTTGCTGCAGTTATCAATCCAGTGTTAGCGGAGTTTTTCAGTCAGCGTCTGCTCAGCTGATGTGTGTGTGTGTGTGTGTGGAGGGGGGAGGGGGTGCGCGTCTCACTGCGGAGGAGCAGCCATCACATCTATGGGAGATAAAACTTAAACTATGAGAGAAATGTTGTGTACATGGTTGAATATTTATTCCTTTTAAAGTTGATAATGTCATTTTTTTCATGTAAATTGAAGGAGCAAAAAGCAGTATCGGCCACAAATATCGGCCCAAGAAAATCGGTCATCGGCTAAGGGTGATGGAAAAAAATCGGTATTGGCATCGGCCCTAAAAAGCAGCATCGGTCGATCCCTAGTTTAAACTCACATCTAAGCTGCTGGTTTAGCTGTTCAAACATAGTTTGCTACAGGCAATAAACAGTCCACATCTAAATAATAAAGCAAGAAGTCTGTGCCAAAGCTATAGATGGACAAAGACACTCTGCAAAGCTGTCACACTCATTATGATGCTTTTAGTCATAGACAAACTTGCAGTGGAGGGCACACGTAAACACACCGCTGTCCATGGTGTGGACTCTGTGCTCCTCATTTTGTGTGTGTGTGTGTGTGTGGGGGTGTGTGTGTGTGTGAATGTCAGCTTCACTCTGCCGTTTGTGTCAAAAGAAATCCCTCTGCTGCGCTGCTGTTGTCTGCCCATCGTTGTGCCTGGACAGTTGAGTAGTGCCCCAATAATGAAGGTATTACTGTATGCCTATTTTTGGCTAAATATGATTTTTGTAGTTTGTAATAAAAACGTTTGTGAACCATACCAGCACATTACATGACAACCCTAGTTTGATATTAGCTCCGAACATAAGGATGAGATTAAATTAAAAATTAAAGCATATGTTCAAATATTACTTAAAAAAGGAAAATTGAGCTTCTAACATGAAACTTAAATGAATACAGTTGTTGAGTTATTACTATATTATCATCAGGGATGTATGATACTGGATTTTTGCTGATATCTGATATGTAGATAAATCAGAACTGATCATCTCTGATACTGACAGCGATATCAATATTTTGTGTCAAGAGCATGAAGTCTCTACTTAACTCAAATGACCTGTTCCTTTCATGGTTACAGTCCACTTTTGTTAGAAAAATACAATAATAATATATATTATAATATATAATAATATAAGCAAGAAAAATATATTTTAATATTTAATGAATGAACATTTGGATTTATAAAAGCAGACATTTAGTGATGATGAGGTACACCATCATGATACACTGCACATTTTTCCGTTATCAAAGCCAATATATTAAATATTTTTCTGGCCCATTTGTACAGTCAACATATCAGCTGTAAATTGGCAAAAACATTCATATCAGCTTTTTAGGCAATTATCTGCCAATACTGGTGTTGGTCAGATAATATAGGGCATCCCTTAGTTGTCATTATAAGAAAAAAGGATCCCTGACTCTTGTACCAGGGCCAGGCAAGTGTACCATAATAAGAGACAGCATGAAAAACTCACTCAACACAAAGCACTAGACTTCAGGTAAACAGACATGTGCATGAGTCAGGTACAGAAAGCCTTATATGAATGTGCCCTAAGCTTTGCTGCCCCACATGGTGGGGCTCTGTTGGAGCTCATGGAGGCCCCTTTACCCATGCTATGCTCTGCACTGGGCTTTCCAGTCCAACCCAATAGGCTTTAAACTGCTGACGAAAAAACTGTAGGATGTCACACTGGTAGGTCTATATGGGGGACCAGGGGACAAAATGTTTCAGGCAGCTACTTGAGCTTTAAACAGGGTGAACTCCTGATACCGCAGACTTTTTTCTTGTGCAAAGAGGTTCTCTATCACAAGGGGCAGACAAGTAAGACATACTGCGTGGCATATTTAAAAAAACAAAACAAACTCTGATAGACACTTGAAACTTGTTGTCGAGATGAATGCACAGATTTTACATCATGTCCCTATTGCACACCTTTTCTTGTACGCGTGCAGAAGCAACTGTCCCATAATTCTACCAAGGCCGAGGCCCTGTAGAGGGCAGTTTGTCATTTTAAGCCTAAAGAGACGCAATATACAAAAGACACTCTACCTTCTCTGGATCAGATGTGATTTTAATGCTGGAACCCAATAAACAGAGGACCATTCTAATTCTGTGTCAGTTCTGCAATATCTATGGGTAATACCTAAATCTTGTTTGTTAAGAAACTGCGAGAAAGCTCTACTGTCTGCTCTGAGTCTGTGGTGACATGTCACTGTGCACCTCACTCAATGCAGCTATATTCAGGTGTACATCATGTGTGAAAATAGGCAGAGCTCCAAGCTGCTCAGCAAATATTCCTCTGAGTCTTCACAGTGATCCAGGTGTTAACAGCTGCAGAGAGGATGCCTCTCTTCAGACATGATGATATGAAGACGTACAACAAATAGGACCTTTTTTAATCAACAGGATTGGCAGATTTACAGATAATTTACAGACGCATCGGCTTTGAACTAACCTCTGTCGTGGCCTTTCTGACATTCTTAGCTGAGTTTTTAGCAAACATGGGGAAAACTGCCCCGTTTCGCAATGCAGTAAACCAACAGAAATAGCCTTGCATGTACTTGTGCTACTTAGCATTACAGTTTTATGGTGTAAGTCATATTCAAACAGAAAACAATCATACAGATGGGTTTACATGCTTTGTACTCAGGTTTTGATCTGAGGCCCACATCAATCTGCTCTCCATGGATACACTATCAAAGCTCACAGTAAGTGAAAATGGCAGATATAATAAAGCCTACTTGAAGTGCATAAGGCAAGTGTAAAGCATAATATTAAGTTATCTTTCAGGAATAACACACCAAGCCTCTAAAACATGTGATGTGTCTGCCTTTTCTGGTAAAACTCATTTCTACATGTACAGTATTTAAAGTGACAATTCAATCACACCACTATGAGATACACGATCACACAGTTAATCTGCTCCAGGCACTGAGCCCAGTTTTGTTTTAATGTTTACAAGGTTATAAATCTTGCTTAACACAACAACATCATCCTTTAGCTTGTGTTAAAATTTAATACTAGGGCTGAATGATAAAGGGAAGAAAACTGACTCTGCTTTCTCTTTTATTCCTGTGATGAATACTGCAACATGAAAATGTATCAAGTTACAAAGAAAGAAATAGGGGTGTAATAATCCATCGATCTGAATCGATCCATCGATTGGTTAAGCAACGATCTAATCAAATTAATGGAAACTCAAAACATCGATCAAAATCGTAATCTTTAAGTTACGCCTTTATTTTGAAATTCTGACACAGTTTCTGCCCAAGCCTCACACAATCAGCGTGTGACACGCATTTGAACCCTTTTTCGCTCTCTCTGCTTTGGAACATGTATCAAGACGCTCTGAGCATCATAGAGCTCAACGGGAGCTTGACATATCAGCCAATCAGAAAATAGCACTGCTGTATCCGGGTAAGATACGGTTGATCTGACCGCAGAGGATGCATACTGCACGCACATGACGGGAGTGCCTAATCACACTAGTACAGTAAGGTACCTTATCATTTCATTTTGTAGCGCACTGATTAATGAAAGTACTTATTTACGAAAGGAAAACCGCAAGAGCTTTTTCTTACTCTTCTTCCACACCTACCATTAAACAGTAAAGCAAAGTCTATTCACATTGACATACAAACTGTGGTCACCAGGCATCACAGTAAAACAAAATCATCAATGTTCACTTAATAAATAGTTCTACTTCGAACATGAGAAATGTGTGGCTTTAATTCAAATCAAAACTGCAACTTTTTAGTTTGAAAGAGCATGCGGAGGTCAATAATAATTAAAAATAAAATGATAATACAATCATTTGTATTATTATTTTGCATCATTACTTGATATAATATACCAACATCACAAAGTAACAGTAGCACCCATTAGGTAATTGTGGGGGCAAAAAAAGCACCTGACTACTAATTAACCCAATTTTAATTTTAAAACATGATTGGATCATGTAGATGGTTATAATCCTCTATAAACTATCATACCCAAAGATCAGCACATTGTTTCATATTTCAGTAATAAAATTGTCAAAAAAATCTTCATTGCTTTGTATTTCTTTCTTGCTTTAGGTGAAATGTAGCTGATTGTGTTAAATGTGTACATAATATTGTCTTAAATCAATCAAAGGCCCCTGAATCGAATCAAATCAAAATCAAATTGTGGACTTTATGATGTTGGCAAATATTGTATTGTTGTCCAAAGAATCGATTTGTATCGTATTGTCATAAAACTGGTGATTTACACCCCTACAAAGAAATAGCAAGTCATGTATAACTTAGTATTGGCCTCTGACATTTAAATGTAACCTGACACAACAGATGGATCATTCAATTTAATTCACTAGTTCATCTGAGCAACAGGCAATAGAAAGTCGTGGGGAATGGGCAGAAACTTTCAGAAACATATCCAGCAGGGGGTTGGATGATCGCTCTGTCAATCACATCAATTGCAGGCAAATCAGATAATGGAGAAGGCAGGCTCTACTGCCAGTGTAATGTGAGCCACTTTGTAGAACAACTCCAGCCAAAACATGTCAGAAGTGGAGTGAAATATCTTTTCTATCAAGAGATGCTTTCAGTGTTATTTGTTTTTCATTAAATAAAGAAAAGTGGTCCAGATCTGAAAAAACTGCTACTGAAGCAGTTAGCATCTATGTAATCTCTGTACGAGCAGTCACTTCCTGCTGTCATCTTGCTTGTAGCTTCCACCTCTTCCTGATCTAAAGGACGCTGATTGGGCAGTGCCACTTTGGGCCACTCACAGTGGTTGTAGATTGGAGCTTATAAGATGGATTTGCCTGATGACATTGAACTGGGCAGGTCCAGGTGCTGCGCAAGGTTATACAAGGTTAAATTTTAATCTTCAGCCTGCATGATATGTCAAAAACGTGCCATATGCTACAACCCTAATCAGTACTTTGATTGGAATAAAGTAGGGCTGAATGATTTCAGGAAAAGATCTAATTGTGATTTTTCTGGCAGATATTGCAATTTCAATTCAATTCACAATTTTCTTCAAATCAAGCTTCAGTGCAATATTCACTATGTTAACAGTATAGACAACAGTAAGGAAATCAGTGATGAAAACCACACAGCACACTATTCATCATCTAATATGGATGATGAATATTCTGTTATCATTATTTAAGAGATACTCATCTGTTGAAACTCTCCCACTTCCTCTGATCTTTTGCACTGTCTTTGTATTATATTGTTTGTTTTTATACCTGTTTTATGCACTTTTTGTACTTCTTTTTATGGTGACCTTGAGTGTCATGAAAGGTGCCCTTAAATAACATGTATTATTATAATTATTATTACTATTACTTGTACTCCTGAAGAGAGTCTTTGTATTGTTGACCTGCTTACCAGCACTTCCGTAAATGCAAATTGTGTGCAAATGTGTAAAATATTATGTGTAAAATAGTTGACACAACAGATCCTGGGTAAGTCAGGAGGGCTGCAAAAAATTGCAGCTTTGGCGATCCCAAAATTGCCTTGTCTGAAATTGCGAATTCGATCCAAAAACGAGAAATCGTTCAGCCCTAGAATAAAGTGCTATAAATTTAGTAATGAAGAGAAATATGGATTAACTTCAGCAACAGCTGTCTGCAACATATTTTTTTGAATCCAGATTAATGGAATAAAAATAACTTCCTGTCTAACTTGCACAAATAGATTTAGGTGTAGCTGAGCATGAACTTTATCTCAGTGCATTACATGGTGGGGGACAAGCCATAAAAAACAGGCCTTATTCAAAAATCTACTTATGGTGAGAAAAAAAAAATCATATTCAAAACAAACTCTTTGTAAACATAAAAATAATCCTGAATGACTGAGAGGCCTTCTTTCTGTTCAGGGCTGCCATGGGTCTAATCATTCTGTACTAAACAGTTTCATGCATCACCTTCTTCTCTACCACGTTACCCTAATGTTTCCATGGATACACCCCTCCCCTTTTTCTTTCCACCTGTCCCCCCCCCCCCCCCCCCCCCCCCCCCCCCCCCGCCTTTTTTAATCACCCCCTTCTTACATCTCTCTTCATGTATCATCCCCTCTTTTAATCCACCTCCCTTTTCCCCTCTTATCAGTTTTCTCTCATACAGATATGTTTTAATTCACAGTAGAGATGGGAGTTTTCTGTCTGAAACCCTGTGGATCTGTTTTAATATGCTAAATGGGACATAAAAACAAAAATAGTGCCCTTTATAAAGAAAACTAAAACAGCAGGGTAGATGTTCTGACACTAAATTGATCCCTGAAGGGAAGCAGTCTTCACCTTTTCCTGAGCAGATCAGCTAAACAATAGCGCCCCCACACAGGGCTCCTGAACACTTTTCAAAATCAAAGTTAGGCTTTGTAAGGCTTTTTAAGACCTTTCTGAGACAAGCAGTGACAGAAATAAGGCCATGTGTCACACCACAGAAAAATAGAAAATTAACCCACATGTGGTTCCTTTTAATATTCTAAAATGATAGAAAATTAAAGGCTAATATCTTTCCAGTTGATGGGACCAGACTGAGTTTTGATTTACACATTTTTAATGAAACACCAAATGATTGGAAACCAAAAGTTTGTCATCAAACACTTAATGTCCACAAACATAAAAACCAAGACAATAAACATTTAGTTCAATGTAGTATACAATAACATGTATATAACAGAAAATTCCTCAAACCAGTGGGCATTATACAATGCGTAGTGATAAACAGTTAAACTGAAAATGACTTTCTCAAGTCCTAAACCTCAATTTCAGCTCTTGGGTTTCCCATATGTTTAACACAAAAACAGTCCTACACTAATTGGACAGTTTTAGTCAATCATGAATTTAAGGCCAATGCAAGTAGAAAAAAGCCCTCGAAGATTTTTCATTGCCTAACATTTTAAAGACTGAAATTCATTTTATTCTGGTACCTCACAGCTGCTTATTGAGATTGAAACTGAACACTCACATACTTTGAAATGTCTTTCTAATGCATTTGGATAAGACTATGTTTAGATAATACGTAACATCTTTACAGAACCTGAAAATAGAGCTGTGTCTCTTCACTAGTCTTATGATTTGATTCGATTAGTTATTAAGTTAACAATTCATTTTCCATTTCAATATCATGATGCAACACAGTTAGCAGTATCCTTGATTTTCCATGTCACTGCACCAGGCCACTTTTTAGATTAGAAAAATATAGTCGGATAAATCTGAACTCTTTTTATTATTTAGAAGTGGGTATTGAGATCAACTGCTGCAAAAAGACATTGTCACAGTAAACCAAAATTCATTAAATTTCATAGGTCTCACCCTCCTGTCCTTGCAATTTTCTTTCTAGAAACAAAACTGACACTCCAGTCCAGATTGTTGATTGTCTCTGCATCGATGCATCTCCATCTACATCCACATCACGATGCACCTATTAAAATTTTATTTTTGACACCCCTACAGGGAAACACAGCAGATTGTGGTATTTGTAGAAGAAAATCTACAAAAATCTGTTTGGAGGTTTTGTTGTAAGAAGAGAAATACTCAAATGATGTATCACACTTCTGACTTGGTTCCCTCTTCAACTCTGCAGGGGTCATTATGCAGAGAAAACCTGAAATGGCCCGCCAGGGAGTTCAGAGGTTTTTAAGTATGACAGACTGTATCTACTTGAGCTCTAATAATTCCTCAATGCAACACCGAAGTGCTGAGGAAAAGCTTTAAGACCTCAACCATTCAATCTGAAATGACACAGCTAACAGTTTCTTCACAGCTTACACAATATTTAGTGCATTACAGCCTCTTCATATGATGCTAATCCAGTTTGTTCTGTCCAATTCATTTCACCATCCATCCCCAAAAACTGTGTTCACTCAAGTTAAGCTGCTAACAATATTCTCACATCCGCATAATTTAAAGATGATTCAAGAGCTCATTTTCCAAATGAGGCAATGTCATCTAAGGGCCGGATAATACTGAAATGAAACTGGTTCGATGTTCAGTCCAAAGGCCTCAGAAATCATCCCTGTTTGTAAGCAAATCAAATAGCCAAATTATTAGGCTAAAAGACAAGGAGACTGTTTGAGAGAGGGGAGAAACACAACAATATTTACATACAGGAATTAAAACATACAACTCTGGCTCCATTTTAAAAATCTGTCAATTCATGTGGCAAAACTGAGTCAAATCATGGGTTGTCTGATCTGAAACATTTCCTTTTGTGACTGGAGAAACTTTCAGAAACTACCTGAGAGCATGCATTACTATAATGCAGACTTTCAGCTAGTGTCATGGAGTCAAATTTTTATGTTTCAAAAGGGTACAAGTGAAAAAAAAAAAACAAAAAACAAAAAACACTGACCATTTTAGTGCATACCAACAAAACAACAAATCCTTTGTCCCCAGTATTGGCTTGTGTTTTAATACTAACTTTAAAATTTCATCATCAGTCCTACACACAGTTTAATTCAGTAGTTCTCAACTGGTCTAGCCTCAGACACCAGAACAGTCCCCTTTATGAGAAATAAAACCCAACATTTCTAAACTTTTCATCACTAAAATGTGTTAAATGAAAACTATTGCTTGTAGGACTTCTGACTGCACAAATGGGCTGAGCCAAGAGATAGGAAGAGGCCAATGTGATCAAAAAGCACACTGATTCAAAAGTCATGGGAGAAAAGGCTTGCGAACATTTGTAACATATTTGTAAATGTCATAAAACAGAAAGCAGCTCTGCAACCATCCTTTGGGTTCCAACCAATCAGTTGACATCCACTGGTCTAAATAACACAAATATAAAAGAAATGTTGTGACCATTTTATTCTATTTAGACAGAGTTCCCTCTCCTTTGCTCTGGCCAGTGCTGTATAACAAATACAGTGTGCTATGCTAAGTATTTCTTTTAACACAAGGTATCAAACTTTGATAATCTTGCAGGTGTGTGTTTTTCTACAGAAGAATATTTGTATGTCAAGATGAGATTGAATCAATCAACCATCAGGCTGCATCCTGAGTGTTTCCAGGAGCATCTACTGAATTATTCTTAAGCTGTGAATGTTTTTGTTACAGGTGCTGCTTATTCTGGGCTGCGCTTATAACACTGTTTCTTATGTATGGTCCATGATCAGCATGCATCGTTAGTTTATGCCACATAATAAAGGAAAACAAGATGACCTTTAAAGGGAGACATTTGTTTGGACTGATACTGGATTTTAATGGCTGGTGGTTGTATTGATAACAAAAAATGTAAAGGCTGCAAGGTTCATAGTTGATTTATAAACGCAATGAATGAACAATCTTAATAGAGACTCCTTAATGTTTTCCTATATGATTAACATTCATGCTAAGTGAGACTTTATAAAGCGTAATCATAAACTTCTCAGAATTCTGGGTCTATGCTGGACCACTCAACACTTACACAAAATGTGGGTCATCAGGGATGCAAATGAAGTCACAAAAAGTTTGAGAAAAGATGTGAGAAATTACACGACAAAATTAAAAATCAACTCATGACACTGTCACTGGAGATGCACTAATTATAAAAATCATAGCAGATTCTGATTACCAGTGTTGATAAAGACAGTTAAGCCAAACCAACACCAACACGGATGTTTTTCTAACTACTTTTGGTCTAATTCTCCTACATTGCCAACATTTTCAGATCCAAGTTTGTCAAACTTGTCATTTCCTCTAACTTGACACCCCCGAGCCATTCAATATATTTCGTTAGTCCATCTGGGCAGCATAAAATGTGTTTGGGAATAGGCAGACACTTTTAAAAGCATATTCAGAAGGGGGTTGGATGAACGTTCTGTCAATCACATTCATTACGAGCCAGATAATAACCAGTAGTAGGCAAGTGCTACTGCTGCAGTGTAACGTGAGCCACTTCGTAGAACAAACTCTTGCAAAAACATGTTGGAAGTGGAGCCAAAATATCTTGTGAATGCTTTCAGTAGTGTTTGTTTTTCATTTAATAAAGAAATGTGGTCAAGATCTGAAAAAACACTACTGAAGCTGTTGGCATCAATGCTAATCTCTGAACGAGGAGTCACTTCCTGCTGTCGTCCCGCTCATAGCTTCCACTTCTTCCTCCTCTGAAGGGTGCTGATTTGGCTGTGACGCTTTGGGACACTCATAATTGTTGTAGATTGGAGGTTGGCAAGATGGATCTGCCTGATTACAGACACTGAATCAGGCTGATCCACCTGATGCGCAAAGTCACTTTTCCTCTGCCTCATAAGAAACGTCTCTCTGAATCAGCAGTTAGCTCTGCTTGATGCCACTACTAAATAGGTGTGACACCATAAATAAACAAATGAGACTGATACTCATTCTGCATTTGTTTAGCAATTGTCAAGGTCAATAAAATGGTACATGTGGACGTTTAACTGATGTATCTGTATATCCCTAATTTTACAATTGATAACATTGTTGATACTGTGCTGCAATGCATTCAAAAGAGTGGACCATGGGCCTCATAATGGAGTCCAGACGCACTGCTGGTGGGCCACGAGAGGTCATTTATGAGTTAATGATTAAATAACAATAGAAGAAAATGTAGTAAATCATTTTTCTTACACCTCAAGGCAGAGCCTTTTATGCTCCTGTTAGCCCCTGTAGTTAGATCATGCAGCTAGATCATAGGCTCAGTTACACTTGCACAATATTATTTATTTGACTTTTGTGCTGAGGTGGTAAAGGATCTGGTGAGCCAAAAAAATGTGAAGGTTCAAATGGGCTACAGCATTCTTAGGTTCGGGAAAGGGTGCATTGATATCTGCATAGTTTTATGATATTATGGATCCCTGCATTTCAAATTAATGTTCTCTCACCATGCTAAATCCTTTTAGCAAAAGACAAAATACATGTTAATTGTAACTAAAAAAAAATAAAAGGAAAGTTCTGGGATGAATTGCTAAACTTATCGTCATCAATCATTTATCATTAAGATAAAATGACAAAAAAACTATTTGCAAAAACAGCATCTAACAAAGAGAATGTAAAATGACAGCACTCATTTTTAATGAAAGCAAGAAAATAAATGAATAACTTGTTTTTCTACATTTACCACATGGAATTCACGTCTTTTTGCAAGAATGAAGTCCCAATGAGAGGCTTATTGTATATTGCATAACAAAGTTTGGGACCCATTATATCAGATCCTGTTTGGCCTTTCTTTATGGTATCAGACATCTACATATGTATATCACATTAGGGATTCACATTATTATCTCATCAGTATCAGTATCAGTATCAGTATCAGCAGATCTCTGCCTAAAAAGCTGAATATCAGTAACAGCAGATTTGAAAATCTTTGCCAATATTTACAGCTGATATTTATGTAGCGGCCCCCTTATTAGTTAGGCTAATGAGGGAAGGGCTCCTGAGTTCTTTCTGACATCATAAACCTAAATAAGTAATTTTAGACCTCTTTTAGCTGACCACACCTGACCAACTCAAAGCGATCCTCACCACTATCAATAGAATAATATAAACAAATCTTTTGTCCCTTCAAGGACTACAATCTTTCTGCCCCATACACTCTAAGCACCAAAGCTGAACTCAGTAATTAATACACATCAATTCAGATTTTTGAAATAATTCTCAATTATTTAGTTAGAAATCAGTCCATAATAATTGCAAATTAAATATTCCCCATTAAATAAATTCAAAACAAACATTGTCCCTCTTAGTTCATGGGTATCATCATGATTTGGCACAAACCTAAAGAATAATTGATAGTGTGTACTTGTGGTCCCACATACACCTTAATATAGCAGTCCCCAGAACCGACTAACCCCAAAGTAATAAACAATGCAGGCTCGGTTCGTTGCTTGTGTACGTGGTGACCTTAAACCGAATGGCCCCTTCGCTCCTCCGTGAGCAACAAAAATAAAAGTTTGCTTCACTGAATGGTCCCGGGTACTTCCCCACAGTCACATGTGCCAGTCCAGCGGGTGCGTCGGGGAATGGCCTCCAATCCAGACTCCGTCCTCTCCTCCCACTCCACCGAAGAATCCTCAGCGCGTCTCGGCACAGAACACCTCGCCCCCTCTGGATGAACCCAACGGACAACCACATCCACAGTCTCACTGATGAGGTCAAACTGTCCATACAAGTGTGTCCACTTAATGGAGATTAGCTGAGAGTAGCCTGCTGCGCACCGCAAACAGTCATTGAACTTCTCATATGACTTTTTTTCCCGCTCCACTGCCTGCAGTTTGTCCTTCTTTCACCGACTGTTAGGTTAACATTCTACAGACACAAAACTGACACAGGATTGTGCACGAACAACTCACAATACAGTCTGTCTCTGAATCGTTCTCCTCTGCTCAATATTCTCACTGCTCCCCGCAGTCCCTTTATACCTTCCGGGCAAAAACACACCTCTGTCACCTGTCACCTGTCCCCCGTGGAATGTAACACCCCATGTAAGTTTACTCAAAATGCATGATTTGTAAATAAAAACAAATATCATTTGAAGAATCGGCATAACACAAAAGAATCAACACAGCTGTTTTCCCCCTTATTAAGCCCACAATTATAAAATGCTTTTAACATCTATCATCAGCAAAGTTGTAAGATTATATATGGCTTCATTTACGTACTGTGTCGGTTTTTTGACTGGGTTACATTTAGACATATAAATTGCCATACATCCCATACATTGTCTGTAATTCCTGCAAAATGTACAACATACCATGATGGTTGACCTCATCATCAGTCAGTGTCCAATTTTAAAAATCAAAAATACAATTTATTAAAGAATAAAATCTTATTTTCTACTTGCTTCCCATCTGTTCAAAATGGACTGTAACCATGAAAGGAAGTGGTTAATTTTAGTAGAGTAGAGGCTTTGTGCTCTTGACACAAAATATCAGTATCAGCGGAAATCCAAATCGTGCATCCTTTGTCACATCCCTAAAAACATGTCTTTGGAAATTCTGTATCCCAAAAAACTAAACCCTGTACAACTTGTCCTGGTCGATTCATCCAGTATTACTTTAAACAGCTGAGTTAAACTCTATATTAACAGTACAGTCAGAGCAACACTATGTGTCAATACAAATATAACGTTAAAAATGCCTGTTCAGTCAAATACTCCTCAGGGCCCATCCACCGGGCTGCAGCAAAGCTAATAACAAATCACAGCCTCCAGAACTACAAAGTAACAACGGCAACATCACTGGCCCGAGTATTGCAGAGCGTCATGTCTGTCACAGAGCCAGGGAACAGCGTGAAAGACAGAGAGGGAGACAGAGAGAGTGGGAAACAGAGACGATAAGAGAAGGAGACAAAACAGAGAGACATCCACGCACATTTACACACAATACACCCACAAAAACCGACACACTCATGTACTGCCCCACACATACACACACAATGCACTCACAGACAGACATATAAACAATGTGCACACGCACATTCACACACGCACATGCACAGAGCTAAAATTACATTCAAGAGGGCATGAACTAGGCCACTGCTCTCCACTGGAAAGTGGTAGTTAGCTAATTGAACAGAGGCTTGCAGAGACCTGCAAGCAGCACTGAATGTGGTTAGTGGTTACATGAAAACTGAATATTTTATTTTTAAACAAGAAATAACTCCATCTGCACAGTCATTAAAAAGACTGTGTGATATTTTGTTCTTTTTAACTGTAACAAAATAAATGCAAGAGTAAATCTTTCTCCTTTCACTGAGCAGAGAATTTGGCAGGATGCAAACTACTGGCAAACTGACTCACCAGACAAACTAGTAACAACTTCACACACAAAGCTGGCAGAGACAGCCTGTAGTCAGACCAGCAGACAGACCAAACTGACCAGCATGACGGCTGCTACAGCTTTATGCATCACATTAACTCCTGCTGCTATTCAAGCAGGGTTTAAATAACATTTGAAATGATGCACTGACATGAATGATTAAACCTTAACTCATCCATCAGCAGGCAACTGATGTCATATGTCTTGGTCCAACTGTCCTCAGATTGTACTGGCAAATCAATGAAACTTCATTCAAATCATTATGTGGATCTACTTGAGCAATGACAATGTCACACTGTAAGTAATATAGTTGCCTGTTACATGAGATTTTAGGTAACACAATTTCTATTTTTAGGGATGTAATAATTGAATACTTTGCCAGCATCCAGTAAGCAAATACTTAAAAACTTATTTTGGTTGGTGTGCCGTGGTCCATGGTACCCATATGGGTATCAAACAAAGTAGTTTTTTATGTAACACCGACAGTACATGCAATGTGTATTTTTAACAGTAACAGTAAAATCAAGCTATACCTAGGCAATGTTTATCTTTTATTTTAATCCTGAATACTTTCCATTATTCCCAAAAGCAACAAAAATATATATTACACATATTGCTACCAGTTTCAACATGTAAACTCCTCCTCTTGTATGGACTGTTGATTTTTAGGACCACTGAACTTGACTTTTAGCAGAAGTAATGTTGGTGTGTAGCTATGCTAAGAACAGGGCAATTTTTTTCCACTTAGCCCCAATAGCTAATTGGAGGCAAAAGGCACGTGTCAGTTTGTCCAATTAACCATTTGTCCAAGCCCTGCCTTTTAAGGGAAGAGAGCTCCATCAAACTCCGCCCTCCTTTGTAACTGTTACTGGGTTAGACAACAGCTGTGTTCGAAATCGTTCACTCATTCACTCACTCACTCGCTCACTCACTATGCCCTATGTAGTGTTAATGAAATAGTGAACTACATAGGGAATGACCAAACAAGATTTCGGACACTACGCTTAAATTTTCTAAACATAACTGCGTCAGTGGATGAGCCGGATACTCCTGTGATGGAAGTGGATGCGCCAAGCATCACGTAAACAAACCAGGCACTCAGGAGGACAAGTAGCAAATTTTGCAGCTGTTCACAACCTTTAAAAGACGTAAAAAATCTATGCCACGAACATGTTAAAGATTCTTTAATGTTATTTACATTTATAAACAAAAGCAGTGCCAATTTGTGCCATAGCAGCCATCTTTCTCTTCTTCTTCCTCTTCTTCTCCTCTGGAAAAACCCGACTGCATTGCATTGTGGTATAGTATAGGGTACATCATATGCACACTCACATTTTCTGTGCATTGTGGGTATTTTATAGTTCACTACATAGTGAATGAAATTAACCGCTGAGAATTCAAATAACTCTACAAAATGGCAAACACTCAAAATTAGGGGTATTCAATTAAAAGTCACCGAGGTCCAGTGAATAAAATTTCCACCAATAAAAGGTCTGAACCGAAGTCCAGGTTGTGTCTTATAGCCTTCCCCTCTGTCCACATTTTTATGGTTTCAACAATATTGTCAATTTTTAATGCAGGATATGGTTAATTGAGTGCACAGCTAGCTCCTTTACCATAAATAAAAATAGTCCAAGGCAAATTAATTAGGCAGATTAAAAAAGAAAAACATGAAATAAAATAAATAAAAAAGTGCAAACAGAGCCAAATAACCATTTTTTTCTCTTCAATGAAAGAGGTCCCAGCCAAGAATTGAAGGCCTACACATCAAGTAAAAAAGTCAACATCTTCAGAAAACAATAAATAAAAGGTGGCTCTTTCAGGAAAAAACAAGTGCATACAGAGCACTGACTAAATATTTTTCCTCTTCTTTTTTTTTAATTAGGAGGTCACAGCCTAAAAAAATGAAGACCTACACTTCCAGTAAAAAAGTCAACATCTTCATAATACAAGAAATTAGGCTAACTCTTAAAAGTACAATCATATGTCATCTGTAACTGCTTTTCTGCTGTGTTGCTGCAAGATAATGTAACAAGAAAGTGATAGGAAGATAAATATTTTATTTGCGCATGTTTCAGAGTTTGCACTCTCTCTCTTTGGCTCCCTGTCCTTAAAAGGAACCCTGACTGTGAAGACAAATAGTCATAAATATGCTTCAGTGTTTATCTAATACTAGAATATGTTGTTTAAAAAGCACGAAGAATTGTTATTTCTTTAAAAATCGCAATTTTCTAACCTACGGACGCAGTCATTGTTTTACGAGCACAATGCATGCCGGGTGGATGACGTGAAAGGGTTGCACTGCGCCGAGCATGAAGACATGCTTGAGGAAATGCCATAGGCAGGAGACGCTTGTGGTTCTTCTGCAAGGATGTCAACAACTGGAACCATCGAGTTGTTGGCAAACCATCGAGCATGACCACGATGACAGAGGAAGCTGACGACAAGTCTGTAGACTCACGGACTGCTGTGTTGACTGATTCATCTGCAGCAGTGAGTTGTTGACATCCTCGCAGGAGAACATCCAGCGTCTCCTGCCTATGGCGTTTCCTCCAGTGGACTTCCCTCGTTTCCCGAGGGCGTTTTGTCTGTTTGTGTGAGAAAACTGTAGGCAAGGCATTCGGCTTTAGTCTATGTAACTAGCAGCGCCTGTGAGCTCCTTCAGCAGCTTGGCTCGGCTAAACGCATCAAATGCATCTGGAGAGAAGTGGCGAGAACATAGCCGCGGGTCCTTTAGAAGTTGTGTATGCCACAAGCGATTTTCCACTCCTTTCCTCTCTTCTTGTCACTGGTGAAGCTGTGTAGACTTACATCACTCCCCTTGTTTCCCTCTGACAGAAAATTGCACTCAAAAGTAGCACAATGTGGCATTATTATGGTATTGTCGCTCCTGATAGCCAGTGAGTAAACATAGCGGCTCAGCACAGTGCAACCCATACATGTAATCAACCCAGCATGCATTGCGCTAGTAAAACAATGACTGCATCTGTAGTTAGAATATGTGTTATAAATTGCGTTTTTTAAAGAAATAACAATTCTTCGTGCTTTTTTAACAACATATTCTAGTATTAGATAAACACTGAAGCATATGTATGACTATTTGTCTTCACAGATAGGGTTCCTTTTATCTCTCTCTCTCTCCCTGTCTTTCAGTCTCTTTCTTTCTGTCACACACAAACAGCGCTATACGTATTGCATGAACCCACACTCACATAGGCTAATAAATAAATAAACAGAACAGTGTTGCTAGAACTTGCTAAATGTGAAACATTCGAAAACAAACTAGTGCTTAAAACTGTGGAACTTCAACAATGAATATAACACGAACAAATGATCAACTCGATTAGTAAACAATAAGAAAAAGAACAGAGCAGCCCTGTGGAGAACGCAGCACCATCACAGCGCAAAAGCCCTCAGCCCTCATCAGCATTTCCCACACACAGGTCGGACGCAACACTTGCAGGTGACAAGGGTCTTATTTTTTTGCACCGATTGTTTATTTGTCTCTGCCTCCTGTTTGCTTGTGGCTGCTGCAGCTCATGCTGTAAACATGATAGCCACGGGAAAATCACCTCCGCTAAAGGAATCATGTCTCGTTCATCTTTAGTGCTTCATTAAACAACCTTAAAGCCTCAGAAAGCATACAGAACATATATTTAGGAACACTCGTAGCATGACCTGGCCCAGGACAAGACAATCAGATGACCCCCCACCCCTCCCGGGCCCAGGACAACATACCCATTTGTCCCCCACTATCGGCAGGCGTGCCCACTGTATATCCGCGACTGTCAGAAAAAATGCTCAATTAAAATCTATTCTTTAGAATTTATCAGAGATTGGTCACGGGTCTGGACAGAATCATCAGTCGGTCTGGATCCGGACCGAGGTCCGCCATTGGTGATGCTTGCTCTATATAGAGCACTATAACTGTGATAGGGAACGTTTTCGAACACAGCTAAAATCTGTTTCAGCTGGCCTTGCTCCCATTTGAAAGAATTGAAAATAACTTACTGTTGAATTAATTTTTGTTAATGTTTAATTACTTTGGTTCTTTTTTAAAGTATGGCCCAAGTGAAAGAATAAAGACAAAACAACAGTAGAATGTATGAAGAAAACTGAAAATCTTATGAACCTTTCAAAACTGTCAATATTATAGCTGGTAAATGACATGTTGTCATCTAACATCGGCTGTTCACATCAACCAAGTATTTTGTTATTTCCACTACTTTGATTGTAAGTATGTGTTCTTTGTAATTTTCAATGTTGAAGTAGCACATAAAAATAACACTTTCCCCTCAATGCACTGAAATTAGGGAGAGACAGAGGGCAATAATGTGGTAAAAGAGACACATGCCAGATTGACCTACAGCCTTGAATCATGGAGAGTGCAAACCAACTGCTTGGCCAACGGAATCCCAACACATTAAAAATATTAAATGACATCTGAAGAGGGCCCACTGACCTGGTTTTTCAGGGGCCCAGTAATTTCTGAGTACAGGCCTCATCTTATCAATAATATCGTGCACCCCATCCATTATGTTAATGGGCAATAGTATTGAAAAGGGCTTGAACTTTAAAAACCATGTCTGTGTCATTAGACAGGAGCTTAAGAGAAGAGCAAACTGTTATGTTCATGCTTGAGAAGATTCCTTCGAATACCTTTTAATGGTAGACATGGTCGGTGTGCTAAGAAAAGAGGTAGTACAGACATCACACACTGGGGATGTGTTTGATTTGACTCATCAGTCTTAATTATCTGGACCTGTGTTAAGTCCACAGCTGAGTAGTGCTTGAAAACCACAAAAGACAAGGACAAATACCCAAGACATAGGAGACAATGAGATACTAAGTTAATGCTATTGGGTTTTTCGACACAATACGCTAGGGTGTTTGAGCTTCACCTGCCTCTTCTCCAAATAGCCAACAAGTGTGAGAAAGCTCATCTGGGAGGGCCACCAGCCCCACTGCTCCATCAAAGAACGAGCAGGTCGAGGCATTAACAGCACTGCATGGTGGAGAGTCATCTTATAATACAAACCCCCACACACATGAAAGCTTTGTGCTCATTTAGGGAAGATCGGTTAACACTTCCACCTAATATATATTATAAACCCCATTTACACTTCAGAAAAAAAAAATCCTGAATTTACACAGGTGAGCTACATGTGTGAACACATACAGCAGGATTTCTAACTCAGATTGTTGTTCCTGTCCCATCCCTCTACACTCGACTGAGCTGCAGCAAAACCTATAACTGTGCACAAGAAGATTGGGGTGTTTTCTAAAATGAGAAGCATTAAGTTAACTTTTAAAGCTATGATAATATATGTCCCTGCAATGTTTTGCCTTTACTCTGACCTCTGCAGGGAGGGAATGCTGGATCAAGATGATGCCCTTTTGTTCAGTCATCAGCTAATTTTAGATGAAAAGGGAGAATGCAGAACCAGTGAGGGAGCACAGTGTAGTAAGTGGGTGTCAAGTTTGTGAGGTGCACGTCTCTTGTGCTCCCCTCAAATGGTTATTGCACTGTAAAAAGACATGTGTATCAAGTCTTGGCAAACTAATGTGAATGTCTCGAGATACAATGACAGAGCATACCTGCGGCCCTTCTGGGCAAAAGCACTGCTATAGTACATGTGCTATAGAAACACCAACACACTCGTAAAGGCTTAACTACCAGACCAAGATGTCATAAGTATTTACCAAAGACATTTAGATTTTCAGGCCAAATATGAAACCAAAGGACAGTGTTTTAATTGCCCTGAGCGCCCATTCACACAGACATCCGGCACAGCCACTCCAAAATCGCCTGAATGCATCCTGTCATGAAAAAAACAGCTGGAGCGTCTGTGGAGCAGGGCTGCAGATACATAAGGGAGATCAAATTAAACTGGTTGAAAAAAGGATACTCACGCAAGCGCTTGCTTTGCTTCAAGACAAGGAGGGGGAAAATGTCATTAAGGGGTTTTGTATACATAAAAAAAGAAATTGGACATAGTTTGGCCAGAGTTACATCATTTTATCTGTTTGCAATTATTGGTCTCTCTGACAATAACACCAGCTGAAGGTTTAACAGCTAAGAGTAGTAAGTATTAGGCATGCATAACACTATTCACCCATGGTTTGGTACAAATGTTCTTGGTCATGGTTTTTGGTTTGGTTTGGTACGGTTTTAACAGTCTTGGCAACTTTTTGGAGTTACATTGGTTTGAGGAAAATTTTACAAAAATAGCAAATGGTTATTGAGAAGAAAAAGCTATTGTTTATTCATAAACAATTTCTTCCTTAAAATTTAAGCAACAAAATTTTTCCTTAACATCAAAGATGATTTATGACAGTTTATGATATGAAATAGAAATATGAACACATAAAAATACTTTCATGTTAGGATGCACAATATTATCAGAAAAATATCTGTGTCTGCAGAAAACTGCCATTGTAGTTGATAATCAGTAGAATGTACAAATGTATCATAATGGTTTACCTAATCATCACTGGATGACCACTTTTATAAATCAAAAGTATCATTTGTTTAAAAGATAAAATACTTTTTTAGTTCACATCTGTTTTGAACACAAACCGTCTGTCAACATGGGAGGAACAGTTAAATTTTAGGTAACTGGATGCTTTGTGTTCTTGAAAAAAAATGTGGGTATTGGTATCTGTGATAACAAGTTTGTACATAGACTGGCATAATGGATATCAGCAAAATTCTGATATTGTGCACCCCATCTTGCATGTGCTTTTTAGTAACCGCCATACTACTGACTTTGTAGTTTGGTAGTTACTCATATTCAGCTTCAAGGTTCCTATCATAAATTATTTTCCAATATCATATGTTATGCTTAAGTGTTCTTTATGTAGTTTTTCATGCCAGTGTTGGCAAAGTGCCTTTTAGTGTATGTATGAGCAACTTTGTTGTTTGTTCAACATTTTATGCTCTAACTGCTTCCAGGGACAGCGGGGGTCCGGCGTGTCTATCATTGTTATTTTGGCAGTGCAGGCTGCAAAGTGTAGGAACCTCGGCCATATATAAATACCAATGGGTTGATGCAACACTCTGCTTTTACTGCTTTCAAATGTGATCGGGCCCTAATGCTGCAAAATAAGTAAATACTGCAAAATTTAAAAATAAAAAAAATGATTACCATTTTACTGTCAAACATAATGACTGGCTATTTCCTTTAGAACCTTAAGTCAAACATTTGTTATTCATCAAATACTAAGTGTTTAGGATGCTTTCCCTAAAGGAGTATTATAGCATTAAATTAGGCCTACACATCACTCTGATACAACGTAAACCAACAAACCATCAATTCACTCTGGTTGTTCAGCATGGCTGGAACCAACAGGCCCCACACATTAGGCCTTTGTGCTTCGAGAAACATCAGCCTCTTTTTTCTTTAAACCCTGCCTGCAGCACAGCCGAGCTGCAATGTGCTGACACCATCATCAGCTATTCTAAACCTTTTAGCACAGCTATATTCCCACATCCTGATAAAGAAAGGAGCAAGGGAAAAAATGTGAACGCTTCACTTTAATTTATCTTAATTAAATGTGTCTAATTTTCCACACTGGTAAGATGGTGATTGGTGCTGTGATTTTTAGGAAAATTATGGATGTGTAGATGAGTCTGGCTGGACCTCATTCAATGCAGTCACCCTGCAGCTAATGATCCATGGATGAGCGGCTTATGATCCCCTGAGTAGCATACAGATTGTGTAGCTGCAGCAGCAGCAGCAGCATTGTAATAACACATTATTGATCTTAACTTGGTGAAATTCATTCATCACTGTACAAGCCAAGCCAAGCAAGAAATAAAAAAGTGTTCGGTTAAACTTGGAGGCATAAATCCTACAGAGTATAAGACTGAATTATTGAGAGCTTGCCAGTAGTTTTGTTGATCTCTGCAATTTTTCTGACATGCTTATATCAAATCAAGTTAGGGAATTACCATAGAAGACCTGGTGCCAAACACAAGTGTAATATCATCAAGCAATCTTTCTATGGAACCCCAAAAAATTCATAATTAAATACATAAAAACTACATTTTGAAATAAAAACCATTTTGATAAATAAGAGACAAATATATATTATGGCCATTAAAATAAAAAAAAACATGTAAAATAAGGCAATATTATTATGAAATACGTTTTATTGTTCTTTAATATTGAATTATTATAACAAAATGTTTTATGATTATTTTAACAATTTCATGCTTTTTTAAATAATGATTTTTTTATTTGTTTTCCAAGTTTTTATACATTTAAAAAAACGTTTTTACAAAGTCAATTTTTATTTCATAAGTCCTTTTCCAAATTGGCCTTTTTATTTCATAATGTCGTTTTTCAGCAGAATGAATTGGTGTGTCAGTCAAAGCACATAAGGCGGAGCCAGTTAAGTGATTGGCTGATCCTTTACACACACATTGCAGCAGCACTTGCAGTATCAATTCAAACATGTAGACTTATCACTAACGCTGAGAAGCCTGAAAAGCTGAAAACACGAGTCTATGACACGATGCTGGGCTGTTATGTGAACTTCCAGACACCACCTCGTCAAAAACACACTGCTGCTGCTCCTCTCTCAGGCTGAGGTGAAGGCCTTACATTACTATCCAACCGATGTGCAAGTTCCCTGAGCAACTCTGAAACTGACTTCTCTTCTGCAGCCATTCTGTCTCAAACGTGTCATGCACTCATGTTTTCAGCTTTTCAGGCTTCTCAGCGTTCGTCTCCACGTTTGGATCGATACTGCAAGTGCTGCTGCAATGTCTGTGTAAAGGATCAGCCAATAACTTAACTGGCTCCGCCTTATGTGCTTTGACTGACAGACGAAGTTATTCTGCTGAAAAACGACATTATGAAATAAAAAGGCCATTGTGGAAAAGGACATTATGAAATAAAAATGGACTTTGTAAAAAACATTTTTTGTTTTTTTTTTATTTTATAAAAGCTTGGAAAATAAATAAAAAGTCATTATTTTAAAAAGTATGAAATTGTTAAAATAATCATTATGAAATATTTAATTATAATAAATCGATATTAAAGAACAATAAAACATATTTCATAATAATATTGCCTTATTTTACAATTTAATGGCCATATTATATACTTGTCTGTTACTTATCAAAATGGTAATTATTTCAAAATGTTGTTTTTATTTATTTAATTATGAATCTTTCGGGGTTCCAAATCTTTCAGCTGTACAAACAAAAAGGCCTAACTAAGGACCAAAACACAACTGTGGAGCAGACACAGAAACAAACAAAATCAAGACAGAGCAGATCAGACAGGTTATGAACACAAAGCTAACGCAAGACAAAAACCACAGGAGCCAGCAAGCGGACAAGTCAGCAAAGCAGATGACTGTTTGAAGAGATGGCTTTGAGCAAAATCAGACTGAAGACTCAAACAGTGAGTGATTTTGTACTCTAATGTCTCATCCCTTACAACTTAGGAAGAAAAGCCAAAAGATCAGACAAATGCCTTCAAAGGTGGAGGTGGACTGTACAGTGAGGAATACCAAGGAAGAAATACTCAATTTACCCCCCTAACTAGGGCAAGACAACTAATTGAACCTGAGATGGGGTAAGAATGAAACACATTCAACTACTGCTGTTGACTAAGGATCGACCGATACATCGGCCGGACGATATATCGGGCCGATATTTGCGTTCTTTACTTGAATCGGTATCGGCCGATTCACGCGTGGGTTCACCGATGTATTTTTCAGCGGCATGATTTACAGACAG
Organism: Cetoscarus ocellatus; assembly: GCA_037902135.1. Lineage (NCBI taxonomy): Eukaryota > Metazoa > Chordata > Actinopteri > Labriformes > Labridae > Cetoscarus > Cetoscarus ocellatus. Next base: position 627,499 of record JBAMNC010000394.1, on the reverse strand, counting down.
GCATCCATGGGCAGCAGCTCTGTGTTGCCGGAAGACCCTGCAGCACATGCAGACGCGTTACCCCTCCCCCACTGCAAGAGTGGTGAAAGCAGCGTTAGCTTGGATCCTGCTTCACAACAACGTCAAGTTTTAAACTTTCAATTAGCCTCTAACAGTTAAATTTAGTTGAAATATTGCCACCCACTTTGAAATAGGAAACATGAATGCCAAGTGCATGTAATATACGTGCTTGAAAATATAGTTAAGTTTGTGGGTCAGAAAAACAGGAATGCTGTTGAATGCTTCATCTTTAAAACTGCTTACCATTGTATTTAGGGAGCTGCTGATGTAGTTGTAGGCTAATATGTACAGCTGTTACAAACACCAGTTTAAGGATTAAGTAATGTCAACGTTGTCAATTCAGTTCCATGGTGTTTGTAGGAGTTTAATTCAGCGAACACCAGGCTGAGGTTGAATGGGTGTCGTGTGTGTGTGTATGTGTGTGTGTGTGTGTGCGCTCTCCCTCAGAGCGGAGCGGAGCAGCCGTGTCTGCTATCAGAGAGGTCTTTAGTGTGCACTAGACGAACTTTAATGATGAGATAAATGTTTATATGTAGTACTAAATTGTGTCAGTGTTTTGGGAAAACGTGTTTAGGGCTGTTTGCTGCAGTTATCAATCCAGCGTTAGCGGAGTTTTTCAGTCAGCGTCTGCTCAACTGATGTGCGTGTGTGGAGGGGGGGGGGTGCGCGTCTCACTGCGGAGGAGCAGCCATCACATCGATGGGAGATAAAACTTAAACTATGAGAGAAATGTTGTTTACATGGTTGAATATTTACTCCTTTTAAAGTTGATAATGTCATTTTTTTCATGTAAATTGAGGGAGCAAAAAGCAGTATCGGCCACTAATATCAGCCCAAGAAAATCGGTCATCGGCTAAGGGTGATGGAAAAAAAATCGGTATCGGCATTGGCCCTAAAAAATCCATATCGGTCGATCCCTACTGTTGCCAATTAAGATTTGAGCAACAGTTGTAGAAAGTCCAGTGGCCCTACATTGGATACACTTTTAAAAGTTCATGAACATATTTAATATCATATTCTCTATGTTAATCCCCATACATTAAAGGTCACATATGTTACTCCTTTACTTTTCTTGCTTTAAATTCCACTAAAACCTCATCGGCACTTGCAGAAAAACCCTGTAATTATCCTGAAAGAGTGAGATTCATGTGTGAACACAAGCAGCAGGGATTTTTCACCCAGATTTTATCCTGATAATTTTACCTGCTGGCCCCCTTGTGCTTAACTGTGAGGGCTAAGTGTAAACAAGAAGGTTAGAGACTTTTTTGAGTATGTTACCCAGATATTTTATCAAAAATATCCAGGTTGTATGTGTGGATAGGGCTTAAAATGTAGAATTTTGATCTGCGCATAAACTTCTTTGTTTCAACCCTGCTCAGAACAAACTGTGATTCACCATGCCTTTCTCAAAAAGAGGATGAAGAAGCTTTGTCTTCCCCGCACTGGGCTCTAATGTTTACAATGGCAGAACAACCATGTTCCTCCCATTGGAGCCTATGGACTACCTAGGGACAGAAATATAGAACCAGTCCCCAGTCCCAGTTAAAGATCTTTTTCAATTGACATGAATTGATTTCATTTGCCTTTACACTTAAAAATTCCTCTTTATTCAAACAGTTTAAATTTATGGGGACAGTGCACATTTATGACATTTCTGTAATGTGCCAGTTCATCCAACATGGCTGATTTTTAATTGTAGCCCTCGGGGCAGGTGAGTGACAACAGACACAAAGGTACATCAAAACCAATCACCTTACATACAACACTCAAAAGAAAGACAGCAGTAAATAAAACAGAGACTTAAGCAGAAGATTGTGTCATACATCCAGAAGTAAATGAAACTATTAAAAAAAACAGACCTCAGCCTATGATATACAACATAGAAATGTTAAGAATAGGACAACAGTATATATAGGACATAAAAAAGCAAGGTTCATTTTCTGATTGTGGTCATATACTTGATTGTCTTTTAGCCAGGATTTTGAGTTAATTTTGAACGAGTGGTATGTTTCACAGTTTCTAATGATTGATGGCAGATTGTTTCAAGTGTGAGCTGCTCTCACTGAAAATGCTGACTCTCCAAATGCAGTCTTCCTCACAGGTATTAAACAGTCTCCTCTTGACATTGATCTAACGTATCGGTCATCAGTTGTTTTCTTTCAATGCCATCCACAAGGGTGGAGTAAAGTGTGGGGATAATGCTAAGAAATGTATGGATACAGCAAAGTATTAAATATCAGGAGTGCCATGTGTTAGGCAAAATACTATTTTCCCCACAGAAAAATCCACAGGAAGTCTTATACGAAAGGATGCACAATATTACTGGTATGATGTCAGTACCTGTAGATAATTGCTTCAAAAGCTAAGTATTGGTATCAGCAGATATGAAAATATCTGCCAATATTTCCAGCCAATATTTAAGCCTTATATATTTGCATCAAGATTGTGGATTTTTTTGTATTTTGATCTTTAATTGAGAGTATAAGCTCCCAAAATAGGGCAGGTTTTCTTTCAGCAGGTAAGTAAAACAGCGTTTTAGCTTTTAAAAGGGTATATGAAGCTTGACTTAAGTGTTATTGTCAAAAATACATTTTACATATGATGTAGGTACAATCTAAAAAGAACTACTTTCAGTCAATTTCTAAATATTGATGCCAATATCAGTCAAAATAAGTTTGAAATATCGGCATATCTTCAAAAATCCAACATCATGCATCCCTAGTTATGGGAATCATTAAAGTATTGGGTTGATAAGGATGGATATTAATAACATGTCATCAATTCCCATCTGTGTACATAACCAACATTTTACTCAACTGGCTTTACGTGTGTTCTGTTAAACACACACACAAACAGTTACACCCCATACACAGCGTGCACTGCTTTGCCTTAACACTGCAGAGTTGGCCGATTCATTAGCATTTCATTAAAACATCTAAAAAAAACCCTTCTCATAATTTGTCCTAGTAAAGTTACTGTCACAACATTTAACCAGACCAAAGTTTGTTATTCTCTGTACAAAATACCAAAGCTACTTTGTATTGCCTGATTCAAGCTCTGGTAAGAGGTGAGTAACAGCATGTTTTTTAAGAATTAAAAAAATGGACATGGACATTAAAAAATCATGCTTGAATTTAGAAATGACAGTGGTTGACAATCATGATCTCAGTTCTTTTATCATGATCATAATTTTTTGCCGAAATTTTGTAGCCCTGGCTCATATGTCAACAATAGAGGGGGAAAAGACTGAATCTGCTCACTTGCAGAGCTCCAATGAAAGAGGATCCCCTGACAAAGATCTGCAGTTAAACTAGAAAAGGGTGAGCCAAACAGAGATGATGCTCTGCTCCCCCTGTGGCACTAAGATGATTAAGCTAGTTAAGTCAAAGTGTCACTTCAGGACACATGGCAGCAGAAATGTGTCACTTTTGAAAATAAAACCTGAAAGATCCGCAGCATGATGAAGATCAGCGTTGTGGCAGTGATACCTTGATGCTGAGTCATTTGAACATTTCCATCTAAATGACCATCAATCAGATGACCCATAGACCACAAGGGGAGGATGTCTTTTTAATTACTGCCAGTCACTGAAGTGCACTGACTGCAAACTGCATCACAGCACATCTATAGACCCCAGGCTGCAAACTGGTACGCACAGTATGCTGCTGCCTTGCTGCATGCCGTGCACCATCCACACATGCCTGGTTTGTAAAGGGGTCAGTAGGGTTGTGTCTCTTTCTGGATCTGTGTTTTTTAAAAATCCTTAATATGGCACAGAAACAGCCCAGAATAAGACACAAATCAGGACAGACACAGAGGACCGTCATGTCCCCTGATAGTCAGTGTAGGATACTGTATTACCCTGTGCTTATTGGTGCAGAGAACAGTCTACCTTTGGCCTATCAGTGATCTCTGACAGTACATCAGCCAACCTGTGGTAGCCTGTCGACCCAAAAGGAGAGAACAGCCTAGGCAACAGGTTAGGGTTGGGTAATATCTCGAGTTTTAAAGATTTATCAATATTTTCAAACAAGGTACATGGTAAGACAGAGTTGTTCATGTCAACAATATGATAGGGATGCACAATACTGGAGTTTGCCAATATCTGATATGCCCATATTTTTGGACTTATTGATACTGATACTGATATTGATACTGATATTTTTGTTGAGAGAAAGAGGCCTCCATTTCACTGCAATTGTGGAGACAGTCTGCATGTTAGAAACAGAGGTGAAGCAAAAAACGTTTTATTCTTTAATAAATGAAACTTTAGGTTTATAAAATTGGACATTAGTGACAATGGTACATTTCTGCATTCTGTTAGTATTACAGCCAATTTACGTATGTGATTTATATGGTCAATTTTGCACAGCCAAAATATCATATCAGCAAAAAATGTAATATCTGCCTTTAAGCCAGTTATCATCAATTAGCAGCCCTGGGGCCACATCAGGCCCCCAGAGCTTCCCATCTACCCCCTAGAGTGACTCTAAATTCAGAAAATATACGAAGGAAAATATATGTTAATGTTAACATTGTTCTCTCCGGGAATTCAAGCTTCCTCCCACAGACAAATATATATATATATATATATATATATACATATATATATATATGTTTGTTAGATAAACTAGTGACCTTAAATTTTGCCCTTAGGTGTGGGTCCATTGGTGAATGGTTGCCTGTTTCTCTGTGTGGCCCTGCCAGCTCCAGCATTGGATAACCATCAAACTTTGATCACTTCTCTCTTGTGCAATGACCAACATTCCCTTAAAATGTCACCAAAATTGATTGAGAACTGAATTATTACCAAAAAGGTGGAAATCTGCCCGTTCTAGCAATGTTAACAAATCCTGTAAAAAAAAAAATATCTGGATCTGCATCCACATTTGGATCGCCACCCAAATCAAATCACTTTTTCCTTGGGCTATGACCAACATTCCCCGAAAATTCCATCAAAATCCACTCATAACTTTTCCTGTTATCTTCCTCACAGACTAACAGACAGACAAAACATAACCTCCTTGGCAGAAACAATAAAAAACCTGAGGCTGATCACTTCATTCTCCATTCATTTGCCAGTGGGAGCTAGTTTTGAGAAGGGCCAATACCCATGTTAAACCAATTCATCAGTGCATCACTAGTGTCATGTTCAGCCTAATAAGTCTGTTTTATGGTCCATACCGCCCAGCCCTACCATAGGTTATCTGCTGCAGTGAATCTACCCAGTGCTCTGCGGTGTCAAAATATCCCTTCGGTCTGCACTGGGTTGCAAGCAAAATATACTCGCAATGCACCCCAAAGCTGGCAAGACCCGGCGTTGTCTCAACAGTGAGACAAACCTGCATTTCCTCCCTAAGACTAGTGCTGTATCTTTAAAAGAAAAGAAGACACCACAACTTAACAGCAAAAACTTTCTTCAAGGCAGGCCTACGCAAGATATCTTGGCCTCCCGCGTCCTGGGCATGACGAGGTGGGCTCAGCGTAAGCGCCGGGTGCAGATCAGTGATGGGGCAACCAGACCCGGGCTAAAATGGCCTGGTGTAGCCCCTTCTCCTTTATGCGCCTCTTTTCCCCATTCTCTCCATCCCCCCTCTGCTCCCCCTTTCTCCCTCTCTCTCGACGCCATCTGTTTGTGGCATGAGAGAATGTGGAAGTAAAAAAGAAAAGACGACATTTTGACTGTAGTTGCTGACCTACATCGACCATTTGTTTGAGGAATCGGCGTGCAAACCCAGCGCCGAGAGACGGCCGCGCCAAACGCAGCAGCGGCGAAATGGCCATGGATAGCGCGCATACATTTTGTCGCCTGGTCAGGAGGAATTTAATAAGTTACGTCTGAAACACTCCTCCGCCTCGCCGGGCCGGACAAGTCAACGCTGCACAAACATTTGTCTTCAAGATTAAGAGAGCAAAGGAGACAGAAAACTGCGACTCACCTGATTCCAAAATCGGTTTATGGTGGCGACGTGTTTGTGGTTAATTTTAATGTGGGAAAACAGTTCCAGCGGAGGGTCCCCGTTGTGTGGAGCAGGAAGGAGGGAAGGGAAGGCAGGAGAGAGGGGCTGACGTGAATGAATAAACAACTGAGCTCCTCCTCAACGCCATAAGTAAAGGCGGTATGAGGCTCACTTTGTAAAAATCAGCAACACACATCAGATATCACCACTGTGTGCTGCTGAACAATTAATACTCATTATTTTAAAGAGCTGCATACAGCCTTACATGTCGACTGTTTTGCATACAAGCGATGAACTGGACTGCAAGGTTTGCTATTTAAAAATTCGTAGACATGCACAACTAATGAAGAGCACACCTTTTTTGGTTTTAGTCTAATATTAAACAAAAATCTATCACATATCACTGTACATTATTATTTTATAGGACTAAGAAACTCCAGCAGGTGGCGCTGTGTTTGCATCCCAACAACGACTGAAATTAGTGCCGTGATATAATGATGTCAAAATGGGCTTGTACAAGCCTAGTAATTATGTATAAAGGTGAAAATAACAAAGTTAGTATTATTTTTAATAGAAGTAAATAATAATAAAAGTTACAATAATAATAATAATAATAATAATAATATAATTATCCATCCATCCTCTATACTGCTTATCCCATTCAGGGTTGCAGGGGTTGGAGCCCTTTCCACCTGACATTGTGTACACTCTGAACTAGAGCCATGTAGAGACTTAGAAATACATTAACACTCAAACTAATACCTTATGGCAATTAAGAGTCTTGAGCATGTTTTTTGGTCTGTGGGCAGAAACTAGAGTGCCCGGTAAAAACCAATGCATGGGAGATCATGCAAACTCAACACAGAAAGACCCTGGCCAACACAGGGTGCAAACCAGCAATCTCCTTGCTGTGAGGCACACACATTACTCTGCTGCCCCATCATTAATTGTAATTTTATTATTATTATTCTTATTATCATTATTGTTATTATTGTTGTTGTTGTTGTTGTTGTTTTAATGTGAGCAAAAATATCAGTAGTGTTAACCATAATATCAATAATAGCAGTAATGATAATTTGATAATTTTGTGCAGGCTTTAGGTACTAATAAAACTACACACCAATTAATAAATGAGTTCCAATTTTACCCTAGATCATTATATTTCATTAGGCATTTGTAGATAAAAATTAATAAGTGAAACAGACTGATATAATACTAGAACATGCAATAAAGAGGCTATATATCGTATGGATATGAACAAGGTGTGTTTTGAGATTTTGGCTTGGTTTTAGGGATGCCTTGGACGAAAAGCCGGAAAACCACAGGCTGTATAGACCAAGGCTAGCCTCTGACCCCCTGCAATGACAGTGCCATGGTAAAAGTTAGGTCTATTTGAATTCTTTATCTAAAGCACATTTAAATCACCAAATTTTGGCCAAAGTGCTGTCAAAAAGGTGAGAAGTTAACTGAGAATAGAACAGCAGAGGGAACCTGCTTTACATATCAATACAACACAAAACAAATTGAAATTGTAATGAAATAATGAAGAGTACAAATAAACCCACTGTGTACATCCGTGTGTACTCACCAACTGGCCTTTCCAAACACTGGCATAAGAGTATCACAAAAGAACATAAAAGCCTAGAAACACCCATTAACTCATCTGCTATCTATCATTTATCTCATTTGATTTCGCAGGGAGCTGGAGTCTTTCCCACTGGACATCAGGTGGGAGATGGGGTACGTCCTGGACTGGTTTACCATTGTCACAAAATCCTACTTTTGTTTAATAGCCTTTACATGGCCTACCTGTACTTTATGTAAATGTTTTATAGAAAAACTCTGCCCCCAGATGTTCCAAAACACACTTCTTTAAGTTTCGCGCTGAAAAGTCGTCTTTATTCTGGCATGTTTATAAACTCTTTGTTTTAAGTCCCTCTCATGGGTTGACAGCACCCCTCTCACGAAGAGGGTGGGGTTTCAGCATTACTGCGCTGTGCTTCAATGTTTACTTTGGGTGCACAGACGTGCTTAAATATATTACTCCCACTAGAGTCAGATCTGGGCGGAACAAGTCCCCTTGATCAGGGAGTGTAGCGTCTTTCATTTGGGGGACAGCATATGCCCTAATGACATTGTTAGGGGAACATTTTTGTAGTGAGCACACATTTTCTGCAAGGTGGAACAGGCAAAGGACAGGTGGAGTTTTTCTCATGTTGAGAGGGTTGTAGACATGCTGTGGACACACATTTTTGTATAAAAACATTAAAAAGTGTATATTTGGCATGATATGAAACCTTTAAGGCAAGTTAAGGCAATTTATTTGCATAGCACAACTCAGTAACCAGTTCATACTAAGTGCGTCACACAATAAGTGAAACAAATAGACATAATAAATGAATTAATGAATAAAACCAGAAAAAGTATTGCATTCTGTCATTAACAACAGAAGTGTTCAGAGAGCACAAATCTTCTTCAAGGCATTCACGGTCAGTAGCAGTCCAGCTGACAAGCCATGTACTCTGGATCCAAAATTAACTGTGAGGTACATCTGAAGAATATTTTCAAAGCATTTGACAATATTAGGAGGGTTATAAACAACTCCTTTAAAAAGTTCCTGTATCCTGATTCGGATCACTTCCTAATATAATAAAATCTAATTAACCAGCTTGTATGATATTAATAAAGACAGGCAGAGACGTTAGAAAATATAAATTAAAAAATGTTTTGCAAGAGCAAATTTTATTGTCATGTCATTGCCCTTTCAAGCTGTTGGAAAATTATCCTTAAACTTTGTTGATTTGATTATAAAAGAAGGTAGGAGAAGAGGCTCTTTATTTAGTACCCTACCTCTACCTGTGTATTTGTCATTTTAGCTGATAAATACTGACGTTTTTATATCAAAACTGTGCTCTTCCTTCAACACGTTACTGATCAAACTGATGCAAAGTCTCAGTTCTGAGTGAAATTTGTGAAGCTGAGCTTCACCCAAATGTCTACAGAAGTTCAAAGTTCTGACACTAGAGGGCAAGCACACTCTGCTTAAGAAATGTGACTAAAAGCTTCAGGTATTTCAATAACCACTGACAACCTGTAATGTTGAGACTCCTTTCGTAATAACGTTTTTATGTGTAAATAATGACATTATTGGACCATATCAACACGGTCAAAAGAGATCATATCTGGTCAAATATGAGAGTTATGGCCTGGACTGGTGCAAATTCCTTCCCCGTGGTATCATCCATTAAGGGTAATCATTTAAAAAAAAAATGCTTATAAGGTGTTGACTGATCCAGTTAATTAGAGGCTGGTGATGATTGATAGTTTGTGCAGATGTGCTCTTGATGCTGTGATGTCTATCTCCACAGAGGACCGTACTGCCCCCTGCAGCCTGTGATTATCCTGCATTATTGACAGATTATGCTCTTTTACATAAAGATGCTGCTGTGCCCTTCAGTGCAAACAGGCCCATCAATATAAACACACTGTGAATTTTAAATGTTTGCAGGTTTGTGGTGTCAAACTCGGGTTCAAACTGTGTCAGCAAAGTGGGATGAGTTTGTATTGATTGTTATGAGAACACTGCATGCATTGTCTGAGGGAAAATCCGCCTGTTCTCCCACAGGTACAGTTCTGGAGCATACAAAGGACAGTGCGGGGGTGTTTTGGAAGCTTACTGGGTTAGAAGTCATTCTTCCGGTTATCTGAGAATTTTCACATCTTTTGTTAAAACAGTGTTTACACTGAAAATCTAAAGTTGAATTCAGTGCTCTGAAAGACCCTTTTTCAATACCCTGTTGATTACAATTAAGACTGTATTGAATCTTTATTTGATCAAGTGCTTGCATTAGCGACACAGTCATAAGTTCTGATGGCAAGTAAACCCAATTGAGTGGCTTTAGATCATAGAGATGATATATCACTGCTGCATGATTCAGATTTTAGGTGGGAACGAGTAAGAGAAAATAAGAGGTGTAAGAGACCCAGTTTATTCAGAGAAAAAAGAAACCACCATACACAGACAAACATCTAAAGGTGGGGCGGGGTTAAAATATTTATAGCACAATTTGCCGTTTTGATCGAAATTTACACAAATTTATGGTGAAAAAGGAGAAAGCTACAAAGAGAGTATATACACATCTGAAATACTTAAAAACTGAATACCATAATTGTGTATATAAGGCATTTCAAAACCCTTTAAAGGCTGTGATTTTTGCTCAGTTGATTTATCAGCTTGAGTACTGTCTCATGGACACCCTGTTAAAGGAGTACTTCATTTTAGACATGATTAAATCAAGAATATCTCTGTCTCTGAAACTTTAAGGAAACATCTGAAGTAATGTAAGTGTTCAACAAAAAACAAAAATATTAATAACATGGAAAAAGTCAGTAAAACAACAATTTAACATATTGTGTCTTTGACTAACATATATCCAGTATTATTTTAGGTCCAAACTAGAAGAGTTCTTGTTAGATTTTTTTTCAACTATTGATGTTGGAAATAAGATGGGAGGAATACAACTGACAGTATACAATTTCATGATATTTACATAAATCAATCAGGTACCCTCAGTCTTAAGTACATGTTTGATGTTTGTTTTGACAAAAATAGCTCAAAATTACATTTTACTGACCTATTAAAATTGGTATCAGCTGTAAACCGCCTGCTATCACAGACTGACATTCATTATGAATTTGTGTCTGATGTCATGTTTGTGTTGCCTTTAGTGTTAACCTGTGAAGCTTATTTTATAATATCTGTGAAGCTCATTGAGTTACATTTGCATGAAATGGGCCATACAAATAGAATTGAATCAAACTAAATTAAAGCCCTCCTGTGATATTGTATCACAGGCAACAGATGAGCATGAGGACAAATGACATTGACCTTTGAGAAAACATTCATGCAGAGTTTGGTGAAAATCTCTTCAGAGCATTCTTGATGTATTGTGTCAGGAGGAATGGCCCGGATAGACAGACAGATGAGATGGATGGACAACCAGACAACCAGAAACAAAATGGCTCTGCCCATCACTGGGATGGAAGACAAGACAAGAAATATTTCATTAAACTCTTCTAGATATTGTCTTATTGGTCAAAAGTGGATACTTACTTGATAACCAGTTTACAGAAGTCCAGTTCCCATGATATTCCACAGGAAATACATGCAGGTCATTATAACCCACAGCCAAGGGTTAAAAAAACAACATCTACAGTTTCTTTCAATCTGTAAAAAAAATATAATAAAGAAATATCATTGTGCAATAACCAACAGCCTCCACCTACATGTGTATTTTCTTCTTGTCACGAGCAGTTGCCATAGCTATTTTGACATTCTGCCTGTAGCCCCTTCACCCCTCCCTATAGACATCGTTTAGGCACAGAGCTGATGATCATAGCCTCCCTGTCCTCCCAAATCTGAGAGTTTCCAAAGGGGAGGGGGAAAGAGCTGCATCTGATCCTCTACAGAAACAATTTTCTGTCTTTTTTTTAATTTAACTTAAATAAATTCCTCGAACTCCAAATGTGGGACTTAGAGTAATGCAACTATTTGTCATCACTAACAAGAGTGATTTTCACATAAATGGTGGCCCAAATGTGAGTCTAGTTTTAAAATTTTAATTTTTCAATTAAATAATTTTATGCATCCAACAAAGACATAAAAGACATTAATTTTCATCTAATAATGAAAATACAGTACATCTTAATGTGCCTTTTAGAGCTGTCTTTCTTTCATCTGGAAGCAAAATAAATGTTGTTTACATAATAATTCAGTAATATGCAGCAGGAGCTTTGCCTTTTATTGAAAGATGCTCTTTTTCCATGCCAGCATATTAATATTCCAGTCATGTACTGTTGGTTCATCATGATGCACTACCATGATAATTCGACTGCATGCTTTTATCCTGCATTGCAGAAATCTGGGCAGTGAGTAGAGTCTTTGAAAATGGCTTAAAAATGCTGTTCCTGTGGGTGGTTGATTTAACAGCAAGTCCCATCTCCTCCACCTCCTCCTCCTCTTCGCCTACCTCCTCTCTGTCCAGCCTGTCTAGACTGTGATTACCATCTGCTTCATCTCTTTGGACAGTCCACTGTTTACTGCATTCTCCCCATCTCTCTATCTGTCCCACAAACACAAACAGACACAAACACAATGTAATAAGAGAGCAGCAGAGCTAATATTCAAGTGTACTCATCAGTGAATTACCCAATAAGATGCAGTCATTGATTCTGTACACACAATGTTGCCAGAAAAGGGCATGCGCAGCATGCCATGTTGCCAACAAGCAATATATTTATGAAAACAAGCTGAAAAATAGTAAATTGATGCTTTGAACAAAGCTGAAAATCCAAAAAAAGCCACCTCAGTTAATGCAATGTGTGAGGGAGTTGCCACTTGATTCAGTGTATAAATCAACTTACTTTTGAATTACGCAGGCAACCATCAGTAATAAACCATCACTTGTAAATGCACATTCCTCCTTATTAAAACATGGAAAAGAATCAAAATGATTCACTGCCATCAGTTTAAGATCAAAAATAGAAAAACTTGGGGCAAACATACTACCATCACAGGCTAGAAGGCAACATTAGGGTTTAACTATGATTATATTACATATTAAACATACAATAATACCATAAAGCAACAATAAAGCACCATCCTGCCAGTTGAAATAATCTGTGGTGGCTTGCCAGCAACAGGTAAACAAGCAATGTTTTCTTCATATATAAGACAGCTACCAGTTTTGGTCCTTGGGCAAGAACCTTAGCGCTATTGCCCTCCTCATTACCTGAGTGCGTTAAAACAGATAGTCACACCGGCTCAGACGTCGCCCGGGTTAACAAGGTCTGCATCACATGTTGAGGAACCAGTGCAAACGAAACAACAAGTAGCTCAGTGTTCCAACATCCACAAATGGCAGCTGCTATCATGACTAGAGAGTGAGGAGATACAACACGTTAGTGCTACGGCAAGGGGGAGCCAGGACGATAGGTCAGATGGGGGAGTTGGCAAGGGAATAACTCACGAGCTAACCCACCAGTGGCTAATCAATCTAAGAGCAGACCACACCAATCTCCCTGAACAAGATGCCGTGACCATCACAGTAGCAGACATCCAAGAAAAAGTCTCAGGTATGAAGAACTGGACAGCACCAGGCCTGGATATGATCCATACATACTGGCTAAAGAGGCTGACCTCACTCCATGAGCGCCTGGCAGTACAAATGAACCAACTGCTGAGAGATGGCCTGAGTGGCTGACCAAGGGCCATACAGTCCTGATCCAGAAAGATCCCCAACTATCGGCCAATCACCTGCCTCTCCACAACATGGGAACTCCTGTCAGGCATCATTGCGGCAAAGATAAGTGGGTACATGGATCAATACATGACAGAGACACAGAAAGGCATTGGTAAAAATACCAGAGGAGCAAAATACCAGCTACTGGTTGACAGAACAGTCGCTCGAGACTGCAGAACCAGACCGACCAACCTGTGCACTGCCTGGATTGATTACAAGAAAACCTATGACTCGATGCCACATACATGGATCCTGGAATGCCTGAATCTGTACAAGGTCAACAAGACTCTAAGAGCCTTCATTGCAAACTCAATGAATCAATGGAACACCACCCTTGAGGCCAACTTCGAGCCAAAAGTCTCCATCAAATGTGGCATATACCAAGGTGATGCTCTGTCCCCACTGCTGTTCTGCATAGGACTGAACCCCCTCAGCCAAATAATCAACAACACTGGCTATGGATACAGACTCCGAAATGGGACCACCATCAGTCAAAGGACGGATCCACAGTGTGACATCAACTGTCAAACATGGAGGAGGACGTGTGATGGTCTGGGGCTGTTTTGCTGGATCCAGGGTTGGTGACTTGTACAGAGTGAGAGGCACCCTGAAACAAAACGGCTACCACAGCATTCTGCAGCGCCATGCAGTACCCTCTGGTATGTGCCTAACTGGTCAGGGGTTCATCTTACAGCAAGATAATGACCCAAAACATAAGTCCAAGCTATGCCAGAACTACCTCAGGAAAAAAGAACAAGATTGTAAGCTTGAAAACATGAAGTGGCCAGCACAGTCTCCAGACTTGAACCCTGTTGAGCTGGTTTGGGATGAACAAGACAGAAGAGTAAAAGCAAAGTAACCTGCAAGTGCCACACATTTATGGGAACTTCTGCAACAGACGTGGGAAGAACTTTCTGAAGAATATTTGATTTTTACTGTAGAAAGAATGCCTCAAGTGTGTTCAGCTGATATATCTGCCAAAGGTGGCAACTCTGATGAGTCAAGAGTTTAGGAAACATTTTGGCCTATAAATTGATTTCATGATTTATTTTTTTACTCCAATCGCTTATTTGTACTATGCTTTCATTTTAGAGTGCAATGAGACAATTAACTGAATACTATTCAGTAAAAAACAAGGAAAGTTGATGTGTTCTAAAACTTTTGACTGGTATGTGTGTGTGTGTGTGTGTGTGTGTGTTTTGTACCTGAAACAGATGTTAATCTGACTTATTGCCTGCAAACCGAGTTAAAAATAGTAATGTCTCAGAGCTGGGATTAGTCTAGTCTACTTCTCTTCGCTAGTGGTAACATGTTTGTTTTTCAAGTAACACTCTCACTCCCAGAGGGTAATGGACCTCATGTAATTAGAGACCTGTATTACCCCTTTCAATGTTTAAGAGCGAGCCAAAGAAAAATTCAAGAGAACACTGGCTAGCATACACAGAGGATTGTTTTGCCTCCAGCTGAGCCGCACCCATGAAAAATGTCACACTGTTTACAAAAATGAAAAGGGGTGATGCAGGTTTAAGGCTATTCAGTGTGTCAAAAAAAAAAAAAATCTTTGGATTATCAAAATCTTGAAAACCAAAGAAAATAGAAAAACTGATTCAAACCAGATAATCTTTACCTGTAACCCTTTCTATTTTTGACAGCATTCAGGACAACACTTCTGTGGACAAACTACACTGCATTTAGAGCAGGGAGAGAAATGAGAAGGGTTCAATCAAGGAGCAAAGCAAGCCCAAATAAATTACTACAATCTAGAAATAGGCCCTCAAAAATGCAGACTGACAGTATAAGCAAGCAACATTACAGAAAAACAGGCTCAAAGATGCTGATGGTAAGTGGCCTTTGCAACACTGACAACGTGGTGCGTGCAGAGTTTATGTCAGATTTTCTCTCTCTGGATGAGTTGCACAATGATCAATGTGAAACAGATACTCTCTCTGAGGGGGAATGAATCCAAGTGAGAATTTGCAATGTGCTTCTTGTTATGTCCTCATCTGGCTGAGATCTGTTTCATGATTAAGTATCATTTTCTTCCAAAACTACGCATGATTGAGCCAACAATGAGGTCAGCTGCATGCTTATATTATGTAAGAGGCTAGGGAGGGGAATTTAAAAGAGATTTTTGCCACAGAATATCAGGATTCTGGACAGGAGAAGGCAGCATACCTGACATTTTTCAAAAGGAGGTTAACTTTCATGATTGATGACTGTTTAGGGCCCACAACTCCCCTAGAGTTCAATAACAGCAGAGCTCAATTTGTCTTTTAATTACATAACAGAATCTTGCATTGCTGTGGGACCAGACTCTCTGATATTGACAAGTTTTTCACTTTGAGGTTTTAATAACTTTCTGGTGATCATCCATAAGTTGTTTTTTTTTGTAATTATGGACTTTATTGGCACCAGATCAGTGGTAAAGATTTTACTAAAAACAGGCCAGAACTGCATTTGATAAAGTTTCTACGGGAAAGTACTCATAAGGGGGTAGCTTATAAAGTTTGAATGTACTGTATAGGGCTCTGCATCCAAGGGGCCTCTCAACAACAACAATCCAACAAATTATAAGCAGAGACGAAAGACTATAAAAAGTTAGAGAGTGACCTGCTTTCAACTGCCTTCACTGTTTTCTTTTGTTTAAATTGATGACTCTGCTCAATATAGACTGAATTTCATTAGTTGTGTTTATTAATAAGCAAACCAGCGTTTCAGTTTTGTGGATAAATTTCACATGATGAGGGAGAAAAACTCTTGGAACTGGACTTCCTGGTCAATGAGCTATTTCTTCATCATGTGAAGTTTATCCACCAAACAGAGGTGTCGGTATGTTCAGTGTACACACCTTTATGGAGGGTGATATTTGTTAATTAGGTTCCTCAATTTTAAAAGAAAAGTGGCAAAGGCTGTTGGAGATGACAGAAGGTCTCCACTCCTATCACCTCAAAATTTTCAGTTTCCAGTTCCGTTAGAGGTCAGGGACGGGCAGAACGGACAGTAAGATCAGGTCCCATTTGTGCAGCAGTCTTTGATGTAACATTATGTCTGTCCATGGTAATGATAAAACAAGCAATATCTGTCACAGCTATCTTCGGGGCTCAATATCATCATGACTGACACAACCTAACAGGATAGCTATAAAAATTAAGAATTTAACCGTCTCGAAACACTTATATTTGAAGCAATTTAAGCATTAAACTAAAATGCATGTATAATGTTGCCTGCCATTTTTGTAATTAACAAAAATCAGTTTTGAGTTCTCTGAAAATTCTGCTTATGACATCTTTAAGTTCCAAAGTTTTTCTCAAAAGCCCTCAATCTTTGAGGTTGATTAGGTTATAACCCTGCACCTTCCCCCAGACAGTCTTTTCTTGATTAAGCATTCGCTCATCCACGACAATTCTGTAAAAGCAAATATTTTCTTTTGTAGATAAAATCAAGCTTATTTTTTTTATTCTATGAAAGGCTGTACACAGAAAAACGACGTGCTCACACCTCAATGATAATGCTCATCGTTACTGTTACTGAATAGTAGTGCCATCTTTAGGCTACATTATACCACAACATAAGAGTGCTTGCCATCAAGTAAAATTAGCACCACTGAGTACAATCAGAATACACTGTCACACTGTCACTGTAAAGAAAATTATTTCTCTTACCTTCAAGCTTATGTAGCAGTCATTTCAAATTAGTCAGATCCAGAGATGGTACTTTTCATAATATGCCTTCAGTTTAAATGAAAATTTCTTGAGTCGTTCCCTAAATAGGAAAGTTGAGAAATAAAACTAAAGTCAGTTTCTCTGAGGCATACTGAAATACATGGGTCTGGCCGAAAAAAATTGTCTACACCGTGCTAACTGAATACGATGCAAGCAAGTGTTGGTGAATCATGTTGAAACTAGCGTCCTTTCCATCCACAGGCGAGGTGGTGCAAAGTTTTGACCTCAAAACGGTCTCTTTTCCCCCTCAATTGCAGGCATCAATATGGACATTGAGCGAGCAAAGAGGGATTTTTACGAGGTCTTGGAGGGATTTTCTTGGTTTTCTTTGACTTTTCTTGCTCAGCAGAGCTTGGTTATCTGTTTAGCATAGGGGAGACAGGGGAGCATTCATCTATGAGTGAGTGAGTAACATGATTTACTTTCACTTTCAACACAAAGGATGAAATTTTGTTTACCTCACAGAGAGCTTTGTGTTGATGAACCTTTCAGACCACCCCTCATCAGTACAGAGCACTTCATGTCTGTTTCTGTAGCTGTACAGTTCAAAGCACTTGATGTGCTGTAACAAGGGCGTGAAATTAAATATTTATCGTATGCCGTGTGGACTGCAGGCACACAAATCTGTGCATTATGAGGCAACATCTGACGCTTGCATTCAGATATAGGACATGTAAGCACGAGCAGCCTAGCAACAGTTGCTGTGAGAGAGGACACTGATTGGAAGAGCCAACCAATTAAAGAACAAACAAAGGGCCATTTTTGTTAACTAAGGCACATTCATCTCAGCTTCAGCAGAGGATCATATATGTCTTTCATTTAGATACTATGGACGATCTTCCTGTTAACCATGCTTACAAGTTAGCAAGTAGCTAACAGGTTGTTTTTCAAAAATATGAACAAATCTACAGCTCAGAACATATCATACACAATCTGTGCTTCACGTTTTGCTCAAAAAGATCAACACTAGTCACATAGATTATTGTTTTATTAATGACAGACAAAGATACAGCTTTTGCGAGCACTTGAAACATAAATTATGCTCTGTTTACTCTTTAACTTTTTACTTATGCAAATTTAAGTCATCCATACTGTTCACCTTAGAAGTTAATGCTGTTTATTTCCCTGAATCAAAGCTCAATGCAGAAACTGTGAAGCATTTGCAGAATGTCCCATCCAGTCTGGTTCAAATACATGAAACAGAATATTGATCTACAACAGCATTATCTTGGTCACTGTATCTCAGTCTGACTCAAAGAACCAATCCAGTTGGACTAACATGTTAACCTGTATTTAAAAAGCCCTCTCTAACTTTAAAGGAACTAGCATTGCTGCAGAAACATTAAATCCAGTTCTTACTGTACACAAAGCTCAGGGGTTAATCTGTTACTTCTGTATGACATAACTCAGACAGTTCTTGTATGGGAAAATATAGGAAAACATAAAAAAGAAAAGCGTGCTGTTGTTGCTCTTATAGTTTATTGGGCTTCCAAGAGTTTCTGTCCATTCAAACAAGTGTAGTACTCTGTTTTTTTATTCACTTGACAGCTTGTTTTTATTGGGGTGTAACTGTATTACCTCATTTGTCCTCTGACGAGCTCGCTGCAGGCTTTCAGTGCTTTCCAGCGATGTTTAAGGCAGGGCGTGTAGGGGCAACTGAAGTTCACATGTTCAGATTCAACCAAATTCCCAGAGAACACATGAGTGGTTACATAAGAGCGTCCTCCAAAGAAATATCCTCTGTTGTCATGAGGCATTTAAAAGCAGATAATACTCCTGCTGTTTTTTAACAGCTGTGTTTGTGGACTCAGATTAGGACTTTTGCTCCATGTGGGATATATTTTTATGTGTTAACTATATCTTTACTTATTTTGGTTTTGTTAAATGCCGATACAGAATTGACCAGAGGGTGTCACATACACATTCCAAAGGATTGTAGGAAAAGCATGTGAGGTATGACAGGTGTCTGAATGCGTGGAGTCACAGTGTCTCAAAAATCCCACTCCAGTGAGGGGTTAAATATAGAAGAGGTGGTTCTCGACCCTGATTACAGATCCATAATTAACTCAAGAGCAGCTTACAGGCAGAGGCACCAAGGTCCTGTGCTTATTCTAGGGTGTACATCTCAGTGAGGTTAGTTCAGGAATGTGTACAGTGGACCAGACAGACTGACTATCTACAGACGGTTAAGAAAAGGAGACGACTCAATCGACAACTGAGGAACACATGCTGATTCTGTGCTACCATGAAGGTCTACCAATATTCTGCCTGTCCAAAACTTAATTTCATGTGGCCTCTGATGGTTTTGTCGAATGAAGAACTCCAAATATTGTCTAGCAATTATATGCCTAAATGAGTACAATTGCAAACAGTAAAACAACAGAAATTGGCTAACTGGGGTTGGGGTGTTCTTTTTGTAGCAGTGTGATTGGTATACATTTTGTTTCAATCATGATGTAGGTCAAAGTTTTGTAAAATAATAACAGTAAAAAAAAAAAACAGAGCTAGTTAATGCCAGGATCAGATCAATACTATTTTAGCATGATTTTTGCCAGACCCAAAAATCTCGTGTTTCAAGATCCATTGCTTGATAGAATTGATTGTTTTACCTCATTTGGCGTGTCAAAGTGAATGACAACAAAGATACCATCTTGGGCAGCTTATGAGTGCGCGACAGAAATTCTAGCATGTTTGATGCTTTGTCCTGCCTCCTATGATTTGTTACATATCATTGCTACAATCATAGATGTAGAAAAAAACAAAGATGTTGCCTGAAACTGGAACTTTGAGACAGGGAAAAAAAGGTGTTGAAGAGAAATAACACTTTGGTGCCTCGATGAGTTACTTCTGGCATCAAGCTTCAAGATAACATACAGTATAATTCATCACACAGGGATCTCTATGACAGAATGCAAAGTCTTGTGGTCTGATCTTGGCATATGTTTATGCCAAAATTGACAAAAATCCCTTGATACATGCTTAAAATGTGGCGCTCTTACTAAAGAGCTCACAGCACCCATGATTTTAACCTCCAACTAAATACAATGCATCTTCAAGTCAGAAGAGTGAACATTTGTACAAAGATCGAAGGAAATCCTTGAAAACCCCTTTTGGGACAAAACACTCACATTTAACTGATGCACATGTGGTGACACTGACCTCTAAAATTTCTCAAGTTCAAACTTGAGTCACATTGGACATTTATGTAAAGTCTGAGGGAAATCTCTTAGTGTGTTCTTGAGATATTGAATTCATAAAAATGGTTCAAACAGACAACCAGATAATGTGCTACTGTCAACCCTTGCTGGTGTGTGGGTTATGAAATCTGAAGACACATTTCATTACATACCCACTCTGTCACCTGATAAGCATACGAGGAAAAGTACATCTAGACAGTCATATGAGTAAGCGATTCAATTTCTTGAAAGCGTTAAGTACTTAATTTATGATTCTACAAACATTAAGCACTGTTATATAATTCCCTGGATAAAGTAAATGACATGATCCTCATGTTTTGCAACATATACAGTGTGTCTGAGCCCTAAATCCTCTGAAAATGCAGAGGCTTTAGGGATTTAAATGACAGCACTTTACGTTATTTTGTTTTCAACAAGCTGTAATAAAGATGGCATGTGCATTCCCCTTCACTTTAATGGTTCTTAATCATGAGGAATTATCCACCTGTGTGGAGCTTTGGAGTGCACAACCAGAAATACCACAGAAGCTGCCGAATCAGTGAGTTGTTTGATTGCTGAAACAGCCTGATGTCAAGCATCATAAACATGACAAGCAAGATAATGGTACAACGTTAACAGACTGAGAATTTTGCTTCAACAGACACTGATTATGAAATAGGTGGACGTTATTCTCATGTTTGAAATGAAAACAGATGCATGTGCTCACATGATCCTCTTTGCGGAATCTGTAAAAGCTGTCAGAATGTAGATATTTGGCATGTCTTGATATATTTCATATTATTGCAATCCCTGTTAATTTTATGATTGACATTTGACCTGAACTTTGTGCACAGAGGTGCAGTTGTTAACACTGTTGTCTCAAAGCAAAATATTTGAATTTTGGTTGCATGTTCTCCCTGTGTATGTGTAGGGTTCTCCCTGTGTACCTCAGCTTCCTCTCACAAACAACTGACAAGTTAATGACCTCCTACCACCCAAAATGGGACAAGAGACTTTTGTCCTGTTCACAGTGCCATTTGAAGTCATAATATCAAAGTTCATATAATGTTTTTCATCGCTGTGAATATTGTGGAAAGAGAATGTGGGGCCCAGTTGAACCTCATTTGTTCAGAAGTCTACAGAAGTCATATCAGAGGCTTAACATTAGTGAGAAGAGAGCATGCAGTGCCAATGGCGGAGCACAGCATTTTGTGAATGCGTGTGTCTGCATTGAGTGTACATGAAGCACGTGCTGTGCTGCACCATTTGTACTCTTGCATGCTTCCCCAAAACTGTATTGCACTCTGAATTGTAACCAAAATATGTTTTTACAGAATTAATGTCAATGTCTTGAGGCATAATGATGGCAGAGCTTTGGCTCTGTGTTTTTGGGTAAACACACTGCGTAAAGGGCTGTAGATGATGGTTGGACCAGTCCACAAGAAAGAGCCAAACTTTCAAAAGAATGGAATTTGACAACTACTCCATAAATAATTAATAAATTACTGTCCAGATTATAAGCAAGCAAAGTTCATGTTAAAGACAGACAGCTTAATATGAAAATCCTGGTAGTATGATTAATGTAGTACTGAAGTCTTTTATTTTGAATTGATGACAACAAAGCACCCAGAGATTGGTTGAAAGGAGGTAGTGGTCCACAGCCATTCCTCTCTCTACTATTTATTCAAGCCAGCTGTCTACACAGATCTGACCAGCAGAGGGATCAGACATCTGACAAATTATTTTGACACCAGCTCTTATTTATCGGGAAGTAATGGTACTGAAAAGGAGCTTGACTTGTCTGTCTCTTTATCATCAAACTAGGAGGCTGTCTGGCCTTGCTCAGCTGCCATTTCTATGTCCAAACCTGAGCAGCCCGACCAATACCTTGCTGATAGGTTGTAGATGAGGTGTTTGATGCAGCCGAAGTTGTGGGATTTACTCTTCTAGCAACCACTTCTGGGGTGTGAACAGGTGAGTCAAATCCCCCCCATAAGGTCATTCCTTACAACTACTCTTGGCTGCTTTGCTTGCTGCAGCTGTCCAGTGAAAGTGGCTGGACACTTGCGAGAGACTGCTAACATCCTAGCCTCCCCCACTCTAATGAGAAGGACAAAACAGTTCATGCAGGAAGCTGGATCCTGGCTGGCCAGGCGTGCATGTTCCAGCCCCAAACAGTGTACACACTGATCATCATCTTCCATTGGCATTTTTATCCTACGGCCCAAACAAGCATGGCCCCCAGCAGTAGCCATCTTTTGTCTATTCAAAATTATTTTTGTACAGTGAGAAAGTAAGTGTTCTCCTACTTTCTCTTTTAATTTCATTTGCGCCCATAGTACTCACGTCCTCCTACAAGATCAGTTTTCCAGGGGAACTATGCCTGCATTATTAAACGACACCGCCATCAAATACTCACAGTTCAGTGATAAGCTGTGAAACATGTCCTGTCACCTTTTCCACTAATGGGGTTGGATTCTATGGATGACACCAGCCCAGCCGCTTCCTCCGACAAAGTTGGATTTCATGCCAGACAATGGCAAGTTAATGCCTACAGGCCACCACACTTCAGCAGCTTGTGACGTGATACAGTAATCCTGAGAGCCCGTAGACCAGCTCCCTCCCTCAAAAAGTGAGTGGATAGACACTGATGTCAGACACACTGCATGAACACCAAACACACACAATTCAGTTGTCGTTCTTTCACACATATCTGCACTGCTTGACTGTGGAAATCAAAGAATCAAGGAGGCCACGAACGCTTGTGGCCTGTATAGCCATGGTTGACTAATCTGACTAATCAGTGCGTGGCCAGCACAGGTGGTTTTTAAAAGAGCACATCAGCTGCCCCATTGGGGTTCACCCCTGTACATCAGAATATGTATCGTGGAGAGATAGCCTCCACCCTACATAGAACAATCCATTATTTACCCTCATCCACAGCAGCATGTAATTCAGCATAAATACTGTCTCACTGTTTACTCTGTTTCCACTGCGTAAAGCTGTGTTAAGCTATGACCAAATCAGATGGAAGAAAAGATAGAGGGTCAGATTTTTGTTGTGAAAAGTGACAGGATAGAGACAGGAGTGGCAGAGAGTGCTACAAAAAAAATAGTGCAAAGGTCATGACTTGATGTGAAAAAAAAAAAAAAACTGGCTTACTATATGAAATATTTTAAGCATGCCATCTGTTTCTTTGTATTCTTTAACAAATCCCAATTCCAATAAAGAATAAATGAGAAATTGCGTAAAACATTAACAAAAACAGAATGAAATGATTTGCAAATCCTTCGCAATCTTTATTCAATTGAATACACTATAAAGACAAGAAATTCAATGTTCAAATAGATGCACTTTATGTTTTGTTTTGTTTTGTTTTGTTTAGTTTAGTTTAGTTTTTTTTGTTTATATTTACTGGTTAATGGCTCCAACACATTACAGAAAAAAGCTGGAGCAGGAGCAACAAAAGACTGGAAAAGTTGAGGGATGCTAAAAAAAACCCACTTGGTTGGAACATTTCACTGCTAAATTGAAAACAGGCGACTGTCATGATTGGGTATGAAAGGAGCATCCCAGGAAGGCTCAGTCGTTCACAAAAGAAGGACGGTGAATGACAAATTGTCCAACAGTTTACGAACAATGTTTTTCAACATTAAATTCAGCATTAATGCTGAAAGGTACTTACAGGCTCTGGAGTAATGTATGCTGCCACGCAAGAGACGTCTTTTTCAGGGACATCCCTGCTTATTCCAGCAGGACAATGCCAAGCCACATTCTGCATGTGTCACAGCAGCGCGGCTTGGTAGTAAAAGAACGCAGGTACTAGATTGGTCTGCCTTCAGTCCAGACCAGTCTTCCATTGATGAAATGTGTGGCACATTATCAAGCGCAAAATAAGACAATGAAGACCCTGTCCATGAGCTGAAGTCACACATCAGGAAGAATGGGAAAGAATTCCACCTACAAAGCTTCAATGATTAGTGTCCTCAGTTTCCAGATGCTTACTGAGTGTTGTAAAAAGAGAAGCTGATGTAACACAGTGGTAAAAAATGCCCCTGTCCCAGCTTTTTTGGAACTTGTTTCAGGCATCAAATACAAAAAGAGTGAATATTGCAAAAAAAAACAAAGAAAAACATTTATCAGTTTGAACATTAAACAAGTTGTCTTCATAGTGAATTTAATTTAATATAGGTCAAAGAGGATTTACAAAAAATCCTATTCTATCTTTATTGATGTTTTACACAGTGTCCCAACTTCATTGGAATTGGGGCTTGACATATTGCTATTGAACAGTGTGAGTTATTTTACATTAAGTATGTTATTCTAAATGTGGCTGTGAAAGAGAAATAGTGTGTTGTATTCGTAGCTAATGTGCCTTATTTCCCTCATATTTATGTCGGTAATGTTTTCATGTCTGTAAAGGAAATCCTCATTACATGCTGTAGGGTTGGCACCGACTCATTAAGTTCTCTTGAAAGCCCCCCATTTAATCAGCACACAACCCAGACCGCCGGACATACAGCATTGTTCTAGTGCCACTTTGCTCCTTTCACAACCTGCAGCCCATTTCCACTTGTTTTGGGTTGTTTTGTTTCATTTAACACAAAAACTGTCAAACCAGTTTAAAAACTCTTAAATGGTTTGGTCATAAGCTGTCACAGAATTGCCTAGACACAGTTAAAGTTTCTTGTCAAAACAGTAAGCCGGTCTAAAGTTCAAGGTTCAATACTAAGAATTCTTCAACGTCAACACATGTTCATAAAATAAATAAAATCCAATGTTTGCATATTGTCACTGTTATGCACAAACTCCCAAAAACTAATCACAACTTCTGAGAAAATGTAAAATGAGCTATATATTTTAGGTAAATAGATGTATTGTCACAATTGGCACTTTGTTTAGACGCTTTCAGTTTATTTAATATTCATGACACCCTCTCAGAGCCATGGAGAATAACTAGTCCTGATAAAATTGAAAAAAAAAAAAATGAATGGACTTGCAAGCAATCAGCCAGTCATATGGCAGCAACTCAGTGTATTTAGACATGTAGACATGGTCAAGACAGCAACTGTAGGAATGATGCAGAAAAGTGAGCAAATTGTTAACGAGCAGCATTGCTCAACATACAATTGCAAGGAATTTGGAGACTTCATCATCTTCAGTCCATAATAACATCAAAAGTGTTAAGGAATTAATTCCTGTTTGATAGGTATGGACCCAAAAGTAGCCAGAGACAGGATAAAAGGGGTACAATGAATATTTATTGACAGGAAACCCAGGGGAAGGAGGGGGGAATCCAGGGTCCGAGCGGTGAAGGGGAATCCAGGGAGTGAGTTAACGGTGGGGACTGAGATGTTCAGAGAGTGTGACTGTGGTCAAGAAGATTGGGCGTGTGACGCAGTGGGCTCGTGGAGGTGCTGGAAAAGAGGAAGCAGACACAAGAGTAAGTACAAACACAAATCTCAAAAATCATGACCTTCAACCTTCGAAACACTGTTTGCTTGATAAGGAGCAAACATCTAAATCTCCATTATCTTAATAATATATCACAGTTGTCAAACACAACCACTGATTTTACAATTACAAAACATGCTATCATTGACCTTAACTGCCCACTACACCTTTCTGAACACTGAAAAGCAAAGCATAAATAAAAATAAATGTAAAATACAAATCTCTGAAAATAATGTATGGAAAAAGACAAAATATGTGCAACTGAATTTAAATTAAACTCATCAATTGCTCTGCTCTTCTAGACTTTACCTAAAATAAAGCTGCATAAGGAAAATTGTATCTCTTGCTGGAAGCAGTCCTCCTGTTTCTGTGGTTTATTTGTATTTTTGCTGCTTGCTTTGATGGACCAAAATATATTTGTGCCATCCATAATGATGAAACCCAACAAGACATTTTTAAAACTAAGGATGACAAAGAGATGGTCTGCTTAGCTTTGTCCACCTCTACTGTATACTTTTTGTTTTTAATCGAGGGTTTTATTTAAAAATGCTGCACTCATGAGATTTATTTAATAAACATTTTAACATTTCTGTTTGAGTGACACACATTAAGAGAGAATAGTTTGAAAGTTGCCTTCAAGCTGTTGGTAATTTCAATAGGCTTGGGCCAATTAGAATGTCCACTTTTAACAGCTTCTCTCCACCATGTTAAGTCCATCAATGAAACCAAAATTATGGCTTATTGTAAAGAAAATACTACATTAAGAGTGAAGTCCCAAGTCATCTTTTGTTTCTGTTGGATCAAGAACCCCCTGGCTGCAGATGTCAACATCATGAACCTATAGATAATATTTCACCTGCAGAACTGAATGTAAATGGTTTTACATTTAAAGGGGCATTTTAACTCTTGGAATACAGATTTACCATGCAGTGTAAAAACAGCTGACAGGTTTACATAATGCTCAACACCAGGTTGTAACACAAACAAACTGAGTCAGTTGGACTATAGCCAAACAAAATATAAACACTGGCAACAGAGTAAAATGTGCAGTAACAGAGTAAAGTCTCCAGGTTCATTACAGTGAGGCTTCAGGCTGATCTACACGGTGAGGTGAAGTATGTGAGGGAGAGACTTCAAGAGTTTGTGCTGTAGCTGTGAATACAATCCTTTTGTCCATTCGGGAGTATTTCTGAATCCTTTCACAGATTTGCCTCGGCTTGTCTTAAAGGGGACATATCATGCTGTTTTCCTTGTCATTATGCCAATCTGGGGTGCATATGGAGTACTTCTGTATGATTTGCAGGTCATAAAGCTCCTTCTTCGCCTCAAAATCATGTTTACAAAAGCCTCTCTCTAGCCGCTTTTCAGGCTCTCCCTCAAAACGCTCTGATTGGCCAGTTCTGAGAGGGCTGATCATTGTATAGACTTTGCAGTTAACATTAAACTTTTGTTTGGCCTTTATTACATGATTAAAATGGCTACTTATGAGATTCGCCGATCGATCATGCACATCTCCATGAATACAGAGTTTTTAAGTAGAAAAAAGCCCACATTAGTTATGTGATTACACACAACAGTGAGTCAAACCGCTAACAATAGCTTCCCATTACTTTCAGCAGCTGAGGGGGGTGTGCAGACCTTTTCAAAGACATGTTCATCATAATAATTTAAAGATAGATACTTAAGTAACAAAGGATGAAGCGCCGTTTGTGAGTTCTGCTTTTCGAGCAACTGTGTGGTCATTAAAGAACCCCACAGGTCTGAATTTACACAACACAGCTGACGCTGATGCTAACAAGCTTAGCATTGGCTCAACATTACATCATATATTTATTTACGAGTTTAAGTAACAGAGGATGAAACACTGTTTGTGAGTTTTGCTGTTTTAGCTACCGTGTGGTCGTAAAAGAGCTCTACAAGTCTGAATTTACACAACACAGCTGACGCTAATGCTAACTAGCTTAGCATTAGCTCGACATTACATCATGGCCTTATTTACATTACTTCCTCTGATTACATTACTTACCGCTCGTGGTTCAGGGTCTTTGTGGTCAGTCTTTGTGGAGGGAACTGCTCCTTGTTTGAGCAGCAGTTGAGATGCAAATCCTGCATCAAACTGCCCTTTGTTTACGAAAGGTATCCGGGGTAAAATGATGAGCACACAGAAACAGCTGAGACAGCGGCTGAACCTGCCCACTGCTTTCTGGTGTCTTCATTCTTTGGAAGTGAAAATAGTTGTGATTTTGATCCACAACCAAAAAAACACATGTCTTCTCTCAAGTATATGGCTCAGGGAAACAACAGAAAACAAACACTGAAACTGCTCCTGACGTTGCCGGTCCTGGAGAGAATATAAACGGCTGAGCTTGGTGGGCGTGTCCTAGCTGCAGCTCGGTGCTTCAGGCATTACCGGGGAGGAGCTGCAGGGAGGAGCTGCTTTCTCAGGCTCGTCCAGTGAGAAGAGACTGAAAATACCTGACGTCAGGTTGCGGGAAATCTTGCAAAGATCTCGCTATGAGACGTTTTCAGGGACGGAAATCTCACTCCCGGATATCGTGGACAGGAGCAGATCTCATGTTGTGGGATTTTCTGGAGGTGTAGAGTCGGCACTTCAATAAACAACATTATTTGTAGGTATTAAATCTTGTTTCTGCATGATATGACCCCTTTAATGATTGTCAGAAGCTGTTTGATCACTTGTGATTAGAGATGTCTATGAGGAAAAAATTGGATATTTATGGCTTTGTGATCAGGGAAGCATTTCATGAAATTTTCATCTCTGTACAAAATGGCTCTCAAAGGGATTTTCCCTGAATCCAAAAGTTTAGTCTTTCATTTGTACCACTTTCACACAAAAAACAACACACCTGAAAATGTATGGATTTGTTTTTATAAGCCTCATGTGTAAACACAAATGGGCGTTATTATTTCACTGAGGTAATACCCAGAATTTACCCTGTCAGCTCACTGGCAGATTTTAAGCATGTATTCGGGGTAAGGTGATTCAAGAACAAGGCCATTCATAAGGGGGTAAAGGGGGAAGCTTTCTGGGACCCAGAGACAAGGAATAGCCCATGCAGGTCAATAAAGATACGGTTCATCCTCAATTTAAGTAGGATACATTTTACTTTAATCCTAAATACTCACAGCTTATAAAAGAACCAAAGTTATTCAAAGTGTTTATTGGTGCCTGTTTCAAAATTTAAGCACCCCTCTCTTAAAATGTTCCAACCCTTATTTTTGTGATATTATTATTGGTAATTGGACCATTGGTCTTAACTGTCAGCGCTGTACGGTCAGGGTCTTAAACTATGGAAAGACCTGTAAGCATGGTGAATGTTAGCCAGAACTAATACTAATGCTACTGCTACATATACTATGCATGCATTGATATTATTATCAGCATTTTTGATGTTCTATTTTGGGGCTGTCATTCCTTTATCTGAATGACAGGACATTTCATAAAGCTGTACATTGGGGAGAGAATGGGAAATGACCTGTTCAGATATGAAGCTTCAGATTGGACTTGAATCAGTAGAGCAGCTTTATATACTAAAGCTCATATACATGTGGGCGGGCACACTGGAGGCTCACCAACTGGCATACCTCATGTGTTGATTTCTTCAAATTGCATCTGAGAAGGGGCCTTTTACGAGATCTGATGGGTGCCCAGCCATATCTGTGGGTGGGCTTCTTTGAGAAAAGAAAAAAATAACCTTGTGTATTCAAGGAGGGGTGATAACATTTATTCTCTGCTACTAGTAAGCCAGCAGTGCAGTCCTCTGTAATGAAAACATTTTCATCTTTTTTTCTTTGTTGGGATGTTCCTCCCCTCCCCTATTAAAGTCATCTCAGTTGATTATTCCAAGAGATTGGATAATTAAGTGCCTTTAACTCAACTTGATGTCAGAAATAATATGCTTCCCTTTAAGGCACTTGAAAGAAACAGTTGGATTATAATAAATATGCCAATACGTTCTGTAAAGTGTGCCATTCCTTTAAGTGCAGCTAAATCTATATATCATTGTATGTTTCTGTCTGCTGCATACGTGTTTGATGACCACATGCTCCTGTAAACAGAGAGCAGCTCTATGATTGAGGGATCTTATTCCTCTGGGAGAAAAATACCTCACTAAGGGCTGCTCCTGTGTACATGCTGGCTCAACTACAAAGCTTTAATACAAACCTGTGATTTGGTGGATGGGAGACTCTGAGCTGTGCACCTGTGAGGGGTCTCTCTTTCACTCCTGAAAAAAACTGTTTTGAGGCCTAAGTTTTGCTGCTCACAGGTGCTGCCGGTGTTTGATGTAAAGTGTCTTACTGGGGAAATCCACCCACCCGTGTTCATTTGAGTTATTGAAAACTTTCTCTCTCCTGAATCATGTGGGCCTCACTAAACCTTTTGACCTAAAGGGTAAATCTTTATCACTAAAAACACACTGGAGAACAGCAGTAGTCAGGAATATCATGGTGCAGTTTTAAATGTGACATGAAAGAAGTTACCTCAACATTCTGTCAGGGGAGACATTTGTTTGTTTGTATTTTTTTTAATGCTCAACTCAAAGCACAAATATCAAACACGTTTTTGTCAGCACATGTGGTGCCAGCCCTGAAAAATGAGACATACGAGGTGTGTCAGAAAAGTTCCAGGACTGGTGTCACAAAAGGTTTATCTAAAACCCAAACTTCAAACTAAGAGTTTTCCCCTTCAAAGTAATCCCAGCATGTCTACACAGAGATACTGAGGCATTTGCTTCGTTCAGTGCGCGAGTAGAAGTGAGAGTTGTGGCAGGACAAGTCGTGGCTGCTTCACCATGACAACGCACCTGCTTACAATGCCCTGAGCATCCGACAGTTCCTGGCCAAGAAGAACGTCGCCGTGCTGGAGCAACCTCCCTACTCACCCGACCTGGCTCTGTGTGATTTTTTCCTCTTCCCTCCTTCATGTATCGGGGGACCTGTTTTGAAGACGTGGATGACATCAAAAAGGCCGTGATGACGGAGGATCTCATGATGCATGAAAGCATGGCAGAGAAGGATGGGAATTTTGTTTTTAAAATTACTATGATTTTTGAAATCGTAGCTGAATCATTTTTAACCACTGCCAATGTTTCTTTTTTTTGTACAAGCCCCAGTTCCAATGAAGTTCGGACGTTGTATAAAACACAAAAGTTACAATGATTTGCAAAATCCTTTGACATATATTTAATTCAATACTCTACAAAGACAATATTTTTAATGATCAAACTGACAAAATGCATTGAGTTTTTTTTTTTTGGCAAATATTCTGTTATTTTTTAATTGCTGACTGCAACATGTTCCAAATAAGCTGGAACAGGGACAACAAAAGTCCAGGAAAGTTTAGGGGTACTCTAACATTCCCTGTTTTGGAAGGATGGAGCGAGGTTCACCACTTTGTGAACAACTGCATAAACAAATAGTCCAACAGTTTAAGAATGTTTTACAATGTACAGTTTCAAGGAATTTAGTGACTTCATCATCTACAGTCCATAATATCAACAAAAGATTCAGAGAATCTGAAGAAATCTCTGCACATCAGTGACAAGGCCTAAAACCAACATAGAATGCTGCCGGCATCTCTGGAGCTAAGTCCATCTGAGATGGACTGATGCAAAGTGGAAAAGTGTGCTGTGGTCTGCTTGGGTCTGGAGCAACATGCTGCCACCCAGCAGTGTGGCTCTGAGTAAAAGAGCGCGGGTACTAGACCAGTCTGTCTTCAGTCCAGACCTGTCTCCTTCTGAAAATGTGTGGCACATTATGAAGCGTAAAATACAACAATCAGTGACCTCAGTCACTAAACAATTATTGAGTGTTGATTAAAGGAAAGGTGATGTAACACAGTGGTAAACGTGTCCCTGCCCCAGTTGTATTTTGGAACATGTGCAGCATTAGATTCAAAATGAGTGAATATTTGCAAAACATAATCGCGTTTATCAGTGTGTACATAACACACTGTCTCTTGTCTTTGTAGTGTACTCAAATTAATGTTTGTCAAAAATAATTTGCAAATGATTGTATTCTGTTTTTATTTACTTTATTTTATCCAACGGCACATTTGAATTGGGGTTTGAATATTTAGTTGGACTGCTCCTTTTGTTTATGGAGCTTATATTGTCAGTTCACTCAAGAAGACCAGTGCATTCATCCATTCATTTATTCTACATCACCTCACAAGCATTTCTTGCCCTGTCTCTTGTATAAGAGTCAAATGCATTAATGGCAAATGTGCTGCAAGTTAGAAATGAAACAAAGCCCAAAACAATCCAGAAAGCATGCTGTTCTCTCTTCACCCTCAACCACTTCTCCAGCAGGGCTTACTCCCTGCTGAGAGGAGAATGTGTGAACAACCAGGTCAGGGAATTACCTAGGCAGGCAAACCGGACATTATCCTGATAATATCAGGGTTGCATGTGTGAAAAGAGCTTAAGAGTCCTTGGTTTGTCTTTTGTTTTTTTATTGTTATGTAGGAGGGGAAAAACTGGAGAGGACATGCAGCAAGACAGTGAAGTGTCAAAGAGACCACATAAACCACATGGCTAAAAATATGAGACGGGGCTTTCAGTCTGACTGAATACAGCTGTACTCTCAGGTGTTTGGATATTTGCATAATAAGTCCATGCTGTTATTCAGCTGTTTATAGAGAAAAAATAACTTTGTAAAGAAGCTGGTAAAGGTTATTCAATCTTGCACATTTTCTTCTGTAATTACTTTCACTGAATCTGTTTTTGTCACCTTGTTATTTCTCTTAGGTTAATAACTTTTTAAAAAAGTCTTTTCATTAGACCTGAGGACAGCTTCACTGTGGGCTCCAGCACAATACAAAAACAATTGCTAAAATCTCATATATTATGCAAAACACGTTTGTTTTTGTGAAAAACGTATGCTAAATGTATCCCTGAAGTCATTTGAACACTAATTTGTTCCTCTTGACATTAAAGCAACTTATTTCAGCTACCGTCACATAGTTTAAAGACAAAAAAGGCTTAAAATGAAACAGAACATGTAAATTTACTGCTGTTTAAAGAGCCCACATTATGCTTTTCCAAATTTATATTTATAAGCCCCTGGGTGGGTTTAACCTTCTCCTCTGCATGATTGAGTACTTTTATGCACAAGATGAGAAGTCTGCAGCATCTGGACTGTTCCCTCTCCTCTCCTCTTTACAACGCAGTAGCTGCTTGAAAGGCTGGTTCCTTGACCCCCAAATGTACCTGCTAATGTGATGTCCTATTGTTTCAATGACAGTTTAGCTGGACAGGCAAACCCCTCACAGAGGATGGAATCATAGAATTAATGCAGAGTCAGTGACAACATGGAGCAGAACGGTACTGAACTGACCAGTTACCACAGAGTATACCATTTAACCACTCAGAGCAAACTGGGCCCACATAAGGAAGGGCTAAAAGTTGCAGGAGCTCTGAAAGTGGGTTAGAGGTACTTAGTATATCATTTTTTATTATTATTTGTCATTTTAAAAATACAAGTCTGTCTGCTAGTATATTAAATAAATAATGTTGGGTGTCCACATTGCTAAAAAGTGTGATGATTATTCTTATTAGATGATTAGTCTGATTAGCTTGCATGTACGGAACCTGGGTTTTTTCAGAGGTGATTATGCTGTTTGGGCCCTTATGGCCAAGTGGTTGGTAAGATAAGGTAGGAATTTGTTCTGGCATGGTGGACAGTGAGAGTTCACACAGAGGGTGGTGGCTCTGGGATGCCAGAGTTCACTGGCCAGCATCTTAGAAATGTTGGACAAAACACCTAAGATGGAAGGTCCCCATCTGATGACCAGCGATGTTCTGGCCCTTGCTACTAATCAGTCTGTGTAGTTGGAGGGCCAGTAAGAGGCTAAGTGTTAGAGTAGATAGCATCTGCATTGTCACTACTTGGAGCTTGAATGTATGGCGCCTGAGTCACTTGAAGATGGTGATGCTGTGGCAATGAAAGGCCATGTGGTAGATTCTGTAACTCCTCAGAAATTTTTGTGAATACTTGTGAGGTTAGGGGACTCTTCACTGAGCGCTTATCCTTTCATTATGGCACAACAACCTTGTGTTTCTTTCAAATGCAGTGGCTTTAAGGCTTTTGTCAGTCATGGGTGCTTCAATCTGTCACAGCTCTTTTTCCATTTATGGCACTTGTGTGCAGACATGATGCAATTTAACTGTTTAAAAGAATAAACTGCTCAGTGCAGCAGTTTAAATCAGCAATGTGCACACCCACTCTAAGTCTTTAAAGCTTGACCCTGATCACTGACTCATGTCACTGAGGCACTTTCCTGTGTGAATCTTTAACACAAGCTTTCATGTATCAATTAAATGCCTCTAGTCAGAGGTTATCCACTCTCTGCAAGGGTCACAGGATGAGCCTGGGATGACAACTCAGCACATCCTGTTCACACTGACTCACTTCAGTTTTCAAAGACCCTTTGTATTCAATAAAGTCAGGCAAAATCTCCTGATGGCCTTGTTGGTCACATCTCCCTGACTCGATCTTTCAGCTCTTCTCTCCCAAAGGTGCCTTAAACCATTTTAATCTTCCACTTCAATTCACTGCTCAGTTTAGAATGTCAGAAAATGTGAGGTCAAAGATTTAAATGGCACTTCAGCTGAAATGTGAATTTAATGGGGCCACAGGGGAAGTGTTCATGGGCTGATATACAATTTTTAAATGAGGGCAAAGGAAACTAAACTTCAACTTACATTGTTTTCAAAAGTGTTTCCTCAATGAAATGTTTATGTCCCCTGTCTAAAATGTCACTTATGATGAACTAGGGGGCCTCCCCAACATGTGGTTATGTAATGGTCATGAATTGCCAAGATTCCAGTGAAAACATTTAACTTGTTTTTGTCTGCAGGTCTCAAGAATCATAACCACTACAGTCTTTGTTGCCTCTGTCCCAGCTTTTATTGGAATGTGTTGCAGGGATCAAATTCAAATGGAGTAATTTTTTTAGCTAAATTATGACATTTATCAGTTTGAACATAAAATATCTTGCATTTGTATTAAATTGAATATATGTTGGAAAGGACTGCAAATTATTGTAAATTATTACTGTTTTTAATTTACATTTTACACAGCGTCCCAAATTCATCGGAATTGCTTTTGTACAAAAAGGAGTCAATAAATGTTTGACCAATGTTTCATGTGAAAAAAATCCAAATGGGATGGGACTGCATAATGTAAAAATATTTTACAGAACATATTCAGTGGCTAAGTCCCGATTCAGTGGCTGTCCCATTTTACAGACTCCTTTTGACATGGGCAACAAGTATCATTTCCCCCACACAGGCAAAGAATCTATTCAGTGCATCTCTTGTGGCAGACTTCACTTAAAGAAGGTAACAACATGAAAGGTTAACCTGGTGATACAAACTGGGTATCCTCTGTAGACTACACTCTCATTTCAGACTGGCCTGGAGAGATCCAAAGTTTGGGCTGCTTCTGAAGAGCGAGGAAATTTCACGACTGGATTTGTTGCAGAGGTGGCGTCCTATCACAGTTCCACGCTGGAATTCACTGAGCTCCTGAGAGCGACCCATTCTTTCACAAATGTTTGTAAAAGCAGTCTGCATGCCTAGGTGCTTGATTTTATACACCTGTGGACATGGAAGTGATTGGAACACCTGATTCTGATTATTTGGTTGTGTGAGCGAATACTTTTGGCAATAGTGTATTATATTGTGTAATATAGTGCATTTACAAGATGTTGAGAAGTTGTCCTAATATCTTGTTTGATCTGGGACATCTGGGTCTATTGCTTCTCCCATGACACAAAGGCATATTTACTGCCACACTCTTTCACATGACCAACACCAGCACCATGTAGTTTGGTTATTTTTGGTTAACCCACTCTTTACACAGGAACACCACATAAATGCTTGCATCCACACATGCATACCACAGATTACCACAGCTCATATTAGTTATCATACACATCTATTAGAAGACCTGTAATAAGAGGACCTATATGTATACAAAATATTAATCAATTTTATTTATGTGGCAAATAAGGTTTAATTTCAAGCATCATTTCACCCCCTTTAGAACTTCTCAAATATTTCTAAACTTACCATCCAGTCATAAATTATTTGATTCTTTTCTGTAAGGTAGCAAATTATGTGTATTTCTTCATTTTGTCCTGTGGAACGTGTATATAAGTGTGCCATGGCATGTGCACACAGCCTTGCTGTCTCAAGGCTATAAATTTTCAGTGTTCATAGGAAAAACATGCACAGACCTCCAACTTCCTCCAGGACATGGTACTGATTTAAAAACAAAGATGCAAACAATATGTCAGCTTAAGGATGCTTCATAAATCTGATGTTATATTTTTAAGCCTGGTACAAACACAAAAACGTAAAAAATCTTAACAAATTTGAAACAGTGAGAGAGCGCACACATGATGACAAACTTTATCAGGTTTGACAGTATTTGATCTTGTACTAACCGACCTATTAAATAACAACCAGAGTCTATTTTCTTGCAGCTGGTTATGTTTTAAAAGACATGTTGAATAAACCCTTGTGTTGTTGCACGAGGCCTGGTGCACACATAAAGATTTTGAAATCTTAACCAATTTTGAAAGTGGGACAGGAGCCCACACATAAAGACAATAATGACAGATGAATTTGTTATGTTCTTGAAGTGTGTGGTTTGCCACTCAGACAGAGACATAGGACACCCTACATATCATCAACTGATTAATTTACCTTGTTCATTCACCAACAGCCTGAGCCTCTACTCTCACAACTTGTAATCTCGCCTGATCAAACACAATGTCAATGTAAAGAAACATGGCACACAACTTCCGAAGGAACGGCTGGCGGTTAGCTTCCTTTGACATCCTTGGCAGTTGTCATTTCCATCAAGCTCGACCCTTTATCAGTCTTTCATTTGTAACTTAAGGGTTACGCAGTTAAGAAGCTTATGTATTTAAACAAATCAACAAGTTGGAACCCCATTTCCAACATCCGTCTAACTTTTACTCTCGCTGCCATGGCTATGTTTCCTTCCTGCTCCAACCATCTTGCTCCATGATTGGCTTTGTTCAGACACATGACAAAACACCAAAGATGTGCTTGTCTGTCCTCTCCACACACATAAGGATTTCAGGTCATGAATATTGAACAGGTTTAATATTTACAAGTTCAGGTCGGATCCTCCTCCAAGAAGGTAAAATGACTCTCAACACACCTCGCATGTCAGGATAATCAGGTAAGATAAACTCTCTGAGTTCTAGATAACTGGGCCTTTGCTGAGTTTAGTCAGAAGCAGGGATCCGAGCTGAAACCTGGGCCAGAAATTGTGTAGTGTGCACCCCACTTAAATCAACGAGTTGCTCCTCCAATGCTGATGATCATCTATGCTTCACTTCAACTAGCATAACCATGGTTGTGTTTTTTGTGCTTCCTGCCCTGGTAAGCTTGCTTCCTGATTAGTTATTGCTCTGTTATATGTGACATAAAACAGAGGATGCCCTTGACTGCCCATGGTTTTCTCCCATCAGGATGTCTGATAGTAAAATACTAATAATGTTTACTTAAATTCTTTATTAGGGGTAACCCTTTGAGTTGTGTCATCTCGTTTTTGAGGGGATCTGAAATACAGGTTTACAAACCATTGAATAGAGGACAAAACAAACAAAACAGTAAATGACAGAGGTGACGCAGTACAACACAATACAAGAATAAAGAAAAAAAAATTAGAAAGGAGCAGAGCTATCAAGTAGTGATAGGTAAACAAGCTCAGGGGAACCTTTGTATGGCAGATTTGTACTGGACTCTCAGGTCAGTAAAAATCACATAGAAGATGTTAATATTTACAAGCACAGCATGTTTAATATTCAGGATATCCGAATAGGGCAGACTTGGCTATCTTCTGAGCAAATTGGGGAGGGTCATGTTACTCTTAACACACCTCACATCACAGGGACATCTGACAGCATAATCTAACAGATCACCAGATAACTGGGCTTTTGCTGGCTTTGATCAGAAGGAGGAAACTGAGTTAAATAACAGAGTAATTATCCTTTTGTGCGTGTCAGGCTGTAGGAACTTTTTAAATAACAAATTCAAGAAAAATAGTACAAGAAATGGGGGTATGAAAAAACAAATTCAGAAATACATGTCTATTCCCAGCCAGTGATTGCACAAGACACCAGCAACTGGCCATTTTCAAACTTGAGTAACTTCACACAGAAACACCAGGATGAGGAAAAAATTTGACATTAAGTCATAACTAATGACATTGAGGCAATAGGAAATGACGAGGGTTTCTTAGAAATTCCTGTTTATTTCCAAAGTCCTTGTTTTATGTTGCATCATACCCTGTCTTTACCCGGTGGGGTTGAGATGGGCTTGGCTGGGCTGGACAGATATTACTCCTGTCTCCTCCACCAGGTCAGCGTCAGTGTCAGAGTTTGTTTGTTGTCTGCTCTCTTTCTGTCTTTCTTCTCAGATGTGTCAGCGCATCAATGATTGATGT
The DNA here is from genome assembly GCA_037902135.1 of Cetoscarus ocellatus. Classification (NCBI taxonomy): domain Eukaryota; kingdom Metazoa; phylum Chordata; class Actinopteri; order Labriformes; family Labridae; genus Cetoscarus; species Cetoscarus ocellatus. The sequence continues at coordinate 589,316 of JBAMNC010000394.1, read as the reverse complement.
CACCACCCCGCCCCCCTCCCCCACAGGACTTGACTCATCTTTCACCTGCAGCCTGCTTCACAGCTGTTCTCTGAGATCAGCACAGGCCCTCATGCACACAAAGCTCTGCAGAACATAATGCAAACTCCTCAGAGGCATTGTGGTTTTTGGGGAGTCCAAAACCTGATGTATCACATGTCTGTGTCTGTACATGAATCATCTCAAATCCAGTATCTCTCTCCCCAGTGAGTTTCCTCCTCTCTGTGTGTTTGTTTCTTTATCACAAATTCTGATCAGATTCAGGAGTGACAGATCAGCCCAGATGCTTGCTTTGCCTCCTTTTTTGACACTTTTTGTATGGGAGCCCATGCCATTATTCAATCTGTGTCACACCCTTTATTGCCATTCCCAGGAGCACAAGGAATAAAAAGCCACTTTTCAGCTGCAGTGGCTGTAATTTCATGTTGTCAGAGCCCATTGTACTGCCGAAGCTGCATCTGTTCATGTCTTGTATTGTCTATTGATGGTGTGGGAGCAGCAGGCGCCTCGACGGGCACAATTATGCTGCTTCACAAACCAGCAAAACTGCTTTTCCCTCCACATGGATCAGCACTTTCACAAAGCCAGAGGTGTGGAAAGACTGAAAAATTATGTTTATCCTCAAAGTTCCACAGCACCCACAGTAACACATCATGTAAATAAGATGAGCAGGTCATATACTCCAGCTTAGCTACGGCTCCTGTTTGTTTGGCCTTGGTTTTTTAATTTAGGGCAGAGGTTATGCTTGCAGAAAGTTTAAAACCAAAATATTTGCTTTAAGAAGATAGGCCAGTGTAAGGAAACATGTTTTGAGGATTCAAACCAGCAAGTCTTTAGCATTTTTACAAGAAAAAGATTCACAGCAACATTTTTTAGTTGTTTCAATTTGCTTGAACTCTGTACATGTCTTGGGGCTTAAATCTGCATCAGTCAGCGTGTGGTACCAGCTTGACTCGGCTCTTTTCTACTTGACTTTTTTTCCCAATGGCCACTTAACCTGATGCCTGGTACTTTTTATATACCACCTAGGGGTTTCCAAACAAGCTGGGCGAATATTTAAATAAAACATAGTGCCAATCACTGAATGTTTTGAGGGTATCATCGTTATTATTGCATTAAGTGGGATGTCTGGTAAGGGATAAAATGCATCTTGGTATCAGCTTCATACAGCTATGACCACCCATACCCTTATGCATTATTTATAGTGTTTTGTAGAGGCATCTCAGAAATCAACTTTCAATTGTAGCCTCAACAAAAAGCCTCAACTTGCTGAACTGGTGACTTGCTCTGTTGTGCTGTGATTAAAAATGACGTGCCTACAAAACCTGGTAGAGTTGAGGTGGTACCACACATGAAAAAGTACCATGTTGGTATATTAGAAGCATGAGTCTCATCTCTGCGTGAGAACATTAGCCTCTACTCAAGCTCAATACCCTTCAGCAATCATCCTTTCTTGAGCCCAATTTCTACTTCTACATTACATTTATCTAATCTAGTGCATCTGTGCGCCTTTTCAGTACTCCACCAAAAAGGGAGTTGACAGTGCGATTGAACTTTTGGTCCTGACATGTTCTCTGCAGGAATTATGGTGGCAGAAACATTGTGAACTAGAAAAGCACTCTGAGAGCGCAGACCTCCGCCAAGCAGCTCATTCATGCTGATCTACCAGGCTATTGTTAGCCGTTGTGTTAGCAGAACTCTTCCGCTGACATTGCAAGGGAAGCTGGGAAATGTAGTGACATAGGCTTGAAAAATGTTGACGTCAGTTTGCAAATAAACTACAATTCCCATAATGATGCAAATGAATGGGATTTGCTGTTATAAATTTCAGTGTTTTTTTGTGATGTCAATCTGGATCGGATCAGCACCAAAATGTAATGGCTTCTTCCTTGGACCAAACCACACCTCTGGTAAAATTTTCATGTAAATCCATCCAGTAGTTTTTGCGTAATCTTGCTAACAGACAAACAAACACAGATGCTGGCAAAAACACAACCACCTTGGCGGAGGTAATAATGTCAGCATATAGATCTGTGTTTTTTCCTGGGGGGGGATACAAACTCCAACCTCACACTGCACAGCATGAGTGGCAAAAGTTGGAGTAAGGCCCCAGTGTACCCTGTTTAAACACACTGACAGTTCCAAAGTATTGTCCCTCTCACTGTTCTCTGTTTTTGCTTTTTGATAGGGGTGGACTTTCAGCTGTATCAAGTGCATCACCATCAGTGTCCTCATTCAGGTCGTACATTAGGCCGCAACAAGATGAACCTGAAGTGCATAAGGGAAAAGTGAAGCATAGGGTTGCTTCTATAGAGACTATACATAAAGTTGAAGGGGTATAATTTCCACACCATGAGAATGTTGCAGAGTGACCTGCTAAAAAAAGTCACAAGTTTGGACTCATCCAATTGTGAATTTTTGGACTGAACCAGGCTCTAAGTATTGTGACCTTTTTAACTGGTGCTAGCATCAGTCTTAACCAATGTTTCATCCTTTTGTTTCAAGTCAAGGATAATTCTGATAAGCTAGTGCTGATACTTTACCGAATAAAATGAATACGCATTTCTTTTGTTAATATCTATTGTAACGACCACCACAAACAGAAGTAGCTAAAGTTTGCCACTTGTCTCAAGCTTAAAATTGTAGCACCAGGTCCAAAATGTGAGCAGGGTTTGTACTGTGGGGTGTTGAATAGATCAGCAACACAGAGAGATACTGTAAATGTATGTGTAAGCATGTAAAAGAAAACGTTTAGCAACTTCACAGCACAACCCTCACATAAACAGAGACGGTAATGCTGCAGTCATGTCACAGAGAATAAACTGACCACAGTATTAAGTTTTACACCTGAAATGCTGTTTTTGTCCCAAACACAGTTTGTGAAAATCTTCATCATTACAGGAATCATCTACAATCTGTTTTTTTCCAGGGACTTAAAGTGCTGTTAGTGTGTACAAAAGGCCAGAAAAAGTTATGTTTTTAAAAAATTATCTACATGTGGACAAAGCCTTTTGTGACTCCATGCAGTTTTTGCATTGCCGATATAATACTGTTATTTCTTAGTCCATAACATCCCTTGAGGTAGTACATTTTCGTTTTTCTTCCAGGTGTCAGTTCCAGTAAAAAAGAAAAAAAAAAGTTTCACAGGGCTCACTCTGGCCCAAAAGAAAATCAGTTTTCTTTTGACTTTCTTGCAATTAAAGGGTCTGAAATTTAAAGATATAACATCACAATGCAGATTTATAAGAACTCAAAATTAAAGCCTGGTCTTCAAGTGGAGGAGACTCTAAAATATTTGTCTGCTGAATTGATTACTTGTGTTTTTTCTGGTAATGTGTAAATCTAAATACTGACTGGCATTCATGACAGCATCCAGCAAATTTGCCACACAAGCAGAAATGCTGATCTATGATGGACTGTTCGAAGCACTTTTACACATGTTTTTTTGTGTCTAGAGGTTAATACATTTGCTAGAATACCATTTAATAAAGTCTTCTGCAAAGATACTGCAAACCTGAACACTTTCCATGTTAAATCAAGATCCTATGCAGAGATAATACTCCCCCTCCAAGCCTTTCCAGATATATTACCACATTACATTAGATCAAACCTAGAGAGTTACATGAATGGAAATGTAGACATCAAGATTTGACAAGTAAAATAATAAAACTATATCAATTTAAAGTGTTTAGTATATCATACAGGATAATGAGTATTTTTTCAATAATCTAAGCAACTGCACAGGATTCAACTAACAGGTCAGGATGGCAGAGGTTTTGGTTGTTTTTTATGTTTCACTTTATTCCACAATATTTATCTAAATGTGTAATTCTGTTGACAGAGTATTAATGATGAAGAAAACTTTTATAAAGGCTGTTGGATAGCCAAAAGAAAGAGCATTCAAATGTTCATGCAAACTGTCTAAAATAAACTGAACAAGGCGTATTGATTTGTAATATTACTTCAACCAGCTAGTCATGTAACAAAACAATAAACCACGACTGGCACTTACACAATAGAAATATACAACAGCAATGTTTGATGATTCATCTCTCCACAACAGTTTGAAGAGGACAACAATGGCCTTATGTTTTTAAGCCTTTTCTCTGCAGACAAAAAAAGGCTCAAAGACTGGAAAATCAAGTCAGTTATGACAGAATAAAGTTTCCTTGGCAATAACATAAAACAATGATTAAAGAAGGAAAGCTTTACTAGAACTAGACAACAAATACAACATAAACTACACACAATCATCGACAATGAGCTGAAGCACTTTTCTAGATAAAAGGTCTTGGATCAGTGCTTTCCTTGAACACCGACACAGTGATGTAGACCATCTGTAGGGACATGTGCTTGGACTGCTCTTCTTAGTTCCTGGAGCAAAAAAAGAGAAAGAAAACAGCCCAGCCACACATTTACGTCACTTCATTGAGCGATTTGTCCAAATTTGCATTCCTGTCTACAAACTCTGCATTGGAACTGAGAGGAAGGATGTTCTCAAAATGTTTTCCAATAATAAATGTTTTTTCTAATGTTTCTGAGGCAAAAAGGTAAAGTTGTCAAATACAAATAGATTTTTTAATCATTCACTAATTACTGGTGATGTTTTTTGCACCCAAAGCTTTATCTCTTGTGTTCTTGTTGTTTTGTGCCTCAGTTAACATTGCTGTTAACTTACATGATGATTTATAACCATGAAAATGAATAAAAGATAAATATAAAACTAAGACACTTTCAATCTCAGAATTAATTCATGCTGGTACAATGGTACCATGTAAATGGTAGTGTATGTCAGTCAATGACATTGTCATCGAGTTAGTAGTAGTGATGGGGGGTTGCAAACTGTACCCATCTTTTACTAGAATTGGTTAAATATTAAAGGTAACTGTTGTTAGTTGTCCGTATCTACAAAGTATAATCTATGTTCAAATAGAAACCATAAGTCACAGAGGATTTCTTAGAGTTTCCTGTAGGCCAGAACCACAAATGTGCAGAGCCACACTACTTTGAGCTGTTAGCTTCATTCTTTAGACATCCAATACCAAGAGTGCAGGTAAGGATGGCAGACATCCTTATCATGCAACGCGACGCCTCCTGGAGGATTTGAATGTTCTGGGGCATAGCAGTGTGGTACATGTGGAAAGTAAAAATGTGATTTTGCCAAAGCGGCAAAATAAGCCATCTTGTGATAACAACCACATACTCCACCTGCCACAAGATCAGTCAGTGGAAAAAAAAATCATTCCTGCAGTCTGGTGTCAAGAGAGCATATCTCTGGCATAAAATGAAGAATTTAAATATGTTTTTCTTGAATGTCAAGATCTAGACTCACTTTGAGGAACAACATTACTTAAAACCTTATTCACAGGTGTGTTACTCTTTAACATCACCTTCTTTACACAGAGTTTTTAGAAGAGAGGCATGTTAAAATATTGTGGGTTACGCTGTTGTTAAAAAAATGCTCTCTGCATTCACACATGCAGCTCAACCAAACAGTTTGAGACTTTTCAGAATTATATGTGGATGTAAGAGTAATTTGTGTTCAGAGGTAATTTGCAACCATAGACAGACGTAAAAGAATGAAGCTATGCATTTTCAGTATAACTACGTGTATGTTGTTTCTAATAAAGGAGTGTATATTGTCAGTATTTATCATTATCTTATTGTATTTTATTTTGCTTTATAAACACACAGTATGTGAATTTGGTTGCTGAGGGTCTTCATTTGAAAGATGGCATCAAGGAAAAAGAGGGAAAAAAAGCTGGATCAGGGTTTACTCTGTATATGAAAAGTGTTTTATTTTGGCATTAATGATTGTGAATGTACACAAGCAGTCATAAAAAATGAATTTGTGAACCTGAGTTAAGCCCAAATTTGGGCTCTTTTAAACCTTGAAGTGTCGAGGCAGATTTAAATGTAAGGCAGCATATACTTTAGCTCTGCTTTAAAAAGAAAAAGACTAATCTTATTTGTTTGTTTGTTTGTTTCAGTGATGGAACCGCCAATATCCTCTCACAATGGTTTTATTCCAAAATCCTCTTTAGGGCAAATTAAAAAAAAAAAAGTGAGCAAATTATTTGATTAATACATAAAAGTGAGAACTTTTTAAAAGTCATAAAACACCTCACCTTTGCACTATTTTGATCATCTATACATTTTGTTGCTAGTAGTGTTAAATCCATTAAGGGTCTCAATGCCAGTGTCTGCCTTACCCCCTGACTTTTTCTCTGTAAACAATTTTTATAAACATCTTTATAGGAAAAGCACACATTTGCAATGTAATAATGAGACTGCTTCATAAAATTAGGTCATGCCCACTGCCAAGACAGGACATGTCACATTACAACTATATCATAAAGATTTCTCTGGATTTTATGTTTGGAAATATTTGGGGACAAGCAAGTGATTAACTAAGAAAAAACATAACACAGGCTTATGTTTTTTAAACTGATTCAGATATTTCATTGCCAAATTTCTATATATCATAACATTAACAAAATTCTAACAAAATAACAAGAAGTGTGCTACTTGTTAAGGCATAATGCCTCCACTGCCAACCATAAGTACATCAATTACATTCTTTCCCCATGCACACATGTCCTGATAGTAGATGGAAGAAGCAGCCAAACCAGAATAATTTGCTCTTATTGTAGTTGAAAGATGCCTTAACTCAGCCTCCTGTATCCAATCAAACCACAGCTCGGTTGGAATTGTATTTAGTATTCAAGTACGGAAATATAAAGAGCATATTTCTGTGGACCTATTTGGAAAAAGCAACATCAGTTGTACACTAAGCCAACGCCTTTGAGGACTTCATTCATGGATGTAATTTTTTACGACCTAAGCCAGCACCAAAACTTAAAGCGAATAACAAAATATTTACAGCCAATATTATAAAATTGTGTCTTGGTTATTTTAGTGCATAATAGTATTCCTTTTAAAAATAAACTATGTGAATAGCCTTCCATATATTCAACAAAGATAAAATACAGCTGCCAAAAAACTGAACTTATATTAGAAAAGCACTCTCCTGCCATGATTGTTAAAAAAAAAAGTATCACTACAGCCAAGAGCAGTCCGAATCTGTTCCTGCTTAACCAGGAGGAAGTTGACCTCATCAACATGAGAATCGTCACATGGCTTACATTAGGGGAACATATCCTTGACTCTAATAGCCCCCCTGTCACATGTAAAAGAGTTTCCTCCCCCCTGATTAGTAATGAGCCTCTTTTTCAGTAGATAATGCTCAGAATTTGTGCATGTTTTCACTTCTGGGCTGACTCTCTCACAAAACACTATTGAGACACAACAGGGGTGTCCGCCTTCAGCTCCCCTTGACATCACATTAGGAACAAAACGACAATCAAGGGCTGGGCCTTCCCCTACAGCGCTGTGACTGGACATGTGCCTCTGCTTGACAGGTCTTAGTTCTTGGGCGTTCAGTGCTCTTTACATTCAACTACTCCCAATGTGGCTGTGCTGGCATTTGCACATTACTCTGACAGATTATATATGGCCAACCACAGGGGAACAACAAGGGTTTCATGGTGCATTTCCAGGTGGCTGTCAGATTTACAGTGCATACCCCTCTTGTTAGAAGTTGTTAAAGCTGTGTTATTGTTTTATGTGTCTTTATATTCACATGGTGCCTTTATTTATCAAAAACTAGGCTGAAGTTGAGAAAACCAAACCCACTCTTAGTTTATTCAATCATTACTGCAGGGCATTAGGTTATAAACTGGGGGGAATGTATTAATTAATATATTAATATCACTTTACATAACACAGTGGTTCTCAAGTGGACGCCAGGATCATCCTGGAGGTTGTGAAACAACAATACAGGGTCACAAGGTACTTTCCAGTTCACGATGAAAAATTATAGATGGTCTTGAATGGCATATTTTATCCATTTAAACTGCATGCATGAAATGAGTTTGGATTAAATAGAACCATAGTTAGTTGGTTGGATTATGCTCAAATGCCCACAAACTCTGCCAGACATTTGTGTGTCATGATCGAGAAGTAGCTGACCTTTAAGGTCAATGTGGTCTAAATTGCTTGGTCTTATTGATATGTCCTCTATAACATCAAGAGGATCAGACCCTACCTGACAGAACTTGCAGCACAGTTTCTGGTATAGGCTCTAGTAATTTCCACATCAAGGACATCCACTAGCTGGCCTCCCTTCATGCAGATTTAAACCTCTGCAGATGAGCCAGAATGCAGCAGCACTTCTGGGGCCTCATTTATAATACTGTGGAAAGATCACTGTAGGTGGCGTACGCCGGAAACACAGAAAATGCGTGCACACAAAAACTTTCAGATTTCTAAAAGAATGCACAAACATGTCCTACACTGGTTTCCATTTATAACTCACAATTAACTCTAAAGTTGTCGCACGTGAGGGAATGTCTTGCCCTGCCCATATGTTGCCTATAAAAGGTCAGGTGAACACCCTTGATGAATGTTCAGTGATACCAGTTTCACAATGGACCAAGAGGGAAAATGATTGAAAAAAAGAAATTTTGCTCAATGTGAGGTCAAGATATTGATCGATGGGCAAAGTTCGGGCATCACTCATGCCAGAAAGGCAAAAGAGTGGAAGCATGTTTCTGATGCTGTAAATAAGGCTGCCTCAGAGGGTTGGACTGTGGCTGAAGTAAAAAAAAAAAGAAGTGCCCCAGCATAAAAGGGGAGGTGAAAAGGTATATTGCTCTTCATAGAAAGAGTGTCTGAGTGACGGGTGGGGGAAAGGGCACACCGGAGCTTACCCCCACAGACGAAAAGCTGTCGGGGATCAGTGAGGAATCCCTTCCTTCTGTGGTGGCGAAGGCAGAGCGGGACACGGATGCACCAAATGCACTGGAGTCTCCCATGCGCCATCCTCCAGCAGTGCCAGTTAAGCCATTGTGCATCTTTACACATTGTGAGTGCGTGCCTTTTTATATCCAACCATCACTTTATTTCCTGAACAGCTACAGGTGTTGTAGCCTAATTGATCGGCAGTTTTGTGCAACGATTATGCCATTTTGATTACAGTTATCATTAATATAAAACTTGATTTGTGTGGCAGATTTTGGGAAGACAGTTACAGTCCTCCTTATTGTTTATGTGAATGGATTTCATAATAACATGTAAGGTTTGTTCCACAATGGCATCATTAATTCAATAATATAGACTATGTATGTGAGCATCAATATATTTTTTCCCTCTTTCTTAGTTTCTGCAAATATATCCTTCATATATTATATGTGTTGTGAAATATGTAATATTCAAATATTTCACACAAATGTATCAATTTTGCATAGCTGTCTTTAATTTCATCTCGCTACTGTTGGGGTCGCAGTTTCCCGTTTCTCCAGATTTTGTGCGTACAGCAGGGTCAGAGCTGCCGTGGAGGTGCACACATTCTCCCGTCAAGTTTGTTTTTAATAAATCCCAAAAGGTGTTACAAGTGGCGTACGTTTTCTTTTGCACGTAAGCAGCATTTATAAATCAGGCCCCTGGTCTTCAACCAGCCCAGAGCAGCACTCGTCACTCTGCTGTAAATCTTTCTCGTTGGCTTATAGTCACAGTTCCAGTTCCAAATTCGAAGCTCTATTTCTAGCTTCCAAAACAGTGACGAGAAAGGCTCCTGTTTACCTAGAATCACTCATCCACGTCTACACTCCCTCTTGTCTGCTGTGCTCTACCAGTGAAAGATGCTTTGTGCTCCCATCTCAGCATGACAAAATCACCTGCTAAACTCTTCTACTCTGTTGTTCCTGAGTGGTGAAACGAACTACCCTACTCCATTCGATCTGCAGAGTCCCTATCTACTTTTAAAAGATAGTTGAAGACTCAACTGTTTTGGGAACACTTATGCACATGGCCCTTTTCCATTGCCTCCAAGTCCTCCATTGTTTTGGTTGTTGTGTCACGCTCAAAATGACATGAAGGCAGTGTCGCCCAGCTGTTTCACGGCGACCCCGTCCCCGCCCCCGCCCCCGCTGGGTAGGGGACCGGGCTGGTGGAAAAGCAGACCAAAGCGAGTGGAGTAGAGCCGGGTAGAGTCGGGGAAAACCGAGCCGAGTAGAGTAGGGCTAATGGAAATAGGCCATTAGATGTCTGTGTTTCAAGATGTTTTTGCAGCAGCACTGATGGGTGCCTTTTTGTTTGGTTGTCCATTGATGGAATCACCTCATCAGACATTTAATGTAAAACTAAACTACTATAAGCACAGTCACATAAACACTGACCTGAAAGTCACCAATTTACATATTCACTGTTGGCAGAACACATTCACCATGTTTTTGAGTGTATTTCTAATTTTAGTGATACAGCTTGTGGCTCCAGTTGATCCTGTCTTCATGGTGAGTTGTATGTTTGTTACCCCTTGACTTAAAACCTAAAGTATTGCAAGAGACATTGCTTGTATTCTGACTTGTGTAAAATAAAAAAAACTTTATTTTTTACATCATACTGAGCATCGTATTATGTTTTCAAACAAATTTGAGCAGTATCCTTTAATTAGACTTCACTTAGAGTAATTTACATCTGACTATTTCCCGGTATCAGTCATTTACAGCCCTTATCTTCATTTCTGAAAAGCTGCTGAACTGAGGCATATCACATTTATGACAATATTTGTCCTCATTAAAGGAAAACCTTTCGTCAGCTTCTTTTCATTCTCCTTATGCTCCCACTATGTCATCACTCTTGTGGATGACTAGCTGCCAAGCTGATTAATTGGCTGGCTGGCTGGCTGGCAGGCTGCTATGGAATCTAACTGAGATGGTGAAACAGACAGACTGACTGACTGACTGGCAGACATACAGAATTAATGATTTACTGAATGTACTACTGGATAGCTCTCCTGCCAACTGACTGACAAAGGCGACCGACTGCTTAGTTTGCTGCTATGCCCTCTGTGACATCCGCCTTACACCCCAATTATAGGTTTGACAATAAGGCCTCATTTTTGTATTGTTAATGACTAATCTAAACAAAAAAATGATGAATTGATTGCATACTATACTCACAGTGTTGACAGGAAGAGTAAAAAAATAAGTTACTTTGTTCCTCTGTGACGTTTATTTAAATTGGAGTAAATTATTGCTGAGGAGTATTGTTTGAGAGAACACCAAAACTTTGGGGTTTTAGTTTTTTCAGTAAAGGGATGGTAAATGCTAGAGCAACCCAGAATAGTCCTCAAGTACTGAAATGATGGATCAGAAAAGTTTGAGACAGACCCTTAGCTCCGGCTCAGAGTCCTTCTCACCATGCCAGAAATTAGCTTCTTATTAACAAACCCGTTGTCCCTGGTGAGCTCGATGCCACTTTTACTCCATTCACCATATTAACAGTTTTATACTCAATTTGGTGTTTAATTTTTGTGTTGACTCGATGTTTACCACTGCTTTTGCCTGCTTGCAGCAACCATTGTCGGTAACAAACCAATGTTATCATTTTTTCTGCTTTTTGTGTCCTCATTAGGAGAATGCCCTGAACATTGTTCATTTTTTTCTGTTCCCAATGTTTTTAATTTAATAAAAAAAAATCCTGTTTAAAACATTATCATGTTCATCAATACACAGTGCTGTTTCAAGGCATGCTGTTAATGGTTATGTAATGTTTTCTATGATAAATATCTCAGAGGAGTTATGGGAGGGGCAAATTAACACCCCCTTTGTGCTGCCCTCAGAGATAGTAAAAAGGCAGAGGGGGAGCATCCCACTGTGTTTGTGTGTGTACATGTCTAACTGTGAGTGTACGTGGAGCTCCCTCTGCTCTTTGCCTACTTGTGAAACCCACAGTACCATCTTAATCAATAGATAGAAACACCAGTATTTAAGCTGCTTAATCAATTTGAATGTCAAAAGGCACAATGGCAGAGGTAACTTTGCAAAGTTACTGTCTTCAACAGATCTGTTAGTAGGTTGATCCATCCTGCAAAGATTCAGGCTGATATATTTGTTACAGGCCAAAGAGTGACTGGACCAATCAGTGTCCTTTGAGGAGGAAGAAGTAGTAGCTCTGTTTTTTGCTTCATTTCTGCTAAAAGTGAGTAGTGACTGAGTGTCCCTCACTAGTCTGTAATGAATGTGACAGACGTAAAAAAAAAAAATCAGGTCAATTGCCTCACAGTTTTTGGCTGTTTTTTAAAGGTTCTGTTCTTCCCAAACACCGTCCATAGGATGTTGCCTAGATGGATATGAAATATTTCCCATAAATATGTAAAACAGTCTATCTGGTGTCCCACGACATAATAGAGCAGCTTGGTTATAGCGGCGTAAGAGAAATGAGCAGGGGAAAAAGCTAATGTCACTTTTCCCTCATAGATTGACTGGTTTTAATGGTTACCTTGCCCAGCAGCTGGATCTGTCTGATTCAATGTCTGTATTCTGACAGATTCTAAGCTCCAGTCTACAACTGTTTTGAGCAGCCAAAAGTGGCGCAGCCCAATCAGTGTCCTTTAGAGCAGGAAGAGGTGGGAGCTGCACAGACAGAGACTAGCATAGATGCTTCAGTTTGAGTAGCAGTTTTATCATATCTGGACTGCATTTCTTCAATGAAGAACAAACAACACTGAAAGTGATTCTCTATAGAAATAAGATTTTTGCTCCATTTCAGACATATTTTGATGATAGCTTCCTCAGCATAATGGCTTACATTTTGTATTTTAAACTGCTGCCATAGTAGCCACCTACTACATTATCTGATTGGCCCGTAATAAATGTGATTGGTAGGGCAATCACCTGCTGGGAATGCTTTGAACGGTTCTGCCCATTCCCAAACACTTTTTATTGGCTGCTGCTCGGATGAACTAGTGAAATATATTGAATGGTCCATCTGGTGTGTCAGATTAGGAAAATGGCAGAGGACAAACTAATCTGACTTATCTATATGCAAGTAAAATTTCAAGACCTAAAGTTGCTTTCCTAGGTCATCTGGATTATTTTCATGTTTTGCGACAGTAATTTCTTGAATCCAGGCAAAAATTAAGCACACAAAGCTGTTCAAACTAAAACAAATAGTCCAGAGACTTGTTTTTTTGTAACTTGGCAACAGTTAACACTTGAGAAGTTCTCTGCAACTGTGGTTGTGAATTCTGCTAATGTGCTGTTTGTGGACTCAAGCCATCATAGTTAAAGATTAAATAAGCTAACTATAATATTTTTAAATCAGTCCATTGTGTTACAGTCTAGAAAAGGAAGCAGCTCTGCATCTCTGGGCTTAAGGCAATTAAGTAGACAATGTTGTGCAAGGATCGGACGTCAGAATCCCATACAAGGATAAATCTTTGGGAGTCTGAGTCAGTAACATTTGGAAGTCCTCAGCTCTTACAAAAGATCATTCAAACCAATGGAAACAGATAAAAGAAGTCAGGAGGGGAAAGATTATGTGGTTCTCATAAAGTTCATATTTCAGTCACTGTTTGTATCTATTATTGAGTAAGTATCTGATAAGGTAACTGGAGTGACTTGTTTCTTTTATTGCCAGTGTCAACAAAGCATACTGCTCCAGAGAATCTCCCTGTTTGTGACCAAGCAGCCAAACTCTGTCCTAAAAAACTCCATATTAGTCCTCCTGTTGTGAAACAGGCAGGATGAATTGATGATCAAAGCTAAGAGAAATCCTTTGTCTCTTCCTGTATGCTCCTTCGAAAAAGAAAAAAAAGACACAACAGGAGTATTCTCTTTCTCACTGTATCAGTACACTTACAAATCCCCCCTTTTTGTTCTACATACTACAACACAAAATAGGTCCAATAACTAGAGAAAGCCTACCATTGGTTATCTTTTTTTTTGGGTCTGCAAGATGTACACAGAATGAACTTTGGGCTCCACCTGCCTCCTTCATCTTTTGTTTCCTTAAGCTAAGAGTGGCCCTTGACCAGAGAGTCTATTAAACTGGAAGATCTTGTTAAGAACAGAACAATTTGTCCTGCCAGAAGGAAGACAACACACACACACATACACACACCTACACACACAAATGTTAACACTTGCACACTCACACCATCGAGTAAAAGTTCCTTCAAGACAGAAACAGGCAATTAATGCTGATGAGTTACAGCTGAGAGACCAAGTGATAACCTTTTTTGACACTAAATTACTTGATTCAGAGCATAAAAAGGCCCTCTGTGTGTTTATATTAAACTGCACGATGCAACTGCACCCCCTATGTCTGCCATACCGTTCGTGGTCTTGAACAAACATTTTAGTTTGCCTCAGTGGTCAGTGATTTGGCCCCTTTTTCTCCCAATATCTCTCTTCAAAAAGCATTGAGTATTTCAAATGAAAAAAAAATCTTCATTAATTCTCAAGATATCCCTGTATCAAGATTTTGTCATAGTTATCAGTCAAAATGCTGCAAAGTTAGGCTGTGGTTACTATCACCACGACGCCAGTTACACCAACATGAAAGTGCTCTTGTATATATGAGGTATGGCTATATAAAAAAAAAGAGACTAATGCTGAAATACAATTTTATTGAACAAACACATTTCAGTGTCTTTTTCCTTTAATCTGCTCACCTTTTGCATCAACACACCACTACGTTCAGGTCTTCTACTGATGAAAGCAGTGCTGAAGGTCTTCCTTGGACAGTTTGTCTCTGAATCTCGTTCTACTAGCTTCAGACACAGACTCAAAGGGCTCTAATTTCGTCAACAGGGTGTGTCCAGAGCATTTTGCAAGTTTCGTGCACGCCGCAGTCTGGCGCAGGGAGGCGCACCCGCACCTCTGTCCTTCCCACCGGCGCAAGTAGCAGAGAGGGAAGAGAGTAGGCGTGAGTGGGTTTGACACAGCCGAGTGTGATCTTCACCAATCAAATAAACGCCTCTCCTTGCCTTTAAATGCGCCACAGGCAAGGCGCAGTGACAATTTCACCTCGGTGGAGAAGAAGGTCAGAGCTGCTGTTACATTTACAGCAACTGAGAGAGAGGGCAGGGGCCACTGGGCTGCGCATCAGAGGCCACGATGCACGTCACCGTGTGGACCACCTCGCGGGACAGATGTAATCTGTTCCTGTGTCATAAATAGGAGTACAAAATTAAGTGATAATTACATTTAAACACAGCAGCAGGATAATCCATTCATCAAGCTTGTGATCCACCTGCTTTCCTGGTCTGTCATAGCCAAATAGCAGAACCTTTGGTGAAATACATCCCCCCGATATCTCCTCCTCATCCTCCTTGCAGTAATGTACTCCATCTTTTTAGATCACATTACAAATAAAGATTAAAACAGAGAAATATGGGCAATCACAGGTAAATCCTTAAGACACAGAGTGACTTACATTTATTCAGCGAGCGTATCTCTCTTTTTTCTTTCCTTTTGAATTTCATGAGATGACAGAAGCCGGATACTCTGCATCAGAAGATGTGGCTGGTTGAGAGATGTTAACTCGTTAGTTTTCGCCACTCTTCCAGCTGCCGTCAGGTTGAGTTTCCATTATGACAAATGTCTCTGATCTGACATCAGGTGTTACGGGCCAAATAATATAGAAACAAATGTATGTGCTGGTTCAGACAGTTACATTAAATAGTGGTTGCTGTGATTGTTTATTGCATTGAAATGTGCCTGACACTGTGGATACCTGTCTGTGAGGTTTTGGTGACATGTGCGCACTGTGCGCCTGTCAGCCAAATTACCACTGCCCGGGGTGCGCCTCGTCTGCGTCAAGAGTAGACCAGGTTGGAGCTGGCGAGCTTTCAGTGCACCTTTCTAAAAGCACCTGAGTTTTGTGTTTATAGCAAATAAGGCATCATTTAGGTTTCCTCTATTTTTCTAAAAGAGTTTCAAAAAAGAAGAAAAGTGCAATATAGTCATTTATCATTAATGTAAATTGCAATGGAGTTTATGTTTTTCATGTTTAAACTATTTTATAATTGAATAGATTGAGTCTGAAATGCGGGGGTGAAATGCAGAAAAGGGGCAACAGGCATTTGTTGATAGTTTGTCTGCTGTGAACTAAGATGAAGGTCTCTCCTGAGAGGGACCTCCTCCCTGTGTACATACAAAAGTGTATATATAAGTTATCAAAAATGAAAATGCAAAATTGTACACACTTTACCATTAAAAGTTCCACTTCCTGGTGTGTGTGACTGTTTACATCATTTGGGTGTCTGTTGAGCAAGGATTCATTTAAGTTGCAATAAAAAAACAAAAAGCAACCTCTATCGAGGATCAGATGCAGCTCTTTCTCCCTCCCCTTTGAAAATGTTTGGATCTGAGGGGTTGGGGAGGCTAAGAGATATAAGGAGGTCTGCACTGATTAGCTGCCCAAACAATGTCTGGCAGATGTACGGAAGGGGTTACAGGCTTCAGAGCAAACTTCCAAAACAGTCATGGTGTCGGCATGTTATGAGCAGAAAACATGCATGTAGGTGGAGGCTGTATAGCTAAGAGATCCTAAAACCCAAGTAAAAAAAACAGTGTTTAAAGGGGCAGAGCACATTTCTCCATTAACTGAGAGTTTAGTAAAAGGTGCCATGTTCTTGAGCTGCCCAAGCCCATTCTAAGAACATTAAATGAAAAATAAATTAATTTTGTAGGACATGGGGACCTTAACTTTTAAAGCCTTGTTGTGGGGCTAGTCCTAATGCCTTGTGGCTGTAACTCAGCTCTTTATAACAAGATACATAAAAATCTTAAATTTGTTTTCCCTTCAAGAATGCAATTAAGCCTTTACTTATATCAACTACATTAAAAGGTAAAGTAAGGATTTTTGAGTTGGGTTGTATAAGGTTCATGTCAATTGCCTAAACATTAGCCACAGTACCGAAGATCAGCTCTGTTCCTGTACAGAAAGAAAACAAGGCCTGCATTGCTGCAGATAAGACCTACAACTCTGCATTTTTTTTTTAAAGAATTTACTGTTAAATCAAGCCACAAAAACAGTTGGTGATTGTAAGCTATATTCAACACATTTGCAACAATTAACTTCTGAACAAGCAAAGCTCATTTTTGGCACAATTCTGATGTACCACACAACCCCGGCCAGCAGTGTGCGAAACAACCATAACTAAACTACATAAATGGGTGATTGTAGAAAATATGACCAGTTACTGATGTACTTGGATGTTTCTGGATCATAGAATGCTAGCAGTGTTGGGAATAACAGCGTTAGAAATAACGGCATTAAAAATAACGGCGTTCCTAATGTCATTATTGTTTTTCAGTAATAGGTAATCTTATTTATTACTATTTCAAACATTACAACGCCAATACAGTTACCAACAGTAGCATATGTAGATCTGCAGTCTGCATCTGTCCTCATGCAAGCTTCTGCTTTAATAAACACTTCTATCTGTACTGACATGATTCAAAGATTGAAAAATTAAAGGGAAAGACAGCCAAATGAAAGATTATCTTCAAAGTAAGTATTTGGCTCCAACTGATTGGTGCATGACATAATTCTGTGGGCTCATTCAATCATTGTGTTTTTTTGCATCGGTGAGTATTTCAAGCTGGTTCTTCATTTCTTTTGTTGGCATTTTTGTTTGAATATTTGAAAAAAATGTTAGATTTTGATGAATTTGCACGACATCCCTCACTTGAGAATCTGGATTTGTACACCAAAGCTTCTGTTGAAAGAACTGAAAAGCTGTGTCGTGTGTTGAAGTAGTACCAAATCAAAGAGGCTTGCTAATGGAAAAGTGCATTTTTGTAAACATGTAAATTTTTGTGTTGAAGAATACAGTTTGCAATCACCCATCACTGCTGTTGTGGCTCATTTTCACCTAAATTCTTTGCAATAAAGGTGTGGTCAGCATTGTGGAAGAAAACGAATAGAGAGGTTGTTGATATTTTAAGTGTAAACGAATACAGACCCACCTCTCCCTTCATACTCCACCCCGGGCTCCACCCCCGAAGTTCACGGATGTGCATTGTCATGGATACGGCTGTAGAAACTGCAGTAGCTGACCAACATGGCAGAGGCCGGACCAGCCAACACTCGAGGGTAACTACCCTGTCTCTCTCTTACGCTAACTGCGCATGCTCCACGACCTACTACTCCCCCTCCCCCCTCTGTCTGACCTGCGCACGAGTATGAACCACCCCCTGGGCGCGAGGTGATTTACCCCTGTCTTGGTGGCTCGGTCCGAGACACAGAATTTACCTGCTGAAATTCAGAGCCTAGGCTGTGTATTGAAACCGGACTTTTTTTTCAGCATGCTCTCAGAAGTGACAGCTTGCAGATGGTGAGGAGAAATACGGTGATTTTGACCAACAGTGCATTGGATTAAGATCCCTGATTATGCCTTTAAGCACAGTTTCTAACCCTATTGACAACTTTTATGCTGATTCTTTTTCTAAATCAATTTAGCATTAATATAACCTGAATCTAAGTGTAGGAATGTGGTGCAGATGTCACAGCCCTGTGTATACTGTGAAGACTTAGATGAGCATTTTTTTTCTCCATCATGTGGTCCTGCAGGTGTCTCAATGGTAACAGAAGACAAGGACAAGCATGTACCTTTTCTTCTGCACAACCTCAGCGTGTCCTCCCTCAGCTGCTCGGGGGCATGAACAGAGGTCCCTGTGTCTCCACACATAAGAGGCAAAGAAAGGCCTGGCCGTAGGGTTGCCAAGGCAACAGGGAACAGTGCAGGCATGGTGTAAAAGAGACGAGGGGGTCTGTGCTGATCGGGATAACTGCAGACGCCAGGGGACACCTTTGTGCATTAAGATATGCCACACTCCCCTTCAAGAGAAAAAGAGAATTTATTTTTTCTCTCAGCCAAACTAAATGAAACTATAAATAGTTCTGCTTAGGCAGTGTCTGAAATTGAAGAGCTCAATATCAGGGGATGTACCTCACGGGCAGACATAGAGCATTTTCCGGTTTACAGACCAGGGTGAATGGGTTCTTTGATCTATTCCTTGTGTCGACTTCATTAGATACATGGTCTCCAGTGCAGTGAAAAATGAACATACTGGAATGTCTGTGTAGTTTTTTGAAAAGTGAAATTTATCCTTCAGGAATTTTCACACAAGTATATCTGGTTTATTCCATACCTGCAAATCTTCTACCAACCTATAAATTCAATTTCACCTGCCGATAATCTGACTAACATATAATGGAACTACATGCTCCTAAGCTCTGCTTGTGTGAAAAGATACAAGTACAAGTGAATATATGCTAAATGTAAAGAGAAAATCATCAAATATTGTTGCCTAAACCAAATTCAAGTAATTGCACCTGTTTAATGAAATATGTTTAGATCAATATGTTATAAAAAAAATGTCTATTTTAATGTGACTCTTTATAAAAAAAAAAAATCGTCTTACATTCAAGGCACAACATTTTGACTGTTAAAGCTTGCTACAATAATCAAACTTCTTGCATTATGATGCATTAGAACATCTGATTTACATAACTTCTACTGCATGTCTTTGCTGTAGGCTTTACTTTCTTTCAGACATCACCTAGACAGCAAGTATACTAGCCCGCTATACAAATATGATATTCAATCTATACAAACCAAACAGCTGTAGAGGTAAAAAGTAATGCTCAAGCTTCATTTTAAAGAAAAATATCTTTGAAATTAATAACAAATATAGTTCAATTTCCCATTTATTCTACCCAAATACATTTGCTGTTGTTTAAATCAGGAAATACTTGGATATGAGAAAAGGATGGTTTATTTCACAAGTTTTTATAATTTCTAAAGTGAAGTTTCTTTGTGATCAGTCTTAGGCGATTGGCCTCCATCATAATGTCTTTACTAGAAGGGTTTTAAGGCCACTAGCAGGAGAGGATGCTCCCCTTGTGGAGTCTAGGTACTGGTAGTAGTGATGGAGGAATGGGTATGATGAGGGTGTATTTCTAAGGAGCCAAACCTGGACACTAATAAGATGAATAAAGGTGACTGGGGTAAAGGAAGGTTGCTGTGATCTCATTGAATTAACGGGTTGGTTGAAGGAGAAGAGACCAGATTTTAGAATATGACAGGAGCAAGATAAATGTGTAAAACTGAGTTATTTTAACTTGGATTAAGAAAGTTATGTCAGCTTCCTATGTGAGTTATCCACCAGTATCAACTCATACATTCACACTCTTTCATGCCCATTTACACATTAGAAACTTGGGGTTAAGTGTCTTGCCCAAGAACTTATCACCATTTGTTGTCCAGATCTGGGTTCAAACTTGCAACCTCTTCAGTACCGACTAAGCGCACTATCCATCTGAGCCACCAACACCTCACATACAAGCAAGCACAACAAAGGATGCTTAGTAGTTAAAAAAAAATTGGCGTTTCACTTCCGTGTTGCAGCTTAATGCAGATGCGTTAAATAACTCACCTTGAGACTAGGAGAAATTCTGCGTCCCACAACATCGAAATCAGTCTGTATTGTAGCCTCCCACCTGGCTTTACTGCACATGTGCAATCCTGAACTCAGTGTTCAAACACCATGATAAGAAGTTTTGAGTCCAGCTTACACACAGGAATTAAGTTGTATAATTTTCTCAAGCTAAATGGGTTTCTTACTCATATTGATTGAGTTCAATCAGCAGGTTTTTTAAGATTTAAGTAAAGTGCAGAAATGTAATTTAAGTAAGAATAGCTATTACATTTTAGAGTGCACAGCAGCCACTTGTGTGTAGTGCTGTTCAATATAATGAAGTTACTGCACAGCTATGTGGTAAATGTGTGTTCTTTTCTCTACAAATGCAATGTCTGCAAATAACAAGAACATCTAATGGGTCTGCTCGTTTTGCAGAGTTTTTCTGTCTGTTTGTGTGTGGCTTCATCACAGGCTATGCGCTGGAATGGGTCAACACTGGTTGTACTGATTCAGCACTGCAGCAAATTTAACTCCATTAACCGCTTGTTTTAAGTCCAAAATGGAAGTGAGCCAATTGTGATGGAAAAATCATCCAAAAACACTGAAGCTATTTGCACTTGCAAATAGCTGTAGCATGTGTGGCACCATCAGTGAAAAACATGTCACTTCTATTCAGTCTCTCAAAATAGAGTCAATACCTGTAAATAAGATTGAGTGATTTTCATTTGAACTGCCAAACCAGAAAAAGTATTTTCAGGAGCTGATTCACACAAGTCAGAAGAGGAATAAATAAATTATCTGCATTCAGTCACAGCTACGACACTGAGAACTGGACACTGAGACTTACAGAAACATTTGTCATATATTTAAATGCGTTGTTTATCACATCTTGTACTGTGGGGGCGGGGTCCAATAAAATTCTATAAAGTTGTTTAAGTTCTTTAGAAACATTTTTTTTGCATGCATGCTTATTTATTTAGTGGCTACCAGATGGCTTTTATTTGAGCCAATCAGTATAAGTGTAATTACAACTGGGATGCTTCTTATATGCCACAATTTATTCTAAAATTTTAATAAATTTAGCATTTATTCATCCACATGTTCTGTTTAAACTACAGGGTATGGCCTTTTTTCCATTATTTATTAGGAGCTGCAATCATTTTTCCATGAATACTAATCAAATCAGCCCCTCAAATCAATATCTTGTGATACATCAAGTGGAACATTGTATATGTACATGCTGTGCTGATTCATCAGACTGTATAGTTTAGTCTGCCACTCTCATGTCAGCAACCCTAATGACTGCTTGGTTTCCAGACCCTGGGAACTCTGCCACCATGTTGACTTAAGATGTGGCCTCATTCCAGCAGGGCATGCTTTTGTTTTTGTAAGACTCAGAAGATGCAGTTTTACTGAAAAACAAGCTGGCCAGAATGGGCAAGAAATGACCTTTTTTTAAAGCAAACATCTCTGGAGTGTTGTGTTTACTTTTAGTTAAAGTGTTTGGAAACGGAAATGGTGAGTTCTCAGAGAGCATGCCAAATACCAGTCACGAATCCAATAAAATAAATCCAATAAACTTCTGTCAATACACTCTGATCAATACAGACTGAACACCACATTTCGCCATTGCACCTGAAATCTAGATTGAATACAGAGTGATATAAAATTACTAAGGGTATCTCCAGTGTGTTCAGATAAGAATCTGACAACAGTGTTGGTGGTTTTCTCAGTATGAGCAACATGTTGCCATGGTGATTCGTTTACCTGTGGGCACAGGTCCATTAATCCTGTCACATTTCATTTAGAGAGTAAAAGGTTCTGTAATGGCTGATGAAAACTAAAAGGTCAAACATTTACAGAACATTTTACACAGGAAGAAGTCAAGTTCATAATGATGAAGCCACCATACATGCTAATGCACCCTTTCTTGCATGAGTTCTTGAAAATTCCTTGTGAGTCTATGGTCAGGCTGCCCTTACAAATCATGTTCACACATGTACCTCACAGTGGGACACTTTCCCTGTCAGAGGGTATTGTCTTTAATAGGCTTAACATGACATAAAAAAAACATCATGAAAGTGGTATACAAAGCAACAGTCTGTCAAAATGATGACACCTCTTTTAATAGATCAGCATTTATTCATATTGAAACAAACTGGGGAGTAGAGGACATGCTCATGAACAATGCTCATAGCTAATGCCTATTTTGACTCAAAGACTGCTGACTGGCTCAGTCATTAACTGCCTGGAAAAAAAGTGTATCAGCTTAAAGCTTTGCAAGATGGATCTGACTGATGATGAACGTGGAATCTGGAGAATTAAGCTGCTTTGCTAGGTTAGGAGGCTTTTGGGTGCAGACCATGCATAACAATGCAATGCCAACAATGCAATTGTTCTTGGTCAAAGACCAGATAGGCTGGTCTGGTAATTCAGAAACTGCCGATCTACTGGAGTTTTCAAGCACAACCATCTCTATGGTTTACAAAGAATGGTCAGAAATAGAAAAAAATCCAGTGAGTGGTAGTCCTCTGAGTGAAATTTCCTTATTGATGCAAGAGATCAGGGAAGAATGGCCAGGGTAATCGAGTTGATGAAAGAGACAGAAACTCAAATAACCACATATTGCAACCAAGGTATTCAGAGGACCATGTCTGAACGCACACTGCAAGCTAGCAATAACAAACTGGGGCTACAATTTACACAGGCTCACCAAAATTGGACAATAGATGATGTTGCCTGTTCTGATGATTATGAATTTCTGCTACTACACTCAGATGGTTGGGTTACAATTTGGTGTTAAAAACATGAAAGCATGGAGTCATTCTGTCTTGCATCAACAGTCCCAGGCCCACTTTGGACCCCTTAGTACCAGTTGAGCATTAATTAAGCACTAAACACTACAGCTCACCTGAGCATTGTTACTTACTGTGCCCAGCCCTATGATCACTGTGTACCCATATTTTGATGGTTACTTCTAGCAGAAAATTGCGACGTGTCACAAAGTTCAGGTCATCTCAAACTAGTTTCTTGAACATGATAATGGGTTTATCCGGATCTCAATCTGCAAAGCTAACTTTAAGATGTGGTGGAACTGGAGATTCTCACCATGGATATGCAGTCGATAAATTCGTAGCCCTTGTGTGATGCTATTTTGTTAATGTGGACCAAAACCTCTTAGTAATGTTTCCATAACCTTACTGAGTCAATGCAATGAAGAATGAAGACATTTCTGGAGGCAAAAGGGGGTTCAGCCCGAAATACATGCAATGTGTACTAAATGAAGTAGCTGGTGAGTGTACATATATACAGTGCTTAACAAATTTTTAAGACCAGCCCCCAGTGTAAGATTTATGCCACAGCTGCCTTAAATCAACAGCATTGGTGATTACTCAAACTATGTTTTATGTTTCTGTGATGGTTAATATGCCAGTATGTAGAAGCTATTTAACCCAAATGACATTTGTAATGATAAAATATAACTATTATTGTTATCCATGAGTTTCCAAATGTACTGTTTTACAAAAATTAGTAAAGTTCATTATTATTTCTTCATTAACATACCATATTATAGCTATATACTTGCATTCTTGATGAGAAAAATGAGTTTTAGTGGATGAACGTTATGCTTGATTAATTTTTGACTTCTTCTCAGCCCAGTGAGCTAGCTCAGTGGACTTACAGAGAAACTTAGCAACAGAAATCAGATGTATCTGATTGTATCTGATTGAATCAGTTGTATGACAGCAAAGGAGAAGTGAAGATCCATGTAAGACTGTACCCAAGATGATCTGGGGTTGTTAAAGTAGTTATGTAGCAATGGTACAGATCTGTTTTCACCATAAAGGGACCATAAATGAGCCGTTCATCTGATTTGACTTGCACTATGTGCTGCTTTCTTTAATTCAACAAAATTCAGTGGATAAAGAAAAAACATGAAGAAGAATTTTGTCCTTGCAAAGGGTCTCCTTTAAACTTCAAACCTGTACCCTGCCAAAGTTGATATAGGTGGAATAGAGTAGGTTTCCAAATTTTCAGCTATTTTTAGATTAAAGCAAATGTATGTAACACTTCCTCCTTGAAATAGCAGAACCACAGTTGATTTGATAGGGCAATTACTTTAAACTGTGAGAGAGGCATCCACTAGCCTAGTAGAGTCTTGGTACTTGTTGTAAAAGAAGCACATGCTGCTGCCATTGTTACATGGCACTTAAAGAAGGCAGCTGAGGCTATTCTTCCTGTTTTGAGTTACTTTGATCATAAACTTGTAAACTTCTATTTAATGAATTGTGTGCACAGTGTAAAAAGCAAGTGATGCCAAGGATGTTTTTGAGCATAAATGCTGAACCACTTTGGTTTTTAATTTAAAAAGTCTGTGAAAACAGGCCCTTTACTCGTTTTGTTTGATGTAAAATGTTCTAGGAAAATCAGTATTAACTCTTAATGGACCAGTGGAGAACATTGATCCATCTATTGCTGTGAATTTACTGATTCTGTAACATGAGAAACCTTCAGACTGACATATACCTCAGATGACCAGGTCTGAGCCTTTTCTGACCTGGTCTTTTCTGACACTGATAGCCCACCTCGTAGTAGATGAATGCAGAATTTCCTGTCAGCATTCCTCATATATGACATGAGAGTATAAACACATGAAAGGGACCACTATTTAGTCAGATATTATTAGTGGCGGAAATCAGTGTTTACAGCAGAAAGATTCATTTTTTATGTGTTTGTGTGTCGAGTATCTAATATCTCATACAGTGCTGTTGGCAGGAGGGGCAGTGGTGGCAGCACATCTAAAAGCAAGTATCACGGTGGACATGCCAGTAATATTATAAATAGAGTAGATCATCAATCATACACTTAGCTCACCAGAAGCTTTTTTTGTGTGTTTCCCATATGAGATTGCCCCTTGTACTTTCATGCTTCATAGCTGATTAGCGTTGCATTTATCTGTGTCACTGCTGAGTCATTGTGCTTGTTACTTTTCAGACAAAGCCCTGCTGTCACTCCTCTACAATCACACATAATGAACTTGTCTTTGGTCAGAAAAACCTCAAGGGGCAGATACACCTGAACTTCAAATCATGAGATTTTTGGATCACCAGGAACAGAGGATCAGCCACAGGAGAGAGATTAACCAACAAACAGTGAG
This sequence comes from Cetoscarus ocellatus, assembly GCA_037902135.1. Taxonomy (NCBI): domain Eukaryota; kingdom Metazoa; phylum Chordata; class Actinopteri; order Labriformes; family Labridae; genus Cetoscarus; species Cetoscarus ocellatus. The sequence goes on along the minus strand of JBAMNC010000394.1, from coordinate 563,861 downwards.
ACTTCTTGACAACACTGACCTTTAAGGAGGCAAAGAGCCAGACTCAGGTCCAAAATAGAAGATGCAATTGAAACTTATTAGCTGTGGTGCCAGTTATTTGATCTCTCATTTTAGCTGAACAGCATAAGCAATGCTACAAAGAGACTGCCGATAGTAATGAGATAGGATACGAGACAAGGATGTAATTTAATTAAACTACCTGAACTTTCTTCCCATTAACAACCAAGCTGAGCTGAACATTTAGCTAACAAATAAGCCCTTCGTGGGTGCTTTGATGAAATAGTCTTATTCCCTCTGGAAATCTCATTTCAGTCAAAATTGTGATAGAATAGATGCAAGTGAGAAGTTGACAGACTAATAGAGAGGAGCTCTGGGAGGTTTTTGGACTTATTCAGCGATTGACTTACCATGCTTGGCTTCCCACAAAGCTAACGATTAACTCAGACGCTCTGCATCTACCAACCAGCCCTGCCAGCAGCAGCTACATCACACAGCTGGTATCCTCACCATAGGCCGTAGAAACACTGGAAGAAGTCTGAGTGTTGTCAGCCATTTGGTTTCTGAGGAGGGCTTTGGAAGCCCGCTCAGAGCAGCTGCCATATTGACAAACATAATCAAGCATCAAGTCAAGCAAGTCCCAAAACCAGGCTCAAGCTCAGGGGGGATCGCACTTTTGCAATTGCAGCTCTGAAGTTATGGAACGATTTGCCGCTCCACATCAGGCAGACCTCATCCTTACCTGTTTTTAAATCCCTCCATAAAACCCACCTGTTTTCCTTGGCCTTTGACACTGCATGAGATGTCAGCATTGTGTCTCTACATATCTAATTCTTATTTTATTTTAATTCTTATTGTTTAAATTAATTTTATTTTATTTATTTATTTTATAACTTATGCTTTTCACTTTTTAATTTATTTTATATATTTTAATTTATTCCTATATTGTCTTACTTATTTACCTGTACAGCACTTTGGCTCACTTTGGCTGAGGTTGTTTTAAAATCACTATATAAATAAAGTTGTATGGTATTGTACTGCATTGTATAGATATAAAAGAACAAACAAGATACTGGAAAATATAGTGTGTACGCAAAAGGACGTAAACTATTTGATCATTGCACCACCATAAGGACAGACTTCTTAAATTACTTTAACACTATAAAATAGCCAAAGGGCCATACGTGTTAATTTTTTAGACCTATATCTATTCAATCAGGATGTTTTGCTTTGTTGTTTTTGTTGAAATAATTCTATTATAAATTAGCATATTAAGTTACTTGCTAGTTTGCATCGCATTCCAAAAACTTTATTTTGTAGACAAAAAAGAATATTCATGCAACATATTTACATTCATTAAAGTTATTTCGGCACCATTATCTCAGTCTGACATGGGTCATCAGCTCTTCTTAGAGGCTTGATACAAAAGTGCCAGTGAAGCTCCTCTGTCATTGCATCACACTCAAACACACACAGAAATAGCTCTGCGCTCCACCACTGGCTCTGTGGCTGTCTTCTCACCTTGTCTTCTCTGATACATCTCTGCACACAACAACTGTGGCATCAACATCCTCCACCCCCATTCTGCCTCTGTGACAATTCCAGTGATAACAAAATGTCATGGGGGGGTAAATATTACCTTTTGTAATGGAACTGTGAATGGAGCAAGTACCTATTTATCTTTTATCTGTCCATCCATCTATCTATCTATCCATCTATCTCTCTATCTCTCTATCTATCTATTGATGTTTATGTCTAGGGGCGCCATCTCCTTCAGCTGAATCACCAACTGCTGAAACGGGACTGTACCTTTACCTGAGCCTAATACCTGTACATGTGAATTTTTTCAACCCCTACATGCATGTTTGTGACCATAAGTCTTTGAAACATTATCCATGACAAAGACTCTCAATAATTTTTATTACAACGGAGATAAAATTGTGTTGCTGCAATCAGGTCAATCTGATTAATTTTGGTCAAAGCTGGTTAACTGCGGTGTTAAATAATGGAATTATAATTATTTGAATTTCAAAATTCAGTAAAAACAACACATATCTACCTAAAATGAAGGCTATGGATTGATCACAAATAAAATTCACAAATAAAATAAAATGTGGATGACCATAAAATGGTCAGGGAGGAACTATGGGTACTTCTCTTAATTGAAGGGTAAAAATGGGCATTTTAACACAAGGTTTTCATTTCACTCTCAGTGCTTCAGCAGACTGCCTGAACCCTTAAAGTGTTGTTTTTGGACTTAAAAGTATGCTTCATTTTTCTCAACACCAAAGGTTGGTACTTGATCCTTACCTATTGCATGAGATGAACCATGTCTCCAGCAGTATTAACTTAAGCAAAACTGCTGAAGGCTTCTTACATTTTCTTTGTGAGTTTTATTTGTCGATACAAAAGGTAGAAAAATTTACCCCAACTTTTGCCATCTCTCCCGTGGGTTTCTTGTGTGATGTTGGGGTGAGTGATTAAGGTTGCAGTTAATGTCCAGGGAAATTTTTAGCAAGCCAGTCAGAAGGTTCATGCCATTAATATCCTGTGACTGCTATGCAACTGCAAACAATGGTCTGATCTCTGTGCATGTAGTCAAACTTAATCAAGTTTTCTGTTTGCTGGTAGTTCTCTGCCGTGAGGTCTATGTGTGAACAAGCAACTCAGGGGGGTATTGAGAACAGTCTGCCTGAAAAAGTGCCTGTACATTGCTTCATGTGTTATGGTGGATCTCCCTGTGACCAAACCGCACGCTAATGGTGTCCATTTACGGGCAGAAAGTGACATGATGTGGAAATAATTTGTCCTGAAAAAGAACTCAGCTCTGAAACATATGATACGTCACACAAAGCCTGCAGGGCTAAACACAGAAACAACTTATAAAAATTAATGAAGAGCGCAAAGGCAAAGAGGCCTCGCTTATCTGCATGTTCCTGCCACCTGCATTCCTCCTATCTTGTTTTCTGCCTGTCTGTTTCCCAATTGGTACAGACAGAGCAGAGGTGCAGCGATGACCCTGAGCTGTCATTGTTTTTGTCTAATGTCCCTCACTCCTTTTGCTCTCCCTCCCTCCTCTACTCTGTTGTTTTTGGGGTTGAAAGGCTGTACAGAGACAGCTGATTCCTAGCAATAGATGGCTAAAAGGTATATTTTTGCTCTTCTCTTTAGAGATGTGCTCTTTCACAGGCAGCAGAAGGTGTTTGGAATCACTCACCTGAAATGTCAGTGACTTCCCAACACAGCGTCCATCAGAGCTCCTTTACACTGACAAGGGAGCCATTAGTTGAAGCCCTAAGTTTGTTTGTCCTGTAGTGCGTAGGGGCAGGATTGATTTTTTCACCCTCTTTTAAATGCCTATGTGCAGCACACTCTGACTTAAAGGAGAAAGTAGAGTAATCAGCGTGTAGTTTGATTCACATAAAACCTTTGTGATGCCATAAATGGCCACAACGAGGGCCAGAGGCATTATGTTTTGGGGTTGTCCATTTGTCTCAAGGACAGTCTGAGTTTTTCTTCAAACTTAGTACAAATGTCCACTTTATACCATGGTCAAAATTATTTAATTTGGAGGTCAAAGGTCAAGCTCATCAAACCTCACATTCATCCCTTGCTTCTCAAGAGTACTTTGAGAGATTATTCTCAAAGTTTGCACCAATTGGCATTTGACTCGAGGAACACCCTGGCCTTGGATCAGATTCATTTAATGTCTGTGATCAGAAATTGAATGAATGTCAACTTGTCAAGCTCCGATCTACGATTGCTAGAAGCCCAAAGTGAAACGGCTCAATCAGCATCCTCTGGAGCAGGAAGAGGTGGGAGCTAAAAGCAGGACAACAGCAGGAAATAACTGCTCATACAAAGATTAGCACAGATGCAGTTTTATCAGATTTTGACCACATTTCTTTATTAAATGAAAAACAAACAACACTACAAACTTCTCCATAGAAAGGATATTTTTGCTCCACTTCCGACATGTTTTGCCGAGTTTGTTTTACAAAGTAGCTCATGCTTTGTCCTTTACACTGCGGCAGTAGTGCCCATTTACTACACTATCTGATCGGCCCATGGATGTAATTGACAGAGCGATACTCCAGTCACCTGCTGAATATAATTTGGAAAGGTTCTGCCATTCCCAAACACTTTCTTTTTTTTTGGGCTCTTTATCTGATGGACTAGTGAAATATATTGAACGATCCATCTGGTGTGTCAGATTACATGGTAAACGTCATGGGTCAAAAGTCAAGCTGTGACCTCTTTTTGAGCACAATTTCTAAAGAGTACATTGAGGGTTTTTTGTCCAAACTGACATTTGGATTTGAGGTTGAAATAATTATATTTTTATTTTTCTTGTGCCATACACACACTATGGGGTGTTGCCAGGATGAATGCAGAATATAAACCTATATCCCATGAATATGAAATACAGTCCATTCAGCATGTCGGGTTACAGAACATCAGCAATGGCTTGCAAAAATAACTGAAGGATTTTTAGTTTCAATTCCAAATCTATATGCCTCACTCATACCCTCATATATTTAACAAGACTTATCATGCATCTCTACATCAAGAAATAAAATTTATAGCAATCACACTGAGGACCAGAACACAAAAAAACTTTAGAAATGCCAATACAATGATCAATTCTGCAAATTGATCAATTTTGTTTAAAAGGGGAGACTCAACCACACACTGCAAAGGACTCATTTTCACTTGATTGTGAACAAACAACATGGGCTCTAATTTCCTGACGCAACTAAGGGTGGCGCAGGGTGGCGCAAGGTGGCGCACCCCGCGCAGTGGTAATATTGTCTGGCGCACCACCATGCGCAGCCAATTTGGCAATTTAGTAGACCAGCTGTGCCGAGATGGGTGTAACGGCGCACCAGGGGGAGGTGTCGAAAGATTCAGCTTGGCGCAGTGACAATTTCGTGCCAAAAAAATGCACGGAAGGTGCGCTGAAAGCCCGCTGAAAGCCCGCCAGCTCCAACCTGGTCCATTCTCGGCGCAGACAAGGCGCAACCCTGGCAGTGGTAATTTGGCTGACAGGCGCACAGTGCGTACACCTCACCAAAACCTCACAGGCAGGTTTTCAGAGTGTCAGGAACATTTCAATGCAATAAACAATCACAGCAACCAGCACATACATATTTATATTAATTGTCCCGTCACATCTGATGTCTGATCAGAGACGTTTGTCATCACTAACGAGTTCACATCTCTCAGCCAACCACAAACAGCTACATCATCTGATACGGAGTATCCGGCTTCTCTCATCTCATGAAATTCAAAAGAAAAGAAAAAAGAGAGAGACTCTCACTGAATAAATGTAAGTCACTCGGTGTCTTGAGGATTTACCTGTGATTGCCCATATTTCTCTGTTTTAATCTTTGTTCTTAACATGATCTAAAAAGATGGAGTACATTATTGCAAGGAGGATGAGGAGGAGATATATTTACACCTAAGGTTCTGCTATTTGGCGATGACAGACCAGGAAAGCAGGTGGATCAAAAGCATGATGAATGAATCAGCCTGCTGCTGTGTTTAAATGTAATTATCAATTAATTTTGTACTCATATTTATGAGACAGGGACAGATGACATCTGTCCCATGAGGTGGTCCACAGGTGACGCGCATTGTGTCCTCGGATGCACGGCCCAGTGGCCCCTGCGCTCTCACAGTTGCTGCAAAAGTGACAGCGGCTCTGACCTTCTTCTCCACCGAGGTGAAATTATCACTGCGCCACGCCCGTGGTCCATTTAAAGGCGAGGAGAGGCGTTCACTTGATTGGTGAAGATTACACTTGGCTGTGTTAAACCCACTCACGCCTTCTCTGCTCCCTCTCTGCTACCTGCACCGCTGGGAGGGACGGAGGCATGGGTGCGCCTCTCTGCGCCAGACTGCGGCTTGCACGAAACTTGCAAAAGCCCTGGACACACCCCGTCGGCGTGGCACGGGCGCAGCGCAGGGCAGGTGCGCCGCGCCTGCGCCTGGTCTACGAAATTAGAGCCCCTAAGGTTCAATCAGCACTTAGCATACAGGTCCCTGACTAATGTTCTTAATTGAAGAAATAATGTTACTTTTATGCCTTTATATAGTGGTTTAAAAGTTAAGGGGGGCCACAGTTCTCTCACAAGAATTATGAGGGCAATAAAACAATAGTTCACACACTAACTTTCAGCTATTGAGGTCAGTTGGCCCATGGAAGAACTGTTTGATACAAAAGGCTAAAAACTGGAAGAGGATGGTGACAGATGCAGCAAGGAAAATGTTAAAAGGGAAAGTGACTGAACAAAAACCTGGACAAAAGATCTTGACTGATGGCATCCTTCCTGAAAAAAAGCTATTAAACTATTAGATCAACTGTCAAACTACTTTTTCAAGTTTCTCTCAGACTTGTGCATTTTCTGCATGAAAAGACGGCCTACGCAGGTCTGCTGTGTCAACAAAGTAAAACAGAAGGCTCTCCTGATGTTTTACCTCTGCCAAAAATCTAAGAGTATATGGTTTTGCTAGCATTTGTCCCTTTTTTTTCCTTTTTTTTTGTCTGTCTGTGAGCAAGATAACTCAACATTTTCTAAACAGATTTTTATGAAATTTTCAGGGAATTTTGGTCAAGGAACAGGAGAGAAGTGATTTTGACGGTGATCTGAATCTGGATGCAGATGCATGAATGCTCAAAAGGATTTGTTAACATTGTGCAACCAAACAGTTTTCCACATTTTCGAGAATAACAAATCCCAGAAATGCCTTGACAGAGATTTGAGCCCTCTGAGCACTATTGGTTAACAAAGTGATGTGAAACGTTAGAAAATGCTTCGTCCTTTTCAAGCAATTGTAACCAAACTTCACTCTTAACCATAAAAGCCTAATCCCATGTCCTATCAAAGAAACAAAAATACATGTTTATTTAAGGACCCTTGACTAAAATGTCCCGTTTCAAAACATAAACCCCCTTTATCCTAAATAGTTAATGGCCTTTTTTTCCCATAATATTATCATTTTTCAAGGTCAATTGGACTTACCCGTAGGGCCCTTAAGGTTGAATGGTGTACTGCCATCTGAGGTCCACAGCAAAAGTTGAGATGGCAGCAAATATAAAAGAATGAAAAGGGGTTTGAAGCCTTGCCACAGACGTAAATGGCTGGAGGTAGGCACTAGCACTTCTGATCTACCACATGGGTGTACTTAATTACATCACATGTTCAAAGGGCCCCATACTGGGTCTCTCAGGGGCCTAGCCATGTCTCTGTGCGACCCTGTCTGTTAGCATTATTTTGTGTAAAGTTAAGCCACTCTCCATACTGCTTCTGTCCCCTGTCTGCCAAGATTACTTTCCCAACCCCTTTACTGTTGTTCAAGCTGACTGCCTCTCTGAATGATATTATTTTGCAAGGCATACTGATCTAAGAGGCAAGAATTAGGAGGGAGGTTATGAGCATGAGGGCAAATTATATTATTGCCTCAATCTAGTTAGAACCGGCTCTTCATTGCCATCTCTAAATCTCACTTCCACAACAAAACCTTTCCAGCTCTTCTTTTTGACCCTTCACTGTACTTTTGCCGGCGGTTGTGCGTACCTTGCAGTCATTTAAGCCTCAGGTGTTAGTTATGGTTTACTGGGGGTTTTGATATGAGATCTTTTAAAGGTGGGATTATGGTGCCTATTTGATTATAACTGTTGATTACATGCACTCCAGCACTCACAGGTGCAAGCTCCATGACGACACTGCACTGCACTGTATGCAGCATGGACACAGCCCTTAATCATCCAGTGGTCCTCTGCAGAGGGAGAATACACAGTGATGGCGATGCAAACACAAACACAAGGACACACACACATCTCCCCCCACCCGTAGCCCACCCCCTGCAAACCTGCCTCTCTCTCTAGCCCATGATGTAATGCTACCAGACCCCTCCTCTGCCGTCTCACACACTCCCCTCTCTCTCCCTCTCTCTCCCTCCGTCTCCTCATTCGATTGGTGGCTCCCGCCTGCATCTGCTGGATCAGCTCTGACTCCACATGCACACACACACACACACACTCACACACTTCCACGCTCCTTCTCACTCACACACTCTTACACATACACTACCAAGGGGATTCCTCCGCCCCACCGCTGCAGCCTCCTGCTTGCTCCACCTGGCTCCTCTTACTGTCTTCTATCTCCTGCCGTGGGGGGAAAGAAGCACGCGGTGAGTCCCTCCTTTTCTCTCTCTCTTAATGACAGCAGGCAGTTTTGATACACGGTAGGACAAAAGGATTGCAAGGACGTTTTTCTTTGGACAAACACCGGGAGGCTGGGATGCCATCCTCTGCAGCCCTGGGAGGATGGAGGTGGAGATGGAGGAGGAGGAGGAGGAGGATGAGGAGGAGAGGCTTGCAGCTGAGTTTGCGCTTGGAGTACTGAAGTGGTGTGTGGTTGCTCAGTTACTACAGATACCGGTCATCTGGGCGCCGGCTGCCTTGGCAATAGATTGTATTTATTCAGGGTCTTGGCTCATTGTGCATCTGTGTCCTAGGAAGCTGCTCAGAGATGCACGTGTGTGTATGTGAGATAAAAAAAAATGTTTGTATGCACATGTGCAGCAGGGATCTTGCAGCCTAAATACGCTCCATGGTGTTGTGTTTGATTTGGTTTCCTTCTTGTGTCAGTCACCTTGCTCTGAATGTAAAACTGATCTGCTCCTATGCTTCTGTGAAGGTTTGGCTGTGACTCTTAAGCTTGACAGGGAGGATAGATTGGATACAACAGAGCCCTGACACTCTCATTATGTACACATAGATTGTTTCTGTTGTGTCACTCAGAAAAAAAGGGTGTGTACATATGCTCTGGACTCACTCTCCTGTGACATTTGGACACTTGCAAAGCTCTCCGTCTCTCTTTCAGTCTTCTCCTGCTCCATTCTGTACACCAGGCTCTTTCACTGTGCCGCTCAATGACATTGAGTCTAATAGGGAAAGTAATTCTATTATTGCCTCAGCTTCTGGCTGCTAAATGACATATTCATGATAATGGAGGCTAGAATGAAGTCACTGGCGCATTTTTTTCCTCTGTGGGCCGAGGATGACCAAACTGGATTTAAGTACAGGACTTCAGTGCGAGCTAACCTTTTACTTTCAGTGTGTTTAAATGTTAATATTTAATAATGGTTGGTCTAGTTCACATGTGGACACTCTCATGACTAATTCATCCAGATGTTTTTCCCCTTTATCTGTAGAGCATGAAGCTGACAAAAGGCCAGACATGATTCAATGCTTTTTATTTTAAAGGTATTCATGCTGAATTTTCTGATCTTAAATGTACAACAGTTAAAATATGAGTAATTCTGTATTAAATACATTCTTTAGTTGAGTATTTACAGTAAAATCTGGAGCATGAGCCACACCTACAGTAGATATTTTTAATGGTAAAGGTTGGCTATATCTTGTATTGACCATTTGAAGATACATGACCAATATAATGTTACTCACAGAAACAGGTATCGGAGGTACTGCTGTTGTCGATAGGCTGTGAATTTAACCAATGATAACATATAGGATTGAGCTGCCGCTCGGCACAAACCCCCTACCTCCAAAATTGCTACTTTTAAGGAATTTAAAAAAATGCTCTACTTCTGAATGAATGCATACTGAACTGTTTTTATAGACATTAAAGTCACACAAAGTAACTTCAAAAAATGAGTCTACCAAAGACAAATGTTGTTGACCCTCTGAAGTCCGTCACCTTGAAGGTGCCCACAAACAGTAGTCCTGTTCACACTGCTGTTTCAAGCTGAACTGACATTTCACCTTTGCTTTGCATTTCAAGGAGGGGTGATATCTGATTTGTCACATGCCCAGAAGTTGTATCAGAGGTGTTAAAAATATAAGAAGGGACCCATGGACCCAGCAGAGGAGCACAGCATTGTGAGTGTTTGTGTCATACTCTCTTGTGCTTCCTCAAAGCTATATTGCACTGTGCATTGACACAGATACTGTGCCCTCAGATGTGAATGTCTCGTGACATTATGGCCGCAGAGCTTCGTTGCAATGCTTTTGTGTACGCACTGTAAAAGTGGCTGGAGAAAGCTACCACTGGACTGATGTTTTTCGTCTTAATGCAAACATAAGCCTCATAAGCTTTTAGGGCTTTGTTTAGCATTTCATCAAAATGATGAAATATGCTTATCAAACAAGAAGTCATTCATAACTTCTCCTCAGTCACAGTTAGTTTAACAGTTAAACAGAGTTTCCTTTTTGAACCGTCAATTGCTTTCTTGGGTGTTAGCCAGTTGAGTGTTTTTGTTGCAAATGAGACTATGAAATATTTGGAAACTTTGGAATATGCCTCAGAAAATTATTGGCAGACTTCTAATACTAACATTTAGAGCTTTGCTTAAACGCTTCACTGCACAGTTGGGGAAAAAAAACATGGCTGAATATGTAGATCGGAACTTGCTGCGAGTACAACAGCATTTATTTGGGGCACCCACTAAAAGTATCATGTCTCTTCTGACATACAGCAGGGGTGAGACAGGTGCAGATGAGGACATGAAAGGAATAAATGTCTTCAGCGATGCAACCAATATTTCATGTTAAATTCTTAAGACCTGCACCATCATGCAGCCAACACAATCACACTTAAACACAACATGACGCTATTGTAAGTTTGCTCCAGTTTATTGTCTAGCTTAATGCAAGTGGCTGCTTTGTTGCTCAAACATGCAGAAAAACACAACTCAGCAAACCAACCTACAGGGCTACTGTGACTTTAAAAAGCATTTCTCATTCACTAATTCATTATCCTGCATTTTAATCTCACACTGGCATACGGTGAAGTATCTGATATTAACTCCAGAAAGATCAACAAAATGAAATACATGTTAGTTCTTGTATATATTTGTGTGTGTGTGTGTGTGTGTGTGTACATTCAAATATACATATCAATAAAATGAAGAGTATTGCTTCAGCCTGCTCCATTGTAAAGTGTCTAGAGATATAGCGATAACACATACTGAATTGGTGTTATACAAATAAAGATTAATTAATTAACTCATTCATTCATTTATGTTTTGCGCTGCTTACTTGCAATGTCTCTGCAATCAGCTGCAGGTATTTTCACCATAGGTCCCTAAATAAAAGCATTACTCCATTCCTCCATCCCTCCAACTCTAATTCTGGAACACGATGGCCCAACTAGATATTTCCAAATAAGTCCTGGAGAGACAATCTGCTCATCTCTGCTGCTTATTACTGCCATTTTTATTCTTTTTTACTTATTTATTTATTTTTACTGTGACCTCTTCTTTGTGAAAACTGCACTCCATATGGTGCGCTGACTAAACAGTAAACTACTGTTTATATTTCTCTGATTGATTGTGTCCGTGGTTCAGGGTCAGATTCTTTCTAAAATACATTGCTTTTCAACCTTAACTGAGGATTGTAATCAATGGATTATCATTGGTTAAGTAGTCAATATACCATATGTTGTGTTGACTAAACAGTTAACCACCCTTCTTATTTCATGGATGATTTTTATCCTACTAAGGGAGAAAAGCTGTTAACAGGAGCCTTTCTGATTTGGGCTGACCATTCTCAGAATGCTTAGGGAATAACACACATCATAGTTGTCATAGTTTTGATTATATTCCCCTGATGGCATAATTAACATACTCTGCATTTACAATAAAAGCTTAAAGATTCTGTATTAAAAAATATTGAAAATCTTATGAATCTAGAGGAAGCTGTATTCAATCAAATTCCACCAGATCACGAAACAGGCAATGTTTTTCAAGCCTCCTAATTGGCATTTTATCCTTCAATTAACTAAGGAACAAATGAGCTCCTCTGTGCTTATCAGCTGCTTCATTATTGCCAATAATTGCAGCTGGAAAAAGGAGAAAACCCACATAAGGATATTTTAAAAGTCAGCTGGCCCTGCTCAAAATGCTCCCTCTCCCCTAACGGAACAGCATGTGCAAATATGATGGTGGTTTTTTTAAATCAATGTTTAGCACATGAAACAGCTCTTCCTCCAGGCTGCTTAGCTCTGAAATGCTCTCTGAAGGAATAAATGGAAAGTAATTAGGATGCCGGTCCAACAGCAAAACAACAGGCAATGAAGAAGTGCAGCGCAGCTCCTTTTGGCTGTCAGAGTATTATAAGAGGGGTTAGTTTGTGGTCACACTGAGATGGTTTATTGATTGTTTAAATCCTGGAACAACCCTGCTGCCCTCAAGACCTTTAAAATTAAGACAAGGTGCTAATGTTTCTCTAATCTGCTGCTATTTATGAGGCAGACAGAAATCCTACGGGTTAATATTCTCCCTGAAGCAGTACATCTGTCATTGGACCGTTTTTCTACTGGGTTTATTCTCTGCTCTTTGTTTTGCTTATTTTCCTATCTTTGTGACCTCAGACTTGCTATCATTGATAGTTTTACTACAAGGCAAAGGCATCATTTTGCTTTAAGGGGCATCAAAATATAATCCAGAGGTGAGCATTAAATAACAGGTTAACGTCTAAAACTATTCTTTTTTATACTTGATTTTATCATTGCATTTTTGATAAAGATAACACAACAACACGCTATTGCCAGTAAATCCAGCATTTTCAGAATTTACTCCAGTTTTTTATTTATTCACTTGCACTAGGGTTTAGTGCAACTGTCGACTAGCCCTCAGCAGAGTATTGCCAAGCAGCGAGCGTGAAGTGTCTTGAGAAAACGTGTTATGATTTGGCGTGATACAAATAACGCTTGTATGATTGATTAAAAAGCACATGGATAAATGCTTAAGATCGGCAGGGCACTTCAGAGTAGGAACAGTATAGTATATGTTTGACACAGATATAATGCAGGCTTTACACTGAAACAGCCTGTTCAGTGTGTTAAAACAGAGGAGTTTATAGACATATCACTATCTGACATCTGGACAGACTTTTAGTCAAGAAATCTCTGAAATATTCTGCCGGGACATCAGGGGTATATGTAAAATTGTTGAAAGGGAGTAAAGTATGAGCCCTTTCAATAAAATGCTGTTTACCTTTTCATGTTAGTCAATTATATATTGGGCAAATTCCTGCAAACTATCTGACTTGTACAAATATGAGCAATTTGAAACAGGAGCAAGGGACACTTTTAGACAGATTTGATGGAGAAAAATAAAACTGTGAGTGTAAAGAGAGCTAAAGGTATTCTTCTGACATTAGATAACTTGCACAAATACGGTGGCAATATTTGGATTTGAGAACAACTTGCACTCTTGACTAATGGTCAAGTGACAAGTGCGTGGTATTTAGACAAGTGGGCAAATAGGTAAGGGCAGTTTAACCTTCTTGTCAGAAAACTGCATTGAAAACAGTTTAGATGGGGCTCTTTTGTTCTTTGGTTCAGATATTGCTGATAAATTCCTGCATATTTCCCACTTGACCAAACGTGCAAAACACTTGATGCAATTTTATAACTTATTATAGTACAATAACAAAATACATTTCACGTTTCCATACAAAACATTTGCTGTCCCAGTAATTCTCCAGTGTCTCCTGAAACTGTCCCTGGATGCAGTTCTTGTTCTGCTGGTACATGAGATGAGCTTCAGTTCTGAGCAGCCTGATCTACTCATTTTGAGTCTTCTCTTCTCAGGCTGTACTGACGTCAAACCAATCATCTGAAAGGAAACATAAATATTTGAACTCACTCAAGGCAGAAAAGTGAAAAAACTAGAAGCAAAAAGGTCAATTTGATCAATATTTCATCTACTCTGCGTACTGCGTGACTGATTTGGACCCTGAATGCGGCACAGAGAAGTATTCAGATATCTTTCACCTTCTGGAGAACTACATAGTCACGGTTTGTTGAACTGCATGCATTTATGTGTGTAAGAAGTCTTTGGTCTATATACAGGCTGAGAGCACCGTCAGCTGTTATTTTCCCTCTCTTAATCAAAGATTCAGAGTGTTTGATTTTTCCTTCACACTTGCTCTGAACAGAGAAGCTGCAAAGTATTCTGAAAAAAAAAAGCCTGTGACGATGTAGGGAAAATCCAGTCAGGACAGCTGCTCTGTGTCTTCCATCCTCAGAGCATTAGAGTGTTTAACATAGCTGTTCACCACTGCCTTTTCTAAAATAATGATTGTTAAAAGTAGAAAAAAAGCCCTTTTCACAGTATTAAATGTGATAAGTCTTCATGTAATTGAACTGACAAAACTAAAAGCTGCATGTGGACAGCTTGGAGCATTTAAATCTGTGCAGAGATTTCACAGAGACTGTGAAATCTCTGCACAGAGATGTGCGTTGTGCTTGTTGAGTTTCCATGTTCTCCCTGTACAAGTTAGGGTCCTCTCGGGGTCCTTCGGTTTTCTCCTGCTGAACAAAAACATGCTCATTAGGTCATTTGGTAACTCCAAATTGCCCTTTGGTGTGTGTGTGTGTGAATGGTTGTCAGTCTCTCAGTGTGGCCTTGTGATTCCCTGGTGACCAGTTAGGGGGCTCCAGTCCCCCATGACCCTGAAAGGGATATGCGGTATAGGTAATGGATGGATGGATGGATGGATGTTCTTTTCATTTTCTGCTTGTCAGCTATGTTTAACCTTAACCTGTATGGAAAACACTGCAGCTTTTTAAGTTATATTAGGGTCGGGCCATGGCCACCCATTGATAAAAATATTGGTAGCCTCTGTCCCCCCCCCAGTTCTGGTGAGTAGATGGGTAATTAATTCAAATGTGAATGCCCAACATCATGTGCTCTAATTTCGTGGCGCAACTCAGGGTAGCGCAACTCAGGGTGGCGCAGGGTGGCGCAGCTTGGCGCACCCCGCGCAGTGGTAATTTCATCCGGCGCACCGCCGTGCGCAGCCAATTTGGCAATTTGGTAGACCGGCTGCGCCGAGATGGGTGTGACGATGCACCAGGGGGAGGTGTCGACAGATTCAGCTTGGCGCAGTGACAATTTCGTGCCAAAAAACCGCACGGAAGGTGCGCTGAAAGCTCACCAGCTCCAACCTGGTCTATTCTCGGCGCAGACGAGGCGCAGACGAGGCGCACCCTGGGCAGTGGTAATTTGGCTGACAGGCGCACAGTGCGCACACGTCACCAAAACCTCACAGGCAGGTATCCAGAGTGTCAGGCACATTTCAATGCAATAAACAATCCCAGCAACCACTATTTCATGTAACCGTCTGAACCAGCATATACATTTGTATCTATATTAATTGTCCCGTCACATCTGATGTCAGATCAGAGACGTTTGACATAACTAACGGGTTCATATCACTCAGCCAACCACAAACAGCCACATCATCCGATACGGAGTATCCGGCTTCTCTCATCTCATGAAATTCAAAAGAAAAGAAAAAAGAGAGAGACGCTCGCTGAATAAATGTAAGTCACTCAGTGTTTTTATAAGGATTTACCTGTGATTGCCCATATTTCCCTCTTTTAATCTTTATTCGTAACGTGATCTAAAAAGATGGAGTACATTATTGCAAGGAGGATGAGGAGGAGATATATTTTCACCAAAGGTTCTGCTATTTGGCGATGACAGACCAGGAATGCAGGTGGATCACAAGCATGATGAATGGATTAGCCTGCTGCTGTGTTTAAATGTAATTATCACTTCATTTTGTACTCCTATTATGACACAGGAACAGATTACATCTGTCCCGCGAGGTGGTCCACACGGTGACGCGCATCGTGTCCTCCAATGCGCGGCCTGGTGGCCCCTGCGCTCTCCCAGTTGCTGCAAAAGTGACAGCGGCTCTGACCTTCTTCTCCACCGAGGTGAAATTGTCACTGCGCCTCGCCCGAGGAGCATTTAAAGGCGAGGAGAGGCGTTCATTTGATTGGTGAAGATCACACTCGGCTGTGTTAAACCCTACTCTCCTCCCTCTCTGCCATTTGCGCGGGTGGGAGAGACGGAGGCGTGGGTGCGCCTCCCTGCGCAAGACTGCGCCGTGAACAAAACTTGCAAAATGCCCTGGACACACCCCGTTGGCGCGGCGCAGGCGCGGCGCAGGGCAGGTGCACCACGCCTCCGCCTGGTCTACGAAATTAGAGCCCCATGTGTTTACCAAAAATCAGTGAAAGTAGCATTCAATCGCAAGTAAAACATTTTTGTTTTGCATTTTGAATTTATTTTTGTTTAAAATGATTTTAAAATGGTACATAAAATTGTCATGATGCATTTCCCCTCCTTTCCCTAATTGAGGCATTACTGTGATGCTTTCTTAGCCCCCTTATTTTTAGTGATTTAAAACAATGTGTTCTTTCAGACTGAAAAATATAAGTCATTTAAAGAAAATGTAATTCCTGATACAATTTTTATCTGTATCACAACATAAAAAGATTGAATGTACCCTAGCTCTTGAGGAACAACAGCTGTGATTGGCTATGAAAAGCTCTGTAGATACTGGATGCACTCCTATAGGAATTTCAGATTAGAGGTGTAAATGCTGACATCATGAACTGATGAGAGGTTTATAGCAGGAGTGTAACTGTATCCAAACACATTTGGGGTTTGAAGTCATGGTTGTGGACAATTGTGGTGCATTTTACTCTCATATTTTCAACGGTCTATGATGTACATGTTATCCACACAAACACTGCTCTTTATGGTGTACAATTTCTTACACTAACGCACAGTCACTCAATAACGAAAGCATACTATTGTAACCGCAAATGCTCATTCATGAAGCACAGCAGTGCAAAAGTGTATGGTAAAAGTTGGTTGCTTGTTCAGAGTTGTTGCAACTAAGTGTTAAGCTAAAAATATAATTCATCCCTTTGCAAATTAAACTGTTACAGACTTAAACCCCTCATGTTTTTGTTGGTATCTGATAGTGATATTAACACTGTCTACCTGTAGGAGGGAGCTGTTGGACAGGACAAAAACAAGGCTAAAATTTTTTTTTACAAGTCCAAATGATAAAAAGGGAGTAAGTGATCATTTCTAGAGTCCCCAACAAGAATTTGTGTAACATAAAATCCTGCTTTGAGTCAATATCTGTTGGTGTCAAGTTTTAAAAACAAGAATTATACTGCATTAACATGCTTACTCTCCTGCTGGCTCACTGCAAATTAGAAAAACAGGAAAATAGTGTAGATTGTGAGTAGTGTCTACACGTTACTGTAGACTTGTCTTTTATTTATTGTTGTTTTTCTCTGGGACATCCACTTTGTTCCTGACTTGAGACTTAACTGACTGTGGGAAGAGGCTTGTTGTGGTTGCTGCTCTGATCCACAGGTGGTCATTTTGACTTTCAGTTCTCCATGTGTGCACATATTTGTATGGTACACATTTATTCCAGCTTGTACTAAAACAGTTCAGTATGGTACACGCACAGTTAAAACCTTAGTATTTTTGTTTTTTCTTAAATTCTGAGTAACTATGATTGTCTACTTTAAGTGTCCTTCATTTTCTCAGCAATTTAGGCTTTTGGCCGGGAGAATAAAAGGAATGCTATGTGGTCATCTTGGTGACCAAACTTGTTCATGTCAGGCTTCATGTCATAAACATAGCGGGTGTGGTCATGTGTGATAAAAGAGTCCTGTTAGCTGTCTGTTTGCTGTCTAATTAAATTTCTTTAAAGGCCGTTTTATTGATGGCCAACACAGGGAAACATTTGCTGTGCTGTTAAACATTTCCCTTTTTCTTTTCCCCCAACACCCATCTCTGTCCATGTCATAAAATATCCACACATGAAACAAACCAGATACATAAAAGACAACAAACAACCACATCTGATCAGAGAAGACTCTGATCTGGTTTTTAAGCGGACAAGACTCTGAATCATTGAGGGGTAAAGTAGTCATTACAGATAACCATACAAAAAGGACATGAGCAAATCTGACGGCCTCTAAACTCGATGTCAGTGCATGGAGAGTGTGATGCAGTCAGCTCAGAGTGACAAACAGAGTGATTGTAGCTATGAAGGTTATTTATTTATTTTTTTTACACAGGTTAAATGACCTCTTCCACGCTGTATTAAGAGCGCAAAACAAAGAGGGTTTACCTTACTCGTGTGTCTGCATCAGTATGACAGCACACTGCATTGTCCCTCTTTTTCCAGTCCATTATAATGACAGACAGCCTCCAAATCGTTATGTTTTTCATCAAAAAAATCAGTCAGTGATAAAAAATATCAGGTTAATGCGACCCCTGTTCTCGACACAATGTCCACAGCCCTCTGTGCGTAACACTGTGCTTTTTTTCACCTGCTTTTCAAACGTACTAAATTTAGAAGCAAAAACACTGCGCGAAATCAGTTGCGGGTTTGATAAATCACATTGCAGGGTCTAAATGATTACATTTGAATCCCATCCTCCCAGTATTTTGCGCGTTCTGATCATCTGTATGTATTCTGCATATTCATGAGGACAAACACGCTAAATGGTCTGCGCGTGCTATTATGCTCATTTGACAGACGCAATCCTTGCTGCACCCTGTTAGTAGATCTGCTTTCGTGGTTTTATACACGCAAACCTTAAGTAGATCAGGCCCAATATGTAGTTCGCAGTTTTGTATGCAACTGTACACCATGATGGCTTAATCACTGCTCATGGACAGTACATTTGAACACTCAGTAGAAGTGCATCTATCTTGCTTTGCTTTCAAAATTGCAGATGATTTTCTCTTTTACTTCAATAAGGATCTCAAAATACCACACCGACAGACCAGAATGTCATTAACACCTAAGTAAATTAAAGTAAATTTCTCACATTTTAATGATGTTCCTCTGAACTGTATTTAATGTCAGGATTAATAAAGTTATGTCTAAGTTTTAATAAAAAAACAGAAACTCATTAATTCATTCCTGGTGCCTTGAGGCTTTCTTCCACAGCCCTCCCCCCTCCCCACTGTGCAGCTGTGCTGGACCTTCACCTCTGCCCTCCTACTGCACCATCCACTGCCTCCCAGCCTCGAAAAACCAGGAATATAGAGCCAGACAAAGAAAATATATGTACACACAGAGACCTCTTCATTTTATCCACTCTAGCCATCAGTCACATTATTTCTCTGGAGCTTTCAGGGGAAAACCGTCTCATAATAGCGTGCATTAGTCTCATAATATCCTATAAAATGTATATCTATGTTACATGTCAGCCCTTCCCCTGTGTGAGCACTGAGGGTGTCAGACAGCAGATATTGGTTCTTATTTGTTGTGGGAGGTATAAAAAAGGCATTCAAACAGATCAGTTAGATCCAGTGTTAAGTGTTTTCATTTTCCTTGCTCAAATGTCAGAATCTGGTTTGTAGTTCTGTATTTATTAGTCATGTTTGAATGCACTTTATCAAACACCTTACTTATCTGTCTGTGCAGTAGAAATGCCAAACTGCAAAGTTTCAGACGAAAAGGGTATTTTGCCAAATTCCTATGTTTCATTGCAGATAATATTAGGTCACATTCACTTGAAGAGGGGAAGCAAACATAAGCAATGGCTGTGGGAAAACAAAATGACAAAAAAAAAAAACATTAACACAATTGACTTAATCAGCATAGTGCCACCTGGTGGGAATTTGCCTAAACATGAGTTTCTTGTAACATCATGTTTCATGTTTATGAAAATCTAAAATGCACTTTTTCAAATCCAAATCCACATTTTCAAAAATACCTGTCTATCAGTGGACATAGTGTTATTTCACAGAAGACATTGTCGTTTAATCACTTTACATACCCCTTACCAAGAAATGGTCCTGAAGACGCAATTTTTTTTTTTTTTAACCTGCTTTGCCAGCATTGCCCTGCATAAGCAGTGCACTCTTACTTTCAACCCCCCCCCCCCCCCCCCCCCCCCCCCCCCCCCCCCCCCCAGCAACCAGTTGAGGACTTCAATGGAGGGTTTTCTTACCATCTCATCAGTCCACAAATTCATTAAAATAAAATTCGGAGGAGAGATGAAGTCAGAGCTTAGAAGCCAAAATACAACTATATTCAGCTGCTGCAATAAGTTTATAAACAAATACAAACACAAGTTGTCTGATTGAAATTATATTAATGGTTCAGTCATGTAAATGACACCAAGAGAGTTAAGAGGACTGAAATTAAAAGCCAGTTTAATCCTTCTTTCCGGCCATAATCTAATGTTTTCTAACATGTGAAATCTTAGTGAAAATACAACCCAAAGAAAGAAATCACAGCCATTAAAATTAAATCAGAAAATAAAATATAATCCACTGTTGAACCCTAAAGGTAAAATCAAGAATTTTAACATTAGCAGTTTCAACCATCCTGTTTCCGTGATGAGCTGTATCAACAGCATAGCCTGTAAACTGCAAAGCTTTAATTATGTGAGGGGGGCAAAAGGAGCCTTTAAAACAAGTCCAGGATGATTGAACATGTCAGGAATGAAAGCAAGAGCCAAATAAAGATGATGACATGATTTGCACCCTCCGTTTAATTATTTCCCTGTCATTATAAACAGAGGCCTGCTCCTGACATGCGTGTTAATCAGAGGGAGGGAGAGAGCGGTGAGGCTGCAGGAAAAGGTGAGAAGTAATAAAAAGAAGCTACCTCTCTGATATGGACATGAGCCGCCGTCGACAGGGACTTTTGATTTTCTTTTTCCTCTCACTGATGCATTTTGCAGTCAGTACCTGTATTTTAAAGGACTTCATTTTTGTGCTCATTTTTCAGTGTGGGTTATTTGGTGTATAGAATTCAACTTTCACCACAACATCAAATTTGGGACCAAACTGATTAAGATGTCCAAAGCATGAAAAATGATAAAATAGATCAATTTGGAGTTGATGTCACAATTTGTCAATGCTACTGCCAAGATGCTGAGATGAAAAAATAAGACAGAGATATGGAGAACATAGAGGAGCTGCACTCACACTACTGAAAACAAGTGACTTGGATCTGATTATCTTTGATTCTCAGACAATGTTAGCAGCACAAGTTATGAGGAATCTGATCTTTTCAAATCAGTTTGGAGTGATGGTCAAAGAAAAAATTCATCGGAATCATTGGATTAAGTATTTTTACATATTATTCTGATTTCAAGTCAGACTGCCCAGCAGTTATTTTGGAGAGTCAACAGTTAAACATTTTGAGGCCGCCAATGATGCAGTAAAATGTAAAGTGATGCACAAAGTTGCATAAAAGTTATGGAGAAACCTATTTATTCCAGTTGTTATGTTCTTCAAGGCACAATATTTCATGGCAGTCACCAAAATGTGCAATAAACAAATGGCCACAGTCAACAGCTCAAGCAGTTTGATTTGAAGTTATCAAAACAGCAAGTCATTCCTGTCCATTAAACAATATCAACCTGTCAAAACAACCTGACTCAGTATGATTTGGAGATCAGGAAATCAGTACACCTTCAGACTGCTGTGCTGTGCTGTGTCACCTGAATACTCATGAATCATCTATGTACAGAGTGACGGTTCCTTGTGTGGAGAAAGAGTGTGAGGAAGATATGGGGACATAACGGGACAAGGTGAGGACATGAGGATGAGTCAGAGTGCTGTTAGGTCTGCTGGAGGGACACCTACACCGGGCCGCTCTGACATCATCAGAGCCTGCAAGCAAGGGGCACATGCAGTTTGACTTTGTTGATACACATCAGCAGCTCCGGCCATCTGCCCGTCTGACAGATACAACTCACAGCTCTTAATTTTTGAACAACTAAATGTACATAAATGCACTGAAGTTATGAGACATACAAGTGAAGGGTAGTTTGGTAATATTTCCTTATTAACATTATAAGTACAGCTGTTTGCATGTGCTTCTGACTCAGGTTGCTTTTACTGAAAGATTTCAATGAACTGGGTGCATTTCAGGGGTGAAGTTGCAGCAAATTTGCACTTAAGAATGGCTTGCAAACGAAAGGCTCACTCACAACTGTGAATGGGTTCTCATCGGTCACTTAAAAGAGCTGTTCAAAAGACTTGACTCTTTCACAAACATCACATGTCTAGCAAATCACCACGTAAGTAGGTCAGCAAAACAAAGTCTGTTCAGGAGCAGAGGAAGATAATACGATGATAGTAGAAGATAACGTAACATAATGCGTTAAAAAAAAAAAACACATCACAACAAGCACACAGGACCATTTCAAGTTGCTGAAGATTTATCTGATGACTGTAGGCAGAGGCAGGCAAACATTTCCCAGTTACTCCCAGTGTTTGAGCTATGATAAATAGCGGTGGGCGAGCTTTGCCCGCCTCCTTACTTATGAGGATCTGACCCTCCTAGTGTTAACCTAAAAAGAGTACCAGGGGCTTGGGTGCCACCATAACTGATGTTAGCCACATTTAGCAAATAAAGCACAATCAATTTTAAAAAATAAACCATGTAACTGTCCAAATTCAACCCAGAATGCACAATTTTCTGGTTCACTTCTTTGCTCGGTCTTTGCCTGAGATCCTGCTTTGGTAAAACATACTCTTGCTGCACTTAGATGTAGAAACCATAGTTTTTAAGCCAACAATTTAGTTCTTTGGTCAACTCCACACTTGGTCTAACTAATCTTTCCACCCCAGACTAAACAAGCTGCTGGACAAAGCGCACCAAACTAACTGAGCAAACAGCTTAGGTGTGAGTGCACCCTCAGCCTTGACACCATCTGTTATTGTCCCTCTTAATCTCGTGTATAGTCCACAACCAGACAGCAACCAGCAACTGAGTTGGAATGAACAGAAAACTGGATTTTCAGTTGGATTTTTAAGCAGATGTGTGCTCAAAGAAATAATGTTAAGTTGCTGTCAGACAGCTGAAGGAGGGTTCAGGGTGAAGAACTACTTCATTTTTACTTTATTTAGAATGTTAATGTCACATTTAAGGAGATACAAAATAAACAATATTGAAGCAAACTTAAACGTAATGAACACTGAAATTCCAGAAAGAAATGTGAAGACAAAACTAAGTGTGTCTGCAAAAAGGTATCAGTGTCCACAAAGATATATATGAAAATAGACATGCCAGTGATCACAAACTTGTATACTGCGCTGTTCCTGGAGTCTCTCCTCTACCTATTGAAGATTATTAAAGCATGCCAATCTGAGTCAAAATGTTTGGGCAAACAATGTCCTCCAGCTTTAGCCCACTCATTGACCATACTTGATTATTTAATCTCCTTATTTGAAGTCCATATTTTACTGAATTTGTAAACAACACAATAACACCCTTAAAATGCTGACACTAGTCTGCATGTGGAGGTTATCTGAGCCTGTACATTAAAACATTGCCAATGTCATTAACATAATTTCAGCTTTGTTGTGAGATTGTCTGGGGGATTAAATCACCTAACATTTAAGCAAGTCAAAAAATCTGGTGTTGGGCATTACTGAAAGAGTCTGTTATGTACTTAACCCCAATAAAAGCTCCACAGGGGGTTGTGACCTTAATATGAATGGCTGATGAATGCTTTGCAGTGAGTTCACGTCCCGTGACAAAGGGATATTATTTGAGTGCAGCAGCAGATTAAGGGTGAGCGGGTCAACGACTGATCGTTCATAAAATGCAACCTCAAAGACTTTGAATGCTACCTTGTAATTGACGGTTTTCCTCCATGTCAGTTTTCTTTCACCTCAAAAGCTCAAAACTAAAGGGATGATTCAGTATTTTTGAGGAGGATTGTCAGTAATTAATTCCCTGATTATGTTTTATCTTTGTTGAAAAGTCCTAAATCAGTGCTTTAAGTAAGCAACTGTTTTAAACGATGACTCCTTATTGATCTTAGTATTCAATTTGCACTCTGAGTTTGTGTTGTTAAAACTTTGAGTTTCTGACTTTCTTATGGGCTTTTTCATCAGTATCTTGTCGACTCAGCTTGACTATATCTGGTTTGAGTACTTTGTTTTACATCAGAATATCTTCTTTGATTATTCTTTTTAAGGCAGCTGGGGTCATCATAGCATAGCCGCACAAAATTACCATGACATCGTCACAAAACAGTGAAACTGGATCTGATAGAGAGACAGAGCCACAGGCCATCTTGGTTTATGGCTTTTTGTCACAGGAAAAAGGGAGTTTTGTTCCAGAGACAGTAGCAAA
The DNA here is from genome assembly GCA_037902135.1 of Cetoscarus ocellatus. Lineage (NCBI taxonomy): Eukaryota > Metazoa > Chordata > Actinopteri > Labriformes > Labridae > Cetoscarus > Cetoscarus ocellatus. The sequence continues at coordinate 539,884 of JBAMNC010000394.1, read as the reverse complement.
CAGCAAAACAACACACTACTAAACGCTTAGGACGGTTTGGAGAGTCATAACCTTGCAGTACAGATCAATCAGCCTGATTTAATGTCAGTAATCAGGCAGATCCATCTTGCCAAGCTCCAATCTATAACAATTGTGATCGACCCAAAGTGGTATGGCCCAATAAGCGCCCTTCAGAGCTGGAAGAGGTGGGAGCTACAAGCAAGATGACAGCAGGAAGAGCCTGCTCGTAGAGATTAGCATATATGCTAACAGCTTCAGTATCAGTTTTATCAGATTTGGATCACATTTCTTCATTAAACACAAAACAAAAAATAATACAACAAATTTCTCTATAAAAGGGATATTTGTGTTTCACTTCTGGCATGTTTAGCCAAGAGTTTATTTTACGTAGTGTTTCAAGTTCTGTCCTTTACACTGTGGCAGTAGCACCCACCTACTAAATTATCTAATTTGTGATTGACAGATTGATCATCCAATCACCTGCTGGATATGTTTTAAAGGTTCTGCCGTCATACAGCATTACAGAACTGACAATGAAAGACAATTAATTTACGTGTTGGATACCCCTGTGTCATCACGGTGATACTCTAACTTTTCAGTGTTTAGCAGAATCTTGGCTCAGCTCAATTGGAACCTTGTCAGAGGTGTTACAAAAAACTGTGCCAGGTACTCGGCACCATAATAACAAAATATCTGAGTTGAGTCTAGTTGGGTGATACCACCTACAGGAAAAGCCCCATGGTTTTGTGATAGCTCTTGGCTCTGCCCCTGTAAGGAGAGATCTAACACAAAAGTTAGGCTGAACGTTGCTGATGTAGTGCCAAGAGCTCCAAATAATTTAGTGAAGTCAAGGGGAAAAAATTGCATTGTAATGATTGTATGCTATATTTAACACATTTACAACAACGCTCATTTCTCTACACCCAAGGTCCTTTGTTTTGATACATCTTTGTTCCACATGGAGGAGCATATGCAGGCTTTGTAATGTGTCACTGTAGACCCAACTCAAAGAAGTTTGTAGGTAGTAAAGCATACTAAATATGTCTTGTACAGAGTAAAGTTGTCCCAGAACATGTGCAACCCCATTTAAAAATTCCTGAACTATTCCTTTAATTACAAGGATGCACACTTCTGTAAGACACTCAATTATCATCAAAGTGCTCCACAATTTGTTACAGAGCTACCCCTCATCTTTTCATGGCATCTTCAAAATTCAAAGAGTGTTTGGTATATTCACCTTTTCTTCCTCTTTTTTCCAACAATTTTATAATCCATTCTTTAAAGAAATCCATCATAGTTAAGAGGGTCTTTAACTGTGCTCCATATTATTGCCCTACATCACTTCAGTGAAAGCAGTATGGTCAAGAGATGACTATCCACTTTCAAAATAATTTCTTCTGCTGATTGCTCCCTGTATCATCTTCTGCAAGCCCAACTTTTGCATAATTTATTTGATTTTGATCTACCGAGACATAATCCTTGTTTGAATTTGAGGGATTACAGAGGACCCCTTTAGATACAGAGAGCACTTCTGACACAGCACTGCAAAAAGTCAAGGAAAAAGAAGTCAAAAGATAAATCTACATTTGAAACACTCCTCAAACAGGGTTTGACTGTGTGTTTTTTAAGAGGAATGTGTGTAAAGGTTTTTTGAGCTGAAGTCACGCAAAACTAGTCAGAACGAGACAACTTTTCCAAGAGTGTCAGGCTTGTGTCAGGATGCAGCCTGCAGCGTGGCTTGGCTTTACTGTCATCAGTTTCCTCAGTGTTAACACTCACAGTATCTGACAAATTCTCACATTGTCGCATGTCACTGAAAGCAAATCAACCGGAGTCTAATTATTGAGGTTATCTCTTACCCTAAGGGTGCAATAAGTTGCTTCTTGTCATCTGCATGAAGTTGATTTCTGCCTCCTGATTGCCAAAAAAATAAAAGAATCGTTTTGATATGATGTCCTAGTCAAGTGCACTGTGTGTTGGTTTTAGGCTTTTATAGAGAAACTTAAGGGCCAACATCCATATTCTTCTTTGCTCTTTTCTTTGGCCAAAAATGAGATTACGCAGCCGTGTCTGCTAGTGTTCAGGTCTTTGCCTTTGCACATAATCCCCTGTAATTCTCTTTGTGGTGGATGCTCTCAGTTGTCAGTCATTGTATGAAGGCTGCAGGGAAGCTTTGAGAAGAGAGAGAGAGAAACACTGATAACTGTGACAAAGACGCAGCAAAACTTTCTACAAGTGAGGAAATCTGCTCCAAAAATCTGAGATGTTATGCCCAGAGACATTCCCTCCCTCACATGGCATATTTGGAGCACATTTGATAAAACGCTTGAAGAGATTACTGAATCAGTCAGTTAATTCTGCTTTGTATGCTTTACAATTTATCAGAAATCTGTGAGCCTACAATTATGTTTAATGACTATTTTGCAAGTAGAATACAAATTTCCTGCATTTTGGCCAAACTTTGAAGTATCTGATTTGGGTTTTATTTTTGCTGGGACACATAACCTTCTGTGTCTAATATTTGAGATTCTCTGAATTCTTTATAGAGGAAAACAACAAAGCAGCTACAGAAAAGCCTGAAAACAATGGCAGGGTATTTTTTTTTTTTTACATATTATCATTCGAAAGGATAACATACATGTACATTGTGTATGAAAATGCCCTCTAAATCTCAGTGTGACATACAAAATAATTGAGGTTTCTCAGAGGGTAGCTTCGAAAGCAACATGCCAGACTTTTCCCCTTTTTTCTTTTTACAAATCTTGAAGAGGATAACTTGAGGCTATTGTCTACTTCAGCCCAGCCAGCTGTAAAAATATTGATCACTCCATAACATTTTATCAGATGCCATTTATTTAAAGCAAATACAATTGCTGTGCAAAAGATTTTTGTGCTGTTTTTTTGGTTTTTTTTTTTGCAAAAAGTAGTGAAGTATGTTTTTTTACAAAGTGAAATAGGTAAAGCATACCAGTTAAACATTCTTCTTCTTTATAAAGTGTTTTTTTTTTTTTTAAGGTTATTTTTTATCCCAAACAACCAGAAATATTTCAAACAGAGGTCTTAATAAGCAGCATAATGCTCAGCAGCAAAATGTTCCACGTTTTTTTATTGTGCTTTTATTGAAAGCTTCCCTTCTTTTAGCATTATCTGCTGGTTTAGTAATGCCACAGAAGCACAGAAGAAGCTCCTTCAGGAAAACTCTGACATGTTCAGTAAACTGTCAGGCATCCTGTTTGCAATGTGAACTGCATTTATAAACAGCATTAAAAAAGGCAGTCAGCATTGTGGGTAATCAAGCAAAGCCTCTTTTCATTTGCATTGATACCCTCAGGTGGCGTTACTGTGCTTCTTTGTTCACCAAAAACAGATCAAAATTTTCTTTTGTTCTACAAGTGATCAAATTTTTAAATGAATGATGAGAAACAGTCATGTTCAATAACTCTACCTGGTATAGACCCATACCCTTGTTCATCACAACGAGTTTATTTTGTTTCTGTTTTGTGCAACTGAATGCACTTTGATTTATTTATTTTCAATTAAGTTTCTGTGTTGAAATTTGTTGTCAAATGCCTGTGATTCTTGACACACCCCAGTTTCCCCACAGCGACAAATAAACAACCAACTAACTTAGTTCTGAGATATATTTTAATGCTCCATTTATTTATATGTAAGTAATTTCATGCTTTTGCATTTCATAAACTATTTTTGCATCCTGAGAAATATTTTTGGCCTTGTCTTGAATTGTTTTGCCACCATAAACTAAACTTTCCGTTTACAGTCAGGACCTCTGTATTGTCCCCCTTGGTAAAAGAAGAACACCTTAGCTCCGTGGATTGAGGTGCAGAGGGATATTTTCTGCATGCTTGAGTAAAGAGAGATTTCTTTGGGATTGAGTGGCACATGTGTGTCAGACTCCTCCTGCAGTCTGTGGCTGCAGCCGGCGGCAGCTCGTGTGGGGGGCGGAGCTTAAGTTTACGAGGCTGAAACCAGCGAACCCCTCAGTTTGTAGTAAAGGAGGAGACTAGTCAGAAACGCACGAAGGATGGACTTCTCAACACGAACACACTAATGGACCGTTTTCCGATCAAACTCAAGGATGTAGGTGATAGTTTCATCTGTTTATCGACACATTTTTGAAGGGCGGTGCGGACCTGGACTGTGACGGAGATCTTTTTGCCGTGGACTGCAGCTCGTGCACGGTAAGGTCCTCTTCTGTTAGGTGGTCTGGACGACGTCAGGTTAAACACCTTTAAAGCGAGGGCAAAAGTCACGCTATCATGCTCAATCCATTTGTTATGTAGGTATTATTTAGAATCACACATTTAACCGAACAAACTGAGATTCAGAGTGTTTTCTGTAGAAACAGTCGACACTAACAGACTTACACTCCTGCGCACACAGTGTGGTTGCAGACTCGCTCATTAAGTCAACAACGCACATGAGCTCTTACTGTTGGCGTTGCTGTTCATGCTCTTATCCAGGGATGGGCAACTCTGGTTACTAAGAGTAACACTTTAAAGTGATCCTCAGTGCCAGAGGGCCACATTTGAAGGGCACTGGAAGAGATATAGCTGTCTTAAGAAGTTATTTCACCAACATTCACAAATATCACATTTCTAATGCAGTTAGAAAATACTTAAACAAGCTAGACAGAGAATTCAAGCTGCTTTTGGCTTCTTTTTCAATGCAAGTACAGGGTTTTGTCTGATTACGAGAGTAAGTTTTTCTCACATTTTATTTTTTATTCTCAAATAACTGGCTCTCATTGTCGAGTGAGTTGGTGTCAAAAATGTGGAAAAGTACCCTATCTTAAAGTGTTTACAAGTCTGTGGGCAAACTCTGGGATCCACAGATGTGGATAATCACTTAAGTCGTATCAGTTCTTCTTTTTGTATGACCAAAGCTCCCTGAAAGTAACATCAGCATAAAAAAAAAAAAAATGTGTATAAGTCCTTATGCACTGTTAATATATTGTTGGAAAAATTCCTGGATCTGCGTCCGGATTCACATCACCACCAACATTACATCACATCACTAAGTAAAAACATTCCCTAAAAAGTCATCCAAATATGTTCATTATTTTTTTAATTATTCTGTTCACAATCTAACAAAAAAAACAAAGAAGAACTAACAAACCTTCAAAAACATGACCTTCTTTGCGGAGGTACTTACAACCAATTGTAGCTCTGTTTTCTTGGAGACACTGCTTCTTAATTTTTCATGGCAGGTTTTGGCAGGTTTTCATCATGAATACATATTTTACTGGAATTTAAACTGAGTGTCAGGCCTCATTATTGGGGAGGGAGGGCTGCATGATGCCCTTTCTCACAAGCTAAACCACCAAAATAATCCATGTGTCTTAATTAAGTTGAAGGGAACTGCTGTGGCCCATTATTTGGCCTACATTTTTGTTTAAAGGTGTTATTTTGTAATAAGTTGGAGACACATACTGAATGACTACTTGGAAAGTGGAACATATGGTTGCCTAATTCACTACATTTATTTATTTTACTGTAGTTGAATACCTTTAATGTACTTTTTGAGTTTTTATTAGAGCATTTTATTTTTTTGCCTTTATGTAAGTAACTATTTACCAGGGGAAGGAAACAACAACAACAAAACTAAATGGCACAAGCAGGTGGTCCAAGCTTCCACTCAGCATGACATGGTCACTGTTTGTTTCCACTTTGAGAAAGACATTTGAGAGAATGAGTCTATTTCTCAAAATGTGTTGTTGCCTCTCATTTTATTATCAAAAATCTGTTGTTTTTTTTATTAAGCAAAGGGTTTGACATTCAGATTCACCTGTTCCTCACTACACAGGAAGGATACACCATTATTAAAGCTTCTCTTTCCTAAAATGTCCATTTTGTCTGCTGGAGAACAATACTAGACAGTTTACTGAGCAGAGAAGGCTCAGCAATTATGGATCTGAAATTCAGTGAGTGTTAAAGAAACAGGAAGGGTAGAGAGCATAGTCATTCTTTTGTTGCTTTAATAGTTATGGCTGTAGAGGAGTTGAAGTGTTAACACATGGGCTGTGATAAGAGTAAGTGAACTTTTTCTCTTGAAAGTATTGATTCAGAAACTGTTCAGGGAAATGTTTTATTTTGTGCTGGTATGGTAAAAACTCATGATACTAAACAGTAAGAAGAACCATGGAGTCTTCAATGCTTTTAGTTGATTTTAGCAGAATCGATTTTAAGCTGGGTGGTTTTATAAAAGAATACTAATTTTACTTCCATAGCTGGGAAAAATTGACCAGAAATTACATCTCTGTAATATGTTGGAGAAAGACAATTTCTCAATTTTGATAAAAAATAACAAACATAAAGTCAGTGCTAATTATATTGACCCAATATAAATGTCAAATGTCACAAAGGCATTTTTCTTAACATCCAGGTGAAGAGGGTTAGGAACCGAGAACTGGTCCCAGCTGAGAATTGTATCTAACCAGTTTCAGGAAGTGTAATCATTTGCCTTGTGTTCAGTAATTCCCTAATTAATACTTCTACTCTCTTCCATGTGCATCACCAACAGTATTACATTTTCTTTATATTTGTGCCATAATCAAGCAGCCCTACTGATTAGTTTGAAGCAAGGATGCAAACACCTACAACATGCCAAAAAAGTCAGCCCAGCATGGCCTCAAATATCAGAAGATAAACAAAATATGCTCTCCTTATCTACAGCAAAATGTAATATGAAAAAAAAAAACTTTGAGAATAAAGCAGCAAGGAATAGTCTTTGAAAATAATAGTCAATTCAATGTTAGTTTATCACTTTGACACACCATTTGAAACTAGAAGTACTCCGAGAGCATAAACCTCAATCAATGGATTTCTGACATTTTTAGTTGAATTATTAGGACAAGTATGGAAACCTGTCCATATCGCAGTGTTAACAAATTCTCTTAAAAGTTCCCTGTTTCCAGATTTAGATCATTGCCAAAATCTAATCACTGTCTCCCCATATGATTACCCACTTTCCCTGAAAATGTCATCAAATCGGTGAAACACTTTTTGAGTCGTAAGTAAAAAATGTGCCCTAAATTACAATGTAAAGCACTTCTTTTATAAATTCCTGGATCCGCATCTGTATTCAGATCATCAGACACGAAATCGAATTCATCAAATTTGAGTTGCTTCTTTCATGTGCCTGAGTTATTTTGCCCATAAACAAACAAATTGACAAACATCGGCAAAGAGATAATGGCCATTGGTGGAGGTCAGTTATCGTTTTACTGTTGGTTCTTATTATGAACGATATTTTTGTCCAGCATAAGACTTTGCATCTCTTATATATAAACAAGTTTAACAGTTTATGTTTATATTGAAATTCTGTCGTACTCCTGTATGGTTGGCTCTGGCGTGTTTTAAGCATAGATTTAAGCAGAGATACAGCAGCTGAAGCTCAACAGCCTTTTGTAAACCATTCTGCTGAGCTTAACACTCCTTTAATGACGCCTTTCTGCCTCTTGTTATTTCCTCCCTCACAGCCTCTTATTTCACTGTTGGACAACTTGTTGACATACCTCCATAGCCAACCTGAAAGAAAAGCAGCTTGACCCATGAAGAAGCATCCGTTTTTTTCTTCTTGTCATCCAAACCACAAGAGCTTGTAAACTTTGTCCTTCACCCTGAACTGATGGAACAAATATGGAGGCTGTGAAGCGTGAGTTTAGTGTTTAGATGGCACTAATATGCTCGGTTGGAATCTGTCTGTATGAGCAGTGGAGCAGTCCTGTTCTCTCCCCTCTGGGCCTCTGCTGCTCATCTGTGTGTGTTTGTGTGTGATATCAGTAACTTTAATAACACTGATAGTCTCTCACTGTAAACACAGCAGCAGAACCCTCCTCTTTTGAAGCACTCGTAAACTATTTAGCCGTCTTCTGCCGCTCTGTCTCTGAAACACATGCACGTAGACCCCCACCCACACAATCAAACACTTAAAACAAACAGAGAGCCTCCACCCTGCCCTCCACCCACTGTAACAACTTCAGAGGAATGGTCAGCATGTGGAGCTTGTGGTGAAGAGTTAGAAGTGAAGTGGGAAGCAGGGAAGAGAAGCTCTGCTGCTTTCATCCCCAGAAGGTTTCAGAGATGTCCCCCTCAGCAGAGACCAGAGGGGCGAGAAGAGCACAGTTCAGGCTGATGGGAACTTGCGTGTTTAGGGTCCCAATGCAGCAGCCCTCTCATCCTGAAGCTGAGATGTGGGAAAACAGTCATTTCATTGGGCTCAAGCCAGAATGCGCCCAGGATGACGGGGCAGGCATGAAGCCAGGCACACCGCCTTTTCATCAGCTGAGTTGAGTTAGTGCAGAACGGTTCAGAAAGGTCTTGTTGTTGCAGTTTGTAAAAATCCCATGCACGTTTTGTTTTTCCTCTGCTGGGAGAACATTTGGTATGGGAGGAAAGATGTTTTCAGGGATAATCCTCGTAGCGTGATTGCAACCTAAACTGTGAAAAGTCACACCTCGCCTTTACACATGGGCGATAAGGTTTAAGGGTTTGCATTTGCATTCACTGAAACCTGCTGTAGCCACATTTGCTGTCTCTGCTGTGTCTGTGCACTGCTTTGTCTCCATTCATATTCATATGCATGACCTGCAGGTCCTGTACAAAGGCTGGCCGGGCCCTGCAGGGGTTGGTATGAAGGGCCAAAAGAAGGCTCTGAATGCAGGTGCTGGCCCTCTGGGGACGTGCAGATGAACCTGTCTTTCTCTGGCTTCTTCTCTCGCTCAATGGCCACAGTTACATGATGTTTTTAAATTCGGAATTAAGTATTCAGAATTAAATAACGTGGAATTGAAGTATTCTCCTTTGCGTTTACATGGAGATAGTAATTCTGAATTGAGGTTTACATGGAAAACACGTTTATTCGCCTTTATCCAATTCTGCTTAAGGTCTGGGGGTTGGGAATGGTTCTGATTGGACAGGGAGGGGACGTGACGCATTTATGTCTGCCTGAAGAAAACAAACTCCAGCTCAGCGTCTCCAGCGTCTCTGTCAGGGAAACCCCGTCCAACTTGGACGCTACAAATTTGAAAAGGTCTGCATTTTTATGCTTACGTCCATCCAGCTTTTCATTATTTCCAAATCTTCTAAGGCTCCAATTAAATGAATTGCCTTGACTCAAGTCCAACGCTTGCTTCTGGCAGCCATCCTGTTCCCGTCAGCACAGCACATGTGTGTCATCGCGACAGGACAAGGGAACGAGCATGAGCAGAACGACCAGAATTAATTTAAAGAGTAATGAATGTACACTTGATCGAGGAATTATTCAGTTCAGATTTAAAATCAGAATAACCAGCCACTTACTTCGGAATTAAGTTTTATTCAGAATGGGCATTTTAGGTGTCAAGGTCATTGTCAGTCTTTTTAAAGAGGATTTAAGTTTTCTTTTGAATTTAAAGGGGAATTAAAACTCTCATGTACATGCAGCCAATCTCTAGCCCCATTCACAGTGATTCAACGAGGTCCCACTATATTTACATCTAGAGACTTTCACGGTAATTCCGCCAGGTTGCAAAATCTGTGTCAGTTCACGCTGCAATACAGCTTGGATGCCCATGACACTGCACGTGCCCCCACGTACACACAAAAGCAGAGGTGCTCACTCGCAGCACTCCTGTCTACTGCTGAGTCGGCATTCGAGTCATTTCCCCCATTCTGTCTCCACGCAGTTCACGCTGGAGGCAACACGTCACAGAGTGGTAAATATTACGCCTTGAAACTGCAGTATGAATTAAGCCTTTATCTACTCTGGCACTGCCTCTGATCGCAAAAACACGTGTTCAGCTTGTGCCTGGTCCATTTTAATCAAACTGGTCATTACTGTGAACACAGGAGATGAGTCTTGCACTGCAAGTAAATATACATGCCACTTTTTATCTTTGAGGTTTACATTGACTTAAACTGTATTCGATTACAAGCTGAAATAGTAAGTTTTCAAGTTTTCTGCTACAGGGCCAGCTAATATGTTGAACTTCTAAGATATACTGATCTATGTCATTGAATTCAGTTGAGCTTCCAAAGGGCTAACCAGAGCTTATTGTATAAGTTAGCTTAAATAAGACATCAAACAAGATAGAGGGAAGATCGGTATTATTTTTACCCATTTAGTTGTTTTTGTGTTTAGGAGTAAAACTTAACCTGTCTTCTGACTTTTCTGTTGTTGTTGAATTCGGTTTTAAATACAGTGATTTAGAAAAGGAAGGCCCAGTGGTCAGTGACAAACAAGATAGCCTTTTTGAAACAGCTTGTCCAGGCTGGGAACTATCATTTATGTATTTTATTTTACTGAAGTAGCATTTATATTATGTGTAAAACTAAATGTTATCGTTAAGTGTTTGACACCACAGCAACACAAAGAAGTCTTACTTACTAGTTTTTTAATAAATGTCCAGCAAAGTCTTCTACACTGTATAAATTTCACAGATATAGGGGGAATATTTGTTAAAGGTTGTCTGGAATTGGCAACAAGAAATAGATCATCATCATTTTAACACACCAAACGTTAACACAAAATTCTCTTATCATAAATTAGTTTCAATTAAAAAAGACAAGCCTGTACACAAAATGGCAGACCATAGCAATATAGAGGTTGTGAAAATAATCACCATTTCTGTCTTCGAAGAATGACTTAACGTTCAACTTGTAATTTCTCTGTTGTAAAAATACAGGACAGGGTGTAAACTGCAGCAGTCCAGGGGGAGAAGAATAAGCAGCAAAGTAAGTTGCAGAAAAATCTAAATTATTATTATTTTTTAAATCTTCTGTTAGAAAAAAATAAAATGAATCAATTAAACTGGCATATTGCCCAGGCCTAGTAGTAAGTGTTATGATTGTGCCTCTTCAACCACCATCTAAGTCTAGACCTGTGACTTTATGTCACAATAAGGAGACAAGTTTTTCCAGGGACAGTTGCAAGCAGAAAACAACGACATACTAATAAATCTAAGGGAGAGTTTAGAAAGTCACAAGCATTATTGAGCTAATGAAGAGAAACATTTTATTTTGAAGTAGACTCTCCATTCAGTGGGGTTTTTAACAACAACATTTTGGTCAGCAGTATCTTTATGTCAGTATTGGTGAGGCTTGCCTGGATTCTTGCCTGTGTTGATACAGAAAAATGTACAAGATGTGATCCCTGTGGTTTACATACTCCTTAAAAAAAAGATTGGTAATGTTATTTCGGTTGATCATTTCTCCCCTGTAATAGTACCAATTGGTATTGTATTTTATATCATTGGAAAGCCTGATTACTCACCTTTACAAAGGGGTAAAACTTGTAAGGATCGTTTATTTGTTGAATGAGCGACACAGCTAAAGGTGTGGGTAACACCAAAAAAAGGGCTAAAATCCCCTTTTCTTCTGGAAGAAAGCCTATGGTGCCTCAGTGAAGCAACAGTCTTCTTGTGTTTATTTGCTGTGTTTGGCTTCACCAATTTCAAAGCAGCTTGGCTCTAAATTTGGAAATAGTTTCAGGGCTGACACCAGAAAATGCTGCCCCTTAGTGTACCTGAACACCTGCTGCTTTGAGCGGCGCTACCCACACACGCCCATTTAGCTGTGTTGCTCTTTTCATGAGTGCACAGTCCTTACAAGTTGTGCCCTGTTGTAAAGGTGAGTAATCAGGCTTTCCAACGATTTGGGAATATTGAAGGGGAGAAATGATTCACCAAAATAAGTTTCAACATTTTTTTTGGAGTATAAAGAGTTAAAGAAATAACAGGCAGAGATGGGATGATACCAGGTAATGAGATGCTTGGGATTAGACACAGCTCTCTCTCTCTTGGTTTAAATATACAGTTTGTTTGAAGATGATTAAGTTTGTGGTCTCTTCGATTACACCAGCTGTTAAATTATAAATTTAGTCTTCCTGTAATATATTGTATTCAAGAGGAATATTTTTGGTTAATTTATAAAGAATGTCAGAGTTTGTCTGCAACTTTTGGATTTGCAAAAACCAAGCAACAAATAAAGCCATGCCATCGAAAACTCAACTTTTGTGTAAGACTTGTATTTTTGTATCCCTGGTTCAGCTGGATATCATAATGTATGATTTTTCAGAGAGTAATATAAAACTTTTTTTCTGGTATTGACAACCATTTCATACTTTCTCGCAGAAAAAAATGTGAAGATGTGTTAATGAAAAAAATCCCAACTTATCTAAAAAAATTGATATATAATTAATGACGCATTTTCCCAGCTCTACTCTGCTGAGTAAACACAAGATTCAGAATGCCCCCTGTCTCTATCACATTTTCAGTACATATTTTCTCATGCAATTCAAACAAAGATTGAGTATCTACAGTATAATTTAATGAAGAACATCCCAGATTTACTGCTGAATTAACATGTAAGAGGAGCAGATACCAACCAAAAGCTCCATTCGCTTTTGCTCTGTTATTTCTTTAATCAGACCACAGAAATCTAATCATGGAAAAAAAGTGTTTCCACTCCTACAGTGAGCAGCAGCAGACCCTCATTTAACCTGCAGATCCAGGTTTGTTAACATTCACATGAGCTTTAAAGGCAGCTTTATAACACGTCATCACTGATTTGTCTCCTCTGACAAGTGTTTCAAAGACAGTTAGAGTCAAGTCTCTTTGTCCAGCTGGGTGAGGTCTTAACTAAGGGAGGCAGCCTTTGGGTGGAAAATGTATTATGTAACATGTTCTCTCCAGAGACAAATTAAAGTCCTCCCTGTTCTTCTTCTCTTGTTTTGAAGGAAATACTGAGAAAAAGAGTAAATGTGATGTTTTAGAGGGAAACAGTGCGTTCAGAGCTGCTGATAAATCTGACTTATATTTCAGTGGAGTAATATGAACAAAGTTATTTTGTTTTAACTTTGCCCTGAGACCGTCCCTAGTTTGGGAATCACATGCGAAATTGCTAAATCTAAACACGTCAGACTTAACCAGTGTACACAAACTGATTCTTAAGAAGAGGGTAAAGTGATCAGGCACAAACAGGAAAATAAAACATGTCCCTTACATTCTGAAAGAACTAAAACAAAACTCAGTTTACTGCAGCTTGAACTTTTGAAACTTTCTTGTGAAAGCTGAAAAGGCAGAGGAGCAAAATAAATCAGCATAATGTAGTGCTGACATCTGTGACTGCAGTTTCTCCTGAGATCTCCACCTTGTTTGGTATCAGATGATTTATTGTGATGTGAAATACAGCCCTAAGCATCTATTGATTAAATTATGCATCAGGAGAGAACACTGATCTATTTCAGGGACTAAATGAAAATGTAATGGAAGGAGGGATTGTTTTTCCTGGACAGTATAATCAAATTAAAGCTGGTTTATCATGATAATGGTTGTTCTCTATTTCAATATTGGGAACTCAGTCATTTTTCTGTCTTTTTCCTCTTTGTTTGGATATGTGGATTACAATTTAATTTTGAGTATTGTTGGATTGAAATCCTCTCTTGAAACCAGACACATATGCAACCTTGGAATCTTAACTTATTTCCAGAATGTTTCTTTTAAGCGTCTTCAGTGTGAATATTCTCAACAGCGCTGTCACATTGTTTGTCCTGAAGATATTCGTATTGATTATGGGTCTGCGAGAGACCAGGAAAACACATGTGGAGAAAGAAAAGTAAGCAAGCAAGCAACATTTTAATCTTTAAAAAGCAGGCGTTCAGTGAAACCACTTTGGTACATTTGTACATTTTACCAGTCTTTCAGCCAATATATAGGATAAATCTGCCCAAAATTTAAGGACAAAATATCTGCTGTATATATCGGCCAACATGTTCATACCTGCCGTAATTTTTTGTTAAATCTCCAATGTTATTGTTTGGGATGATATGGTTTAATTTAACATTAGAAAGTGCAATTTTTGCCAGGGGTGTGTGTGCGTTTGTTTCATTTAGGGTGTACAGATCGGTCCCCTCCTCTCACAAATATATTTTACATGATCTTACTTTAAATTGTAGCTTAAAAAAATAATCGGTTAGTAATTCTGAGTAGTAACTGTTGAAATGATGTGACACCATTCCTCATCTGTCTCTTACAGCAGCTGTTGGCTGCAGCTTAGTGTCAGGTGTGACCACACTGTTGACTTATTACGACCTTTATTGGTAAAAAGTCACAGAGACAAAGCTGGAGCGCCTGACAGTAAACAAAGCACAAGTGTTTTTTGAAGTCCACATGTTTGCTGAGAATAAACAATCACCAGTGTGGAGGTGATGAACCAGACAAACTACGCAGGCACACTGTGTCATGTTTCCACTTGTGATGAGTAATGTGAACACTTTTGTGGTCAAGGCTTGTCATTACCATCATTGACGTCTGTACCTGAACGTCGTGGAGTGATTGCTGTGTGTGTCTGACGAGGTAAAGCCGGGGCCAGAGGCGGAGTATCGTCATCTGATACGCTCTTAAATCTCATTGCCCTGCCTGTCAAAGCGAGTAAAGAAATGAGTCCTCACTCTGGTTTAACTGCAGGGATTAATGGTGGCTCTCCTGCTCCATGTTTAAGTCATGAGATGAATGGTCCACTATGAAAAGCCAAATCTTTGAGTTTGATGATGAAATTAGCAGATGAACTGTGATGCTAACACTGTGTGCTCTGGACATCACAAAGACCTTGTTTGTGTGATTACATGACTGTAAATCTTTGACTCTCTTTGTCACACCACTGAGTTTGTTCACAGACTTGACTGACACCATAATCAGCCAGAGAGATGAATGAGATGTGGTTCTGTGTTGTAGCCTCTTTTGCAGTTTTTTACATCTTGCCTCTAAAGTCACAAGAAGACCGGAGGCAGGGGAACAAAGTCTCTCTCTCTCTGCTGACGTCTTTAGACAATATTTAAATGACAGTGTGTTGAACTTTAGGGCCTTTTGCAGGGGAAATTTTAACTGCCTTTCTTTCCTTTTTGTAATGTTTCCACTGAAAGTGAAGTATTTGGCCATAATGATGTGGATTTCCTGATTGGCTTGTGCTCTTTGTTAGTCTAAATAGGTCATCGGGCTCAAAGTGTAGACAACTTTTTGCCCAGAGTCCCATTATCAAAAGAATCAGAATCAGCTTTACTGGCCCAGTATGTGCACACATACAAGGATTTTGACTCTGGTTAACTTTACTCTATCTGCACAAGCACTTAAATAGAGATTAATGGGGAAAAAAGAAGAAAAGCTATTGTTTTAAAGCTGATATTGAATAACAACAACTGCTGCTGGTAAACTAGTGATAAGACCATCATCATTATTTTTCCTCCACAAAAAGGATTTCAACAGCACCGTCATTATCCATTTAACACTCACCTTGTGTTTTAGTGCTCATTCTGTTAATTATAAACAAGTTAATTATGTTGAGGTTTTCACAATGAATTGCCTCCTAAATTTATGGTTTAATATTTTTATTTTAAGAGAGGCTCATGGGGAAGTTTCATGCTTTCAGCAGCATTTAATACATTAGAAATAGTTTAAATTGATGCAGCTCAGATGTGGGGATGGTTTAACATGGGTAAGAAGGGGAAAAATAAAGAGAAACTTTATAATCTTCTTTAGAGAAAACACAATAAATGAAAGATATGTATTTTACTGTGAGTTTGAAGCATTTACTTAAAATACAGTAAAATTATTCCCTCAGAGGTTGCCATAGTTTCTTAAAGAGCCATGAACAAGTGTGAAATTATGTCTCCTATCACACTGTGTTCTGACTGACACTCACGGCTCATTATTGACGCTTAGCAAGTTTTTCGAGAAGCGATCTCCAACTGTTCCCCGGCAGGCTCGAATAATTTGAGGCAAGGGCAACTTTGTATCAGAGGGAATAAGGTGACCCCAACTTGCCTCTGAGCACTTATCTCCTCTGCCAGTTCTGCTTCACTCATTCGTTTGAAATGATAATTGCTCCTTCCTGCGTGGAAAAGCTGAGCAAAAATGTAAAAGAAGAGAGTTTGAATATTCCTCAGAGCCTATTCAAGCAAAGGATCGCACTCAAAGAGATGCTCTGTCATGCTGTTTGGTGCCACCATATGTCTATCAGACATATTGATATGGGTCTCTCTTGAAAAGTAAATCTTACAGATAACTTGAGTTAAAATGAATGTCTTAAATAAAAACTTTACTCTGAAAGTTGGATACTTGTTTCATTGAAATAATCTATTCTTAAATGTCCGACCCAAAGGAAGTTGTCTTATTGTAGATAGATCTGGTAGATTTTTGTTGGCTGACCTGATGTGAGGATGCAAAGGGAACATTTACAATTAGAAGGGGACAGCAAGTCCACATGTGTGGTGTTGAAATAAAAGTGAACATTACTCATTATATTTCCAAATTAAGTTATTTCTGTTTGTTCAGGAAATGGTAACAGAACCATAAACTGATCTTAATGTTGTCAGTAGGGGCTTTTCTTTATTGTCTACTTGCCTTTTTTGTTCCTCTGCTCTTTTGATTCGGTAAGTTGAAATGATGAACATTTAAAAGTAAATATTGACACTTTACCATCAGACTCTATTGCTTTGTCCACCATTTTTATGTTACTTTCATGTCATATCTTTTCTCCTGAGACTCCCAGCCTCTTGGTCAGGCAAGGATTTGTTGTAAAGTGTAAATGTGAACAAGACATGAAGGAAGATTTCAGGGAGAGCCTGCCTAAATGTTTTTGCTGATGAGTTTCACAATTGCATTTACAAGCTGTAAACCTGAATCTTTATCAAAGCTTCCCTCATATATTGCAGTTCAAAAGTTATCACATAAATTGAGTGCCCTCATAATTGTTTAAATAGCCCTATTCACGCAACTGTTTCTAGCAGTGGAGATTAACTGCTCCCATTTGCTCGGTCTCCAGAGGTAGTATCAGAGGTGTAACACTGATGAGAGGGGAGTGCACAGACTTAGCAGCGAAGAGGAGCACTGTGAGTGTGTGCCTGTGCCTTTGTGTGTATGTGGAGCACCTACCATGTCATGTGTAATGTGTCTTCAGTCACTTTACATACACACTGCAAGATAAATGGGATGATTTTGGGCTTGATTCCCTTCTAACCAAAGTCAGCAAAGACTTTCTTATCTGATGATTTTAAAGAGTATCTTGTGAACTTGATATGAATTCATGTATGACATTCTGGGTCGGCCAGATTTTGAAAATGGGATTATTAAATATTATTTAGAGAGCTTGTTGTGTAAGGAGAACACCGAGGACAGACAAGAATGTCCTCTAATTTCTGTCACATGGAACGGACCAACAGCCAATCAGGAAGCCAACTGACCAAAGCAGGAAGCACAACTAACATAGCCATGACCATCATAGGAAAATGGAAGCATGAAGTTAGATGGACACAGAAATGGAAGACCAGTTAATGTGTCCTGTAAAAAATACCACAATAACACTTACAAGGAGAGGAGTTAGACTGAACTGTGACTGAATGCCACTGCATGGACCAGATCACAAAGGAGTAGGGTCTTCCAGATTTTCAAAGTTTGGATTTTAAAAATCTTTAACTGTCTGCCTGGCTTTAGGTAAACCATAATTGATCTAGTTAGTTATCTTGTTGTGCAATTAAGCAAGTAAACATATTCTGATTACACTGGAATAAGCCCTTGCCCTGATTTTAAAATCTGGAGCTCCAAAAGAAACTGGGATACTGTTACAGCTGGGATGCTGTTACACCCATTAACCTTACCCCTTTTTCTAATGGCTGCATGGATGCAGCCTAAGCCAAGCGACAAATCAGCCAAACAGACATAAGGGGTAGAATTTCAGGTGCTACATAGAAACCTTTTGTCTTTTATCCACTGTACTCCTGTCACAGACTGGCTAACATCAGTTAGAGGTAAGGATAAGTAGTTTTTCCATTACTCTTTTCTCATGTTGCTAGAAATGAGGTGTATATACCATGTCTGCAATGCAATAATGCAGTGCCATGCCCACAATAACCAACAGTGGTCTTATGTTTCTTAGATTGCACATTGCTGTGGTTTTGTGGTTAAAAAAAAATATCAAATGATCCTGTGCAAATAAGATGCAGTAATCAAAAACTTGTGTATAAGAATTATCATGTATGCAGCGAACAACTGGGATGATCAAAATGGGATCAAACTTGAGAACAAGGATTCTCATGTCCATTTAAATGCAGTCATGAATGCTAAACAGAGATCTGTACCCAAACACTGAGTAACAGAATCTTCACTTGGTCATTGAAGTGCTTTATAAACATTGAGCAGCCCCAGCAGAACATGCCATCACTGATGCTTTTTGGCCTGATAAGTACAGTGAGTCATTTTGGAATAATGGGAACAGATTGCCTCTTGATCTAAGTTGCCTTTTAGTTTCCTGCAAAGTTTCTTGTCTCTTAAGTATGATTCCAGTTTGTTAAATATATTTCCTTGGTATCTTGCTGTTTGAAAGTCACCATCTTTGTGCACTTGAATACATCAGGGACATACCACAGCAGGATGTGTTACAGTCTGTCATCAATACAAAGAGGATTCTGTGAATTATTAATAATACATGCAGGAAATGTCAGTATCCTAGTATCATCACTCAGGGATCACACATTTGAATCAATAATTCAGTAAAGGCTGTTGGTTTCAATTCCCAGGGACTTTCATGTTCCCGTAAAATAAACTCAGGATGACAGATAATGTGTCCAGGAAATTATGTTGTAGGATAGTATTAGCTTTTCTGCCTTTTATCAGACTGATTAACAGACTAAAGAGGTAACTGATAACTGTTTTACTTATTCACATGAAACTACTCTGTGAGTTTGAATTCAACAGGTACAGTTTTGGTGTAAAAGATGAAAAAATAATCCACACATGCCCTCCTAAATTTTGGGGTAACATTTCCTGACTTGCTCACCTCACAGTAGGAAATTTTGCTGCCATTTGCCTTTGAGACAATAGAGGGGAAATTACTTTTAGTCTAGTTAATTCAGGATAAATATTCAATAAAAAAAGAAAAAAAGCCTGTTGCATGAGACTGCTCCAAATCACCCATAGTTAGGACCAAGTTTGACAAAATATTCATCTGGGGTGTGACAAAATCTAGATATTAAACAAATATATGTTATCTATTAAATAAATACATTTCTTTGGGATGAACTTTGCCCTTTCTCCTAACTGCACCTCATTTTACCCAGGAGGGAACATATTTCATATGAGATGGGAATGTTTATCAGTTGGAAGTTTAAGGGGGCAAATAATGATTTTCTAACCTGAAACACGGAGTAAAAATGTTGCACTCTCTTGAATTTGTGCTTTTATTATTATTATTGTTATTTTATTTTTTAAGGCTCTTACTGTTGTGACTATCTGCATGCCATGCACTGCAGCCTAAAGGATGTTTGCAGGGTGGAAGCCATCACACACTCTCCACACATCAATTGTTGAACTCATAATGTGGATTTTAACAATAATGATCTCATCTTGAAGGTAAACTGAGAGACGAAGCACTGGTTGAAAATGGCGGTGCTCTCACCTTGCATTATATTGCAGAGACAGAAAAAAATGGAGGGTTATGAGTATAATGGGTGTTGAGGAGCGTTACTTTTAAAGGTAATCTGTTTCGTTACTGAGTTACAAACTAAGAGAAGGAACGTGCTGGACTACTTCTATATTACCAAAAATGAAAACCCTTCAGCTTCTCATGTCAGTAGATTTATAACGAGGTGCAAAGTGACTGTTCGTACCTTTGAATGTGGTGGACTCCACCTTCATCCTGCAGCCTACAGTGTAATGGCAGAATAACAGCCTGACAGTGAACAGGGCAGATACACATGAGCCCTTTTCTCACATGCAACCGTATTTGTAACGTTTTACACCTGCACCAGGTGTAATCTGCAACCTTCAAAAAGTGTAAAATTGAATTATTAGAAGTTGGTCACAGAAAAGACAAAGATAAGCATGAGGTAATTTATTGTCCTTGTAATAAATACTTTGATGAGGAATTCGTTATTTGAATTTGCAATTTATACACTACAACCTAATATCATAAATGACTATTTATATATGAAAATTAGGGTAGATTTCTGAAGTCTCTTACCTTTTTCATCATCATCTTTTTTTTTTTTTTTTTGAGGCATTTGTAGAAATTTATCTCTCGTGTTTTGCCTCTGGCAGCAGATCCCAAATCTTCAGTTTCAGCTGTCTGATCAAAGATGCTGTAGCTGGAGTGTGCATAAAAGTTTTTTTTGGTTATACCTGAGGTGAAAGTCTTTTCTTTAATGTTAAATCACAGAGTTTGCTTTTGGAGTCAAGTTAAAACCAAATTACCTGCAGGCAAGATGTGATGTTGGAGAGCAAAAATAAGAGTCTCTCTGGCTGTATTGTACTCTTGTTCATGAGGGTTTTTAGATTTGTAACACAATTTTTTTTTTAAAATGGCGTTCTTTAAAATATTTACATTAAATCAGTATTTAATTTCCTGCTCCATAGGAATTTCCTCTATGGCCCTCAAACAAACCTTATCTGGATAGAAAGATGTTTTTCTAAGCTTGTTTTGAGTTATGACAAGTTTGCCCATATTAAAATCCACTTGAAGGCCTCAGTGAGAGGATATCCTGGAGATTTGTCTCTGATAGATGTATTATCCAGAATCTGCTGTATTTCCCAAAGAAAGCAATAACCAGTGTGTGCATCCAAGTTTTTACAGTCAGTTTATTTTTAACTTAGTTTGACTTATTTAGGAATCTGCTTAGTTCCTTGAAGAAGAGGGTCAGAAGAGAGGAAATATGGTACCCCTGATTCAGATAAAGTACTGAAGTGTACGTCCACAGAAAGAAAAATATTAGGGCCTGTACCTTGGACTGATGCATTATACACCCACAATTCAGTTAATAATAAATTATTTTTTGTCTCAACCTGCATGAAAATTAAACTTGCACGTCTATATTAGGAATATTCAGAGACAGAAGCATGATGGTCCTGTTACAATGCATCCTTATCACTTTGACGCTTGTATATGTGTAGTGACAATCTTTGGACCAATCTGACGACTGATTTGTGTATTTTGCTCTCAAGTTAAACAAACACTACTACAGTGACAGAATTCAACCATGACAGTTAAAGCAAATATATTCAGGTTAAACACTGAAAGTAGTCTATGTGAACGACAAATTTGTTTCCTCTCATATCAACAGCCTAAAACTGTTTATAGTGCAACTTTTGAGGAGACATAACATGAGCATACATGAGTGTATTGCAGAGTGGAAAGCATGATGACATGCATCACACTTTACTACAAGAGCTGCTGGAAGATTTTTTTTAAAGATGAAGGCTTGAAGAGGTCACACAGTTAAAATGATGTTTAGCAGAGCAAAGGAGGGGGCTTGGCTTTTAATTATTAAGTTTTAATTTGATTTTAGCGGATGTGGCTAAGGCTGTTATTAATATGTCATCGGCATGTAAATGAAATTAATTTCAATACAAGAGTTGTGAGGTTATGTGAATAGATGGGGCAATCATTAAGCTCTTACCATTTATATTTTATAGTCAATAAGACAAAAACAAACACTTGATGAATCTTTCTGACAAGTAATTCATCATAATTTATATTATTATGTTTTTGCTTCGTTCTCCTGTCCCTTTGATTGATCTCAAAGAAATCATGCATTGTCCAAGCATCTCAACAGACTGCTATGAGTGAGACATTATCATGAAAGACAGCAAGCAGTCTGTGCCCTGTCAGACCCTTATGGAGGCCTTGTCCTCTCAACATAAATGCTCCATAAATCTCCCTGAAGAGTTATCCACACCAAGGGGTAATTTTAATTTTAAATTGGGCTTTGAGAAATGTCTTTAATTCAGTGATTAAAGGATATTTGACTGAATTAAGTATTTTCACTTTGTGACCATTTGGTAATGTAGTTTCAAATGCAGTATTTTAAAGTTACTCTTAAACCTGGCAAAAACTGAGCCTCAGGTTTTATCGCAGCAGCCAGTTAAATACAAATGCTCGTATAACTCTGTTTCACTTTGGACTTAGACGTACTCATGATACTATTATTGGGTTGGATGGCAGCCTAATCTAACCTCATGTCAAGCTCAGTGATGGAGCTTCACCACAGGGTCCTGTTGGCTGCTGATTATCTCCATAAGTACCTCTGCCCATGCCAAAGAGTAAATGAGAGACACAGGATTTTATGGATAAAATATTGGGGGCTGGTTGTGGTGCACAAAGCCTCGCCTTTCGTTCAAAGCTAGCCGAACAGTTAGTTTTTATGCAGCTCACCTTACAGTGAACTTGCCATGACCTGGTCAGGTGCATCGCCCCATAAGTCTGTCACATCCCGACTCTCTTTCAGCACATGAAGGTACTAATAGGGAGCCTCATGGAAAGATTGAAAGGTTAATGAATCTGTAGCCTTTAGCAATACGGCACCAGATTCGCCCCTCAGACATACAAGCCGACCTTCTCCTCGATGAGCAGATGGGTCCTTAGCATGGATCATAGCGGGTCGCCTTTTACTGTTACAGCCACAGCTGAATAGAGCCCTAATCCTTTAAGTCCAATAATCATTGCTTCTAATAAGATAACTTTCTTTGCTTGAGTACTTGCTGTCAAATGTGATTAAATGCTTATTAATTTTTAATACTTTTTCCTCAGATCCATGCCTCATTGTTCTCCAGAATGGATTAGGACACTACATGACTAATTACACCAGAGTACATGTACATGAGACATGGTATTTATGTGGAAGAAAATATGTAAAGAAAACAAAGCAAGTGCCTCATTACATCAGTTAATGCAGCCGTCATGCACGTAGTGATTCTCTGCAGATTTACCTTCAGAATGTTAAACACCCATCTCATTCTCCTCAGGTTGCTGTCTGTTTGTTATAAACATTTTTACATCCATGAGTCATCCTGTATTTTGGATTCCCCTGGTACCTCAAGTTTCCCGGCCTGCTGCAGGGACCTCTATATAATGACATTCCTCATGTATTAGTTAGCACAACAGTTTATGTTTGCTTTTTAATGTGATCTAACCTGAGAGAGGTGCTGAATTACAATCTATAAGGAATACATTTAAGATCTGTCTGTAAATTTTCATTAAGGCCAGAAAATATCCAGTATTTGTCCTGGAGCACTACATCATGTCAAATAGACAACCAAACCACATTCTACCCATGTAACATCAGCATAACTCAGAAGTAAGAGTCTGCTAGCTGACCTGGCAAGACTACAGTCCAGACTTGTTACCCATCCAAAAGAGTTTCTTGTACCACTGTTTAATGAAGCAGCCATATTAACAACATGCCCTCTTGACTTTAAGTAGTGCTATATCCATATAAATATATATCTATCTACATATCTATATATATCTATATAAATCTATATATTAAAGTAAAAATGCATATCTGGTCTTAATTTAAACTACTAATTATTGTTCCAGTTTGGCCAGAGGCAGCCTTGCTATGTATTTAAACTTAGATGCATAGCACTTGTGCCTTAAATACCCACAAGTGTTAAACAGCTCAGAACATTCATCACATAAGAACGGTTAAACATTTCACTTCCAAAATGACAGAAGTGAAATGTATATAGGAATCTTATACATGCAAAACGGAAATTTTCGTGTAAAATCTGGAAAAAAATGACAAACATTTTCTTGAAAAATTCACAATGGCCCTCACAGAAAGTTCCTCAACCTGCCTGTTTACACCTGTCCATCACAGCAGGAAGATTCCCAGCAGTCTAACTGTGAGTCATGTTGTAGTGGGAGACGGGAAACAGAAACCCCATTGACACCCTGAATAAACATGGATTAGCTGCATGTGTGAAGGCAAGCAGCATTTTTTTTTCAACATTCAGACTTGTCCTGAATTTAACCAGCTGCCCCCCTTAGTGTCCCAACCCCTCCGTTAACTGGCAGATAAATTGTAAGAATAGTTTCTGATGAGAGGAGCAAATGTAAACAAGTAAGGCCCTGTTTACATGACGCGAAAACGACTGAAAAGAGGCTGCGCAAGCATCCCTGGAACAACAACAACAACAACAACAGCTTCGGCCATCTACCGAGCAACATGTGTGCTGCTTATTGTGCTCGGTTCGTTATCCAGACAAAAATATCCAGACACATTTGTTGTTCAGACAAGAAACTTCTGCGTCCACTCGCCATTGTTGTTTATGAAAAGTTTTGGCGTTTTGGAACACCGCTGTCTCTCTACAAACCTACATCGCCAACTACTGGCCTGGCATGCATGCTACAGCGTTTTCAGTTGTTCTCATGTCTCTGTTTTCATTTAAGAATGCAAAGGACAAGCCTTTACATTTCTGGGGACCATGTTGTTGTGTAAATGGGGTTTAAGCCAGCAAATTTTCTGGTTGGCTTCCTAAGTTTTTTCATGGGCAGTGGTCCACAACCTTTTTTGTACCACAGCCCTTTTTTTTTTTTTTTTTCTTTTTTTTTTTTTTAAATTCAGTAGAACATAGTCACAGACTGGCCTCTGCAGGGGGATTGGGTGTGTGGGGGTGGCGTGACGACGATGACAAATTAACATACCTTATGCATAGTATAACTCATCATAACACAAGATCAGAGGGAGCTATGGGCTTGTTTCTAAACCCCAATAAAGAGACATTTATGGGGACTCGCTCTTTTTTTATCAGTTGATTAACAATGACACAGCTCAGTCAGCTAAGAGTCGCCAGTTGACGGCTGCCCCTCTGAGCATGAAGGAAAATGCAGTCAAATCTGCATTCATGTGATGCTGATGGTGTGTGCTGTATCCATCATACTGAGCTGATCTGATCTTTCTATTGATTTTCAACCATCCTCCAGTTACACACATCATACAGACTCATATTATACAAGGATCTGGTCATTCTTTCAAAATGAAACACCCTTGGGTCTCACTTCAAGGAAGGTGTAATTAAATATATTATTTTTATATTTCTTTGGCCTGGTACCAAACGATCTATGGCCTGGTGCTGGTCCACAGCCCAGTCATTGGGGACCTCTGTACTAGGGTGTTTCAAGATTGCATATGAAATGAGATATAAACAACTTCTACACGTGTATTTACCTGGTTGAGCTGAATGCAAACAGCAGGGTTTTTTGGAGGTTGGTGGGTGAAAATTTTAAAATGGAGCCTGGTTGAAAATCCCTGCTGATTGTGTTCACACATGCAGCTCTTCTTGGTTATTCAGAATATTTTAAGGGTTTTTCTGCATGAACAGTTTTAAAGTGTTGTTAAAAGAACACGTAATGTAACAGAGGGTATACATGACCCTGTTTCAACTGTTCTGAAATGTATTGTTAGCACCACATTTAAAGTGGGCTTGTACTTTTCTAAAAATATGAAACATTCTCAGTTTCAACATACATTAACTTTATGTACCTCGTTTCCTTTAAGGTCTGGTTTTGGGAAAAGCTCTGTAAAGCTCAGAAGTACAAAAGGAAATAATGATAAAGCTTAATAGTAATATATTGTAGTTTGTCTGCTGTTTGTACAATGTATTGATGTACATCTATTATATTATGTTGTTCTATTGACCTTTAATGCATGCTACTATACCCTTGAACTTACCTCTGTACTGCTGCAACACCCAAAAAAGGCTTATCTTGTCGTGTCTTGTCTTGTCTTGTCTTATCCTATCTTACCTTATCTTATCTTACTGAATCGGTAATTATAACTCATTTTGGTGACCATTTTGCACATTATATGGCTGTGCTTGGACTTCCAAAGTGATTTGTTAATTAAGACTTTTCCAGGTACTGAAAGGTCAACGCAAGAATATATATCTGTCCTGCTCACTTACACAATTAGCTCAAATGTTTCCTAATTTATCAGAGTGCTCGGAAAATCTCCTAATACCCCCACCTCCCCTCTCTTTTCATTAAAGTTTAAAGAGCTGCAGTTACATAAGGATATGCCCTGGGAACATGAAGACCTGGGGTGTGCGGCTCTCGCTGGGCTGCCATACTTGTTGTTGATGCAGTCCCAGCAGGCATGAGAGGGACCAGCCTGGGAGGGGGGAGATGGTAGAGGATCAGAGATGGATCTTGCAGCTTCTAGGGATCCAGTTGGCTTCTGGGAAACCACAGGAACCAAAAGAAGTTTGTTTAGAGGGAATAAATGACACAGACATATTGGTCCACAGGTCAGGACCACAGGAAATGGAAAGAGAGACGTCTTTGTTCAGTCCTAGCAGGTAGCAGTTGGACTGTGATTGTAAAAGTTGTTTGTCTGGAGTTTGTTGTAGTTTGTCAAGACTGATCAGAAGATAAAAACGGTACTTTGTGGCTGTGAATTGTCTTTGCAGACGATCTGGGGCAACCAGCCGACCCCCTGCTCGTCCTGTTCTGTTGGTGGATTTATTAACTACCGTAAATACTCTAAATAGGTCTCCAGGGAGTTGTTACAGGGACGCCAGCTCTCAGTTGGAGACGCCATGTGCTCTCCAGTGTTTACTTTCTAAACGTTGCAGCCTTTGTTGGAGCCCTGCTTAAGGGAAGGCATGTAGAGCTGTCAGAAAACAAGGACTCATGGGCTGTGATCAATCACAGGAACATAATTTGCTCACTGATATTCTCCTCTTCTTATGAAGGAAGTGATAACACAGAAACAAGACATTCCCACTGTAGCAGTTTTATGTTTGGATGTGCATGTGTTAACTTTTATTTATGGTTTTTCATTGTATTTTAAGTGTTGTACATGCTATATGCATTAGTATGTATTGCTGTTGTTATTGTAAGTTACTTTTTTAACTGCTGCCGATCTTGACCAGGACACTCTTGAAAAAGAGATTTTTAATCTTAATGAGTTTCACTTCCTGGTTAAAAAAAGGTTAAATATTAAAATAAGTTTACGTCACACTGATGGGTGTAGGGATTATTTGTTGGGCCCACAGCAGAAAAGTATCAACTTTTTTGTTACAGTGATTTAGTAATGTTCACCAGGGGCAGTATAGATCCTCAGCTGACGTCATAGAAACATTTGAAGCTTTTTCATTGGCCATTGACAATGACAAGTCTGTGATGTTACAGCATACCACTGGGTATACCTCAATTACATATCAATATCTGAAGAGACATGGCACTGAGGACAAAAGGGTTATGTTTTTATGCTTGTAGCCTCAAAAAACAACAGAAAAATCTGGTTAAAATGGCTGGTTTGACAATTAACAATTAAAAAATAGTTAAAACCATTGATTTTACCACAAACTGATAAAATAATTCAACTTATATGACTTCCATTTGGCAATTTATGTTATTTTTGCACATTTTTCATGAAGTTAAGGTTTCTGTCCAGTTTAGGTGTCACATTAAAAATAAAATGGGGCATTTGCAGTAAAATATCATAATTATTATCATAATTACACCTGCTCTTTGCCACTTAACAGGTGGAACTGCAAGTTTGGCACACAGATTGTGATGTCAGTCCATATCTATATTGTATCAGACTAAGAATTGACAGAAATGTAATGTATTTGTTTTAAAACGTTTGTAGTCATTCAAAACTGTTTTGTGTGGTGTGAATCAATCTGACCCCAAAATGTGTCATTGCATGTTTAAAAACCGCTTAAATGCCATTTAGTCCATTTCCGTCATAGAGCCATGAGAAAAGTGATTTCCAGGAAAGTCAAACCTCCTGTTGAATAAAATGTTAGCATACATGTATTCACATAACAGGCACTTTATCTGCACACTCACATCAGAGCCAATAAAAGTCAGAGAGCAGATGTGTTCATTCTGCCTCTTTGAGACAAATTACAGAGCTGTCTCGGGAGTCGCTGGGCTTTCATGTTTCTCCCCACATAGCCTCAGAATTAAAGCTTAGCTGTCATGTTATCTTCTTGAAGATCTCCCACTGATATTTGATGACAGCAAATTAAATACAGGGAATCAAAATGAAAATCCTACATGTATTTTATCTTGCAGACAAACTTTTCTGGCTTTGGTGCAAATTGGATGTTCACTCAGACTTAATAAAAAAGGAAGGGTAAACCTGTGAGCTGCCACAGGATCTTTGTGTTAGTGTTAGTTGACAGGTGGTCTGAATAATCTGTTGGTTGAGGGGTTTTTTTCGCAATGTGAGCGCAGAGTAGAGGCACAAATATTTGTTTTTGCAGTTAAATCTTGAGCTAAAGCCATGTTAAAAGTCTCTGAGTGGAGGGATGAGGAGTTTGTGGTGCATTAACACCACAACTTAATTTTCTTATTCATGGTTTTCAGAGAAATCAACATCATATTCAACCTGCTGGTTCCATCTGTCCCTTTGAGGAGTGTTAATGCTTTTGTTTTGAATGTTGTTTTTCCGCTGATAATCCATATTATATTTTTTCTGTAGATAAGTGCATTTTTCTTTTTTTTTCTTTTTTCGAATGTTGACAGCTATAATCGGCCTTTTGTGCTCTGTGAAATCAAAATAATCACACTTAGCCCATTTTAGACAAGAATGTCCACATTAAAACCCATTATAAATGTGAGTTTTGATCATAAGGATCCTGCAACACATTTAGAACATTTTATTGCGTTTAATATGCTTTTAAATTGCAGGCCAGGCTTCAGATTTGCAGTGTTTGATAATTTTCAGCAGATAGCCCTACTTTCTCAATTTAGTATTCCGGGGCAAAATCTTTCAACTCCCCTTTGTGGCCAATATGTAATTTATGCAGGACCTTTTTTTCTTTCAGCTTACATTACATAAAAAAGGAAAAATACCAAATTCATTTTTTTTGATGATCATTGAGATGTAGTGGACCGTGCAAACCAATAAAAAGTGCATGAGTTTGTATGTGCTTTGACTGATGACTTTTTCCTCTGTGTTTCCTCTGAGTTGATTTGCTTATTGGTGTTAATGCATATTTGTAATTGTTTCATGCAACTGTAAATGTGCTGCTGTCTGTCTTGCCAGGAAAGTAAATAAGGTATTTAATTTCGGCACGGTTTTCCTGGCTGAAGAAATTTTTGATTAAATAAATAAATATATTGTAAATTCTTCTCATACAATATCAAGTGGCAAAATGTATCATAATGGGCATTTAAAGGGTAAGATTTCTGTAAGTAACTTTGTTTTTTAGTCAGTGATCAGGACCAAAGTTGGTGAAAATATTTGAAGCTGTAAAAGCAGAAAATTATAATAAAGCATAAGTTTGTTGAAAATCACAGACATGTCTTGGCTCATATTAATGCATAAAGATTGCCTTTTTAGCATTTTAGACATGAGTATAATTTATTTGTTGTAGTTTCTACCATAAAATGTCAGTGATGTAATGTAGATAAACTGCCACATGAACAGGGATGGGAATCAAAGAACCATAAAACAACTCCCTCAAAGAATCAGTGCCAGTAGTCTTTTTCCTTCACAGTTCCCGTATCACTTTCTTCTACTTTGTTCTGTAAGCCGTTGACATCAAGTAGACCTCCCTCTCATCCCAGGCAGTCAGAAGAAATAAAGAAGTAAAAAATGTGATCATAGCAGACAGTGGGCAGAGGTGTGCAGAATTGTGGCTTGATTTTCAAAATATATGAAATTTATTGTGTGGAAACACTAGCAATATGCAGAAGCATTCATCTATGCAGCACGGCACTGAATATCAGGAGTGACATGAGTTTGGCATTGCTGACACTAAAAATCTACACTACACCTTACAGAAAATCAATGGGAATCAATAAGGGAATCATCAAAGAATTGGAATGATAATGCCATCGGTATCAATTAAATCTTTTCAATTTCCATCCCAACATATGAAGGGTCAAAATTCTGACAACACATAATTATGTCTTATTCATGAACAGGACTGGTGCTGGATGAAATAGATGCTGCAGTGGACTATATGTAACTATTCTTAGGGGAGAAGTTGTCAGCGTTTATGTATTTGTCATTGTTTGTAATAACAGGAGTTTGATTTAGATATTTTATTTCAGCTTGTTTATGTATTTAGTTTTGCTCATGACGTGTTTGATTCCAATAAGAAGAAACAACCTCTCTCTTCTCTCCTCAGATCCAAAATGCCTTTAACGAAATGGCCACTGGTTGGAGCTTAATACTGAGCCTTAGCGGAGCACTATGAGGAGATGACAACAAGCAGTCTTTAATCCAGACAGGATCCCTCCTCTCTGCACTAAGAGTCTGCTCACCCTGTGTAAGGACCTCTGGGAGTACAAGAATCAAGTCAGGGACACGTTCACTCCCCCTCAGCCTGCAGGAAGATGGGAGTGAGAAAATAAAGCTCTGCAGAGTCGAGAGGACCTTCATGAAGCCAGAGGAATCTTAAAACAAACATTGCTGAATTTTTGTATGTCTGCGTGAGCATCAGGCAACCATGTGGACGTCGGCTGTGACTGTCCAATGTCTTCTAGCTGCTGCGCTGCTATTGGTTAGCTATCAGCAGTCACTGGCCGTCACAGAGGATGATGTCACGCCGCGCATCAGTTTCCCTTACAGTAAGTCAACGTAATTACCTGACACACTTGTTCAGTCATGGTTATTGTAAGCCTGAATGGACAGGTGGAATTTCAATTGTTCTCCTAATCCCTCCCTCACCAAAGGTTGGCCAGTAATGTGCTGGAGCTGTGGACATGGGCTGGAAGGAAGAATGACTGTCTGTTATTTGAATAACTCAAGATACCTGTGCTAAATGAAAAATATATGTGCTTAGCAAGATAACCCTTCATTGCAGTTATGCCCATCTGCCCTAATGATACGTGATAAAACTACCACATGACCCTAAAAGGCCACCATACCACAAACAACCTTGCCACCTTCAACAGACCAGGGCACTGTTTATGGAAGTTAGCAGATTAGTGACAATGCAAATATCTTATGTAGTGTTTGGCCTCTAAACAGCATTGTCATCTTAAACATACCTAAAAAGGTTAAGAATGTGGAATATTTTATGTCACATTAGCTAAAATGTGAGAAGATTTCATAGTATGTCTAGCTATGCTTATGTACACGGATAACATCTGCACCTCAAGCCAGCTGTCTTACAACTCCATCAGTCCTTTCAGACCTTCAGATGTTCATGTTAGCTTTTTTGGAAATACAGGATCTTGAGAGTGGGTCTATCCTGTTTCCACGTAGTGCCCCAGTTGCCTGATGTCAGCATGGTGTAACTTTGGTAGTGGGCTCTCGCTCTCACGTGAAATTTTACAGAAAAGTTCACACACTAACCTTTAGCCTCAAAGCTGCTAGTTAGCTGTCACAGTACTCTTTGATACATCTGCTGAGGCTTAGAGATTGGAGAAGACTTTGATGGATGAAGCTGAAAGTAAAGTCACCCAAAATACATTTAAAGGTGAAGAAGTGTCATATTTTTGCTCTAAGCTATAGTGTTAACATAAATTATTAACAATCCTTGACCTCAATACTTTGGTTGTACAGCATTTGTGGCAGTTAACTAAAAACATCAGATCCCCTTTTTAAAGTTATTGTTTATAAACCAAGTGAATGAAGTTAGCCAGATGTAATGATTTCAACTGTGTTAAGCTAATCAAGCTATCATTAATACAACAAGATCCCTCAAAAACAACCAGAATTTATTTGTTATCACCGTTAAACGGAGTAAAACAAAATACCTACATGTGTGTCCATTTTAAGTTTCATAAATCACAAGCTGCACATATTTGTGACTCACAAAACAGCTCTGTGACACAATGCATCATGACCCACCAGTTGAGAACCACTGCTGTATGCAGTATTTTTACTGAGCATTAGGCCGGCCATTTATTTTTTCATCATCATAAACTAGGGCTGTGTATTTTCAGCGAACTCCTGATATGATGCATTCCTAATACAGAGGTTACAATACTATACAAATCACAATATGCTCAAATTGTGTACATCAGCTGTGACTTTTACAGGAATTCTGACAACTTTTCTTCTTTATTGTTAAAAAAAACAAGGACAAATAAAAAAAAAATCCTACAATTTAAGACACATAAATCTTAGGTCCTGCAAGATTATATGAGTATTTTCAAATTTTGAGCATGGGCTGCATCATGAAGATTGGTTTCCACCACATTTTGAACTGCATCATGGGATATCATCAACAATGTAATTTACAGCTCCTATCACAGCATTTTGAGGCCATATTGATTCTGTAAAAGCTGTATGGACACATGTATCAACAAGGAATAGATGATATATTTTTTGTAGTGAAGGCCTATCATTCATAGGGATGTCATGACATGAAGTTTTCAGATTGATACGATATATATGATATTGCAATTTATATCACGATATCACAATACGATATTAATCCCAGAAATCTCATAATTCTTCTAATAAAGTGTATAAATGCTGATTCAAAAAAACAATATATAAACAGGTATTTTAAAGACAATACTTTAATAAAACAAAACCCCAAAAAATATTTTTACCATTCCCTTTAAATCCTTTAATTGGGATTTTTAAAACTCACTGTATTCACTATTAATACAGTGTAGTCTGCCAAACTAACATACATCATCACACAAAGCCTGTCTCCGTAACATCACATAACTATTGTGGCACAATAAAACGTGGAAAAGCTTACGAACGATAACCGTGGCCGTTCTCTATCGCGATATATTGTGACATCCCTAATCATAAACTATGTTAATAACAAAGATATTGTCTTACCCTTTATCTCACGTAAAAATTTAAAAATATTTGTTTTAAGTGTTTTGCCCAGCCTGAACCAGTTTTGTGTACCCCTGTGTAAAATCTCTTTCTTAACCTTTCTGATAATATAAAATTTTAAACTGGTAAATCTGTCACTCTTGTCGCTGTAAACCGCTCGCAGATGTGTGAAAACAGAAAACTTGTCATGAAAACAAACAGAAACCAAAGGGGGGTAGACCCTAGTGATCTATCAGTTTAACACAGCAGAACATCCTTCATGTCAGTGGTGAACAAAGACAACAAACTGTGCTGCCACAAGCATGTTTTGATGAAAATGTGCCTGCAGGCTGAGATGCCTGAACTACAAACACAGCTCCTCATACATACATGCAATAATATCCAGGTTGTCCCCTGTTTGTTCCTGTTTAAGGCGTCAGCACACTTAAAGTACACAGAACATGTTTTTTTCTTCCCTTGAACCTTAAAAAAACAATGAAATGAAATATGTCAAACAATTCATGTGACTCCTCAGAGTGTTATTCAGGTAAAGCACAAATACATGGCAGTAATTTGGGCCCAGTGCTCTGCAGCATGTATGGGCCGGTTTGACCCTCAAAAGCACTTTTGTTTTTCCTCGTACACTCATCATTAACCTTTTGTCAAAGTTCTCCTGACTGCAAGACATTATCACATGTGAGCTCAATGTTTCTCCTGTCTCTTTTCTCAGCAATGTATTGATTGATGTACTGATTTTATTATTGCCTGTAATCATAACCCCAGCAGCAGTAACTAAAGAAACTTTAAATTCAGCTGTTCTATAGCATGCTAAACTGCTTATTGCATTTTCTGAAAAGCACTGAAGAAGTTAAATGTGTCATTATCATTACAATTATTAAACAGTTTAAGTAGAAAAACTAAATAGACAGCCCCAGATTTACATGTCGGCTAACTACTTTCATTTACTTATAATCAATACAGGCCCACATCCCAGTTAAATGCTATGTCTTTGATTGTAACACAGTTGCCAGTCCATAGTTATTACTTCAGGTCTAATTAACACAATAAAATATCACTTAAACTTAAGGGAGACCTTAAGACCAGTGGTGCTAGCACTGCTAGATATTAGCCATTCTCCACTCTGTAAACCAATTTCACATTGATAAGCTGTTAAGTCTGTGATCCAGTGTTTGATAGATTGCTAAATTTTTAAGCATTTTCTGAGTTATTTCTTTAACTTCGGACTAGACAGCCAAACAAAATCAAAGTAATGGGTATTGTAAACCAATTTCCATTCAGAATTGATGACATCCCCCTCAACTCAACATCATTACTCTTTTTGCTTATCAATTCCTTTATTAATTCCTCCCACTTTGTTCTGTATGCTATGCAAATCAAGGGCATCATAGTCTCAGCAGAAATAATAAAAAGGTCAAAAATTACGGCAGATGGGGGCGTCGAAGCGGTTAAAATTGTGTCTTAATTTTCAACCAAAAGACACTCACTGAACAACTTTCAGTAAGTGGGAACACCAGCAACTTGCAGAAGCATTTATGTGTGCAGCATGGCCTTCAATATCAGAGGTGTCATCTGTTTGACATTGTTGCCACTGAAATCCAATGTAGGCACTTTTTTCCCCACACAAAAAAATCATCAGGTATTGAAAAAGGAATCATAAAAGAATAGGGTCGATAAGCAGATGAATGGTATAGGTATCAATCAAATCTTATCAAATTCCATCCCTTCAAAATCATAATATGTGTCTCCAGAGTTTAAATGATTTACCAAGGACAATACACACAAAAATACAGAACTTTGAAGTTTTCCCATGCCCTAACTGTTCAACATTTACCCAGTTTATCACTTGCTAACTTGCTGGCAAGCTTAACAGGAAGAAGGAAGTGGTTCACTAAAAATGGGAGCCTTTTGCTACTTGCTGTAGTGAAGGCAGACATGCCTCTATCAGAAAATCAATCACCTCCATGTACACTTGGAAAAGGACAGAATTCAGTGAAATACCCTCATTGAACTATAACAGTACCTCCACTAAACTGTGCATATCAACAGACAGAGGGTCTGTTTATTTGACTCATAGAGCCATCAGTGATGTGTTTTTAAGTCCTGTATGTTGCTGTCAGAAAAGGACAGGTACACAAAAACTGTCGTAATTCTTAATTTTTAACTCTTGTTGCTTAAATTAACTTTTCTTTACCCTTGTTTCTTTTTGCCGTACTCCTGGCGAAGTCAAATATGCCGATCATCAGTACCCATAGTACAGGATATAAAGATGTGAGGGTACACTGCTTTTAGTAAATAGTACCTGTCTTTAGCTGACACTGCTCAAAACAACAATCTGATGCTCGTTTTCTCCACTCTTATGCCATCTAAGTGCGGTGGAATGATGTAATTTACATGCGCTGCTCAAATTGGCATAATTATTCCTGAGAAGCACCTTTCCCGCACTTGAGCCATTGAGCTTTTTCTAAATGGATTTAAAGGGCCTGAGGCTGATGCCTGGAAACAATGTTTGCAAAACCACTGATGTGTCTTCTTCTTCTACTTTGCTTAACTACACTCAGCACTCATAATCTCCATTTGGTTTATATTTTGACACTTTCAGCCAGTGATTTAGATTCTTTACTGGAGAGCATCAGTATCATTGTGAAACAATGTGAAAACACAACAGTCAAGAAAATATCCTTAAATGTTACTGACACTGATGCCCTGATGATGAGGCCCTGCAGCATCACTCACACGTCAACCATGTTTTTAAACCAGCTTCAATTCAGCAGGCACCATCGGTGAAAAAACCTTTAAAACAGTCCCCCCCCCCCCCCGTTGTACTCTGTGAAGTCTGTTCAAAAAGACGGTATCTGGACATTTTTGTCAAATGAGGACCCTTGCCTCAGCATGGCCTTTTTCCTAGAAAGCTGTCCTCTAGTTTTTGTCCTCCCTGCTTCTCATCCAGCCCCTTCCTCCTCTGCTAATGAGCAGGCTAATCTCTCATGTGCAGTGAGTGCTCTCTGCAGTGGAGGAGCTCGTCTGTTTTTTATTATGGTCTCATACAGAGGAAAAGCACAAAGGATCATGGGACTTTCAGCAGTAAGCATGAGCGAGGCTTGTGGGCTGTGTCCCTGTTCAAAAAAAAGGAAAAAACCAAAACTCATGAAAGATATTTGTATTTCTCTTTAAGTTCTTCTTAAAAGTAATAAGAGGAGGATTCTCAAGTTCCTCATCTTAAAATAGGTGTGTGTTTAACAGTGCCAGAATGTTTTTGATCCAACACTTTCACTCCTGTACTGAAACAGCTTCTTGTGTGTCTCCCTCCTGTTGTAATTTTGGTTCCACAAATCGCAGTGGTTCCTAACTGTGGCTTTCTCTCCAGGAGGTAGATAGGTTTGTTCATAATTTACCATTCCTGTGTACAGACAGTTCATAGCCCCATAAGGGGTGTAAGAACATAGTGATACACCAATATATAGCTATGCTCTGCGGTGCAATATTGTACTGACATTGTTTGTGCATATCATGAAATTTATTATTCAGTATTTACAGAAAATCTGGATATTTTGTGTTCATTTTAGTTCAGTCTCTGGCCTGTAGTTGGCAGCAGACATTCATCTATTTGATTTCATCCCTCTAGAACATTTATTGCAAGGACTGTGATTTGTATAAATTTCACTTATTACATTTTTTTATGCATACAGTATTGTGGGCTTATATTGCTTAAAAGATAGAACACAAATAAAGACTCTTGTAAAATCAAAATATTGTGATCCCGACATGCAGTATTGCAATATATTGTGATATATTGTATCCTCTCTCATGTATTTCGTAACATTCCAGATTCTTGCCATTGCTCAACCTCAAGCCAGATCATAGAGGCAGAATCACCAAGCATGGCACGCTCATCTGTAAACTAACTTTTCTTTTTCTTACAGCCTCACAAAAAATATGAATCCTGATACAGAGGCCACAGACACATACACCGTGGACAAAATTGTTGGTACCCTTCCAATAAAGAAAGAAAAACCCACATGGTCACTGAAATGACTTTAAACCGACAAAAATAGTAATAAATAACAATTTACTGAAAATCAACTAATGAAAATCAAACATTGCTTTTGAATTGTGGTTCAACAGAATTATTTTAAAAAACAAAATAATGAAACTGGCCCGGACAAAAATGATGGCACCCTTATCTCAGTGTTTTGTTGCACAACCTTTTGAAGCAATTACTGAAACCAGGCAATTTCTGTAACTCTCAATGAGACTTCTGGACCTGTCAACAGGTATTTTGGCCCACTTCTCGTGAGCAAACTACCAGCTGTCTGAGGTTTGAAGGGTGTCTTCTCCAGACTGAGTGTTTCAGCTCCTTCCACAAATGTTCAATAGGATTTAGATCAGGACTCATAGAAGGCCACTTCAGAACAGTCCAATGTTTTGTTCTGAGCCATTCTTGGGTGTTTTTAGCTGTGTGTTTTGGGTCATTATCCTGTTGGAGGACCCATGACCTGCGGCTGAGACCAAGCTTTCTGACACTGGGCAGCATATTTGGCTCCAGAATGCCTTGATACTCTTGAGATTTCATTGTACCCTGCACAGATTCAAGACACCCTGTGCCAGATGCAGCAAAGCAGCCCCAGAACATAGCTGAGCCTCCTCCCTGTTTCACAGTAGGTACAGTGATCTTTTCTTTGTTTGCTTCATTTTTACGTCTGTGAACATAGAGATGATTTGACTTGCCAAAAGCTCCAGTTTTGTCTCATCTGTCCAAAGGACGTTCTCCCAGAAGCTTTATGGCTTGTCAATATGCATTTTGGCAAATTCCATTTCGCTTTTTTTTGATTTGCTCTCAACAGTGGTGTCCTCCATTAAGTCCACTTTGGCTCAAACTGTGACAGATGGTGCGATCTGATACTGATGTACTACCTTGACCTTGGAGTTCACCTCTAATCACTTTGGAAGTTTTTCTGGGCTCTTTGGTTACCATTCGTTTTATCTGTCTCTTCAATTTGTAATCAATTTTCCTCTTGTGGCCATGTCCAGGGAGGTTGGCTACAGTCCACTGGACCTTAAACTTCTGAAAAATATGTGCAGCTGTAGTCACAAGAACATCAAGCTGCTTGGAGATGGTCTTATAGCCTTTACCTTTAACATGCTTGTTTAGAATTTTCTTTCTAAACTCCAGGGAACTTTCTCCATAGCTTTCTGTGGTCCTCGTTCAGTGTGGTACACATAACAATACCAAACAGCACAGTGACTACTTTTCACCCTTTAAATGGGCAAACTGACTGATTACAAGTTTGAAGACACCTGTAATACTAATTACAGGACACACCTTAGTTCAACATGTCCCTATGGTCAAATAATTCTCAATCTTTTCTTGGGGTACCATCATTTTTTTCGAGAACAGTTTCATTATTTTATTTTTTAAAAATAATTCTGTTGAAACACAATTCGAAAGCATTTTCTGATTTTAATTAGTTGGTTTTCAGTAAATTTTTATTTATTATTACTTTTGTCAGTTTCAAGTTGTTTCAGTGACCATGTGGGTTTTTCTTTCTTTATAGGAAGGGTACCAATAATTTTGTCCACGTGTGTACATCTTCACCTGTGTCTGTGCTTTATACAGAATTCGCAACAACAGATGCTCTTTATTGTAGGGAATAACAACAACACCACAGTTTAAAGGATCCTACTGAAAACACTTAAATCTTGGATCATAATAGATCTTAGAAGTAATTAAAACTTTCTGTAAATAGTCACTGAGCAATAAATGCTGATTCACACAAACTTAATTTTGAATTCATACAGTAGTTTCATCCTCATGCATTTGTGACATATTGCATTATGAATCTTTCTTTAGTCTCCAAGTGCAATTTTTTAAGTACAGTTACAGCCAAAACACTAAACAAATCATAAAAAGATGTTAAAAACTGAAAATTGATTGGTTCCATGGAAATACTTAAGAAGATTTATGTATTCACTTATTTTGGTACCACTGATCAGCTAATGACTAAGGTCATGCTTTTGTTGAAGGCACTATTTTTGTTGCCGTACTTTGAGTCTATATAAAGCCAGCATGTTTGAAAGTTCTTCAGTGAGGTTTGAGAGTCTTAAAGCTGGACAATTAACAAGCTAAATTTAAAAAAAAAAAAAGATTATTTCAAATGAAATTCTGCAGCCCTATTCTAAAGCCTGTGTTATACATTATCACTGATAAACAGTTGTTTGTTGTCTGTTAAATGGATCTAACTGTTGTTTAATTGATGTATGAAGAAAAAATGGCTGCTCCTTCAACTTATCCCTTGTGAGATGCGGTGAAACCTTTACTGAATTATTTTTCCACTTTGGGAGGAAAAACAGGAACAGAATTTGTTACAAGAAAGAAATAATCAATAATAGTATCTTCTTAATGTCTGTGTTAGTCTCTTCTTAATTTTGATTTGGGTCTCAGGTTTCATTAACACTGGTTGTTTTAATACACTCTTTATAATGGTGACCTAAAGAGAGAACAATAGAGATAATAGTAGTAACAATAAAGGGAAGTATTTGAGACAAATCAGGTAGATTTCAAATCCACAGCAACAAAATAAGTAATCTTGAGACTGTTAGTTTTTGGACATTTGTAATGTACTGAATAACAACAAAGGGAAATTCAGATCACAAAGGACCGTTTTCTCTCTGAATACTTTTACACCAACCACTGAAATGGAAGCAAATCAAAATGCCCTCTGCGCTAAGCCATGTGGTGTTCGCTCAGTGCCCTTTTGTTACGTTTGGTTTATGTTTAGAGAATATTGTGGTTTTTCTCTCATGCATGCTAATCCAGTGACCCTGGCTGTGTGTGGACTGCAGTGCAGAAAAAACAGGCCGGGCAGCGAGAGGAGGGGGTCAGGCCAGATACTCATGACATGCTCCAATGCCCACCTAAAACCCAGCATGGACACACCCACTGATCCTGAAAAGAAAGCGGTCTGTGGCTTCCAGCAGAGGTGGCACTCACAAGTGCCTGCTGCTAACACCACAACAGCAGCAACAATGGAGAATAATTACAGCACATCAACTACGTCTGTTTCAGACCTTTTAATGGCTTTGTCACTTGCACGCTCCAGGGAATGTACAGAAAAGTTCAGTCTTAGCAGATTTCAATCAGGAACCTTTGATTTGATGAAAAATGGCAAGCTGTAAGAAATAATGTTGTAGCTGTTAATGAAGACAGACAGATAGGAATGTGAGGTTAAAGAGAGTCATTAGGTGTTTGGTTGGATTGCTGAGACGCTAGGTGGATTCTTTCCAAAACATGCCTCATAACTGAAGTCTTACTGCAGATATTTATATATTTCATCACTTGTTACACAGGAAATAACACCTTTATAGTTTATTTATTTTTACTTTTGTTGCACGGTTAGGGATGCATGATTTTTATGGTTTCTCATTTTTGCACAGCTTCTAAATTGAAATCACATGGCATAATATTCCACGTTTCACTTCTTTTTATTGAGCAGACAAAAAACTGACTATTTTAAGAGAGGTAATCTGAGATTCAGGCACCATTCATGCTTTGCCCCTTAATGTGTGGTGGGCTGATTGGATGACTTCGTCTAAGTGTATCTGAGACAGATCGAAATCCAATTTCTCAAACACCCTCCAGATGTCAAAGAGGTTTGGATACATCCAGTCCTTCAAGAAAAAGGACTCTCTATTTCTGACTTCTGCAGAGTAACTTAGACATGAATAACTCTGTTTAGTGTAGAATAAAACTGTCTGTAAAAAGCTTAAAGTGTGCTTTGCCCAAAAAAATAGTTTTAACAGATTCTCGTGAATTAAAATTTAACCCATTGGCACTTTTGGTTCTTTAAACAGCCTAATCATGCCTGGTCTTAAAGCAGGCAACCACTACTGCATCTAGTCCCCCCTAAAAGAGGTCTCTTGTCCTTGCAGAGTGTTCATCTGCTCATACCCTTAAATACATTTTACTATTATCACACCACATTATCATCTTGTGCAGGTGCGCAGGAAAAATTTCAGTTGAAATTTGAGGCAGGACTTCAATGGTTAATAGCGTTGTCTTGTGTTTCTTTTAATAAAAGCCAGAGCTGTGGTTGAGATCCAGGGCTTTAATGAGCTCCACATGCCTCTGACTCCTCTATGTTGTATGTCTAAAGAGAGTAAATATGTTCTGAAAGGTCTGACTGATTATATAGTGCATACACTGAGTGAAGAGACTATTTAAATATACTGTTTGATATTATTATTACCTGTCATCATATTTTTAGTTTATAGTTTAAGAGTATTTGCTTCATATGTTGTTTGACTTAATCAATAATGACAGTACAAGATGTACATGCAGATGAAGCACTCATGGACTCATTAGAGGCTGTCCTTATAGATATGAATAACTTCTGCTGAGGTGACATGACTTATTAATGAAAGTGGATGTGACTGTGTGGAAATATGTTGGTGAGAGTGTCAGAGTTGGAAATTACACCCCCACCAGCCAATTGCTGGTGTTTTTGCTGACTAGCAAGTGAATTTGCTCAATCTACAAGCTACAGTGGCAGGTGAATAAAATAATTTAACAGAGTGAAATGTGGCAGAAACAACCAAATCTAAATCCCATTTTTTTCTGCTTGGTTTGCTCATAAGTTATGTAATACATTTATTTCTACTAACCACAGGGCCCCAGCTCCTTCTTGTGTCAGAGCAGCTATCAGTGTTTAAACTGTGAGGTATATGCACTAGGAAGACTTAGGATGTGTTTAAACCAATCACTTGATAGTCTTAAGTTTATGATTTTAAAAAAGATATGAGCTTTGGCTGTAGCTCGCCGTCAAAGTAACACCTTTAAGAAGAGTTTTTTCCTCCTGTTCTTGAGAAGCACTGCTAGTGTTTACTCCATGAAAACTCGGGTATTGTAATCATAAAATTGTAATGATTTAAAAATATCCTGTTTGAGAATCAGACAGAAGAAACAAAAAAGCACCCAGTGTTTATAGTGCTGAATTACTGTTATTTTTTAAGAGCGGTCTGAAAATGTGGTGTTTTTTTGTGGATCAACGTTAAACAACTGTAAGGTAATTTTCAAAACTGCAGGGGCGAAACGCAGATCACATGCATGATATATGACTACTTTAAGCCATTATTATTACATGGCATATTACAGTGGCTGCGAGATTTTTTAACCTACCTGGCCCAGTGGCACAAGGCAGGATTTCCATTCCATAGTGTGTGCACGAGTGTGTGCAAGAGTGAGATAGTGCTGGGCAGTAAACCAGAGTTGTGCTGAAATACTGCCACCATATTTCTGCAACAAAATGGATCTTTGCAAACCTGTCATCACTGGTTCAACACATATGTTGTGTTGTTGTGGACAATAGAGACCAAACTGACACCACTCTGATGGCCTGAAGCCTCAAGCTGCCAGCCATGTTGACAAGTGAACTAAAGTAGCACAACAGAGTGATTTGTGACAGATAGCTCAGTTTGAGTCCTTTCTTCTGCATGTCTCCCTCTAATATTAAAGACAGACACACACACATGCACTGCCCCCCCCCCCCCCCCCCCCCCCCCAAAAAAAAAAAAAAAGTTGTTTTGTGTGTGTTTAACATAAAAGAAAACTACTGCACAACGACCAGGCAGACATATCACTCCTCTTCAAGTCTGATGTCTGTAGTAACAGCAACAGTGGGTGAGCTTGCTTTCTTTGCTAAACATATCTGTTTGTGGTTTCATCACAGCCTTTATGCTGGAATATAGTAAAGAGGTTTGATTGTCCACACTGCTGTGATTTTAGTCTCCATTACAGCTGCCTTAATAACCATTTATATGTCTGTTCAAACCCATGACTAGCTTGTTTTAAGTCCAAAATGGTACAAAGAAATCAGCTGAGGCCATAATCTTGGTTGAAGTAGCTGAAAACACTGCAACACTGAATGCTTGCTAGTTAATTGCGGTCTGTAAAGTTTTGTCAATATAAATACGTGACCTCCCACAAGTTTTTTACAATTTGAAGGAAGCACAAGATACCTGGGCCATAATGAAAGGATAAGTGTCCAGTGCAGAGACCCCTAACCTCACTTATATACCTATGCAGACTCCATACATGCAAGCTCCAGGTAGTGACAATTCCAATGTTACCTGACCTACCACAAGGCTTCTTAACAGGCCAGCCCACTAGTTCAACCCAACTAGTAGACTGGTGAGCAACACTGGGGTCATCAGGTGGGGACCTCCCATTTGAGGTGTTTTGTCCAATTAGCCCCCACAACATCTCTAAGAAACTGTTCAGTGAACTTGTCATTAAGTTTGAATGCTTTTATTTTAGAAGGCCAAACAATGAAAGGAAGTGTTTCAGTAGCAAGTTAACACACCTCAGGAGATAAATGGACAACACATATTTACAGCTACAACACTGAAATCAGACCACACTGAGTAGAGAAGATGGTCAAAGTGCTTGGAAGCGTGATTAAATGTATGATGCATTAAATTTTTCACATTGGAAAATAGTACTGTTAATGCTAAAAGCAAAAAAAATAACAACATGATATGATATTTAGGTCATATCTCCCAGTCCTAGTGTGCATTATGTGCAAGAACAGTCATTAGCAAGGAGCGTAAAACCAACAAGCTCAACCACTTCACGTCCCTGGTGGCTTGTGGTCAATGAGTGGAGAGCTGGAGGCTTAGTTGTGACTCCAGTCCTGCTTTTCTCTTCAAGGGCCCCTCCAGAGACTTACATACACAGACACACACACACAGGTCAGAAGATTGTGTAGTATCACTCAACGACCTTCAACATATGCCCACACAGAGTCAGTGCACTCAGTGTGCCACATTGGCCCCACCACTGCCCTTAAAATCGTCAGGTTTGCAGGCTAGAAATAGTAGAGAAGATGTTTCTTTGATGGGGCTCTTACTGCAGCACAAACCATCTGTAGACATGTGCACACCAGCTGCATTTTATGTTTACAGCAACAGATTAAATGACATTTTTTTCCTGCACTCTCCAAGGCTGAGTCTTAAATAATGTTTCACTTATTAAGGAGACACTCCCTTGCCTGCCGACAGCAGCTTCTTTTGCGTGAGTACAACAAAAGAAAAACTGTTGTACCGAA
Source organism: Cetoscarus ocellatus (assembly GCA_037902135.1). Taxonomy (NCBI): domain Eukaryota; kingdom Metazoa; phylum Chordata; class Actinopteri; order Labriformes; family Labridae; genus Cetoscarus; species Cetoscarus ocellatus. Next base: position 496,247 of record JBAMNC010000394.1, on the reverse strand, counting down.
CAGTTTTCTCTTTTGTTCTTAAAACAAGTTTCTGATTCATGATTGCTGCAGGTTAAAACCATGGTAAGAAAAAGTCTGTATTTCCTGAACATTGTCTTTTCAAGTAATGTTGCTGAGTGACGCGCATTGATAATTTCCTTGTAATCCTTTTACAGTGAAGGATATTTATTACCAGAAAACTACTGGAATTGAAGATTTTAATTACATTGAAAGGCTGTTGTCGGAACAAGTTCTTCATTGAATTGTAAATGCAGTCCCCCAGACATATACTGTATGAAAAAGACACTGTTATATAAGAGCCCATATTTTACTTTTATTTTATACATTCAGTTTCAATGACTGCAAGAGTGTATCCACAATCATTAATCTCATTAAACCATCTAGTTTTCATATACAGCGTACCTCTGATCTAGCCATTTTCTCAGTCCGTCTGAGCTGCTTGGTTAGAGCTCCTGCCACTTTAAGACCCCCTCAATGTTTTAGGCAGCTACTACTGCTATGTAGAGGTAGATAAGATATGATAAGATCAGAGGGTTTTCAGAGGGTGGTAAAATAAGGTTACAATAATTATTTCCAAATTGATGGAAATTGATGGATGTATTGAAAATTCACCTTTGGATGGATTAAAAGGTGGATGGATGTTTAGGTGGATTATTAATGGATTTTTGAGTATGGATGGATGGATGAATGAACTGTAAAATAGTTTTTAGATAAAAGGATTGCAAATAGATTTTCAGATGGATGGCTGTATAGATGAATGGGTGGGTAGTTGAAAAGGTTGGCTGAAAGATGGATGTATTGTAGGGCTGTCAACTTATATTCAATATTCGAATAACCATTTGAACATGGGGATAAATATCCGTAACCGAATAGTAAACAAATATTCAAATGTAAAATATTGAGTTTAGCGGCACATCAGGGCGCCTGGAGCAGTGGACCGTTTCATCCAACAGAGGGCGCTCTCAGCGCAACGTGACCGTCACCCACATACGCTGCTTTCTTGACCTCAGTAAACAAAGAGTTGCCACTCCGAGCAGACATTAACAACACCAAATCATCTGAGAAGCGCTGTGTGGTAGTATTTTGGGTTCTACACCATTGATGGCAAACTTAAAATCAAGACTGGGCTGTGTGTTGGTTATGTGCAAACTGAATATCTTTGGTTATTTATGTGTATGTTCGAAAACCATTCGAGTTTGATTTTGAGGAAAAATGACAGCCTTAATTTATAGTGGGTAATTTGATGAATGAATGGATGAATAGATGTATGGATGGGTGGATGAATGGCTTGACAATAAATGGATGGATTGATGGATGACTGGATGTAGGTTGAATGTATATATTTTATTTTTGAACTCAGTAAATTTGACATCACAGTAATGCTGCCTTATTACGACAATGCTTTCTTCTTCTGACTGATTTTTTGCATGCAAACAGACCCTCTGCTGGATACCTGCTGAAATCTCATTTTAAAACACCTGCAGTTATTGTTTTTTTTTACCATAAGTGTGGCCAAAGAAGGTGTAACTGACACCTTCAAAACTGTGACTACAACTACAGAATGGTCTGTAGCATCGTTGTCTGCTTTGTGAACTCCAAACCCTGCTGCTCTTTTAACTTAAGTTTATGTTTTGCCTGCGTCTGCCTGTCTGTCAGCGAGGTAAATCAAAAAGTTATCATTGGATTTTGCTGACATTTTCAGAGTGTGTTGGTCATAGCACAAGGAAGAGATGATAAGATTTTAGTGGTGCCCCAATCCATACTACCACACAGCGCTTCTCAGATGATTTGGTGTTGTTAATGTCTGCTCGGAGCGGCAACTCTTTGTTTAGATGCAGGTCCAGGAATTTTTTTGAAGGATTTCTTAACATCCTGAGATGGGGCAACTGTCCACGTTTTCACTGATTACTTGGCGAAGGGTTTTGCTTTATGCACTACTAGTTTTAATTCAATCTTTTTGTTTTTGACTCCATTGACACCCACTGTGTATTATTCCTTAAGGGAGTGGGTAGATGAAGAACAGAGAGACAGGCGTTGAAGAGGCATGCCACACATGACAGGCTCAGACACGTCTGTTTTGAGTTGTTGGTGTGAGGAAATCTCCCAAATATCTTTCTCTGTCTCTGTGTTTCAGAGTGTGTTTGAATAAGTCACTCAGATACCACAGAGAGTGTCTCTCTGTGTCTCTCAGAGCTAATATCCAGGATTTTAAAAGCTTTCAGCCATGATAGACCACTGTGCTCCATCGCTCTGCTGCTCTGAGTGCTGGCTGGGTGCGTGCCAAGGCAGAGTGCAGCAGGATGACACCTAAGAGCCAATAATTACAGAGCAGAGCATCATGTGTGTCAGACGCTTGTTCTCTGCTGTTTAGAGGCAGGCAGTGTGTTGTTCACTGACCTCATCCTCAGTACATGTACGTCTGGGGGATGCCTTTTCTTCAGAGGGTGAATGAGGCCTTTTGGGCATATTGGGGCTTGTACAGTGCATATAAATGTTTGACAATTCCAGCAAATACTCAGCCTCTTTGTTTGGTTTCTGTTGTTTTCCTGATCCTGAGCCTGCACATGTAATCATGTGGCGCCATTTACACCTTTTTACTGCATTATCCTCTCACACACAGCAAACACTGGATTCACACACTGTCAGCTGGTTATTATCTGAAAGGTGCAGCTGTCCCTCAGTATGATGTGTGCACACTCGTGCATACACACTCAAATCAATAGATACACAGCACAAGAGCACAAAATTGCAGCAGAGTCACACAATGATTTATGGTGATTACTAACACTTCAGCTCATCTGTGAGACACACATAAGGCTGGGCAATATATGACATTTTTAAAATATAAATGTTTTTTCACACTAATTGGGGTAATTCTATTTTTGATTCGCCATTGTTTGATTTTGTTAAAACTAGAAAGCTTTTTGTGATTTGATACAGTCAAGATGATTAAATTAGGTCTTACAAGACAAAACACAAGCCTTTCGAAGAATCTAACCATCTTAGATCTTTCCTGGGACCCCAAAAGTAAATACATCAGCAGCCCAATATGATTTATTAGCCAATAATCCTGATAGTGATATGTACTGACCAACAACGGTTCAATAATGACCCTTTAATTTGCCTAAATTTTGAATTGAGATATTAATCCAAAATGATCCAGGGGCGGCCTGTTTAGCTCAGTTTTTAAATTATGACAGGACTTGAAATGTTTTTTCATATAACTACAGGTAATGTGAGAGCCAACACAGAAAGAGAAATATGAGTTGAGATTGTTCAAAATATACCTTTTTTTTCCAAGAAATTAATGATTAGATGAGCATATCTTACTCTCCATTTATACTGTTTTGTTTGTAGAATTAGGCTTTTAACTGAAATGAGAAATTAGTTATATCAATATTTTTATCACGGTCAGTGATGTTTGTATAATGACTTATTAATTTGTATTATATCCGTGTCTATAAAGCTAGTCTTTTGAATTCAACTAAGTGATATCACAAGTCAGACATGATGCTTAGCATTGTGCTACGGGAAGATTTCTGGACCCAGGCCAGTTTTAATTTTTGATTCCTGGCTTAAAAAATGACTGACAGCAGATCACAGCCCAATCAGCTGCTCTTCACCAGTTAGAATGATTTGGTCATAAAACTGCCGTCACTCACACACAGTGAGAGCAGGACCAGAAGCTGACTCTCTATCGTCAGGTTTTTGTAAAGCATGCAAAGATTGTAAAGAAAAGCATGCAAAGATCGTAAAGAATTATCTTGTAATTGTGTTTGCTTGTGATTCGTGTGTGTTTGTGTACCATAGCAAGAGTCTTATTGTCCGTCTGCTTATTCCAGCTGTGAAATTGCACAGCACATCCAGCTTTAGTCTTCTGTTTTTGTTGATGAGAATCAAGTAGTGTTATTTGATTTTACAGGAATTATATCAGAGCAAATATTTTTTCTTTTGTTACTTTTTTCAAACAGAGAAAAATGTTGATTTAAATGTTGTGTTGTTTTTCAGCTCACAAACATGCAGACATAAATTTGTTCCATCCGTCTAAACCCCATGCACACACACCATAGACCTCACATTTAATAGTAACACGTAATATAATGCTGTTTGTTTTTATTTATATTCCAGGACAGGTTGGTTAAAAAAGACCAAATTAGTTTATGTGGCCACAGTGAATTCTGAAATGACTGTAAACATTCAGAGAAATTTGTGAACTCTGTATGACCTGGTCTGTTTTTATCAAAGGTATACATCCTGTGATAATGCATTTAAGCTGTGTTTCTGCTTTGACTTGGCTAACAGATTGCCGCAGCAGCAGAACAGAGCTGTGTTTAAATGCCAATAGTCATCAGCCAATAAACAACCCTCAATTTGCCCCAAAATCAGGAAGAGCAGAGCTGAGTTGACCTTGGAGTGACTTCTCTGGGCTCCTGTCAGGGAGCTGCAGCTCTGTGATGAGGTTCTTTGTCAAATCGAGTCAAACCGAGAGCCTTGAAGCTGTGCGCTGTTGTGTGGCTTTGCTTGGAAGAGAGCAGAGGTTTCTTTTTTTCTATCTTTGTGTCTTGCATGTAAGATAGCAGAGCCCGCTGAGATAAATATCAGCCCTGCTACTCCCTGCTCTCCTCAGGGTTTTCTCTGCCCAGGCTGCAAGTGAACCCCTTTGTCCCCATTGCCCCCTTGCCTTGTGACTTGGCTTATGCTACTTTAGTAAATCTGGGGCATGTTTACAGTCTGAGCTTTTAGGAGTCTCTTGGCAAGCATATACTTACCAAGCTGCCGATCAATTGCCCCACCCTGAGAGTACTATTAAACCTTGGAAAAATAGGTTGATCCTGCCCTGTTTGCTCTGAAATATGAAGCCTGCCAGAGTGCTGGCATGGATTTTATTACTCAGTCAGACTGTGTCAGTAACTGGCACCCTCTGATGATATCTTACCCAATGGAGAGTAAGCACACACCGAGCTGCTCAGCTGTGATATGAATGAAGAAATTCAGAGGCAAATTTAAACAGATTTTCCGTGCTATTGTGTAGGTCAGGTCTTGTGTAAGCGTATTTTGTGACAATTTTGACTTTTAGCAGTCACTTGCATTACCTTGTCTTTGTATGATAGCCACTGACGTAATGAAAGTTCTTGGTATATAAGGCTAAATATTGAGTCTGAAGTTTGATAAGAATATCTGCACCTTCTCATGTTTGTTTACTACACCAGTAAGTTTAGCTAAGCATAGAAAGCTAAATGCAGTGACAATCTAGAGCTCCTGCATGTGGGTTTTATACCTCCACAAGATAAACAAGTGCCAGACAGGAAAAGTATAGTGGTTCGTCGGAAGGGTCAAGGGTGGCTTTTGTGGTTGTGTGATTTCTAGAAGTCTCACGGGCAAGGGATAAACATAAGGGCCACTGACCTTGGCCTTAGACTATGAACATCCAAAATGTCATCAATACATTGTAAAGGCAAAGAGAAAATTTTCGCCAAGTTTGAGAGAAATCCCTAAAAAAATAAGTTGTCAATTTTACAGGCAAGGCACGATCATGTGACCCAAGTATGTTTCCGTTTGTCTATCTCTCGAAAACATTTTAGTTTTGGAAGCGCTCTCTGTAAAGACAGCATCATTTCAAGAAACATGTCTGTCCTCATGAAAACACTGAAAATGCTGTTGTATACACCAGACCTGTAAGTGGTGCTGTGACGCTGCTGCAGAAATACACAAAACCAGAGAAGAAGACATGGAGCATGTGCATACATCATGAGAAATGTAAACAAACACTGTTGTATGCTGTTCTCTGTGGTCATAAAGTAGTAGAGGTTTTTGCTGTAAACCCGTGACAGGCTCAGTGTCTTCTGCTACACAAGCAGGACACTGTACTCCACCATTGTTTCTGAAGCTGTCCATATTGCTTGCACACAGAAAAGCCAGTTTTTAAAAATGTGCGTTTTTAGCACCCAAAACGCTGTGGGGGATAAGGCTGAATTCATCTCCGTGTGGACAACCCCAGGTAATCACTTTCACATGATGCCATATGATGTATGACCTTTGACCTTCACAATCATCCTTCAGTCAGAGAAGACAAACTTTTACAACTCTCTAGAGATATCATGTTTACAGATCGTATTCCCAAGGAAAACATGCTCCCCACGCCCACTGACCTTTGACCCATGACCTTAAAAATCTATCGCAGTCATCTTGATGTAAGAGTGAACACCTATTCAAAGTTTGACAAGAATCCCCTCAATCACTCTTGAGATATCGTGTCTGTAGAGCATAGAAGAGCCACAAGGATTGGTGAACTTTGACCTTTGAGCCCAAAAAAGTTTTTTTTCTTGAATCTATTTTCTATCTTCATTTTCTAAAATTTTTAGATTCTTTAAACATGCCATTGCTGTTGAGCACAAACCTCTTATCTCAATTTTAGTAATGTTCCTTTTTTTCGAACTAGAGTGCACTTGGTAATTTTCCACACTGGTGATTGAGTTTTATAGATTTTTGACCAATTAAAAGTACAAAAAATATTTCTAATCAGCATTTAACAATTTGTTTTTGTCTGGTTTTTCAAGCATTTTTTTCATTTTCTGAAAAGTAGCAGATTTGGAGATAAGAGGGTTATGCCTGAAAGGGACAATATTTAGGTATTGCCAAGCACAGATGACTACAAGGCTTTTTACCATGACCTTTGACCTGCAAAATGTAATCAGCTCATCCTTGAGTCAAAGTAGCCATCTGCACAAAGTTAAAAGGAAAATCTTTGTCTGTATTCTTGAGATATTTTTCTCTCAAGATTGAATTAACAATCAAAGGCTGGTCATGAGGCTCCATGATCTTGACCTTTGTTTTGTAAACTGCAAAATCGATCAGTTCATCCTTGAGCGGACGTTTGCTCAAAGTGTAAAAGAAAAGAAAAAGGTTTGAAATGCAACAATGTATCTCTTGAACCACACTTTACAGACCAATAAACCAGCCCATGGCCTTCATAACCTCACAGAGAGAGAAATAACCACAATTTGACTACAGCTGGATACTGACTAATTTATTACTGGCAATAAGGCAGCCATACAGACTGTAGTTGTGATGTGATGAGCATTAGCAGAGGTCAAAGTTTAACTTGATGACAGCCAGCTGATTAAATGGGCCTGTGATAATTGGATGTGGAGCCTGGCTGTGAAATGTCCTGCAGATGCCCGACATTCTGCTGCAAGTGCGTTAAAACAGAACTGATCTGCTGCGGAGCAACATGCAGAGAGAAACGACCTGCAGACGATAACAGAAACAAAATCTTTGAGCTTCTACATCCTTACACAACTCTGACATTTGCCTTCTGAGCACATCAGAAATCCATCTCCGAGTCAGCTCAGAATGTTTCTTCCTCTTGTATGCATGTTTCCTTGTAGGTCAACATCTTAATCCAACAGATCCTAGTTACCATTACTCCCACTCAGCACCCTGACCTCTAACCTTCCCCACCCTCCTGCTAAGGAGCCCCTGACTGCTCTCTGAGTAAAACTTTCATGAGTTTGCTCTCTTCTGCTCGTTATTTGTCTGTCTGTTTAAGAGGATGTCGCTGTGATTCATGTCAGAGAGTTTTAATATGCTGAGGGAAGGCTGTTTTCTGTTCCAGTGAATGGGTAAAACTCAGGGGAGCCGTGACAGTGAGGCGGTGATATGTCCCCCCTGTAGGGAGGAGAGCTGGCAATTTTTTGTCTGTGAACAGCAGGGTCCAGTGGGACTCAGTGTGGCTCCCTTTATGAGCATTTAGGACATTTTTAACAGACTTTCTTAACCTTGCTGTAAACCAGTTTACCTCCTCAAATAGTGGAACGTTCTCCCTGTCCTGACTGACCCAAGCATGACAATACAAAGTCTTTTTTTTTTGTAACCTGTCCCCTCCCTGGATTTTAATGACAGGCCCCTCTCTTCATTGACTCCAGATGTGAAAAAGTTTTAAACACGAGTGATGTTGATCTTGAAGGAGCCTAAGATTTGATTTTTGGACAAGATCTGGCTTGTGCAGCTGGCTTTCACTCCCAAAAGGGGAAGACGATCTTCTGCCAAAGCGCCCCGAGTGCTAGTTGAAGCATTTGTTTGTGAGCACATTGAAAAGTTTAAATCGTGGGTTGTAAACGTTTATTGCTGTTTACTGCCTCCATTTGCATTACGGTCCAGTGAAACCACCTGGAGTGTTGGAGATAAACCAACTGCTGGTGTCTTTTTTTATTTCACTGCCGTCAGAAGTGTCTAAATTTGAATTCATTTAGCCGGTTATACATGGGGAGAGGGCTGTAAACGGTTTAACTGCAGCAAATATTAGTGTTGACGACTTCTGAAATGAGCCAGTAATCTTATTTGGACAAGCAAATGGAGTGTGTGACCCCCGGCGTTTTGGCTTGGGGAGCACATGGAGTATGTTTAATATGTTTGGAATGAGAGGAAATAGATAAACATTTACAAAAATGGGGAAAAACTGCAGAGGATGAGAAGTATGTAAGCAGTGGATGCACAAATATTTGATTGCATATATTCCATGTCTCTGGTGAAGATTGAAAGTCATGATATGATAGATATCAAGTAAAAACATCCACCCATCCGCTATGCATAGGGTAAATATCAAAGTGTCCAAATGAGGTACAGGGTGAGACAATATTGTTTAACAATAAAATGTATGTTGATTCAAAAACATATAGGTATGTAAAGGCTTAATGCTTGGCAACACAACTGTTTACTGGTCTAACCACTTATAGTAATATGTGCATAGACCACAAGATAATTATTTGAAAATGTTTCTGTCTGATTGAAGAGTCTTCATTTAATATATTTCATTTTATTGAAGGAGCTTTTATATTATTAGTAAAGAATGAAATATGTTTGCATCTGGTGAGTCCATAGAGACAAAAATAGAAGTCCAAAACAACCAATGTTTGGTAATTCATTGATTTTTATGGTAATTATCAAAGGGTTTTACTCTCCATCAGCTTCACCCCCTTTTCCAAATGCTGCCAGCGTAATTGTAAAACTCTGACATTGCTATATTTCTCTTATGGTTAAAAATGTGACTGAAGATAATTCAGTTTCCTTATTTATTATATCATCATTTTTTTGAAATCAAAACAGTAACTAGAATTTTAGAAACAACGAGCTTCAAAGTGTGAGGGTCTTAGTGCAGTGCCTCAAGACCTTTTTTCTATTTTTTTCTTAGTATATATTTCTTAAATAATCATAGCAAACACCATAGTTGTGCATCCAGTCCCCAATGCACCCTCAAAACAGCACACCAGTGTTGACCAGTTATATACAGGCAGTGGACATGAGAGCAGGAAATAAGTGGAAATACTGAGAGAGAAGATAACCAGTCTCTGATTACAATCCCCTCAATAAGTGTGAACTGAGTGAAGAAGTTTCCACAAACACATGCAAGTCTACTGTCACTGCATGGAACATAAGAAATATCATTTTGTGAGCAAAGATTGTAGAGTGACAGCAGATAAGCAAATTACTCACCTTCTTACTCACTTGCCACACATTGAGTAATGAATGAAGTGATTTTACAGACAAGCAATATTGGCATTGTACATGAAATTTTTCAGCGTGTCCATGAAGGAAAAATATCAAAATCCAGACCTCGGTGTCCTCGATTATAGTTACTGCCATGTTTTTGATATTTAATATGGAAATGATGTAAGTGTTTTGTTTTGGTTTTTTAGTTAATACAGTGTGAGGAGTTGGTCTACAGCTTTGGATAATTGTTAAAAAAAAAAAAAAAAAAACAGGGTGTTAGGGTTTGGGTATGAAGAAGGTATTAATATTCTTTGTTTGTCAGTAGAGTCTTATTAAAATGTATACTTCTGATGCTGTGGCAGCCATTTTTTGTTATTGAAAAAGTCCACAACAATAAGGTGGGGTATTTTGGGGGATTTTATGCTGACACAGTTGCCAAAATTGTGCTTTTAAGATTATGGGATGTAAAAATTCTCAAATATGGTGTGAGTTTAGTTTGAAATGCAGTATCTGATGTTTGGTGACATTGACAAAGAGGATGTGTTTTGCTGGAGGGAAATTGGGTGTTTTTGTAAGTGTGGGGTTCAGGAAGCCAACCACCAGCGCATGTTCTGTGAGGGCCCTGTGATAACACATTTCTGGCTTGGGATTCAAAAAACACTCAGGTATTCTAAACATGGACCTGCCCCCACAATTAACAACCTTATTTCTAGGAGTTATTGATTTTCTTTCAAGAGGCACAAACAGGTATTTGTCTGGTCCCCTGATCTCTGCTTGCAAAAATTCTATCACTAGAAACCAGAGAACCAAGAGTGGATTGATAATAGCAATGATACTTATGTTATGGAAAGAATCACAGGATGTTTTTGGTAAACTCTGGACTAAGTGGGTCAAGTATGTAAAGCCTCTGCAGATGGATTTTGTGGTTGTGACAAACCGTGAACCTTGTCATACTGTCTGGAGTGGTTCTTATCTTTGCTGTTCTTACTCTGTAAGTTTTTTTTCTTTTCTCTGTTCCCTGATGTTAACTAATGTCGTGTTTACTCTAAAGCTCTCCCATGATGCTCCTGGTTCTTAAATTCAAAAACTATGGTCCGCAGAGAAACTTGAATGAATTTCTGTCTCAGTACTTTGTACATTTTCTGCTTTCCAAAGAAAATAATAAAGAAATGTACACAAATAAGTGGCTGAATGGTTAAATGCTGTTGCATTGCACCAGATCTGCAAGTTGTATAACTATTATTGATATTTTTTATCAATACAGGCAAGAAATCCTAGCAAACTGCTCCATCTATATTGTAAAACAGCTTCTCACCACTAGTTACCGCTATAGCTTTGCTCCATTGCTGTATCCTTGCAGCTGAAATGCCCTCAAACCTGGATGTAAATAGATTTCATTGAATAGATGCAATAAAATGAACCTAAAATCAATGGGATGGACGATAGCTTTGGTAGCTTCTCGAAGGAACAGCATGGTGTGGCAGTATGAACGTCCAAAAAAATGTAAACTAAGTTGTATTAAGACGGTCTGGTAATACTCACACTAAAGCAGTTTGTGTTCAGCACAGAAATCTGGATGTTAAACTGAAAGGAGGACCAGAAGCTTGCACTGCAAACATTCTTCACACTGCAGACCAGCTTCACATCATTAACTTGCTCACACTTGACCTGTGATAATACGAAGTGCTTAATTTTGACTGATTGTTTGTACTCCATTCACTTAAAACTAGCCGGTTAAATTGAATTTATCTTGGGTGTAGCCGGATTAGAAGTGATCTGCCTGGTAACATCCCTAATTATAATGGGGCGAATTCTTAGTGGTTCCTAAACAGGTACCTTTGATCAAAAAATGAGCATTCATAGTTTTTAGATTTTTGTGGCCCATGTGATATCTCTTCTGTTAGCCTACTGGCAGTGTCTATTTCTTCAGTGTGAAGACCATATTTGGACACCTTACTGAGCTGAGAAGGCAGAGAGGGTTCAGCGACTTTGGCTCTGATATTTGGTGAATGGCACTGGAAGGAAGCATCAAAATCTAGTTTTTGGTACAGTAGGAATAAGATGTCTTGGCACCACATTGATGTTGGATTTTGATACCAATCCCTTATTGACAGTAAGCTACAGTATTGTAACTGTTGGTCCATATTTCCCAGCCCTACCACAAAACCGACTTCGCTCTTTCTTTCTGAGGTGAAGCAGTTTTCCTGACTTCTTGACTTGTTATTGCCATTTTTATTGCTTAGTTTGCACAGGTTATAACATGTGCCAAGCTAAAAAGTGTCTCTTAGAGACATCACCAGTGTTACAAAAAGGCTTCAAAATCAATCCAAACCTCTCCAAAGTGCACCCTCACAGAACAAAACTGGAACAAAATATTCATCTACTCATGCTGCATGAGTTGTTACCGATGCCAACGGAAATGCTGTAAATGTGATCATTGAATCTGTACTTAATAACAAGAAGCACTTCAGTCTGCAGAGAGGGGAGTGATGTGGGGGCAAAGTAAGTCATTTGACTCGCGGCCCACTGGTAGAGACCCGTTTGAAGAGGGGTTGGCGAGCAGCAGAATGAAGGAGATTTGGATTGGTGTTGTGTTGAAGAGGCTTTTACTCTGATGCCAGCACAGAGCAGAGAGTGGGCCAGTGCAGGAAAGTGTGGACATGGCTCTGCTGGCACACATGTGACATGTTTTCACTGAGCTGCTGGAGCTCTTGGATGCATCCAATAAGAGGATAAACAGAAAGAGGGCAGTCGAGGGATACAGCGGTGGCAACATGCTCAGTGACAGTTTTTCTCTTTTTGTATCTTTAAATGGAATTGAGTGTTTGTTTCACTGCAGATGAAGTAAAGTGATGTTTGTGCACCTGTTCTACCTTTCTGCTAAATCTGTGACTCTTTGTGAAGCTGTGACAAACAGATTTCCTTGGAGCACTGGAAATAATAAAATATATTGTGGGTTATTTTATGTTTATATAACCAGAGAGTCAGTGTTTTTTCGGAGTGGTTTAAAAGATACTGAGCCTGTTTTTTGGATTCAACATAACTGACACCCCAAGGTAATTTATGTAACAGATATGATTTTGGTGGTACCAATGCCATGATTGATTCTGCTTGGTAATTCTGTCCTTATTTGATTTTTTTATGGGTTCTAGTGGATTTTCTGTTTGGAGAGATGTAGGTCTAGAGAAGTTTTCTGTGTCAGCAACCTCAAACACATGCCACTTTTGGGACTTGATTCCTTCCTATGTTGAAAAATGTTTCCTCATGTTGCTGTTTTTTTCACCCTTATTTGTTATCTCACAGCTACATTGAACATTGAGCTGTTGATTTCATTGTGTGTAAATTATTTCACAGAGTAGACTGTTTAGTCTCCTGTGTGTCATGGCCACTTCCTCAACTCCTGATGCTGATGGTGTCTTGCAAGAGCCGTACGCACAGACATTGTGTCAGGCACTGAAAAGGGAATCATTCGCCATAAAGGCAAAGTATACTTATGCCTCAAACTAGTTGGAACTGGTCGGCAGCTGGAACCTGTTCTTAGATTTCTACCCTTAATCACACATTACATACACAAAATTTAGATCATAAATATATAAGTGATGTGTTTTACCTCATAGCAAAATAGTCTTCTCTCTCAGATATTTTTGAATACATGAAAACAGTACTTAAGTCATGATGAGATGATTGATGATTCAGACCCCATCAGAGACCCTTCAGCGTCCTCAACATGCACATCGATATAGAAATCACTGATTCCTTTCTGCAATGCAGAGGGAAAAAACTGTCATCTCAGTTCAGCAGAATCATGAGCCTCATAGTGAAGAATCTGTTTATGTACTTGTGAGCACTTAAATGTATGTTCTTGTTCATTCACCATCAGGATAAGGTTCTGTACCAGTCTGTTCCTCTCTTCTCTCTCTCTACACTTATGTGATACCAATCTCAAGAGAGTGTGTTTTTTCTCCTGCTGTCTTTCCCAGATGCAAAGGAAAGGTCGGCCAAGAGATTCTCTGTGAAAGGCGTCTTCAATTACACGTCTCTGCTGCTCAGCCAGGAGGACGACATGCTTTATGTCGGAGCTCGGGAGGCGCTGTTCGCCCTCAGCCTCTCGGACATCAGCAAGACCAAGCTGCAGAAGAACGTAAGTGCAGGTCAAACAGAGTAGGAGGGATAAAGGGAAAGCAAGATTGGGTCAGTGACACTCAATTACACACAATTATCATGATACAAATCCTGTTGTTCAGGTGGCTCAATCTGTTGTTTGAAGTGATACTTATAATGGATGCAACATTTCTCAATACAGTATTAAACTGTTCACTTCAGCATTCGTGGCTTTCTGTGCACATGTAGATTGCAATGTTTTGTTTTGCATGTAATAACTTCGTACATTATAGCCCTGTGCGCTGGCTCTGCTCATTGTGTGCCTCTGAGCCAAGGTGTAGGCATGGAGAGTCCCTCCACACAAGTAACATCAGCATTGTGCACCAAACTGAACTAAAATGACACACCTTGAACTGGCAGCTTGGAGAAAAAATCCTGCCTCTGGAACAACCTCCAGCTCAGTACACTGGCTTCAGCTGCTCAGAATCTGTGATATCATTGGCTCATTGTAAGTTAAATAAACTAACCAAATAAGCTGGCCAATTGTTATACAAGGTGTTTAGGTCAGCTCAGAAAAGTGACTATAAGGTAAATAAATATCATGATGTATTCTGTTGATAACTTGAATAAAAAAGGACTTTTATGGCAGGAAAATTAATTACAGGTGCTTGTTTTTAACCAACAGCTTTCAGTTTTAAAAATCACTTAATCTTTTAAAAATGTGTATTTTTGTGGATGTTTTTGTTTATTTACTTAAATCAGTGATGGACAACTGGCAGCCAGTGGCCCACATGCAGCCTTCCTCCTCACTTACTGCAGCTCACAAGCCCATTTCAAATGTACAGAAACTGTAAACATAATGAAAACATGACAAAATCTGCATTTAAAGATGAAAGGAAGAAAATATGTATGAATTCATTTTCTGTTATAGGTATACATTTATTTCTTAGCTAGACAATGGACAATTGACTTGTCAGATTCATGATTTAAAGTTGTTTTACCAAAGAGACAAAACAAAAATTCAAAATATAATTAAAAATTCACAGAACTTCACTTTAACGATTTTTGTAATAAACAAGCCTTTTCACATCAGAACTTGGTTCCCTAAAGCCTTGGCTATTACAGGAAAACAAGTTTCCCAAAAGACTCATAGCAAAAATATTCATATGTTTACAATTATTCCTCCAGACTTTTTTTTTTCCTCATGGAGGTATGAGCTCATCTCTTGGATGCAGTTTATGTCCTAAATGTTTCAAAGAGCCACATAGCAATACTCACGCTTCCTTTTTATTTGTTCGGCGCAGAGACAGATTACTATCTTTTCTTTTGTTGACCTTTGGCTGCTCGTGATTAGAGGCTACCATCAAGAAAATAAGAGAAGAAGAAAACAGATACATCTAATTGGTCTATAAGACTAACAAGGAGTTGGCAGTTTCTCCAAGGGTCAAATAAAAGTTTAATATTCTAAATTTTAACATTCAGTCCACAATTTTTAAACAACTGAATTTGATCAAAAATCAGTAGTTGTTTTTTTCACTGTGGAGCCACAAATACAATATTTCTGAAATAAAACACTACACTTTAAGACTGATGTAAAAACTTTTTGGTAGAGATATATTTGTTTTTTTTGTTCAGTATGTAAATTCACAAATTTGTGAAGTTGAACTTTGCAGTTGTCCCCCTAAGAAACTGGAAAACGGTCCAAGAGATGTAAGTGAACATGTATGCGTTACCACTACGGGGTGCCAGCTATCGCATGGAGTTTAAAGGATTAAGTTATTTGCTTAAAAAAAAAATGGTAAAAGTTTGAAATAAAAAATGCCCTTTTTTCCTCTATAACCCCTTCCTCAAAATTAACCCCAATCCTCAAAATTTTGCCCTAAACACCAAAAAATTAAATTAAAGTTAAAAATGTCCAGGCTGTCAGAGCCAAACTAAAGCTTGTGACCAGCAAACTGAGGTACACACTCAAATGTGGGTTAACTGTATTTTGTATCCCTAATATTTATGTATATATACTGCATGGTTTCCTGCATAGGGCATCACTTATTCAAGGTTTATGTTTTTCATCCTCAGTTGACGTGGGGCACTCCTGCCGGAAAAAGAGAGGAATGCAGCTTCAAAGGGAAAAACCTGGAGGTAAGAGGCATCTTAGTCTGCTGCAGCACAATAATGAAAACACCTCAGGAAAACAGTTCTGTAAAGGCAGCATGGCAAAGATGGATTCTACTTGTACTCGTTTGTTCTTTCCTTTCGGAGCTTTCTGAATCCTTTCACTTGTGTTTTGAGAAGATAAACTGAGTTCTGTGTTGACAAACCTTTTCACTCTTTACAAATAGATTCATCAAGTGTGAAGACTCGACAGGGAATTGCTTCTTTCTGAGAGCGTGCACGCTGCTTCTTCTTCTATTCTGTCTGTGTATTACTGTGTTGTCATGCCAGCTGTTGTACCCCTGGGCAACAAACCTTGGTAGTCTTTATACTGCAGAATTCAGCTATGTCTGTGATTTACAGAGATGCTGAAGGATGCTGGGAGGTTTTTCCCCGCGGCTGTATTTATGTTTATAACAATTTGTATTGAACACTTAGTGAAGCATTTGTCAGGCACAGATTTTGAAGGATTTCTCAAGGAAAGCACATGCAGTTGTGAGAATTTCTTGTGACTTTCTTTTTCCGTTTGATCCCCATCCAGACTGATTGCTTCAATTACATCAAAATCCTCCTGCGGCTGAACAGCACTCATCTCTATGTGTGTGGGACCTACGCCTTCAGCCCCATATGTGCCTACATAGTGAGTTTAACCTTTCATTCTAACCTTGAAGCGTCAATTATTTTCTTGATATCAGAGGCCGTTCTTGATTTTAATGCACTCCATGTCTCTGACGAGCACAGCTTTACACTTTTTCATATTTTTCTGGTGTTCTCTGGGAATCAGGCTCTTTTATCCACCATGTCAGCCGTGGACCTGCAGTTATCCAGGCGTAACCAAATGCTGCTGAGGCACTTAAGCCAGACAAGTCAATAGGGGGTACACAAGCTGTGTGGTTTCCAGCCAGAGAAAAGCACAAGATTTGTTTGTGTTGCAGAGGAGAAAATCTGGAGCAATAGCAACTGGTAGGAGGATGACATTGATTTCAGTGATAGGGAGTCAGTCAAGCTCAGCTCTTAAACCAGGGTATTAAACTCTGTCCTTTGACGTCAGGGAGACAGAAAATAACGGGAAATCTCAGACCGAGGATGACCTTGTAGGACTTAAGGCCCTGAACTGGGGATTCCAGGCATCTCTGAGCCCTGATGGTCCGGACGAACACTCGTCATGTTAATGGAGTCCAGCACTGTGTGTGCGTGTATGTCACCCAGGACATTCCTACAGGCCACAAGCCCTCGGAGATGCACAATATTAAGGTTAATAAATGTTTTGTTTTTATAGCTGTTCTCAAAAACAGTCTGAGAGGGTTTTACAGGCAGCAATACGCTGGAGCCAAGGACATCCAGTAAACAGTCCAGTCACAGACATGAATTAAAACAAGGCCTGAGTGTAACAATAACTCATCATGACAGAGCATGGGAAGATTTCCCAAGCAACAGAATCACTGTGTTCTGTCATTTTTGATTTGGTTAAAAGGAAATGAAACAAGTTCTTTCTAATTTGATAAACAGCCCACATTTCATTACATGTTAGGAAAGCAAAGGCCTACCACCCATGTCCAGATCTTAAATGCTTTTTCATGTGGAGTACGCAGTAAAAAGCAATGGACTGTTGTTGTAATTTGAGTCGTTGCAATATGCACATCAGAAAAGTCTAAATTTAAGATAAGGTAATATCTTTATAATACTTTGTTGATTCCCAGTGGAGAAATTCTAGTGTTACAGTAGCACAGTTCAAAGGAGCATACAGGAGACAAAAATATTACATTTAAGAAGAATAGATATATTATAGCAGTAAAAAATACAGTTATTACACAAAAGATTAAGGTTTTAATACAGGACAGTATGATATTCTATACAGAGGATTGCAAGTTAAGTGATATAAGAGAGAGAGAGAGAGAGGAAGTTTTAATATATATATATATATATATATATATATATATATATATATATATATATATATATATATATATATATTATATATATATGGGCTTCATATTTTTTTTTTTACATGAAGGCATGTTTTTTTTTGTTGAAAGCTAATTCCTGTTCATGGGAAAATAATTTCAGATTTGTATGAGATATTAAAAAACATTGTAAACAAATGCTCAGCTCTCAGAAGGCTAAGTCAAAGAACAACAATATTTGAAGAAGAAATCCTTTCTCATTCAACATTCACACATGTGGCCTGTCTGATGGCCGTGGAGGTAAACTGGCTGTGCTTTAGCATCATTTTGATGCAGTCAGATAACGCTGCGGCTAACCATCAGTTATACCTTTAGATTACTCATCCACAAATTAAAGAGTCAGAAACATTTGGTTTCAGGAGGAACTTTTCACAAGTACAAGTATAGCATTGAATACAAAGAACAGTAGTTAGAAAGCTGAGTACTAAATAACATACTCCTTTTAATATGTGTTGTTTACAGCACTTTATTTTGTCAAAAAAAATTAGAACAAAATTAATCTGGTTAAATTTTCTGTTTTTGTGTCACTGATTGTTTCACTAAAAAGTAGGTTATGGTCATGTCAGTTTTTCTTCTGTTTTATTTAGCCTGACTCGCCAAAGGACTGTTTCATTTATCCATGATATATATTTCATTTTTTAGTTTGGGCAACATCCCATAGATGGTGTTTGGAGAGGACAGAACCTTCTGAAAAATAAAAAGGGCAAAAAAATTGACAGTGATTGTGAGGTAATTCACTGTTGAGGGTGTGTAGTCACTTCTTCCTTTTTGCACAGTCTTCACCTGTAGCTCCTGCCTGTCCCTCCTCAAAAGACGCTGATTTTGTTTTGATCGGTATCTGACCAAGAATTAACGTATCAGCTTAACTGTTTGCAAGATGGATCTGCCCGATCGACATGAAATCTTTTAAATCAAGCTGCTTTGCGTGGTTTGATTGAGTTCAGCTGACACAGAAATGACCAATCTGAGTCACATAAATCACATGAGTTTAAATTTATGGTTGGCTTTTTAAAAATCTGATATAGTTTTAATGTATATTTGAGCTGAGAATGTTAAGAAAAGAGCAAGAGTCTTTTCAAAATATTATATCCTACAATATTGCCTACTGAGTCAAAAATCTAAAACCTTTGGCATTTTGTTTTGATTCATATAAGTTAGGTTTCAAGTGTTCAACTGTTTCCAACCCTTTATGAGTAAGAAGATGTTCCTTGTCTGGTTTATGTAGTTGTAAACTGAATATCTTTTTAGGCATTCTGGCACACATGAATGAAAATATAAGCACAAAACAGGTTCACGTGAGACACCAGTCACACACCAAGAGACAAGTTAAGGTCCACAGTTTACCTGAACTCAGGTGTTTTTACACACTATGGCATTAATAAAACTGCTAACAGCTTGAATTAACTAAATGATTGATCATTGTTATTTTTGACTGAAACTAGAGGACGTTTTATCATCAGTCTTATTATGAATCCCATTTTTCTTCCTGTTTAAACCACATGATCTCTCCAATGACAGACCTTTCAAAACCTCTCTGAAGTGGTGATTTAAGGACAGAGTTGGTTTCTTTTTTTAAGTTTTTCTATTCTTCAACAAATCCCTGGAAAAAGAACAAATCCAGAATGCTTGAGTCCATCCCATTATACTTTTGTGCTTATCTCTCAGGGTCTAGCCGTTCCTAAATTTGACACAAATCTTTAAAAATGGGCCATATATTTTTTTATTTCTGCTCAGTATTTTCCTTAAGCAGCTTGACTTATGCATCATTTTTAGCATGCATTACTCAAACAGAAGTAAAGATTTCATTTGGAAACTATTTTGTCTAAAGGAATAAACCACATCTGTCATTTATTAATGGGATCTGAATGCTATGCTCGGGTTTTTAGTGCTACCAAGATGCAGAGGATTTGGGTATTTTTAATTGGGCTCAACTATCATCAAAACTAAAAATATCTAGAACTCTATGAGGCTCTGGATCAATATGTAAGCTTTAAGTGATATCTGAGGTGTCTTTACAAACACACAGTTTTAGATCTGCTCTGAGTGTAGATTTTGACCCTTAGAAAATCAACATTTCGCCGCTATCTTTTGGTTTATTAACCACAGATAACTACTACATGGTTTTTAAGTGACCAAATTAACATTAAGTGTTCTGATTACAGTGAATAAATAGAGAGAATAAGCTGGAGGTTACAAGCTCATTTTAGCTCACCCTTTAATGCAAGTAGACTTTAATTGGACTGCGCCTCAGGGACATGCTGTGTGTGTGTGTGTCTTGTCTCCAGAACACATCAACGTTCACATTAGAGAAGGATGAAGAGGGCGAGGTCGTGATGGAGGACGGACGCAGCCGCTGCCCATTTAATCCAGAGTACAAATCCACCGCCATCATTGTTGGTATGTAGTAACACAAAGCCATCTGTTATTATTACAGTGTGACTTTAAAAATGAGATTTAATCCAAAATCCTAAGTGTTTTTTATCTGAAAAGGAGGAACAGCTCATTTCTGAAGCAACTCTGATGCTTACCACCCCTTTTATTCAGTAATGAGTCATGATCTGCCTGCTAATGTGGTCTGTCTGTGTCACTCTTCATGATAAATAGCCAGACACCAGCGGACCCTGTTTGTGTTCAACTTCTGTGACAAGCAATTAGTGAATAATTGAGCTGGATTTAAGCGGAAGAAATGATTTGTCGGAGCTTTTCTCAGACTGCTCTCATTTCTTTCCAGACTACTTCAGTCTTCATCCCCTGTAGTTCCTGCCTAATTCCATAAGGAAGTAAAAAAAGGATATTTAAAAAGTTTAATACAAGGCTGTTTATCAATCAATCAATCAATCAAGCTTTATTTATAAGGCACTTTTCATACTTAAAAGATGGGCGTCAAGTAGTGTCAATGGTTATTTCATAATTTCAGCATCTTCCTGAAAATTCAAACTTAAAAAGATCAATTTCTGTATGTATGATACACTAAAAGGCTCTGTGTTTTTAAGGTACAATATTACAACAGATTATCATTGAATAAAAATTAAATAAGGAATAAATGATATGATAATGAAACATTATATCAGAAGAAATTTCTTTTATCTATTGTAAAGTGCCTTTGAGCTTCTGAAAAGCACCCTATAAATAAAATGTATTATTATTATGATCATTATTATTATTATTATCATTATTATTGTCATTGTTGTTGTTGTTGTTTTTATTATTATTATTATTATTATTATTATTATTGTTATTATTATTATGATTATTATTTTTATTATTATGTGTCTGGTGAGAAACTTTAATAAATACAGTTGTATGAAGATGAAATTTTATTTTTTTACATCTATATAAAAATATGCAACAGTTTAAATTCAAACCTTTTTTTTCATAGAAGCTTTAATCCAGTTTATGCCAATTGTATAAAATGTCCTGTTAACTACTCTTTCTATAAAATAATAGAAAAAGACAATAATTGTCTTGAAAAGAGCTTAAATCATTAAGTGTCAATAAGCATATTTATGTAAGTTGAAAGTAGCAGTAATGTTTTTAAAAAGGGCAAGTTATTATAATTGTTTTATATGAATAAACACAGTGGGTATTTGTAGAGAAGTAATTAACTGTTTGAACAGACTGATAAATGAGCTCCTACATTATCATACTGACATCGCTGCACAAGGCACTGCAGAGAAACGGGAGTCTGAGGTCTCCATTTCCTCCATCTACATCTTCTCCCACTCGCATCGTCATCTCAGGTCTTCCCATGAGTTTCTGATGTGAGGAAGTCAGACTGAGGAAAAGACTCCAGTAGAAGACTCATGGACACAATTCAAGGGACTTGGGATGCACTTGAAGGCTTTTGTCTTCAGAGTGGGTGGTTGAAGTTCAAGCCTGGCCTACAGCTGCTTTTTCTCACATTATTCCCCTTTAACTCTCTCTCCTCAGTTTCTGACGCTATCATCTGTCCTCTCTGATAAAGGCAAGAAAGCTAAACTAAAATAAATCTGTAATCTTCAATTCCTTTTCCATTCTTCTTCCAGATGGTGAACTGTACACGGGCACTGTCAGCAACTTCCAAGGGAATGAACCCGTCATTTATAAGAGTTTGGGTCAGGGGACTGCTCTGAAGACAGAAAACTCTTTAAAGTGGCTACAAGGTAAAACAACTCTGTATGAACTGTGCTTTCCCTTCTCAAATCCTCCAATAGGGCAGATAAGCTCCAGAAAGTAGCGATCACTAGTCTCTTTAGACTGAGAGCAAAGACGAGCTGTATCAGTCTTTGCACATGCACTTCAGTCAAACACTCCGACATTCACACTGCTTTGTAAACTCTCTCTAAAGGTACAGTGACACCATGGTGATAAAGGGCTGAAAATGGCTCCCATGTGTGTATTATAAGGGTATAACATCAATCTTTAAACACCTGTTACTTTGCATTTTTCCTCTACTTATTAACAGATCCAGTCTTTGTTGGCTCAGCTTATATTGAGGAGAGTCAGCCAATAGGAAACCCACTGGGAGACGATGACAAGATTTACTTCTTCTTCAGCGAGGCAGGAAAGGAATTTGACTTCTTTGACAACACCATTGTGTCGAGGATTGCTCGCGTGTGCAAGGTAAGACACCTGGGGTTAGGCTGAGGTCTTTACTTCAGACATTCATGCAAAATGGAAAATCAGAGACACAGAAGGATTTG
Source organism: Cetoscarus ocellatus (assembly GCA_037902135.1). Lineage (NCBI taxonomy): Eukaryota > Metazoa > Chordata > Actinopteri > Labriformes > Labridae > Cetoscarus > Cetoscarus ocellatus. The sequence goes on along the minus strand of JBAMNC010000394.1, from coordinate 473,860 downwards.
AGTCTCCTTCCCCTTAATCTTTCTACAATTACCTCAAAACAAGGCGGGACGCTCCCATGTCAGATGACGTTTGCTAGCATTTATCTCCACAAATACAATGAATAGAAATGCTGTATGTCACAGGTGCATTAAAGCCGTCTCTGTTTGTCCATGCAAAACATGTTTTCAACAGATTTGGTTTCCTCTCTCCTGAATCATCCTCTCCTCCCCCCAACGCCACCCTCCCTCCCTCCCTCCCTCCCCTTTTTTCTCTGCAATGTCATCTCCCCCTCTCCTTCCATCTCCCTCACAATGTCAGCTGCACTCGTCCGTCCCTCCAGCTCTCCGCCTTTCTCCACCAGCACTTTGAGCTTTGCAGGCATTATTAGTATTCAAGAGGGCTTCGCAGCAATATGAAATGCTTTTTTCCCCCCACTCTACGCTGTGGTCTGTCTTTGTTGCAGGCAAAGTTTAGCAACTGCAGAATTTACTCGCGTCATTTAAACTGCTGACGTCACTGCCCCTCCTCCCTCTCATGGAGTTTATTTTGTTAGATCACCCTGAAAAATCAACAGCATACTTTCTTCCTTTTCACCTGTCATTAGATCAATTAAAGAGCAATGAAGCTGCCCAATACACACACTTTAAGCATCCTCCCTGACTGATGCTGTTGTTCATGGAGGCATTAATGTGAGTAATCATGGGGACAGCATGTAATCTTAAGTGACAGCTTAATGACTTAGTCCTGCAAGGCTTCGCCACTCGGCACTGCGACACCTCTGGAAGCCAGCAGAGCACTTTCTGGGTTCTATATATGGAAATCATTGACAGCAAGGCCCCCAGACTGTGGCAACTTGCTGCAGATGAACAGTGCAGTCGAGACAGAAGAATGGCTTTCTCTGCTCTATAAAGCGCTTTTATTTCAGAGGAATGCAGCAGCCCTCGTTCTCCTGACAGGTTTTCTTTTCAGAGTCTGTTCTGTGGCTCAGATGCAGAGACGCAGGTGTTTTATTCTCCAGTGAGCAGGGTCAAATGCTGTGTACATTAGTGAACTTAGAAATGTATCCTCCCTTCCAGATTCTAAAAGTAATGCTCTTAACCCATTCAAATAGATGGTGAATTTCAGCTGTTTTACTGATCCAGTCTTGTTCTAAACAGTTTTAGATAGAAGTAATTTACCACTGATCCCATTATTACATTTGAAATAATAATTTAGCTGAGTTTAGAGATCTTTTAATAATTTTTTTGTGTAATCCTTTCACAGTGTCAAAATTGTCTTCACATTTTATAGTAAAACAATCAGAGTTAATCAAATAGTTTACTACCTCTACCCAATTAAAAAAATTCTCTGAACTATCAGTTGGATGTGAGTAATGCAGATAAAACAGATAAAAATGTGCAGTTGACATCTTTCCATCCGACATTACTTGCTAATGGGCCAATGTTTGTAAATAGGGCTAATATTGGCAGATACTAATGTTAAAGGAACACTCAACTTTTCTGTTGTTTTCGTGTCTTACCTCACTCCTGAGTCCATGACAAGCAGATAGACACTATTCTTTCGACTGTGCGTGCAGTAACAAGAAAGAGATAGCCGGAGCTCGCCCACCGTTAGTTAGCTTAGCTCAAACGCTAGGAGTCAACAGGAAGTGTTAGCCTGCCTCAGTCATCAGATAAACTCTTCAGCAACTCTGAACGATCCCGTGTGCATGTTGTGACTTGTTTTTTTTTACCCCTTTATGTTACGTTATCTTTTATTTTCTTCATATTTTCTTCTCTGTTGACCTACTTCTTCTGTGATTTTTGGGAGAGATGTGATGTTCGCGAACGAGTCGAGTATGAAGATAAGGAAAGATAACGTAACATAAAGGGGTAAAAAAACGAGTCGCAAAAAGCACACAGGACTGTTTAGAGTTGCTGAAGAGTTCATCTGATGACTGTAGGCAGAAGCAGGCTAACACTACTTGTTGACTCCTAGCATTTGAGCTAAGCTAACTAGTGATGGGCGAGCTTTGTCTGTCTCTTCCTTGTTACAGTACACACAGTCGAAAAAATGGGGTCTATCTGCTTGTCATGGACTTGGTAGTGAGGCAAGACATGAAAACAACCAAAAATGTTGGAGGGTGCCTGTAAACAAATGCATCAGTGCACTTCTAGTAACATTTTATTCTCTTACAGCAGTTCTCCTTTAACAAATTTAGAACTTGTCTGCATCAATACTTTTTCCACAAAGTGCTGTGTTTTGAAATCACACGGAAACTCGTGTGACCGTTTTGTGTCGAGCTGCTTGTCAGTGATGCGGGGTTGAAGGGGACTCTGCTGAAAATAGACTCTCCCTGTACAGATCAAGGCAAAGCATGTGGAAACCAACTGATTGAAAATACTGAGGGCAGATTACATGGGCATTGGGGGTTACAAGTTCAGTTTTAGCTTGGTTGGTTTTAATTTATGATGGTTTCATTCAAATTCATGGGCGAATTGACTATGTCCAGTGTGGGAGCTTCTATAAGTTGGCGTCTTCTCATCTTCACAGCCATTTTACCTGAATTTGTGTAGTAAAGGAAACAAAGCATCTGCTCTGCTCTGCTTGCACCTCAGGAAAGGTTTGTTTAAGAGTGCCTTACAAACCAGTAAAAATTCAGCACAGCTTATTACTATTTTTATTACCTATATCAAAATCAGTTTAAGTTCACAGAGAAGAAACTTGAAAACAGGAGTGGATTCTTAACAATGCATATCATTCTTAACATAGGGAGATAAATAAAGGTCACCCTTCCACTTTGTAATACTCTAACACTTGTATGAAAAAGCACTGCTGAAGCCAAACATCCTAAATTATGACCATATTCACATTTTCTCCATGATGTGTATATGTTTTGGGCACACACCCTCCCTATCCAGCTGAAAGGGCTTAACTCGATCAGAGTTGAGTAACACTGAGGTATGAAGACCCCTCCGTGTAAGCGGCCTCAGTATCTGCACCTCACTGACTAGAAGCATGCATTCCCTTTTGCCTCTGTGTGACAGACCAAGGCCAAATATGCGAGAATGTGGTTTGTATCAATATCTCAAATAGTTTGGCTGTTAATCTTGGCAGACATTTCACTACCTTATAAAGATGACATGTTTCTTGTTAGATAAGATAAATCAAAGCCTCTTCGGCATTTTCATGCTCCTTTAACTACTGTTTGACTTGAGTTTGCCGAGTAAATCTGCTTCCGAGTTGTTTTTCTCCCCCTTCTTTTCCAACTGTCCCCCTCCCTACTTCCACTCCCTTCTTCTTTTGTTTATTCAGGTGTGCACACTGAGGGATTGAGGGAAGCAGGCATATTAAAAACATTGTGTGGCACCATTTTTTTGTACTTCCTCATCCACTCAGGGTTTGTAAAATATGAGGTTACAATAAAATTCAAGCAGGGTAACACGGCAGAAAGAGGAGAATATATTTCTTGAGGGCCGTTACTGGGGGAGTGGTCGATCCTATTGAATACACTAGCTGCACAGTGGAGCACAGCAACAACAGCATGGACAGCTGAGAGAGCAGGAATGTGGGCTTCTCATTATGTGGACAGACTACCACCACAGCTTAGTAATTGGCTCCCAAACCGGGCATCATTCCCACGAGGTTTCACCTCTCCACTGAGCTACATGATTGTTTTTGTGTAAGCACACACAGAGGAGGAAACATGGGTAGTTATAGTTGTGCATTTTATTATCTCTCCGGTTGAGGTTATGTGGAGTTGTTCAGGGTTTTGGAGGCTGCGTTATTGATGGGATCGTTTGGATGTGAGGCAGGAGAGCTGTCTTGAGATTGGGCGAGACCACTTGTTTTGGTCATTTTCTTCCTCCTCCTTCTTCCTCTTCTCCAGTGTTTTTCTCCTTGCGAGCTGTTTTTAAAGAGCGTCTATTGGTGTGTGTTTACATGCTCTCTATTAATTGCCACACACAGTGAAGTCGTCTGATAACTGTTTATGTGAGCATTTCCAGACAGCTCAAAATAAGTCTCTATCTATGACATGTGGGGCCTGAAATGCTAATGTTGACTTTTAAGCTATAATTAATAACCAACCATAATTTGTTCTTAATTTCACCATCTCCTCTCCTTCAAAGAGCTGCTGATGTTTTGCCAATTCCTCTTTTCTGTGAGCTTTTTCAATCTGTTTTTATCATTAAAATATATTTTTGAAATTTTGTATAAATGCACTACAAGAAAGAATTTCAACACTTGGAGTTCTCCAGCAGATTAAAATTTGGATAAGTGTTGATTACTTGTCCTGCTTTTGTCCTAAAATAGTAGGTGATAACTGCTTTCAGATTTCCTGTCCTCAGCAGCATCCTCCTTAGCAGACAGACTGGCCTGCTCTTTTAAATCACACAAGGACTCCACATGTGACAGCTGGTCTACTGCAGCATGAAACAGGTCCCCATCCTCTCAAAAATAACTTTTCCTTACCATAACTTTTATCTTGTGTTTGAGCCTTTACTGAAAAGAAAGCTCATGAAGTAAAGGATCTGTCACCATTGTAACACTTTAACATTTATCTGCTGAAAGCTTTACTCTGCTGACCTATAGTGTGAATTTATTTAGATGTGTACAGCCTGATTTAGTTGTATCACATATTAGATTGGAGCCCGGGTTATAGTATATTTGTAGCATACACAAATGTGTAGTTAAAGATGTAAGCAAGCACTGACTAAGGATGAGACTGGTTATGTACATCAGTTAAGAAGTGTTCAAATGTTCTTTCTTGGTGTTTTTTGGGGGGATTCAGGTTACTTTCTTTGTACCTGAAGGGAGATTTGTTTTGCAGCCAGAGAGATAGAGACACATTCATCATAACACACAAATAACAGAACATATACATATTCTGCCACTTTGAGTCTTCCGGTTACTTCAGCAAGTCAATCCAGATTGAAAGAGGCCCAGAAAAAGCCAAGATGCAACAATCCAAAAAAATCTTCTGGAAGCGTACAGTTTCCTGAAGTTTGTCCAACTTGTTCGTTAGAGACTGGACGTTCCCCATGATGACTGTGGGCAAAGGTATCCCAGAGAACCGCTGCTTCCTCATGCCTTGTCTGACGCCCCCTTTTCTGCCCAGCTGTCTCTTCTTATTGACACCACTTGGTTCATTAAAATCTCTTAGCATAAAATCAAGTGGCCACAGCGAAAGGCCAGTTAGCTGAACCAAAGTAGCAAAGTTTAGTTGCAACAGTGCATCTCTTGTATATTAAGTCCTCGCTATCCTCACCTGGCACAGCCCTGCTGACATTGCAGGCAAGAAGTCGCTATAGAACAAGTCACAATGTGGCTGAATAAAGAAACTTCATACTCAATTCATGGGACCAGAAGCACTCCATAAATAACTGAAAATAAAATATCAAGGACATATAAGAGTCATAAAAACACAATAATAACACCAAAACCAGGACGCCAAACTCTCACACACATGTAGGTGGAACCTTTTCAGAAGTTACAAGCACGGTGTATGCATCAGCTGTCTGGTGGCTCTCAACCACAACACAACAAAAGATGCTGAGTTAAGACCAGAGAATGTAGAAAGATGGAGAGTGACCCCACAGTCATCTCCACCCACTTGCACCATCTACTTTAATTTGAATTTTGTACTCTGTTCAATAAAAACTGTGCTCTATGAATTTTTTTTTTACTAAACAACAAACCAGTGTTTCCATTTGTGGATAAATTGTGAGTAAAAAGGGAGAAAACTGTTGGAAAAGGACCTCCTGGTCCACACTCTGGGGTGGCTTGTAGCATGAATCAGAAGTCCACCAAGGAACCTCTGTTCCTTTATTCTATGAATTAATCCACAAAACTGAAACATTGATTTACCCTTTAGTGAATTGAAAAGTTGAGGGTTCAAGCCCAGCTTTGGCTGTCACATTTAGATGTGTCCTTGGGCAAGACACAGGGGTTACCAAGCTGCTACCAAGCTGTGCAGTGTGAATGGTACTGAAGTGAAGCATCAAAATATGTGCTGTGATCTGCTTTCATCGGTACCGTATGTTTTGATATGGTTTCATTACCCATCTGGATTTGGCGATTTGTCCTCTAAAGACTACCATAGTTCTTTTTATAGCCATTCTGCATCTACATATTTTCCACAGGTATTTGGCAGGTGGAGTCACAGCTCTACTCTTACTGCCTTCTTGGTCTTCTGTCCAGAGCTTCACTTTGTGTCATATCACTCAATAATTAATGATTGTGAACCACAGTCTTCCCTAAAAAAGGCTTTAACAGAGAGCTTTTTATGATCTCCAATTTGGAAATCCTGTCCTTTTTGTGTTCATTCAGCTCCAAAGTCACAGAAAAGATTGCAATTTTAGCATTTATTTAATGGCTTTTATATCTAATTCTAATTCTTTATTTCGTTTTAGACTTGTTCTTTTTCATTGTCTTTTTCAAGGTCATTGCTATGAAGAAAGTCAAAGTTTGTTACAGAGCACAGCAAACACAGCCTCACAACTTTGGAAACACAAAGTAGAAGAAAAAGTATTAGAAAATAGTGTACAACTTCCAATGACCTACCTGTATTACTGAAGTAATGATCGAATACAGCATTAAGAAGTGTCTAATCATAGCATATTTTGACTGTTTTTTAGGGAGATAAAGGTGGTGAACGGGTGCTGCAGAAAAAATGGACAACTTTCCTAAAGGCGCAGCTGCTGTGTTCCCTCCCAGATGACGGCTTCCCCTTCAACATCATCCAGGACATGTTTGTCCTGAAGCCCATGGGAGACAGCTGGGAGAGCACCGTCTTCTATGGTGTCTTCACCTCTCAGTGGTAAGTGATTGATGAAAAGGTTTGTTCTGATCATGTATCAAAGACACATAGGCTCTATAATGACTCTAATACATGGCACAGTTACAGTTTATATTTATGCACAAACACGCTGACACATGAGTACACACTCACTCTCTTACGCACCATCTCAGGCCATTTTTTATTTAATTTTTGTGCTCAGACTTGGCAAGAAGCGTTTTTGTTACTTAGCTGCTCTGAATTTAGAGCAGCTGTAATGAGCTTAAACACTAACACAAGCTTATGCAACCCCAATGGCTAATTATTGTATCAACAAAATAAAGGATTTATTATGGAAATCATTCAAGCGCCCACTCTACAACTATTCTCGAGTGAGAAGTTGCTCCAGTTTCATGAGTAATTGAGGTGAACTACATGGAAAGAAAGGCAAGAATGAGTAAACTATGACCACATACTATAAGAAAATGGGCCCAAACATGAGCTGGAATCTTCAGATGGCTTTGTTTTATCAGAAAATATCACTTTTACCTATTCAGAAGCCAGCATAGAAATATGCCAACTTTGACTGTTTCCTCAGGTATAAAGGAGCATCAGGCAGCTCAGCGGTGTGTGCTTTCACCATGGCTCAGGTGGAGAAAGCCTTCAGCGGGCGCTACAGAGAGGTCAACAGAGAGACGCAGCAGTGGTACACCTACAACCACCCAGTGCCAGAACCTCGGCCCGGGGCAGTGAGTGACTCACACAGGATCATCTGATAAACAAAACAATTCAACATGTGGTTTAGCCTGTGCATCTCTTCTTACAGGCAGCATCAGACTCTTTCAGTCACAAGGATCTAGGTTCACATAACACACAAAATTACAGCAGTGATGTTTTTTTGTTTGTTTTCTTTTTTACCAGGATGTCCATTTTGTTTTCAAATGTACAGAAAATATTTGCTCATTGTCAAAATCTGAATTCAGACAAATATTTTTCCTGTATCCTATTGGTCATCTCAAAGTATGGAAAAGCTCAAGAATATTTAACTCAAGTTAAAGTGCAGATACTGTGATTAAACTGTCCTAACGTAAAGTAAAAGAGGCACTCCATCAATTTGTTCAAGTAAAAGTCAAAAGAGCTTCATTTAAAATGTACTTAAAGCTAATTATTTTGAGGGTTTGTTTCTATGTTGTACTAAGAGGAACAGCTGGAGGGTAATGAATCAAGCCCTTATTTGTATCAGCATAAGATAGTACAGTAAGTAATGACATTCTGACTAAAGGACATATTATAGCCTCTCACACGACCGTAAGTCCACCCTGATGTATGTAATGACATTCAGTAAGGTAAAATACTTTGTACACGCTGAGTTTTGTATAATTACACTGTCTTTGACCAAATATAAAATGCCAAATATATAGATTAATGACGTGCCTTGACAAAAATTAAACACTAAAATACTTGACAGACTTACGAGGACATCATGTTTCTTCTGTATTAGGAATTGAGTATCAAACTACTGTGGCATTGTTTGTCTTTGAAGAATGATTTCAGTATCAAGTATCATTGTTATTAACTTGTTATCTATAGTCATTTTCACTGAAAAAAATAAAGCTAAATTAAAAAAATGATTTTAAAAACTTTTTTTAAAGGAACAAGCACAAAATAAAGCTACTCAGTCACTGTAACATCAGTAAATGTAAACCAAGGGGGCTTCAGGCAAAGACAGAAGGGTGCATGAAATGTAAAATATCAATCAAAACTTCTACCTTGATCAAGATATGTATTTAAAATGTATATGTGGTGCTCAAGTAGCATAAAAACATTTTAGAAAGAGTTTGGTATTTTATAAAATTTCTTTGGAAGGACCCCAAAGTTGTTTCAGGCCCCTCAGAAGCTCAACTGTATCTTCAAAGGAAGTTATGGTAAATCGGATCTACATAGAAATGATAAATAAATACAATTGTGTAATGTGTGGTTAAATGGCAAGAAAAAACGTGTATTGTGGCAAAAGACCTGAAGCCTGTGTAGTTATTTTTAAAGGTTACACCTTGCCTCAAAACAACGTAAACTTTTTAGAAATGAGGACTTTCACTCAGCTCTATTAACTCAGCTTTGGTTAACTGAAAAAGGAAGTCTCAAATATTTCCTTCACCAGCAATGAGTGCAATGAGAAAAACCATGAGGACTCTTTATCTGAGGCCTTCAATTTTGAAAATGTACTCTTCTGCTGTTATCTAGCACTTCAGATTTTGGTTAAAATGTAGTTGAAAACTTCTTCATTGATCACCAGTAGCCTTTTTAAGGCCTTCTCTGTTCCCAATAGAGATCAACTGTACACTATTCATCCATTAGGTTTAGACTCCTTTGCACATTCTTGCAGTGAGTGTGTTTATATTGTCGGGACTACTTCAACAACCACAAGTTTCATTTTTCATTTCTTAATGTACTCCCTCACAGTGTGTGACCAACCATGCCAGGCAAATGGGGATCCAGTCGTCCCTGCACATGCCCGATAAAGTGCTCAACTTTGTCAAAGACCATTTCCTGATGGACAGTGTGATCCGCAGCTCGCCCCTCCTCCTGAAGCGAAGCGTGCGCTACACTCAGATTGCTGTGCACAAGATTGAAGGCATGGAGAGGGCTTATGACGTTCTCTTCATTGGAACAGGTACTGCTGTTCAGCAAAGACTGGTTTTGTGGGTATTTTAACCATATAGGGGGAAATCTTCAGAAGGGAGGTGGAAATTAGATCCATATGTTTCATTTGCAGTATACAGTTGTGGAGAAAAGGTTTCAGACATTTTAAAATTTTAACCGATTTCAAAAATTTTCATTAAATACTCACAGATTTTTATTTTTATTTTTTTTTCGTTTTGAAGGTGTAGCTGCTTCAGACTGACATAAACAATTGCAAATGATTAAAAGAAAAAAATAGAAACTAAAATAAAATCCTTGATAGTTTTAACATGCTAGTCCTCAACACTGTTGACATCAGAGTCAACAAATAACAGAGGAAGTGTTCAAAACTGGACAAAAAATAAACCATCACATTATCAAATCAATATTTAGTATTCCTGCCTTTAGCCCACAGTAGAGCTCTAATCCTGACTGACATGTCCTCCACGAGCCTTTCACACTGTTGGGGGCAACCTAGTCCCTTTCTTCTTGAATTACTCCCTTTATTTCTTCCATATTCTTTGGTTTACACTTCGGAACAGACTTTTTGATGATCCACCACAGACTTTCAATGGGGTTCCTGTCCAGGGATCCAGTTTTGACCTCGACAGAACAGAGCACGTGCAGAAGGGAGCATGTGGGTTTCAGGAATGCCTCAATACTCAGCAGAGTTCGATGTGCCATCACCAACAGTGAGATGACCGACACCAGCAGCATTCATACACCCTTAAACCACGATACTGCCTCCACCATGTATGATGGTAGCTACTGCTTCGTCTGGCCTTCTGTGTACCCTAACATTAGCAGGAGGTGGATTAAGCTGGAAACTGGACTCATCTGACCACAGAATCTTCTTCCAGTTCCCGGCAGTCGAGTTTTTGTGTGCTTGGGCCCAACGACGCCGAGCTAACCTCTATCAGTCATTGACCAGGGCTTTTTGACAGCCAGGCAGGACCTTCAGTCAAGATCCACGTACAGTGTGGATGGAGCACTGGACACCAGTTTGGTTGGACCACTGCTGCTGAAGCTCATGTGATGTCATTTGACAGTTTTCTACACATGCGGATCAGGAAGAAACCCTTGGAGGCCCAGATCCTGGTTCATCTTCCAAGCTGCTGGTTTGTTTGTATTTCTGCAGAGTGTATCCAACAGCTGAGTGACTGCATCTGCACTTTCTGGCTATCTGGTGGCAGCTGTACCCTTTCTGACTGAGAATCTGTATCTTCAGGCTTGTTTCCTGCGTAAGGTTCCTTGTTTTAGCCAGCTCTGTCTCTGAAGAACCTTCAAAACATGCTGGCTTTAGATTGACTCAAAGTTTGGCAACAAAAATAGTGCCCTCAACAAAAAGCATGACCTTAGTTATTAGTTGATCAGAGGTACCAAAATGACACAATACTCAAAATTTCTTGTTTATTTCTTTATAACCAATCAATTTTACCTTTTAATGGCTTTTTATCATTTGTTTAGAGTTTTGTCTGTGGCCGTACTAAAATAAATTGCACTTGGAGGCTTAACAGTGATTCAAAATGCAAACTTTTTTTCCACTAATGTATGTGCAGCAGCAGTTGCTTCTTTACCTTAATAACTTTTTTTTGATTAGTTCAAGTCTCTTATTCCCTTTTTCTGTTTCTCAAAGATGATGGAAAGCTCCATAAAGCCATCAATGCCAATGATAAGATGCACATCATCGAGGAGATGATTCTGTTCCCAGAGCCGCAGCCTGTGCAGCACATTGAACTCGATCCTCAGAGGGTAAACAGCACTCTGTCATCCTAATGATCATTGTTTCTCTGTTTTTGTGTGTTTCTGCTTAATGGGTCATCATGTTTACTCATTAGACTCTTCTGTGCCTTTACAAGAGACAAAGATGAACAAAATTTAATAGAGTACACACACTTTGGATTCAAATAATTTCTTTTAGTGGTGACCTTACCATTGAGTTTTCCCATAAGTTATAGCTCCGTCTGGGACTGATTTTATTATCCTCTCTGGCATTTTACCCAGAGCTAAATTTCATTACCTTTAGCTCTTTATTACATAATGGCCTCTCTGCAGGCACAGAAAGCCAAATAGCAATCTTATCTAAGATTATGTAATGCCAATCTAGAGCAGGGTAGTTATTGTGAGTATGTACTTAGCTCCAAATAGGGATAGTAAAGACAGACAAAATGTCTATTTAATAAACTGTGGATAAGATGATCTAAATATAAAGTCCTCCTGGGAAAACAAGGGTGTGCTGTAAGTCTGAATAAATGTCTCATTCATGGAGAAACTGCATCAAAATGTGTATTTTTAGGTCTGTTAAGTGTCGATGAATAAGCTACAGAAAATTTGGTGTAGCTGCAGCTTGAGTATAGTTACCATCTGCTTTATAAACACAGATTAACTTCACAACTGGCATCACTGAAGTACACAGCTGGTCAGATTTAGTCCTTTGTGTAGGTTTAATCCTTCTGTTTATCTTAAGTAATAGTTGAAGCATGTTTCACACTCTAGCAGTCAGAAAAAGTAACAAAAAGTTGTCCTGCCTCATGTTCAATTTTTATCACCACACAGACTCACACATGGTTCTCCTCTCCTGCAGGGTCTGTTGTTTGTGTCTTCTAACTCGGGCCTGGTGGAGGTTCCTGTTGCTAACTGCTCCAACTATCTAAGCTGTGGAGAGTGTGTGCTGTCCAGGGACCCTTACTGCGCCTGGACTGGGCGGCTGTGTCGAGATGTCAGGATGGCTCCACCTGACAGGTTAGCAATCAACAAATATGTGGCCTCTAATTCTTAGAACCTGTTTCTAAAAACTGACTATCAATCTATAGTATTGATCAGCCTTATCACAAGACCAGGGATGGGCAACTTCAGCCACTTAGAAGGCCACATTGATATTATCCACACAGTCTGAAGGCCACACTGCGAACTTCAAGATACTCTTTACTCAACATGCTCACTTGGTTTAACAAAACAAACACACAAAGTTTTTCTGAAAATTAATTATACCAAGGTTCAAATTTGAAGTTAAAATAAAAATGTTAAGATTTAATCAAATGAGCTGAACACAGAATTCAAGCCACATAAAACTACTCTTTCAGTGTATTAAACAAAGATTTTCTATTACTGACAGTTCTATTTTTAATTATACAAATACATTAAGTAATGCATACACAAGATTTTTATTGAAACAGGGCATCAGTTATGCTGCTAACTTCTTGCAAAGAATTAGATTCCAATAACCACAGGTAACTAAGGATAAGTTTTTAAAATATATATTCATGTCAGATTGTTTACAATTTATTGATATTTGAAGTTAACTTGTGGGCTGCTCTGAGTGAGAGGAAGGGCCGCATGTGGCTGCCAGGTGGCATTTTGCCCATCCGAGAGAAAAAAAAAAAAGTATATATATATATTGTGTATTACTCACATAAAGGAATCGTTCAGCCTCAGCTGTCACATTTAATTCTCTTGTTCCCTTGTGTTCATGTAGAGATCAAGAAGAGCAGCCTCAGGAATAGTTTCGGTTCTTCCGAATTTTATCTTAGTTTAAAGTTTTGTCCTTTGAAATTCATCTCTATAAAGTTTCCTGGTATCTGCAATGCACTGGACAAAGTTAATTATTCATTTTTACTTCATTTCATTTGTTTGCTCTGCCTCTATGTTTATTTAAACTTGTTTTCATGAGCTGTGTGTTAAATTGCCTGTAGATGAAGAAGTTAGTGGTGCAACAAGTAAAAAAAATATTTCTGTATGCTTAGCCCTGGCAAAACTCAGATATTTCAACTTTATAAAAAATAAAGGAAAACAACTAACAACAAAAACAATAAAGGACAGAGAAGGAGCTAAAAATACAAACAAGAAAATGCAAAAAAAACAACTACAGACACATTTCTCTGTGGAGTCGTGCTTAAAAACAGGATCCATAAGTGACACAAAGAGAGACAGTTCATAATCTACAACCACAAACCTGACCCCTTTTAGTTTGTCAATTTTCTGCTTTCAACCTGCTTTCATGTTTTATCATGGTATTGTGTTGTACTTTCTGCATTATTCATCGTTACTAATCATATTTGAATGAATGACCTTAAGTAATAAGAATCCTCCCAATGATAACTTCAGTAAAATATTCAAGACACTCCTAAATTTCATGCACACATCAAAAATTTGAGCAGGATAAAATTTCTGTTTGGGTTTTTGTGAGTTTTTGCATGCAGCCCATTCTGATTAACAACAACATGATTATAGGCTAAGTAAAGAAGTGACCTTACCTCTCATTATTTTAGGTTTCTTTGCTGTTTTTGACAAACAAAACATAAAGTAAAGCTCATATTTATGCTGGAACAGGTAGTTTTAAAAGAACTGTTGTCTTAGTCAGGCTGATGAAGCTCTTTTGCGTTTTTGAATTAGAGGCCTGTTGCAGAAATGGGTGCCTCCACACACTGTGCCTCTCATTACAGCTGCTGACCTACACCCTGTTTTTTTGTTGTTTTTATGTTTCAGTCATTGGCAGCAGGATGTGGAGGAGGCTGATACATCAGCTATTTGTAACAAGACGTTTACCAGCCCCAGAACAACCAGACCAGCAGCTTCTCGTGAGTATGATTTCACCATTGTAGATTAGTTTTTAAATAAAGGGTTTCCATCCCTCATAGACACAATAACATATTCAACAAGGTGTGACAGTAGATACTTCACAGGTTATTGTAGACTGGTTGGATGGCTGGAAACATGTTTTGAAGTGTTTGGAAGGTGTAGAGGGATTTAAGGCTTCTTGATGCTTTTTTATGTATAAAACATTTGGAAACTAACATCTCTTTGTCTCTATTAGCTGAGATGATCATTGACATGATTAAACCTAAAATCATCTTTCTTGATTCTCTTTGTGATTTAAACAAACTGGATTTCAGAGTCAAATTTTCTCACATTTAATTTTAGACTGCTGCTTTATGCCACGTTTTAATAAGCAGGATATAACACTGTAAATGGCAGTCTTTGGCTGGATAAAGTTTAGTAGATTGAGTTTCCTCTGGACTGAATAATCATTGTTTCACTGTTTTCTGTCTTTAAGATACACTGAACATCTACTGTAGTGCTGACTAAGCTTTATTTAAAAGCTTCTACACTTGTGGTCTAGATTTGATGATCCACTTTTACTTTCCTAAAGCTCACACAGTCAAGTTATCTTGTATCCTTAAGTTTCAACATGATCCAGGTATAGGCTTTTAAGGATTACCAAATCTTTATTACCACCCCTCTAAACCAGATTATATTCTCAAGAAATGCTTACAGCAACTTTATCTACTTTGAGAACTCAGTCCCCTCAGGTTCAGTCAGCAAATTTCAGCGCTTGTGTACAAGTCTATTTTTGAGAGTGTCCTAACTTTCCATCTTTCAGCCTGGTACGGTCATTTGAGCTGCTGACTGAAGAAGAAAACATGATTAGATTTTTTCCATTGCTGACAAATTAGTGTGAAAACCACAACAAGTCTTTGTCCCAATTTTTAACTGACAGAGCAGGGGGGGAATGAGGGAGTATAATTGCAGATATTTCCCATCATCTCTTCTGTCAGTTTAAGCCTCTATGCTGAAGGAGGCGCTAAAGAGCCCCTTTGATTGACTACATGAAATGACTGATAAGATACAGTAGATCATAGTAAGACCTGTGTTAATGTGTAAATGTAGGTCCACTGTAAGTCTGTTTTATTAACTGCAGAAATGTATTTCATCCTGCCATGTAGAACTGGCCAATTAATTGAGATTCAATTTCAACTACAATTATGGCTTCCAACAATCATGAAAACAAAATAATCGAGATTCAACAATTAATAAACTACATACCATTATCAGCTTTTGTCTACAGAGTTTTGGGTGGTTATTGTTTCAGTGTTAGTTATATTTTTGCTACAGAAGTATATCTCCACTATTTTAAACATCTACTTCATTTACTTTTATGTATTAACTGATATTATACACCATATATTCTTCCTATATCTAATTTTCCATATTTTTTGCTTATTGTTTGTGTTTAAAAGCTTTTATGAATTAAAAGAATTAAGCCTGTTAAAGTCCAATAAATCCATGTAATGCTGTTGATATAAATCAGAATCAGAATGCCCTTTAGTGTCATCATACAAAATGTACAACCAGATTGGAGAGCTTCTCCGTTTTTTCAGTGCAATAGTTACGTAAGAAAAAAACAAACACTAAGTATAAAAAAGTTGTAAGAAGTATAAGTCCAAAATGATTATGATGATAACGATAATAATAATAATAATTATTATAATTATAATAATAATAATAATAGATTTTGCCATTATCAAGCAGCCCTAATGCTTTGTATATCTAGAGGGCCTTAGGAAACTCCTCATGTCCGGACAGTAAAAATGTTTTCCATTCCATTTCCCACCACATATTTTGTTCTAGTAGGCAGTGAAATCCACACAAATGTAAGACCCTCAAAGTCACTGGAAATGAATTTGAAATGAAAATTGAATTTTAAGCTATTTAGGTAATTAAATGTTGACAAAACCCTTCATTTTTTTATACCCTATCATCTTTGAAATTAATCCAAGCTGAATCTGAAACAGTATTTTAATGTTAAATATAAATTAAGAAAAAGCCTTCAGTGTCAACTTTCTTGTAAAATTGCTAAAATGTTGTCAAATTGAGTGGCTTGCTTACGTTTTTTTCTGAAATACAGTCAAAACGCATTCCTTGGCTGGAATCACAATGTTTCTGATTTCTTGGCTCAAAATTACTTGATCTTACCTAAAACTTTGTAGACTGTAAGGGATCTTGAAAAGTATGAAAAGTTTACTGTCTTCAGGAAAGATTAAGGCATTGAAAAGTGTTAGAAAGTCTTAAATGCAGAGTTAGGAGGCATTAAATTTTATGGCTTATATTTATCAAAAAGAGAGACTTTTATCTTTATAGTGCGGATACTAATAAAAATCATAATTGTAATGGTTAGAATATCAAATTGGGTAACTTTAACCTTTTTATTGTTTTTACTCTTTTTCTATTAGTTTGTATTAAGGTTGGATACTGGTTTGTTTTTTTTTGGTCTACTTTAACCTTACATTAGATTAGTAAAGTAACTCTTAAAATTGCACAGGTCCATCTTAAAATCTAAACAAAGCCATTATGCCAATATTAGTAAGTGTTATTACAATGAAGACTTTTTCTCTGTGCTAAATAAAAATCAGAATGGAGTTCTTATACAGTAACAGGTTAGAAAATAAGGATTATATTCAGTCCTAAAATGTGTGATGAGGGTCTTGAAAAAGCTCAAAAGGATGTAAAATGGGCATCCTCTTAAAGCTTAGACCGGAGGTTAGTTTAGATTAAAAACGTGATTGCATTTCCTGATTTAATCTGATCACACAAACCACTTAATCTTTTTACTTCCCGCCTTATCCTGCCCAAACCTCCAATCCAGTTAAACCATTTTGAACAGCCAGGCCCAAGTTGCTGTCCTCTGTCTTCCAGGTTTTGTATATGCAGTTTATAAAATATCCATTAAGGTTTTTCTGTTTGAGTAATTCATGTAATTTATCCTCAGGTGGCTCCCACTGCAAACTCATCACAATTCCTGCCAGCACGTTCAGAGTGCTGCCCTGTAAGCTGCGCTCTAACCTGGCTCAGAGGAGATGGCGTTACAGCGACAGTGCCAGTCAGTTCCTCTACGCTACACCAGAAGGAAACCTGGTGGTGGTCGCACAGGCTGACAGGATGGAGACCTACGAGTGCTGGTCAGAGGAAGAAGGTTTCCGTCAGCTGTTGGCCAACTACTGTGTGAGGGCAGAGCCACGCCAAGAAAGCACAACTATGATTGGTCACTCTCGCACGCCACACGTCGAACGTGAAGAGCCCATCATTCTTCCAGGCGAGTCTCGCTCTCAGCAGGTCAACACAAAAACGTACTGGAACGAGCTGATCGTGGTGTGCGCACTGCTGGCATTCTCCCTCGTGGTGTTCTCTTTGTTTGTCATCTATAGGAATCGAGATCACATGAAGTCAATGCTGAAGCACAACGAGTGTCCCAACATGCAGCAGAAGAAGCCGAGGATTGTGGGAAAACCTGCCGAGAGCTTACCCCTAAACGGAAACACCATCCCTGTTTCCACATCCGATCACAAGGGCTACCAGACGTTAAACGACAATTACATCTGCAGCACGCCCACTCACGAGTCCTCGCCGGACAACAGCAAGAGCTTCTCCGAGGCCTCCGACAAGCGGCCGCTCAACCTAAAGGAGAGCCACGTGGAATACTCGCCAACATGCCCGCGGCCCCGAGTGAGGCTCGGCTCAGAGATCAAAGACTCCATTGTATGAGAGCACAATGTTCACAACTAAAGATGCCACCTGTGTCTCCATAAAGGATGCAGGCCACAGGGCGAAGGAGAGGAAAAGCCCGACATCCTTCTACATCACAGCACACCTTTTATTTTAGCCATCTTTGTTCTGTGATCTGTGCGGAGGTCATCTCATTTCACCATTTCCACTCTGAGAGCCAGGGGATGGTCTGTTTTGCTGCACTAGGAGGGAAAAGGAGGCAGCACAACACTCCAGGTTTAACCATGATCATGAGGAGAGGCAGCTGCAAAGAAAAGTTCAAACTCAGCCTTTTTGGGAACTATTCTCATCGGCCACTGATGTGCAGCTGGGAAATATGGGGGAAAAAATGACATGGTATTCATCAAAGTTTCCCTTTATGTGTGCAAGATGAAGCAACTGATTCATATTATTTTATTAAAACAGTAGACATTAAATAAAAATACTGTTTTATCGTCCAGCCTCACCTTGTGCAGAAGAAGGCTTCGAAATGGCCTAAACTTCTGTTTTTATGCACACCACAGTATAACCAAGCTAGAGCTACATGGTGACAGAGTTCAGGTTTAAATAGCAAAATATTGACCATTCATTAAGATCCACACATCATGAGAGCGAGTCAGAAGCACATTATTTCTGTATAAATGTCCTGACTGTACGGAGGATGGTCCAGAGTGGAGGAATACAGGACATGGTTGTTAAACAGAGCCCTCGCTGACAGCAACGGACTGCAAGAAAAAAGATGAAAAAGTATGACCTGAAAGAAATCTCCAGCAGCCTGGAAACTGACATTTACCTCCTGAATGTACACTGTTGTTCAAAGACGGCTGGTATCATTCACTCATGACTGCACCATGGACGATTTAGGAAACCTTTACTTCGCCACCCAGCCTTTTCTCAAGTACCATGGTGGACTATGAAATGACAAGGATACCCTGTTTTTGATGCAAATATGGGAAAAAAATGCGGACATTTTCATTGGTATCCACTCCTCTACAATGTTCAGGGCAGCACCAGAATCATCATCATGTGCACTGTGCCAAAAGATCCATAATAACTTGATTGTCCTTTCGAAATGCAATAGTGCCATCTCACCATGACCACTCCCATGATGTGTTGCATTGATCACTGTTAAAGAGCACATGGTGATGGGTTTCACTTCAATTAAAGAGGCACTAATAATAAACAAATGTGAAGTGCAAAGTTGGGAGTTTATCGAAGACTGTTATCTCATTATGAACTTTTTTTAAAGACTGAACTGGGTGAAGTAATTGACTTTAGTATAAACCTGAACTGGGCCAAAGGATGTGGCATGAAGATTGCTTTGTGTGAAAACTCTTTCTGTAGTTAAATTTGATAAGTTAAATCCTTTTTTTTTTTTTGTCTGCTGCCCTTAAAGGAGTTATTGCCATGAATTCATACAGGTACAACTAGTGTAAGACTGTACAGAGCTGCAGTAATGAGACCTAAAATGTGGTAATGAATTAGCATTTTAGCTTTTCTGGTTCCAACGACTTGAGGTCTACAGGATTTTGATAAGATTTTTTTGTTTCCCACAGAAATACACTTTTCTTAGATGATAGGTTTGTGTATAGGGTTACTTTTGACATTATTTATCTGCAGTACTTTATATGAAGATACACCCATAACTTTATTTTCATTCTGGCATACTAATAATACAGGTGAGCTGTAATTTATGTAAGGCAAAATCTAAACAATAATAAAAGATTCCCTAAGTGCAGGAAAAGCTTGGGCTAAACTGTATTGGAAAGAAAAACACAAAGCTGAAAAATAAACAGTCAAGGGGTATGTTAGTGCCAATAATGGCACCATATATTTGGTAGTAGCACTGACGAACATGAGGATGAGGTGCTGCTGATAACAAAGAAACACTAACTGAAGATCCACCTTGCAGTAGTGCCCCACTTCTGGATTTTTAAGCTTTTTTTTACATCGTAGAAAGGGTGATGCCATCAGATGACTGACAAGAGCCAGAGAGTTTGTCCAGAACATTAAATATCATCAGGCCGAACATGTAAATGTTATGGTAGAGAAGTTGTCTGTGTAGTTCGTTAATAGCCTAAAATTAGCGTTTACTTTCGCCAATGAAGTTAAAAACTCAAAAATTATGAACGTGTTTTCAGCTTGTAAAGGTTTGTTGATGAAAAGTTTTTTTTTGCAATGAAGCTTATTTTCAGCAAAAGTCCTAAAGCACATGTAAAGAAGAAACCCCTAGGCTTTTTGTTGATGGAACCAGTATGATGCTAACCTCCAGACTGGCCAAGGAAAATATTTCATCCTCATTGCATAACGGTAAAAGCTTCTCAGACCTTAAAAAGCTTTTAAAAATGAATGAAACTAATAATTTATTACTGTATTGGTGAGATAATGTGTTGTAGTCTCATGCCCAGATTGCAGCTGCACCACTAAGAGACGTAGCTGCTCACAACGAAGCCCAGTAGCTCTGTCTAACCCCCACCAGGTCACATGTCTTACATCCACGGCATTCACCAAATTCAGATGTCGAAGTGACATTAATGTGAAAGCACAAGTTATCAGGGTCTTGAGTGATTACAAGTTTGCACATGTCAGGAAAATGGAGCAAAGTCAAAGTAATGCAACTACTGAGAGACACAAGATGTGGCTGCTTTGAAGCAATCAGTTCTTACAGGGACCAGTGCAGCCATTACAAACATACACGCACCTGCACCGCTACGACTTTTGAGACTTAACAAGCAGAATTTTCCAAAGATATAGGAGGCTGACAGTGTTGTGTAAATTACAATGAATACATTTACACAGCCATAGATACAATATGGCACCATATGTCTTAGAATACATTGCCAATCCACTGTATTGATTAACGAAGCCTACAGTATAATATTCCAGTATCAAACTGAAGGAAATACATTTAGTTCAAACACGGAGCAGACGACAAAATGCTCTGAATACTGCGAAAAGTTGACAGAGTAATTGCACAGCATACTGCGCAACAGTGGTCAGTGTTTGAGTTTTTTTTTTACATTTTTGTTGTGTATATAAAGTATCTGTGCTTAATATTGAGTGTTTTTAAGGGACCTTGTGCAAGATGTGTTGTAGAGATAGTCTTAAAACTTAAAGAGTGAACACTGCTGATATATTTTTGATTTCATAGTGCTTTGCTGCCTACTTCAGCAAACATTTCAACTCCAGCACATTGCTCTGGCTGGTTTTCAGGCAAGCATGACAAAGCAGGAGAACTTTCTGTGCTTTCTAATGACACTGTATTGTGTTGTGGTTCTGTACGGTGGCAAATTGACATGTTCACTTTTACTCCAACAGATTATATACAACAGATAAGAATACAGATGCCACTCGCAAGTATGAAAGGTTTTATTAACACATGCAGAAAGAATCTGAAATTTTCCTGAGTTTACATGGTTGAGCTGCATATGTAAACAAAAACAGCAGTTTTGTTTTTTTAACAAGACTTAAACCCTGAAATTACCCGGCAGACCCACCTGATTTATTTTCCCTGCCCCCACCCCTCTATTGACTCACAAGCAAACAGCAGTTTATCGACCTGCTGTGAGGGACAAGAATGATCAAGCAATTCAGGACACTTTCGTGGCAGGTTACCCTAAAATTGTCATGGAAATTTTGAGGTTGCATGTATTACAGGGGTTAATGTAAATCCATTCACTCATGCAGGAAAAACCCAGAATAAATTTGGTTGTGTTGCATGTATTAACACTAACAGTTCAGACTTAAACCTGAAAATTGCCCTGCTGTAGACCAAGTATTTTCCTCCTGCCCCTCTATTGGTTTATGTGTGAAAAGCAGTAAATCCACTTGCTCGAGGGGCAAAGTGCGAGCAGTCAATTCAGGACACTTTCAGGGTAGGTTACCTTGAATTTCTCTTGGTAAATTTTGAGGTTGCCTGTGTTAAAGGGCTAGTGTAACCACATATTCACATTCACAGTAAAAATTCAGAATTTACCCATAAGCTGCAAGTTAGTACAAAAACAGCAGTTACCCTGAAATCACACTGTTGTACCCTTGGTATTTTTTCATGTCCCTTCATTGACTGAAATGCTAACTGCAGGAAAACTTCCTGCTGTGAGAAAAAAGAATGAATGAGCCAGTCCTTTTACTGGTAGGTTACATTAGTTTTTCTGGGAAATTTTAGGGTAACTCGTGAAATGCCCCATTCAGGCCAGCAGAAAAGCCCTGAAAATTGTTGATTTTTTTTTCAGTTAGCTGCCTGTGTGAACAGAAACAGCTGGGTTCTTTATCCAGTCTTTTGGTGCGTTACTTTTACCCCATTACTCGAAAGATGAAGCTGGGATTATGTCACATCTCATTTCATTGACTCTCAGTTACAAACTGGCAAACAAGGGCACCCAAAGATCGTCCAGCCTCCCAAATAGAAATTCAGACCCGAGGTGGCAATCCCAGTGACAACAGGGATATTCCAGCCCCTTGAATAAGTGAAACGCACCATTTATCCTGAATTTTCCCTGCTGGCTTCTGAGTAAACCCCCCTCCCCCACCCCTCTATTAGATCACAAGCAAACAGCAGGAAATCTGTGAGGAACAAATGTGAACAAGCAATTTGGGTCGTTTCTTAGGGCAGCTTCCCCTAAAGTTTCAGTGTTGCAGGTCAGAAAACTTGTTAATATGAAGTTACTACCAGCCACAGCAAGGTCAAGCTTAGCTAAGCATAGTTTAACATAGCTTACTCAACTCTGGCGAAAGTATACAATGGTTTCTTTCTCACGTGACATTCTGTGTGGTTCTGCTCTACTGCGAAGAAACCAACAGATACCACAGAAGTCACTGCATAACCTGTCCTAAAACTACTACATGCCGCTTTATATAGCATTTTTTTGGACATATTTTAAAACAGCAGTTCTCAAATGGTCGACTTCAGGACCTACCACTTCCTCAATAGGATATCGCAATTTAGAAATATTTAATGAGAAAAATGGCAGTTTTGACATTAGATTGAACAAAGAGACTGAAGAAAAGAAACATGGCTAACAGTAACTCATTACAGAAGCCCTGCCAACACACATACATGCCTTTTTATTGTTATATCCTTAGATATAGTGTCTTTTTTTTATATACGTCCAAACATAATTATGGGGGAAATATAACAGGTTAAATAAGTTGAGATCTAAAGGAAACAACCAAAATCTACATGTTAGAAAAGAAAAAGAGGAGTACAATAAAATAGGTGGATGTCTTGTTTTTTGTTGGGGCTTCTGGCCATTACAGAATTTTTGCCATGTTTTCTTTTTTCCAGACTCATATTTGGACCTGAGTTAGCTGTTCAGACAGTTTAAGTTGGGTGGCAAAATAGCACGCACCAGATTAACAAATTTGATGTTACAATGCTCTATTTAAACCTGAACCCACTGTCCAGTGGTAACCAATGTGGCTCAGCAGAACTGCTGCTGCAGTGCAGTTGAGATGCTTTCAAACACAGATGTAAAGAAGGTTGAACAAATGGTAAGAAGGTAACACTGGCATCTTATAGGAACAGGAGGGTTAGGCAGCATTTTGAGTTATAAAGAGAGAATGAAATTAAATTATATGTAGGCTGTGTCAGGTTGCACAGTGTCACTGTCTGGCACAATCCTTCTATCTTCCAATACTGCAACTTTTCAGGAAATGAAAAAAAAACTTTCTACTTCTGAGCAAACGAATGTTGTGTTCTCCTGATGCCAAATAAGCTGTTTGTTCTTTAATGTGGTCACCAACAGAGAGAGTGACCAGATGCACTGTTTTATAATTAAGAAAGGAAATGGTAAAAGATGGAGATGAGTGGTTTGTGCTTGACAGCGATGATATGATAAAGCCACAGTCCACTCTGCAGACATAAGCATCATTTACCTGCTGACACTGATCCTGTGATAAAACCAGCAGTGTTCACTTTGGTGCTTTAATAACTTCAGACTAGCTGGTTAAATGGGATTTTAAATTACATTTAGTCAGGTTTAAAACCAAGTAACATCTTTATTATGTACCCGCTGAAAACAGCCATTTGAGGGACCTTTGGGTACGGACCCACCAGCTGAGAACCACTGCTTTAAAATATAAAAAATAAAGTCCTCAAATAAGGGAGCCTTATCAGAGATGATGAAGATCAGGCTTTTTCCTTCCTTGTGATTCTGTGCTAAGCTAAGTTAATCTTAATATATTGCAGATAAGGGGTACAATTGTTTAATTTGACCCTGTAAAAAGGGTCTGCAGAACAGTCTTTAGGAATCAAGTAGTAAGAACAAACAATCTCGACAAGAGTAAATGGAGGCTTGTAAAGGCAACAGCGTCCCCACAGTTGTGAGGCAGTTTTTCTAACATGTCTAATGTTCTCTGGTGGCCCTTTCTCCTGCTTTGAGATGCTTTAGAAAACCTCACATTTTCAAAATGCCTTGAGATGTCAAGTTGATCTGCCTTCAGCCATGTGCCACACCGTTCACTACCCAGCAGTGACCTCGCCAACAGTAACACAGTGGATGGCGTGATTGTAGTCCTCCATGGGCACACTTAAACTCCGCAACAAAACACGGGTCAACAGTAGTTTTACGCAAAGCCGCTTTAAACTTAACCTGCTAACATAAACACTGGGAGCTGCTCAAAATCTTGAACCACTCTGCAATCTGTGCGTGTATCTGTGTGAAACTGTGCACATAGAAAACATCTACCAAAACATGAAATATTTAAGAGTAATACTAACAAATCTCATACAGGAAGTTGGAGATACATTTGACTTGGATAGTTTGCCATGCCATAAAGGTAGATACTGTCTGATCACTGCTTATTTACTAATGACGTGCTTTGATTAAAAAAAAAGTCAATAATATCACAGTGATCGATGCTTCATTTTGAGTGGCTCCTCAGTAAGACAGCATACTGTACTGGACATGAATGTAGCCACTATATCACATTTTGTAGAGCATCTACAGCAGTCTATTTTCCTATAACGGCTGAAGTAGGCGATCCACTGCAGTAACTTCAGGATTTCGTGCAAACAGTTGCACTACAAAAAAACCTGGCACAATAGAAGTAATGATTCATTTGTGCTAAACGATGTAGGAAGACGCCAATGGCCCATGTCGGCTCAGCGACAGCTTTGCCTCAGCATACTGAACACCATCAGCTTAGATGACTGAATAACTATTAGACAAATGTGGTCTTGCCTGCATGATTTCTTTTTTATTTGTTGTGTAAAAATAACATTGTGAACTGTATTTTTTGTATCATTGAGATTGTGACTGTTGTTTTTATTATATTGTACATAAAAGCACTTTATTTTAATTTTTTAAGATAAATGAATAAAATACATGTTTTGACACTTGGGTGTGTGACTTTATTGTATTTTAACTTTTATTAAGTTAAAGATCAGTTTGACAGACATGTGGGCATATACTTTTTTGTTTGTTTTTGTTTTGTTTTATACATTTTACAATAAAAATGTGTTTAGGGCCAGCTCATGAAAAAGAGTATCTTATCAGCTACCTATAAAAATAGTAAGTATGTAGTTTCTTTGTTTTTATACAAGTTACTTTTGTACTTTTGAGGTTGTAATGTCACTCAAAAACTGATTTCTTTACTAAAAAAGCACTCGGAGAGCACAAACCTCCACCGTTTCATCTACAGGCAATAGTTCCATGATAAAGTTACCATCATAATATGATTCCTTGACCCTGAAAACCCACACCTCCCACTCATCAATCATGTTGATATCATTCTTAGTTAGACAGTTATTGAGCAAAAACAATATTCCCTTATGTAGGTTATCTGGATCACCACCAAAATCTAATTGTTTTTAAGTTGGGCCATCTAACATCTTCGGAAAGTTTCAGCAAAATCTTTCCTGTAGTTTTTGCGTAATCTTGCTAACAAACAGAAAAACACACATATGCCAGCAAAAGCATAACCTTCTCGGTGGAGGTTGTAAAAAGTAACAGATATTTTTGTAAGAGCACAAAACCAGTCAATGCCCACTACTAGTTGGAAAAAGTACTGCATTATATACTTTGTCAAATGGTTATAAGTTATTGGATCAAATTTTAATTGTACAGTGAGGTATTTTCACATCATTGATTTATTCATTTATTTATTATTTATTTATCTAATGTAGATATTCTGTATAGCATCTTGTGTTCAACAAGATGCTATACAGTAAAATATACTCAACAGATTATATTTGTTTCATTGAACGTTTTTAGTTGGGGTGTTTTAAAACAGCTGTGTAATCTGCACTGACATCACAGATTAGATCCATTCATTTAAAATCAAATATTCAGAAGGGGAAAATGACATGACTGCTATGGCAAGGCAGCGTTTCTCAGATGTTGGGTGGGTGGGGGCAGTCTGGGCTGAGGGGTGGTCAGATTGTTGGCGACCTTTCGGCCAATCCACAGTCCTAAGTTGACTGGCTACTTGCTGAGTCAGATAAGTGTGGGCTGTGTTTCAACAGGCTGCTTAAAGCTCTTTGTTTTTCAATGTGAAAAATTTTGTTTGTCTGAATTTCAAACTGTGAATCTGGACACCCGTACTGTTTCAGAGTTTCAGAGGAATAAGATGTAAATAAAACTGATTATTGTGTTTACAGACAATGTCATGGAGAAATTAGAAACAACATGGACAAACATAATAAAAAAACAATTCTAAACTTTGTCCTCGTAAGGAGAGGTTGGTATTTAGAAACTCCTAAGGGGGGGGCAATTCAGAAAAAAAAAACAGAGCTACTGTGGCAAGGGTTCCCCAAATACTGTCTCCCCAGTGACCCCTATTATGCATTGGCCTCTGTATGGAGCCCACCTCCTGCAGCATTTCTGACAATGTCTATGACTGTGTCAAATAATAAATAAACCTAAAACATCCTTTTTGACAATTACCAATGTTGTAAAAAATGTTTTCTATTTAGACTTTTTTTGTAATAGCCTCTCAGAACTGATTAATTTATCATCTCGGAGTTACAGGATACATATTTGTGGGAAAATTAAAAATCTACTGTTAACTGATCCTGAACAGCAGATCAGGACAGATGTGTCTACACAGCTGTAAAGTATTAACTGCTTACTTAAAGCCGCACTATGTAAGATTCCAGCTTTCAGCTCTCTAGGTGGACTGATAAGGTACAGTCTGATCATGTTTCTTTTTGAATAAATCATCATGTACTTACAAGTCCAACAATAACAGGGCTAGCCAGCGAGTGAACGCAGGGCCAATGTTTATCTCTGTCCGGGCATTTAGCTTGTTACCCTCCCGCTTTCTTTTTTTGGTCTCCTCCGATAGAACTTTTCTTTTTTAAAACTTTTTTTTACTGCTTCCACCATGATAACAACTCTATATTTAGCTTTCTTCTTCTTCTTCTTCTTCTTCTTGTTTAAGGGCGGTTGGCATCCAACCTCAGAGTAGCATTACCGCCACCCACTATGCAGGAGTGTGAGCCAGAGGCCCCTATTTCCATTAGGAAATAATATTTACTTTAAACTAAACTCTGGTCATTAAATCTGTTTTAAAAATTCAAAAACTGCTTTATATTCTCCTTTTCCCAACGTTTAGCTTTCGCCTCGAGGAGGAAGTGACGAATGCCGTAAAGCAGTCAAAGCAGTAAAAATCTGTAGTCTTTTAGTGTGGAGGTGTTCCTGCCATCCACATCAAAGTAACATAGTGCCAGTGAAGGAGATACAGACCCCCTCAGACCATGACAGCTGTGTCATTCAACCTGTTGTAAGGTGATGTACCATCACAATGACTCAAGAAATATTTTATTAGGGTGGAAAAACTACATAGTGTTGGTTTAAGAACAGTAATATTTGTATGTACCCAGAGACTTGGTTACTAGGTTCTTTTCAGTACATTGTTTGAGCACTGGACATGTGGTGATGACAGTAAAGGTCCTTACTCAGATGCTCATGGTAGAGTCTTCCAGGCTTTCACTCAAATGTACTGCATTTGAGCTCTCTGTCCTGAGTGTGTGCTTCTCCGGGTCCAGCATGCTACCACAGAGAGGCAGATAAGGAGAGCAATCAACCAACAGATCACACCAGTGTCAATTAACTGCAGCATTGTTCCCAGCCCTCCAGATTTTATACTCATTTTATTATTTTGAGATACTTTATGTTTTAAAATAGAAAAACAGAGCAAAATTTTATTTTTACACGCACATGCTATATAATTTTGATGAACTGTCAAAGAAAAACATTTTAAAGAGTTGTTTTTTGCTTTTCCAGCCTTTTTTATAATGTAGAGGACAATGGACTCAGAATAACAGAGAGCTGGGGATGACAGGCAGTAAAGACTACTTAGGTTGGATCTAATCTGGACTGGCAGCAAGAGGGCAACATCCTTAGTACATGGGCCACACAAACGTGACTGTTAAGCTTCCTGTGCCTTTAAGACAGTGATCATCAACAGGTGACCTGGGGCCACATCAGGACCCCCACGGCTTCCCATTTTTTCCTAAATTATGTTGTGGTTTTAAGGGTATCTTTTTTGATACATCCCTATGACTCAATCAGTCTTTATTATTATGAATGAAAAATGGATGGATAGATACATATTTTTACATTGTACGCCCCTGCTCTAAGGCATTGCTCTCTCACTATAGATACATCACATTAGACATGCCTGGTGTGTTTCTGTAGAAAAGATTGTCATAGAGACAGCATGCATTGATTCTATGCGTAATAAGACAAACAGAAATGTTCTTATCACAAACAAAGTTGTTTGTTGTTTCCTATCTTTGTTGAATTTCCCCACCTTTACCCTCCATTCTCCTTCTGGTGACCCCCAGGTCTGTATGCCCACTTTTACAAACTCAGAGTAATGGCATTTGTCCTCCCAACTCCATGGGATTACTGGCATCCCCAAACAGTAACACGCAAATTGTTCACTTATATCTCTGGAGCTGCTCAATGGATCTTCACGGGGGGCAAATGTGTTTGGAGGCTGATTCTTTTGTCAATCTTTGGAGGTCAATCAGATCAAATGTAAACCTTTAAATTTTTCACTCAGACGTGATGGGCAGCTTTTTATTTAGTTATTTATTTATTTTATATATATTTGTGTGTCCACAGGTATATATCTACAATAATTGATGTTTTTATCACATTTTAATAAGAACATAGCAGTCATATTATTTTGACCCTTAGAGAAAGTGACATTTTCCTGTCAGTCCATTGTCCCGTCGGATGGCCCGACTTCTTCTCCTCTTGTTTTCTTCACAGTAGCATTCAATCAGGAGCAGCCAAAGGTCAACATGAAAAAAGTTCCTAAAAAATCTCTGTCAGTTCCAAAAAAATAAAACAGGAATTGTAAGTAATGTTATCTGGCCTTTTGTAACATTTGAGACTGAAACAGCTTTCAAGAATTGCACAAATGATTATATAGAGCAACAACAGAAACCTAGGGAAATAAGTGGGCATATGTAAAAAAAAAAAAAAAAAAAAATGTAAAAGAATCCTGTTCTTTTGTCTTTTCAATCAATCAATCAAACTTCATTTGTATCGCACTTTTCATCCAAAATGTTGTAGCACAGAGTGCTTCACATAGAAAAGTACATACAAAATAAATTAAAATAAATAAAAAGTAGAAAAAAATACAACCCCACCCCCACCCTCACAATCCTCATACAGCACATGCACTCACTTACACACACATACAAAGACATGAGGAAGAGATTCTAACAGAAAACATAATAAGAGGACTGAGGAAACGCCATCTTTACTTAAAATGAGGAAACACTGAAGCTAAGACTAAAATAACAAAAAAAAATCCTGATAAGAAATTAGATTAAAATAAATAAATAAGCAAACAATAAGAAAATAAATAGGTAAATAAAGTACAATTTTAAATAATAATATGGTAAAATGAGATAGAATGTACTGAGGCAAGGTAGTGGAAAGAAAATCTGTAAAAACAGATAATAAAATTCTGAACAATAAATCTGAACTGAAATTAAGAAATCAAACATATTAAGAGGATTAAAATGAATACATAAATAAGATTAAATAATAATGATACATATAATCAGCTAACAGCTAGACTAAAAAGGTAGGTCTTGACTTTGCTTTTATAAATATGAACAGTAGGTGCTGCTCTCAGGTCTTCAGGCAGACTGTTCCACAGACGAGGGCCATAGTATTGAAATGATGCCTCACCGTATGTTTTAGTTCTGACTTTGGGTACTATCAAAAAACCACTACCTGAAGACCTGAGGGCTTTACTAGGTTCATAGGGTAAAAGCAGATTGGATAAATAAAAAGGAGCAAGACCATTTAGGGATTTAAAAACTAGTAGTAAAAGAACGTTAAAATCCATTCTAAAAGATACAGGTAGCCAATGCAGAGACCTTAAAATGGGTGTAATGTGGGCTCTCTTTCTGGTCTTCGTCAGCATGCGTGCAGCTGAATTTTGGAGTAGCTGAAGCTGTGAAATGTTCTTTTTGGAAGACCAGAAAGAAGAGCATTACAATAATCAATCCTACAGGTATTAAAAGCATGGATAGGAGTCTCTGCATTGGCCTGAGAGAGAAACTGGTGCACTCTAGAAATGTTCTTTAAATGTTAAAATGATTTTTTTGTTACATCTCTGACGTGCAGGTCAAAGCTGAGGTCTGCATCAAATATAACACCAAGATTTTTGGCCTGCTGACAAGGATTAAAAAGAAAGTGCATGGAGTTCGCTCTCCAGTTTCTCTCTCTGAGGACCTGTACCAATAACTAAAACCTGAGTTTTGTCCTGGTTGAGCTGAAGAAAGTTGTCTGCCATCCAAGACCTGACATCTAAAATACAATTAAAAAGGGCATCAATGGGCCCTGTGTCATCAGGAGACACAGCGATGTTAAGCTGGATGTCATCAGCATAACTGTGAAAGTTGATGCCGTGTCTCCTGATGACATCACCTAAAGGTAACATATAAATATTAAAAAGTGTTGGACCTAAAATTGAGCCCTGGGGGACGCCACAGTTTACATCATAGAGTCCTGACTGGCATTCCCCCATGTTCACATAAAACTTTCTGTCAGTGAGATATGATTTAAACCAATTAAAAACAGTGCCAGAGGTTCCAGTAAAACCATTGAGTCTGTCTAAAAGAATTTGGTAATCTACAGTGTCGAATGCTGCGCTCAGGTCAAGCAGCACAAGCGCAGAGAGCATGTTTTGATCCATATTTGTCCTGAGATCATTGACTATTTTAACAAGCGCCGTCTCTGTGCTGTGGCCGGCCCTAAAGCCAGACTGATAGATTTCACCAATGTTCAAAGTTTTCATAAAGTCGTTTAATTGGTTAAAAACAAATTTCTCTAAAATCTTACTTAAAAATGGTAGATTAGAAACTGGCCTGTAGTTATCTAAAATCAGTGGGTCCAAATTATTTCTTTTCAGAAGGGGCTTGACCACAGCTACCCTAACCCTTTACCCTTTACCCTTACCCTTACCCTAACCCTTGACCACAGCTGTTTTAAAAAAGTAGGAAAAACACCCATCTGAAGAGAATAATTAAAAATATTAAGAAGATCTGATTTAAAAGAATAATACATTTGTTTAAAAAGGGATGTAGGGATGGGATCTAAAAGGCATGTGGCTGGTTTTAGTTGGGAGACAACTTTGTCAAGCATTTCAGAATCAACCAGGACAAACTTCTCCAGTGTTTCCTCATTAGAGAATAAAAACTTGGGGGTGTTAAAAGTTTTAAGTTGGTTGTGGGAGAGATTTGCTCTTATTGACTCAATTTTACTGCAGAAGTGGACTGCAAAATCTTCACACACTGACTGTGTGGAGAGGTGATGGGGGAGGTTAAAAACAGCGTGAAGTGATCAATTGTTGAGAAGAGGATTTTAGGGTTATTGTGGTTCTCGGTTATTAATTTTGAAAAATGATGGTCTTGATTTTTTGATTGCATTATTGTACACTGACATTTGCTCCTGAAAAATTTGATAATGCAGTCAATTTTGTGATCTAAAATCAAGTCATTAATTAAAAAAGATTTATTTAAAAGGGATCTTACATTTAAAAGTGCCATGTGCAGGGTTTCTCTGTGTGATGATGTGTATGAGGTTACCTGAAGGTGCAGCTGAAGGTTTATTTGAGGTGTGTCTTCTGTCAGTGATGATGGTGGGTATTTTTGAGTTTGTGGATGAATCAGGGGGTCCGAGTCCGGCAGAACATGTGATGCTGCTAAAAGTGGAACTAAAAGCATAGGGACAGGGACCAGGCGGACATCAATCACTGTCGGACATATCAGCTGGTGCAACACGTTGTGTGGGATTGACCAAGGTGGATGAAGCATGAAAGTGCAGTTTACCGTAGGCTAAATTGACGGAGAGAAGACGGCTCCCAGCCCTGTTTGAATGTAGCCCAGCTGCCCCGAAGAGATGAGTCCTGTCCCAAAAACTGTTATAATTGTCAATGGTTCAGGCTCAGCAGCCTCCTGAACCTCCCCATTCCTCTGCCACAGGTGGGGGTGGGGCCGGAGATGAAGGCTTGGAGATGGAGCTGTTTGATGATGGTAAAAAGCTGGAGAAAGTCCTGTTTTAAGATTTCCGACTGCTGTTTGGAGATGTCGTCGGTGCCAGCATGGATCACGACTGAGTCAGCCTCGGGATGTGCCTGCACAATATCTGGGATTTTATCCGCGATGTCGAGGACAGTGGCACCGGGGAAGGACAGGGTGAGAGCGCCCCTCACCCGCACGTTCCTCAGGATGGAGTTTCCGATGATGAGGGTCGTCGCAGCCCTCTGGTGAGGGCGTTTGGCTGTCTCCTCGGATGAGCGGCCAGGTGGAGACCGTAGAGGGGGGACGGAGGGGCGACACCACCGGGTGAATGGCGCGGGCCGGGCCTCTCCTCTTCACGGCCTCCCTCAGCAGCCTGCGGCGGGCCGAGGAGGCCGACTTGGCGGCCTCAGGTGGATGCCGAGAAGCGTGCGCCTCCAGAGGGGGGAACTCCTGCATGCTGAGGATGTTGAACCTGTTGGTCAGTGGAAGCTCCGAGGGCGAGGAGAAGGTTGTGTCCGGCTGCATAGCCAAGGCTTGAGACAACCATATTCAGATGTAAAAGTCTTGTTCAACACTGATCTGTGTGACATATATATCAAGTTCTCTTGACCTGAAATTCAATTCTTTTGTAACTATGGCCATAAAACTTTTCATGCATCAATATGACAACATCACAGCATAAATATTCTGATAGTCCAGCCTGTTTGAAAAAAAATTATATCTTTAACTTGTTTTTGTAGCTGTTGGGCACAAACCTCCTGTATCCATTTTTTTTTCATAATACAGTGGAAGACTAAAAGGAAGCAGACAATGGCTTGGAGTTGCAATGGTTAATAGAGGGTGATGCTTTCATAAGCATTGAATCACGTATCTTTCAAATATAAATACATGGAAATATGTGGTGTTTTTAAAAGCACTAAATTTGTTCACACATTAACTGTCACCATCCTCATCTTTGAGTCATCTGTGGCTCATACTAAAGCTTCTGGCACACCAGCTGACCTGTACCATCTAATCAATTTGCATCAGGGTTACAGAACGGGCATCCTAACCTGATTTATTTTGTTTGCTCTCCGGTCATGGATACACAGCTCCAGAGGGCAGCGCTGTCATAAACGTCAGCTTAACTGTATGAATCGATACATAAAGTTATTTTTGGATGCTTTAGTGTAGCTGCCAGCCAGTATGATACTGTTCATTCAGACGGGACAGACAGATGATGAATGGACCACAAGTCTTTCTGCTCTACTGTGGGATCATAAGGCTAACACCTTTTTGTCCCAGCAGGTCTCTCTTTGCTTTATTATAGCCACATTAAGGATAAAACTTAAACAACATGAAGGATAAAACAGCTTATGTTTGACATTTGTCAAATATTTAAAGTCCATCAGGCTTTCTTTCTTCTGTTATTTCCTCTGTTTTCCTTTTTTATTCCTGACTGCAGCTGACCCGAACTCCAGCAAGTCTTCATCACCGACTAGAGAATATTTCTCATAGTCTAAGTGATGACAGCCATTTGATAACTATTGAGGGTTTTTAAACCCTTCATATTAAAAATGCTGTCTAACTTTAAGACATCCCTGTAACAGACAGAGACACAGAGCTCCGTCAGGTCCTGAGGTTCCAGCAGAGAGACTTGTAGTCTTGCATTTCCAGCGCACTGGGTGGGCGGTGGCTGCCACGCATTTCAGACCACGTGTGTGATTGCTTCATGTTGGCTGCATCTCCTAGCTGCCACAGCCGTGCACCTCTTCATAAGCTTTACCACAGCAAAGGCCATAAATTAAATGCAGTAAGTCATGTGTCCAACAACACATTAGAGTGAAGTTTAGGAAGAATAACAATAAAAGTCTTTACAACTCATTTGATCCATCATATAACTGACGTCAGAATAAAAAGCACTCTGTGCCATTCATAGAAATGTTTCACGAGGCTTTCACCTTGAATAGCACAAACAGAAAGTGTAACAGTACTGTGTTTATCTTGTCTCTAACATATTTTGTTGAAACAGGGAAAATATGTCTATTTTCTAGTTTTCTAAATATTTTGGCCAATATACATGCACGGCTCATAGAAAAAAAATAGGCAAACCTCCTGCAGTGGCTGATATTTTAACTTTGTACCCACTGAAGTTCACGCTCGGGGCAGGGTGCATCCTTTACCCCAGGGGTGAAAGGGCAAAGGTTTATTTGGTCTCTTATGGGGTTTTAGACACATTTCGAAACAAAATTCTCTGCATAAAAGGTGCTGTGTGAAGCAGGGTGTTGCACAGTTCTACCACAGCTGTTGGTCTTAGGTTGACGTGTCCATCAGATGTAATAAAGACCAAAATGCTTCTCTCCTGGATGGCTGTCGGACTCTTGATTTTTCTCCTGTTTTTGAACTTTAATTTCCACTACTCCTCTTATTCTTGAAACTCTCTGTGCATAAGAAACAATACTCAGTCTAAAAGCTTTGACTAAGTAACATCATACTTTCCAAAATAAAGAACAACATGCACCACAACTGCCACACAGCAAATACAACCAATTCTGAGCAAGCTTTTAGGTGAGAGTTCCTCAAATAATGGGGCGTGACCCCAAAAGGAGACGTGGCTACATGCTAATAGGGACATAGTCTGGCAAGGGTGTGGTCAACCTCCATGGGGTTTTGATTGGTCACCCCAGATGTCAATCCAAAATTCTGCTGTGCAATTAGATATTTTCTATGTTAGAAGTCAATTTTGTGCAGAAATCAATTGGCCATGCAGCAAAAAGCTTCTATTGGCTTTATTAGATTAATGATGAAACAATTGATTCAATTTTTTGGTAGAACTTTAAATTGTGACTCTGGACTTAAAATATTTTCTTAGTGTCTGTAGAGAGTTAGTTACCAGAGTGTATCCGTTAAGCAGTATAGCTGATCGATGGATGGCGTTCAGCAACTGTGTTCAACTCTTCTGACTTAATTACACAGCTACTCTCATGCCGGCACATCCCTAGAGAGAGAGGGACAGGGTGAGAAGCAGCTAATTGGTATTTTAAAAATGCGCAGAACAAAAGTGTGTCTCCAGAGACAGAATGGCCACACATCTGGCAATTTTAAACCTTGGCCATTTATTTTAAATGTGGGAGAACTCGGACATGAGAACAGCTTCAAATTATTTCAATTTCATAATCCTACAAACAACTACCCCAGACAATTAGGCCAGACCATAAGACCACACACTTGTTGACGCACAAGACTTCACAGAACCTCATGAAGGATCAACAGCCAGGGTACTAAAGAGGAACCCACAACACCTCCAGCGGGTTTATCGGCAGCGCTTGGCATCCCAGGTGTGCCCCCCTCTGCTTTCAACCCCTCTATGCTTCTGACTGTCAGCATAGATTCAAGATCGTCTCTGGTGTTACTCTGGGGCCCAGGATTTGTCTTGTCTCTTCACCCAAAGCCACTGACTTGTTCTTCTGCCGCACCTGAAAGGGATTTAATGGTTTGTCATTGGGCTTGACCTTGAATACCCAAGACCTTAAGCAGTCTGATGGTTGACTTGCCAACAAAGCCTCTACAGCCGACTTCCACTGGGCAAACCTTGGCTTTCCAATCATGTTATTCAGCGTCAGCTGCCAGCTCTGTGTGCCTATAACTCTTGCATTCAAAGGCCTCGTCCACAACATCCTAACTGGGAACAGTAAGCTCTATGTTGTAAACAGTATGGAGTGAGGAGGACCAGAGCACAAGGTCTGGTCTGAGGTTTGTTTTGGGGATCTCAGATGGGAAGGAGAGCCTTTGGCCCAGATCTGCCACCACCTTCCAATCTCATGCCCTTCCAAGCTGGCCAATGTCTGATGGTGCCTGGTCTTTGGCTGGCTTTGCACCTTCTTGGATAAACACTCTTGATTCACTGTAACACCAATAGACTTCAAACTTTAGGAAGTACTTTAGTGTAGCATATGAGGAAACACAGTAGATTGGAAAGATTTTACAAACGTGCTCATGGTGCACTAATGTAATTACCATGTGATGTAAATCCAGGTTTAAAACTGTGTCTGCTAAACATACAGTCAGACATATACTCTTTTGTATCAACAGAATCGTGTTGTCATCTCCAAGTTTCTCTGGTCCAACTGGATGAAGAGGCACCTTTTTGTAAGTCTTGTAGTGTTTTGGTCCTCAACCAAGGGCTTGTCCTCCTGCCCACCTCAGGGAGGAGTGCCATAAGGTCTAAGGCTCTGTCAGCTTTGATGTTGTCAAAAACCACTTTACATTAATTAAAACAGTGGTTACACACCTAGCTTGGACTTTCTTTAAATGACTTTGAACTTCTTGAATGTGTGTGAACTGGTGTTTTGCACAACAATATATCACATTTTCCTGTGGGGGTCCCTGGGGTGCTTGATTTCTCCTCAGCACAATTTACACGGGTCTGAGGAAAAAAGGTCAGAGGCCACTGCTGTAGACCTTCAGACCTAAACCCAGCTTCAACAAAATGTTTTTCAGGAAAATGCTTGCACAGTACAGAGCATGAGAATAAATCTCCCCCTTCTGATGTCCAAACAGGCCGTCAGAGACAGAGCTCAGCTGCCAGCAGGAATAACAGGCCTCTTCACTCAGACCTACCATGTGAGGTAAAGAGCATGGTCAAATACAGAGCTAACTGTGATAGTCTGACACAGCATCTTCCCTCAGGATGACTCAGGGTTAATAAAACAACATTCTCTCTCCTTGTTTTTAACCCTCGTCTGTCAGTCCGTTTCCCTGCTCCAGCCCACACCTCACTGTCTCCTCACAGTTTCAATGCTCTGTGACAGATTCAATTTACTTCCAACACCAGCCGCTCATCTGCTGTCACCGCCCATTTGATGAAGAGCAAAGACGGTAATTTGCTGTTCATTATTAACAAATCACTGTGCTGTGAAAAAGTGCCTTTTGTTTGCCTCAGCTTTGAAAACAATTACAGTCAGCATGCGTTTCAGCTCTGATTGCATTGCATATTTCATGGCAACGCTCTGTTGATGGTGTAATTGAAAAGCAGATTTATTTTTTCACAGTCAATGAAAGACATTGGAGCTCTTTTAAATTACGGCAGAGCCAACTTCCAAGGTCACACACCACCTGACACATTTAAGTGATGATAAAGCATTTTAAACTCATGGCTTTTGACTTATCTGCTTTAAACCGAGAAAATCTCATTGTAAAAATCAATCCATATAACGACTCCATACTCTTACTGACCATCTTGTTTGCTTTTGTGGGTCATATTAAGATATTAGAATAATTTAAGTCCTTTTCAGAGGTACCTTAAAACTCTTCACAGGAGCTGAAAGAATGTGGACCAATTATACTTTGTCTTTTAGATGAAAGACATAGCTAGCATGTAAGTATGAGCCGATTGCATATGTGCCTGTCTGCACATTTATGCACAAGGTTTTGAATTTTCGGTAAAGGAGCACTGCTGGTTCAGAAAAATCTTTCCAGGAACAACAGGAGCTTAAAAGAAGCTTAAATTTGTGATAGCCGTCATGTGAAACAGTCATGTGTGCAGAGGTCAGGAGGTGCGAAACAATTAAAAAGGGTGAAGCAGATCAAAAGCACATTTTCTTGTTTCTGCATGAACACAATCGAAGCAGCATATTACTAACTCTACTGTCATCTACTCAATTTAAAGTGTCAAAAGAATAACTAAACAGAGCTGGGTGACTTATGATGCATTAAACATTGACATAAACCAGAACAGAGCTGTCAGTCTAATTTAGCTTAAGTATGTATCAGTATTTGTGTCCATAGATCTGTAACATAAACTTAATCATCTGGTAAAAAAAAAAAAAAAAATCAATCAATACCCATACATGTTTTGATGTAGCATGGTCAAAGGTACTTTAAAGGTCTTTTTTTATTAAACTCTGATGTCATGGAGAAATACAGCACGCCTCTTTAAAAAAAAAGCCCCTTAAAACACTTCCCGGGGTTTATTATGTCATAGACTTACATGTCTGCTGAATGTGTGCTTCGCCGCCTGTACCGCCCCCCCCCCCCCCCCCCCCCCAATCAGTTATTGCAGCCAATCAGTGTAGAGCCCATTATCATAGCCTCCCTCCCCCCAAGATCTGAACGTTTCCAAAGGGGAGGGTAAAAGAGCTGCATCTGATCCT
The DNA here is from genome assembly GCA_037902135.1 of Cetoscarus ocellatus. NCBI lineage: Eukaryota > Metazoa > Chordata > Actinopteri > Labriformes > Labridae > Cetoscarus > Cetoscarus ocellatus. The sequence goes on along the minus strand of JBAMNC010000394.1, from coordinate 435,500 downwards.
CTACAAATGACAATATTTTTAATTTGTTTAACACAACTCCAATCAAATCATTGAACAAAAGACACCCAAGACATGATGTAAACATTCAAACACAGCAGGACATGGGACCGTTCAGTCAGTTGGAGGTCCCGGGCAAGAACAGATACAAGGTCCTCTTCCATGTCATTCAGGGTCTTACCACCTTGATATGAAGACATTTAGAGGCTTTCTGGGGGCTTTTGAACTAAATAATAATCTATGATCGTTTCTTCACCCAAAAAAGGACAGCACTCACTGCACAAAAATTGAACTGATATGGCATATTAGTACATTTTGATACGGATTAAGGGAGGTGCACATTCCTCTTGCTTATGAATCAGTGAATGAATGAATTTGATATGATATGTATTTGTGTAAAGAATGTAGGTAAATGTATTTTTACATTGTGTTACTTTAAAATACATTAGAGATTAATTAAAGTAGCTTTTGGGTTTAAACAATGCAGAAGAGGATGTGTAGACTTTGTTTTCCTTTTTGTAAGATAGTTTGCTTTGACATTATCTATTTGATTGGTGTTTGCTTTTTGTTCAATTAGGCTGCATTTACTCTCACCTGCGTTGTCTGCAGCTGTGATTAATCTCACACCTGTAGTCAGTCAGGCTGTGACTGGAGCTGCAGGTATCAGAGTATAAAAGGGGTGTGAAATCAGCCAGTCTGGTTGATGTGTGTCACATTTGAGTTGAGGCTGCGAGGAGAGCCTTCCCCCCTTATGTTAATCTTATGTCTCCTGTTTTCTTTTTATTTTCAGGAGGTTATAGTTTTTTTGTTTGATTTAGGTTAACGTTCACCTTAGTTTGAAATCCTCAACCTTGTGGTCCTTTTTTTTTCTCCCATTCACACTGTCTGCAATCCAAGAGTCTTAACAGCAACATTTGGAGGAGGGAGTGAAACTTGTGAGTAGCAGGGTAGTTCATCTGCAGTATTTAACATCTGTAAACTATGGTGACCCCAAAGTGCAAAACATGATGACATGTTTATACGAGTGATATATATCTATAGCTATATATATGTACTGTTTAGATATATAAAGTAACAAAAAAGGAAGATGCAAGAACAGCTAAATACAAATAATGAAAAAAAAGAAGAAAACGCAACAAATATAAAATGGCAACAAAAAAAAAAAAAAACAAAAACATAGCTTCAGACAAAATACACAACCACTAATAAGAAAATAAAACAACAAATTAAAGACAAATAACACTGCAGCAAATAAAACATCAAAACAAATGAAAAGTTTAAATAAAAATGAAGGAACAAAGAAAAAAACAACCTTGGAAAGAACACAGTAACAAATTAAAAATCACGAATTGCTGCTGTTTTTCAAGTGTAGCTGCATTTTTTTGTATTCTTGTCACATTTCTTTGACAGTCTCTGTGTTTCTTCTTAGTTGTGGCCCTTATTTATCAAGTTTTCTAATTTGCTGTTAGGACCTGTTGATGCATTTTCATTTTTTTCTGATTTGTAGTTTTTTAAATGCTGTTGATTTCTTATTTTCACTGTCTGTTGTTTTGTTGCTATTTTTCTTGATGTTGCATTTTTGTTTTTGTTGTGTTTCTAATTTGTTATCTTGATATTTGTTATTGCATTATTTATTTGTTGTAGCTTTATAAAGTTGTTTCTTTTTATTTTTGTGTTTTTCAGTGGTTGTGATTTTTATTGTGTTTGTATTTTTGATTCATTATTACTTTATTTTTGCCATTGTATTTTGATTTGTTGCAGGTTTTTTCATTTTTTGTCTTAATTTTTTGTTTTGCTCAGATTTGTTGTTTCTATATTTGAGACAAAATACAATAGATTCTTAAAACATTAAATAAAATCAAAATAATTAAACCAAACAAATTTAAAGTGTATGGCACTGACATACTCTTTTGTAAAGCATCTTGAGATAACATTTGTTCTGATTTGACGCTATACAATTACAGATTTTTTGACTGACCAATTGATAATTTTTTTGTTGATGTGTTTTAATTTTTATTGTAGTTTTAAATTATTATGTTTTATTTTATTGTTTGCTCTTGTTGTTTTGCTCCATGACATGGCATATTTTTAATTTTTTGTTTTCTTTTCAGTTGATTTTCTTTTGTAATTTGGTGTTTTGTTTTAGCCCTTGCTACTATAAAAAAAAAAAAACCTACCTAATGTAAGTTTTGTTTTGTGTGATATGAGGACACTTTAACTTTTATTTTGGAGCCAGTGATATTGGGATTTTGATTTTGAAAAACATACAGAGGTACAAATACTCCTGATGTTACTCCACTTTACAGCCAGTACAGCACCGTCTGCTGATCCTGTCAGGAGTATGATGTGGGGATCAGACTTTGAGTTTGGCAAAAGAAAAAGAGAAGATGGATCATGAAGAGACCCATGAGACTTCAATACAGTCATTTTGTCCGCCTTACTGAACTCTGAATCCTTTGTGTTTGATGGTTAGACTACAGTCTCCCAGTTGTACATTAAACACTTGGATATAAAGTTTCCTGTTCATACAGATGTGATGTGACTGAGCTCTCCAAAGGCTGCTGGCAGGGTTTCTGAATTGCAGCTGTGTAAATGAGGTTTGACTTCATATCCAGTGAATACCCACAGCCATTTTTGACTTGAAGCTTAAATTAAAACATGTAAAGCTCAAAGCAGATACAGTGCATTTTGTCCATTTACTTCCCAATTTGTTCTAAACCAGCTCTGACACAATACATTTCATCCAGTGCTCTCCGATCTCTACATATTCAGAAGAGGAGCCTTAAAGAGATGAAGCCCTTGCTCTGAATTTAATTAGACCTGCTGGCTGCGTCTTTTCTTTGGACTCTGTGTCTCCTATTATCACTGAGCTCCTTCTCTTCAGCTCTGTTTAAAGAAAAAGCTTGCCAGAGCCCACAGTCAGTCTGTCGGCCCTTATGCTCGAATTTAAGTGAGATCTCCCCAAAGCTGCGAGCAGAGCAGCGTGGATGATGGTGGATATGGTTTGGATTTTCTCAAATTTGAGCATTTTGCTGACTCTGCGTTTGCTCCTCATCACTATTCAGCTCTACTGCTGCTTCTCCTGCTATCTGAGAGGGGAAAAAAAGCTAAACTGGTGACTTAATTACACGCACTGTAATCTGAGAACTGAAGATATAAACTCACCAGATTTCAGGGAGAAGACACAGAGATTATTGGCTATAAATAGATTGAGATTTAGCTTGTGAGATTGGAAACTGCAGTTTGGTCTTTTGTTGAAACACAGTAGTAATGATGATGCTTTTCAGAGGTGATCTCATGCATTTAACCTCAGAAATGACCTTGTATATTAAAAGCCATAACCCAAAAAAGAACTGTTTTAACCCTCAGATGTTTTGTTGCTTATAGCATAAACAAAAACAGAGTGATACACAATAGCCTACTTTTGTCTAATTGTGATAAATTGTGTCCCACACCAAACTAAAGTATTCTGCATTTATACTGTAGTGTGAGTAAGTATCTTAGCTTGTGCTTCCACCTAGTGGTCACAGGGAGGGTTTTTGTTTTTCCTCCATCTGCTGCCTTATTTTGTTTAATCAAAGATAATCTGGCAGACTGCAGTGTTGCTCCAACACACACACATAAAACACAGATGTATTTCTTTATTAGCCGCAAATAATGTGGGCAGGTTGTTACATGAAGTGTTAGGTGCGAGAATAGTATTTTCTTACTGAGAGCTACGCCGTGCACATGCTGTTATTAAAAGTACAACACTCAGGGGAGAGAGCTGCATGAGAATTTGTATGCTCTATGTGAGTTTTTTTTTTTTTTTTTTAATTAAACTGGATCATGACTCTTCAGAAGGTCAGAGCAAGTCACCAATGGCCAATGGAGGGGTCTTGGAAACCTGGAGAAGTTGGGTGGAAACAGAATAAGAAGCAGTGATTTAAAAGGTTAAATCACTGTATGTCTTTCTAGATATGATCAAGGCCTGTTAATCAGGATGTGTTTTCTATTCCTATGCCAACATTTCATTTTGTGAATATGACAGCTGTGTCTTAAGTCAATCAGAATCAAGTAGCCAGTAGGGGAGAGTGGGGTAAGCTGAGTCAGTGGGTAAGTTGACCCACCCCCTGTTTCTGGGAAACAGTAAACAACTCTTGTCGTGTGGCCCTTAATTCAGGAAGCCCTTATCATTTCTCCCTGCCTCTGTTGAAGAGGAGCACATGGCATAAACAGTTGGTACTTTTTAACACAAAAAACACTTTTCCAGGTGTCAAAGTAATTTTTCTGCATGTCAGGTATATTGAGCTTTGTATCAAATCCAATTTATCCAGGTCTAAAATGGTGTATTATACATATATGTAATTAACCAATGCATACATTTATGACTCATTTGGCTCAAGATTAGCCTTAATAGCAAAGCTAGCAACATTTTTTCCAAAATGTTGGCTATGGGGCAAAGTGAGTCATATGTTGTGGGGTAAATTGAGCCATTGGTTTCTTTTATACCACCAAAAGTTTGAAAAGTTATATTAATGTACTGAATCATAAAATACTATTTAATATTATGTTCATCAACTGACTTGTCTGATCAAATGTTAAACATAGTAGAAAATCATGCCAAGAGTGTGGCTTGTTTACACCCTCCCTGAAACATGGGAAAACCCACCCTTTCCCCCTCTGTTGTTTGCTTCATGCACATTTCCTTCAGTGTGCAGTCAAACATCTGTTTGAAAATTTGCCACTTTTTTCAATGTTATGTCAGAATTCATGAAGGCAGCACACTACTTAGAAGGCCAAAGTACTTTTGGAAGGAAACTAAAAAGTAAAATAAAAAAAACTGCACGTACCAAGCAAGTAGATTCACCTGAGGAGTATATTTCAAATAACCTTGTGACGCCATGGTTGCTCTATTTTTGCACGTGCTTTCCTCTGATGAACTTGTCGAGGTTGTAGTTTGATTTGACATCACTTTTCACCTCAAAACTAAATGAGTTTTGTTTCACAGGAGTTTCTCATTGTTCTGTAGACAGTGCAGTAGTCTTCTGGGATTACAGCAGTGGAGTATTTTTTACTGCAGAATACAGCAGGGTTCCTGTGAACTTTTACAGTCAAAGTCAAGACTTCTAAGACTTTTTGAGGAACCAAGAAAAAAATGATCTCTTACTGCAAAATTGTTAAAAGGGAGATTGATTGTTGTTTTACAAAAAAAAAAGTCTAGGTGCTAAAAAAGTGATGAAGACATGAGAGAGCACGCATATGGACAGAAAACATTTTAATGTCTGGTGAGCGAGCACCACCTGCTGCTACAGTTAATTTTGACCCTTTGAACAGCCCTAAAAAGATTTGATCAAGACAAGCTTAGGCAGCATGACATAAAATTCAAAACCTCAAAGAGCAAATAATAAGACTTTTAAACACAATTTATGTAGATAAATAAAAATAATAATGAAATGCAAGGTTTTTAAGACCCTTTAAGGATCTGCAAGAACCCTGGTAGGGGCTTTCAGGATCTAGAGCCAGGTTGCACAGTGATAAAGTGGATCATGGCATGTCAAAATAACTGATACTGGGATTCTTTTTTTATTGCATGGAATTTGTACATTTGAATAGCTCTTAATGTCGCAGTATATTTTATTAAACATTACTGATTGCTATTGAAACAAAGGTCACTTAATTGTTTTTAACCGGTAAATACTTTTTATTGGTTTGAAAATGTATCTTCAATTTAATATAATTTACATACTGTATGTGTTCAGGATTCATGACACAGCATGTTGGTATCATAAATGTTTAATAATTTCTGATACATAAACTGAAATAATCATATCAGTTTTAGGTATTAAAAAGTGTTTTTAGAAATGTTAAAACAGACTGATGGGATCATTGAGTGTGGTTGAAATAACAGATAAAACTCCTCTCATGCAGACTGCTCTTCATCATGGGTGTTAAGAAGTGACCCTCTCTATGTGCACTATGACCTTTCTGTTCCTAGAAGGATGCAGAAAACTGTCTGATCTCACTACCCACAGTCTCAGCCTCAATCCCCTGGTAAAAGACTCAGGAGTCGTGTAGAGGTCATGAAATACATTTCTGTAAAAAATAAAAAAGTTCATGTATATGGAAATTGCCAACTGAATGCGAAGCTGTTATGAGGCCTGCTGCCATTTATTTTGCATATCTCTACTTTATGAATGAGATTTGCGTCCTAACTGTAGGATGGTCCAAGACTAATTATTTGATTGTGGTAACCAAGCACAGCTCATTTACTTTGCTTGTCAACATGAATGTTATCATACTGGTGTGTCCCATACAGGTTGAGTCCCCTGATCAGATGATCAGAGTTCTGAAGTGACTGAATAGGACCTTGCATGTTTTTGATGAGCTGACATGTTATCACTAGCTCTCCAAACCGCACTGAAGCGAGAGATCTGCACTCACATGTCAAAGACAGCTATCGATCATTATTCAGGCTGTTAGTTAAGAAAAGTGCTACTTACACATTCAGCTGTTTATAAAATCATTTCTGATAAATGCAGTTATAAAACTGGAGGAAATAGTTTATATCCCATCACTGTAATTTAGTTTGATAACCTTTTTATTAATTTAGTGCTAGTGCAGAAATATAAATATTTAGTTGTCCTGTGTTTACACTTAACTCCTCTTTCTGACAAATTATATTTACCTACAACTCTGTTTCATGTAATTTATCTCCCAGCTCTATTTCATGACTAGAAATGAACAACATGCTATGCTGTCTCATAACTGTAGCACTTGAATTAAACCACTGCGGATTATCTTAAAAACACATCAAATTGAATTTGACCAAAGTCTAAAAACATTCCTCCTCCTTCCTGCTCATGAATCTGTTTGAAACGCACTGAAATGTGCAACCATAAACATATTTAACAGAGGAAGCTACCATTTTGAGTAATTGTTTGCCTTTAAATGCTGCCTTTTTAAAATTACTTCTTTCAAAACAGAAGTCCCATCTAACATACTGAACAAGTCAGGCAAGCATGAACTAAAAAGATACACTTTATTTGAAATCAGCAGGGGACATTTTGTACAAAAATACACAACTGTTATGCAGATGCCTGTGTCAAGAATTGTTCATCTTTCTCCTGCTGCTTACACCACTGATGCTCCTTTGCATGCAGCACCAACGTGGGACAATTACTAACTTGTTCAGACATAATTTTACCAAGTAAAAGAACAAATCCAACAAGCAATGTCATTTGCCAAAGGGAAGGATGTAGGATCCTAGATTCTTGAGTCTGGACAAAACTGATAGATCCTTTCTCATAAATATCTGGAAGAATGCTGCACATGGGATGTTTCCGAAACGCAGAGTCGAATGAGCCTCAGACATCATTACTTCGCCTTTGCCGGGTTTGCTTTCCCTCCTTCGTCCGCCTTCTTTTGCTTCTGTTGCATTATTTCGGCGTCCCTGCAGAGACGTGAATAAACAAATAAATCACCTGTGAGGAAACTTCCACACTTTATACCGCGAGTCAGTGAAGCCTGAAACAACGCCCTAATGACCCTTTTCAAGGTGGATACTTTTTTTTCAGCATAAATACAGCCTGTTGGAAATTACTTCATACTTTAAGACTTCTTTCAAGACCCCACAGTATTTTTACTTTACTTGCAACATGTTTTCAAAGGCTGTGCATTCTTTCTATAGTCTACTCTCTGCACTGGGCAATGACCTTAAACTGCTTGAAAATACTGTGGCACGACGTCACAATGATTTCTATTCAAAATGTGCCAGGCAATCTGCTGCTAAGACAGGGAGAAGCCTTGATGCTTTGATATCTCCTACACAGAAGTACTTGGTCACACGGAGCAGATGTGTAAAATACACTTAAGGCTGCACAAAGAGGGGAAAGCATATTATGATCCATTATGATAGTCATTAAGGATGTACTACTTTAAATACCTTTTGAGCAACTACGTTACTTTAAAACTGATTAAAATATCAAAAGACCACAGACCCACCTCTCACCACAAAACTTGTTATAGCTCTTTATTAAATATTAAATTATTTTGAAATGTTATCGTTGATATTCAAATGAAACTTTAAGAAATATATTTATATAATAATCATAACAATATTTACCATTATATTACCAATTTAAAAAATACCATGATCACATGAGCGTTTTGAAACAGATTTTAGACGCTCCAATAAGACCTTTCTTTGTGATACTTAATTGACCTTTATCAGTTCAGAAGTAATTAAGTAAATATTATCTTTGGATGCTTTACACAAAGCAGGCCTGAACTCTTATCCCTCTAATTTCATTTGACCTTTGTTTACAAATACAGTTTAGTTTGATAATTACCTCATAATGCTGTTTTTAATATTATTTGAAAACTACTGAATAAAGTTCAGTTTTGAGTATCCTGGAGTTTCTCGGGATCAGTGAATTAGGACTCAAGCCACTTCTTTGAAATGCCACAGACCATAATATTCTTTCCCATTTTGGTCAAAGGAAAAACTGTTTTAACTTTTCAATTCATCCACAATTAAAAACACAAGACAGGTCAAGGGTCAATGTAGACAAAAACCCTTTATCTATAAAAGTAGTTTAGATAGTTTTGTAAACAAACACAGCATTGACTGATTAGTGATGTTTCAGGAAGCAATATTTTTCACATCTCTCTTATCAGGTTAGATTTGACTAAGTGTAATAATAATCTTAGACTCGACATTGATCAGGCAGTCAGTCTGATGCCCACCTTTGCTTCCGAGCAGCAGCAGACAGCCCATCTTCATTCCTCTTCCCTTTCCCCATCTCATTTTGTTTCTTGGCATGCTTCTGGCGTGCAAGCTCACGTTGGTTTCCTCCTGCATGTCGGAAAACAGAGGAACAGACCATCACATCAGAACAAATGGCACAATAAACTGATGAAGGACACTCCTGTGCTACTCCCTCACAAAGTCTGTATTACCTAACGCCTCGGAAAGAGACCCGGAAGCACCAAGACTTGAAATACTTTTGAGCATTACCGATTTTTAACACAAGGCAGATATATCTTTATTCTAACAAAGCTGTAAGGCAGTGTAATTAAAGCTGGCGTAAACCGTGGAGGCAGCCGACGTGGCAGGAGAGCAGCTTCATACCTAGAACAAACAGGGCAGCAGACGATCCTCTGGCGTTCAGCACACACGGGTTATTCGAGGCGAGCAACAACAAAACAGTCGCACACAAAGCACTAAAAACTAATTTCAAGCAATAATTTGCCACACATTGTTTTTAACAAGGGCCACCGTCAGATTCACGCGTTATGATAAGGTATGTCTGCTGATCAGAATCAGTCCAGGATCCGTCTAATAGCTGGACAACAACAATGGCCTGACGATGAAAACATACGCAGAGTACAACGCAACACGGTTAGCCAGGTTTGCTATTTTACATCACAAAAACCTTACATGTGCTACAAATCCACTGAAGTATGTGTTGTAACCTAAGCGTGACAGCATTTACTCGATTTGGGGGGGGGGACAACATTACGGTGGGTATGTTTCAGCACATAGATGAAACCCGAGGTCGGCGGCGGCCAAGGCTGACAGGCGTTACAGACAACGACCATGCAATCGGATAAAGTACATGAATGCCTTACAGATAAACTATGTGTCGATACCCACTGGTCATTTCTGTAATCGACGCTTCTTTCACCCAAATCCAGAAATGCTCAGCCAAAGGGCCGTGGTTTCCCCTCTCGTCTCTCCAGTCGCTGCTTCTGCTTTGCTCGCGCCCCACTGTGGCTGCCAAATATACGCGAGACTTCAGCGCGAGACCCAGAACATTCTGTCTCTCCAGATTGTACCGCGCATGCGCCAAGACTACCAAACATGCAAATTAATGGTATGGTATTTGTTAAGATTATATCAATAACATCTAGTTACAGGCAACTCCCGTTATTTTGAATAAAGCAAAGACACAGAATCAGAGGAACCCATTTCATTCTATCTAAATACTTTTTACCAATCCATATTTCAAAAGAGGTGGAAGAACAATATTTATGGGACATACCTAAAGCAGTGGTCATTTTCTGTCTACTAAGCGCTTTGGTTGTTGCTACAAAGCTATCCATCTATCTAATTATTGTATTATCTATTAACTCCGAATAACAGTAAGATTTGATCATCTGTTACAACATTTAATGTATCAGAATAAGTTGGTGGTGGTCCTGTCCCTTTAATAGGTCTGACCTACAATTCGAAAGTAATGAACCTTTCCCCCATGTTACAAATATGCTCTACAGAACCATGTAGTTAAAATGACTAACATTTTTAAACAAAATAATCTTAGATTTAGTTCCCAAAGGCTTTAACTGTTGACATGTAAATGGTTTGAATAATTAATTACATGATGTTTTTGAGCACACATTGGGGGATAAATACATTAGAAGCTTACTTTTGTTCCACACATAAAAAATATTACAAAGATAGGTTTTTACCATCTTAAGAACATAGCCAGAGTCTGCCCGTTTCTCTCTCAGGCCAGCACGGAGGTGCTGATGCATGCTTTTATTTCCTGTCATTTAGATTACTGTAATGCCCTGCTCTCTGGTCTCCCCAAAAAGAGTACTAATAATCTACAGATATTACAAAAGTCAGCCGCACGCGTGCTGACAAGGACCAGAGGGCGGGAGCACATTACACCAGTTTTAAAATCGCTGCATTGGCTCCCTGTCCGCTTCAGGATCGATTTTAAGGTTCTTTTATTAGTTTATAAATGTCTTAATGGTCTTGGACCATCTTATCTATCTGAACTGCTTTTATCATATCAACCCTTGCGGACCCTGAGGTCCTCTGGCACCGGCCTTTTAGTCAGACCACGAGTTAAAACAAAAACCCACGGTGAGGCTGCATTCAGCCATTATGGCCCTTATCTGTGGAACAGCCTCCCAGAGACCCTCAGGGCCGCAGAGACTGTAGATATTTTTAAAAGGAAGCTAAAGACTCACCTTTTTAATTTGGCTTTTAACTGATTTCTTTTATTCTCTTATTTCTCATATTTTACTATTGTTATGTCTTTAATCTTTTTTTTTTTCTTTTTTTACTTTATTTTATTTATTTTTATTCTTACATATTTTAAATCTTATTACTTTTAACATTTTCTAAACCCTCACATTTCTAGACATTTTATCATTATTGCCTGTTTTTATTCCACTGTCTTAATCTTCTTGTTTTTAGCTCCAGTGTTTCCTAATGGGGGTACTCCACACTGGGAGTTGTGTCTGGTCTGCCCACAGGGATGTCTTCCTGGCGGCGCTCCCTGTGGCTGCGGACTTTGGTACCTCTCAGTGTGGATGGCCACCCATAGGTGGCTTCTCCTCACCTCAGTGCCAGGCCATGTTACTAGTCTGTTTACTGTATGTGTGAGTGTGAGCATGTGTGCGAGTCTGTGTGCGTGTGTGTGTGTGTGTGTGTGTGGGGGTGGGTGTGTGTGTGTGTGTGTGTGTGTGTGTGTGTGGGGGGGGTCGGGTCTATATATTGTTGTATGTTTTTGTTATTTCATTCTGTTTTATTTTGTTAAGCACTTTGGGTTGCATTTTCCTATGTATGAAAAGTGCTATATAAATAAAGCTTGTTGTTGTTGTTGTAGAATCATAATTAGAAAAAGATTCAAAAAGAAATAATTAACGATGTCTTTTCAGATGTCCAGAGTTTATAGTGGATATGAGCCAGTGTCTCATTTGTCTGCTGCAGAGAATATAATTTTACCCTCAATCAAGAATGGATCTAGTGGTAGCAGGCCTCAACAGGCCCTTTGAAATTGCCCCAAATTCTTCAATGATTGGCTATTTGCCTTGCCAAGCCACTAATGAAACGCCCTGATGTTGGCTGTTTTTACTGCAGTGACCCACAAGAACTTACAAATATTAAGAGCACATACAGAACAAAACCACACTCTTAAAAATGGTGGGGTCCAGTCCATAAGACACATTTACAATCTTATGAATATTTGATTATGCACAGAGTATATCGCCAAATGTCGCGTTTTTATGTTTTATGCCTGTTTCTGCTCAACATATCCTCAAGGGTACAAATATTTAACCCCTTGTCATAGAAGTCCTGAAAATTTAAATTGATCATTTTTCAACAAGAATTGAAAAAATCCTCCTTTATTAACTATTATAAAATTTTCCTTACTATGCCTGATGCGGGGAAAAAAAAACCCAAATGGATGAAATAATTTGTATCACTTTAAACGTTGGCATTCAGTCATGACCTCATGACCTAACGTAAACCCCTTTATTTTTTCCCATGACACCAACTTAAGGGTCCGTCCCAATGCTACCCCTTGGCCCTTGTCTTACCCCTTACCCCTCGGTTTGCGCGTTCATGTCCAGTGAAGTGGTGTCCCAATTTCCAATAGGGCAAAGGGGAAAGGCTAAGACCAAGGGCTACACAGCCCTCGAAATGAAGGCCCTTTTTCAAATCGCCCCCTACACCCTCCCCCTCCGTGACGGAGTGAACTCCATCAGAAGTCACACTCGCAGCTGAATGAAGTTCACTTCATCAAGGTGTAGGGTATAAATGAAGCAGCAAGCTTTGGGATAAACTTCTCTCGGGGGAAAAAAAGGAAGTGTATGTTGCCGTGGTTACGCAGCGGAATCTTGCGGGAGCGGCAGCAACTGAAAAAAATGAGCGGATTAGATCCGCCAGAAAGCGCAGACGTTCAAGGCGTCTTTTACTTTTGATTATGCAGCAGCGGAATGTGAGCCTCTGTTTTTTGTTGCCAACGCATTCTGTAAAAATCATTCTAGATATTGATTTTATTAATCTTTATTAAATTATATAAGATTGAACAAATAAATCGTCCTTTAATCAAAGATTTAATGTAGGTCAATTTATACAAAAAAAGGGGAAAAAAACTACTCCCATGCTGGCTGCATTTTATTTTTTTACTGAATAGCCTTTCGTTTTAAATTCTTGCTTTAATGAACTCTTTGGTTTCTGTAACAGCCCTGGTAAATATAAAACACTTAATAAAATAAACATAAACTGTGCTCGGGCTAATAAAGGGCATGCCTTAATTTGATAATCAATAAAAAATTCATATTAAGTCGTAAACAACTATATGACAATCATTAAATATTTTTCTTAGTTTAACAGTATTTGTACAGTCACTTGCGTGGAACTTATATTTGTATGTTGGTTCCTTCTTGACTGAAACCGGACTCAATTTAGCGCTGCACGTCTTCAGCGAGTCGGCATCAGTGCAAGCTGGTGTGGAGGGTTTGATAGCCCACTACCCCTCCGCACTACGTGGTTTTGTACGGCCCTTAACATGACGGCCCCTCCGCGAGGACGCGCAAACGGAGGGGTAGTGGGTAGGTAGAGTGTGTAGGGGGCGGTTTGAGAAAGACCCGAAGACAGGCCGGGACCTCACTTGAAACGAAGGGATATGAGAATTTCCCATAATACACCGCGCCCGCCGACACAAGGAAGAGCGGAGACCGAAGGAAGCGCTTAATTATAAGTAATTATTAATTCATCAAGTAATTATTAATCATGCTTTGAACTGTTGGTCGTATTTTAAAATTTCACTTTATAACGAGCCAGCCTTCGCAGCCGTGGCTACGCCTATTGTCACATCTGTCTACGTCACAGCCAGCCAGCGGCTCTGGGTGATGACGTAGTGGGAATCGAGTGGCGTGTCTTTCTCAGCAGTGGGTTTTCACCCCTTCCCCTTGGCCCTCGAAACAGAGGGCTAAGGGGAGGGGTAAGACGAAGGGGAAGGGCTAAAGGGTAGAATTGGGATTCACCCTTACTCTCCCCACACTAATTGTTGATGCATGAACACCTGGGATACAAAAACCGTTTAAAGGTAAGCAGTCAAAGGCTAAAAGCAAGGCAGAGGAATAGCCGGTAGGTGGCAGACTACGCTTTGGTCATTTTAAGATAAGATTGTTGGTCCGTTGAAATCCTCATTGCCTTTAAACCCGAGTCACTTAAAGGACTCTTTCTGAGTACATGAATACCAAAATAAATGTATTCAATAAAAAATACATCTGCTGGGCTTTGGACAAAACTTAAATGTGTTAAACCAACAGCCCTTTTCACAAATGCAACCCTGATGTGTCCTAGAAAATATCTGGGAGCCTACCCAAATGATTCCCTGACTGCCTTGTTCATGCTTGGCCCCTCACTGCAGGAATTTTCTGGCATTTTGCATGTCAGTAAATGGAGGAGTTATGGAGGAGAAATACTGAGGGGCAGCAGATAGATTTCACGGTAAAATCTGGGTAAAAAAAAAAACAAAAAACTCCTGTTTGCATTTACACATACGGCTCACCCAGGGAATTTCAGGATAATTTCAGGGTTTTTCTGCATGTGTGAAAGGGGTAAGAGACTGATCTTATGCATACAAATCAGAAAAAGCTTAGAGTTATGAAGCAAACCAGAATTTATTTAAATGTCAGCTTAACAAACAATAAATTCTCTGTATTCTAAGGTTTAGGATGTAAAACTGAATGTCTTTAATGGTAAATTATAGTTTTATTTATATCATACAATCAGACACATCATGTTTTCCCTGCAGCTTTGGTTGAGTGATTTTATTGACTGTGTGGCATTAAAATAAACTGAATGACTAAGTCACGTCTGCCCAAAAGTGAACTTCTACCCACACACTGAAACTGTGAATCGAATGACACAACTTGCATGAGCTGAACTGTAAACAAGACTAAACCAAGGAAAAGCAACTGGACAACTTAAAAAAAAAACATATTTTATAAACTTGACATTTATGATGTTAAGATGGTAGAAACTTCACAACCAACACATTCGATTGGGAATAATGATGTGAAAATGTAAGCATGATGGTGGACCTGAGCTGTTGGAGCAGAATAAAGACAGGGCTGGGGTTCTCTCTGAAGGACAAATACAGTATTTTAAGGACATAATTACTGTTTGAATACAATGCTGCTGGCATTGTCTCGCCCAACAGTCTATTTGAGTGAAGAGGAAGGTCGTCATGAAATTTAATTATAGGTCTTAAATTTGCTCTGGTCTGCTGCCCTCCATATTTCTTTTCTTGAAGGATGTTTGGCTAAAACGTCAAAGATTAATGTCAAGAAAACCCTTTTTGGTCTTATTTTGTAATCAAAGCTTCGCAAGAAAGGTCGAAATGGAGAATCCCACTAAATCTCAGCAAACATTTTCTTAGGTAGTTTCAAAACTAGTGGTAAAGGTAAAAAATCACAAAGCTCTCTGCCCCATTCATGCTGTCATTTCAAGCTGTAATATTTGCACCCAACTGCTGTTTCAACTCCACTGTGAGAGACAGAATTGGATGGCGAGTTGTCCCATATTTGCTCTTACTCCAGAGGAAGTATTTGAGGTGTAATATTGGTAAGGTAGAATCACTGAGAGTGTGTGTGTCTGCCTTTGTGTATTTGTGTCACCTTCTCTTGCTCATCACCAAAACCATATCACACTGTAACTCAACACAAAATAATATCCTCACAGAATTAGCGTGACAGACTTGAGGTGTAATCAAGAAAGCGCTTTTTGCAGTGTTTTTGTGTGAATGCACAGGGAATATGGTTCATGAGAGCAGTGGGTTTGAACTTGTGGGTTAGAACTCAAGATTGAGCCTTGCAGCGATTTGTATGTGTGTGGAGACTCGTCTGTGTGCCTCTGTAGCTATACAGCTTCATACCACCAGGGGGTGCAAGCACCAATGATACTGGTCAACACTACTGTTTTAAGCCTGGCTGATCCAATTGTATCCGACTGCAGGCCTCAAGACAAAGGCGTGTCGCAGAGTACAGTAGGCATGTCGCAGAGTGACGTCACTTTAACTGACGTCACTCTGCGACACGCCTACTACATGCACTTCTTAAAGGGATATAACAGCTTCAGCACAGTCCAGCCGAACGTCAGTGTTTTTGCTTGCCCATTCTTTGCTGTATAATAAATGTATTCAAATGCGTACAAATACGGTTCAGGGTTAGGGTTAGGGTAAGGAGTTAGGCTTAGGGTAAGGGTTATGTAATTATACAACTAAGTGCAGCAACTGTTTGACGTTTGTTACATGAAATATGCTAACACTTACAGTCTGGACACGATCCGTCATTGTTCATCACTAAAACTTTCCACATCTCACGTGGTTCTACGTGATTTCCGTGAGCTAGCGTCTCCCCATTAAGTAGCGTGTCGCAAAGTAGGCACGTCGCAGAGCGGCATCACTCGAGCAACGCTTGGCTTGACCAGTGTTTCACACATGGCGGCTCAGTTGACCGCAGTCTAATTTGTTGGACTTCAGATATTTTCTTGTGTCTCTAACAAGCATACGTAACTTAAGAGGTCGTGATATTTTTTGAATATTGTTATTTATTCGGAAATACCGCTTATAACAACCGAAGTTGCAACAATATAAAGGTTATGTAGCTACTTACACATCGCATCGTCTGTTAGCAGCCATACAGTCGATCAGCTGAGAGGGGTCCAACTGCAGGCCACAAGCCAGAGGCATGTTGCAGAGTAGGACAACAGGCGTGTCGCAGAGTGGCGTCACTCGAGCGACGTCACTCTGTAACACGCCTAATTTGGGACACGCTACTTAATGGGGAGACGCTAGTTCATGGGAAATCACGTAGAACCACGTGAGATGTGGAAAGTGATGAACAGTTCCGAATAAATAACAATATTAAAAAAATATCACGACCTCTTAAGTTACGTATGCTTGTTAGAGACACAAGAAAATATCTGAAGTCCAACAAATTAGACTGCGGTCAACTGAGCCGCCATGTGTGAAACACTGGTCAAGCCAAGCGTTGCTCGAGTGATACAATTGCAATTGTTCCCCAGCTTTGGCGGAGAGGGGGCAGGGATCGTCTGCCCAAACATACTCGGGGCAGAGCGGACTACGTGGACGTCCGCAAGCCCTGTGCATGCAAAGCTCAAACTTTACGACCTCGCAGACTCCGCTCTGCACACTGGTATCACACAAAACACTGCTCGGCATGTATTTTCACATGACCCGCATTAACTGTGAAACACCTCCATCTTTTCATGTTAGTGCTTTGCAGAGTCAGCAGGCAGAGCAGCTCCTCTCCCTCGTCCTCAGTGCACAGCGTCATGACAGAGAAATACGCAAAGTATTGTGGGAAATGTAGGCTTTCACAGTAATTTTACAACAAACTACTACGCAGCAGTGCACTCGACTATGACTGCTCTGACCTCTGCGGACATTCCGTACGGAGTCCGCTCTGCTCACAGTACGCCAGAGTCTGGGTGCATACGCAGGTATACGCCACATACCCACTAGAAAACGCCCTGAAATACCATATAACCACAACAAAATGCGCAAGGATACGTAGCCTATAGCAGTATGCTTGTGTGACTTTCACTCTCTCTCAGCATAGAGCGTAAAGACGCAGATAGACGCGCATCGCAGGGACAGTGAGGGATCATCAGTCACTCTGTGTGATTTTATCATTCAAACGGCGTCTTGACAGCTCATTCAGATCATTACTAGAGACAATGCAAAGATTCAGTTTGTAGTTATGACAAATGATGGGTTGTGTTGCTAATTGGCTAACCACCACCTGTGACAGCGTGACTGTTTTGAAAGTCTGCTCTGTGGCCTGTCACCCTCCTTTCCCCCACCCTTCAGGCATTGCTTGGGCAGCCAATCAGCACAGAGCTCATTGTTACAGCCTCCCCACCCCCTCAGATCAAAGCGTTTCCAAAGAGGAGGGGAAAGAGCTGCATCAAAATCCACTCCAGAGACACTTTTTTTCTCATTTTTTTTTTTACTCAACTTAAATCAAATCCTTGCTCAGTAGACACCCAAGACATGTATGTATTGTTTATTTTTGTGCATATGTTGTAATTTTCAATGTTCTTTGCCTTTGACATTTATCAGCTTTTCTTATGTGTTTCAGAAGTGTGAAAAATTTATCCCATATAGGGATAGTTGCCTTACAAGACTACTCAAAGACTCCTTGGAAGGCAACTGCAGGACGGTCATGATTGCCAGTGTGGACCCCTCATCCAAGTCGTGTAACAGTACCCTCAACACACTTAAATATGCTGAAAATGCAAAGAACATCAAGTCCTCAGTAAGTATTTAGGTTATTGCTTTGCTGTATAAACGTTAACATTTGCTGCAATTTGTGGTCTATGAATGTACCCATTTCTTTATACATGTTGTGAATTATAGCAATCTCCCTGTAAGCATTTTGGTTCTTTTGTTTTCTGACCCTTTTAATCCATGCCTGAGTTTAAGAAAAAAATCTCATACCTAAAATTTTATATTTAGATATACAGCAGCTCATCAATGGAGAATTTTTGACTGTTATTCAAATATTTCCCTTGTCCATAGATCCTGCAAGTGAAGCAGGAGTAAAAAGATAATGAGGAGAAAAAAATGGTACAAGGAGCTGACAGCATGCTCTCCACTCTGAGACAAACAGAGACCAAGAGGTAAGCATCAACATCTTGGTCATTCTGTTGCCCTTTTCACTTAGAGATTCTTCAAAAGCTTTTCCAGAAGTTTCCATGTTTACACAGTCTTAATTCTCTAAAGTTTTACCTGCGGTGCTTTTAAATTGGTGTTGGTCAGATATGAGCAAAATCCAATATTGTGCATCCCTATTCATTATTAAAATATGGAATACAGAGTAGACTTTTTGATATAGCTCTATGTAGTATCAGCTCATCAAGTCCCATTAAGTGCCAAATTGCAGATTTTGTCTCCTGTTAGGTCCAGTAGAGACAGAAAAATGCTGTAAAAGCAAGCTTAAAGCTGGACAAAATGTGCAGAGCAGCAGTCTGGGGTTTTTATTCTAAGTGGTAGCAGCACAACAAGCATGAAATTAAGTAACATTTTTATGGTTCTGTTTGTTTGTAATGTGACCATTTTTTATGATCAGTCCATTATCTGACACTTTTTATGAGCAGGGTGATATTTGGCTGGAACTCCTATTCCTGACCATTTTTTCCAGCTCCTCTTGGGGGTTCCCGGGGCATTTTCAAGTCAACCAGGATATATAATCCCTTTAATCCCAATAATCCCCATAACCCTGCTCCATATCTGCACTGGAGTCTCCTCCCAACACCTGGATGTGCCTAAAATATCTCCAGAGAGAGGCGTCCATGGCATTCTTCTATCAGACAGACACTGCAGCCTTTGCAGTTTGATTAGTTATTGCACGGCAGTGGTAGGCAATGTCTGCTCATTAGTATCAATTTAATTCTTCATATTCATCAAGCACAGAGGCAAAGGCAATTAACAAACAACCTAATAAACATTTGGATAAAGGTAAATTAATAAAAGCATAATAACACGTCACTTTTATACTCCTTTTTGTAAACTTACATTTTTGTCCATGCATATATTTTAGTTGTATGTAAGTGGACTTGGATGATGCATTACAAAACATTAGAGAGGGCTAAACCCTGCCTGCTTTCAGTCTAGCTGTCTAATCAGGAACAATTTTACTCCATGAATTAAAAATCAGATTTTGCCTTAGGATCAGGAATGAAAGCCATTGGCATTGACAGTTTTGTGGTTAGAGAGGAAAATCCCCAAGTTTTGTTTTGAAATGACATCACCAGTACTTACAAAACCCATATTATCAGAATAAGCTTAACATCTTTAAGTCCAGAGTAATACTTTTGAGAGTAGCATCTGTGTGCATTTTATTCAGTTTGTGCACTCTCATTTATTTCTTTTACATAAATCAAATCAGCCCAATCCCTGCTTGTTGTCTTTAAGGCATTCAGTGGCATCTGTTGGGGTATTTGGGTTGGGGCAGGGGACACAGAAAAGCTGAATGAGTCTCACTCCCACACATTTCATTCACTGCCATCAGAATTCACAACTCGCACAGTGATAGGCTCTGAATAGAGGTTGCACGCTTCTCACACTATTAAATATTCAGCAGTCTAGCAAGGCCACGACATATCCTACGTCACTGGAGTTACATTGAAGAGTGCAGTCACATTTCAGTGACAGCTCTCCAGTCTTATTTACCTGCATGCCTCTCCTGTCTCTCTCTAGCTTTGGCTCAGCCAAACAGTCACTTGCATCCAGTCACTTGCATCCAATCCCTATATCACCTCTTCCTCATACCAAGAGCACGTGTATCACATCATATAGACCTATATGCCAACAGAGCTGGCATCTTTTGGAATCTGTATATGTAAAAAAGATTGGCCAGAGCACCAAATAATTAGCACAAACATTAAAATGTTATCCCGTTTACTAAGATAAATATTAGCTATGCAAACATATCGGGATAGGTGAATTTTTCATTCATTATTTTTTGTATTATTGCAGTTTAGATTAGGTGGATTGATAAATACATAAACAAGTGATTTCTTATATATTTCTGAAATATTTATTCTTAATATTGACACAACAGATGTGAACATTTGCACCTTAAAATGTGGCAAAGCAGTGTCTGATCTGACTCTTTGTTGATAGTGTTGCTTCTCTAAGTTGTGTCTATAAAAATGTATTCCCCTTGTGCTACCTTAAAATCCTTTTTCAGTACAGTACAGTTTGCAATAACACAGCCCCAAATTGAGTCAGATAAATGATCATAAAGCAGGCCTTGCGCTGTGCTCAGCTTGATATACTCATGTGTCACAGAACACGTAGACAATGAATTTGTTTGGTAGCTATACATTGCACCCGCCCCATCCTATCCAGAAGCCCCTTTTGTCTACACATGTATGCCCATTCTTCTGCTGAGGAGCAAATCCTCCCGCAAGATATACTTTAGTTGATGCATTAGAAGAGTGCATTTTATTGATGCGTGAACATGTTACAGTTATAATATTTATGTCAAAGATTGTTCTTTTATGTGTTAGAAATTGGTGCTCCAGTGACCTGCTCTTTAATGTTAGGAAATTAAAAAGTTGTAGTTAATTCTTCGAATAGTGCTGTAATGTTTGACATTTAACTTTTAATAAAGTAAATAATAAGAAAGTTTGCCAATACAAACCCAATTATATTTTGATATTAATCTTTTCTCCTCAGGGTGCCAGAAGTCTTTTTGAGCGGCGCCCAGATCGGAAGTGAACAGATGGATCAAGACACACAACTGAAGGTGAAGGAGCCACGCCAGCACTGTATTGAGGAGGGCAACCTGGAAGCCGACTGAGAAGGTAGCTTTTTTATTTAATAGATTTAGCACAAAAGCTCATAGACCTACCCCTTTGATGATGATTAGCAAATGTTTTAAATTCTAAATAGATCTGCAGTACAACACTGGAGCCTGGTTCCTTAAAGAGTGCATGCTTCTATGTTTTTTTAATCATTGTTATTATTATTATGATTTATAATAATAATAATAATAATAATAATAATAATTGTAATAATAATAATAATTTTCAGAATGTTTAGATAAATTAAATGTTTTTTTGTTAATGTAAGATGACATAATCATAATTACAGATGGAGAAAAACTCTGCAATGTGGGTTACATCCTTAAAAACTCAATGCTTGCTTTTTTGTTTTTTTTTTATTTTGGAAGGTAGGCTGTCTCTCTACTGGTGTCGTGATTGTCTTTGTTTTCTTCCCATCTGTTCTCCTAGTAATTAGAACCGAGCTCATTTTATTTCTCCAGCTCACTCGTGGATCACTGAAGAGAATAAATCAATACCCTTTACTCATCCCTCACATAGCAGCAAGTTAGCTAAAACCATGCCCATGTTATTTTTTCTTCTTTATCCTTTCTTCCATCGGTCAAAATTTTCTCTCTGCTGTTGTTCTTTTACGTCAGTTTCTCTTTTTTTTTTTCCCTCCCGTACCCTGAGCAGGCAGCTTTTCTGATGAAACGAGGATCAAAACAGAACTTTGCGACTCACTCTAGTATCTTGACCCTCAACCACCTTTTTGTTTCTTCTAATTCTGCCCATCAGTGTGCTAATTCAGTAGGTTGTTATTCTTTTCTTGCCTCATTATTTCTGCTCCTTGACCTCTGTTCCCCCTCTTACTAAGGATATACGTTGCAACGAACTGGAGCTGCAGCTAAAGGATCTCACACAACACATGGATCAGGTTGTCGAGCAGATTGCACAGCAGAATGCACAGCAGGCTCAGGAGAGGAAGCAGAAGTAGGTTAAGATCTTTTAAAATAAACTATTGTTAAAAAAATGTCTTTCGTCACAATCTGACCTGGTGTCTATTTATTATTCTTCCATCACATTTTAGAATGGTGAAAACTTTGTTGTTAGATTTTGCCCGACATCCTACGGATGATTGATGCCGTACTGGCCTCAGCAACAGACAAGATGGAGAACCATGAACTGGAGCAGCTGGTCGGGGAGAGGAGTGTGGAAGGGAATCAGGAAGGGCCGGCAACAGAGCAACTGAAAATTGAAGGGACCCGAGACAAATCACAGGAGAAGTGAAGTGGGAAGCACTGGGCTTCATGGGGAGTCTGCTGTATCATCAGAATAGCCCCTGCAGTAAGTATTGTTTTATTTGTTCAATATTTAATGGTCTTTAAGATATCAGGTAAGGTTCACCTACCCATTACATGACATACCTGCACCCTTTATGTTGTTACAGTGCCCCTTTTATCAAACTAGCTTAAACTTGAGATGAACTACAGAATTTGTCAGGGGAAACGCAGGTACATCTTTGATTATAAAAGCTAACAGCAGCAAAAGTTTATTTTCTTTCCTGTTTAAGCTCTTTAGGCTTGTGTTTTCAGTCCTAAGTAAGTCCTGTAAGTTGTTGCTAACTTCACAAGATTGCCAAAAAAAAATGTCAGAACAGCAGAAAAGCTTAGGGTGAAGA
This sequence comes from Cetoscarus ocellatus, assembly GCA_037902135.1. NCBI lineage: Eukaryota > Metazoa > Chordata > Actinopteri > Labriformes > Labridae > Cetoscarus > Cetoscarus ocellatus. Next base: position 412,734 of record JBAMNC010000394.1, on the reverse strand, counting down.
CAGCATCTCTTCAGAAAAATCTTTGTTATATCTGAACCAGAATCAGAATTATTCATAACAATCATTTGTGAGATATAAAACTTCTGGACAGAAAAGGTACAGTGATGAACCAAGGAATGGTTGGAGCGATTTCTAAGGTATCGTGGTTTGCAGAAACTTGATAAGCAAGAGATGAACTTAAAAACCCATGACCTTTGACTTCATAAATTGTATCAGCTCATCTTTGAGTCAGAGTAGACATTTAGTTTGCAGGTATTCGTGTCATGATCCTGCTCTAGTCGTCAAGTTACCTTGCTTGTGTTCATGTTTCATGTTTGTCTGCGTGCTTCCTGTTTTATTTTGAAACCCACCTTGTCTCTCTTGTCTTCACAGACTTTACTTCCTGTTCCAGCTTGTCACACCTGCTCCCTGATTGTTCATCCCCAGCTGTTTGTCATTACCCCATATTACCTCTTGTATTTAACCCTCATGTCTTCTCCTGTCTTGTTGCCGGATTGTTTGTACTGTTCCAGTGCCATGAAAAATTATTTGCCCCCTTCCTGATTTCTTATTTTTTTTGCATATTTGTCACACTTAAATGTTTCAGATCATCACACAAATTTTAACATTAGACAAAGATAACCTGAGTAAATACAAAATGTAGTAATTGCCTCCTGAACCTAATAACTGGTTGTGCCACCCTTGGCAGCAATAACTGCAATCAAGCGTTTGCAGAACTGGTGATGAGTTTCACATCACTGTGGAGGAATTTTGACCCACTCTTCAGAATCAGAATCAGAATCAGCTTTTTTGGCCACGTATGTTAGACATACAAGGAATATGTCACCGGTTCACTTCACTCTCAAAGTACAAAAATAGGTACACACAGTGTACATCCTATATTATAAACAAGACATAGGCAGAATAACACGCAGGAATCAACATTTTAAATGAGAAGTTTAAAAAAATAAGTTAAGGTGAGAATAAAAAAATAGAATAGAGTATGTACAATATGTACAATGTGCAAGATAAAAAAACAACAAGAAACAAGGTGCATATAATGGGATGATGATATGTGCAATGAATGGTCATATATAGGGACAACAGACAGGCAATTTGCAGTTATGAGTTCAGTATGGCAACAGCCTGGGGGAAGAAACTGTTCTTCTGCCTGGTGGTTTTAGCGTACAGTGCTCTGTATCGCTTGCCTGAGGGGAGGAGTCTAAACAGATAGTGTCCAGGATATGAGGGGTCTGCAGAGATGTTACCTGCCTGTCTTCTGATTCTGGACCGGAACAAGTCCTGGATGGAGGGCAGTTTGGTCCCGATGTTCTCTTCTACGCAGAATTGTTTTAACTCAGCCACATTGGAAGGTTTTCGAGCATGAACTGCCCGTTTAAGGTCACACCACAGCATCTCAATTGGATTTAAGTCCGGACTTTGACTCGGCCACTCCAAAACCTTAATTTTATTTTTTTAAGCCATTCAGAGATGGACTTGCTAGTATGTTTCAGGTCATTGTCCTGTTGCATAACCCAAGTGCGCTTGAGCTTGAGTTCACGAACTGATGGCCGAACGTTCTCCTTCAGGATTTTCTGGTAGACAGCAGAATTCATGGTTCCATCAATCACAGCAAGTCGTCCAGGTCCTGAAGCAGCAAAGCAGCCCCAGACCATCACACTACCACCCTGTTTGACTGTTGCTATGATTTATCAAATGCTGTGTTGTTTTTACGCCAGATGTAATGGGACGCACACCTTTCAAAAAGTTCAACTTTTGTTTCGTCAGTCCTCAGAATATTTTACCAAAAGTCTTGGGGATCATCAAGATGTTTTTTGGCAAATGTGAGACGAGTCTTTGTTTTCTTTTTGGTCAGTAGTGGTTTTGGCCTTGGAGCTCTCCCATGATGCCATTTTTGCTCAGTCTCTTTCTTATTGTTGAGTCATGAACACTGACCTTGACTGAGGCCAGTGAGGCCTGCAGTTCTTTAGATGTTGTTCTGGGTTCTTTTTGACCTCCTGGATGAGTCGTCCTTGTGCTCTTGGTGTAATTTTGGTAGGCCGACCACACCTCGGAAGGTTTGCCACTGTTCCCAGTTTTCTCCATTTGTGGATAATGGCTCTGACCGTGGTTCACTGGAGTCCTAAAGCCTTAGAAATGCCTTTGTAACCCTGTCCAGACTGATAGATTTCAATCGCTTTGTTTCTCATTTGTTCTTGAATTTCTTGGATCGTGGCATGATGTGTTTTTTTTTTGAGCTCTTGCAGCCTACTTCACTTTGTCAGACAGGGTCTATTAAAGTGATTTCTTAATTCAACACGTCTAACAGTAATCAGGTCTGGGTGTGGTCAGTGAAAATGAACTCAGCTTTCAAAAAAATGTGGTTAATCACAGTTAACTCATGATTTAACAAGGGGGGGGGGGCAATTACTTTTTCACATAGGGTCATGTAGGTTTTGAGAGCTTTTTTCCCTTAATAAATAAAATCATCATTTAAAAACTACATTTTGTATTTACTCAGGTTATCTTTGAATAATATTAAAATTTGTGTGATGATCTGAAACATTTAAGTGTGACAAATATGCAAAAGATAAGAAATCAGGAAGGGGGCAAATACTTTTTCATGGCACTGTAAGTCATTCTAGGCGTTCTTCATAGTCACAGTCTGTTCTTGACCCTCTTCGTTCTTGACCTCGTTTTTTGTCTTAGCCCTTTTTGGATACCTCTGCCTTCTCTGCTGATTTTTGTGTACCGAACCCTGCTAGTCTGACTGCCACCTCTGTTACTGACCTCTGCTTGTATGAGAAACTACCTTTGTGTACTGAACCTGGACTGTTCATTAAACTTTGATTTTTTGCACTTTGGACCTGCCTCATATGCTTTTTGGGTTGCCTTTGCCATTGTTTATGATAATTTGCCCAATCCCATTTTTGAGATATTGCGAACACAAGTTAAGTACAAACATACAGCCAATGATTTACCTTTGACCTTCTTTGAGATACCATGTGAAATGTGACATTGTTTTACAGGGAGCAGGTTGCCCCAGTAATTAGGTGCAAATGATCCACCCTTCTCAATTATTATTATCAAGCGCATAAAACAAATCTCAGATTCTCATCCAAGAATTTAATGGAGCTATTTCTTTTAATATATTTTTGACAAATTTTTGAGGGGAGAAATGCGACATGACTTTTTTTCCTGTACTGGTCAAACAGGGCTTTCCACAAGAGCCAGCTGCCAGCCAAAAAGCAGACTACTAACTCGGCTATACATTTATACATTTTCATTCACCTCATTATGATGAAGTTCCAGCTTTAAAACATCTATTCATTAGCTTCTTTTTATTCATATTTTGTTTGAAATGTTAAAAAGTGACATAATTCATTAGTAGCTATTCATAACAATAATCTGTGAAGGATTATTGTTATAAAGTGATGCAGAGAAACATTAAAGAGGTTTGATAACAATATGGTCAGGCAAGGATTTTGAAAAACAGTGCATATTTAGCCAAAAGTCAAAAATATATGTATTTGTCAAATAAAAGCAGACATGACTATCGTCTTAAAGGCACAGTTCACTGCTTGTGCTGTCGTGTGGAGGAGCTTTTCTCCTGAGCCCCTGGGTCCTATGGGGCTGAAGAGGTTAAAATTTTGACCTCTGTGCTGCGGCTCTTGGCCAGGACACTCTTGTAAATGAGATTCTTCTCAATGAGGTTCTTCTCTCGAAAAAAGTTTGAATTTGAATCTCTGTGGTGACCGTGTTCTTGCAATTTGATAACATTTTGACTCATGAAAAAAGCAAAGCCTCAGTTTTCACTTTTTACGCATGAGGCGGCTCTTTCTATCAAACATTTGTACAGTGGTGGATTGATCATCTTAAACCTGTTTGATTTCATGGAGGACACTGCTGGACCCCATCGTTCTCAGCAAAGCCCACAAACTTTGAAGCTGAAAAGGTTTACTTGAGACTGAGTTGTGAACTAAAGCAGAGTGCACTACAGTGTCAAAGAGCAGCCTATGGAAACAACATATTGATAGTTCACCAGCAACTTATTTATCTAAGTAAACTTTATTGTGTCAGGTATAGGGATGGGAATTGAAAATCAATTCCAGGTGAGAATGAATAACGACTCCCTTAAGGAACTGATATAAGTCTTTTTGCTAAACAATTCCCTTATCAATTTCTTTCACTTTGTTCTGCATGCTGTGCAAATCAAAGTTGTCATACACTCATCAGAGGCAGTGAGCAGAAATGATAACAAAAAAGTCAGCAATGTTATCATAACAGACAGAGGGCAGAACTGTTCCAAACTATGGCTTACTTTTTGACCTGGTTACACAAGGTTTGTTGGGTGAAAACATTTGAAACTTACAGCAGCATTCATCTATGCAGCACAGCACTGAATATCAGGTGTGACGTGTGTTCCCAAACTTAAAACCCAAAGGAACTGTTAAAGAATCGGATAGATAATGAATGACCAGATAGCAGAATTGATAATAGCATTGGTACCAATAAAATCTAATCATTTCCTATCCCGAGACAGGTAATTTTATTGGCACATAAATACCTTTAATGTTACTTTTTAATGCCCTACCTAAATAAGTTTTATAAAGAGTTAATTATTTCAGGAAAAAATACATTGGAAAGATTATTATTATTCTGATAAATACAGACCATGGTAGGTACATATATTTATTAATGTTTTCCTGTAGTCATACATATTTAGAACTGCAGCCCTTTTACATCACAAATAGAAACAAATGTAGATTGTGTGTGCTGCCTTTAATATAAAGTCAGTTGGTGTTTGGTCAGTTGTCATTAAAAAGTTATAAATATGTTAAAAAGTGATTCAAATACTTTTAAGTTAAAAAGGCAAAAAGATTTCATTTTTGTATCAGTTCATAGTGTTTGCTGCCATCTGGTGGGCATTGTCGGTAACTAAATTTCAGGTATCAAGCTTAAGTTTCATTTTCCCTCAGTCATATGCAGCAGTCTCACAGAGGAGGCAGGTAACTGACAAATGTTGCTGAGTCTTTTTCTTTTTCGCTTTGGCCTTGGAGAACGTTTGTCTTGTAAGTTTTTACCATCTTATAATTATAAGTATGCCCAAGAATTTAAGAAAATCTTAATTACAGCCCTTTTGTTTGTTATATTTTGCCATGCATTCGCTTGCTAATGCTAATGATAGCAGCTATTGTTTGTGTTGTAGGCTAGGTTAGCTCGTCAAGTTAGCCATACTTTCATGCTTCAAAATGCCTCTTTATGATAATATTATGGTATTAGGACATGTATTCTAATAAGTGTTATTTTTTGTGTATTTTCAGTTTACAAACAAAGTCAAAAACTATCGCATCAAGCTGCAGTAAAACCAAGAAATGTCAAGCCTTGTGTTTTTATTGGAGAGTTTTGAACTGTTATCTGGCTTTCTAACCCTGCACACTGGGACGTGTAGAAAGGGCAGTACATTGTGCAAATAATGAAAAAAAAAGCCAAAAGAACAAAAAAGGCTTTTACATTCTGTTTGTAGGGTTTTTTTCTGGCAATGTTTCATCTCAGTTATATATTTGACAATTTTGCAAAATGGTTCATCAAGCATTTTATTTCATTTTAACATATGCCCTTTACAGAGTGCATTTAGACAAAAAAACACACACAAAGCTCCATCCCCATTACACCTTGTGACATTCACATTAATTTCATGAGGATGTGGTATTACTGTCGATTCACAATACGATACAACTTTAGCAGGGCTTGACAAAAGTATGCACCTTTTAAAGCTGTTTTACATTAATAATACTAATTCAAAAGTGTGATATGCTAATACTTTTGATAAGTACAAACGTGTAAATCTTACTGAAAGTGTTAAGCTGTTAAAACATGGATGCAGAGTCTTTTTCATGCCTGTAGCGTGATGCAGCCTGGAGACTTTAACAGCGTGTAGAACAGCATGTCAAACACTGCGGTCAGTTTACTGGGCTGGTGGCGACACAGACAGCCCAGGATGTCTGCCTCTGACTTCTTTTCCCTTCACAGCTGCTTTCTGTGACAGCATCCTGCTTTACACAAACTATTTTTGTCTCACAGTGCAATTATCACCACCTGGTCATTTTGACAGCGTGGACTGCCTGTGCTTTCACAGAACCTCAAATGTTAATGCTGTCCTCTTGTGACTGCTGCTGCAGCCAGAGTGTCTCGTGCTCAGTATAATCAGACAGGGTCATGATGAGGGAAAACTTTGTTTTCCCATTAATCTCAAAATAAATTTAACAAGGGGGTTTTATTTTAGCTTTAAGAGGTCCTGCCCTCTCATTACCCCTCAATGCTTTTCCATACTGAGCACTTGGTGACAAACACTTTTCCACATGATCATATGCAAATAAACAATTTAATCTGGACCTTCGGTGTGGGCGCCAGTTTGACAGCTGAAAATGCATTAACATCTGATCTGGACATTCTGATGACAAGTCACAACATTCAATTCTTAGTGAGGATGCACGTCTGCATGAAGGCTCCCAAATCATTGTTGAAAACAGGTCTGTTCTCTAAAGCCTTCTATCAGGAAAATCATTTAAGGATTTAAGATTTCACTTTTTTAGTACCATTAAATGACTGATGTATAATTGTTCCACACTTTACCTTCTGTGATCTGTAAAGCACTATGGTCAGCTACGCTGTTTGAAAGGTGCTATGTAAATAAGGATGACTCAACTTGACTTGATTGGTCTGTTTCATAACCTTTAAATGGCATAAACCTGTATACAGATCATTTTGAGCATTATTGTACATCTGTGCACAATAAATCAGCACTTATTATGAGTTCATAACCTTCTGTAAACACCGGGTCATTATAGAGAAGAGAGTCTCACTGTCCTAACGTGGCACAGAAGCTCAGTTTTTCCATCATTTGGTAGTCACAAAAGTCACACGCAGTAATTTTATTTAGTCACAGTGGCAAACAAACTCAACAAACCTTCAAAGAAGGCACAAATATAGTTTGAATCTCTAAAACAGATCTAATACAGATCTGCTCAGTGTTGGTTAACTTTTCTCATGATCAAGGCTGGTCACTTAGCTAAAGTTTGTATTGTCTGGTAGACTCTATGGACCAAACTAATCCTTTGATCCATATTGTATTCATTTATTATTTGCTGCATCAGTGATGCTTGAACTCATATGTGACCTCCTAAAGGACCTTCAACTGTGGGTGAAAGTGTTCTGGTTTAACACTTGTTCAGTGGAAAATGTTCAGACAGCTTGAACTGGCATCTGCAAAAACAGGTAATGTGATTTTGTTATGTATTAAGGATGTTTACAAGAACGTTGACAGTCCTTAACAGACTTTGCAAATGTTTTTGTCGGGTAGAGGTAAGGAGCTAAATCCAGGCCCAAAGTATTGTAATTTTAAAAAAAAGAAAAGATTGCAAAAATAAATTTTGAAACTGAAAGTTTAAGGTTTGTTCTTGAATTAAAAAAAAAATAAAAACATATTATTGAATTATAAATAGGCTAAGTGTAAGATAACGTTTTTCAGTTTAAACATACTTTTAATTCAGCTCTAACTATTTTGATCAAATAATTTATTCTTATTTTTTACTCTGAAAACCTAATGCCTACCTACTGCATAGACACATAAAAACGTCTTTCTGGATGACCCGACGTCTCAAAAGTGACACAGTATTATGCTATTTAGCCTAATTTCCACTGCAGCTTATCTGTAGAGAGCATTTCTTACCTGTGTAACATGCAGGTTGCCCCGGTGAAGAGGATGCTGTTGTATTAATTCATGCCACAATGCTGCGCTGCATTCAAGGTCTTGTTTGGATTTGGGATACATCTTTTCTTTAGTTATATGTGTTAAACTCAACAATCTGGCATATTTTCCAGTTTTTATTCATCAAAAATGACCAAGAGCTGTCTAGAATTACTTGTAAAAGGTATATTTGTCCTTAGCATCACTTTATTTACAGCAATCAAGAAAATAAAGTATAGACAAAGTGTTGAGTCATAATCTATCAGAGTGCCCACGTTTCCTGAAGGCAACATGATTTGAAGATGCTTTGCTAGGCTGTCACTCACAATCCCACACCCCTCTCAGTCGAGGCCGCGCCCCCCACGCCAGAACACGGCCAAAATTTGAAACTGAAAAAATAAGATCTGAAAGTGTAATAAAGATCTGAAGGTGTAAAAAAAGAAATCTGAAACCAAAACGTTAAGATTTAAACCTGAAAATATTAATTCTGCAACTGAAAAAAATGACACATCACATGTTAAAATATATTTCAGAGTAAAAAATGAAAATAAATTATTTGATCAAAATAGTTAGAGCTGAATTAAAAGTATGTTTAAACTGAAAAAAGTTATCTTACACTTATTTATAATTCAATAATATGTTTTTATTTCTTAAAAAAATTCAAGAACAAACCTTAATCTTTCAGTTTCAAAATTTATTTTTTCAATCTTTTCTTTTTTTCAAATTACAATATTTTTGGCCTGGATTTAGCTCCATATAAAGGCACCATCTTTAACTTTTGATTTTGGCTGGCATTTAAAAAGCGCAACAAATTTCAGCCAAAGGAGGCTTCTTGTAATTTTTAAGAATGCCTCTATCACTTTGACTTCTAAAAAAGACCATTAGAAGCATGATATATGGTTATTTCTGTTTTTACCTTTTATAGTATCACATTTTTTCCCCTTATTTTTATATTATAATTTTGATCTGATTTTGAATTTAATGTATATCCAAAGTTTGTTACATTTTTGATTATTTCAATAATTTGAAGTGATAATTTGTGTTAACTTTGTCTTTAAACTTTTAGACACTTTTACAGTTAGTTATTTTTTCTCCATCAAAAACAAACTTCACATCTTTGTGTGATCCTCCAGGCAACAAAACTTTGCCTCCAAGAGTTCAACTTTCAGTCCACAACTGACATTACTGACTGACCCATCAGGGCACATTTCATATCTTACATCGCTTAATAGCTTCTAAGTGAGTTATGGGTCTCCTCTTGGACTAAGGCTTCAATTTTTCTGATGTTAGGCTGGATAATCTTACCTGTTCTTCTTGGTGTTGATAAAATGATTGATTATAATAATATTAAAAACAAGAAAGCACTCGCAGAGTGCAAACCTCCACCAAGGTAGCTCACGTAGCTGTTACATCTATAAGCAATAGTTCCATGATAAAGTTACCATCATAAAATGATTCCTTGACCCTGAAAATCCACACCTAGAATCATGTTGATATCATTCTTAGATGGACAGTTATTGAGCAAAAACAACTGTTTGCTAATAGTTATCGGATCACCACCAAAATCTAATCATTTTTAAGTTTTAGGCCATTACCAAAATCTCCTGAAAATTTCAGCAAAATCTGTCCAGTAGTTTCTGTGTAATCTAGCTAATGGACAGACAAACAAACATACGCCGGTAAAAACATAGTCTCCTTGGCGGAGGTAAATATATTATAGTAGTTATTCACCTTGTTGATGGTATACGCACACTTGAGTTCCTTTAAAGAACGCGTGGTTTAACTTAGCTGACGTGCTCTAGTCGGCTACTCCGTCATGGCAAGATAATGTCCAATAAATCCAAATTCTTGATGTTCAAACGTTAAAGTAAATATCCACACTTCGCTTGTTATGCGTTATAATAATCAGTTCATTTATTTACTATTTCGAGTTCAACAAAAAGAGCAATCGCTTCACAATCCATCTAATTCATGCCATGCCATGCCACACCACGCCACTGTCAAAAACAATAGGTCTCTGTATGCGCCACATCTGTTACAATTACTGTGGCCTTTTGAATAAGATGTGACCTGTTCACAGCACCACTAGTGGCTGCTGGTTAAAATGGCTACAACAGTATATGTAATTTAATTCAGAGTGGTAGTCTGGCAGTGGTCAGCTCCATGCACCAAATTACCATGACAAATAGTATTTGGATGGCTGTAAAATCGTATGACCACTGATAGGTCTTGAGAAGGCAATGTATTACAAAAAAACCAGGTGTCCGTTTGTGGTCTTCTTACTACCATTTTGAAATGTGCATGGAAATTTCTCTCTTTCTCTTTAAAACAAAGAGATACCTCTATGTGATTGGATATACATCTTATTCTAATTTGAATTTAATCAGGCATGGGACTATCACTCCAATTACTTTCTAAGCTAGAAAACACCGCCATAGCAGAATTTTCCTTTGCATTTAAGGCAGTATGATGTAAAGAGAAGAAAAGCACGGATTAATTCCACCTTACTATCTCTGTGCACAGACGACACAGCTCTGTTTTTAGCACTGTTTACAAACGCTGATCATGAGGTGGTGAGCGCGCTGATGTGTGGCTGTATAAACTTAGTGTGACAAGCAGGACGTATGGTGCATTCCTCTCTGTCTCATTTCACCGCTGTCATCCATCACACCGCCACAGTCCTGCCTGCTGTCATGCATGATTGATGGGACTCACTCATTCCATCTCCAGCGTTGCCTTAATGTCCCTCGTGTTGGAGCTAATTTTTGACATGTGTCAATGAAATCATGTTGTGAGTGCTGTGTCAAATATTACTGAATGTTTTTTTTTCTTTTCTGGATCAACCCTGAAGCAGTTTGAAGATAGTTACATTTCTGTAATCATGTGAACACCTAATGCTGTCACTGTTTTCAAATGTATATCTGTCATACATGTTGAAGGTTGTAATCATTGTAATTATAAAGGCAGTGTTTCTCAAGTAGTGGGGCATGGCCACATCCCAGGAGGACATGCCTGGGCAGGGGCGCAGTCAAATTGGGGCATAGGCCTCCCTACAATTTTGATTGGCCACTCAATATGCCAGTCCAACACTCTACAATGTAATAGACTACTTATTTTGTCAGGGTATGGATTAATGTAAAAGTCAACATGGACTGCATAACAACAAACTACTTTTGACTTTTTTTTGTGGCTTTGTGTTATTCAGTGTAGAAAATTTTAACATTTTAGAACTTGAAATTGTGACGTTGGACTAATAGAGTCTTGAAAGAAATAGATGTATGAGTTGCCAATTAGTTATTTTTATGTTTAAGACAGAACTGGGTAGGGCTTTGCAATATTGCGATTTAAAATATTGATTTTTTTTTCTGGAGAATTAAAAAATGAATCCACAATTTCTCTCCATATTTAAATAGAAAGCACTCGGAGAGTGCAGACCTCCGCCAAGCGCCACAGTTCCCCCTATTTGTCATTTGCACCATAAATAGTCCCACATTTATTTTGACTACATTTTTAGATTCCTTGACCATGAAAACATACCATTGGCAACTGAATTCATAATGATATCTACGTTAGTTCAGCAGTTATTCACGAAAATCTCATTTTCCGTAATGGCGGTTTTCTTCTGGATCTAGTTCCACAACTTTTGAAGATACAGCAAATCCGTTGGCATATTCCAGATTCCACAGTTTCTTGGATATGTAATGGTGTTTGTTGTGTGTTTATAGCTTCATTTGTTCTCTTCCTATGATGAAAATCCCAAAGGTCCCCCTATTTTTTCATATTCTGGATCATAGTATCCAGAATTATTCCTTTATCCGGATCAGTCTTTGATATACTGTAGAGCATGTTAAAAACTTGTCCTGTATTTTTTTCCCCAAATGCCCTGACCATTATTTGTGGAGTTATATGCAGAAATGTCAAAAATGGCCCTATCTCCCAATGTTAAAGAATCCAGATCCGGATCGCTTCCAAAATCTAATCATTTGTTCCTTATCCCAATCCGGACATTCCCTGAAAATTTCATCAATATCTGTTCATAACTTTTTGAGTAATGTTGCTAACTAACTAACAGACAGACAAACAAACCCTCCTAAAAACATAACCTCCTTGGCGGAGGTAATTATGTCCTGTCCACACAGAGACAAACATGTTTTTATTTTTAAACAATCTCTGTAAAGACGGGATCATTTCAAGAAATGTGTCCGTCCACACAAAAATACTGAAAATGCTGTGGTATATAATAGGCCAGGCCTTGTATGTGGCGCTGTTACTCTGCTGCAGACATACACGAAAACCAGAGAAAGACGTGGATCTTGTGCATAAATCATGAGAAATGTAAACAAACACTTGCTGTTCCCTGTGTCTCCTCGTTGCTCACAGTGGTCGTAAAGGAGCAGAAGATTTTTGCTGTAAAAGCAACAACAAGCTCAGCAGCTTCTGCAGCAAAAATGAAACACTGTTTTCTGCTATTATTTCTGTTGTCAGGGTTTGTGCATGCAGTCTGGTGGGGCTATATCATTTCTGAAATTATCCGTGTATGTATGCTTTACACCTGGAAATGCAAGGCTGGGGTTTTCAAATTTATCCACTCTGCAACCAGTTTTCCAAAATGTGCGTTTTTGGGCCTTCAAAACACTGTATCCATGTTGACATAAAGCCCATATAGGATCAAAAAATTGTGCAGATGTGCCTGAATTCTTCTCTGTGTAGACATCACACTCTTAGTCACTCATTTTGTCAGCCCTGTTGATGCTTTGTGGAAATGGTCCAGTGTGCAGTGTTGGTGTGTATTAGTCTGCCTACGTCCAAGCAACATAATGTAGTTTTGATTGCAAAGTTATACCATGCACTCTAATTCTAAGAGGGGAATTTTATGCGTTTTGTGACATGTTTTTGATAAATAAAGCAAAACTTGTTTTATGTAATTTCAGTGTTTGTTTGTCTATGTCATTTTTTTCTTTGACAGCCAAAAAATTGATTAAAATCAGAAATACGTTTTGGTGAAAAAAATCTGAGATTCTGCTTTAGGCCATATAGCTCAGTCCTAGACTGAGGGTTAGAATATTAATTATATTTTTGGGGGGACATAGCAAGGGCAAATAATTTATTTTGATTTCTACCTTTGCACACTAAAACTTAATGAGGACATTAGTATGAGCAGTTGGATGTATTTGGTAAAATGCTAAATTCACCCTTTAATTAACTGCATGGGTTGTTAGGGCACGAAAAGATATTAATCTTGAAAGGGGGTCATGAAAGAAAGTAATTGAGAACCACTGATTCAGGTGTTATAATTTTTGGGGGGTTTTAAACACAAAAGTTAGCTTGAAATGTCAACAACAACTGAAAATTAGCTTGAATGAGTTTTAAATAACACAGTGTTAGGCCTATTCGTCTCTGCTTTTGTGGGCAGGCTAACTGTTGAAAATCAATCAATGGCTGCTTGGCTTGTTTCAACATCTTGCTCTTTTTTTCTCTTACACTTGTGTTAGCATTTTTAATTTGCCATTGAAAAATTAAAAATATTTGGTGTGGAGCACACAGCAGAGACCAGTTGTTTCAGACCTGTACTCAGTTCACACCTTAATGTTACATTCTTGTCCTGTGGCGCAACAAGTTAAATTCTCCAAGCCTCAAAGGATGTCATGATTTAAACCAGGCTTCTCTTGGGGGACTGTCATAAAGATCAGGACAGACAAGTGTCACGTAAAGTGAAAAAAAGGACATTTTATTTGTTTCTTTGTCCTCCCCTTATGTAAGTTGTTACAGAACATAAAGTATCACAGTTAAGAAAAAGGACCCACATTTATTGGTGATCTTCCTGAAAGCCAGCAGTATGATGTGAAGGATTTTGTGCTCATTATGAACACAAATATGTTTCCTAATAAAATCAACATATGTTCTGAGCTGAATCGTGAGTTTTAGACACTCTGTTTTTTAAAGGCCCAAGAATAAATCATACATGCGGCTCTCATGAGTATCATTCTGCATATTATGCAATGCAGTGAACATAAAGCTTTACACAATAAAGACACAGCTCTTTGTGAGAGGGGCATGAAAATAGGTAAATGGGCTACAGTGATAATAAAAGTAGAGCATAACTTCATAGTGGTTACCTAGTTTCTGAAATAAAAGATACTCTTATAGATAAGCTGTTTCAGGAAGTACATATGAAAGTGAGCAGGTTACTGATAATATAGAGGCCTTTAACTTTATGAATATGTGACTTTATGTGGAACAATCTGTGGTTCCCCCTTCCTTGAATGTCAAAAAAAGTTTCATCATCTAAAATATTCAGCCAAACAGAAAAACTTTCACCCAAGGAAGTTAAGAGTGCACTTGTTCCTCACACAGATTAAAAAGTGGGAGTCAAAGAGTGACGTTAACTTCCCATTTGTTTTTAGTATTTCTGCTCATGTCTCATCTTATTTAGAGGCCATTTTGTTAGAATATTTCACCTTTTATCTGAGGTCTGTCTTCTTTGCCTGAGGGGAATGACTCGCTATAAAGTCATCTGGGGACAAAATAATGCATGAGGGTGTCAAGGTAAAATCTCCAGCAGTGCAGATGCTGCACCTGCTAAATCTTTGCTATGGAAACATGAAGAATGATCCAGCAGGGGAAGAGATCAGACTAGGTTTCAATTCAGCGACAGGGCCATCCACGTAACATTTTTGGAAGCACTGAGATGAATTACTGGATTTTACATGGGTCAGGTAGGGTGAAGGAGATCTTATAAATATGAGAAAAGGGCCTGTTAAAAACATAAGCGAATATCGTAAGTGGTAAAAGATGTGCAAAATGTCATGTCAACTTTGAAACCTAGCATGAATGCACTGAGTTGACTCTGAAGTGAACATAATCTGATACACTATTTTGCATTATTTTTACCTTGCCTTTCGCCTCACGTTTTTTCGACACAGTTGCCTTCTTCTCAACCAAACCCTGCCCGTTAATAAACCGTTTTCGAATCTTTATTACGCATGTGAGTCCTGCATTTGGGTCCAAATCTTTGCTTCTTCTGACAGTATTTAATGGTAGCAGTGTTATAAATATCCTTGTTTTTAACTCTCTAAAGACCTTTGAATTGCTTTGTATGTGCTTCTAGTGCTTAAAATTAATCACCCCTCACCCTGTAGTCAAAATGGACATGTGTGTAAATCCCTAAAATTTTCAGAGTTTGATGTTCTCAGCTCTCTGCTCACAGCGACAAAGCCGAGCTTCCTCCAGCTTGTTTTTATCTCACTCAGTGGCTCAAACATGTTCATTCAGGGCCTATTAACCATAGCTGTCAAGTCTCCCATTTTGGCTGAGAAACTACTGTATTTTACCCCTCTTTCCTGCTGTCCTCCCATATTAGTATTCTCCAGTAAATCTCCTGTATTATAATATAATAATAATACAATTTTAAAAAGTCCTCTGCCTCTCCAAACTGAACTCTGTCACTAGCCAAATGGGGCGGTAATGCACCAAAATGATGGATGCCACCCGCCGTAAAACTGAAGAAGAAGAAAATGCCTCGCGAGGACTTCCACCTGCTGTAGCCTGGGTGGCAGTTGTGGCGAGGTAAGTGCCAACAGCGGGAACAAACCAAAAAAACAACGTGGTTATTTTAGATTTCTTGTACACCTGTCTTAAAATGTAAGAGAAACTGGAGCTTGGTTGGAGTGGTGGGACGGCTCGCAGCAGGCACCGGAAAATTGCCCTTTTTTTCAAATCCAAAACTTGACATGTATGCTGTTTACACAACAATGGCCAAAAACTGAGTTTTCATTGCGTTTACATCTTCTGTTTACACGAAAATGGTGCCCGAAGTTCCTGGATCCGCAAACTTTTGAAACTGGAGTCCAGAGTAAAAAGTTTTGAAAACAAGTTTTCGTCTCTGTGTAAACAGGGATCCCCGTTGTCAGGGAAAATGGTGACGCGTGGTGCATGCACAGTACTCTTTCAGAAAAAGGTTGCGTATGCACCAAGGAAGGGCTCTTAAGTCTTGCGCATTTGAACCTTTTCAAACTTGCACACGCAACACCTGGTATTCCTCACGCATGAAAATTTATGATGTAATGCCCACCAAGTTACACCGCTATATATGCATTGGAATGTGTAGTAAGACACTCTGAGCATCATAGAGCTCAACGGGAGCTTGACGCGACCCAGTCAATAAGATCAACTACCCATCAGCCAATTAAAAAATAACATATAACATATCAACCAATCAGAAAATAGCACTGCTGTTTCCGGGTAAGATATGGTTAATCTGACCGCAGAGGATGCATACTACACGATGGGAGCACCTTATCACATGAGTACAGTAAGTTATCTTCTCATTTGATTTTGTAGCCTACTGAATCATGAAATTACTAATTGTACAAAAGGAAAACAATGAGACTTTGTTCCTATTCCCCCTCCACACCTACCATTAAACAGTAAAGCAAAGTCTAATCACACTGACTGTGGTTACCTGGCATCACATTAAAACAAACTCATCAATGTTAACTTAGTTATATTAATAGTTCTACTTAGAACACGACAAATGTTTGGCTATAATTTAAATCAAAATTGCACATTTTTAGTTTGAAAGAGCATGGTCAAATGTTCGAGGTCAATAATACAAGAACAATCATAATTTGTATTATTATTTTGCATCATTACATTAGTTTTAAAATACGAAAAGCACATATAGATGGTTGATGACTTATTTGAAATTTGAATCCTCTATAATCGTTTATAAACTAACATACCCAAAGGCCAGCACATCATTGCCCCCCCTCCCCCCCACAAGCCAGCAAAAATCTCACTTTGACCTGAGATCATAATTTGAGAGCCCTGACAACGACTATGGCCAGCTACCGAGCAACATGTGTGCTGCTTGCTGTGCTAGGTTTCTTATCACTCCTCCAACAAACTGTGGATATGCTGCATCAATACTCTGACCAGCAGGGTCAGATTTGTTGTATTCGCCAAGGACATTACAAATTTACATCACCAACTACTGGCCTGGCATGCATGCTACCATGTTTTCAGTCGTTCTTGAGGATCCTTGTGAACGTGCGTTGTTGTCACATCATCTCTGTATGAATGCAGAGTGCTTTTGAAAACGCAAAGGAAAAACCTTTCCATTTCTGGTAACAACGTTGTCATGTATTCGTGAATTTCCTTATTCCTTTACCTAACTCCTTAGAGCTGAAATGCTAACCCCACTACCACATGGCGGGGAAGCATTTCTCTGCTTATTTATGCTTTGTAAATGAATGCTTTTCTGGGGGCATGACGGCAGAGGTCCATCTAAAGAGTACAATTCAAGGAGAATCAACACTCCTCAAACCAATACTAGATTAATTGTAAATTAAAATATGACTGGTCTATTCATATGAATGGATACAGCAGGATTTCGGGACATCGACCAAATCCTGCTGAGGAAGGAGGGGAGGCAGCAAGGATTGGTCTGGGGGACTGCTGCCAAAGTGCAATATTTATAGGAAATGTGCTCTGAAAGTTGCATAATGTGACCTTTAAAGATGACTCAATGAAGAGATGATTCAATTAAGCTGTTTTATATGGGTGTTCATGACCATTACATCAAGACATACCTCATAAAAATAATGAAATGGGATCATGAAACTGACAATGGGTTTTGGATGGGTTGCCAACGTTAAAGCTGATTCCCAACTAATTGCAAGATGCCCATAATATAGATAAGAGTAGATTACAGTGGAAGGTGTTCAGGATTATACTAAATGTCTGTCAAGATTGGCTGGTCTACTATTAAATTAGTTTTGGAAACAGAATAAAGATATTACAGACATCCTCGGGAGTATAAAAAATGGGTCATATCCTGCTTTATTTTTACAAACAGCAGATTATTGACATATGAAGTCTCTGTTTTGGTCCCTGCATCTCTGTCCTCTGGATGAGCTCATCACTGTCTCCTGGCTGACTCATCTTCAGTTGGTTCCAGCGACAGACGATCCAACTGACTGCTCCCCGCTCTGCATGTAAAGTACAGAGAATTATTTCATCTCTGTGAAAGCCAGAGGACGTGCAGTTCCAACTCACTGAAAACACTCTGTATGCATGAGGTGTTGCAGACTCCACTGAGCTCATTAGCGAGTCCCTCACAACAAATATTTTATTTGAAACTGCAGACTTCATACTGTACAACACATGCAGGATGGAAGAAGACTGAAAAACCATGTGATTAATGTTGGATGAAATGCATGTATGAGCTACAAAAAGAATACACAACTGCTACACAAAGCATTGACAGTGCTTTGACATCATAAATGCTAATAACAGGGTCAAGTGATAGCTCTACTGTCAGCTATTTACGGTGAGTAGCTGATAAAGGATATAATAAAGGGTTACACATCATTTTGGGTGTTTGAAAATGGGAAGTTTTGACAGTAGAATCAAAGTTTTCAAAAAGTTAGTTTCTATTTTTATATGGTCTTACAATTTGCAGTAATATCACTGTAAAAGGATACTTAACACACACTTGATCAACCACAACAATGACGGAATCTCTGTACTCTGCCTGTGCCACTCACTTTCATTTAACATTTGGATGTTTTTAATTTACGTTTGTGGACTCTAGAATACAAAATGGGTGATATCTGATGAATAGCCTTTAATATGGGGTCCAGACTGTGAATTTAACATTTTTACTATGCTCCAGCAGCTGGCCCCACTTCCTTATTTCCTTCCTTCCTACTTCCTTATAAGTATCCCTGTGCACAGAAGAACAAAAAAAGTACCAAACCAAAAGTTGTCATTCATATGACTGGGACTTTGTTTATCAAAGGAAAATATTTGCCACCAATGTTTTATATATGTGAAGTTTAATCAAGCATAAAAATGTGCTTTACTATTTTTTTTCCTTTTAAAACGGTAAAAATTGAAAATTTATGGATAACAATAATAGTTATATTTTAGCATTAAAAATAAAGAAAAACATCTACATACTGTTGTATAAACCATCACAGAAACATAAAAAAGATTTTGGTAATTACCAATAATGTTAATTTAGGGCAGCTGTGGCATTAACCTTCCATTGGGTGGTGGTCTAATAAATTTGTTAAGCACTGTATATTTGAAAAACATCTGCACTGCAGTTGTCATGATGTGGACATGTACGGAGCCCCTAAGGTGCCACAGAGAAAAAAATATATAAATCGTGCGCACGAGATAGTAAAACGTGCGCACGAAATACTTATTCCTGTGCATGTTTAAGCTAAAACGTGCGCACGAGATACTAAAACATGCCCATGATATATTACAACGTGCGCACAAAATACTTATTCGTGCGCACGTTTTAGCTAAAACATGCGCACAAAATAAAGTTATTTACCACGTTTTAACTTTGACGTCAGAAGTTTACAGACACACACAATGGAGAGAAGAAGTGAGCTAGTTAACTTTTACTTCCACCTCGGAATGTCATGACATTCTTGCTGCTCTTGCCATGAGAGATGGAATAATCCTAAGTTGGAGAACTTTGCTGCGCATACTAAAAGAGAACAGGCTCAGCCGGTGGAAGGAGTACTCAGATTCAGTCAGTGTCCTTACCTGGGATGCACAGGGGGGACTTGTTTGCTGCTACAGAGGCGAAGTTGTTGCTAACTTGGGGACTAACTCCCTCCACCTTATTCAGCGGGTGGCAGCAAGACACGAGCTTTGCTTGAGTCTTGAAAGTTGTGCAGCTTTTATTTAAGGTACTGATAAATAGACTAAGGGACTGTACATACCCTGCACTCCTACATTCACAGACACAGCTAACGTTGGCTGGTTACTGGGATGCTTCAACCGAGCCCTGCTGTCTTCTTCTTCTTCTTCTTGGTTTTTACCGGAAGGTGACCACAATATTATGGGGCATTACCGCCATCTACTGATGAGCCCGGCTGTCTGTTGCTGCTTGCCTGTATAATTAAGTCGAGCGCACGTTTTAATATATTGTGCTCATGTTTTACTATCTCATGCGCACAATTTTTTTTTTTTTTCTCCGTGGCAACTTAGGGGCTCCGTAGACATGTGACCTGTGTTGGTAATTACAATAATGTGGGATGGGTGGTATGATTGACTCTATACAAGGGCCACTTACAGGCTTGGAGAAGTTCAGAGTTTAGGATTCCACAAGACACCCTTGGATTTGACTTAAGGGACCAAAGTTTTTGCACCTGTTTTTGACACCAACTCTTTTTCAACTGAGAATGAATTTTCATGGAATTGACTCCGCCCAGAGTATAAGTACCTCTGCCTTTACTGAAATTTTACCTACACAAAAATGTAACTCTTTACAATTTGCTATGTAGAAAACAATATTACCGTAGTATATGGTAAATCTGTAGCACTTTTTCAGTGTGTCCACTACTGGGACACAATGGTCTTGATGTGACATTTTAAAGTAAAGTAAAGTAAAGTAAACCCTCTCATTTTTCGCTCTTACTACATCGTGGAGGAGGTCATTTAACCTATGTAGAAAAGATCCCCTTCATAGCCAGAATTATTTTGTTTGTCACTCAGAGCAGATATACGGATTGTGTGGATTTTCGATTAAAGGACGTTAAATGCTCAGTCAGTGTGTGTAACTGTAAGGTCCTGTTTACACGAGGCTGTTTTCACCAGAAATGGAAAATTTTGTCCTTTGCATTTTTAAAAGCGCTCCGCATTCACATTGAGACGAGAGCAGGACTTAAAACACTGTAGCTTGCATGCCAGTCCAGTAGATGGTGATGTAGGTTTGCAGAGAAACAGTGGTGTTACACCACATGTATGAAGAAGAAAAACTTTTCACAAACAACAATGGCGAGTGGACGCACGAAGACGCAGGAGTTTCTTGTCTGTACAACATCTGTCTGGATAGTTTTGTCTGGATAACAAACCGAGCACGGTAAGCAGCACACATGTTACTCGGTTGACGGCCAAAGCTGTTGTTGTTCCTGGTGTGCGCGCGCAGCCTTCATGTGAAAGAGTACTGCACATGCGGTGACCTCAGCGTTTCACCCTAAAACGCTGAATCCCAACATGAAGCCGGGCCGCGATATGTTTTCAAAACTCTCAGCTCTGGACCCTGTTTTCAAAATTTTGTGGATTCAGGCACTCTGGGCATCGGTCTCGTGTAAATGGGAGGCAAAAACGCAATGAAAACTCTCCGTTTTAAGCCAAAAACGGAGCCGTGTAAACACCACCTAAGACTGCTCTTCATGTGAGAGGTGTTGAAGCTGTGTAACAATTTGAATGCTGTCATTTAGATTATGTTTACTTGGAATCAGAAAATAAAATAAAAAATGATGGATAAAAATATGGCATGAGGGAAAAGTGACAACCTTGTCCGTCAAAATGACAGACAGCAAAAAAAGGTCACTGCAACCTCTGGTCAGGAATATAATAGTAGAGACATATCATCTATCCAGCAGTGCCAGTTTTGAGATGTGTGCTTTTCACAGATGGCCTCCCAAATTGCGTTTCTTCTGGCAATGCTAAGATGTCTCTGCAGGAGTTCACCATTGTGTCTATTTGCCTCCAACTCCATGGCTTTGAACCTCATTTTGCATTTACGGCAAAATCCTCATTTAAAGGGAGCTGTCCGCACCACTTTTGTGCCTGTTATCAATCATATCAGTCATAGTAGATCACCCACAACACGCCACCTAATAGCACGTGCAATTTTTTTGTTTGCACATGCAAGTTAGCGCTCGTTATTTGGGATCTTAGTAGCTCAGACCATAAAACTTGACCTTACATTCAGACTTATTACAGACTGATTTTTGTCTTTCCTTCCAGCAGTGACAGAAAAAAAAAGATGAAGGCTGAAAACAGACATCCTCTCTGTTAAAACAATACAGGCACTCATAACACTTCAGACTTTGTGGCATTATCTTCCCCCTTTCCTTGGGGGACTAAATTTTCTCATGTATCTGTGTAGGGAGGGAAAAGATAAGAGCTTCTCACAGGAAGAGAATCAGATGCTTTAAAATCTCGGCACTGTGACGGTCAACAGACTCAAGAGCTAAACATTACTTGACCATTACTCAACTTGAATGAAAGTATAGATACTTCTTGTCAAATACTACCCCAATACAAGTGAAAGCGGTCAATCTTTATTTAAGTTAAAGTACTGTACCTGCTTTTGAAAATACATAAGTACAAAATGAGATTTTCGTTTTAATGTCAACACATTAATGTATTGTTGCCACAATAAATCTTCAGAACCTAATGACTGGAACTACCTACTGAATACACTGACCTGCTTATAGAAGAATATAGAATAAAAAGCTTGTAAAATATGCTATGACACTTATTGAAATGCCTATTGAAACAATGATTCAACAGAAGGACAGCCATTGCTGTTTCATTTTTTTATTTACCCCCCAAAAAGCAGCAATGCCAGTGTTCTGACACAGCCCTGACAATATGTGTGTAATTTATCTTACCTCAACATCCTTTCTCAGGTTGGACGGCAAGTTTTTGTAGGCGGTGATGAAGTTTGTGCATGGCAAACACAGCAAACATTCAAAAAGATATGAATCGTTCTTCATTTCAACAATCTCTTTTTGAGGAGTTTAGCTGAGAGTAACATACACTGTGAATGGAATATGAGTGCATATGACAATTAAAGGATATCCAAGAGAAAAATAATGCCTAAATTTCTAATTTTTATGAGCCACATTTGAATAAAATGTTCAAAATGAACTTACAATTCTTCCCTGGAGATTGGTACTAAAAGTAGCCTCCAGTATGAGGGAGTCTCCTCCATAGCAACAGGTCTTTACAAAGCCTCAGTTAACTGAGGAGTATCACACAGGGGAACCTCTCACCCATCTCTATACGGGGCCCCTGAGACCCCATCAGAGAGAACTATCACAGCACTGTGCAGACCATTACAGAGGTGTAACAAATATCCACAGTGCTTTCTCCCAGAGAGGGCAGGTGGAGACAAATATTGTAAGGGCCAGGGTAATGTGTAGTTTGCTTCTGTATTCTTGCTCCTGTTCCCTGGGCACTACAGCGACAGCACCCTGTTTTAGATAATAATGGATACTTACACAATCTGTGTTTGGAAGATGCTATTATGGATTATTACAGAGCATTTTAACATTTCTTTAAAGCAGACTAATAAGATGAAAAAGTCACCAGCGATAACTGCAAAGATGGACAACACCTTGTGTGAAATGTAAAAAAAAAAGTTCCAGCTTACACTGTAATTTTTGAATTCTTAACAAAATAAAACATACAAACATTAATAAAATAGAACGTCATCACATTTTATTTTACATGGTATATTTTAGTGTCCTTTTTGTTTTTATAAGTTTAAACTTAACTCATCTTTTAGCTCTGTTTTCATCATCAGTAACTTTTTGGGAAAATCTAAAAAAAAAATCTTCTATTCAGCTGCAGGGTTGTCAACATTTCCATCACTTTCCAATTTTTCTCTTTAAATTTCAATACTATGTGTTTTAAAGGGATACAATCTATACCATTTTCAATAAAATTGCATGAGTTTGTGTGGTCATATTTGACCTTCCATTTTAGAGACAGACTCTATCACAGTGGCCCATACAGGGCTATGCCTGCAATTTTTATTTAACACAAGAAATTACTAAATATTGGGTGCTTAGCATTTATGTTTTTAGTGCCATTGTATAAAAACTGTATTGATAATGTTTCGCTACTGCTAGTAAAGTATCAATTATGACATTTTGACAGCCCTACCCGCTAGGTGCAAAGTTTGTAAACTTATTGATTGGCCAAGAAAATTTAATGAGCATGGGGGTTAGAGGTTAGAGATACTGAACACTCCACACAGCTGTGAAGGAGCTACTGATGATTTACTTTAGGTCACTGACTGAATGTGATACCTGGTCATATAACAATACTCGACATAAAGTAAGCATTGAGACATTGAAAATTACATCCCTTACTTGTCTCTTAAAGGGGACATATCTTACCCTTTTTTGGTCTATAAATATAGTCTCATGGAGTCTCAATAAAACATCTGTGCCTTGCTTTGGTCAAAATATAAACTAGATTAATCACCACGGGAGATTCTGAACTAGTACAAACTCACTCTAAACTTTCTCAGAACTGAACTGTTGATGGGAGTCTCTTTAAATGTAAATAATCTCTCGTGTCAACATGTGTGAAGCGTCCATGGTGCTGGTTGAAGATCTGTGAGTGCAGACACCAGGGGCCTCATGTACAAAGACTTGCGTGGATTTCCTACTAAAACATGGCGTACAATCAAATCCAGAAAATGTGGTACGCACAAAAATATCCAGATGTATGAATCTGTGCGCACGCATGAATCCAAGCACAATTCCTTTGTACATCCCAATCAGCATGGAATTGAGCACACATGTTGGAGTACCCGACCCCTCACTCACGCTGTTACTCAGAATGTATGAATTGTGCGTTGAACCAGGCCACCTCGCCACAATGTTGGTTAACTACGTTTGAGCATCACATATGATCTGTACATTGATTGAATGAAAAGGTGTCCTGTTGACATACACAAATTCATCATGTGATGGCGCTTTAATAGCAATGTGTGTGCAGTCCATAGCTCTGATCACATTAGGAAAACTCGAGCTGCAAATTGTGCTTTAATGTTGAATGTCGACCGTGGCTCTGCACACAGTTTCAGGAGGATCACCCTCGGGAACCTAAAGCGGCTGATGATCCAGTCATCATCACGTGCCACTAAATCTTTTCTATCTCTGAACACACGCTTTCTTCGTATTGCATCATTTACAGTGTCTTCTCATAATGCTAAAGCAGCCATTGTGTTTAACGGTATTTTTGTACCTCTTTGCGCGTGCTCTTACATCCACTCATGTTACTGCAGACACGTGGGTGTGTTAGTTGTTCACATGTCTCTGATGTGCACATCTCTCAGTCTGAGGACTAATTGTTTCCTCATTTATTTATTATAACAGTTTCTCAGCATCACCTCTAAGTGTCGCCAAAGGAACAAATCCTGTAGAAACATTCATACGCCAGCCATGAAGTTGTCATGAGGCACCGCACATTTCCACGGTCATTTCACTCTTGATACATCTGAACTTCGCCGTGAAAAAGAGCGTACGCCACGTTTTTGTGCGTACGCACCCTTTGTACATGAGGCCCCAGGTGAGGGGCTAGGTATTTTTACAGTAACTCACTGTGATGTCACAAGAAAAACAGATTCTGCACAGGCCATCAGGTTTTATGTTTTCAGACAAAGAGGGACCACAAAAAGGATTTGGTGTGATTCATTCACTTCTTGTGGATTGTTAGTTTCTCTGCATACCCAACTATGTGACCAATAATACTGCAAAGTGGGTTTTTCATGTTATATGTGTCCTACAAGCTAAACTTATGCGTATGCACAATAACTGTTCTGCTCTTGATTTGTTCACATAAACACCTGTGATTTATTCTGAAACACTACATTCTAAACTATCTTAGAAAAATCTATGTAAGTTAGTGGTACAGTTGATCAGTTTTGGTCCAAATTATTAAAATTCTTAAAATTGTGGAAGAAATGTGCATCGTAACAGCCCTGCACTGGTAAAACCCAATAGAGTAATGCAGGAATGAGTCCGAGAATGCTGAAGCAAGTTAGTTAGTTAGATCTGAAATCTTGCCTCTTGAGTGTTAAAGCCTTGTTGCTTGTTTAAAAGGAGGGTTGCTAATGGCATGTAAATAAGGACAACAAAAATGGCCGGGGACCCTCCAGCAAGCATTTCTGATTGTTTTTTGATAATCAATATTTCATACACCATAGCCACAGCCATTAGGGCCAACTTAATCAAGTCATGCAATTAAGAGGAAATTCTCAAACAAGAGGTCACAACAAGGTGTTATGCATAGGAAATATTGACTGCTTCTAAGTTGAAGCGCCATCTTGTAGTTTGATAGTAGCTTAGCAATAGCTTTTTACTCTCTTCACATTTAAGCTTGAGAAATTATGGAAAGTAGATTGGTTTGTAACGATTATCACAAAGAGCAGGACACGTAAGTTTGATAAGTTTCTGTTCACGACAAAAAACAACCTGGGGTCAGGGCCTTCCCGAGGAGGGGACACCAGAGGGTCTGGGGGGCGAGGGGACTATGTTAGCTTTGAGGCTGTCAGAATTTGTTTTGCATATGATGATAAAACAGTAAGGAGATATTATCTGAATCAGTATTTTGCACTAGAATTTGAAAAAGGGGGGTCTCCAAGGAAAAAAGGTAGGAAACTCCTGTATTGGGGGGATATGTTTTTAAATCAGATGCAACTCTCCCTTTATGTTTGTTGGCATGACTGATTAAGCTCGCACAAAAAATAGTCACTGTGCTAACTACAAATGGTGAGTTAGGTGTAAATTAATTTAACTGTTGTGTCCCAGATAGTCTGAGAAAGGCAGTTCTAGCCGTCACAAGATGTGTGCTTCTTATAAAGTTGTGCTGCATGTTCACAGAGGTTGGTGGCAAATGATTTCAGAACAGAAATTTATTTTAAACATGTGGTTGATTTTTTTCCCCTCTTTTTCTCCTCACTGGAGGTTTGTTGTACAGCTGTGTCAGAAGGAAGGCACCTGCTCTGAATGAGATGACGTCTGTTGTCTGAGTGAGTCATCGAGACCCCCCCTCCTCTTCCTAAAAAGCTCAGGATAAGGCAGATCCAGTCATTCAGCTGAACAACAGGCATCAAGACAGAAGTATGAAACTCTGAGACAAGACGCTGTACAGCTCTTTGAATACGTCAGGTCCTTTGACTTTCAAGTGTGATTACCTGCTCCTGGTGTATAATACAGCTCTTGACATGGCGCCGACTTTAATCAAGCTTCAAAGGGGACGGCTTCAAGGGGGGCCACACACACACAAATACATGCACACATAAAAACACACAGATCTGTTTTATTTCTCTGCTTGAGAAAAAAACAATAAGCTTTTCACCTTGGAGGATTCACTAAAAGTGTTACATAAAGACTGCCATGGAGCAAAGCTTAGATAAAAACTGTTGACAGACTATTTGACAGTGATTAAAATATAGAGTCACCTCCATATTACTTATATCCACGATGAGTAAAAATGAACAATGATGTGACATTTTTATTTTGTATTTAGTTACTGGATGTTCAATATTTTTCAGCATATTTATATTTTTTTTCTTAGCAACACTCCAAACCAAAAACTTTTGAAGTCTTTGGAATAGTCTTAATTTTGTGTATACTTGTTGCACAAGAGTAAAAATCAAATTTTTGTCCCCACTGATCCTCTGACATAGCTGCTCCTTATGACCAAAATCATTTTACGGTATCAACAATTCCATCTGTTTTTTAAATTACTCATTTTTGGTGCTCAATTTTAAATATTGGAATTCAATCCATCAGATTATGGCCACAGTATAGTTATGACTGCACAGAAGTTTGCGTGCTGATGTAAGTAAGCATTTACCTCAAAGTATGGAAGCCCTGAAATGCAAAAATGAACTGCCAAATTAAATAAAACAACATATTCAAAACACATGTTCAAAATGATGACACACAAATAAATCAAATACAAAATAACAAAAACAGCAAGAAAAACACAACAAATCATTTACAACACACCAAAATAAAAAGCAACACACTAAATGGCACAATATATCACTTATTATACCAAAACAACATAACAGGGACAATAAACAAGATCTGAAAAAGCCAAACAATAAATTACCAGTAAACAAGGAAACAACAAAATTTAAAAATTGCAATTATTGATTAAGCTCTCTCAACAGCAGATAGAAAACACAACAACACTATAGGCCTTGATAAAACAAATATAACACCGATAATTGATCAACAACAAGGAATTTAACATCTCAGTATCAATTCAAAACATATTAAAATAAAGTAATACAAAAGAAAAAAAAGCATAATCACAAATTATCAAATACTACAGCAAATAAGCAACATTGTAACAAATACCCAACCCAAATACCCAACAACAAATAAAAAAAAATAAACATTGGAAAAAACAATGACAAATTGTAAAATAAATAAAAACACAAAAACAGAACAGGGAACATTACATGAAATGTATAATCAAATAAAAAAAATTAATACAAAAAAACAAATTAAAGACAATTAACAAATTGGAACAAGAAATCAAGAAAAAAAAACAGAGCAACTGATAAAATACCCACTAAACACTATATGTAGGGGACGTTAATGAAATACAAAATAAAACAATTATATTTTATCCTATTTTCATTGCAATTTCTAATGTCTTCTTGACAGAAAATTCACATCAGTGTATAAAACATGGACAGACTGTGGTCTCAAAAACAAGTGTCCTCTGTCAGTGAGATTCTCTGCTCCCTTTACTATGCAGTAATATGAGTGATCTTTTGCACAGGTCACCTCTTGAGTCTGTTGACCTTCACAGTACCGAGATTTTAAAGCATCCGATTCTCTTCCTGTGAAAAGCTCTTATCTTTTCACTCCCACACAGATACAGTTAATCTCACCAAAACAAATATTTCTGAAATCTGAATACAAATGAAGTAAATGTGTGCCTATAAAGAAATAACCTATCAAAACCAACACTGTTTTAATACCAGGCAGATAACATGTTAATCATCTGTTTTCACATTCAACAATTTAACATGCTAATGAGACTTCTGAAGCTTCTGAAACAAACTTCCAGTGAATACATGAGGAATTTTTGCAGAGGAATTATTTCTTGACATTGAAAGATGATCTTGGTTAAATGTCAAATGTACTGGTGAACATTTCACTTATTATCTACTGAACATCAATAGCTGTCACTGTTAGCTGGTAAACTTAGTGATGTTTGCATTGATCTGAAAGTGCTAATCTGCTTGAAGAAATCATGTAAGTATTTTGAAGTGAATAAAATTAGGTAGTATTTTATAATTAGAGTAATGAGTTAAACAAGTGGATTTAAATATTTTAAAGATAATAGTAATGATAAAACCCCATGAGAATAATTCAGAATCTTATTTAGAATTTATGCATCAGATTCAGTTTTATCCTCCTTTCACAATATTGTCCTTTAGCATCGAATCATGGAGTCAAATACACAGCCTCATCCTGGTGTCCTGATGTGAACGCTTGAGTTATCTGCTGTCTGACTTTTATTGGACCACTCTGTCACTGTGCCCCACTGGTTATGGGAGATCGTCTCCTGCTCCCAAGTGCCAAATTCTGTGGTCGGTGCCTTTTATTTGTTTTCTATAAGCATCTGTGGTGATAGGGAGGTGGTTGTGCCAGACTGATTTTTCAATCAGAAATTGTCCAATTACACCAATTATGCCATAAAAACACAGACGTTAACTATCAAGCCTTTTGCTTCAAGCAAAGCTTGGTTGGTTTTCTCTGCTGGATTGTCTGTTAAAGAGAATTTGAGTGAAGTGAAGCAAACAGAAGCAGAGGATGGATGGGAGTTAAGAAAAAAGAGTTGAAGATGAGGAGACATTTTGATGTTATAAATCTGATTTATGACTATAATCAAACTATAACACATCCCTTCTGTCTTTAGATGTTGACTTTGTCAGGGCACAAGACTTCTGCAGAGTTTTGATGATCTCCAGGTCGTCTAGGCACAGTGTGGTTTTTGTTTGACGGCTCTCTTTTCATGCATGGAATGATCAGTCACACCTGTACAGTCACTGTATAAGTGGCTGTAAAGGGTCTGTGTTCTCAATAAAACACCAAACACACCTGGGTCTGCTTAGCAACGAGTGTGTACATGTGTGCTGGTGAAAGACACGGAGACACATTCGACACATGCACACACACACTCACACACACAAAGAGTCTGAAGTTTGTGTCTGCTTCTCCCACCTTCACCTTGAAACAGTGAAAAGTATGGATCACTTTAGCTCGCACAGTATTCAGGGGGATTGTTTGTTGTAAACATCATCACATGTGGTTCCACAGGAAGCTTTCAGTTTGACCAAAGCTTCAGTGAAATCTTGTGATCCTATAGTCTGATTTTTGGACCAAAGTTACGGGTTTGTGATAACAATAAAAACTGTGACATTTTGTAACTTACAACCATGGGCCCTTCTCCAACTTACTGTACATCACTGTGATGTCACAGCATTAGCAGAAGGCAAAACATAGCAAAACAAAGGCAAGCATGAATTATTACCACCAACAACTAACGGGCAACAATTATCATACAGTGTGACTATATTAATCAAAACACCATCCCATCCCATCAGTTAACTAGAAAAGCACACAGAGAGCGCAGACCTCCGCCAAGCAGCTTCGGTCCACTTTGGCAAAAATGGTCCTATCTGGCAATGTTAAAGAATCCTTTAAAAAATTCCTGGATCCAGACGGTGATCCAGATCACCCCCAAAATTTAATCAGTTCTTCCATATCCCATTTACGACTATTCCTGAAAATTTCATCCAAATCCGTTCAGGACTTTTCAAGTTATTTTGAACACAAACAAACAAACAGACAGATAAACGCCAGCAAAAACATAACCTCCTTGGCGGAGGTAATAAAATATGCAGTAGTCTGTCAGCAAAACATTATTAAAAAGTTGATGATCTTTTTTTTTAATGTTCACTCAGCCTCCATCTTGTGGTGATGAGAGATCTGACTACTTTAGAGTTCCGAGTTATTTGGATCAGTTTAGTAATCGGAGCCTGTCCTTTGGCCTCTAACCTGTTCATCTTTAGGTCAATCAATCAATCAATCAATCAATCAATCCATTTTTTATTTTTATAGTGCCAGTTAATAACAAGTATTATCTCAAGGCACTTCATAATAGAGCAGGCTGAAGCCATACTCTTCATTTTATAGATACACAGATATGCATATATACAAATACATATAAATATATATGTATTTGTATATACACATATACATACATCCAGAGATGTATCCATTCAGACAGAGACAAAAGGAACTAAAAAGAACAATTTAAAGGAACACTCCAACATTTTTGTTGTTTTCGTGTCTTGCTTCAGTCCCGAGTCCATGACAAGCAGGTAGACACCATTCTTTTGACTGAGCGTCCAGTAACGAGAAATAGGTGGAATTAGATCGCCAACCGCTAGCTTATAGCCCTTTTTCATCAGCACGTCTTAGCCCTACTCTACTCGGCTCGGCTTTCCCCGACTCTACCCGGCTCTACTCTACTCGCATTGTGCGGCTTTTCCACCAGCCTGGTTCCCTGCCCAGCGGGGGCGGGGTCGCCATAAAACAGCTGGGCAACACTGCGTTCATGTCATTTTGAGAGCGACACAACAATCAAAACAATGGAGGACTTGGAGGCAATAGTATACTTGCTGCCCGACCTGTGGCTTTTTGTCACAAACCGAATGAAAGCGGAAAGCAGAAGAAGGCTGCAGGCGGGGAGAAGAAATACCGAGGATGAGACCAATCAAGCTGCAAAGAAAAGACGTATGAGGGTAAGCTAATGGTAGCTACCACTAGCATGTTAGCCAGCTCGTCGTGCTCATGACTCATCGGTGACAACATTTTCTGACCAATCTGTAGCCGGCAGTCGGTTGACATCACCTTTTGGTATCGACTCAGCTCGCTTAGAACCAGAGCAGAGTAGGTACTAAAGCTGGTTTGTTTTAGGAAGTACGCAACGCAAACCAGGTAGAGCCGAGTAGAGTAGAGCAGAGTATGGCTCAGGCGTGCTGGTGGAAAAGGGCTATTAGCTTAGCTCAAATACCGGGGGTATATGGGTAGTGCTTTAGCCTGCCTCTGTCTACAGACATCAGATACACTCTAGATGGTCCTATTTGCTTGTTGTGTTTTTTATTGACCAGGTAATGTTCAATATTTATTTTTAGACTAAGATTAGCATTTTATTCAATTTTTGAAAGAAATACTTACGAAACTAAGCCGCAGGGTGCATGCGCAAACCACCTGAAATTAAGCCACTGTTCTCCAGTTCAACAGTGATTACCCTTTTTTAAGTGACCCTCTCAGTCATGTAAAGAAACTGACCTCACTTTTCCGTTAAGACCCTCATTCTTTCATGGTCAAGATCAAACCTAATAAAGCTGACCAGCCAACGTAGGCTATTTTTTTTTTTGCCTTGAATTAACCCTGCTCATAACTTCTTACTATACAAACATAATATCTGTATATTTTTTCTCCTTAGAGCTGCCACTTTCTCGATGATAATTGATAAGTTTAGTCAAACTAATGGTAAGCCTTGCCCCGCTTAACAAGTGTGAAGCATACAACATCTGAATAACATACTTATTATCACTCCTTGTAATCTATTGTGTCTCATTTCTTGTGTTTGAACATTTCAGTAATAAAGCTTATTGTGATCTTTCAAAGAGCTGAGCTAGTTATTCCGTGTATTTCTATACTTCATGCTAAGATAACCAGGAAATTGAATGTCTTAATTAAGCAATACTTCACACGGTACCTCATAAAACAGGTGGAATAAGAATAAGTCCATCAGCATTTAAAGAAAGAAAACCCATGCACACTGTCTGTTCATTACATGGCTACTTTCTGGTGCAAACCATCAGGCCTGATGGGAGTAAATAATTTTTTATGCAGCTGAATATTCACATCAGAGCAACGTGAATGAGATTTTACTAACATGTTGATTAAATTGTAAGACGAAAAATGATTTACTGTGTAAGTGTTTGGGTAAAACACACAGACAGATCCTAACTTCTACCATCAGCTTTTAGTGAGCGATGCAGGGGTTTCATGGACGCTCCTCTGCCAACATGCCTTGCAAGTAACACACAGCCTTGAAATTCCTTAAGCTCTGAGTCTTGCGTGTGGCCTGAAACAACAATGTTGGATTCTTAATTGAATTTTACAAAGGCTTTACTTTAAACTCCTGAAGTGTAGCTCATTAAATTGCCAGGGTAATCGTGTTAATATGATATAGTCCAGTTAACATGGAGACTGGATTCTTTAAAGGTGTCTATTTGCTCAAATATCAAATTCATTTATTTTAATGAGTATTAAATTATTTATGTTTTAAGAAAGCTTTCCATTTCTGTAGTGCAGACACTGAGAAATTTTAACAAATTTCCCCAAACATTTAGGATTTTTAAAAATATACAGGAATTTAAGGGATTTTTCAGAAATTTTTACCACATGAGATTTGGGGAAATGTTGATTAAAGGAACATCTGAAACTATATATTTAAAAGAAATTTAAGAGGTTTCTAATGATTAGAATTTGTTTTTGGACAGGACTGTTTGCCGGAATATATCTGCACATAATCATGAATATTTCTGACTGTGTTTTTATTTTTATTTTTTTACTTTTGGGGGATTTTCCTAACCTTTTGGAACTTTTCTCAGGATATTATTCTTTATGAATTTTCCTTAAATTCGATGAAGCTTTGGAAATCCCATAAAAAATTTTCACAACATTACAATCAATTCCTTGTAAACTGAAGATGAAATATGTCAAGATAACAAGGCACCCACACAAGGTTTTAAGACTCATTTGTGATGCAGTTTTTGTAAAATTCATTGTTCAGGGTAAGAAAGGGGATTTTAGAGCCCTGTCTCAAGACTTAACTTTTTTCAAATGAACTCACCCGGTGACATTTTGCATGTTTGAGTGAGGTTTTCTAACCTGCCACACCAGATGGACAGTTTCATATTGAAAATATTTCACAAATCCATTTCAGAATCAGGCAAGTCCGTCTGCTATGCAAGGCTAGAGATTTTCAATTTACCATTTATTTTTATTTTATGATGGCACACACAACAACCCCCACCTACTTTGATGTGTTGAAGTATGTGGGGCAAAACAAATCAACAGAAGTCCCTGTTAACCAAAAGCAGGTTGAGGTAAGATAAGCTGACAGAAAACACAGACAACAGGATGCACCTGCATCACTGGGATGTTTTATTGTACCATGATTTCACATTGTAAAGTGGACTGTTGTACATGTGAAGATAAATAACACTTGTCTCGGCTGATTTTTCATATTCAGCCCAATAAAGTTAAAACTCTGGTGAAACTCCCCTGATGAGAGTGAAACTTGACTCTTTTAGGATTTTTCTGCTGAAATACATACTCAGAAGGTGACATCTTCTCAGGTGCAGGTGTCCTGGGAGTCACTGGCCTCACGTGTGAAACGTCACTCTCTGAGGGTTGGTCTGCATTAGCGGTTTCATATACAGCAGATGGCCAACTCCAGACAATGAGTGGATGAGATAGACAAGCCAGGTAAAAGGAGGGGGAGGGGCGGAAATGGGTTAATCCCACACTGCTTGGCAGCCACATCAAACCTATATGCTCCTTAGGGTGGGGGTGGCCTCTGTTTAAAGTCTGATTACACAGTTTGCCTCTTGAGATGAACTTTCAGATGAATTCTACATTTAGTTGAAATAAAAGAATAACTGGATGATAAAGAATTACAGATCAGATCAGACTTGACAGGAGTTTTCTAAATCTTATATTCATGTATGACGTGAAGATTCATTCCCACCTGTTGTCTGTTAACCTCCAGTAACCCCTCCCCCTCCCATCACAGTGTGTACTTTCATTCAGGGAGTAGCTTAGCAATTTAACCAAATAGGCTTACAGGTCAGAATCATCTGCTTCGCCAACCTCCCTCATCTCTTGTGTGCTTTCTCTCAGTTATGCAAACTCTTAAGATGCTTACATCTGCTGTCTTTCAGCTTGATCATGTTTGCTGTGCCTTAAGACCAATAAATCCATCACGTGTTTGGTTACCAGATAACAGAACTGCAGAGTAACTCAGATGATCTTGTTTGTTAGACAGCAAGAACAACACAGTGAAAAGTTGGACAGACTGTCAAAAATGACGATAACTAAGCCAATTAACTCATCAGGATAAGCATCTTTTCTGTCAACGTCTATCAAACTGACCTACATTTTCACTCAAGCTGGCTTTTCTCTTTTTTTTTTTCATATTTAGAGGGGACTTCACAGCACAATGTAGAATTCAAAACAAAAACTTGGTGTGTCACACAATTGTAATGATTATATTTCTATTTTAGTGATCCACCTATTTATGCATTCCTGTTACTGAGTGTCACAGTACTGTTTAGTTAGCTATTTAATAAAGCTACACCCTTAAATCTACTGGACGTTTATGCAAATCAAACACATAATAAATTAGTCTGTCTTGTTTGCTTACCTGGTAGATTGTGCAAGTGTGAACTGGAAAAAAATGAGTTAATTCTGATGCATGCTCTTTTCCACTTTGTACGTCTTCCTCTCCCCACGTTAACAATGACAAGTGTTAAAAAATGACTTGTATTTATCAGTTGTCACTGACTGGATGCTCTGGTCAAAGGATGTTTGAACAATGTTTGTTTTGTGAGGAGCTACAGGAGCTGTCTCTATTCAGAGAAAACATTGTGACTTTGATTAATGACTTAAGTCACACAACCGGTGGCGAGACTGAAGGGCAAAAGCAGTGTAAGCTAGCATTGACCACTGTGTGGCATTTTTTGCACAAGCTTTTTTCTTTCAGTCAATGTAACCACACATGTTTAAAGAGGGGCAGCATGGTGGCACAGCAGGTAGTTCACATGCCTCACAGCGAGAAGGTTGCCGGTTTGATCATGTCTTTGTGGAGTTTGCATGTTACTCCTGTTTATGCGTGGGTTCTCTTGGAGCAATCCGGCTTCCTCCCACAGACCAGAAACATGCTCTTTATGTTTGGTGACTTCCAAAATTACCCTTAAGTATGAGTGTGTGTATGAATGGTTGTCTGTCTCTCTATGTGGCCCTGCAATCAACTGGCGACCGCTTCAGGGTGTGCTCCGCCTCTTGCCCAATGTCAGCTAGAATAAGCTCCAGCCCCTGCGACCTCAAAAGGGATAAGTAGTAAAGAAAATGATGGATGGCTGTTTAAAACAACAGAAAAACTCAGATCAGTGTGTAAAACATGAGTGTCTGACACCTTAAAACAGCAAGGCCTTTGCCAGTGCCTCACTTCAGATACACCATTAAGACATAACATTATGACTACCAGCCACCCTGACCAGCATCAACTTCTTCAACAATCTGAGCAACAGTAGCTGTTTGATCGAACCACATGGGCCAACCTCCATTCCCCTCATGCGTCAGTGACCCATGGCAGCCCATGACCCTTTAACCAGTTCACCCCTGCTCCTTCCTTGGACCACCTTTGACGTACAATGACCACTGCAGACTTGGCACGCCCCACAAGAGCTGTAGTTTTGAAGATGTTCTGACCCAGTCATCTAGCCATTGCAATATGACCCTTGTCAGACTTGCTTAAATTCCTCACATTGGCTATTTTTCCTGCTTTTAACATAAAATTTAAGGACAAAATGTTCACTTGCTGCCTAATATATTCAAAGCACTGACAGGTGCAATGATGGAGAGATTATCAGTTATTCACTTTACCTGCTGTGGTCATAATCAGAGCCATGAAAAGAGAGAGTTACGTCAACTCCATAGACGCCAATGGGCTAATTATTTGACAGCAATGGCAAATCATGGGAAAAAGTTCCAAACAATGCAACCAAGGCAATAGGATTCCTATGGGGAATGTATGCTTCTTGCATTTATCGAAGGTCAGTTTACGTGTATGAAGCTACAACTGACATTTTAAGCATGACCATTTTACCAGCACATTTGAATAAAATTAACAATGTCATTTAAATAGCGATGGCTCATCAATTTTAAACAAAATATAAGTTTTAATGTGGTCACTGGTCACCTCATGGTCACATCTTACATTGTCAATGAGTACTCTTTCGCATTAGACCTACATGTTTAATCTGGAAAAAACTCCTCTCTGGCTTTTCTTGTTAAGATTGGACTCTGTGAAATTCTAATCTGGGCTTGTCCCCTTATTGATTAGTGCATTCAAGTAAAAAAAAAAAATCACTTTCTCTGATAGAAAATATGTGGTTAAAACACACAGTTGGCAGTCTAGACTGTCAGCTCTATAAGTGCATGGCATTACAGCAAGACTATCAACAAACTTGTTCAGGGCAATAATAAGATCCAGTACGACTATATGACAGTGTTAATGCTGTGTTTTTAGTGTGTCCTTGTTTTTTTCTATTTCCTTCGACCCTGAATTCATATTGTTGATTATAACTTCATTGTCTTGTATGAGAGTTGTATTTAATAACTGTACATCTCTGATTTTTAATCCAAGAAAATAAAACTCTTTTCACACTACTTTTCTGCAACTGAGCTGTAACGAAGCTTCTCCATTATAATGCCATAAGACATTCGTATTGACTCCCCTGTGGCATATTATTAGTGTTCCAGTCTTTCTGTTCTTATGTTGCAGAAGTATGAGAGGGCTCAGTGTGGTAGGAGCTCCTCATACACAGTCTTATGCTGATAATAACAGCTTTGTTCTGTTGCTTTCAGAAAGTCTCCATCACAGGAAACATTTGGGTGATAAAAAAGCGAGACCAGTCTTGTTGATTTATTAATTACAGGTTCGTGTAATAAACTCAAATAGGGCACATGTAAGGTGTTTCACAATCATTCCAGAAATGTTGATCAGCTTGTTTTGTTGTTCCTGACCTGGTTCTTACTGGTTCAGTTGATTCATGTTGATCCTGCACACCACAGTGACACACCTATCACCTGTGTGAAGTTAAGATGTATCATAATCAGGTTTTTGCATGTTTTTGACCAGAGTGTACACAATTATACATTTTCAGTCACCTTATGCACACTTCTGACACTTGCTTTTGAACAACTGTATTGTAGATGTAAAGACAAGATTACACTATTTTTGATCAAACTTCAGAGTAATAATTAAGGAAAATCTATTTATTTCCCTTTTGAGTCCACTATTTTTGCTTTGATCAACTAGTTCTTATGAAGAATAAGCTTCCCTATTCATATTTTGAGGTAAAGCATATTTTTTCTGGTTCATTTCCTGACTCTGTTGTTCTAAAGGCAGCTGATCAATAACAATGAGAGCAGTTGGTGCGTTATCGTTGATCTTGGAAGTCGTATTGTAAGAGTTGCGAATTAGATACATCACTGGGAACACCCCCTTTGGTTGGAATTTCCTTCTTGAAAGTCGGCTGATCTTCAGCTACCCAGCTGCAACTGGCTGCCCAGGAGCCACATGCAGCACCTCTCTTCACTCAATGTGGCCCGCCAGCCAGTTTTGAATTTCCAAAGATTCCCACCACAAAGGTGAAAAAATCCCCTCCCATTATGTATTTCAACCTGACTTGCCACTATGAATCCATATATATATGGGCAAAATGCATCACAACATGAAAAATGAAATTATTTCAAATGCAGCTATATAACCAAAGTCATCAAGATTTTTATGACTGCTACCTTGACCAGGTTACTTTTAGAATAAAAGTAAAATAATTTGGGTAATAAAAAATGGATATTGTCACTGTTGGGCTGTTGGGCACAAACCTCTTTGCTACCTTTCAGGAAATGAAAAAGCACCGTCTATTAAATTCATAAATATTGTATCATCCTGAGGAGAAATTCGTTTTTGCTTTTAATTAGTTTAATATTAAAACCCATTAAACCATTCACCAATATGGAAGGTGACCAATAGCACTGTTTTATGGAAATCATAAAAAAATACAATAAGAGGTTTTGGCCCAACAGCAACCATATATTAGATTATTGAATTAAAAAAAAAAACACTGAAACTGGTTTCAATGGCATGTTTAGCCCATTCATTCGTTTTATTGTTTGGTTCAGAATTGGGAAATGTAAACATGGATTTTGATAAATGCTACATATTTAAGGTTTTGGTGATTTACCAGTATCTTTGATATTCTTATTAGTGTCCTTCAATATGTAGCAATTTGGCCCTTTGAAACTGAGGATGACATTAGTGTGGCCCTTGTGGTAGCCAAAGTTGCCCATCCCTGAGATAAATTGAAAAATCTACAAACACCAGCATCTTAATCTGCTCAGTGACACCATATTTCAGTAAAGAGGTATCCTCGTGCAGATCTCAGCTCTCAGTGCTGTCACCGCCGAGGCCCCGCCCACGCTGTGACGTAGCAGGGAGAGTGCTGAGCTGAGGAGCAAAGCTGCTTTCACAGAAGGCAGACAGAAGAGCCAGCGATGGCTTCGCTCAGGCAGGAGCACCAGTATGGGCTCTCCTGTGGAAAAAATAACAAAGTCAGCTTCAGCAGGACGCTGTACCACGTCAAGCTCACGGACACGGCTATCCGAGCTCTGGAGGCTTACCAAAACCTCAAGGTACGTTTTTACTCCCTGTTTACGTGTGTGCGTGTTTGTGCATTAATTGTCAAAGTTGTCGCGTGAGCATGTTTTCTTTCTAATTGTTTGGGTTAACTGTTGGGGTCTTTGTAGTGATCCTGTTCAACGACCTTTCCATAGTTCCTCTTAACTCATAGTTCGTCTTGTTTAGTCCTCAAACTAAAGCTTAATAAAATAATCCAGCCCATCGTTTACAGTCACTCAAACTCAGGGGTGGGCAATTTCAGATTTAAAAATAATGCACCCTTAAAGATGAAAAACTACCTTTAAGTATTTTAGTCTGATTAGCCCCCATGATTCCGAGTTGACAGACAAGATGCAGCACAGCATATGAGATGGAAAATATTTCAAAGATCAAATTTTAAGACTATCAAAGATAGTCTTAAAGTTCAGGTTTTTATTTTTTTTTTCTTTGCAGAAAATTTAACTTGCTTTAATGGTTTCTGCAAAAGGTGGCACAGTGGCAGATGGTTAGTGCCTTTGCCTCACAGCTAAAACATTGCTAATTTCACCCCCTGTCTCCACACAGTGTGGAGTTTGCTTGGTCTCCAATGCCTACGTGGTTTCTGTCCATGCACCCCAGCTTCCCCCCAGAGACCAAAAATATGATCATGGGGTTAATTGCTGACTATTAGTCACCCTTAGTCATGAATGAGAGCATGAATGGCTATCTGTGTCTATGTGGCCCTATGATAAGCTGGCAACAGGTTCAGGGTGTACCCCACCTTTCACCCATCGTCACATGGGATAGGCCTCACAAGGAATAAGAGGTATAGATGATGTTTGAGGGGTGATTTCTGCATAGGTCTGACATGAGAGATTATTAATGAATTTGGGACAATTGTCAGTCAAATGATCTTGAATAACCATCAAAATCAGTAAACAAGGTTTACATCTGGTACACTGGTCAGGTTCCCTTTGCAAAGGAAATGTTATCTTATAGGTAAAATAAATTAATAATAAAGTAACTAAATTAAAAATAGACAATTTTTATATAACTGGGATTTGTTTTTTTTCATTTTAGGTCATCTAATTGAACTTTTCTGTTTGGTTTTGAACTTGGAAAATATAAATATAAGTTCTGAAAAAAGTGAGGAAATAATCATTTTTCTTAAGCTAATGGTATTGTGGTTGTCTAATTGATAGCAACCTTTTACATATAAAAATGTGGCCCTCTGAAACTGAGAATAACATTATTGTGGCCCCCATTGTAATCAAAGTTGCCCATCCCTGCTCGATCTGAATCAGTGTGGTGCATGTTTGCACAGCACTCCAGGTCTGAACTCTGTGATTGTCGGGAAAGACGAGCCTGTCAGCTGTTTTCTGGGAAGTCTTCCTCACGCTTTGAAGTAAAACAGAAGCCCTTGTCGTATGCCAAGTTATCTAATCGAGGTAGAAGGCCAGTTAAACTCATAATGAGCTCCAACAGTGACCATTAGACACACACAGGCATCGTTGATTGTGCAACTTTTTAACTCCTCTCCAAACATCTGACAGCATTGACTAGTGTTTACTGGTCAAATAAAGACTACAGCAAAAAACATGAGCAATCAATGCCAAAATTAAAGACTGTTTCTTTTCTCAGGGATCTTTACCAAGTGAACCATCAATGTGCTTCAAGGGAAACCAAGGGGTAAGTTCACTTTAAAAATTCACTTTCCACTAAGGCAGTCAAAATGTTTTTCTGCACGTTTTCAAACTTTTACTATATTATTGATAGATAGTGCTGTGCCATACTGTTCATGATGATACTGGTATGATTTTTCATGTGATACAACAATGACATATTAGGATGTTAGTGACATAACACTGCTGTAAAAAGCTGTTTTCATGATTTTCCTACATGACAACCGCCTGACTCAAAAAACTGGTGTGCATTTTTGTTCATGAATATCAATATTTAGGTAGGAAGCAATGTGATTTATATCAGGGAAGGTGAGGAAAACTTGAAACCAAAAAGTGTGCATGAATAATCGAAGTACAGGCTGTCAGTATGGTCTGGGAAATATAAAAGGCCTTTATTTCATAGGGCTGGAAACATTACAGATTATACATTTGTATGTTACATTTGTTTATTGGCTTGCGCTTGTGTAATTTTAATATCAACATAGGATGTCACACTGAGAAGGGGGTCGTAAAATTGTTGAAATATTTCAAATGAGACATTTGTTTAGGGTTGAACAGTAATGGGAACAAATATATTGCAATATATTTTCCTCCTGTGATATTGCCAAGTTTAGGATAACTATCCAGAAAAATGCTGTCTTTTTTAGCAACAGTTTATTTGACCCTTTGTCAAGCCCTGCCTTTTTCAGGAAGGATCCTGTGCAAAGCCCCGCCCTCTCTACTTACTGTTGCTAGGTTAGACAAAATCTGTTGTTGCTGGCCTCTGTCCCATTTGAAACAGATTAAATTTACTCACTTTTCAACCATCTTGTATAAATATTTAATTAATTTGATTCTTTTTCAAATTTTGCCCATTGAAAGAATAAAGAAAAAAACTACTGTGTGATGTATAAAATCAAATCAAACTCTTTTCAAAATAATTAGATGTATAACTTCATTAATTTATCCTGTGCCTAAACAGAAAGTGTTTGACTGTGTAACACCAGCTGCTTTGATCAGGGGTTCTCTGATTCTGATTGGTTGTAGAGTTTGTCAATCAAAAAGCCAGCAAAAGGTCATTTGGATTTTTTACTTATTTCACTGATCATGAGTATAAGACAGCTGAAGAAAGGAACAGAAATTAACATGATCACCTTTGGAGTCATGCAACTGTATCTGTGATGAGCGTTATATGTAGGTTGTGCATTTAATGTACAGGAAACACAGTCTCTGCATGCACTGTGGGCAGCTCTCTGAGTACATTTGTTGATGGTAATAATAAACAGACTTTAACTGTAGATAATCATGGAAAATTGGTGGTGCTTTTAATTACTGTTGTTACAAGTACTGCAATATGACTGTTGTGCATTAGACCATGCAGTTGTGTTGTTAAAATGCCCTAATATTTACCCATTGCTAAATGCATATTAGCACCGAATCAGTTAAATTCAAAATTAAACCATAGACAATAAGGGGGATGTTTTCTAAAATATATTATTAAAAAAATAAATACATCTGCACACCAAAGCAATATTTAGGGGGGGCTGCTGTCCCTAAAAGACGTGCACAGATGCTAAAGAATAAGTAATCTCCCTTATTGGAGCTGCATTCTATGTATGATAATGCACAGATGCATACAGACAAAACCTGTGCATTATCAAGCATAGAATGCTGCTCCGTGCTGCAGGTTTTGCAGGGAGATGACTTGTATTCTGTGTCCAGCCTTCTCACAATTAATTTTAATTAAAGCTACAGGTGGAATTTGATGCTGCTGTGTACATTGGTGTTGTTCTTATGCTATTGTTGGCAAAGGTCTTTCAGTGATTATGCATGGCTGTGCACAACATAAGATGCTTTACCTGTAAGAGATAGTGAGAGTCTTCCATTTCCAGTACGCCTATTTTGGCAAGGAAACTTCAACTCTAGCTCATAGTGCACATGGGACACCTGGAAACAAGTTAGAGTCATATGCATCTTCATTAAAAGAAATAAATAATGTAGAGACAAACATGGAAGAAAAACATATTTGATATCATATCCATCATATTGTCAATCATCCATCCAGCCATGGATGGGTTGCGGGGGCTGGAGCCTATCCCAGCTGACAGTGGGTGAGAGGAGGGGTACACTGATCCAGTCGCAAGCCTATCGCAGGGCCACATAGACAACCATTCATGCTCACACTCATACCTAACAGCAATTTTGAGTCACCGATCAACATAATGAGTAGGTTTTTGGTCTATTGGAGGAAGCCAGAGTACCGGAGAGAACTCACGCATACAAACTCCACACAGGAAGGCCCTGCCAGGCTTGGGAATCGAACTGGTGACCTTCTTGCTATAAGGCAAATGCACTACCTGCTGCGCCTCTGTGCTGCCCATATAAATCATCATAAAAGAAAAATGCAGTTACTTTGGTAGTTCTGCTTTAGTTCTTGTGAGAGCCGGATAACACCAACTAACTTTTTTTCTGCAACTACAGACGGGCTTTTGTTGATCACATACTGCTGTTGACTCACACGGCCCACCATGCTGCGGCTCAGAGGGAAGCTTATAGCCGCTCGCCTCAAGCAGATAGGAGGCATGCAGGTTACTGGGTCAGGCTGGTGACTGTGGAGAGGCTTTGTTAGGTCAGTGAGCAGTGCTGGGAAAAGACAGCAGGGAGGGAGAGAGGTGCATAGACTGACAGAGCCAGCAGAGAGGAAACCCTTTATAATGAGTTAAATGAGCCCAGTTCTCTTTTTTGTTTTGAAACGTAACTCTGAATTGAACATTTGTGTCTTTCTTGTGTAAGATAATATTGTGTCAGTTTTAATCTGTAGCTCTTGAGCCTTTATCTTCAGAATGTAGTCTGAACTGTGTGTGTTTTGTCTTTAGTCAGGAACAGCTGTGTCCTTCAGTGAAATAAAATGGCACAGAGTGTTTGGGAAGAGCTGCAGCCTCCATCCTGCTACGACAAGCTGAGCTGAGTGCTTGTGGTTTTTTTAAAGGGGCATGTGTGGTTAAACAAACACTATTAAACATGCAAGAGTGTGTTTGTCCTGTGTTTTGCTTCTTTACTTACTGTGATTTTGAAGCACAGTTTAACCTTAAATATGTTGCTCTTTGGATTGTTTTTGTCCATTTTCTTAAGTAGTTTTTGGAGCAAGTGCCACAAAATGCAGGATCTGTGGAAAGAGGTCAAAATTCAGCAACAACAAGAAAAGTAATGGTCACACGGCAAACCACAAGTGTTTCTCAAGTGCTGACTTGTTGGACATCTATTTTTACAAAATATTTCCTCATTCCTCAAGAGATTTGAGGACAGTATCATCCATTTTTACTTCTTCATTTTTCCTATCGTATTTAAAGCCCAGTTTTCTAACAGACTGCTGCACAAACTCTCTGCTCTGCTGCTTGGTGTAGGGCAGGGGTCTGTTTGTCAGCTGCTTTTTTTATCTGTCTCAGTCAATCCAAACAGCGCAGAGCTCCAGCAGTAATATGTTTGGTTTTAAAGGAGAGAGGTTGCAAATCTAATCCAGAGGCTCAGCTTTGCTCTACTTTTCCATCATGTGGTATTGGCTTGACTCACCTTAACCTCACCTTTTTTCCTATTCTGAATTGTACCTGGTACTTGGCACATTTATGTGTAACACATCTGGCAGGGTTCCACGTGAGTTGAGCCAATATTATAATGTGACCTTTTTACACTGCCAGCCACTGATTTGGTTGGAGAGTATCATCACTGTTAGCATCATAAGTTTGTTGTCCTACACAGAAATAAACACCTCCGGTTCATGGCCCTGTACTGCTTTATGACTTTCCGTATATTCTAAGTATCTATGGAACAAAACTCAACTTCTTGCTTTGATAACAAGCCACAGACTGAGAGCTACCAACTCTGTTCCCTGTATTTTGTTCATTGTTGTTCTGTTTGTAATTGACAGTAATTTTGCAACTCCAGCTACACTGAGGAGGTACAGTGTTAACTGTGATAGTAGAGCAGATTTTAGCTGCTAATCGAATAGAAAAGTATCAGAAGATTTGAGGCAGAAATGACAGACATAGCATCAGTAAGTATGTTAGCATACACAGTTAGGTCAAGCTTTAAACACAGCTACATTGAGATATTCCTCTTTCAGATGGTAACTACAGAATCAGGTTCTGGTTGTCTTTGCAAACAAGTTAGCAAGAAGCTTACTAGCTGCTTCAGTAAAGACATGACCAACATTATAGCTCTGTGCATTATGTACACACACTACACTTCACTGTTGTTACAAAGTTCCTGGAGCTTATGATAGTTTCTGAAGGAAGACAACAACACA
The DNA here is from genome assembly GCA_037902135.1 of Cetoscarus ocellatus. Classification (NCBI taxonomy): domain Eukaryota; kingdom Metazoa; phylum Chordata; class Actinopteri; order Labriformes; family Labridae; genus Cetoscarus; species Cetoscarus ocellatus. The sequence continues at coordinate 367,925 of JBAMNC010000394.1, read as the reverse complement.
ACTCCTGTGAGGCTTAGCATGACAATAAATCTATGCTGAAGCCCATTGGGCAGATAGTGGCTTAACTTTTCTCGACAGTTTGAAGTGTGTATGCAAGATGTGTTTTTCTGACTTTGAAAAAATTTACTAGGTTTCGGTCAAAATAACACATTTCATTGAGTTGTATGTCATGCCTGATAGCAGAAAGAGAGAGGGGGAGCAAGTGCTGACAGGCAAGCCATATTTACTTTTTACTAGGAAAAATGAGCAGTTAGTTGCAGTGTTTTAGTTATCAGCTGATGTCAATAGAAACAGCATTTAATGCTCTAAAATCAATTTCGAGACAATCAGACCGCCACCAATCACTAATACCCTTCCTCCGAAAACCTTTTCATTTGTATGTGGACAGGTCCTAAGATTTCGATGTTTTAGAGAAAGAAGTAGCCCTTAAACATGGACTTAGTATGATGTTCAATTAATTCGTATTTTATAGAAAAGAAAAAATAAAGCATTTTGTTGTAATCTCAGACTGTCTTTGTCCTGTGCCCTGTGCAAAAGAGAGAAAATTAAAAAGGTTCTGTACTTTCAAAAGAACCCCTGCAGTTTTGTGTAGGACAGTGCTGTTTTATCACCACAACATACTTTCTTTGTGACCTCAGCAATATTTTTAAAAACTGAAACAAATACTGCTTCACAGCCCCACAAAACTTCTGATTTTTTTTTAAGCCCCCAAATCTTTTTGTCCAACATTGCAGTGAACTTTCCCTCCTGTGATCATTGTGCATCTGGAGCAATGTCCATGCAAAATTCAAGCTGTTGATTTTCCCACTTACTAGTTAAACAGCATGCCTGATATGAAAGCAAAATCTACCATTTATAGAGTCAGACTCAGCTGCTTCGTTCACCATCGTTCCTTATGATGTCATATCTTCCCACCTGAGACCTGAGACAGCCTGTCTGAAGTGTTCCTTAAATTTCCTTAGTCTCATTCTAACACCTGTACTATCATTGTGATGTCTGAGGGATTGTAGGGACTTTCACACTCCTCCCTGTATTTTGCACGTAGAGATAAAGTTATTAGCCAAATTAATGTTTAGAGGTAATTACAGTAACCATAATGCTAGTGATTACAGTGTGAGGCATCATGACTTCAGTTTGCATTAGCTTTCTCTGTCTGCCTGACTCAGACAGCTGATGGTATGTGGTTTTTTTTTTGTATATCAGAGTGTGTGTGTGTGTGTGTGGTGCTGCATTAGTAGATAGGTAGATGAAATGAACTCTGGCTTTCTAATTTTGGTGTCCCACTTATTCTGTCTGTGTTTGAGCTGACAGAGAGAAAGCACCGTGTTTGCCAAAGTGTTGTGTGTGAGTGATTCTGGTTACATTTTTAGGTGTCCAAATCTGTTGCTGGTTGTTGTTTCTCTCCATGTGTTTTTGCTGTTTCCTGTGTGGCCTAAAGGCATGATTAATTCATGTCCTTTTTCCTGTCCTGCCCCCTCTGCCCCATTGTGAAGCTGTCTTAAGGAGCAGAGTGGATCTCCTGAGGATCCTCTGTATGTGTTTCTTTGCTTTGCCTGCAGTTTTCTATTACTTGTTTCTCTTTTTATTGGCATGAGCTTAAGTGTTGGATTTTTTAATGTCTGTGAGTGAGTGTCAGGCTCCCTCAGACTCCCACCATCATGTTGTGTGTTTCCTCCGCTGATTTGAATAACAATGAACGGGGGAATGCAGCCTGTTTGTTGTCCCCGTCTTTGCATCAGCTAAAATGAAGTGAGTACAGTGGGTCCAGATGTGTTGGGGCCTGCCCTGAGGGTTTGTTTGTGCCCCACATGACAAAAACTCCCCTGCTGTGGATCTAATGGAGACAAGGCTGAGATGGAGAACACTGTAGACATCATTCATCATAAAAGCAAGTATTCTAAGCTGTGCCCAAAGTTTGAAGTTAGAACTTTTATCTAGCGTTATTACTTTATAGAGGCTGGAGTCTTTGGAATTATTTAAGTCCACAGTTTTAGATACTTTTTGATTAATGAAAACTTGCTGGAGTTGCCATACGTCATGAAGACTGTATGCATTATTTAAAAAGAGGCTTTCATTAATCCCTGGGTAGTCCTTAGCTCATAACAGTTAGTAGGTTTACATTCAAGGTCCAATGTCCTGCAAAATCTTTTTTGGTTTTTGTATTTGTTTTTATTTGTTGTTCAAAGGGGCTTGGGGACATTGTTTGAGCAACCAATCAGCACATAGCCTCCAGTAGCATCCCCGTCTCCAAAGGAGAAGGAAAAAGAGCTGCATCTCATCCTCTACAGAGAGTTTTTTCATTTTTTTTCAACTTAAATCAAATCCTTGCTTTGAAGACACTCAAGGTATAATATAAAAGGTCAAACACACTGGGACATGGCAATTTTTAAGGTCAACCACAGCATTATCTTGATAAGCCAATAAATAGGACTAATGTCCCAGTATTTACACACTGGGAGAGAATAATTTTTTAACTGAAGTAAGCCCAGCTTTCTGTAATAAAAGGTAAGGGTTGAGCATAGTTTGGGTTTTGTTCCAATAACAGTGTTAAATCCCTACTTTTAAAACAATGTCAGGGCCAAGTGTTTTCTAAATCAATACTTTGAAGTGAAAAATGAGCCCAGCAATGTTCACTTGTTTTGCGGCCCAAGTGATAATGGGTCAAATGTCTCTAATGTCCATGTCTTTAACTGGAGTAAAATATTTAAAAACTTTCTAAGTTAAGAGAGCACAGAAGTTTCAGCATGTTAACTCCGAATTTAATGAATAGTGTCCAAGTCTGTCTTTGGATTTGGTGCAGTAATTATTGTATGTGTAGGCACAGGTACCACTTTGGTATTTTGTTTAAATACCCATTCCTATGTGATGACATGCCTCTTCAAGCTCATTAGCACATCAGATGCCAAAATATCGACAAACAATTAACCACCAGCAGAGTTACACCACCACCGTGTATGTTCAAAAACCTTTTGAGTTTGATTTTGAGGAAAACTGACAGCTTTAGAGTGTATATCACAAGTGTTGCTGGTTTTCTCTAGCTCAGGCCGTTCCCAAAGGAAGATATCTTGTGGTTAAAATCTCTTAACCATTAGTTGTTACATCTTGCTTATCTCATGTCTCATGCAGCCTACTTGCATATTTATTTGACAAGCATAGGAGTGCACAACCAAGGCCCCATTTACACAACAACAAAAACAGCCGAAAATGGAGAGTTTTCGTTGCACTGGCGCCTTCTGTTTGTAAAATAGTGGTGCCCTTAATGCCTGAATCCCCAAATTTTTGAAACCAGGGCCCAGAGTGGAAAGTTTTGAAAATGTTTTGGTCCGTCTCCGTGTATCAGTGTTTTCAGGGAAAACAATGACCTGCTGCACATGCCCAGTACTCTTTTAGATAAAGGTTGCGCGCGCACCTAAGAACAACAACAACAACAACAACAGTTTCGGCCGTCTACTGAGAAACGTGTGTGCTGCTTACTGTGCTTGGTGTGTTATCCAGACAGATTTGTTGTCCACACAAGAAACTCCTGCGTCTTCGTGCATCCACTCTCCATTGTTGTTTGTGAAAAGTTTGTCTTCACTGGATAGAGTATGCATGTTGTCACACTGCTGCTTCTCTACAAACCTACATCCCTAAATACTGGCCTGGCATGCATGCCACAGTGTTTTCAGTTGTTCTCGCAGATCTGTGTGAACGCGCAGAGGAAAAACTTTTCCATTTCTGGAGACAACGTCATGTAAACGGGGCCCAAGACAAGAGGCACCCTTACATCTAAAAGCCTCTGTTCTGGAGAATTTTCCAAAGAAGCAGCTTGGAGGTATGGAGCTCGTCTTGACTGGCTGAGGAACCTGTCGTGTCCAATTCTGTCTTTTGAAAGTCTGCACCATCAGCTAATGAGGCATAAAAGCACATTTGTCCACCCCAGACAAACACAGATGCGCACTTGTGTCATCATATGGGCCTGCATTTCTGTGGCAGATCCCACTTTAATTAAGGCAGAGAGAGAGAAGGAGGGGCTTCTGTCAAACAGAGTGACCCACAATTTGTTAAAGTTGACAGTCTGGCCCTCAGGCACCTGCCAGAGACGAATCGTTCTTGGCATCAGACAGGGAAAACCTTAGGGGATGCTTGTGCCACAGCACCCTACCCAGCCTGCTCTCTCTAAATACTGGAGCTCACTGCTCTGGCAGCAGCTCTGGCCCTGTGTGAAACTGCAAATGAAAAGGATTGGATGGTGATTACAGGCTGGGGCTTGATTACATGCACTGTCTCCCACTCAAGGCAGCCACATTAATCAATCAGTGGCAGCATGTGGATCACAGCGAGGGAGAAGACGCCGTGTAGCTCCAAGCACTGACTGATTGACTGCAGGATCATAAACAAAAAACATATTAAAAAAAATGCTGGTCTCTCACTGCGGCTCGTCCCCCTGCCCCCTTGTCCTTGTTCTTTCACCCTCCGCTGAAAACACAGACACACATTGTGTTTTGTATCACTGCCCTCCATTGTGGGACGGGGGGCTCGACTTAAATGGCGTGTGTCAACCGGTGGCCCTGGGAACGATTTCTGCTCTTTTGTTTGCGATGAGGTGAAGAGAAGTTGTGTTTACTGAAGTGTGGTGAAGATGAGGGTGGTGTCTGGCTGTCTGTGAGTCTCTGGAGATGTTTGTCTGATAGCTTTACTTTCCCTCCTCCTCACCCTCATGAGCAGCAGGAGTGAGAGGAGCTGGAGCTGAGCACCTTGCTCACACTGGATTAACACACACTCATACATAAACACAGGGATTGCATTAGCACCCGGACAGAGTGACTTGCCCCCTGCTGATAACAGACAGCGGTGGTGGCGGCAAGTTACAGTTCCCCCTCCTCCTTCTTCTCCCACACCTCCTACACCTCCTCCTATCAACCAAAGAGGGAGAAGCGGTGCCGTGGCATCCCTCTCTGGAGCTGAGGAGGCCAGAACAAAAGCCAGCCTGTTTTCAGAAGGCCATTACTCAGGCTGCAGAGGATGTGGAAACAATAGGCTGCATGAGATCTACACCCAGACTCCACATTCACCCAACAGCTACGAGGAAACATAACCCCTGTGCTCCGACAGCAGTCTCTCACAGTTTTTGTTCAATTGACTTTATGGCTTTATCAAGTCTGGAAATACAGGACTATCATGCCTTGTGTCTGTAACTTGATGAGACATTTATGATAGCTGATTGTAGCTCACTGTGGCTTAGTAAGTTACCAGTGCCAGTGCCACCCATGGTAACTGTTATGACCTTAAAAGGAACCCCGGCTGTGGAGACAAATAGTCATACATATGCTTTAATGTTTATCTAATACTAGAATGTGTTGTTAAAAAAGCACAAAGAATTGTTATTTCTTTAAAAATCGCAATTTATAACACAAATTCTAACCTACTGACGCAGTCATTGTTTTACTAGCACAATGCATGCTGGGTTGATGATGTTATAGGGTTGCACTGTGCCGAGCCGCTACGTTTACTCACTGGCTATCAGGAGCGAGAATACCATAATAATGCCACATTGTGCTACTTTTGGGTGCAATTTTTAGTCAAAGGGAAACAAGGGGAGTGATGTAAGTCTACACAGCTTCACCAGTGACAAGAAGAGAAGAAAGGAGTGGGAAATCGCTTGTGGGCGTACACAACTTCTAAAGGACCCTATGTTCTCGCCACTTCTCTCCAGATGCATTTGATGCGTTTAGCCGAGCCAAGCTGCTGAAAGAGCTCACAGGCGCTGCTGGTTACATAGACTAAAGCTAAATGCCTTGCCTACAGTTTCCTCACACAAACAGACAAAACGCCCTCGGGAAACGAGGGAAGTCCGCTGGAGGAAACGCCATAGGCAGGAGACGCTGGATGTTCTCCTGCGAGGATGTCAACAACTAACTCCTGCAGATGAATCAGTCAACACAGCAGTCCGTAAGTCTACTGACTCGTCGTCAGCTTCCTCTGTGATCGCAGTCATGCTCAATGGTTCGCCAACAACTCGATAGTTCAAGTTGTTGACATCCTCGCAGAAGAACACCAAGCGTCTCCTGCCTATGGCATTTCTTCAAGCATGTCTTCATGCACGGCACAGTGCAACCCTTTCACGTCATCCACCCGGCATGCATTGCGCTCGTAAAACAATGGCGGCGTCCGCAGGTTACTAAAATTGCGATTTTTAAAGAAATAACAATTCTTCGTGCTTTTTTAACAACACATTCTAGTATTAGATACACATTAAAGCATATTTATGACTATTTGTCTTCACAGTCAGGGTTCCCTTTTAATGTGTAAATGTTGGGGGAGATGTGTTATGTTAAAGAAAATGGCCATGAGTGCCACTGGGCAAATATTTGTATGAAACTGAGTGATCCAGAGCTTGAGGCAAAGGTGATTTTAAACTCCTTTGAGAAAAAAGTGGGCTGAAACAACCCTCAATTTCATTTAGACCCCCTCTGAAAGATAGAGTCTGGCAATTACTTGTACCTGCTTGATTATTTTATGAATATGCCTGTTTTTTTGTTGTTGATTTTTTTTCCTTGTAAAGTTCTTCATTCAATATTTCAGCTAGCAAGACGAACAAAATGAAAAATAGTTTTATGTCAGGATGCAAAGGAAATCCATCTCTTTCTTAATAAATGGCAGAGATTAGTGATGTGAAAGTTAGGCTGCTTTTGGTTTGATAGTATTTTGAGGTCCAGTTAAACCTTGAAGTGCAGCTTGATCTGCCAAATTAATTGTCTATAATCAGACAGATCCATCTTTTAAACCTCCAAGCCAGAACATTTGAGCTTGGTCCACAGAAGTACTGTCATTTAAGGCAGGGTAGCACCCACCATCTGATTGGCCCATCCTGAATATGATTGATATTCAGTCACCTTTCAGATGTGTTTTTAAAGGTTCAGCTCTCCCCCAAATACTTTCTATGAAGTGTTGCCCAGGTGGACTGGTGTATTATTTCCTCTCAACTCTTTCGTCGATGCTGTTGAGATGATGAACATGTATTACTGAAGTAAGGATACCAGTTGTGATCATACTTTATCAGCTATATTATGAACCCTGACTTCCGGGGGCGCTGTGGAGCCGCTGAACAAGATGGCCGCTTAGTCTCGGTGCTCTGCACAACTCTGCTTAAAGTATTCAAAGTCCTTGTAATACACACTTCATATCACGTCCAAATAATGCCTAAACAAGCAACGATTGAAGACTATGACACTGGTTCCAGGTTGTGTAGCTTTCAGATGCCGAAAAGTACTCCTACACCAATCACGCTAGTCGCTGAGGCTAAAAACAACAGAGCCGACTCACAAAGCGACTTAGCTGCTGTGCTAAGTGAGCTGCAGTCACTGTGCACCGATATCACCTCAATGAACACTAAAATGGACAGCACTGACAGTTTTGGAGGCAAGCTCGACAAATTTGAAGAATGCATAACTGAGATGAACAAGTCTGTGTCTGCGGTGCAAGGAAGTCTTGCTGATCTAAAGCAGGATGTCTCTGCTAATGCTACACGGCTAACAGAAGCTGAAGGCTGCATTGGAGCTACTGAAGATTGTTTGGAAGGTATGAAACGGAACTTGCTGCCACTTCAAATTGCCTATTTGGAGTCAAAGACGGAAGATTTGGAGAACAGAGGCTGGAGAAAAATGTAAGACTGGTGGGACTTCCTGAGGGCGCCGAAGGCACTCGGCCTATGCTTAGCTACATCCAGCATATGATGCCGACCTGGCTGGGACCTGACGCCGCCAACAAGTCATTCACTCTGGAACAGGCACATCGTACATTGGCAAGACCAAGACCGGACCAAAATAGAGCAGTACTCATTCGTTTCCTGCGCTTTCAAGACCGTGAGTTTTTGTTTCACACAGCCAAACAGTGGGGGATTACCCATGAGGGCCACAAGATCTTCTTTGCACAAGACTTTTCAACTGAAACCATGAAGATGTGCAGCCAATTCAACGCAGTGAAGAAAAAGTTAATCGAAGCTGGCTCTTTCCGTGGATTTCAGTTACATCCCTGCAAGATGAGGATCCTCCATAATGGAAAAATAGTCCTCTTCTCGACACCAGAAGAGGCCAAGGACTTTTTGCAGGACTAATTTCATTCAAATCAACCATGGAGCACAGGTGACTTGAGCAGAATTTATGTGGTCAGTACAAAAGGTGCATATTACCTGAACAACTTTTACTGTTGGTGCTGTATATACCTTGATATATATTACTGGATGAATATTTTATTTACTTATAATGTTATTTATAACTACTAGATTTGGTGGACACTTTTTGTTATGCACCTAATTATATGGAGACCAAGTTATTAAGAAGGCTGATTAACATTATGCTTAATATTTTGTTAAACAAGGTCAATATTGTTAAATAATACAGCTAATATAGGGCAGGGTTGGGTGGGACCATACAGGGGGCCTGAGAGAAGTGCCTTCACAGTTCAGCCACTCCTCATTTTTGTGGATTGGCTTTTGCCCTTACAATGTTCAGTTTTATGTAAGGGAATGGGATTGGGGTTCAAGTGGTTTCTTAAGTATTCCTTTATGTTAATGTTTTCTTATTCTCTGCTGTTTTTTCCTTCCTATACTTGTTTATTTTATTTTTTGTTGTCGCACCTAATGTGGTTACCTTATTGTTTTCAGGTCTATGGAAAGCTTCAAAATGCTTGATTTAGGAATTACATGCTGGAATGTCAGGGTACTTAATAAGTTATCTAAATTGAAACAGGTAATGAACAGGCTTAAGATCTTACATTCTAAAATAATATTTCTCCAGGAAACCCATATTACAACCTCGGAAGTTAGCGTGTGTACAGCGCAGATGGCCAGGTCAAGTGATACATGCGAGTTATAATAATTATGCCCGCGGGGTTCTAATTCTTGTTCACAAAACAATCCCTTTACAACTTATTAAAACTATTCAGGACCCTCAAGGTAGATTTGTAATTGCACAGGGTAATATACTCTGTCTTACATTAAATCTTGTTAGTATTAGTAGTATGGACCTAACAAGGACAATTCAAAGTTTTTTGAAAATTTCTTTTTAACTTTATCCTCACTAAATGGCCTAAATATTATTGGTGGAGATTTTAATTGTACCCTGAACCCCTTGCTAGATCGTTTGACTAAATCAGATCCCCACAAGAAAAAATCTAGGAAAACAATATTACAATATATGACAGACTTTAATTTAACTGAAATTTGGAGGGAACTCAATCCAAATAAAGTAGAATACTCATGCTGCTCAGGTATCCACGAGTTCAGATCTCGCATTGATTATTTCTTGGTGTCACATGAACTGGTGTCCAAACTTACAAACTGTTGGTATGATTGTAAAGTCATTAGCGACCACTCTCCTATCTTGATACCACTACACATAGATAAACTCACACCGTCACTCTTTAGCTGTCGTCTGCAAGTAAGATGGCTTCAAAACCCAGAATTTGTTAAATATGTAGAGAATAAGATCAGTGTTTATTTTGAAATGAATACTGACCAAACAAATGCTTGCAGAAGGTGGGAAGCTTTCAAAGCGTACATTAGAGGGGAAATTATTAGCTTTACAAGCTCAAAAAACAAAAAACAGCGAGAAGATATTATTAATTTAGAAACAAAAATAAAATCCTTAGAAACTGATATAAATGAGGAAGAAGACTTTAAAAAACTGAAACTTTTAACCATTTTAAGAACGAAATATAATAAACTAACTGCTGATAAAGCAGCCAAAAGTTTACTGCGATTAAACCAGTCCTTTTATGACCAGGGTGAAAAGGCTGGTAAATTGTTAGCATGGAGGATTAAAAAATTACAAAGTGAAAGAGCTATTAATTGCATAATGACACAATCGGGACATTTAACCAACGATCCACAAGATATAAATGAGACGTTTAAAGAATTTTACCAGTCATTATACAGTTCAGAATGCTCCTCTGCCCCAACTGAGAGAGATGCCTTTCTTAATAATCTACAATTTCAAACTGTCTCAGATGAGGTCAAAGAGGATTTAGAAAGTGACATTACTATAGAAGAGATGCTGCAAGCTATTAAAAGTATTAATTCAGGCAAGGCTCCAGGCCCAGATGGCCTGCCCATAGAATTTTATAAAACTGTTCAAAACCAATTAATAACCCCAATTTTGAATATGTTTAAGGAATCATTAAGTAATGATATCTTACCCCCAAACCTAAGATTAGCTACCATAATCCTTATTTTAAAACCCAATAAAAATTCTACTGAATGCTCCTCATACAGACTTATTAGTCTTATGGGGGTCGATACAAAGATATTATGTAAAGTTCTTGCCAAAAGATTAGATCCACATATTCCTTTTCTGGTTGTTAATGATCAGAATGGATTTGTACAAGGCCGTCAAGGATTTCACAATATAAAAGAAGGGTCCTGAACATAATTCACTGTAAAAATGATACCCGAGATACAGCGCTTTTGTCTCTGGATGCAAGGCAGGCGTTTGATAGGATCGAGTGGCCTTACTTGTATAATGTGTTATCGAGATATGGACTGGGGTTTAAATTTTTAAACTGGATAAAACTGTTATACACCAGACCCACAGCTCGAGTAATGACAAATAATAATATATCAGGTCAGATCACATTAGAAAGATCAACTAGACAGGGCTGCCCCCTTTCCCCGTTATTATTTATTTTGGCTATTGAGCCTCTAGTCATGTCAACTAGAATAAACACAAACTTCTCAGGAATAACCATTGATGACCACAAACATAGGATATCATTATATGCAGACGATATGATCCTTTTTTATCAAAATTATCAACTAGTATTCCAACATTATTAAAACTGATTGATACTTTTGGGCAGTTCTCTGGATTTAGTATTAATAATTCCAAATCCTCTATACTTTTTTTGAATAAAGAAGAAAGGACCCACCCAGTAATCTGTTCACCATTTTTTAATTCGAGAAATGGATTTACCTACTTTGGAATTAAGATTACCCTTAAAATAAAGGAAATTTTTAAAGCAAACTATGACCAGTCGATAGGTCGAATTAATTTATTAAGATGTCTGTTTTACCCAAATTTTTATACTTGTTTCAGTCCCTCCCACTCTCACTACCAAAAAGTTTTTTTTAAAGAAATTAATGCTATGTTTTTCAGGTTTATCTGGAACAACAGAAAATCGAGACTTAGACTTAAATTACTGTACCTACTTTACGATAGGGGTGGGTTACAGATGCCTAACCTTCAGTGGTATTATTGGTCTGCCCAGCTGCGCTGCACTATGTTTTATTTTTCTACACAATCCCCTCCAGCATGGGTATCTATTGAGCAATCATCGTCCAAGATCCCATTGAGCCTTTACTTACATTCAGCAGACATTTAAATACTACTAAAAAAAAAAAAAAAAATCCTTTTCTTAAAAACACCATTGGTATCATAAACATATTGGAGACACACCCTCCATCTCCCAGTTTTCTCCTATTTGGGGTAACACACAATTTACCCCAGGCACGGCAGATGGTGGTTTTAGGAAGTGGGCTGACCAAGGGTTGCAGAAACTAGGAGATTTATATTCTCATGGTACTAACATTTAATGATCTCTGTTATAAATACTCTATCCCAAAGAAGCACTTTTTTAAATATCTACAGTTAAAACGTTTTATTTCATCCAAACACCATAACATTATGCATGAACCACCACTGTCTTGTCTAGAGGGTATAGTGGTAAAACATATGAATGGTAGACGGCAAATTTCAATTATATATGCCGCACTTATTTCTCATGACAAGGAATCCTGAACTGACAGAATGAAAGCATGGATTTCAGATATTAAGGAAAACATAAACGAGGATGAATGGGCGGATGCCTGCTTGAAAGCACAAACACAAACTATTAACACTAGATTGAAATTATTACAACATAAATGGTTAATGAGAATGACATAACCCCTGAAATACTTAATAAATGGTCCCCTGAAATTCCAAACACCTGTGTCAAATGTTTGACTGAGAAAGGCACTTTAATTCATTGTGTATGGGAATGTCCTAAACTGGTGGCTTATTGGAAAATGGTTCTTCGCACATTAAGTAAAATCATTGGTACCCAAGTACCTTATCTAGCGAAACTTTGCATCCTGGGTTTATTTCCGTCTGACTTTGTGGCTAGCTCTAAACATAAGACTCTGATCAACTCTGGGCTCCTGCAGACCAGGAGGATGGTCGCTTTGTCTTGGAAAGAGACTGAAGTTTCTTCTGTACAGTCCTGGATAAATTAAATGATGTGTGAGTAGAGTTAGTTTTTCCATGTGTGTTACAATGGAAAAACTAACTTATGTTATGAGAGGCAAAGCACAAGAATTTGAGGAGATATGGACACCCCTAATGAGCTGTCTTGAACAGCAATAATGACACAATTGAACTTTAGAGTGTGACAACCACCCTCTTTTTTTTAACTATTACTGCTATGATTATTTTGAACTCATTTAGTATTATTTTTTTTAAATACATTTTATTTTTTATTTATGTACTAATGTCTTAATATTACTGTTGTTGGTTTCCATTTTTGTATTCATGTTTGTGCTGTTTAAAGAAAAAGTTCTTTATTTTCTGTATGATTCCCGTTTTTTCCTGTTAAAAAATTAATAATAACATTGTTAAAAAATAAATAAATAAAATAAACCCTGACTTCCACCTCGTACTTTTGAAGTTGTGTCCTCCCTACCTATCTGAGTTTAAACATGATGACTTTCAAACACCATTAATTTTTGGCACAAATACATCCAACTTTGATGGCTGCTAGGGTATGTTCACCATCACTAATGTTCAACAACCTTCGATTTGTCATATATTCAGTTCTCCTGATTGTGCTGTATTCTCTCTCTGTCTGTTAGAGCCTTTCTCCCTTTAAAGCACCCTTCCCCAAGTGAGCACAGCCTGCTCTGATTAGTTTGCCGGTCAACTCTGAGGTAATTGGTCAGTTTAGTTCTGCTTTGCACCATGATGTCAGCAACACTGCATTCCTTCTGAAGTCAGTGCTCTTCACAGGGTTTGCTTAAATGAGAGGATAGGCTTAAACTGACAGCAAAACAATGGTAGGATGTCACACTGACAGGTCTATCCAGGGGAAGCTGGGGGAACGAGACGTTGAAGATAGTTTCTGGTGCCATAAGTATAGGGAGAAGGAGAAGTCCTCATGCTATCTTGTTCATACAAGTGCTACATCATATGCAGGAGACATGTTTAACACACTAAAGGGCATATTAAACCCCAAAAAGCCTAATATGGGCTCTTTTTCTTTGAACAACAAGACCTTTAATGTGTTAAAGCCCCACTATGTAAGATTCAGGTTGTCTGCTCTCGAGGGGCCTCTCTGGTCGTTGGGTGTAATTGCACTGTCGTAACACAGCGCCTCACAGCAACGTGCATTTGTTGACATACAGAGCCGGGAGAAGCGAGTCGACAGGACGTCCGAAGACATAGAAGAAATAGTGAAATAGTGAATGACCGAGCGTCACAGCGCCACGAATATCTCCAGCAATCTGAGAAACTCGCCGGCAAATAACCGCTGGTAGCATTTAGTGACAAAACAACGTCCGCCAAGTTACACAAAGCATGCAATGCTATGGAGCAACCACCGACTGAAACCAAGTGTTGAACGGGGGAAAACCCGACGAAAACACAACTTACCTCTCCAGCAGTAACTTTGCAAGCTCAGCGTCCGTCTTGCAATTTTCCATCTCCCGACGCTCTCGCCACCGAGCAAAGTGGGCTCCAATGTTAATTCTAGTTTTGTTCCTTGCATTGTCCGATAGTCTCTTTTTGGCCCTTTGGCTGCTGCTGCTACATGCAAAACACCGGCTTCTTTAGCTGGAAGCCAAATCTCGAGTAGTGCCGTAAAGCAGTTTGCACTTCTCGCAGCATCCCTAAACAGAGCAGGGCAGCGCTGTGGGGGGAAGTGGGGGGTGGGCATTCTCTCTGTTACAGCGCCGAGCTCCACTGAACAGACTTTGGAGAGAATATTTGAAGGCTTAAAAGATCTGCAGTGCTGCTTTAACAAATGCCTCAGCAGGTTCACTGCACTTGAGTAAAAGACTGGAAAACCTCATAGAATGTGAATCATGCCCACACATTACTTATGACTTGTCTTTGTTAATTACTGTTTATCACAGGGAACCCCAGGAGTTTTCAGACAGGAGCCTTGGATGATGCAGAGCAGAGGTTTGTTTGGGCTGCTGGTCTGAGCGTGTTTTGTGCTCTAACTTAAAGGTCTGTGAAGAACACCAATTGGAAGAACAGTTCTGCGTCTTTGCAGGTATTCATTTGGTACACTTTTGTAGCGAACCCAACATCCTGTACCTAGTTTACTTAAGTCCAGAACAGTACGTGCAAGGCCATTTCTGCATACAAAAGCCTTAATGGATTCATAAAACAAATAACTGGTGTGAGCAGTAAAAAGTAAAAAACAGAGAGGTGCTTGTCATGAAACCACCGTCTTGTTATGTGCTGAATATTTCAGATTATTTTTCCTTCAGCATTCACACGTTATCTGGACCTGACATTATGTACCATTATGTACTCGGGGGTATGGCAGGAAAAAGTCATGATGACACTACACAAAACACCAGAGGTTGAGTTAGTAAAAGAAGTAGAAGCTACATAAGAGAGAGTTAAAGAAAACACAACCAAAGCGAAGCTGGGACACACACCCACATCAGGCAGTTAGCTGAAGAATCAGGTGTAAAGCCACAATCATAGATATCACTCTTGTATTTCTGGTTTTCACACAGAGCTGCCATTCAGCTCAAAACCCTAAGAGCTGCAAGCAACGACTCCTCAAATATTAAACTGCTACTGCTGCTGCTCTGATCTCTTACATAAGCAGAGGGGTGAAAAGTTGAAATTTCATGCCACTTTTTCCAATTTCAAACATGAGCAATATTGCAAGATCATGACTAAATATGTCCAGGGCCTGAGGGGAGAGGTGTATGCTGATTTGTGTTTTAAAGAGAAATGAGAAATTAGGGGAGTGTCCTGATTATGCAGAGATATGGAAGTTCAGAAAGTGACATTCATGTGAATGCTGTTTTTCAATCTATTTATGATCAAAGTTTGATCCTGTGGAGTCAGACTTCTTCTGTGGACTGTAAATGCTGGCAACTGTTTCAATACAATGAGGTCGAGACACTTTAAAGAATAGTTTTTTGACAGCATCTGTCAGTTTGAGCTTCTCTGCATTAGATCTGTCACAGTAACAGAATGTCCAACTCTGACATGCTATAGAAACTGGAATTGTCTGACTATCTTTTTCAATACCATCAAAATACAAGCCCTAGCTATCCTGTATAGAGTAATTTCTTGTTTTAAGTAAGTAAGAATTGCAATGCCTGTTGCAGCATATGAGCAGCAGGAATTTTTGAGTGGCTGCTGGATGAAATAGATCTTCCTCTGGGTGAGGGGAGTGGGATGCTCAGCTCAGTCAGTTACCTGTATGTGAGTCCTTATATAGTCTGGTTGTAGCTAGAGTCACATGAAGAGTAAATACAGAAACTCTGTTCTGTGGAGAGAGTCACCTGGCACAGCTTTAAAGCACATTCAAGACCTTTTACTATATTCATTTCTGTGTGCCATGGGTCCCTTACTGACTTCTTGAAGTATGGATGAGGTCAAGGGTTGATATGTATGTGTGTTATTTGTGCATCAGAAAAAATAGTGACATTGAAAGTACTTTGAAGGTAGCATTTTTAACTTGATAACTTTGACAGTAGTAGTTTGAAGAATTGTTGCCTTTTGCCTTATTTAGGAGATTGAAAAACAATCTGTCATTTTAAACTATTCACATACAAAGTCTGCTTCAATTAAAGTATTACTCATTGCCTTATGCTTCACTCATTTAAAAAATACCTTAAAGTAAAAACACTTTACTCAAACCCTTGTGCTGTTGTCCAAACAAACAAAATACTCTCCATTCCTTTTTCTTTAGGATGTGGTACTCGCCAGGGCTGCCCACTCCCGACGCTTCTTTTTGCACTTTCATTGGAACCATTAGCTCAGGAAATTAGACGGAATGATCATGTTTCCCCCATTATTATAAAAGGTACAAAGCACAAGATATCTCTTTATGCAGACAATGTTTTATTGTATTTTCAGGATGTCTCTACTCATTACTCTGCAAATCCTAAATCAGTTTAGCAGTTTTTCTGGTTATAAAATTAATTGGGAGAAATCTCTTCTCATCCTGTTAAATGACACCACAAAACTTTCACTTTCACAAAATTTCACTTATTAAGTTGAAATGCTGAGTCTCAGCATTTTTCCTCTCCTTCTTCTTATTCTTCCATCAGATTTTGGTAGTTTTCACAGCCTTCAAATTTGCTCAGATTTTCACGGAAAAAAATTGAACAATGCAGCATGTTCATGAGACATGTACTTGTATTTTTCACATGTTTAACTGTTATAGTTTTTACTGTAAAAATTATTTTCTGCAGATATTTTCCCATTGAAATGAATGGGAAATTTATGCAGTTCTGCTGAAAAGTGCTTCAACTTTCACGCTGTACAGATTAGGTATACTTCCACCTAAAGACTTCATTCCTGCTTTCACGGATTCACTGACTTCTCAACTATTTTTCCATGTGTTCAGCTTTTTGCTGTCTTCTACAGTTTTTGAGATAACACTAAGTTTTGAGGATTTCTCTGTTCTTAGAGCGTGTCATGTGACCTGGTAGAGCGTGAGCTTCGCTTAAAGATTCCAAAAATTGTAGCGGAAAAACTGCAATAAAAACCTCAAGCTTTACTTCACATTTATGATTTATACATCAAGATGAAGCTACACTTCTCCTCTTTCAGCTGAAATTCGTTTCAAACTCTACATTGACAATGTTTTGTCTCAGTGAGCTTCAGAGCCACGGGCATACCGCAAAGTCCTCCGTCTGCTCTGATTGTAAAAGTCCTCCCCAGAGAGCTGATCGCTTCACTTTGAACCCGTTTTTAAACTCCTCTCGTGTCAACATTTTCTATAGTACAGACATGAAACTTACATCAATCGTTTCAGCTGGTTCTTGGGATGCTCACAGTGCAGTCCTTTTTTTGATAGCTATCACGGTAAGCATTAGCTCGTTTACAAGGACGTCCCCAGCTTCATCATCGACCCACATTAAATGTGACCCCACCTCCGTCTCTTCATGTTTGTGCTTTGCAAAGTCAGCAGGCAGAGCAGCTCCTCTTCCTCGTTCTCAGTGTACAGTGTCATGACAGAGAAATGGAAAATAATGCGCAAGGTTAGTGGGAAATGTAGGCTTTCACATTCATTTCAAAAGAAAATACTACGCGGCAGTGCGCTCGACTATGACAGCTCTGACGCCCGCGGACATTCTGTGCGGAGTCCGCTCTGCTCACAGTCCATCAGACTCTGGGTGCATACGCAGGTATACGCCACATACCCACTAGAAAACGCCCCGAAATACCATATAACCACAACAAAATGCGCAAGGATACGTATAGCAGCATGCTTGTGTGACTTTCACTTTCTCTCAGCGTGTGTGTGTGTGCGCTCCTCCGTCTGCCGGTGAGTGTAAAGACGCAGATAGATGCGCATTGCAGGGACAGTGAGGGATCATCAGTCACTCTGTGTGATTTTACCATTCACACGGTGTCTTGACAGCTCATGTGCCCGGTTTAAGTGAACACAAAACTTCAAAAACTGACGAGTCAGCCTTTCATTCATCAAAACTTTACATTCTTCAGCAGTCCAGCTCTTGTTTTCACTCACTCACTGTTTTCTAAATAATAAATTCATCCTGAGGTATCCTCCATCACTTATTCTCCATGATATAAGAACAATCTTTGAAGGATCAAGCTTCAAATACAGTCTACTAGTGGAGCGGTTCCCAACCTGTAGGTGGAGGCCCATTGTGGGTCTCAGAGCTGTTTTCAGTGGACGGTGTATAAATCTGCTCAAAATGTGGCAAAAATGTCTTCAGTGTATGGAGGCCCTAAGAGGACACACATCCATCAGAGTATGTCAGATTATACCCACTAGAATAAACCAGACTACACACAAATATAACATCCATCCATCCATCCATCTTCTTCCGCTTATCCGTAGTCGGGTCGCGGGGGCAGCAGCCTGAGCAGGGAAGCCCAGACTTCCCTCTCCCCAGCTACTTCGTCCAGCTCCTCCCGGGGGATCCCGAGACGTTCCCAGGCCAGCTGAGAGACATAGTCCCTCCAGCGTGTCCTGGGTCTTCCCCGGGGCCGCCTACCGGTGGGACGTGCCCGGAACACCTCACCAGGGAGGCGTCCAGGAGGCATCCTAACCAGATGCCCGAGCCACTTCATCTGGCTCCTCTCAACGCGGAGGAGCAGCGGCTCTACTCCGAGCCCCTCCCGGATGACCGAGCTTCTGACCCTGTCTCTAAGGGAGAGTCCGGACACCCTGCGAAGGAAACTCATTTCGGCCGCTTGTACTCGGGATCGTGTTTTTTTCGGTCACGACCCAAAGCTCGTGACCATATGTGAGGATAGGAGTGAAGATCGAGTGGTAAATCGAGAGCTTTGCCTTGCGGCTCAGTTCCCTTTTTATCACGACGGACCGGTGTAGAGTCCGCATCACTGCCGACGCCGCACCGATCCGCCTGTCGATCTCCCGGTCCATCCTTCCTCCGCTCGTGAACAAGACCCCGAGATACTTGAACTCCTCCACTTGGGGTAGAATCTCATCCCCGACCCGGAGAGGGCACTCCACCCTCCCCCGGGTGAGGACCATGGACTCGGATTTGGAGGTGCTGATTCTCATCCCAGCCGCTTCACACTCAGCTGCGAACTGATCCAGTGAGAGCTGTAGGTCTCGGTCTGACGAAGCCAACAGGACCACATCATCTGCAAAAAGCAGCGACCTGATCCTGAGGTCACCGAACCGGAACCCCTCAACACCCTGGCTGCGCCTAGAAATTCTGTCCATAAAAGTAATGAACAGAATCGGTGACAAAGGGCAGCCCTGGCGGAGTCCAACCCTCACTGGAAACGGTTCTGATGTACTGCCGGAAATGCGGACCAGGCTCTGGCACCGGTCATACAGAGAACAAACAGCCCGTATCAGGGTGTCTGCTACCCCATACTCCCGGAGCACCCCCCACAGAATCCCACGAGGAACACGGTCGAAAGCCTTCTCCAGGTCCACAAAACACATGTAGACTGGTTGGGCAAACTCCCATGCACCCTCGAGGACCCTGTGGAGGGTATAGAGCTGGTCAATAGTTCCACGGCCAGGACGAAAACCACATTGCTCCTCCTGAATCCGAGGTTCGACAATCCGGCGGACCCTCCTCTCCAGTACCCCTGAATAGACCTTCCCAGGGAGGCTGAGGAGTGTGATCCCCCTGTAGTTGGAGCACACCCTCCGGTCCCCTTTCTTGAAAAGGGGAACCACCACCCCAGTCTGCCAATCCAGTGGTACTGCCCCCGATGTCCACGCGATGTTGCAGAGTCGTGTCAGCCATGACAGCCCTACAACATCCAGAGCCTTGAGAAACTCCGGGCGGATCTCGTCCACCCCCGGAGCCCTGCCACCGAGGAGCTTTTTGACCACCTCGGCGACCTCAGCTCCTGAGATAGCAGAGTCTACCACAGAGTCCCCCAGGTCTACTTCCGCACTGGAAGACGTGCTGGTAGGATTGAGGAGGTCTTCGAAGTATTCTTTCCACCGATCCAGGACGTCCCGAGTCGAGGTCAACAGCGCGCCATCCCCACCATAGACGGTGTTGACAGCACACTGCTTCCCCCTCCTGAGACGCCGGATGGTGGTCCAGAATCTCTTCGAAGCCGTCCGGAAGTCGTTCTCCATGGCCTCACCGAACTCCTCCCATGCCCGGGTTTTTGCCTTGGCAACCACCGAAGCTGCATTCCGCTTGGCCTGCCGGTACCTGTCAGCTGCCTCCGGAGTCCCACTGGCCAAAAAGGCTCGATAGGACTCCTTCTTCAGCTTGACGGCATCCCTCACCGCCGGTGTCCACCAGCGGGTTCGGGTGTTGCCGCCACGACAGGCACCGACGACCTTACGGCCACAGCTCCGATCAGCCGCCTCAACAATAGAGGCCCGGAACAAGGCCCACTCGGACTCAATGTCCCCTGCCTCCCCCGCCACATGGTCGAACTTCGCCCGGAGGTGGGAGTTGAAACTCTTTCTGGTGGGAGACTCTGCCAACCGTTCCCAGCAGACCCGCACAACACGCTTGGGCCTGCCAGGTCTGACGGGCATCCTCCCCCACCATCGGAGCCAACTCACCACCAGGTGGTGATCAGTTGACAGCTCCGCCCCTCTCTTCACCCGAGTGTCCAAAACATGCGGCCGCAAGTCCGATGATACGACTACAAAGTCGATCATCGAACTGCGGCCTAGGGTGTCCTGGTGCCAAGTGCACATATGGACACCCTTATGTTTGAACATGGTGTTTGTTATGGACAGTCTGTGACGAGCACAGAAGTCCAGTAACAAAGCACCACTCGGGTTCAGATCGGGGGGGCCGTTCCTCCCAATCACGCCCCTCCAGGTCGCACTGTCGTTGCCGATGTGAGCGTTGAAGTCCCCCAGAAGAACGAGGGAGTCCCCAGAAGGGGCACTCTCCAGCACCCCCTCTAGGGAGTCTAAAAAAGGTGGATACTCTGGACTGCCGTTTGGTGCATAAGCACAAACGACAGTCAGGTTCCGTCCCCCCACCCGAAGGCGGAGGGAGGCTACCCTCTCGCTTACTGGGGTGAACCCCAACGTACAGGCGCTGAGCCTGGGAGCAATAAGTACTGCTACCCCTGCCCGGCGCCTCTCGCCATCGGCAACTCCAGAGTGGAAGAGAGTCCAGCCCCTCTCAAGAGGACTGGTTCCAGAGCCCAAGCTATGTGTCGAGGTGAGTCCGACTATATCTAGTCGGAACCGCTCGACCTCGCACACCAGCTCAGGCTCCTTCCCCACCAGAGAAGTGACGTTCCACGTCCCTAGAGCTAGCTTCTGCAGCCGGGGATCGGACCGCCAGGGTCCCCACCTTCGGCTGCCACCCAGCTCACATTGCACCCGACCACCTTGGCCCCTTCCACGGGTGGTGAGCCTATGGGAGGGGGGTCCCATGTTGCCTTTTCGGGCTGTGCCCGGCCGGGCCCCATGGGCGCAGGCCCGGCCACCAGACGCTCGCCATCGAGCCCCATCCCCAGGTCTGGCTCCAGGGTGGGGCCCCGGTAACCCGCGTCCGGGCAAGGGAAACTGGGATCCAATGAAATTATTCTCCATAATGGTCTTCGAGCCACGCTTTGTCTGACCCCTCCCCCAGAACCTGTTTGCCTTGGGTGACCCTACCAGGGGCATAAAGCCCCCGACAACATAGCTCCTGGGGTCATTGGGGTACGCAAACCCCTCCACCGCGGTAAGGTGGTGGCTCCAGGAGGGGACAAATATAACACTGTTTTACATTTCTCTACTCAGATATTCCTGTCCAGATTTACAAATTCATTTCTGTAGGCTATTATTACTTTGAGTTTGATGTTCGAGTATAGATTTGTTGATTTAAAAATGAAGTAGTGATAACTTTGACTTAGATGTTAACTTGAGCAGATCCAGTTTCTAATGACATTCTGACCATTAATGTCCACTCCTTATTGTCCTCCAATGAAAATCACCTCTGTTTACATTAATGTTCAAGTCAGATGCTTTCATACTGGATAGTTCTTAGTGTTGTGGACTTGTAGCCTACAAATTGATGGCAAAACATTTTTCAGTTACTAAAGGAAATTTAATCTAGGTTAATTATGCATATTCAATTGCACTTCATAGTTTAACCCTTTAAAGCCTGAATGCACAAATAATAGCCAGAACATTCATTTTCTTTGGAGCCGAAATGTTTATTTCACTTCCTACTGAAATCCAACAAAATCACTATTTCCATAACATTTAACATATATATATTTTTAGCGGCAAAGTTGCTGACTCTCCCTCCGGCGGCCCATGTTCAAATTCTGGTGAAGGCAGTTGTACTTTTCAACTGTGTGTCCAATACAGACTGCTGATTACTACAGCTCCTTGCTGTATGCATCTGGCTGCTGTCCTCTCAGTCTGGATGTCACAGGTTGTCAGTCACTCAACCTTTCATTTCCATACAACTTCATTCTTTTCCTGTATTTACAATGCAATTTTAGTAACATATTTCACACTTCTGCTACTGATTACAATCAATGTCATTTTAGCCCTAACAAATTTTACTCTTTTAATCATAGATTACAATTTCTTCATGATGGCCAAACATTTATACAGCTTTCTGCAGTTTCCTTTCACATTTATTCATTTTCAGCTTTCTTTCACAACTGTAACCATTTTTATTACACATTTCCCACATTTGCAGCTGTACTTTACTGCTTCCAACTATTTTATGTCACATTTTCACATTTTCAGCTTTGTTTGTATTGCTTTTAGCCATTTAATTTCACAGTTCCAGCATTCAGACTCAGCATTTCAACACATTTGCTGCAAGGAAATGCAGTTTTTCTAGTTTATGTTTGACATTTACAAAATTTTCAGAATTTTCACACAAAAATTATGAGAAACTTAAACTAGAAATGTCAGCGGATATTCAGAGATGGTCTAGTCTGAAAATAACACGACAAGGCAAAATTTCAATTGTAAAGATGAATATTCTTGGACGTCTGAATTTTCTTTTTTCTATGATTCCATTGCCCCACCATCTGGTTATCTTGACGATTTACAAATAATGATTTCTAAATTCATTCGGAATGGTAAAAGACCTTGTATTAAGATAAGCACATTACAGCGTCCTAAAAATACAGGAGGTCTCACACTTCCAGATTTTGAGTTGTATTATTGGTCATTTCAAATAAACTCATTAAGAACCTGGTGTCATACCGAAGCTGTTACGTCTTGGAAACACATAGATTAGGAAACTGTTAAACCACATAATATTGCTGATGTATTATTCTGTGGGATGAAAATTAAAACAGCATATAATGTGTTTGGACCAATAATAGGGAACTCACTGCAGATCTGGTCTGAGGTTCAGAAATGTATGAATTATACCATAAAGTTATGCGATCGTTCCCCAATATGATATAATTATAACTTATTACAGGACTCTGGACATTGTTATAATGAGGCCTGGGCCTCCAAGGGATTACACAGACTTTCAGACCTATATAAAAGAGATGGACTACTTACATTTCAACAGCTCAAGGATCACCATTCTACACCTGGGTTCTCCTGGTTTTTGTATCTGCAACTGAGGGCGTCAATCCGTGCTAACGGAGTACCATGGGACCTTCCTCTGTCCTCACATCCACTGGATATTTTGATAAACCCACAACAATAGTCTACTGGATTAGTCTCCACCATTTATTCTGACTTGGTTTTCAGACAATACTAGTTTAATTGCTTGGAAAATTGTGTTTGCCGGTTTAACAGCCGCAAAAAAGACCATAATTCACTCCTGGTTTTCTGCTAATCCACCAACCATTTATTTTTATTTATTTATTTTTTAATGGCAATGGCGTCCTGTATATAGTTTACATTTATATTTGTTCTTGTTCTTGTTTATATGTTTGAATTCAATAAAAAAACAAGTCGTTCACAAAAAAAATACCTTAAAGGTTGGTTATAGTTTCTGTTACAGCTGTGTACTCAAAGGCGGATTCCACTGCAACAGAAACATCTGCCTAAGAGGCAAAGTAATCAATCTGCTGTTTCCAAACTGTATGAGCTAGAGTTTTCAAGGCCATAATGGTTTCTGCTTGAAAGCTGAGCTTCATCCTGTGACTGAGCATCAGCCATTGTTTATGGTTCCAGTTATGCTGTTTTCTGTGACAAATGCTCAGCTCTGTTTCTTTAATACCTACCACAGTGGCTGGTGGATTAAGCAAATTCACCAACCACTCCACAACAACACCTGCATTTGACTGGTGGTGGATGCTAACTCCAACCTGGTATCAAACTGTCAAACATTTGACAAACTAAACTAGCACCTTTTAACTAGAACAATCTCTACTTAAAAATTCTTCTATTTCATGGAGACACCAGGATTTTAAAGTGACAGCCTCAATATTTATGAACAGACATCTTTCCGCATCAGTGGGAATTAAAGTCCCCATCGCCATCATCTGCGTAAAAAATAAGACTCCTTAAGTAGCCCCGGATAATTTAATATTCTTTCAAATGCTGATTTTAATAATAAATCTTGAAAGAAGGCTGTTTTTGTACTTGTGTGTTTGTGAGGTTTGTAGACTGAGAAAACAGATGGACACTCAGGCTCACGCCATGAGTGACGCCCAGGAAAGCAATTGATGGAGACAAAGAATAGATGGAGGCAGACGGACAAACTGGCATTAAAAAGCTGTAAAGTCCTGGAAAAGGCTTTATATTTTCTGTAAACAAAGACAGAGGAGAAGTTATTGAACACAGAGTGAAGAAGGCAGGGACGTGCTGTCTGTGATGCTTAGAATGCGCGAGGACATAGTGGAGGGTGAGACAGGTCTTGGATTGAGACTAGCTTGTTTTGGGGTTAAAATGCAAGACAAGGCCTCAGCTTTAAAGAATGGCATTGAAACACTTGTCAGACCGCAGCTCCTCTTGGCCTTTGAAGGTCAGTAAGCATTACTAATGTCAAAGGTCAAACCCCAAGCCAAGGACAAACTTGATGACATGAATTTCCTAAGCCTGGACTGTTTCTAGCAGGGATGCTTACACCAAACTGTCCTCTTTTGGTTTTTATTTGCTTCATTAAAGAGTCACAGATCAGGAGCAGACAGCAGATTCCCTGAATATTTGACTTGAAAGGAAGACAATAAATATTTCATTATTCATGGTCAGTTGGATTCTTTTAGGGTTGAATCCTTTGTACAAGTGCCTCTCCGGGTCTGAATTGCCATGTGTGTCTCCAGACAGGCTTTGGTGGGGCTTGGAACTGAAGTGCTTGTTGTAGTTTACTAAGCGGGGGTGTAGAGTCTGCTGTGGAGGTCACACGGGAAGCCATAACCAGATAAATGCCAGTAAGAGCTCCTGGGTGCAATGCATGACCGGGTATTTAAAGCAGCAGGACACCAAGACAAGCAAATAAACACAGAATTTAATAAATAAGTTATTGTTGTTAGTGGGACCCAAATGGGGCCCTTGGTCAGTTTTTAATTGCCTCGCAGAGAGTTTCAAAATGTAAAATCAGCATGGCCTGCGTTAGTACGTTAAGGTTATGCTTAAATTATGAACAGAGACAAAAAGATTATGGCTGCAAAAAGTACATATCTTGCACATTTTCTTCACTTCTGCTCCATATGTGTGCCAAAAATCTTTTGGTTATCACCATCTGTAGGATTACGCATAATGGACCATGGTGCATACAGTTTTTGTGTTACCTACCCATAAATCGCACAAACTTCGGACTGTGCTCGTTCCAAATAGCGGCATTAATGTTGAAAGAGTGACCATGTTAAGTTTTGAGTTTAAGCTGATTTTATTCTTTCTTTACCACAATTTCATCCTAATTCTTTTATTAAATGTGTCTTTAGTAACATCTAAACATAAACATATTCATAAGGACACTGTTAGGAATCTGGAATTTGTCAATAAAATTTGAAAAATATTTCATAGGAGGAAAAATGCTGCAAAATTATTCTGACATTATTCAGTCCATCTATCCGATTGTCCATCTGTATGTCCATCTGTATGTCCATCTGTATGTCTGTCTGTCCATCCATCTTTTGTATGCATCACAGCACAACTTAGTAAATGCAGTTGTAAATGAAAGGTTTGGTACAGTTTTATTTGACAGAAAAATATCAAAAGCTCTGGATAATAGTTTTTAGGCTCGGTTCATTTATCAATTACTTTGAACGGCATTGTCTGTGCTTGCTCACAAAGATTTTCTTTTTTCTCACTGAAATCAAGAAAAATCCATTTATCGTCACAGTTTTGAGTTAAAAATAACATTACCTCCTACTATGAAATTTAGATATTTGTGAATTCAATTTAAGATCAATAAAGACAGACTTCCACATTGCAGCTGCAACTGTTTATTAGCAATTAGCAGAGAGTTATGTTGTCTAATGCCATCTGTTTTTGGGACTATGGCTATAATGATTTCAATTTCAATTATTTCAATTTTGTTTATAGGTTATTAGGGTGTTCCTTTTTTGTCTGTTTTTTTTTTTTTTTTTACAACTTTGCCCCCCTGTTGATCTGCACCATCTGCAAAAAGGTTTGCCTATTGTTAATGTGAATGATTTCTAAAGAGTTGATTTCTATGGTTTATCTCTAATGTTACAAATTGTGATAATGGTCAGTGACTTTGAATTAAGCAACTTTTGAATAATAAAATTATAAGAGATTTTTCCACAGTTGGGAAAACATATGTCAGCATGTCAACCGCAAATGAAAAAAATAAAACTGTTATTTTTTCTTGTTATTCCAGAGACCATTTTTAAAGCTGGATTTACAAAAAGACAGCCTAGTTCAATATATTTGTGTAGTTGTAGCATTTCACCAATAAACTTCCTCTTTATGTTCCTGAGGACTGACATGACCTCAGATTACTCAGCTGTACGTCACGTTTCTTCTCTGTCCTAATACCTCCCTGGAAATGCTCATAACCCTTACTGTAAAAGTTAGATTTCATTGGAAATGCTTTCAAAACATAGAAACATCTGTGCACTTTTTAAAGTAGTCTGTGTGAGTAGCATCTGGACCTTTCATTGAAGTTATCCTCCTGCTCAGGACAACAACCAGATGGACAGCAACTGTAATCTCAGTCCTCCTCTTCATGGGAGGCTGTGCTGTTTTAATGTAGGGGTTAAGACTTAAAAAAAAAAAAAACATATGACAAATGTTACAGTACAAAGGTAATTTGTATGCTATTTAGTCATTTTTAGCAGCACATAAAGCAGACAGTATAACAATAACATATGTTTTAGTTATTTTTGGGCATTCCCTCAAATTCTTCACAATTAAATGGCTAATTTTGTACTACTACCTTGTTATGGTCCCAAGTGGAAGCCAGTGTTGAAAACTGAAGCAAGAGCAGAAGTTCAAAAGCTGCAGTTCCACAGCCGACCACTTGAGGTTGACCACAAAAACACTCAGTCACCAACATTCACACCAAAATGTCTGTTCTGACAACAGAAATAAACATGTTTACAGTTTGGTATGAAAAAACATGAAAGTTGTTGTTGACTTACCTGTTTTGATTATATTTAGGCTTTGACTTGTGAATAATTACAAGCACATTGATTTAACTGTTAGGTGGATACATTATATATATCACCCGCTGCTTTGGCTAACTTGACGTAACTAAGAACTTGATGTGTTGTAATGTATTTTAAAGAGTTAGAGATTTACATTTTTTGCCGAACCTTGGATAAATAAAGCTGAGTAGAGGTTACGTTTGTTCTTGGCGTTATGAAACAATTACATCAGTTACTTTGTGTTAATGAGTTAACATTTTTTTAATGTATTGCCTTTTATTTATTAAAATATGTGCACCGTTTTGCCTGTTGGATTGAGGTAATAGATCTGATAATAATTTTGTTTATTCAAATAATAAAAACAAGTGACGAATGAGTAATGAATATCTTTTTATTGTGTAATTCAGATGTCCCAATACTTCTTGCATTGCTCCTTGAGATCTTTTTGTTTATTTTTTTTTGCTTTGCTGAGCAATCCAGTATCATGTCCTTGCAGAATTAATGTGGATGCCTCAGGGGGCAATGGTGGCAGAGCCTCATTGCGCTTTTGTGTTAATGCACTATGAAACTTAATCACTTAAGCGATCCCTTAAACATTGCTGACCTATTGATGTTTGCAAACAGTTTAGCATGCTAGCAGAGATTAACATGTGTAACATCTAAACACTTGAACTTCAAATTAAAATTCACAATTTTAATTCTGTGTGATTACTTCTTTATTGGCTTATTACCATGTTAACACTTGAAGAGCTTGGACTGAAACAGATACAATAATTCTCAGCTGTTACTCTGGTTTTACAGCTCTCGGTTCTCATATGGAGGGGGGTGATTGATTGCCTGGACACGTTTAAAGTTTTCGAATGGCTCTGACTGAAAGACAAGCTCTAAGCTTAGTGACATTTGTTTACTTGTAAAGCTTTTTTTATTTGAACTGCTGCACTGGTGGTTTAAATAACAAGGCTTTTAATGTGAGCTAATGGAAATAGCTAAGT
Organism: Cetoscarus ocellatus; assembly: GCA_037902135.1. Lineage (NCBI taxonomy): Eukaryota > Metazoa > Chordata > Actinopteri > Labriformes > Labridae > Cetoscarus > Cetoscarus ocellatus. The sequence continues at coordinate 339,745 of JBAMNC010000394.1, read as the reverse complement.
GTTCCTTCAGTATATGAATTATCTTGTAAAATGTCAAATAAAGCTGTCTAAAAGTATATGATCCCTCCGGCTAGGGTAATAACAGCCTGTTTTCTGACTTATTTCTGTAACAAACAATCAATTCTCTGCTCTAAGCTCACAGTCTTTTTTGCTGAGTATTATTATAGGACTATTAAGTGTTAATATATTATCCTTAACTAGACACATAAGTAATGTGAAACAGGCAGCACTGAAGCAGGTCAGGATCATGCTGTGTTATCAGAGCTCAGCTGTATATGGTTTGGATGAATTCCTGTGTTGAAAGCCAGCATGTATGGACATGTGCAGAAGGCTGATAAGAGAAACGGGCCAACATCTGAGCTGCTTTGTTGCACGTTTGTGTCAAATCATCTGAAGTGATGTTGAAAGTCGGTGAAGAAGTGAGCACCCTGCTGAATGTTTCCTGTGCAGCTTTCACTCAGTATTTTTACTGAATTTGATTTCATGACATTAACAAAAAACTTGTTTCATAGTCATGTTCAGACTATGAGACATTAGATTCGAAGTGTGTAAGAAAAAGAAAGAAATGTCAATTGTTTGGGTTTTTTTAATTAAAAGTAGTTGTCTCATCCCTTGTTAATGCAGCATAGGGTTTTATTTACTTATTCATGAGTTCTCCTCATTTGACTCCAAACTGTCTCTGATGTTTTACATATACCTCGAATATTTTGCCCTGGAATTTAACCAAAATGTCAAGCAGCATATGCATGAGAGGAAGCTGGAAAGAAAACAAGACAAATAAAAAGCATGGGTAGTGTTACAGCAATAAGCAGACATTTATCCTACATTTGGATATGACACAGAATATGTTGTGTCAGCTAGAAATCAAACATCCAACATGAATGTAAGGAGAATGCAGAATGGACACTGCTAGTTGTAAACCTTAAGAGGTTCAATAGTATTAATGAATCATTTCTCCCCAGGTGCTTGTGTAATGGGACATGGACATTTGTTGGGTTAAAAAGCTCATAAAGCTATAACCGTAGTGCTGAAGTTCATGTGTGGGTACTGACTGTTAGAGCTGGACATCTTCACTAGTCTCACGATTTGATTACGGTTATTAAGTTAAAGATTCAATTCAATTCGATATCACAATTCAATGCAGGGAGTAGTGTCCTTGATTTTACATATAACTGCACCAGGGTACCTTTTAGATAAAAAAACAAGCAGTCAAGTAAATATGAACTCCTTTTATTAATTAGAAATATCTTTTAGTTGAGGTTGCATCTTGTATATTTCTTCCTCAGAAGCAAAACTGATTCTGCAGTCTAGCAGCAGCCTCTACAAAATAAAACAATTATTGACTGTCTCTGCATCGATGCATCTCCATCTACATCTGCATCACATTGCATCGACTATAAAATTATTTTTGACACCCCCTACTGACTGTTAAAGAAACAGCTTTAGTATATGCATTATTTGCAGTTAGTTCCAGGAATAAAAATGAAACGTGCATTTAAGTCCACTGAGGTATGTTGAAAGCTGCATCTTGTAATCCTGCATATGCTACAGACAGAATAAGTTTGATTTCCTTTTACTCTCCTTAAGCTCCAGTGAAGAGATGCAGCACTACGATGGACAGGTTAAAGACAGAAATTCTCAATTTATTAATTGATATGCAGAATAAAATAAACTAAAAACTAAGAAGAAGAGATGTTTTAACCGTCAAAAAGAAAAAGGGTCCTGAGCTAAAAAAAAAAAAAAAAAAAAAAAAAAAAAAGGAACAAAGTGCATGTATTATGAATTATAAAACCAGAACATTTAGCTAAAAGTCATAACAATGCCGTGTTTGGGAGAACTGCTATAATTCATGGGCACAGTCTCAACAGATGGCTGGTGAGTCTGGTCACTCTTGGGGTTTCTGCTTGGTAAACAGGGTTTCTGCACTCACACTGCCACAGCTGCAACTGTGGCAACATGACATAAACATCACTGATGTTTTGGCTTAATTTGAGTCATTCTGGTAAAATTTGACACCCTCACACGCTACAGCTTTTAAAACTATTGCTGTGAGGATCAGCAGTATTGCATGTACATGCTTGTGCGTGAGTAAATGCACTGTGCCAAAGCTAACTTCTATATGTGCCAAAAGGCGGACTTTTCTAGGTCATGGCCCAGAGCACTCACACTACACAGGCAGACCGGCGAAACATGCTTGACTTGATTTTGAAGGTCACATATGAAAGGTCCAGGTTTGGGGATCTTATATGCATCCCTTGCTGGTGAAAATGATATATCAAGAACCTTTTGAGGAATTCTCATGCAACATTGTACTTATTGCCGCCATGACCCAAGGATGAACTCATTTGATTTTGTAGGCCATAGGTCAAAGGTCAGTACTATAGAGCCTTGTGTTTATCCCTTACTTGTGAGCATATCTCATAAAGGCTTTCAATGTTTTTTTTTCAGACTTCCCACAAATGACCTCTCTGAGTCAAGGATGAGCTGAGTAGATTATTAAGATCACAGGTCAAAGGTCAAGGTCATGAAGCCTTATGCCCATCTTGTGCTCGTGAACACAAAATAGTAAGAGTAACTCAAGAGGGTTTCAGGGATTGTCTTCAGAATTTGCAGGAATATCCACTCTGACTACAGGATAAATAGATCAGATTTTGGAGGTCAAAGGTCAGAGTCATGGTGTCTCATGTGCCCCCCTTGCTTTTGAGCCTGATATCTCAAAAGAAGTTTGTGGAGTTTTCATTAGTCTTGACACATATGTCTCATAAAGTTAACTGATGACATCAATAGATTTTATAGGTCTTAGGTCAAGGTCATGTAGTCCCCTTTTCAACCTGCATTTGTGAATGTGATTTCTGAAGAATTCTTTCAAGGACTTTCTGAAACTTTTTCAAAAATGCCCACTCTGACTCAAACATGAATGCTTGGATTTTTTTTTTACTTCAAATGTTTTCAAGGTTGTTGTGACTCATGTTCATCCCTTGCTCAGGAAAGTTCTATAAATGTCATTACTGCAAAAATCATCGGTCCCTTTTTCTATCATTTTTGCTGCCCCCATAGAGGCATAAACAGCCTGGCGATAGTTCTAGTTTAGTAAGATCAGTTTCATATTTACAAGTGTAATTGGCAAAATCTGAGTATAAACTGAACATTTTGTTGCTGTGAAGCCAGTGGCATAAAGCAGCACAGCAGAAGAAAGCAGAAGAAATCCCCTGTGATATCTTACTACCCAAAACTGCTTCCCAGCCCCCCAATAAAAGGTGGCCAACTGCCTGCAGCAATGTGTGGGGGATTGCTGTGAAACTGCTGACCTCTCCACTGTAGTTTAGAGGCTGTGAAGAATTTGTGATGGCAGCATGGATCTCCTCTACACAGAGACTCTGCAGTTTCACTTGTATACTAAAGATTGTGACTTGCTGAAGTCTCACTTTGTGTCCACGTCTCTGTCTTTGTCTCACTTATGTGCCACCTTAAAGTCCTGATTTTTGAGCATGACCAATTTCCCATAAAGCTGAATGAAAAAAACAGAATTCTGTGCACATAAAACCAAAATTACTTCTTCTTTTGTGGTCAGATCAACATTTTTTTGATCCTCACTCTTTTCTGATCTGTTATTATATGCCCGTGTGCAAGTGTTTGTGTGTGTCCTCATGTGCATTTGTCTGCCCTGAAGGTTGCAGCCCTGGCTCTGCTGCGCTCCGTTGAGTCTGCCAGGAGATCTCATGGACGCCTCACTGGAGCGAACTCTTAAAAACACTGTTTACCCAGGGAGATTTATTTAAAGTCACAGAGCGACACAAAGTCTCTCACTACGTCTTTGGTGTATGTGTGTATCTCATGGTATTTACAGAGGCTAGTCTTTATTCAAAATTCTATGCAAGCAGACGACTTCCACTGTTGCTCCCACAGTGATTTTGGGGCCTTTAAGATTTAAAAATTTCATTTGAGATCAATCTTTTCTCTCACTCACTCATCCATGTCAAACCGAGGGCTCTGTAGTCAGACAGCTGTACTGCATGTTCTCACACTAGTTCTCATTATATCTGAGATAGATTTGTCTCCCCAGTGACAGTCATGTCATGCATGAACGTTTTTCCTGCTGAATAAATATCCACATACGAGTCATCTTGATTCAATACACTTTTCAAACCACAGAGGATTATTAAATTATATCTTACATATTCATAAATAACTAACAACAGGTGGGATACATTTGCTTCTATTTCACAATGACTGGATAACTTGGATTCAATATTTTCTGTTTTAAGTCTTTGAAGCACACCCAAGTCTGACTGTGTATTTTTTAACAACAGACCTTTTACAACTGTGATATTTAATCATATGCCCTCTGTTTTATAAGAAAAATAAAATGCCTTATAATAATATGCTTTCATTTCTAGACCAGGCTTTAAATTTGTAGCATTAACTGTATTCCAGTAGATAGCACCACTTTCTTAAGAAGTACATAGGACAAAAACATCCTATTCTTCAAGTGACCACAAGGGAATTAATGTACAGGTATTTTGTCTTTGAGTTGACTGAGCGTAAAAAATGAAAATGTATCTAAACCCTGTTGTTGTTTTTCCTCCACCTGTTTTATAAAATCAAAATCAGCTTAGAAAAAAGTTGAAAGCAAAAGTTTGAAAAAAGATTGCTTCAAGCATTTGTTAATGGGAGAAACTTGCTCTTTTAATATCTTGATATACATGGTAAACGTTAAATGGACTTGAACTTACATAGCGCTTTTCTAGTTTACTCGAAGCAGCTTTACACCGCAGGTCACATCTACCCATTCACACCCATTCACTCTCAGCTTCACTCTCTGATGGTTAGAGTATCTATGGCAGATGTCCATAAGTATCAACTAGCACATCCCACACCCTTTCATACCCATTTACACGCCACTGACACAGCAGTGAGAACAACTTTTGGTTAAGTGTCTTGCCCAAGGACACATCGCCATGCGACAGCCAGAGCTGAGCTCGAACCTTCCGATTATTGACCAAGCCCACTATCAAACTGAGCCACCGACAACCACACATCATTGGCCTAGAAGGAATAAGTTCCAAAACAATACCTTTTGTTAAATTTATGATCTGAACTGTAGTAGTAAGAAAACATTTGATGCAGGGAATGTTGAAATTGGTTTTAACTTAAAATAATTTCTTGTTAACTTTTGGTGCTTCTACATTTGGGATGCAGTGGGCAAAGAATGACTTTTTATTTTAGATGACACAGCACAGAATAATAAAATTGCACCAAAGTTAGATTTTTAGATAAACATCGAGTTGCCCAAGGCAGTAAATTAAAAATAGATTCCCTTCATAGTCTTATTTTTAATGGTATATTGTAAATAATCCCTGTCTGTTTTAAATTATTAGAACATCATTTACTCAGTCTGTAAAGCGTTAAACTTCCAAAAATGCCTTTTTTTCTATCAAAGAACAGGTCAGAAGTTGTTTTACTTATTCAGTCCTGTAAAAGTAGAAATGATTATTAAGATATGACATTTCTTGGCTCTTTTCTGGGGTGTCCACCTTTTGAGTGCAATGTACAATCAGACGTGAGGGTTGAATAACAATTTTAGAAACACTAAATTTATACTTTGTGTTAAATCTCCAGGTTCTTCAGTTTAAGGCCCTGAATGTTTTTGATGAATCCCTGAGGTTTCCCCTAACACTACCATTAAAAAATATAAACACAGCATTAAAAAAGGTGAATCTTCCAGATCTGACAATTGGAGAAGGAACCTTTTAGTTCTTGGAAACTGAGCTTTTTTTCTCATTTAGCTATTTAAAACAAGTTGATGCTTAGTTTGTAAGATTTAATATCTACAAACCTGAAGAGTCAACAGCTGTAGAGTCAATCACATTCAGGCTCCAAAGATGAAGTGCAGCTACTCACAAGCTTTCAGTGTTTTTCCCCTTGGTGAAATATTTCTACTTGGTGATTTAACTACATTTGTCACAGTCTGCTCTTTCCAGAGGGCGTTTAATCGTGAAGAAAGAAATCCAGTTTATATTGATTACAAAAACTTTGAGCTGGATGGCCCTGTAATCTTGGCTACATTTCATTTGGCATCAGATATTGGTTCTGAAATTCTGCTGAATAGATAATTGCTTTTTCCCTTATTGGCTTGACAGTTTAAAAAAACATAAAGAGATGCATAACTCAACATATTTTGGCAAACAGTGACAGTTTGAACAATGTGAGAGTGCCAGGCTTTGATAAAAATATGATAGTCCTGTTAAAACGTGTGTTAAAAGCATAAATTTTACACAACCATCTTTTAGAGTTTTAATAAAACAGAAGAACTAGCAACAGTGCATTAATATGAGCAAATATATCTTCATTGTGTTGTTTTTTTCAGCCCCAATGTCTTCAGGATATTTTTGGCAAATCTGACTGTCTCCTGTTTTCCTGTACAGTTCATCAAGATCCCTGCTCCGACGCCACAGTCACCTTCTGCTCTTCGAATTTTCACTTTTTACTTATCCAGCGACAGCAAGGACCAACCTCAAGCCAGCTTTGACTGCATCCTTCAATATGTGTCAAGGTATGAAGTCAAGCAACAAAAACATATATTTTATGCTATATTCATGTAATATGACTGGTTTCTTACCAATTGTTGCTAATGCTTAAATTTACTGCCACAGGGTAGGTGTCAGATGAAGAAGTTAAGTGCATAAAACCTAAATATTTCTATGAAAAACACATTTTTCACAGCAAAGTTTCTATCACTATACCTAAATTTTTCAACCTTCAAATAGTAATTTTATAGTTGAAAAGAACATTAACTTTCAGCAGGAAATATGGCCACACTTATCCTTCAAACCCTCATGTAACAACAGGGCAGCATTTCTTGGTTCTCTTAAAGATGTTTGAAAGCCTTACAGCAGTAATTTACACATCAGCCTTATGGTATACCCATATCACACTGACACAATGCTCAGGTCACACATCCCTGCCTACTCCTGAATATCTTGTGTTTTTATTTTATGACAGGTCCCATGTCCTGGAGTGTTTGACGGTTACATCACGTCTTTGGTGTCTTTTAATCAAGGATTTAATTTAAGTTTAATAAAAAAATGAAACATTTAATCTCTGTAGAAGATCAGATTCAGCTCTTTTTCCCTCTCCTTTGGAAACACTCAGATCTGAGGTGACAGGAGACTATGGGAGGCTATTAAAATGAGCTCTGTGCTGAAAGACAAAATGGTTTGGCTGATTTTAGATGTAACAAAAAGTTAAAAGGGTTCATCTGTTTTTTTTTACCAAGCATATGCAATATGTACGAAATGTGCAGGAATGTAAATTTGTTCATATATTTCACAAACTGATTAGCTGCTAATAAACAACAGACAGACAACCCATAGTAAGTTGCTGAAAATGGTACAAATGACGGAAGCAGTGGAAGCAGTCATGCCTTAGGTAACAAAGTGGATTAACTCGTTTGCATCTATACTGGGACAGGGAAGGTACTACTGTTAAATTATCTAACCAAACTATTCCTGTAGCCTCACTTAACTGTGCCTGTAAACTCGCTGGCTGGCTTTTTAAAGGATATACAGAAACCATGTTAAAATTGCCCGTCAGGTACTGTTTCTTTCTTTTTTAAATCATTAAATGTTTTTCACTGACCCTGGCACAAAATGTAAAAATGACTGTTTTAAAGTTTTTCATCTTACCTTTACCAGAACTGTTAGACTTGATCCACTGGCTGTGGCTCATGTGACCCTGGATCAGCCTCTTTTTTTGTCATGTAAGGTTTTGGTCTTTTTGTCGTCAGATCTCAGGGTGCCCACGTTTTTGAGGGCATGCTGGAGAGACAGCTCGCTCACTGATTGCTGTATACAGGATGGGGCAATCATGATTTCCTGTATATTTCTGGGCTGACCCTCTCATTACGGAGACCTGTTAGGCTTTGTTTACGCATGAGTGTATATGCTTGGAAACAGAGGGTTATACTCTGTTTCTGCCTCCAGCTGCCAGATGGCTCACTGTGGTCTCAACTTGTCCTGGTTCCAGTCAGTCGCTGGCGCCAAAAGAAACAGTACAACAGTGTGAGAGCAAGATCCAGCTCTCCATGTACTCACAGAAGTTTAAAACATCAAGAATAATCAGTGGTGTTGTCTGTAATTGTTATAATAAAGTAAAAAATTAGATTAGGCCAGATTATTTAAATATGAAAAAGGTGACATAGCAACACTGTAAATCCTTTATTTATTTTTAGCATCTAGTCAGTTAAGGTTCAGGTATTTAACTTTTTTACTGCCTAAGATGATCCTTGTTTAGTAAGTATGCCGACTGGAGCCAAGCTAATCCCGTTGGTTCGCCGTAGGCTCTTATCCTGCTTTGAACCAGGATATCTGGCTTTCTCACATGGAGCTATATCGAGACTGTGACATAACATACAGTAACCACAGACCTGTCTTAGCCAGATCCTACCACAAAGCCACTTTATGCAGTGTGGACTTGGTGTTGGTATGCAGCTTGAGGCTAGCTTATAGCGCTTAGTTTTGACAGTGTTGACTGTATAGCCCTCAGAGAGCCCCTGGGTTCACCAGCTCCGTGTTTGTTTTGCAGTGACGGCCGCGAGCAGCTGGAAGGTCAAGGTATCATCCAGGACAAGATCACTGTGTGCGCCACCGACGACTCATACCAGATGACCCGAGAGAGGATGTCTCAGGTAGAGAAGGACAGCTGGAGTCGCTCTGCCATCGAGATCAAACCGGGCACCACACATCCAAGTAAGAAGCGAGTCGAGGGTCTCAGAGGAGGAAAAAACACAGAGGATGAAAAACAAACAGATTTCATAAGGAAAGGAGAAACAGCCCGGAGCTGGTATAGGACACAAATGTAGAGACATTGAAACAACTACAAAAATAAAAATCTATTTATTTGCTCTGAATAAAGATATAAGTATATGTTGAGTTAAGCTGAAAAGTAGATACATGAAACTTGTTTAGTGGTGGATAATGTAGATGGGAATGTCATGTGTGGAAAGGCAAATAACAATTAACTCTTACTCTTGTCTTACTGTAGTTTGTACTAAAAGATTTTAAAGCTCAGTTTTTTATCTGTTTTTAAAAAGCCTGAAATTTATACTGATGTCTTTTTCATGAGCTACAAAAGCAACAAAAAATCATTTCAATAAGACAAATTGTTTTTCTTTGTTGTGTAACTGACAATAACTAATTTAGTGGGGTAACTGTCACATATGTCAATGTAATGCACACTGCCAAAATTATGTTTAGAAAAAAAAAAAAGGATTCACAGCAGAGAGTATCTGAGGGATACATTTGACTATTGACAGAATAAGGATGATATAAGATATAAAAATGTTGTCAGTGATGATGATCAAACAAAGACTAAATAAATAAGAGTTACTGGTTTGTCTTTGGAGGGGCAAATCAACACAAACTAAAAGCTGCTCTCATGTAGGTGGACATCATTAGAAGACCAAGCATTTTGAGTGTTTCTTCTACACACAAACAAACACATGAGGTTAACATGCAGTATATGACGTGAATTTTCTTCCAGCTGGCTTCTCTTCTTATCCTCCTCAAGTTTGTCATCCTCTTATAGACTACCAATATCACTGTCTCTACCATTATACCTTTTTTTTTATATCATCAGGAAGTGAAATTACCATTTTAAGTACATGTATTTTTAAAGACACAAGACTAAGCACAGCTCTAGGCTGCTGGAAGAAAATGAAAGGTGTATTAAAAGTGCTTAAAAAGTGCTTTAATTTGACCTGTGAGAAGATGATCAACCATGATTATCACTTTTGTTTATCCTAGCACTGTGCTGTTGTTGACATTGCAAATATTTGCTTGTTTCAGTGTTGCAAACTGGGTTATTTACATGCTCACAAAAACTCTCACAGTTGTTCTCCCACTGAGTTGCTGTTTCATATAAAACTCTGATGATGTAAACTCAGTTTTTGACGAGACTGTGTGTTATTATGTAAAGTGTGACTGAATTAAGTGGAGACATTTAGGTACAGGTGCCATTGTTCCAGCAGACTGACAGAAGAACTTACAAGTTCTTTTTTTATTTTGTTCTAAATATTGTTAGCACTAGTTCATCAGATAAATCTTAGATTGAAAACTAAGTGAAGAAACATCAACAATGAATGGAAGTTAACACGAGTCAACATGGCCACAAGGGTTCTAGGAATATAATGATACACCAAGGTATACCAAATTTTGTGGCACAATACTTTATAGATATTTCATAGCACAATATTGTATGGCAGTTGAACCTCTGATTACAATTTTGCATCAGGCATTCAGCCATTGCTGTTATTTCTGTCACTGGATCAGACAGTAGAGTTTACCATGTGACAGGGACTATGCTTTTTTATTACAAAGATAAGAAAACTGGTATGATGACTTTAAAATGCTTTCTTTATTTTTTTTCTTTATTTTTTTATTGTAATGTCAGTACTAGCTCATCATGTAGGTCTTGGATTGAAACTTAACAAAGCAACATTCACAAGGAATGCATGTTAACACCAATTTACATAGTCACAAGTTAAACTGTTCCACCAGTCTAGCCACAGATTGGTGGGATTCACCTAAAAAAGACACAGTCATTGCAGAGAAAAGAAGAGAAACCTTTTACTTCCCAGGACATTATTGGCTGCATCTAACAACATCTGAACAGTGTGTTAATGCATTTACATAAAGACACAAAAATTAATGTGTGGACAAGTTTGCTTTTTAAAACATGCAGTCAACAACTTAAAACAACTTAATGCAGTCAGTAGGATCTGTCTTAAAACCTTTATTTTGTATGGAGACCAGTTTCCAAAACCCTTATCCCCAGATAAGAATGTTAAATAACGAAGTTCAAGTGCTTGCTAGAAGTGAACCGGAGCTGTAATCATTTCAAGATTTTTGTGTTTTGGAAAGCCCTCATTAATTTAGTTATGTGGTATGTGTTGTATATTCATACTGTGATGCCCTATGCTCATATGTATCATTAAATGTTTAACATTGAAATCACTTTTTACTTTTTACTCAAGTCCAAAACGAAATGCAGGAAATTAGCCCTTAATTGTATGTAGAGCTTTTAAAATGGTACTGGTGCTGAAACAACTCCTACTTACGTACTTTTAAGAGAAAAAGAGCTTTACTACTGTTTACTTTTGTCACAGTACGTGAAATAATCCCTCTGGTACCTATAATATGTTTTTTTTGCTGTAGGACAATGTTGTAGAGCTTGATGAATAAGAAAGGCAGAGAAGGTTCAGCATCTTTGGCTTAGACCTTTAGGGAATCATGCCAAAACAAAGCACTAAAATATGTGTTGCTGTCCAGTTCGATTGGATGTGTTGGTATTTGTTGGATGTGTTCATTTCCAGTACACAACCCTTGTTAAAAAAAAGTGTTTTAGAGGCGTTGCTTTCTTTCTAAAATTCTTGCGTCTCAACTTCAAAGGAATCACAACTCTCTGAGAGCAGGTACTGAGTGGTTTTCTCTAAAATAAAATGTATTTATTTCAGCTACATCATTTTTACTCGACAGATTTATTTTCTTTTGTCATTTGCCATGTTTTTTCCTTTGATCCCAATCATCCAGCATGCCAAGTAGCACATTAATCACAAGAGTAGTGACACAGGCTGGCAAGCTACTTTCCTTTTCTTTGCCCTTTTTTCTCTTTGCCAACCTTTGCTGCAGTTATGCAATATTGTTTCTTGGCCCCTCTGTGTGTGTGCTGCAGCTCGAGGGGAGCAAAGAAACTCTGGGTGGTTTAGACCAAATTTAGACTGTGCGATTGTGTAACATCAGGTCTTAAGGTGAAGATGACTCAGAAATGTATATGCCCGCAGGGAAGCATTTAATAACTTTGCTCAACGTCCCTCATTCAGCCTCAGGAGGTGCTTATGAAGAGGATGCATATTACCCGGCATGCCAAAACCCATGGAGCACTCTCCACATAGCTGAAACTGTTATTATTACATAAGTCTGTGTGAATTCTAGAATGATTAACAGCTACAAAAAAGCTAATGACACAGCAAAAAGTTATTATCACTGTCAGGACATAGGTTTGTGGATGAAAGAAGAGCTTTCTTTTCCTGCCCCTCTCCCCCTCACTGACCTTCAAAGTGCAGATTAACCTGTAATGGGATTATTACAGCGGGATAGCTTTCACTGCTCATGCCCCGTCAGACTGCTACTGAGATGTAAGCAATGATCAATGGGCTGCTTACATCTGAAGACAAATAGCTGCAGGATAGTATGTACATGTTGCTGTTGAGGTAAAGGTTAGACAAAGGTCTTTTATTGGATATTTCCTCATCACTCAGACAAGATTGTGCGGCCCAGGGAGGGAGCATGTGCTTTCAACAGGTGAAAACTTAATGTTGTCACGTCTCAGGGTCTCCACATTTATTTGGGAAAAATCATGCCTAATTGACATTTTTAAAGAAATGCAAAATTGTAATGTATGAAATTTTAGAACTCGTTTTAAGTTTTTACATTTTCATCTACCCTTTGCAGCATTTCTTCAGATCAGGGATCGGCAACTTTGGTTACCACGAGGGCCACAATATTGTTATTTTAAGTTTAATTGAGTTATTCTGAATTTTTTACAAATAAAAGCTTCTATCAATAAGAGAATTACAATACCATTAGTTTAAGAAAACAATGAATTTCTAACGTTTGTCAGAATTTATATGTATAATTTTAAGATCAAAACCAAACTGTATAGCTCAATTTGATGAGCTGAAAATAAAAAAGCCCAGTTAAGTAAATATGGTTTCTTTTTAATTTATTGTATTCATTTAACATTCATTTTCAATCAATCAATCAATCAATCAATCTATATTTGCGTAGCACCAGTTTTAACAAGTGTTATCTTAAGACACTTTACAATAGAGCAGACTTGAGCCATACTCATTCATTTTATAAATACACATATACATATATAAACATGTATACATATATAAAAAATCAACATATATACACATATACACAAAAATATATCCAAAACCATCATGAATCCACCATGAGCACTGGGCCAACCAACAGGAAGGTGCATCTACAAGAGGCCTACAGTAACAGTGGCAAGAAAAAAAACTGTTTAGCAGTTGGAAATCTTGAGTGGAGCCAGACTCATGTTGAACAGCCATCAGCTAAGCTGTGTTGGGGGTCTGGGCGAAGGAAGGGAGGTGGGCAAAGAAAAAGGGACTGAAGTAAGAATTAAAGGTAGTGTCAGATCCATGGACCAATCATAAATCTGTCCACATCCTATTTGTCTCCTCTGAATATAAATGTATTAGAGGTTAGCCCCTTGAGATGTGGTATCTAGTTTTCAAGAGGGTCATCTTGTCTATATGGTTGTAAAGGCAGTTTTTATAGTTATAATCATAACAACCGTGGAAAGAGTGATTAATGTAATATTAACATTAACATCTATAATGATGTTGAATACGACAGCATATAGCTGAACTGCAATTATATTTGGTTAAATTGATTTGAAAATGATAATTTATGTTAAATTATGGCTTTTCTGTGTGTCAAGAGTATAAATTGCAAAGTCAGATATTAATGAATGTCTTTTCCTTCCATCCATTTTGTTTTCAGGTAAATGTGTCAAGTTCAGCAAAAGGCCAGCTCCTATGTCTGCGTCAGACAGCAGCTTCTATAAGTCGTCTACCAACAACAACCGGAGAGTCTGCCCTGCAGCCATGCCAGCTCAGAAGCCCTTGAGGGAACGGATCATCCACCTGCTTGCTTTAAAACCTTACAGGAAACCAGAGCTGCTGCTGTGGCTGGAGAGAGAAAGAGCCGACCCCAAGGACAAGGCCGAGCTAGCGGCCGTTTTAGAGGAGGTAAGGCAACTAATGTGTGTGTGATTTGATACTGGTGTTTTATGAGCACACATGTACTTCACCTGTTTTGTACATCTGTGGGTCTTGTGTAACTCCAAAAAGGATGCAAAATAAGCCTTAATCATAAGTTAATTGTTCTTTCAATATGAGCTTGTACAATGAACAAAAAAACTTTATTGCAACAAGTAGCTTGTTGAACAAACAGTGCTTTCTCACTTAAAATGTGAACATCTGTGTTCCCTCTTCTTCCATTTCATTGCAGTTTGATAAAACTTGAGTTAGCTATAAGCTACCCCCAGGATACTCGTTGTGACTTAAGTGTTTAAATAAAACTCGATTTATGCCTAATTTTAGACATTGCAAAAGGCTATAGCTTTTAAAACAGATACAGTCATTAAGAAATAACCTTTTTATTTCACTTCATGTTAATATCACTGCATAAAAAGCATTCAAAGCACAAATTATGAGGGAATTACTGTCTTGGATTCTTGCCAATATCTGATATGCCAGTATTTCCAAACTTATTATTGCTGATATCGATATTGTTATCTTGATACTGATATTTTCTGTCAAGAGCAGAAAGCCTCCACTTAAACGTAAACTAAACTAACTAACTAACTAACTAAGTAAAATTGACCAGTTCCATTTAAGTTGACAGTCTCTTTGTGTTAGAAAAAGATTTGAAGTAAGCTAAATATTTTATTCTTTAATAAATGATATTTGTGATTTTTTAAAGTGGACACTCAGTGATGGTGAAGTAAACCATCATGGTACATTTGTACATTTTGCCAATATTACAGCCAATATGTTATATAAATGACCGATTTGTATGGCTAAAATATTGTCTGTAAATATATCTGCAAAAATGTTTGTATCTTCTGATACAGATATTCAACTTTTAGGCAAATATCTGCAGATATCAGTGTTGATCCAATAATATTTTATATCTCTAAAAATGATTAGATAATGATTACAGATTTCAATATTATTTGCCCAGATTGAAGCCTGTAGGTATAGACTGCATTTAAATGGAAATGAATTTCTATCTTGATGTATCCTTTTTCCTTTAAGGCTCTGCCCCAAATTCCCCAAATTATAATCTTACTAAGATTTTTGTCAAATGTTGGAGCTAACCGTATTAGAGCTTAGCAACAGACAAAGACAAAAACCTACATAGCGTGGTATATATAGTAAGTTATCTGCTTGTCTGAAAAATATTTAGCCGGCCCAAAAGAATATTGTAGTATGAGCAACATTTTGCCAGTTGTTATAATACTGACTGACAGTTAAACTATGTATGTCATCTTTTTAATTGCAGAGTAACGTTCTGGCATCTTTTGCAGAGTTACTTTTTTTGCAGGGTTTAAAGATCAGAGATTCCCGAGGAAAGATTATGACTTAAAAGTTAATGATAAATAAAAAAACATGTAAAGTGGTCCAAATGCCAGAGAGTTACTAATAGACCAAAGTTTAATTTACAATTTATGTATTATTTCTATCTGAAGACTGCTATCTCCATATTTCCACTTCTTGAAGCTTAAGTCTTTTAACAGAACAACTTGGCTTTAATAAATTTCATTCTCATTTTTAACTAATTGACAAATGCATGGCTGCGTGGTTTGAGAAATTGTTCAGATAGGGTTTGGGATAGGGTGTATTGACTGCCCCTGTGCTGATTGCTGTGTGTGCAAGCATGTTGGTTTTAGCATCCCTGCATGCGTGTAATTAGGTCGATCCTGTAATTGTCTCCACACTGATTGTATTCGCAGTTGGCCAGGCACAAGAAAGGCAGATTTCCTCTAAGAGAAACCCAGTCAGATGAAGTCAGGGTGGAGGTCAGAGCCTGACAGTCCCAGAAGGGAACTGTTCAGGAATGTGGACGTGACACTATCAGCCTGTCCTGGACTACAGTCTGCTGTAGTATTTTTATTTTACTCCTTTAAAAAGAAAAATATTGTGTTACTCAAAAAAACATACAGGCGAGATGTCACAAAATCATTTTTTTAACCCCCAAATCCCCAAATAAAGACTTAATTTTGAGTCAAATAAATTATTGTGTGGTTCTTTTTGTCTAAGGTGGCAAAAGTAAATCTCAGAGACAGCAGCTACCTGCTGAGGGACGACTTCTACAGACACGTTCAGAGGGACTGGCCCGGTTACAACAAGGAAGAGAGACAGCAGATCAGCCGGCTGCTGGCCAGGTGGGTCAGACAGACGAGATGTATGACTATAACAAGCCTATAATGAAATCTTCTTGTTAGACTCAGTCTGTCTCAGTATAGCAGAACTGTTTTCAAAGTAGTATTTATAATTCGATATGAACACTTTTTTAATCTTGTTTAAAATGTTTCTCACACACTAAAGCAGCCAGTTGCTCCAGTTGTTATCTGTCAGCTTTGCCTTTTATCATTATCCTCTTCCCTCACTGTTTTTCTTAGGTGTAAATCAACACTAAGGAACACACACAAAACTCAACATGCCTGTACTTGCTGCACTAAGATTCAGTTTCATTATTAATTCTTAACTCTCTTAGTTCTCCTGTTCATCCACATAACATCTGAGACCACTTGGGATTAAATGTTTCCTACTTAACGTTTGTTTGGTTTTTGCCCCTCTGTCTTTTTTGACAGGAAGTTGCAGCCACACAACAGCCATCAATCAAGGAATTCCAATTTGTTGACACACAAGACCTCAGAGGATACAGTGCTAAATCACAGCCCAGCCAAAAATTCTGCAGTGGTAAATACCTGAATGTTTCCTTATTTAACTCTCAATGGAACTGATGTTTCCTTTTCATTGAATAGTTCTGAATAAAAGATGTTCTCAGCATGAAATATGTTTATTTGAATATGTTTATTGGGTATAGCTGTTATTTTTTTGTTAGAGATTTTAAAGTTAGTAATTGTTGCCAAGCTAGTTATAGTTAGATGAACTTTTACCAGGCCAAGTCTTTGTAATCCATTGCCCATGATATTGTACAGAGATGGCATAACTTTATAGGCCAACCCAGAAGTTCATTGAAAAACCGGTTGGGTTTTTGATTTGATGGTGAAAATAAGCTCTGTAGTGTTGTTTTTCATTGACATGTTATGGTTTTCAAGATAATCTTACAACCAAACACTTCCTTTATAATTTCTTAAGTGTTGTAGTAACTGCAGAAGTAAAAAGCTCATTTCAGGCTGTTGTGGAACTACAGCATGAATGACTAATTGCAATTTTGGCACCACTAAGCTTCCAACTCTCTTTTCACCCTTGCTTTTTCTATACAAGACAATCCTTTAAGTGTGATCTGGTTAAAGTAGTGGTCATTGCTGTGCTAATTATGAGTCTGGTATCATTTTTTAAAGACAGACAAAAATGATTATTAAAAGTGCAGTCCAACTTAGTATTTTGCCAGGTATTAATTAAAAAGACAGGTAATGCTAAAAAATTCATATTAGGGCCTTTCCGCCTGAATTTTATGTTATGTTATATAAATAAAAACTCTCTAAAGGTCGTGTTTACTGCAGACCTAATTTTGAGCCTTTGACCAAAAACGTATTCAACAGTTTCACACAGAGTCGCCCTCAGAAATGGATAGGCACCTCCCTTAAAAGACTGTTAAATGGGCCCCCCTTAGACATCATTTAACAATGTAAATGTATAGGAAGTGCTGAGGGCCTCAGTTGAATACCCCATGTATAGGCTGTAGTCCTTGAAGCGCCTGACCCAGTTAATACCTGACCCACGGCATAACATCGCGCCCGTCCCCTCTGTCTGTAACTTACGTGACTCTTTGCCATCTCAGCAACAAATTCCATTCGCCTTTGTATCATCAGCGCCGAGTTTGTACATTTTTAAAGAGGGACAAAAGTACAAAGTACAGAAAACCGTGTCCACAGCGTCCATGCTCTTTTCCATTGTTTACGGGGTCGTGTTTTGTCACACCGATGACGTCATCAACGTGATGACATCAGCTTGATGCGCCAGAGGAAAAAAAACAGCCATGCAGCTCGTCTGCTGCTGAGTAGACCCGGGTCTGCTGGCAGTGGTAAAGGAGTCACTCGTGGGTAACCAGCGTTGAAAAAACCAGCGTTGAGCCGCGGATTTTAGTGTGAAAGCGGTATAAGATGTGGCCTTTGTCTCCTTTACCTCATATTATGCCACACTTTCTCTTTCCAACTTTCAATGCTTTCTGTTGTCCTGTCCTTTAAATAAAGCATAACAAAGCCCATAAATATAATATATAGAAAAACGTGTAATGTAAATGTTAAATTAGTAGCCTTGGTGCCAGGAACACTCCCCCTCTGGGCAGCTTTGGAGCTGGCAAGCATGGCTGAACATACCAATGTTTTAGTGCTATTACATTTAACTTCTATTAAATTAAATGGCTCCATTGATATCACAAAATAAGCATTTTACAATTTCAGGAAGAAGGGTTTTACACTGTAAACCAGGCTGTGACTAATCAAATGATATTTTTTTAGCTTATATATTAAGAAATTGTATTGTAATTAAGATAATAGGAAATCATCATCTAAATTCAGAGTGGACCATGTCTTTACAAACCTTCATGGGTCCTTACATGACTTGGGGCCCCAGATAGCTTTGCCCTTCACCCCCCTGATAGGCTTCCTTGGTTCTGCAGACTTTGAGAGGATTGAGGCTGAAATGTTAAAATGCTAATTTAATTCCACATTTAGGACCCATTACTGCACATCTCCATAGGCAGCAACCATTACGTTAGCACTCAGTGGTATTTTAAATGCAGGTTTTGTGCTGTCACTGTGGTTCTGAAAGGATGTATTTATTAATAAAATGTGGTATTAACGTTTGTTTCTCTGTCATTCTTTCCCCAGAAACGTTCTGTGCCTTCTGACTCATTGGAAAGACTGGATATAAAGAGACATAGACAAGTGGACCAAAGGTTGCAACAGCAGCCGACAGTAAATGAAAGCATATCCAGTACAGAAACTGACATTACACCTTCTTCCCTCAACCCCAGCCTCCACACAAAAGCTGAATTTCAACGGATAAGTACTCATACTGGTAACCAGAGTGGCTTATCGCTAATGCACAAACTGTCCAGCACGAGTGATGCACCAGTCTCACAGTGCAAAGAGCAGGAACCCAAAGTAAGCAGCCACCATCCTCCTCAGGGGAACTTTGATTGTGCTCAACAGCAGATCGCCAACAGCCGGCACAAAAGGAAGAAATCTAAAAAGCACAAAGACAAGGAGAGGGAGAGGTTAAAAGAAGACAAGGACAGCAAATGGATTGGGACAAGTCCTGATCTCAAGCAGACACTGGACAAACTAGACAGTAAGAGCCTTTTTTATATCATAATGGTCTTAAGTGCTTTTACACTGATTTCACAACACAACACTTTCTATCAATAACTAGAGTTGGGTAGTACTTAAAGTTTCTAAGAAATACTGTTATATTTACACGCAAAATATTGGATAAAATAGTTTCATTATTACCAATAAAGCGTATGTTAATGAAGACATTATATGCCAGGCCTAATGCACAATAAAAAGACTGTGTACAGCAAGAACCAACAGTAGTTTACTAATTGGTGACAGGATCATCTATTTAAAAATATTAAGTCCAATGGAGAATTGACATTATTATTTTGATTCAAGGAGCATTTTGTCCACAAATAATGTATAGTTTGTATAACATTTGTGTGTATTTTTCTATGTACATGTGCATTTTGTTCCATATTGTCTATCCCTAGAGTCAGCACATTCCTTCTATCAAGATATTTGGATGCTGTACACAGGCCTGCCCACAGGAATGGCCTGCCCCCTAAAAGACCCAATAAATGGGCCCCAAATTGGATCTAGCATGACTGTGCTCGTGGACAACATTGACTAAAAAGTCAAGTTCTGCCCAGATGTGTCATATTTGCCAAGTCCTTGTGTTTTTTATGACTTTGTGGGGCCTCATGAGGGTCCCAAAGTGCCAGTGATCATCTTTCTCAGTGCAATGACTTTTTTTGTCGTTTCTGACATGGCCCTGTCTGTTATTTGTTTTTAAAAGTGTACACTGTTTGGTAGATTGTTAAAAATGGTTTGCCCTTTGGATTAGTTAATAGTCTGAATCTGAGTGTTCATGTTTGTTGCTCTGTAACAAGAAGTATTTAAGGGAATATAAAGAAAATAATTATCCCCCCATGACCTTGGGTCACAGAAAGCTCCCCTTATGGGCAGCCAAGGCAGAACTTAAACCCAAGAAGAAGCGCATTACATCTCTTTTAAAAAACTGTATATCTACTGCCCAATCTCCCAAATCCTTTTGCTCCTCTTTTTCGCCTGTTCTCAAAATTGCAGCATAACCACTCATGAATTTGAAAACCGCTGTGTCTGAAGTCTCTCATCTTACAGAGACGCAGTGTATTTATACAGTATTATCTCAGGAGTGTGTCAGTGTTTGCTCCCTGGTGCTCTCCCTCTCTGGAGTCCTCAGAGTGTTTCGTGGCTGATTGACTCAACAACAGGCTGAACAGAGCTTTGGGTCTCTGAGCTGGCACGTCTCCTGATACCCACAAGCGCTTATCTCGTCTGCACTGAGAGTCTCTCACACTTATGCACTCACACTTAGTTTGACAAAACAAAAACACTCTGTTGAACTCTGAGACAATGGCATGGTGTTATGTCTGAGGTGGCTCATCCCTAATGCTCATGTCATCGTCTTTAACTTGTTTCGATTTTGTTACAGATCCAGAAATCACAAACGTGGTGTCATCTGAAGAGAAGCCTAACTATGTGATGTAAGTTTAAAAACATGTTTTTAATGTATTTTTGGACTTTTTAATGTCTTCAGTGGAGAAAGGACAGTAGCAGGAGTCTGTGAATGGGGAGAGAGAGATATGGGAATGACATGGGAGTCACTTACCTTGCACTGCAGCTGGATCCACCTGATTTGATGTCTGTAATCAGACAGATCCATCTTGCCAAGCTCCAATCTAGCTCTAATCAATCTTACGTTTTATTTATTTTACACCGGGGCAGTAGCATTGCCTACCCCATTATCTGATAGGCCTAAAATCAATGTGACTGACAGAAAGATTCTCCAATCATCTGCCGGATATGCTTTTGAAAGGTTCTGCCCATTCCCAAACACTTTGTGTGGGCTGTTGTCCAGATAGACCAGTGAAATAAATCCATCTGGTGCGTCAGGTTAAGGAGTCGCAGGTCAGACTTGTAACTGGACCATAATTTCTTTACAAAGGGGTGTGGCTAAAACCGCAAAGCCATTGACACGCCCAAAACAAGCTTTTTTAAAATTTGGATTTAACTGTTTCTTGTCATACCAGTTGAGTGTATATCAGAAAATTGAGAATCAAATTTGGTATTAGAAACATGTGTTTGGCCATAAAATTGTATATAACATTTGTTACCATCTCATTTTTAATTATATAACTACATTGAGTCCCTGAAGCAAATCAAAATGCACTGAAGTTTGGTTTTTTATGTCTTTAGCACTGTTAAGAAAGGCCTCTTACAAGGGTGTCAGATTAGCTGGGGACGCTGGGGACATGTCCCCAGCACTGTTTATTATGAACAATTTTTGTCCCCACCACTTTTAAAATGTTTCTCAATTATCATTAACGAAGGAAAAAATGTCGGTGGCATATAACCTATTGTGACCGAAAAATGCCCGCATAATCAACCGAAACATCCAAAACGATCGGATTCTGTGCGATTGTTTTTGTGATACATAGCAGGGCAGGCTACCAACCACAAATTCTTGCTCCTCTATACAAGGTAGAGACCGGTCTTGAGACCACTTTTTTGTGGTCTTGGTCTTGTCATGGCCTCGACAGTCTTTGGTCTCGGTCTCTTGGTCTCGGGTCTCTTGGTCTTGCAATGACTCGGACCAGTCTCGAAGAGATTTGTAACGTATAATATCCAGGCAGGCACAGTTTTTTTTGTGACTTATTATGCGTTCTTACATGTGCGGTATGTGCTTTCAATTTAGGAAAAACAAGTTTAAACAAAACTGTGTGACCACCCCCCTCCCGATTGTAGACTGTGTTGAGCCCGTAAACGCCGGCCTGCGGGTCCGTTTGAAAAACCGTTCAGTCCGACTGTCCATCCTCTGCTGTCTGATGCAGCCACTGTCTGCTCTGTGGAGTACAGGCCTGATATTTTCCATTTAAAGCGTTACCATTGTTGTCTGTCAGTTTTGTCATTTTGCAGTGCAGCCGATGTTCATGTGAACATTTGATCTAAATGCCTCCCGAACCGCTCAGCGCTTCTGGGCGCGCGCTCTTCCGTGTGCCGGTGAGCGTAAAGACGCAGACAGACGTGCATCGCAGGAACAGTGAGGGATCATCAGTCACTTTGTGTGATTTTATAATTCTAACGGTGTCTTGACAGCTCATGTGCACGGTTCAAGTGAACACAAAGACTTAAAAATGACAAATCAGCGTTTTGATGATTAGAAACTCAACACTCTTCATCAGTCCAGCTCTGAGCCGCTGTTTTCACTCACTCACTGTTTTCTAAATGATAAATTCATCCTGAAGTTTCCTGCATCACGTATTGTCCATGATATAAGAACAATCTTTGAAGGATCAAGCTCCAAATACAATCTACTAGTATAGGGGTTTTCAACCTGTGGGTGGAGGCCCATAATGGGGTCTCAGAGCTGATTTCAGTGGACAGTGTTCACTCATTCATTACCATTCATTAGACTTTTTTTGAGGTGCAGGGTGGTGTTGGAGGCTTGTTATTTTGTTAGATGACTTTAGGACTAGTTGATAGTCATGTTAGTCCTTAACAGCACTCAAGAGTCAATCCTCAAATAGTGTAGAAATAGCTGTCATGCAAATGCCACATATTCGATCTCAGCCAATTGATGAAAACATTTAAAATGAGTTCACACACAAGAATGCACTGTCTCTGTATTATTGTGCCTGTAGTTGAATACAATCTCATATTTATACTAAGCAGCTGAACCCAGTATGGTGCTTATGTTCTATACAGCTCATGCAGGATGGCATGAGTCTTAACTTGGTCTGTCTTGGTCTTGGTCTTGTCTTGGTCTTTATACTCTCTGGTCTCGGTTTAGGCGGTCTTGACTACAAGTCTAACAAAAGGTGATGCTCATGCTCAGGACATTGTTTCATTTCATAACTCCTTCTCTATACAGTATATAATAGCCTATGGTCAGGCAATGTTTGTCTGGTAAACCTTTGTCAGGAGGGGGACTTGCCAACACTGTGCTTTGACCCTTAGCCAGTAGCCTAATGGTTTCCAACACCATTTTGAAAACAAGACAAAACACGTGTGTGGCTTTCAACTTTTAATAATAATTTTTATCTTTACAGCGCTTTTACTTAGAGAAAGACGCTTTACAGAAGCACGAATAAAAACGCAGTGAACGATCAATTGATTGAATACGATTTTCAACACGTCATCAATCAATACACTGTAATGCAGTGCTTATTGTAATGAAACGTCAAACTGATGAATACATAACTGTCCCCAGCACTTTTCAAACCACACTCAAAATTATGGTTATTGTCCCCAGCACTTTTAAAAACAAACTGACGCCCTTGGCCTCTTATGTTCTTTAACGGGGGGGTTCAAAGTGTGGGAGAGTGAGCCCTCCCTTAAAAACCATTACATATTCTAAAGAAGGTTTCAAAATATGAATAAGTTGAATAACCTTGTTTTAAAAACATTTGTAACTCATCCTAAAGCATTTGTAAATAATTTTGTTCTTGCTTTTTTCTCAAAACTGGCTTCATTTTAGCTGTAGACTGGTGTATGAGCAAGAGTGGGCTTCTATTGAGTAAACCATGGCCCACTATCAAAGTTACTTAATGATGAAATGGGATACCCAGGCCATTTATGGACTTGGAATAGGTGCTTCGAGTCAACTTTCATGTATTGTCAACATTTCTTTAGAATTTAAAGACAAAGCAAAATTCTCATCTAAACATTGTTTTTCATTTTTGACAATCTTGTCTGCAGTTTGTTTGCATCTTTTTAAAAGTTGAAGCTGACCTTTTTTCCACATTTCTTCAAGGTTTAAAATCAATCAAAACCAAATAGCAGCTTCTGAAATTCACCATTATAAAGTATACATGGTAATTACTTTATCTGTAAAACTGAAGAAAAATAAAAACATCTAAGGTTGTCAGATACAAGGCAAATTTTGTTGTACACAATTTGCACAGCTATTTTCATGTCACTGTCCTAACAAGGTTAGTTAGTAGTTTTCATTTATGCTTTGGCAATTGCCTGTTTTTCTTTTTGATGTTCACTATTAATTTATTACAATGAGTCTGAATTGCCTCTTAGTGACCACCAATTCTTAAGCCTATCAATAAAACTCAGTGACCAAACTTTGATACTTACTCTCATTGTTACACTGGACTTTGCTCTACTTTATGCCGTCATTAGCTCGCACCTCTTTTCAAACTACACATGGTGGCTATGGAGCATTATCAGGACCTATGAAAATCCTCAGTCAAAGTGTTCAAGGTCATATTTTCCTCTTACTTCTGCTTTCTTCGTAGTTGTTTTGCTTATTCTGTTGTTATTTAAATCATATCCACTTTATCAGCACATTACAGAAGTTATCTGAGCAGATCCCTTTCTTTTTATTCACATTTTAACCCACCATCTAAGCCTGGACCTGGAACATTTAAACCAAGGTTTTTTGTTCAAATGTCTTTACTCCTTTTGTTGATGTATTCTTTTAACAAGCAGGCATCAGATTGATGGATACCAACAGTCAGTCTTTTTCATATGCCTCAGTTGTTTTAGGCTGTATTTTGTATTTATTGCTATTACATCTGCTGAAACAGTCATTAGAGTCTGTCTCTGCTCCCAGAGAGTACAAGCTTATGCTGCCATCCTGTGCCAGAAAATAGTACTACACAAAATGATTTTTAAACTTCACCAGTGGAAAACTAGAAGTAATGCAACTGTACGTGTGTCTCCTTGTAGCACATATGGTCCCATAAAGAGTTTGGAACAGCGTCACAGGTACCAGCAGGATTTCTGTGCAGAGTACGATGAATACAAAGACCTTCACTCACGCATCGCCACCATCACGCACATGTTTGTTCAGCTTGGGTCCAAAATTAAAAGTTTGTCCCCTGGCACAAAGGAATATAAGGTACACACACTGAATATTCTGTGAGAGTTATTTGATTCACAACTCAGGGTTGTAATTTGTTTAACATATTGTCTGTTATTCATGCAGTTAAGAAAATATTTATTTGTGTTTTAGATAATGGAAGACCAGATATTGGAAAAATACAACAAGTATCAGAAGGTGAGTTACACTTTAGAACTAACTGAGTTCCTCAGTAAATTTGAAGGAGCATTGTAAGAATAAGGGATGGGAAAAAATATTGAGATTTTCAAATCCACGGATAGAGTTGTGAAAAATCAAATATGGAAACTGGAAATGGGAAAGTAGATATAGATTAAAAAACATTTATCAATGAGGTATGGATTACAGCATAATAAATTTAATGTAAAATTGGCCATAAATGCTGAACTGATAATGAGTTCAATATTTTTCAGTGCTTTATGCATCACAAATGCATAATTTAAGTGTTTATTAGCTGTGTTAATTGATGACACATAAAGATGGACATTCATGCTTAACAAATGCTCCACTGGTGTTAAATTAATTGGTAATACTGGGAAGTGCTACCAAAAGGTCAGCAGCCAATTAAAAGGCAGTTTTTTAGGATCAATTCTGATTTCTTATTCGATTTATTTTTTTATTGAATCATTTTTTTTACTGGTTTCAGCTAATAGTTCAGATACGTGATATGTTTCCACCACTCTGCAGAGAGCCAGCTTATTCCTTGATAATTGAAAGTAGTAATCCTATGTAAATGTATAAAAAAATATATTATTCTAATAGTTTCATTTCTCCACCTGACAGAAGTTTCCTGGGTACCGGGAAGAGAAGAAACGCTGTGAATATCTCCATGAGAAACTGTCTCACATCAAACAGCTCATTATGGACTATGATGTCTCACAGGCTTCGTCTTAGCGCAGACTGTCCTCTCTATCAGATCTTTTTATATATGGAGCCTCCTGCTTTCATAAACAACACAGGAGTTAAACGGATTATCTCAATCAAAGGGATATGAACTTAAGACCTCAAAACTGCCAGGACCACATACGATGCTTTGGAAACATTGACATCAGTCAAGAGCAGATTTCTCCTCTGGTATTTACAGGTCTGACTTTTGTCACGAACACTTTCTGAAGATGATGTTGGAGCTCCTGTGGGGTGTAGTACAAAAGGATCTTGAAAAGCATCTGTGACATCTTACCCGTATCAATGTACAACATTTTATTTGAAATATGAAATATATTGCTTTTGATATTTTGACACTGATTTAACTCTGCTTCAGTCCCCTCTGACTTTCTTTTTGCAAATCTCTTAATTTCGAAAAGCAGCAGTGAAAAAGACTGCCCTTTTCAACTCCATACAAAGTTATCTCTGGATGAACTGTTGAAAGTGCATATTCCCTTAATGTTACAGGCATCTATCTCCAGAGCAAGATAGTTACTGCATCAGCATCAGGACATTACACTTTATCTAAGTTTAAGTCTTTAAAAGAATAATGGTACTCAGATGGAAGTGAGCCAAAGAATCTCACCCTAAAATTAAAAAAACATTCCCATGATTTATAATAACAAAAAGAAGATATAGAAACAAAATGTTGTGCCACTGACAGGATGGGAATTGATAAGATTTAATTGATACCTGTGGCTTTCCCTTATCCGTTCCTGCCAAATTTCTGTGTGGACAAAAAGTTAGTCTACACAGGGTTTTTAGAGACAACAATGTCAAACACATGACACTCCTGATATGTGTGCACAGATAAACGCTGAAACAAGTTGCTGGTATTTTACTGAAAATTGCTCGTTGAAAATTAAGCCACAATATTGATCACTTCTGCCCCCATCTGCCATGATTTTTGACTTTTCTATCATTTCTACTGACTGCCACTGATGAGAGTGTGACGTGTTTGTTTTGCAAGGCCTTAAAAAAGGTGGAAGGAATTGATAAGTGTATTGCCAAGCAAAATAACTAATGATATTGATTCCTGGAGGGAGTAGTTATCAATTCTCAACTGGAATTGGGTTTTGATTCCCATCCCTAGCCAGTGATGCACTGAAGGGATCCTATCATTCAAAATAAACTATTTTTCGAACTTATAATCTGCCATTAAACAAGAAACCCTTTGAATATTTAGGGAAACTTTAAAGAATAAAATTGTTGAAATTCTTAAAATGCAAATGAACAAGAAACCAAATTTGAAGTTTTAGACTTTAAAAAGTCACAAATAGGACGATACAGGACAAAAACAAACTTTTTGGGAATTGTTAAAGTTGTAAATTTTGACTCAATAAATTAAAAGGTTTGTCCTGCATTTGTCCCCCAATGTGCTGTAGTTGGACAAACAATATCACCTCTTCTAAATCCCTGTGCGGCTTTCTTTTAGATATACACTGACAAAGTGAAAGTTGCCAGTGATAATGTGAATGTTCTGGGCTAAGTCTCCCTTCTTACTCAATCCATGTAAAAACTATGACATGATCAGGCTCTCAACAGACACGATAAAAGGTACAACAGCTTCATCTGGTATGATTTCCTATGGGTTAAGCTGTATCATTCTTTATTTTCTCAAAATTTTCTGGTTTCTGTTTTCAGAATTGTATGACTTCTTTAACTTAAAACTTTAAGGTTTTCATATAAATTCTGACATTTTAAACTCAAACATTGTCATAGCTACAACTGTACAATCTAAAGTATACTGGTTCTCTAAGATTTATGGACCATTCTGTTTTTTTTATAGTGGCCCGACATTGTCCAAAATTCAAGTATACAAGCTGAAAAAGTTGAAATAGTCTGACATGTTGGAGGCTGCTGTAGTCTCTTTAATGCACTTGTGCATTAAGTATCAGTTCACACCCACTTTACTTTTAAATGTCTGATAAATTGACCAACATGTAAGGATAATAATCCCCCTGAAGCCAACACTGACATTGTTCATCCAGGCATCAAGTCTAGTTTAAAGTATTTACAGTCACTAGTAACAAGTGCCCATCTCTCTCTTTTCTTTCCTCATAACTACTGATGTATTTATTGAAGGGCACCGTCCTCTGTTCTGTGTTACTGCTCTGCTAACTTTAAAGTGTTGGTTCTCAGGAGATCCAAGATTTCACACAACAGGAGCAGAAGGGAAGTGAAATTGGTTATGAATGGATCAAAGGTTATTAGTCGTTCATGCATTTAAATATCAATGCTGAAACAGCAACTACAATGGAAAGAAGACTCTTTATGTACCACTGAACTGGAGTCTAAAACGATCCACAAACAGACGAACATTACACTGTAAAAGGTGATCAGTGGTTTCAACCTGACATGATGAATGAACTGGCGGCTTTGTTATTATTTTGATTATTGGTTGCTCCTATATGCTTCTTGTGCTAACATAAAGTTAATAACTCACTGAACAACACTGATTGTTGTCCCGAAACTAATGCAACCTAAACTAATGAAAAGTTGGGCTCAGTCAAAGCAGGAGTAATCTGTGGTGACCAGGGGGCCACGAGACCGTTCTCTTCACTTGCTTTACTTCAATAGCAATCAGTAATCAAAAGGAAACACAACAAAATCTCCATAGTAATCTTTGACAGTTAGCATCTTTGAATTTCTTTGCAAGAGATCAGTTAAGTTTAAGTTTATGTAAAACTGCTTTTTTTTTTAATGAATTTGAAAAGAGTATGTTAAATAATATTATCCAGCAAATGAAGTTGTTCCTTACAAAGAAAAAATAATTATATTTCTCTAGGAGTTGTTTTATAGCTCTGAAATAAGTAACACTATCTGAGTTTGAGTTCAGTAAAATAAGTGTTAGACCAATTAATTCTGATTACACTTATTCAGTTTTATTGTATTAAGCTTTTAAGTAATTGTAAGCATTAAATCGGGATTTTACTACAACTTCATTACACTTTTGCCCTTTGGCAGTAAGACCTGGCCTGACTCCCGCACAATCTACATCATGTTATATTTTGTCCTTGTTGGGCACAAACGTCCTATCTCCATTTTTTATGATTAATTTTTTTTTATAAACCAGTGCTATTGGTCATCTTTCATGTGAGCAAGTGGGTTTTATAAATTTAAGCCAAATAAAAGTACCAAAGAGAATTTACAATTTAAAAAGATACAATGTTCATTCAGTCAATAGTGAAGTGTCTTTTTATTTTTATTTTTTATTTCCTGAAAAGCAGCAGTTTTGGAGATCAGAGGTTTATTCCTGACAGCAATGTGTATTTACAGATATAAATGTAAATTAAAGCTGCAACCAGCGTTGGATGGGACCTGTGTTGTTTGATGAGGTCTCCTTTTATGTTAGCACCATAGGAGCTGTTAAAACCTGATATACTGTAATCCATATTGCTTATTTTAAGTATAGATAACACTTTCAACAGTGAGGTTACATGTTCACTCTGTTTTTATTGTCTATTAGAATCACTGGAGATTAAGACAAAATTTTCTTTACTACAATTTCTGAGTCAACCTTGATAATTAAATTACACACCCAAATTGCTTTAAAAGTATACATTTGCAACATTATATCAGCACTTGTGGTACAGTATCCTGGAGGGTTTAATGTTTTTCAGTTTCAGTGCCCAGTCCATGTCTTTGCACTAAACCCACTCTGAATCTGAATGGGGCTAATAAAATATCTACCCAGACTGTTACGGTTATTTTGATTGCAGCTGTCTTGTGTTGAATGTTTATGACAAAGTCAGTGACGCAAAGCCTTAAGAATACTCTTACAAATACTGCCAATATCAGCAAGGACTCATTCTCCAGACATACACACCTGACATCTGCCTTACATTATAAGCTGCTGTCTCAGCCATTTCACTCTGTATATGAAATCCGACTGTGGCTTTCTCACATGTCTGAATACAGCCCCAAAGGAGTGCTTCATTGTGTGATGCAGTTCTTCTAGTTTTTCTTTGAACTGATGGCAGATCTCACTCATTGGCTGCATTTTTAATTTTTGGTACTTTTAGAAACAACTTTCTGGATTTATGATCACGTAGCCTGTTTGCAATGAGCAGTTTGGTGTGATGATAACCTTCACTGATTTATGTTACATTTTAAGCACAAAAAAACATGTAAAAACAACAATAGTCAATGATTTACAGTAATGGGTAATCAGGAGGTGTGGGGGAGAAAATCAGTTGTTTAAGTCTTAATTACACACCATGGTAAATATTCATATGTTGTGTTTTTGGGCTGATGATTTGCTGAGACACCATTATGTTCTGCACACGGGATATTTTTATGTACTGCATATGAGCTGAAGGGAGCACTGGCTGTAGAGGAGCCAGTGAAGAGAAGATGCTTTATAAAATGCATTTTACAAATGTGTACATTCCCCTTTCCTGCTGCTAAAAATAAACCTGGAAGTGAATTCTGTCTTGGACGTTTTCTTTCTTTATAAGCCTTTTTAATAATGTGTGCTGGTGCTGCTCCATATACTTATAACCACTGCACTCTTTAGTGACATCTTGAGCTGTACAATTACCTGCAACATATGATGCCCATAATGATGGAACTCTTAGCCTTACTGATTTGGCTCCTCTCACTTTCAAGATGCTCTTACTAGTTTTTATGTTGAACAGCATCTCTAAAGCATTTACAAAGTATGTTTTTCATAATCACGGGCATGTTTGATGGGACTTCAAGCCAGTGCATTGTAGTTTGTTGATACTGGACAGACAGAATGGCTTGGAAGGGATCTTATAGCTCATCTCAGCTCCACCTCTTTTCTCTCATTAGTTTGGCCTAAAGCTAGTTTGAGACTGTGCTTTCATGTAGATCAGCTCAAAAAAGCCTCCTTCAAATGACAAACTTGTCAGCAAATTAAATGCTTCCACCCCTCTGATGAAATTATCCAAGTCTAAAGTGGTGTTCATGGGTGTTGTAAGTGCTGTTCAGAGTGACCTTACTAAAAAATCTATTAACCAAAATGCTCAAACGCTTAAAAATACAACAGTATTGGCATATATGTTTTCTGATACATTCAGAGGATGAATTATTCTTTTTAGAACAAACTATTCCAGAGCCAAAGTAAAAATGGAGGCATAATATACTTTAAACATAATAATTCTTTAAAGAGCCCATATAATGCTTTTTTGCCCTTTAGTGTGTTAAGCATGGTCAGTAGACAGAATGTAGTTGCCTAGCTCTGTTGAATTGACCATTTACCACAGAGAAGATCGGTCAATCAATCAATTTAACTAGGCCCACATGGTAATCAAAATTAAGTATACAAACCTGAGTTAAGGCGAAGTATGGGCACTTAAAGCACTTATTACTAAATAAACACTGTGTATCTCCTCATAGGGGATTTGTTTATTTTTTTGTGGAGAGAACAGCATGGCATTAAGCAATTGACAGGATAACGGCTTGCTGCTAATTAGAGTTATATTAATTACTTGTTTGATTCACTCTTAATTTCTCTTTCTTCGCACTTAGGGTTTCCTTTGTCCATAGTGTCACTGTCAGCAGCAGACAGCACCCTGCAGGGTGCAGTTTCTGGATGCCTGGCCAAAGTCCGCTGATGATTTGCAGATACTTACAGCAAAGGTTCATCTTGTGGTGCTGTGTAAAAATGGAGTAATTTATAGATTGACAGCTGGACAGGGGATACAGTCCTGCAAAATTCAACTTACAGAAAGGTATCAAGATTTTTATGTTTCCATATTTAAATGCAGCACAGAGGAGTATGAGGGTCAGGTGGGGAAAAGTAACAAGAGGAGAGTTTTTTTCCCATAATGCAGAAAAAGAGAAATAAGCCAAAATGAGGAGAAAATGTTTAAATGTCCAGAGCAGGTTGGTGTACAACTTCCAGCACTAAATCAACAATTCAAGAATGGGGTGATGTGCATCATTATATGTCACATGGAAATCAGCTGTATATTTGAGCTGAAAGATGTCTGGTTTATTTTTTTTTGTTTTGCTTTGCCTGTGCCATCTCTACCCTGCATCAGCACTGCACTCTTGCTTTCAATCAGCCATCACCCCAGCATGCACCTGTGGGCTCTGACAGGGGGGTTTATGTAGTATGCCATCACTTCACAAATTCTTCATGTAAAATAATGGAGCCAACATGCCAAAACTTAAAAAATGCTCTGCTGTTGCTAAAGATTCTTAAGATTTATATGTGAGTTGTCAGTCTGTCATTGTTTAAAGTTAATTTTAGATTTGTACTGCAACTTCATTTTTGATATTTTAACCTTTTCTCTCACAATTTTGACTTTGTCAGAATTTTTGGCCTATTTTGAGTTGATTCTCGAAATTTCAAGTTCTTTCTCATTTCTTTACGTTATTCTTGTTTTGTTTTTGAACATTTTTCATGATGCTTTTGACTTTCTGTCATGTCACTTTTTGTCTGGAAGTGCATAATGAAAAAGTAATCCCTCCTCCTAATACTGTCTTTCTTGTGCCTGACCCTAACACTCTTGATTGGTATGAATATATTTTTTATTTATTTCATGACTTTTAATAAAATGTAATCATGTTTTCAAAATAACACACCACATTATTTGTTGTGTCTACTCAGGCCAAAAGACAGCAGGGACCTACCAGCCGTCATTACGACAGTGCCATTCCTGCAGAGCTTGGTAGAAACTGCTTTAAAAAATATATAATTTACAGCACTGATGTGAAAATACTTTCTATCAGAGCTGAAGTAAACTGAGTCTTATTTTTCTTTTTTCCACCTTGAACTAGATGCTTGTGGTGCAAAGAAATGGGAAAATGTCCCTCCAAGACATCATCAGTCAAACTACTGTGTGCCACCTGAATCCTCCTGCATCTTACTTGATTTCTACTCCATGCAAACCTGTTTACGCTCTGAGTGCTACACAAAAAACTCTCTTCATACAAGGTAAACTTAATATTTAATAAAACCTGTATTTTACAACAAAAACGTGCCATGTAGTTTTCTGAATAGATAAGAATGCAAGGAATCTGCACCAACTTGTCAGTTATTCAAAGGTTTTCATGTCTATGAAAAGGTTACCAGGACCCCAGCTGCAGTGTGCCCTCTAATGGAGAAGTCAGAGTCAGGTTCTCACCTTCTGTTTTGAAGAGTCTAACATCACAAAGTACAACATTTCAGCCTCAGACTTTCCACAACAGCAGACTGTGAGCTGTTTTGACCTGGAGGAAAGCTGCAATCTCTACCTGAGGCAAAGGTAAAGAGAAGAAACCATATCTCTTCCAATACAAGGTTCTCTTGACTTTACAGACTTTTCAATGTACATCTTGAAACTTTGGAAATGTGCAGCCCAATAACTTTTACAGATTTCTTTTTATCTACAACATAGTTAGCATTACGTGCAAGTATTACATTTCCTCATGTCCATGTATTTTTATTAATCCATTTAAAGAGTGCTGTCTGTGGATGAAAGGAGTAAAGCTGTAACAACGACACTGAAGCAACTCCAGGAGGCTGCAGCCACATTACAGCAGCAGCAAAGCAGAGCTGCAGCCTCATGAAGAACTGTTTGGATGCATGTTGGTTTTTGTTTTGTGTTTTGTTACTTCAGATTTTATATGAGCTTACAAACTAAGAGGAAACTATTTTCACTGAGTTTCTGTATAAATCTAAAATCTCACGTGGTTTTTAAAAATTTTGGCATTTGAAATATTTTGACAATAAGGCGTGTATAATGAGTTATTTAGCTAAGCTTTTTTCCCACCAACTTATATAAAAATAACTATGAGAGTTTGCTCTTTTCTATTTGCAGTGAATGGATGGATACTGTATAATCTCATATTTTGGTCACTGAACAGAGTAAGAATTCTGTCAACTTTACAAGACCCTCACTAAATTAAAGTATACAGTGCAAGTTCTATGACTAAATAAAGACTTAAAAAACTATTTGACTATTTATTGGAAATTTAAAAACAAAACAAAACAAAAAAAAAAAACCTTAGTGTTTACTATCACAGTCATTCCCAAAGTGGGGGTCAGGACCACCTGAGGATCATGAAATGCTTCCCAAATAAAATATTTTAAAAAGTTCCCAATTGGTATCTTTTTTTTAGTCATGGTGTATTTAATGTTTCATATGCCATGTTTCTATAATCAGGAGATTAAGAAAAAAATCCAGCTGAGTGCAGTGAGTGTCCTTAAAGCACCCTTTAAAACATCCTTGATGAAAATTTTATACTCTGTTATGCAGCAGTCTGATTTGGGCTTTGACTTGAAAATAGGAAGTGAAACTTGAGTCAGAAATAAAGCCTCTTTGCAGATGTCTCGCTCCTCACTTTTCAATATAATTAGATTGAAGGTGGATTATGCAATAAATATCAATTTCATCTTTATTATTACAATAAATGCTTTTGCCATAATCACAAGGCAAATGTCTTTTTTTCCAAATGAATGTTACCTATTTTATGTAGACATGCATTGCTGTTTTAATCAGCATGTTTACATTTTATGAGCCCTACCCCTGTTTTCATTCAGATGGATAAAACTCAAACCACTCTGAAGAAACATATTTAGTTAAGTACCAGATACATCTTGGTGCTTCTTCATTCAGCCACATGGGAGGTGGCTATAGCTTTCAGCCCGGAGAGGATGTTGAAAGGCTGTATAATATAATTTAATATTGGTTCATTATATTATTACCACAATATTGAAAATAGTGTTGTGCTTTGCATTTCAGATTAAGAAACTTGTGGGCCGAATTATTTTCTCTCTTCATGTTACAAAAAGAGGTAGCAGACTTAAAGAGCAGAGGGTTAATAGCCCTGAGATAAAAACCTGTGAGTCTGTAGCTTATAATCTGACAGAGAAAGTCTTGTTTTCTTCAACCAATAAGCATCTTGTGCACAAATGCAAATGTATCTACTGCGGTGTATCAATTGTATCTCATCTGCAGAAGCTAGTAAGGAGATGTGCACTGCTTCTCTTTTTCTGTCAAATGAAACAGCAGTGATACAGATTTTTATCTTTGAAAGCTTCATTAACATTTTCTCAAAGCTTTACCAAGGATCAAAACCAAGAAGCTACATGCCATTGTGAGTGAGATAAAAGCCCAGGTGCTCTATTCAGATAGCTTGGCATGTGTCCCATCTCCATTGGTATCACGTTTACGGTTGAAAAAATTGATCAGTCTGTGAAAACAGTCCAGTGGCAGCCCCTTGAATTGAACTGAGTTTTTAATGAAGCAGATACTTGAGCTTCAACAATGATAATGTTTTTGCCTCTGATATCATTTTATCTAAAAACATCTTTCAGTAGTCCCATATAAAAAATAAAATCATTGCTCCCAGAGTTAATGCCCCTCTATGAATGTTTTATCTTTCCAGAGACTTTTGGAGGAAATAGACCATTCTCTGTTTCAAATTCAACTCTGATGTTTTGAGCATGTTCAGCTGTTGTCTATTCAGGAGCAATGAGAGGCCAAAACTGTCCCTGCCAAAGACCTCTTTGCAGGATTAGCTCTGGCAGGGACCCTCTTTCTGCATATGTCTTTGTTAAGTCCTTGCAAAGTTCATTGGAGAATAAAAACACAGGCTAGCATTCCTTCATACATCTCCTCATTTTAACTGACAATAATGAACCTTGAGTGAGTTTTCTTCTTTAAACTGTATTTTTAAGGAATTTTATCAGATTATTTATGCATTATATTCAATATTTATTTCGGGGTGGGTTTTTAATGAAAGCATGGCAGAGAAAAGGTGCACTTAGATTCAGGAAACAGTGTTAAAGAACACCTGAAAAGAAATTCATTAACATCTTATTTTCACAATTATTTTCATTCAATGTTTTTTTTTTTATTCTCAGCTTCACCCCCCTATTTTCATCAAGCTGTTGATGATGTCTCTGTTATCTCCACCATTAGTCGCACATTAAGGGCAAAGAAAATTGCTTTTCTATTCATAGTTTGAATCATTGCTGATTAACAGGAGGCAGTCTCCTTGGGGATCTTCTAGTCACACATTACTGCATAATCACTGACATGCAGCAGAAGAGAATCTCTAGAACTCAACCCAATCAACCCAGGATCCTGATGGAGACATTTTATTTCAGATGGCCACAGGTAACAACTCACAGATGACTGAAGAAAACCCCATAATGTTACCTCTCTTTAAAGGCATTGTGTAGAATTGTGACTCTGAAATGTCTAAATGAATTCCTGTTTCTATTTCTTCCCACTGAGCAATAGATGGATATTAGACGTCTAGTTATTTTTTAGACCTAATTTCAACCGTCTAGATTCTGTCTATTTTTAGACGGGATTTAGACGATGCACTTTAATCCATTATTCGATAACTATTTATTTAAAAAAAAACAGCTGTAAGGTGCATAACTGATCTCCAAATATTTAACTAAAATAATTATGATAGCCGTTGAGCGATATATAGTATAGTATAGATATAGCCGACATTTACACGTCTAAATCTCTACTGCATTTCAACGTCTAGATATAGACTGAATCTAGACAATTGAATTTAATCCATTATTCAATAGTTGTTTATTTAAAATAATTACTGCACGTTGCAGAACTGAGTTCTAAATATTGGACTAAAATCATTTTAATAGCCATAATCGTTATAAGGAATAGTTTAGATGTAGACGTCTAATATCCCGCATTTCAACGTCTATAATTAGACCATGTTTTATATTTAGATATATTTGTTTTAATCTTAGGAAGAAAAAAAATAATAATCTGATGGAATAGTCAGTGCTTTCTATACTGGTGGTAATGCACCATAAGTTGGTTTGCCAACCGCCATAAACCCTACAGAAGAAGAAGAAGAAGAAGAAGAAGAAGAAGAAGAAGCTCTTTCTATGTGCAGTGCCCAACTACAGCTGTGTGAGGCAGCCGTCGTTGTAACATTGTAGCATTGTTTATACTGTAGCGTCACTGGTGTTTTCGCCTTATCCGGTTATCCAAAAAAAACTTTCGGTTTATCTTAAAGCCCAGGTCCTACTGAGCACTCGACAACAAAATTTTTGTCGCTGAAATTCTATTCGATTATTAGATATCGGGTGTTTTCTCCATCTCGGTAACACTGGCTGCCGCCATGTTGCCTGCGCTGTTGACAAAAATGCAGCCACCTTATTGGTGTAGCACACTCTCGTGACGCACCGTGCAACCACGACCAGGCAAAATCTTATTCCGCTAAGAGCGAATTAATCCGGGATAAAAGTTATCCACGAGATCAGCGACGAAAAAAAATTTGGTGGCTCTGCAAGACCCCTGCTGTACATCCGTATGGAGATCATGCGACTATAACATGAAAATGTGGACTGCGCAACTTACGGCTGAAGAATACTTGTGCACATTAACTTAACTCGACTTTGCTTCCATCGGGCTGGAAGATCATCGAATTTCCTGAACTTCGAGTGACAATTGTTGCAAGAATTGCCACTTTTTGCGAAAAAGAGGTGGGTGCTGAAGGATGTATTATAGAAAAATGTTTAGTTTTGCAATGTTTGGTCCTTTCACCATCATACATCAGTTTAGCATGTGCTTGCATGTAGACCTAGTGTGTTGGTTGCTAACATGAGGGCTAGCGTGTTGCTAGCTTAGCCAGTGTGGGCCCAACAGCATCGACAGTGCTAACTTGGCGTTCAGTGGTTTGTTTTTCTGTCAAAGGTGTTGTCATGAAAGTAATTAAGGGCCTGCTCTCTCTGTTGGAGCCAAGGTTAAATGCTTCTAGTTGGGCTATTTTCCAAACATTTTACTATTTAATTTCGAAAATGAAGTATTTTTTGATGTCAATACTTTATTAAATTTACTCAAGTAACATTTTGAAAACAGGCCTTTACTTGTAAGAGGTTATTTTATATTGTGATATTGATTCTTTGAGTGTGTGGCAGGTTTTTTTCAAAGGTTTTTCCTTTGCGTCTTCAAAACTGATCTGTGTTCAGATGGAGACTCGAGAACGACTGAAAACGCTGTAGCGTGCATGCCAGTCCAGTAGATGGCGATGTAGGTTTGTAGAGAAACAGCACTGTTACAACACACGTACGAAGAAGAAAAACTTTTCACAAACAACAATGGTGAGTGGACGCACCAAGACACAGGAGTTTCTTGTCTGGACAACAAATCTGTCTGGATAACAAACTGAGCACAGTAAGCAGCACACGTTACTCGGTAGATGGCCAAAGCTGCTGTTGTTCCTGGTATGCGTGCGCATGCGTAGACGTCAGCGTTTCCCCCGAAACGATGAATCCTGTTTACATGGAGCCAGGTGGCGTTGCGTTTTGAAAACTCTCCGCCTTGGACCCTGGTTTCAAAAGTTTGCGGATTCAAGCACTCCGGGCACTGGTCTCATGTAAACGGGAGGCTAAAACGCTATCAAAACTCTTTCAGATTCAGCCATAGGCCCTGTTTACACGGCTCCGTTTTCAGACGAAAAACCTTTGCGTTTCAGGTGGGAGCGTCTCCATGTAAACAGGGCCTTAGTGTGATGCCTAAGAAAGGACGTGCCATTTAGGTTTGGATATACATTTCCGCTGAAGGAACCAACAGCTCTGCATTATTTAGTGAACTTTATGGGGTTAAAACAGAGTCGGGGTGATTTTACACTGTACTGGACAATTATACCACGCTTTTCTTTTCCATTCCAGGCCGTTGGTAGCAGAGCTGAAAGAGGTTCAGCCCCTTGCCTCCGGAGCCTGGGAGCATATAGTTTGCACCCTTGTGCCCTTAAACTTCATCACACGTAAATACCTACGAATGAAGTAGCGTGAACGTTGCTGATGGTGCGGATGAGTCGTCAAGAATGATCAGTGGCCAAATGCCAGCCTGGCAATTGCTCCAAAACCTGACATGACCTTACTTTTCTAGTAGCAAGCCATTTAGTTCTAATGCTAAGTTGGCACACCTCATAGCCTATGTGTCCTTCTTGCTAGCAAGAAAAATATGTATTGTATGCCCAAAACCGATTTCAGTTTTTGTTGTTCTTCTTTTCAATTCACTTGTGTATGCATGATTCCTTGCCCCGACTGCAGCGTTGTAAAGCCAAGGCTCTGTGTGTGTTCTCTCGTAACAGGGTCAGAGCTGATCACCATCACTGTGGCTAACGTGTGTACATCATGACATGGACTTCATACAACCTAATTAAAAAATACATAACCTTCCCTTTGATTGATTGTTTTTGTCTTTTGAATGTATTTTACTTAATGTAGCTGATAAAGCTGATAGAAAAAGCTTTGAGCAATCCCAGAATATTATACAAGAATCTTGTAGCAGGAACCAGGAAGGACCCTTTTAAACAGCTTTTTCACATTATCCTGTTAACAAAAACAATGGTTTTGTAAAAAATACCCCATGGAGTGCAGTCTGGACTGATTCATAAAGCTCTCAATCTAAAACAGTAAGGAAGAAGTGTAGGTGTGCGGAGCTTACAGCATGTCTATACACATTATCTTTCATTATTGTTCTGATTTAGAGCTCCATGGTCATGGAATTAACATATTGAGCATTTAAAGAAAAATCCTGTTCAGTAGTTTTTAACCAGTAGCAATTATATTTTTTGGACCATATGCAGAAACATGTTACAAAAGAGAGATGAATCAAAATGACAATTCTCAAGAAACACATTACAAGAAATACAATGATAAACACATTAAACAACGCGTAACTCTTAATAAATAACATAATTCAACCCTGTCTGTCCTCTCCTCATAAGATGCTCTCGGGGCTGAACTGGTTCAGATCTGTCTCTATCATTAGAGAACTACTTGGTGATGAAGACTCTGCCTTGTTCAGGTTGTCATTGTACAACATGTAAGTCTCCTGACTGGCAGGGCTCACCTCATGTTTTATTGGCAAAGAGTTAGCAGCACAGGAGCCAAGAGATCCGGTTGTAATGGTGGCGTTATCAAGGTCTGATGTTGTGGTCGTTTTACAGTAAAACCTGAGGAGCCCCTTCCTGAAATGAATCGAGAAAAGTCCGTAAATGATGGGGTCCAGGCAGGCGTTGACAAGCCCGAAGATAAACAGGATGTGAGTCAGTGATTGGGAGACCTTTCCTTCCAGGTCATCTGGAAAGAACCAGTACCAAAGGCCCAGCAGGTAGTACGGAGTCCAGCAGATAATAAAAGATAGAACAATGACGATACTCATTTTAAGGGTTCTCATTCGGGCTCTGGGGATGTTATTCTTTGACCGTCTCAGATGCACTTCATTTGCGGGCACTGACAGAAAAAAAGGCAGAAATTATTACAGTTCGCATATTTAAAGGTTTTCAGCTCTCATGCAAATGTTTCAAAGAGTGAATAATGTATTTGATTTGGAAGATGAAAACTTTCCACCACTGTTGGAGCAGATTCCCATTTAACCTGCTCCAGGTTTAGCATATTCAGATCCTTTAAATTATAATTTTTTGACTGAATTAAAGATCCTCCTGAAGGCTGGGGGTGTTTTAAGCTTTACTCGGACATGTTCTCTGGTTTCGACTAGTTTGCCCTTCAGTATGAGTATGAGCATGAATGGTTGTCTGTCTCTCTATGTGGCCCTGCGATCGGCAGGGGACTGGTCCAGGGTGTACCCTGCCTCTCGCCTAATGTCAGCTGGGGTAGGCTCTTGTCCCCCATGACCCCAAAAGGAATAAGCACATTAGATAATGGATGGATGGTACCAACAGCACAAAAATTCTTCAGTTGTGTTTGAACTTACAGTTGTCCTTTCTCAGTCGTCTGGAGATCTCACAGAAGATCCTGGTGTAACAGGTGATCATGACGACCAGTGGCAGCAGGAACAGGCAGGAAAAGGTGAACATATTATAGGCTGTTTCATGCCAGTTAGTGACAAAACTTCCTCGTGTGGTGCACTGAGTGAAGTCTTCAGGATGGACAATTGTCACATTGTGGAACAGGAAAATCTGAGCAAAGAGAGGAATAATATACAAGAGATGCCTGTCATTATAATGGAAGCTAACTCATACTTTTGTTATCTTGTCAATTTTGAAAAATCAACATTGCTTCATAAAAAATCTTAACAGAAAATGTTATGGACAATTATATCTAATGATTCCTTTAAAAATTTAAATTAAGCCATTTCTTAAAGACTTAATGTAGAAGTATTTAATTTTTTTTCTTGATGAAATACATTTTGCCTGTGGTATTGTAATGGCAAATTGGACTGAAATATGTCATGGTAGATCTTCTTATCTTTTTATCAATTTTTTGAAACTTGAAAAATAACTGCATGTTTATACTTTATTTTTAACAGACGAGGTTTTTAGCTCATACCTTTACATGTTTCAACGAAGCTCTTCCGCCGTCGTCAGAAACATGTAAAGGTAGGAGCTAAAAACCTTAGTTGTCTGTTAAAGTATAAGCACATTATCTACGTAGACATAATGAACTTTCTTGGACTCCTGGTTGAAAAATAACTTGCAGGCCACATTTAGTTAGGATGGGGGTTATCATGTTTATGCCTCTTGGAAAACTGATGATTTTCTTGTTTGAACTCCAAGTTTTGTGTCTCTAGGACGTTCCATCCCAAATCAATAGAAACAATAGTGCTTCATCAATTTGGTACTGGAGCTCTTATAGATACATTGTAACAATCTACTGGTCATGTTCACTGTGATGACCAGAACATTTTGTAAACTTGCAAACTCTAATTTAATGTGTTTATTTTAGGTAGACGCGAGGAAATCTGGCAACCTGACATTTTGTTGAGAGCTTTTATCTTAAAAATTAAACAGTTTAGATGGTGGGAGTGTTTCTCACCTTTAAACACAACCATCTTTTGACAGCTTTTCAAAAGGACCTGTTTCTTCTCTTGTCATTTGTAAATCAGTGCTGACCTGACCTGTGTCATGAGCAGGGACACTAAACATTACCTGAGGGACAGACAGCAGAATGCTCATGCCCCACGCCACGGTCAGCATGACTCTGTTCCTTGTCCTGGCTTTGTTGATAGCCAGAGGGTCGAGGATGGCTGATTGCCTGTCCAGACTGATGACCACAGTGACAAAAGCACAGGAGTACATCGCCTGCAGCTTCAGAAACATCAGCAGTCTGCAGGCGAAGTCCCCTGCCAGCCACTGGACTGTGATGTTCCACACGGCATCCACTGGCATCACAATGAAGGTAACGAGCAGGTCTGCCACCGTCAGGTTCATGATCAGCACCCTGACGTGAGATTTTCTTTTCCCATCCACATGAGCTGCCCGCAGCACAGCCAGGTTACAGAAGGCCGACACACCACAGAGGATGCATGTGATGATGACCCTGACTTTGGCTGCCGTGGTGAACGTAGGCAACTGCAGGTCACCGCCCAAACCTGTCCAGTTGGATGTAAGTGAGGAGAAGTTGCAGCTGGCGTTCGGCTGGTTGTCTGTGGTCAGGTGATACATGGTGGCTTCAGACTCACACAGAGAGCTGTTCATCTTCTCGCAGAGAGAATCATTCTGCTCATCCAGCATGAAGATCAACCCTGAGTGGAGCAAGAACAGGAGATCAGGGGATATGGGGGATGAGTCAGAGGCCATGAAGCAGCAACCAATCATATAAACACATTTGTGTTGCAAAAAAGATGCAAACACCTAAGAGATGAATAATACAGCAGCTTATCAAGACAAAGTAATATGTATATGGAGGCCTTGCTCACATCTCAGTTT
Organism: Cetoscarus ocellatus; assembly: GCA_037902135.1. Taxonomy (NCBI): domain Eukaryota; kingdom Metazoa; phylum Chordata; class Actinopteri; order Labriformes; family Labridae; genus Cetoscarus; species Cetoscarus ocellatus. The sequence goes on along the minus strand of JBAMNC010000394.1, from coordinate 297,231 downwards.
AATGACATGGAAAGGTGAAGATGAAACTGGGAGAGGAAAAATCATGATAAAACTACATTTCCAGTCCTGACTTTTTTGAGTGTTTATAATTCTACTGATAACAATATACCATAAAACTTCAACTAGAAGCTCATACATATTTTAACTCAGTCCTCTCTAGATTCTCACAGCTGTACTCATGGTTGGTTAACGTAAGGGATGAACGATATTTCTACAGTTGCCATAGAGACTTGTGTTATTTTGTGTTTTGAGCTTAAAACATCCCATGTGCTGCTTTCTCTGCTGTGTGGCAGTTTCATTTAATGACAAGTTTGTAACCTCTTAGTGTTCAGGTAGTCTGATAGTAGGTCTATCTGCACAGCTTAGCCGGCAGTTACATGAATGGGATAGATATTTAATGGAATATTTAATAAAACAGCATTATGCATGCTCTTTCTTGATTCATACTTATATATATTAATTCTGTGTATATTTTAGCTATTGTTTTATTTAGCACGGAGGCCTCTTTCATCTCAAACCAGTGGCCTAAAATTACAATTCCTTAAGTAGACTACATTTCAAAACAAAATCCTTAATCACATCAAAGTAATATATACACAATCTCTTAAAAAGTAGAATGAATCTTCAAAATAAAGGCCAAAATAATTTCAAACTGACTTTTTTAAAAATCTCTGTCAAAGTGTAATTAAAAAAAAGTATAATTTTAAAATCTGCTGAAAAGAGTCTCTTAAATAAAATGTTTGTTTTTTTGTGTTGAAATCCCTGATTATTTGGAAATGTGTTATATAGGACAATGTATGGTTATTTGAGCCTCTTGGGAAACTCTGAATGTGTCAGTTTTAAATGCTTCATTTTTCTCATTTATTTTAAAATAACTGGAAGCACAACAGGTTTCCAAAGACGAATCCATTACTCTTTGGTCTTAACTGCTACAGACCATTTTAGTATGTTGAATTTTCAAAATAAAAGCCTTTGGTGAGTAATAATCTTGAGTATCTGGAGGTCTTGACTCCAGCTCACCTTAAGTGGGAGTGCTTATTCAAAACCACTTAGTAAACACGTTCAGGAAATAAAAAAAAATCTATCCTTAATTTTTACTGGTAAGTTTGTTGAGATATCTTATGAATCAACTGTATCATTGATAAATAAATAGAATGTATATTTATATATTATATATTATATATTATATATATTATATATTATTCATAACAAATATAATGTTATGAATAATATACGGTATTATTTCAGTCGTTTAGGTTTACCCAGTGTATACTTTGGGCACATGAGAGACCTGCTGATAGCACAGATGCCATGACATAGGCCGAATTCATTCTCGGTAAACATATAGACCTCCGATGTGATGGCAAAGCTCAATAACGCACTATTCCGCATCCTGGAACGCAAACGCCCTCAAGGCATGCACGCATATTACTTATCCAGCCTCTCTTATTCCAGAAAATCAAGAGGAAACAAAACTAGAAGCCTTGGTGATGGCAGCTGCACATCACGACAGGAGATGTTCAATAGTTGACATGTAGATTTTCAAGGCAGATCAAATTTGATCGATACATTTTCTTGTTAAGTAGGTCACAAGTTCCACAGATTGCATTTATCAATTGCATATTCCATCAGTACGGATTAGGTCGACGGTATATCACCATAAAAAATGAACTAAACTTGAGAACTTAAAACTCTGTGGAGAGGTACAAATGAAAGTTCAGATAAGGTGTGCGCGCTTTGTGACTCCTTGTGTGTGTCTTTTAAAATCGCCCTCTTAGACACAACTTGTACTCAGTGCTCCCAACCACACTGTCTGAACAAATTATCAGACAGTTTAATGTTCTTTCATGTGTGAGCTCGGGCTACTGAGGCCATCTAGAGAGAGGGGGAAAAAAAGAAAAGAAAACTTACCACCATCTGCAGTGGAGACAGTTGTGCCCTTTACGCACGCGTCGGATTCCAGATGTTTGAACTTATAAAGTCCTGCAGATGGGTCGATTTTTGTGCCCGTTTTTATTCTCAGTAAATTGCCTGATATGTAGCACGCAGCATCACTCCAGCGCCTCTGTTATCCAGCGCGTCCGGTTAGGGTGCGCCTCAGCCGCTCCACCCTGATATACTTCATCCATGTACCAATCACAGCCACCAGGGGTGTGGTCTGGCCTCATACTCCCTCACATCGATGTTTAAAATAATGAAAAAGAGTTTATTAAAAAGACAAAAACACGTTTGAATGGAATTTCCTTTTGTTGTTTTTTATTGAGTCTGTTTATAATATTTACTTTGCGTCAGTGGATCTCAACCAGTAGATCAGAGCCCCAAAGGGAATCACAGAGCTGTTTTCAGTGGGTCATATATATATTAGTTTTTTTTTTGTGATCTCAAATTGTTTGCCTCATTTTCTCCAGGAATAATTCTGTATTTTCTCAAACAAAACAACAACAAAAAGATCACCTTGTTGCAGGAAAAGGAGTGAAATTAAATGTTAGCATTGAGCTGTGTTTGACAACACCCCTCTGAATGTGGCTTTAATTTTCAGTCACTGTGCTTTAATGTTTACTGTGGCTCCACAGACTTGTCTAGACTTTTTTCTTCCCCTGGACCTGCCTGTAGGGCAAAACAAGCACCTGGACAGCTTGTGTCTTTTACCAGAGGGAGATGGCATATCTCCTAATAACATCATCAGTGGAAATTTATCAAAAGACTATTTTGAGCCCACATTTTGTGAAAGGGGAGGGATCAAAAGATTACAGGAGTGATTTGACTCGTGGTGGTGGATGTTGTAGACTGGCAAATGATACAATTTTGTTTGAAAAAAAAAAAATAAACATTGAAAATGTGCATTTAGCATATTATGAGACTGCAATGATAATTAGAGCAAATCATTTTTAAAAGTCCTGTTTGTGTCACCCTCAAGCAAACAATTCTCCGTTACAGTAACATGATTAATTAAATGGGACTCAGAGCAGCTTTGAAAATATATGACCCTGGGTAGCATGTCTCTGAGGATGATGAAGAAAACTTTATCAGGCAGGACTGTTTTGACAATTTTGTCACGTAATTGTCTAAATCTGGGTTCAGAAGCCTCTCATCTGTGGACACAGAACTGATATAAAGACATTGGTCAACATGATTTTTTCTAATGTTTGGCTATCTAAAATATGGAAACCCTTTATTGATAAATGGACAGAAAACCCCAAAATAGTCCCAGTTTTAACCCTCACATTTTTAGAAAGTTATGAGTGAATCCACTTTATTTACTTAAGGTGTTATATAGGATGCAGGCTTTAAATCTTTTCCTCAGCCTACTCAACCTTTATGTTTTTTTCTTAGTCAATTTTTTGTCTTTCTGCTTATGCTTTTCTTCATTTATATGCCTTGCTATATAGCTGGTATCACAGTCTTCCTAAATGAAGGTATGTGGAGGTATATATTTTATGGTATTAACATGCTATTTGTTGTAAAAAAAAAATGGCATGACAATAAATTTAAGCTAGTCAAAACAATAATATCAGTGCATCATGTGTAATCACTTGTGAGCTTAGCTTTGTTGATTGACAACATGAGGAAACAGCCTCACAGATTCTTTACAAAGGTCTGCAAAATTATCTTTTATTAAATGAAAGATGCTAGTCATATATTTCTGACTGTAGGCTACCCTTCGACAGTAGTAACGCTTTTCTAATCAAATTGACGCACAGATTTAATTCATTTTTCTGGATACTGTTTCCATGGCGATGTCCCCCTGACTGCTGAGTGCATGTAGGCCACGGCAGAGCGAGGAGGTGACAAGGAATAATTAAAGCAGTCTTTCAACATTCCTGTTACTTATCCATTCCAGGTTCAAATAAGAGCCACTCCAAAAAAGGGAACAAGCTGGCGTCATCAGACTATAATTATGTAATCTGAGGCCCATTAGGATGGTAGTTCTGTCAAATGGAACAAAAATGAGGGTACATGGGCAAGGGACATAAATAAAAGCTGTCCTCTGTTACTGTTTCATCCCAGAGGTTGACGTCTTGTCTTCTTGAAATGAAATATGAACTCAGCTGCAAGTCAAACCACAGGTTTAAAAAAACTGTAAAAATAATTGTTTTCAACAAACTTTATTCATGTAAACAAAACCATGAGTTAATATTTTAATTTTCATGTCAACATACATTTCAAAGTATTTGCCAGCTCATAATTATCAGGCCAATGGTTAGCATCTTATGCTAATAAGGACTATATGTCTGCATTGAGGCTAGGTGGTCTTTGTTTCTCTAGTTCACACACTATAATTTAACCAGGAGGGACTTTATTTTGTAGAAAACTGTTATTTATTGGTTCTGTTTAAAAAGAAAAGGAATGTTTCCAGTGTTTTAGGCAAGAGGACATTGTGTCCTCACAAATTCAGTAGTGATAGTGCGGTGGACAACAGGATGATGGACCCTTCTTAGAGACTCCTAGGACTAGGTGATTTAAAGGAAGGATGCAGAATGTGATGCAGAATGGCTGAGGAGCTGGTTCTGAACTGAATGATCTGGACTCAAACACTTGTGAGCTGGATCTAGACACTGAGGAGATGGACATAGACATTGAGGATCAGCAGATGGACATTAAAGACATGGACCTGAACACTGATGTGATAGATATGCACACTTATCATCTGAGATTGAGGCTGATAATCTGGACCCAAACATCAATGATCTGGTGTTGGATTGTGATGAAACATGACATGAGCCTCATGCTGCCATATCCCAAATTTGCTCCATCTCCAGGGTTTTTATCAGAGATGTAATATTGGTCAGATGGGGCACACGGACTCAGTGGGAGGCAGTGCCGCTGTGAGAGAGTGTACCTGCCTTTTGTGTATGGGAAAACAGGTCATGTTATGCACATCCAAAGCTGTATCACACTGGGAATTCACACAGATAATAATCAATCAATCAATCAGTGTATCTTTATTTGTATAACACCAATTCATAAAGTGTTATCTCAAGACATTTTACGTTAGAGCAGGCTGAAGCCATACTCTTTATTCTATAGATTAACATATATACATACATATATAAATGCATATACACATATATAAATACATCCAGAGATGTATCCATCCAGGAGGAGACAGAGGGACTAGAAATAAGAAATTAAGACAGCGGCAAACCCATGGCTGCCCAGATCATAAATCTGTCCTCATCATATTTGTCTCTGCTGAACATACGTAAATTTATTTGAGGTTAGCCACCTTAGATGTGACATCTCATTTTCAAGAGGGTCCTCATGTCTATGTGGTTGTACAGGTATCTATTGTGATTCAGTTATAATCAATAACAACCATGGATAGAGAGGTCATTCTAATATAAACATTAGCACTGACACTGATGGGATAGACATGCATGATGATAATCTGGGCCTGAACACTGATAAGATTGAGCTGAACACTGATGATATGGACCTGGTCACTGATAAGAAGGATCATGACAGTGATAATCTGAACTCGGACTCTGCTGAGATTACCAGGACTCCGATTAGCTGGGGCTGGACATTGATTAACTGGACTTGAACAAATGGCCTTGGACACTGATAAGAAGGACCTGGGCATTGATGATCTGGACCTAGTAGAAGCTGGGGATCTGGACATGGAAACTGATGATATGGACCCAAATGCTGATTAGCTTGGATAAATACTGATTATCTGAAATTGGACGCTTATGATCTGGATCTGGACTTTAATAATTGTGACATGTGCACTGATGATCTGGTCCTGAAGATGGGTGAAAGTTGACTGAGATGGAGGAGTATCACATGCATTTATTAGCTGATTACAAAGACAGAATGGGACAAAACAAATCCAATCAAAAGAATGAACAGTATGAATAAATGAACAGTTATGGGACAGTCTTTTCAACTTACAGTATTGCTTGACAGTTTCTTTTGTGGTTTGTGTGATGAGCATTTAAGCCTTGATAATGAACTGTTTAAATCAGTACTCATACGACTTTTGTCCAATTGCATAACTTTGTATGTAACTGTTGTATAAGTCTGCAAGTCTATTTTAAAGATGCAGTGTGTAGAATTTGGCATTTGAGCGACATCTATTGTTCAGATTCTAGAATGAGCCCGACTGTAACCAAAACGTCACATCGCTGAGCACCGGAAGCCTGTGAAGACCAAAAAGGATCGTGAACACCGCATCATTTATAAAAGTTACAAGGTTTGTAACCATTATTTTTATAGATCATAGGTCAGTTGTTAGCTGCCGATTGTAGGTTTTGTAAACTTGTAGTAACACAAACAACCATTAGCGCATTAACGCTAATCAGATCAGAACCGGCGGACAGATTTGCGTTTCGTTCTTTTTGTCCCTAAAATCCACCCGTAGACAACATGGCAGATCGTTATGTTGGCCTACATGAATGTGGCCCGCGGTAATATACATTTTTTGAAGCTTTTTCTAACTAAATAAAAATAAAACAAATGTTTTAAGGGGATGATTCTGCTGCTATTTTGACTGACTTTACATACAAACATTATATCCAATATTCACTGTTTCTGTTAGGTGAAATGCTGCCGACTTCTACACACTGCACCTTTAAGAGGGTCATATTCTATTCCCATGTAGTTATCCAAATGGCACCTCAAGTTATGAGAGTAATCCTGTGACGTCTTCAGTGGAGTCTCAACCCCCTCTTTGAAATGACCTTGTACAGCATGACTTAAAACTTCACAGTATGACTGTTTGCACAAACTTGAAAGATGCTAGTGTCACAGTGAGTTATGTGTCTGTCTTGAGGTTTGAAGGTTTTGCGAAATGAAACCTACATTTTCTTGACCATTTGAAATATTATTGTCAAAATTAGACCGTTCATCAGGTCTTTCTTATTACATTTCCATGTATTATCGGGTGTCATTTGTTTGTTTTCTGTCATTTGTCTGGTTTTACATTAACTTAAAGACAAACACATCTCAAAGAGCTCCAATGAATGTTTCATGGTAGAAAAAATTGTCATTTTTTTCCACTGTCCTCCTATGTGTCTAATGCACAAGTTTATTATGTGATCAGAAGAGAACACAACACCTGGCTCCTGAAATCTGGTGAGGTAAGCACATTTTCTGACAATCTGAATAAAAAAAAAATCATACAGTTTGCGTATGAGCATCTATTTTATAATTTAATTGTGTTATGTTACAGGTTCTGATTTGATTTTAAGATGGATAAATTTCCCATGATCTAATTTACAAAGATGAATTGTGTGAAATTCAACCCATTGGCAGAAGGAAAGGGAACATCCTGACCCAAAACATGTTTTTTGTCACCATGTTCTTCCGGATATATTTATCATTAGCTCTTGAAGGGAAGTCGTGTCATGTTGCAATTCAGGACTCTGAATTCACACCCAGTGCCACAAAGACAAAAAGGCAGAAATATTTGTTAATCTAGCAAAAGTATTATTGGTTCAATAGAAGAAATATATTCACTATAGCTGTTAAATATTTTATGTTAAAATTTGATGTTTTTCAAGTAAATCTGCATTTCTGTGTCTACTTTGCTGAATAAGAAATAACAGTCTGCCACAGAACCACAATGCACAATGTTTTGGCCAAACTTGGTCTCTAGGGGAAAAATCTCACCCTCATGTGCCCTGATGTTTGATTATTAGTCCTGTTTTTTTCTTTCTTTAAGTCTTCACAAAGCTAAAGAGAGTTTTGAATTTGTTTAATTTTTTATTTGCATAATCCTCTTTCTTACTCTTTGTGGCAAAGGCATTTTACTCTATTAGATGGACTTATCCTTAGACTTGCACATAAGTCAGTCATTTGTAATGAAAAGTATTAAGTTTTCAACAAAATGCTGAAAATGTTCAGTTTGACCTTTCAGTAAGGACCTTATGGACCGTACAGTGCATTGGCATTGTCTCAGTGGCAGTTTTTTTGGTTTGTGAAATGAAGCAGAGTTTTGGAGCCCAATAGCGGCAGTCACCACATTAGAAATGTTTTCTGAAATGAAACTTTACGAAGTCTTTCAAGAAACAAAGGGATGTCTTATCCTCTGTCTCTTGCACCAAGTTTTTTTGTTGTTGTTTTTGTTTTAAGTCTGCTTAAACAGTCCTTTGAAATAATCCCCCCATGGTGTCATAAGGGCACATGCCACCTTCCCTTTATTGGAGACACTCCCTGAGCCAGGTGTGAGTCTTGTCCACAGGCAGCATCAGAGTCCAGGCACATCAGTGAAGAAACAGTGAAGATTACAAGACAGTGCAGGAAAGCCTGTGCTCTAATGTTAACATCCACCTCTAATCAGACAAAGCTTTTGAGGGTTTACACTGAACCAGTCTCTTCTGAGTAGTGCTGAAACATAGGGGCTCATGCCAAATCCAATATAAAACAGATTTTGCAAATTAAAAAAAAAATATATATAAGTTTGTTCTCAGGACATTTGGAACAATGTAAACTTGTTGAAAAAAAAGTCAAACTTGTGACCTGTAGGCTTCCTGGCTTGAAGCACAGTGTTTTCAACTGTCTGTTAACCCAGCCACAATCCCGTGATGAATAATTCTTGGCTTTTGAAGGTTTTTTTTTTTTTGTTTTTGTTTTTTTTTTAACCATTTTTATATTTTTGTAATGTTTTAAAAACCAACGGTATTGCTTGGTTAGACATTTTAGACATTAAAAATCAGGTTTGTAATATGTGTTTAAGTATAGATGTCTTTAATTCGGGTCTTGTGATGACCATTTAATATTTCATCGCAGAAAAAAAAAATTAGACATCACCTGTTTCCAATCACTGAGCTAAAAAAAAAAGCTGAGATATGATTTTTGGTCCATATTGCCCATTCCTAGCTCAGGCCTATGTGAAACATTGGTAGATAATATCAGCCTTGATTTAACAACCAAATGAAGTCTACTGTCTCCTTATGTTGGTTAGTCCACAGGTGAACAGGTTAATTGGAAATAGGCGAGTGTCATGGTTGGGTATAAAAGGGGCATCCACAAAAGGCTCACTCATTCAAAAGCAAGAATGGAGTGAGGTTCACCACTTTGTGAACAACTTCATGAGCAAATTGTCCAACAGTTGGGTTTGTTATTAAAATGATGAAAATAAAAAACAATCATAATATCACAGCTCAAAAGCAATCTTCAGGTACAATATTATATAAGAACAGCTCTCATGAGTTCAGTTGTTTATTTACCTGTTAACTATTGTGATTATAATGTTCACTTTTCTGTCACATGTTACATCCTGATAATCTGATTTGACTGTCAGTGAAAGGCCAACCAGCACAGACTGACAAATGCTTTAGATCTCATTTGGTCATTTGACAGAGACTGTGTGGTCTGTCATTTGCTGCAGATACATCTTTCTTCACAGTTTCTCAGTTTTAGGGCCTTCCTGCCTTAGCTCTTTATACAGAGGAGAGAGGAGGACAGGAAGAGAAAGGCTTGACCATTAGCATAAAATAACTCTGGAAATGACAGGAGGAAGAAAGCTTTGGCAGGTACTGATTCTTGGACAGCATGTGGTTTGATGTTCTCTATATGTGTTAATAAGCAAAGGACGACACCCTCTCATAGCTTTCATTATGTTCTCTGCTTCTGCTAATTACACTCACTGACAGAGCCAAAGCCACGTTACAGGCTGACCGGTCATTACTAGACATTGATTTTGTCTGTTCCCACTATTGGACTCTGTCATACCACACAGAGATTCAAAGGTTGAAGGAGAGCAGGAGACATTAATTTAATTAACCAAGACATAACTATTTAAAAAAATGATATTTGTTCATTTAATGCCTGTGAGCATACATACATTTACATACATTTAATGCCTAGTTGAACATACAAACTAGTAATTGAGTAGAAACAAATTGAAGACAATAGACTGGGCACTTAACACAGAGATTTTCCTTCATTTATTTATTATGTATTTATTTTGATATGCTTAATTAAAATACCTAAAACCTTGCTTAATTAATTGTTTAATAGTATTGATTAATATAATTTTAGTACCTGGCATGCTTCCAGTATTTTTTTTTACAGATTTATTCATAAATTACATTGTAAGAGAGTAAAATGTTCTGAGGTGTGTACAACTGGAATGATCTTCCATCAGACACCAAAAGTTTAACCAGTAAAAACATTTTGAGGAATAAATCACTTTCACAATTGTTCCCATTACTTCATCATTCAATGCATAATTCAAATACAACCTTATGAATGCAATTTTTCCTTATAACACTTATAATATCTTAAGTGTTATATGTCATTTTAGTCAATGTATGTATTAGTTAAGAAAAACTGTGAAAAACAATTATTGTCAGATTTGTTTCAAACTGCGGGCTATTAATTAGATGCACTGTATCAACCCTATGTACATAGGAGACTACCTTTAAAGTTGTTGGTAGGTTTATATCACTTTTTTTCTTTCTTTTTTTTTTAGCTTAAAATCATTGTGGGTTTTGACTATTTTATCAGTCCATTTCCAATATGGCAAATAGCCACAGAGTTTTAATGTTGTCATCGTGTATTTGTAACTTTGGACATGGTTATTGAGCATCTAAAAAGAAATGAATACATAAACATCTTGCTTTGAATGCAAGATAACCGTTGTGTTTTTGTAGTGTCCTTTTCGGAAAAGAGCAGGCAGTAGGTCACTGGAGCAATAAGCTGTCCTGAGAATTGACTTCTGCTTTTTGCCCCCTTCTTGTTACTCCCATTTGTATCATTTGGTTATTGAAGAACAATGGCTTTTTAATGAGGTTTTCATCATGCAGAATAATTTCAATTTAATGTACGGGGGTGCTGACTTTTAAAAGTGATTATTTTAGGTGCCTTCGAAGTGCACTTAGACGCAATCTGCATGGATCAATCTTCTGGACATGGCTCAAAAGACTTCACCAGTATGTATATCCGTGTATCTAAGTGTGAGTTTGTGTAAAGTAGTGCCAAATACTCTTTTCTCTGGACATAAGAGCCATTCTGTTAAAAATCATGACATTTTGTTTATGAACTATTCTGCATGCGTGAGCTGCAGATCTCTGCCTCTGCTAATTACACACTGTCAGAGCTAAAGCCACATTACAGGCTGACTTTTCATTACTACACATTCATCTTCTCTGTTTCCTTTTCTACAGGATACTTCATCCAAATATCCCAGCATACACCGGGAAAGACGGTCAAGTTATGATTGAAGCATTGTCAAATGGAAATACATTCAATTCAGCATGGCTGTCGTTATTTAAATACAGGCGAGGTTGTTTTGTACTAATAGCCTGTACTTTAGTCAAGGTCATTCAAGGCAAGGGTGCAGCTGCTGTGTTTGTCTCAGTTCTTAGTACTGAAGCTTCAGGGGGAGCTATCACCATATGTTTAGTTATGGCGTCTCTGCCTTTTCCTGGCGCGCAGTAAAGGTTGTTACATGATCACACGTTAGCCTGACAAACTACAAACTGTTGATAGTCATTATTTTTTTATGAGACATGGCAAAGGAAATGGTTTTCAATAAATCTTCTGGTGAAGAGGAGTATGTTTTGGTTGCCCGTTATTATTACAAATCTACACTCAACACATCCAAAATGCTGTACATATCAAAATACATGGAGCCATGGTGACAGAACATGTAACATAAGGAAAACAATGTCTTTGGTGATATTTAAAAAATCGACAGTCTCAAACTTGTCAAGCCGTTTTGTAACATAGTAAACTGTCAATGGAAAAAGCATCAAGTTACAACTAATGAATTAGTAACAACAGGCTAAATGGGCAACTGATTACATCTTTGGCAAATCAACAGGCTCTTAACTAATTGACCTAGAGGTGATGCTGATGAAAAGCGCAGATAATGGTAAAAACATGACCTCAGCTTCACGCTCAGTCACCACATGTAACTCAATGATGAGTCACAGATGAAGCTGCAGCAGAGTGAATGGCACAAAGGGCACCATGTGTAAAACATTACAGGCTCATGCAGCTACACATGTTTGGCCTGCATTGTTGTAAATGTGTAGGCTACTAGAAAGGAAAAAATGACCACAAAAACTCATGGGTACATCAAAATATAAGTTGTAATTCACTTTAATAGCTACAATTAGAGTCTCTGTGACATACAGTGAAGTATGATGAAACATGATAGCATCATGCAGTTGCTGCAGATTTATCTGCTACACATCCATGATGCAAACCTCAAAGATGCTCAGTGGATTGAGATCTGGTTGCTGTGGAGTCCACTGGAGTGCAGTGAACTCATTGTGATGTTCAAGAAAAACAATTTTAGATGATCTGATTCTTGTGACATGGGGTGTTATCCTGCTCACAGGTAGATGGGTACATTTTGGTCATAGACACATAGACAGGGTTAGAATTAAAACTCAGAAAGGCTGTGTTGTTTAAACACTGCTCAGTTGGGGGCTCAAAGTGTGCCAAGAAAATATCCACCACATCTTTGCACCACCACCCCCAGCCTGAACCTGTGTGGTCCTCTGATCCTTCAGCCAATCTGCTTTAAGACTTGACATGTTTTGTGTTCAGAAGTGGTCCTCTGCATACCTCACTTGTAACAAGTATTTATTTGAATCACTGTTGTGTCTCTATTATCTCAAACAACTCTGGCTATTCACCTCTGACCTCTGGCATCAACAAGGCATTTTAGCCTATAGAGAACAGCCACTCCCTGGATATTTTCTCTTTTCTCTTTTTCGGACCATTTGCTGTAAGCTTTGGAGATTGTTGTGTGTAAGAAGAAGATCAGCGGTTTCTGAAATAAATTTCAAGTGTACAAGTATGCTCAGCATTATAGTAAATGCAGAAAAACAGTGTATTTACTTCCGGTTTTCAAAGTAAAGGTATTAAAAACAGTAAGCTAGATATCGAACCTACATTTAAATTAAATTATGATATATTAAAGTGTTTCATGCGCCCATGATGAATAAAAACACTTAATATAATTTTGATATCTTTTTTACAGCACCAATGTTGTGCAGTAGAGCACGAGTGACGTAGACAGATAATCCCTCTGACGCAGTTTATCATCCAACTGCAGGGTGGTGAACTAAACCTGAAACATAAATCCTATCTGTTTGTAACCCTACGTCACTTCCTCCTCCTGCCTCGTCTTTGGCGGCAGCGGCATTTCGAATTTCGATCCCCGTTTGTCGGGATACAACATGGCTAAACCGAGCAAAGAGACCAAGCAGCTCCTCCAGCAGCGGTTCTAGTGTGGACAGTTTGTCATCTGATGGGTCTTCATCCCCACTGTGCTGTATCTCCGTCAGTATCTGAAAACAAAGGCCGTTTTCGAATTCACCTACTATACTAGCAGTGCATACTGATTCGCCCAAAATGTAGTATGCAGCATACAGTATGCGAACAAATGCGAAAGTTGCAGTATGCAAAATATACCCGGATGACATACTGATTCGAGAAATCTCACAGTATGCATCGGACCAGTCTGCTTCGCCTACTGTTACCCACAATGCAAAACGCCTGGTCACTCTGGAGAGCGGAGCAGCGACAACCGGAGCAGCAGAGGAATACAAATGTAAGAGCCATTACTTGTTATCTTTACCTTTCCAGCATGTACTGTTTTGTAATAAGTTGTAAAAAGGTCACTGTTGTTGCTGATCTTCCGTTACGGTTCTTAAGGGCTAGAAGGTGGTGTTAAGTCTGTCCTATACCTGCTAAGCTAAAAACAACAAAACAGTTAGCAGATTATCAGTCGTAGACATTGATTGAAGTACAGTTTCTTTCAGGGACTGAGCAGGACAACGGAGGCCCTGTGGAGGGAATGTTTGGAGAGGAGAGAGCAGGAGAATGCGGCGAGGGAGGAGAGGAGACAAAAGGATTTGATAGCCATTACTGAAAAAATTCTGAAGTGATTGTAAATTTTAATAAAAAGCTGTATTATTTAAGATTTCATTTGTTATTGTTGTGAATTTTTAGTAGTAGTAGTTGGCAGTATGCAGTGCCTACTGCCTACTATGTTCATATGCAGTATGTAACAGACGAATTTGAAAACAAACAGAGTTAAAGACAGAAAGCGTGCTCAGCTAGCGTTAGCCTGCTAGCTTGGCACCAGCGTTAGCATCAACATGTTGGGTCATTGTAGCTTTAGATGAGTAAATCAAAACTGTGAAGGTGACATCGTAAATCTTGAGTGAATATGAATTTGCTGGATGAACTTAATGCCTGTTTCGTTAGCTTTTACGTCACGCTTGTGTAAGTCTGTGTGGGATTCAGTGACTGTCCCATGCTGCTAAAGTGAAGAGTGCTGTCATCCCCTTGTTGGCTTACCTCACGCTGTTTTTTGTTGAAGTTAAAAGGAATAAATTAAAACAAATGATGTGTCTATCTAAGCCAAACTGAGACACTTACTGATACAGCGATCGTTTTTTGATACCGTGGTTTCCCACGTTTCTACAGTAAAGCATTCAATGTATGAGTGCTGAGAGTAATGCTGCATTCCAGTTGTACTGGGAAGTCGGGATTTCCAAGTTCCGAGTGGGAAACTTCAACTGGAACGACCCCTGAGGTCAGAATTTCCTACTGGGAACTCAGGGGATCCTCACCACCCCCGAGTTCACAATCAAAGATGGCTGCCCCCAGTGTTAACAGTTAAGCTCCTGTAATATTCCGTTTATTAGCACTTCTGACTAGTGTTTGTCGCACAGCCGTATACATAGTATTGTTCAACTTACATTTATGGAAATGCGGCCATAGTGTTGTTTACATTCTTCATGTGGTATTTGTGAACTACAACGTAGGGCGTGCTAACAACGGCTAACACAATGGCTAACAATAGCGTGGTAGATCGGCACATTTTTTCCGACTTTGTAACTGGAACACTGATAACTCAGAGATGACGTCACCCCCACTTTCCTCTTCCCAGTTCCGCGGTTAAAGGAACGCGGCATGTAACACATACTGTACAGAGGAGAGGAATGAACAACACAGCTCGACAAATCACTTCATTTAACTTAACTTCTTCTGCTTAGATCAGTTAAACCCAATTTAGGCAGAGAGGAGTATGACATGCATAACTTTGCTTAACTTTAAAAAAACAAGGACCCCTACAAAAATAGTGACACAGTTCTGTCTGAAATTAATGGCAATTCTGTTTGTTTTTTTGCTACACTCCTGTTTTCTTTAAATAATTTTCATTAGCATATTGCCACAAATCAGTGTTTTTTTTTTTAGATCAGACAATAAACTATATAATTTCCCCTGCCACTATTTTCCTATGAAACTTTCCCTTTGTCAATTTTCAGTACTTAAGCTCTTCTAAATTGGGTCCAAACAAGCAGCGATGGGACTGCATTAACTGTATCTACAGTATGGAAGCACTTTCCAAGGTCATTAGGAAGTGATAATCCTGCACAGTTTCCTCTCAATATCAAGAGCTAAAGAAACCTTTTTTTGTTTGTTTTTTAGATGGCATAAAATGTTTAAAGTTTTTTTAATTTGAATTCTGAATTTTAACTGTTTAAAATACTGAAACAAAAATATATATTAATGATTCCTTTAATAATATTTATGATTAATTCTGTCTGAAAAAAAGGAGCAAGGGAAGAAAGTCTGATGAGCTAGAAATAGCTCTGACTTTCATCTCTGCTTTTTGTGTCTAAAACATACAGTCTAACTGTATATTTATTCTACCAAAAGTTAAACCTAAAATTAGGAATGGTTTGAAGTTTTCTTAGAAACCAATCACCATTATCCATTCTGTGAAGTAACTTACACATAAAGTGAGAGGCTGCATCCACATTTTTCAGAGGAGAAACTTGTCTTTGAGGTGTTTGGCACACATGGCAAAAGCAGGCACTTGATCAGGACTTGCTGGTATTGGTAGAAGGCCAGGTTTTGAGCCCTTGTGCATCCCGCCAACATCCAAACATCTTCTGGTTGAGACCACGATGTTGTTGGTAGAATTGTGCTCACGAGTTTATGTTTAGTCAGGGCCAAAGTGCCTACACTGAGGCCTGGCTAAGGACATGCTCAGGGCCAAGCCAAAGTCTCGCCTGATGCCGCAAAGCAGTTTGATCACTTCCTCACCTGTCAGTGTCTGCCCTCAGTTTGGTTTCTGTGAGTGTGGTCATTTTAGCTGTTAACTGATATTTTTGATGTTGTAGAGTGTTCATGTGGCTGCATTGGTGTGTGTTTTGTGAGACAAGAGTAGGGAAGTATCAGATCAATGGTGGGTTACATGTCAGTATAGATGCAGAAAACAGCCAAAATATGCTAAAGATTTAACAAGGCAGTGTCCATGTAGCTGATCTATGTTGGTGTGACACAGCACACAGGCTTTAGGGGGTGAAAAATAATTTTCTTTTAAGTTTGGCATTGAAACTTTTTACTTGAATTGTAAGACTAAATGCTCTCAAGTCCTCAAGGTAACTATTCACATTTTTTCCCATCCAGTTCCTATACCCTCTCAGTTGTTTCACTATTTGTACAGAAATAATTTTTGCCAAATCGATCATCTGAACAAACAAGACCAGACAGAACATCAGAGACAACATCACTGAAATGTATGAATAATTAATCAGGCCAAGATCTTTTTTTAAATGTTTTTTAATCAATCAAAATCTCACTTTCCTAGCCTGTTTAAGCAGAGGGAGCTTTATTCTCCTATCATTGAAAGAAAAAAATCATCTTGTGATGTGCTGGAAATATGAGGGTCAGAATTTGCTGACCAGAATAAACTTTAGACATGTTTATTTGTTATACAAATGGCACATTATAGCCTTAAAACAGACTAACTAGACAGACCACTGAAGTTAGTTTGTAGTTAGGATCAGTATCCACAAGAACTGTGTAGATTCAACATTTGACTGTGAAGAACACACAGAAATAAATAAATAAATAAATCCCTAAGGGGTCTTCCCCCAGAACATTTTCACTAATATAGTGCACTTTAGCACTATATTAGCACCAGATAATCCAAACTGGTTCTCATGAAAATGGGTCAGGGGTGAGAAAGGTGAGAAGGATACGACCCCTCTAGGGGGGTCCGGGCCATGCTACCCTGGAAGAAAATTTTGAATATTTCATATTCAAAAGCATCAATCTGGTGCATTTTGAGCAAAGTCAAGCAGAATTACATTGCAGTATGAATGTATAATAAAGTATCTATCAATACATGGTCAGATTATGCCATATAAGAAATGAGAGTGACAACTTCTCTCATGAAATACGTCAACAATTAATTTTCCACTGGAGGCTTGTTAAGATAGCTACGTTACCTCTCCTACTGTGTTAGCTAATGTTATGCATCAATGACACAATGCCTCTGTCAGCAAGCTTTAATTCTTGGTGATCATGTAACATTGGATTGTAAATAAAATCCATTATTCCCCTTCAACCTAATGTGCCCTACAGAATTATGTGGTTGCTTTATAACACATTGTTTTGAGCTGTCATGTTGATTTAATAGATTCCTGGAATAACGGGGACTGCAGCTGAACTTAAAGAAAGTCTTATTTTGAAAGTCTCTGACCGGATGCTACAGGTGCTGTCGTGAGTGTCTGCGGTGTGGAGAACTATAATGTCTCGTTTGAGTTTAGAGAAAACCCCTCAAGTATCATATGTGTGGATGGCCCTGAGACGACTCGACAAAAATGGTTCGTATGTTCCTGAGACTGTTGTTAAGTTTATTGTCCGTGAAAACGTTTTTTTTTTTTTTTTCTTGATGCACGCGGTCTGTATCCATGGTGACAGCCTCATTGACTCACGGAGGAGCAGCAAAAGTGGGGATTAAATCTATAACCATACACTTTGTTTTTTTTATCTTAAACCGTACGGACATGATAAAGTATCGTTACTGTCTGTTTTTAGATCCATGTAAAGATGGTCAGATGAAGTCACTTGTGCCTGTTAATGTCAGAGAGGGTGTCAGCTGTGTGTGACTGCTGAGTGTTGTCAACCTGCTTGTCAGATGTAGATTTGCGGACAGAGAGGATACACATCCTAGGGACTGTTGTGCTCATATTACTCATTTTAGGTTTTATATTTGTATTTGATCTTGTTATTTCTAGCTCACCTCCTATTGTAAGTCTATAATTCACTGTGTGCAAAAAAGGTGTTAGACTCATACTGTCAAGTGCAAAAAATGTGCCATTGAAACCCAGTCAGACTGCGATTTTTAACTCACTTAACTTGCATGGAATTTGATTTGTTGTTCGATTAATGTCAGAAATCTTGCCCTCACATAAATTTCCATCTTTTCACAGATTGATTCCATTACGTAATTTATCCAATTAACAAAAAGGTTCACAAAGCCTAAGTGTGAAAAGGCTATACTTGTTTATGTGAAGGGTGTCTTAGATTCTAGGCTATTGTAGGGAAATGCTTTTTAATAGTTTCCATAAGTGTTGAAATACTTTTCATTTTTACAGATGACAGAGTGGTGGCCCTAAGAGAACTGCCTATTTCTCCATTAGCCGAGGCCTCAGTGATCATAAAGGTTTATCTATCAATCTATCTATTGTAACTTTTGTATTACTATTTGTCATATTTTGCCGTAAAGAGCTCCACATAATGCTTAAAATTTTAATATATCTCTTTTTTTCCAGATTATTATCACTGCTTTTGGGCTCAACTGTCCTGATGTTGTATTGAAGGTGCACCACCTAATTTCACTGATAAATCTTTCAGTTAGATATAACTGAACTGGTATTGCTTTGTAAAAGTTCATCTTGTTTTTTTTGTTATTCTCTGATTGTAGATTAGGAACCATCGTGGCTGTCTGATTCCTCTCAACAACCTAATCCCTGCCAACACCAAGCACATGTAAGACGGCATATCTCACTGTCTCAGTCACTCTGATACTCTATTTGCTAAGCATTTCTATTTTCACTTATTTTCTTTTCTTCTCACATACAGGCCTTATGTACTTGAGGTAGCCAAGGTCTTTCAGCACGGTAAGGTTAGACTGTTTATTTTTCCAGTCAAAACAAAGTTATTTTCTTGACAAAAAAATTGAAATTAAGCTTGATACTGATTCATGTATCTGTGTGTGTAAAGCTTTTTTTACAGCCAGCAATGGGTTTGATCCTCTATGCTGTTATATCAGGGGAAAGCAACTGGCTTGTTTATGTTACATAAGTAAAGCATCTGTATAAATGACCATTTATGTTGTTTGTTCATTGAGTTTTTTCCCAGATAATGTATTATAACCCATACAATAAAAAAGCCAGAAATTAGATTAGGAGGTGCCACGTTGATTGTATTACATTTGGAGCCATGCTAATTATTTTCCACTTTGTGCTAAGCTAACTAGCTGTAGCTTTTAATGTATCATAATAACAATGGAGGGTGAGGCTTGGTCTTTTGTCTTAAAAGAAAGCAAGCAGGAATACTTTCAGAAATCTCAATAATGTGTTTGCAGACTGAAAAATACCACTGTGTTCCAGGAGGCACTCTATCAAGCAAAAATTTGGGTTTGGCTTTCCAACAGGCTTTTTACAAAGATAACTCTCAGCTATGTGCCACAGCCATGTCCGCTCTTTTAGGAAAAACACACTCACATAAACTGCCACACACTGCATATTGAATTCTTCCTGAGGGGTGTCTGAATCTGTAGTTCTGAAAAAAATATTGTTTTCAGTACAGCAGATCCCAAAGCATTTCATAGTTAAGGCAGCTCCCTAAACACCAAGCTTCCTCCTCCTTTACTAACATTACAAATTAAAAAAACAAGAAAGAAACAGGAGTATAACGTACCTGATACTTTGGTTTGATTTTTCTCGTACATAAGTAGATACAGTTCGGAGAGGTAAGAGAATTGTACTACCAGTGTTTCCTGCAGCACCTAAAAGTTAAGGTGGCCCCATTGGATTTATAAAAACTTCTAATTATAAAAAATTCTTATAGATTAAACATACATGCACTGAATTTTTGTCTATTATTGACAGGTAATAAGAATATTTAAACCTTGGTTGCCACTGTGACTGTCTCTCTAAGTGTCAGACGTTTCTCTGAAGTGTTGTTAAATGCCTGCAGGGTGAAGTGATTTATTGATGAGGAGCTTAGAAAAAAGCACGTCCTCCCCATCTCACCACTACTGTCTTAGCAATTTTTTGCAGTCAATACTATTGTGCTTTTACATGTTTGTAGCAACTTGTTTCCAATTTAATGTGAAACCAATTTCTTGTTTTACTTTCAATAGACCTAAGCTGAATTTTGCTGAGATAAAACCTTTCAAAGATTAGTTAGTTTAAAAATGGGGCTTGATATATGTGGCATTACTTCAAGACTTGTGTTGCTAAAGTGTTTAATGTACGTTTAATGTAATTTTTTTCATATTTCTGCTCTCAGTGTGCCCCAAGCCCAGAACCATTCCCATGACTGTGCTCAACAGGAGCATGAAGACCAGGCTGCAGACGATTAACCGCAGGGTAAGACACTGATCCACAAAGACTTAAAAGATTTTGATGGAGAGAATCTTGCGAAAAAACTTTTTTAAAGCCATTACCCATGTCTCTTCTGTAATGATAGTGTGAATGGAAATTTGACTGAGGATGTAATTTAAAAAATGACAGTACAAATCAGATTTTGGGGGCACAGACTAAAGAATGAGCTTTTTATTGACAGGGTTAAAAGGCAATCTGGTCACATGTCACTCAAACTGTGCCATTCCTCAAAATTAATTTCTCCACATTTATGAATTTACATTTGTCTTTGGAGGCTTTGTTTTCAGTAACAGAGTTCTTTAAGGTTTAATTTTTGGGTGATGAACCGAAAATTTGTGCAGCAATTTCATGTTCAGTACAACAGATGTTTTTCCATCACGTTTTCACTTCTTTATAAACATCCTACTATACAAAAGTTTGAGACCAAAAAGTTTTTATTGCCTGTAAAAACAAAAACTTAGATTCATTGTTTGTTGTTACAGATTCAAAGACTGGAGGAGCTTTTGCCTCAGATCAAACTGAGGCGCCATGAAAAACTCACTGAGGTACGTAAAACTCTGTGCATTAACATGATCTGAAACCTTTCAATGCCCATTAATAATTAATATTAATATGATACTTTTTGGAACAAAAGTAACTTTTGAACCATGAATTGCTGTTGAGTTGTGTGATTAACTGCTTTTATTTTCACTTGAATCATCTCACGTCTGCTCTGTCCTGTCTCAGGAGATCGAATGTCTCAGCCAGAAGCTTCGGTTTCTACATAAGAGGATGCAGGTCAGTGACTCAAATGAAATAAACATTCCATTACTTACTGATACACAAATTTACAGACACTGTCCTGTTTAGAAAAACAGAAAACAGAACCCAAATCAGCAGTATCTGTGTGCTTCATTGTATTTTTATGAAATGTTTGACCTTCAGGCAAATTTTCCAGCCACCTGCTCCAACTTGTTCAGGAGGATACTTGTAAATCTTAGGTTTAAAAATCCCTTGCATTGTAGCATTGTTCCAGATATTTTATTGTAGTTTTGGTAGTGAATGTTAAAGAGATTATTTCAAGGCATGTTTTTCACACACTTTCCTGCTCTGTTGCAGGTTGCAGATTCTCACAGCTGGAAGGGGGTGCTGACCAGAGCCCCTCTTTGGTGAACCAACGTCAGCATCTTCCATTTAATTTCAGGGACCCAGTCCACCCTCAGCAATCCACTCTCGGCAGCTTTATCAGGGCACCCGAATTTTTACTCATATTTTTCAAAGTTCAATGTGAGTGGAAAACTCTGAAAAGATTACTATTTATATTATCAGCACCTCAGATGATTAAGATGATTTTAGAGGACTACCTTTTTATTTCTTAAATGTACAACATTTTTATGCCTGTATTGTCAGCTAAATAAGAGTATGAAATCTTTAATTCAACTTCTTATTTTATACATCTCAAATTCGCTGATATAAAAAGAAAAAATAAGATTGTCTTGTGCTTTTAAAACTTGCAACATTGTGTAGAATCACTCACCCACAGGTACTATCCTGTTTACTAAGTGTGTTGCTGGTTTGCATTTCCAGAGTAAGATAATTTATACAGATCATTTGATGTGTGCAGTGCTGTGTAATAATATTATCAAGAGTGCCTTCTTTGCCCATATAAATACTGATATTTAATGTATGCCTTGATATTTTTTGTGTTTACATGTGATCATCCCTCATGTTTTAATGTAGGCTAAAGTAAAGAATTGGTTTACATCTGCTGGATTCAAATGGGTTCTATATTTAATTGATTAGGCATAATTTTGCTGTAAAAAAAATAAGATAAGATAAACCCTGTCCTCACTCTACACCAGGGGTCTGCAAATAGTGGCCCCAGGGCACAAACCCGGCCTGCCAGTAATAATTTCTTGCCCTCGCTGTGATCTGGAAACTTTTATATATGTATTTACTCATTTTCCTTTACAAACAAAACTTTGATGATAAGTAACAGATGAATGTGAACACCTCAGGCACAGCATTGCTGCAGACAGCTGACACTTCCTGCTGCAGCAGCCACTCAATTAGCCTCCATACCAGAGTGATGTCACCGAGCGAAACAGAGACTTTTGTTTTTGCAGATTAAGGAGGAGGATTTTTTAAGTAACAAGTCCCACATCTGATTAACCGCTTCTGTGGTGAGAGTTTTTAGGCAGACGAGATTAGGGGCAAAAAACACAAATAAATAAAAATTGTGCTGCACAATGCTGGAGAAGTTTGCAAACAGACAGGACTTTACTCAAAAGAAACAACACTGAAGTCTCCTCTGACCGCTGGCTTATACAGCTCATTAGTGCTCTGGTTCAGTCAGCTCCCTGAAATCCCCCCTCTTCCCAGGCCCATACTGCAGTACCAAACGTTACAGCAATTTAGCTTAAACGAGCCCTTATTAAAGTAATTATGGGTATATTTTATGTCTTATGAATATAAAGATGGCCTCTCTTTCCCGCTGATTCGAGATTGCTGCAGAAGATAAATAAAATGGCACAGAGCTGTAAGGCACAGAACAGGATGTAGTGCATGGAAAATTTTAAAAAAAAAGAGCTGAAAACTTTGTTGTATCATCTGTTCCAATATGTTCCTTAGTTTATCTGAGAGCAGATCAGACAGGAGCAGATGTTCACTGACTGACACTGTGTCGTAGAGACACTCGGTAGTGCGCAAATGCACACAGATGAGATGGGCAGCAGTGGATCATTAATGATCTGTTAGTTATGAAAATCTCGGGAACACATCTGTTTGAACCTTTGCTTGTTTGGCTGTTTTTTATGGAGAGCTGTCAATAGTTGATTTTAGCATAAATTTTCCTCAATATTCCAATAAATTAACAAGAATATAAATACTTCCCGCACCCTGTAAACTGCTACTTCCACCTGGTAAATCCCATTAAAAATGTTGGTGCAGAGTTAATAAACTAAGTTTATCAGATATCATAATACGAACAGCATAAAGATGTAAGACTCATGTTTTTTTGTCTCTTAGTCTGTGTGCAATGGAGACAGAATATGTTTATTTATTTAATAATCTTATTAACCTCTGATTATGTTCTGGTCCACCATAAAATGACTGAAAAATCTGTGCCAAGGCCAACTTAATTGCCGACCCCTGGTCTATGCAGTAAGTGTGCATATTGCATGTATTATTTCAGTTTTAAAAACACATTTATGAGTTTGTGATACCAACACAGAGATACCTCGGGGTATAAAACTTATGTGTCCCTCCAAATAAGTTGTGAAAAAACTAAAAAGAAAATGATACAATATGTTAACTCTTGCCACTGTGGCCAGGAAAAAGTGACTTATTTGTGAACAAAAGAAAATCATTTACAGTGTTTTTTATACTTGATATAAACTGTTAAGTTAATATTATAATATTTGTTGTAAAAATTGTAAAGTGTTTTATTTCCTCTGAAAAGAACCTGAATCTTAGTTTATAAAGACAGGGATTTCTTTTTTGTTTTTCTTCTGCTGGTTAAATTGGGCACTGCAAGATGGTTTTGTCAACCTGTCAAAAAAACTTAAAAGGGTCTAATTTTTATTTACTTGAATTGCTGTATGGGGCAACAATGCTATTCCATTTACAAATGAAAAAAATGGGTAAACTACTAGCATGTATTACTTAAAATATGAACAAGGTTTATGGTATTGTGATGCCAACATAATAAGATAAAAGTTCAGGGTTCAAAGCTTGTACCAATGTTTCTCATACAGTGATGTACGAACTCAAAAGGGGAGCAAATTATCTGAGCAGGTGGCAAAATTGGGGAATGGGCCCCTGGAATTTTGATTAGCCACCCAATGTGCAACCCAAAATTCTGCAGTGTGATTTGCTAACTACCCCTTCAGTGGTGGGATTTATGTAAAAAAATCAATGTTGACTGTGAAACAACAGGTTTAATGTGGAAAATTCTAATGTGTTAGAACTTGAAATTGTGACTGTATTTACATATTTTATCTGAGTCTTGAAATAAATAGGTGCCAAATAAATACTATTAATTTCTGTGTTTGCATAGTAATGTTTAACAAAGACATACGTATTCACAGACTTTGGATGTATTCTGAAAACACTTAAATTTACCCCTTGAGTAGAGACTGTTATAAATATATTTTTTTCAGTTTGTTAGTAAATATGTTTGTTGGGAAAACTTATCATGAAAAGTTGGCATGATTGGAAGAAAACATATATTTGGCAAATTATAGATTATTTCTTACTAAAACCTGATTTGTCAAAATGTTGTTAAAACTTGATATTATTTGTGAGGAAACTTTGAAAAACAATATATCGAGTAACCCAAACGTTTTTTTTAATTGCTGCATAGATAAATAATGTTAACAGAGTGAAAGCTGAGTCCCTGTCCGCCTGTCCCGTTTGGACTCTCGGAGGTGAAACAGAAAGCAGTGGGTCAGCGTGTCATGTGTCACGGGCTCTCAGATACAGGAAATAGCAGGCAGCTCATGATGGCGAGCTGAACAGCACGGAAGATACAAGCAGCACAGTGATATAAGTGTCTCTATAACCAAAGAAGACAATTAATGTTGGTGCCACCAGACTCTACAGAAAAACGAATGCTACCAAAATGGAGAGAGCAGTCAGAATCGCGGTATTTTCGGTCATTTTCTTGGCTTCGCAGGTAAGTAAGTGTGTGGTCTTTAACAGAGCCTGAACTGGGCGATAACCATTCACAGGCCTATTAGCTTCATACTGTCTCGAACTATTAAAGTCACTGTTTCTTATAAGAGTCTGGTCATTGTCCCAGCCGTTGCTCATTACAATGTGCTCACCTCTGAGTGATAAATAGGATGTTTTATGTTACTTCATGAGAGCTCTCCGGTAACAAGCTAATCATGTAGCTCGACAGTTAGCCGCAGCTAACGTCAGTCTGGTTAAACCTGAAAATCAGTTTTTGTCTTGAAATATGTTCCTAAATAATTCGGAAACAGTTACTTAGCCGGTTTTTAACATCTTTAAACTCACATGAAACTACATACGACTCGTGGTCATCAAAAAGTTAAACGAAAATAGAGTAGAAGTACGAGGTAAGATTGGTTAAGGGGGATTTCCCAGGTGTCCCTAAACGCGTCACACACTGTGTTTATGGAGGACTTGATTGATCCTTCATTTTAACGTTCATTATCGTTGAAGTCCCGCATGTCTCTTCCCTGGTAGTCTCAAACCCTCTACAGAGTCATCTTTGCAGAGGTGACACATCTTCTAAGCCAACAGCAGCCCCTCTCTGGACAACAGAACAGAACGACCCAAGAGCTTCGCTGACTCCTCAGCCGTCAGTGAGCCTTTCTCCGCTCAGCTAAATGTGGTTATGCACAAGATTGCTTTAAAACTTTCAGTGACCCTTTAAGAGGCAGCGTTTCCAGCATTACCCTAAGAGAAAAATCATTTGAAAGCATTGGGGATGGGCGATAATCTGATCACCTGATATTCCTTCAGAGGGGTCTCAAGTTTTGGTATGCATCCTCGTTTCTGCGTTCAGATCAACCATGTCCTACCCGGATACAGCAGTGCTATTTTCTGATTGGCTGATGTGGAGCTTTATGGTTTTTTTGGATTGGCTGATGGGTAGTTGATCTCTGGTTGTCAAGCTCCCGTTGAGCTCTACGGTTTCTGGAGCGTCCCACTGCACATATGGCGATGTAACTCGGTGGGTGTAACACAATACATTTTCGTGAGCGAGAAAAAACAGGTGTGCCGTGTGAGAGTGTGAAAAGGTTCAAATGCTTGTGTCACACTCTGAAGGACTTGAGAGCCCTGCCTATATGTCTTCACCTTTGATGTGTCTCTGTTGTTGTGTCATTATGTTTGTTGAATAACACACAAACAAGACTAATAACATTAAATCTCTCCAGAACTTACAGTTGTGCACTTTTTTGAATTATTGGTTATCAGTAATATATGAAACCGAATGTAATTTCTATAGATTACATGACATACCATATTTCCTTAAGTGAGTGACAAACAGATGCGTACAACCTGCTGGACAGGCAAGGAGTGTAGAGCTCAAAACAGAGATTAAAATGAATTCTCATGAAAAATGATTTAATGCTGTAACCCCAAGACAATCATAAGGGAAGCTTTGGTGAGGAAGCACAGTCTTTTGCAGGTGTAAAAAAGAGCCGTGGTTTTGAACAAAAAAAGCCGTCTGTAAGACACACTTTAAAGTTTAAGGGATGAGCAAGAAAAGTCTAAACAAATTCAATAAGTTATATTATAGGTTGAATTCTTATGGCACATCACATTTGCACTGCTGCCAGTATTTACAGCTGTTAATTGACCTGTAAATAACAGCAGGAATTGTGATTCTGCCAATACAAATAAATCACTTTTTAAACCATAATCTATGATGTTAAAATTTGTTACAGTAACATTCCTGAAATTAGGGATACACTATATTTTTTAGGCAGGTACCAGTATCAGCAGAAAACATCTTTAAAACTAAGTTATTGATGTTTTCAGTTGTTAATATTTCTGCTGATAGCGTAGCCTACAGGGTTAAGTATTTGGAGTTTTTGCAAACCTGTTGTCATATTAGAAGAGTTTTTAAATTGAAAACAAGTAAAAAAAAAAAAAAAAGAATTTTATGCCGCTTTTCTGTCTGTTGCTTTTAAAAAGGCAGATGAAGCTTTTTGTACAGTTACAGTAAACATTTTGCAAATAATGCAGGTGTCACATGAACCAGAAGTTCTTTTCTATGTATTGATTCCAGCTGAAACCATTCAACTTTAAAAGGTATTTTTTTCTTGATTA
The DNA here is from genome assembly GCA_037902135.1 of Cetoscarus ocellatus. NCBI lineage: Eukaryota > Metazoa > Chordata > Actinopteri > Labriformes > Labridae > Cetoscarus > Cetoscarus ocellatus. The sequence goes on along the minus strand of JBAMNC010000394.1, from coordinate 270,064 downwards.
AAAACAAAACAAAACAAAACAGTGATGTCAAATGTTTTTGGTCAGTTGAAAGCTCTTTTGATCACAGTTTAATGACTTTTCTACATCAGATTCATCTTGCCATTTTTTCAAATATAGTTTAATTTCAGTACGTTTTTGACAGACAACAGACAAAAGTGCATATTTCTTTTGTTAGCGGGGATGGGGTGTAATATATGTATTGATATATATATATATGTGATACAAATGTGATTCTGTGTTGGGTTAACAATGTTCCAGTATGATGCTGGTGTTTCCTTCCCACCTGAACTCACACACAGGAAGTGCATGTTATTTCATTGGTGTCATATTGTATGAAATTTAACCACACTTGCCTCCAGTCCACCATGTTTGCTTCCTTGACTTCTTAGTTTTTGATTATGCTGACTGCCTTGTGTGAGTGTCACAACATACACAAGGCTTTCAGAACCAAGTGGCATACATTAATTAGGAAGCAGTTAAGCAAGGCAAATGAGACTGATCCTTCCAACTTGTTAAAATGTTTTTACAACTTGGAGCTTGTTTTCTATTTCTGTCCATATGTGGAGTTCAACCCATCAGATCTACTGTACTGTTTCTGTCAGTCTAGTTCAGAGGGTATTTACCTGCTGCTCTTTTTCTACTCCTTTAACCAGTGTGGTATGTTAATGTAACTCATCAGTTGTAATTTAAAGGCTTGGCCAGGCTTTTATAGTTATTTTTTACACCAGTTAGGTCAAACTGTTAACAACTTTTTGTCTCCTACAGATAAGCTGCCAAGAGGCGGTCTTGCACATCTCAAATGGAGATACAGAGAGGGACTACTGCCTTGTCCACAATCACTCCTGGACCCCCTTTTCACAGACTCTGGATGCTGCTGTAAGTTTTACTGTTGTATGTGTATTCAGTTTTGAATTTTCAGTGCCAGGACAGAAAAAAGTTTTATGCTTTATTGCTTCTTCAAAACATTTGTGTCTATTTTCTGCAGAATCCATTTGTCTTAATGGTTTTGTGTCTTGAGAACTGAAATAGATTAAAAATAAAGTAGATTGGACTTGATATACTCTACATTTTGATAACAGCTTAACATGTCAAAATGTCACTTAACTCCACTTTACTGCTGGTATGCTCTTGTTGTGGGTTGTTTTGCACTCTTCTGATAAATGTGCTGATCAATCACAGGTCAAGACGTAAAGGTGGTAACAGATGACTTTGTTGTGTGTCTGTTAGAGCCACAATAGTGGCATAAGCACAATTCCATAAGCACTGTTGGTCTGAGACACACCAGAAGTGCCGATGCTCTCCTCTTAGGCTCTTTATGTGCTAGGGTCCATTTTGCCTTTTGTGTATGTCTGAAATGTTCTTTGATTTAAATTGACCTTTTTGCTTGTTTTTTTTCCCTTGTGCTTGAGCTCTTGTTCTTTGCTGTCAGTATGTTCCTGCCTGTCTGTCAAAGCACTTTGTCAACTTCTGTTTTTAAAAGCGCTATGCAAATAAAGGTCATTATTATTAGTATTATTACAATAGAGTGACCTTTCCTGTGTTTCTCAAAGTTTTCATCAGAATAATTTAATAAATCTTTCTTTTCTGAAACTCTTAACACACTTATCACCTTATCTTTTCCAGGAGCAGTTTCCACTGGTGAATCTGATTTCCACTGTGCTGTGTGATAGCTCAGGGATCAGTCCAGATTTGGTTAAGGACAAGGCGGTGGTGGTGATGAGGGGGGACTGTGATTTCAGCCAGAAAGCCCTCACTGCCCAAGGCCTCGGAGCTAAAGCTTTGATAATTGCCAGCAACACAACACTGGTACGTTATACCATCAATTTGTAATTTGTCAATCACAAAGTGTACTGTGTGTACTTCCTTAGTATTCCATCTTTTTAAGTCTTTAACTGAGACAGAAAGGATTTACTGTTACTTACTCTCTTCATCACAACATGGATGTCACTTAAAAATGTTATAACCAAGAATCACATGCAGAAGTGGTTTAGAAATAAGGAAGTGACCCTCTGGTATTGTTGGTGTGCTGGATTTCTGTTTAACTATGAACATTGCCCCTTCCCTTTACATACTGTATCATAAAATATTCTATAGCTGAACTAAATAAATCGACTTTACTGATGCATTTCATATCAAGTTTGTAAAATCATTTTTGTAATTCTCTTCCCTGCAGATCACTCCATCGGCCAACGACTCAGAGTATGCGAAGGTCCATATTCTTCTGGCTCTCATGAGGTACAGAGACTTCCTGGAAGCAAAGCAGGTCAGACAATCTTTGCTTTTTCTTCTTTTGTTGGGAAGTCAAACTTCATGCAAGGTAACCAAGTAAATGTAAATCTGTATTTGTTTCCAGGTGTTCGGTGAAACCATGCAGGTTCAGCTTTATGCTCCAACATATGCAAAGGTTGATGCAAGTATAGCAGTAATGCTGCTGATTGCCATTGTTACCATCGCTCTCGGTGGATACTGGAGTGGGGCATGTGAGAGGTGTGTAAAGAGCCTTGGCTTCTGTTTTTGTTACCTACAGATTATTTTTTCATTTCTTTGTCACACACAGGAATGGCAATGAAAGGAGAGCTCAGTCAAAAGGAGTCATTTTAAGATGCTTCAAAGTAAAACATGGCACATTTTTGTACTTAAATTTCTGAGTTATTCAGATGATAATGACGAAACATATGTCATATATATGTTAAGTAAATACACTTTTCACCTTTTCAAAGCCAGAGAAATCCTTGATTTTGTTGTAATGGGACATGACTTGTCATAGAGGTTGCCATGACAAGAAACTACAGTGTCCCTGTTTGACCTTTCCCCCAGTGGGTCTTTTGTGTTTCTGTGTTCACACTAATGGGTCTGTTGGTGACTTTATAGTATGCTAACTTTTGGGGCAAAACTATACATTTAACAAGTTTTTACATTTGTATTACCTAAATGATTCATTTAATAATCAGAAACGATACCTTGTTGAGCCAAAGCACCCAGATAAGTATTGCATACAATTTAGTTACAGATCTCTCAACCACTGGAAACATGAACCTAATGACGGGGAATTTTTACACAAAATAAGCCTTGTCTGTGTCAGACAACAAGCAAATGTCATCCATCCTTACACAGATGAATAATTCTTTAATGCATTTATTTCTGAATTTGAAAACCCTGTGGTTCACTATTATCAAAATTAATCTGACCAGGTTGGAACTGTAAGAAAAAAGACAAACAGATTAATGGCTTAAAACTTGTTCCTACTTCTTCCATTTTGAGAGACTGTAACTTGATCTTTATAATGACTTAACCCTGTTCAGTTCATTAATAATTGTTCAGTAGAAGTGTATCATTAAAACAAAACAAAAAAACGACATTGGGGACATCATAAAAGTCTGTGTGTGCAACAGAGGGTAGTAAGAAAAACATTTAAATGCATTTTGGGGGATGTAAATGTTTTGCTGAAGATATAAATTATAATAAAAGCCTTTTGTGAAATATATTTTATTTACTTTACACGAAATTTAGAGTAATCCTGGGGACAGAAAAGTCAACAATAGCCATGAATGACTCTGATGATAAAAAGCCCCCTGGCAGCGCTGCACTACAAACTGTGTGTTTAGAATTGAACAAAAATATGATTTCTGTTTCTGTCAGGGAGCGTTTGAACAGAAGTTTTTCTGGAGGAGGAGGAGGAGGAGGAGGAGAAGAGAGCAAAGCAGACAGTGGAGAGCTTTTCCTGTACTCTCCCCTGAAAGTGATCTGCTTTGTGGCCCTGATGTGTGGGATGTTGGTCCTCATGTACTTCTTCTACAACATCCTTGGTGAGTGTGGCAGTTAGTTTTTGTATTTTCTAAAGCGTTAATTCTGTGTTTTTTTATTATAATGAGCTTTGTTTTCTTATTTCCCCCACAGTTTACATAATCATTGCGATATTCTGCATGGCGTCTGCCTCTGCACTGTTCAGCTGTTTCAATGCAATTCTTGACCTTGTTGGCTGTGGCACAGTGAGGTATAAACGTAGTTGTATAAAAACAGATTATTTACTTTATTACACACCTGCAACCACACAGCACAAATATACACTTGGTTTTTGAAAGAGTAAAAAGGGGTTCTGTATTAAAATTCCAGTAGAAAGTGTTTTCACTTTACAGACAAAACACAGGAAACAAACTTTTAACACAAAGGATATGTGTCATTAGTACCTGATGTATGTTTCTATGTAGTTACAGTAACCTTTGTCCTATTGAAACAAAAGTGAAACACAGCTGTGTGTGTCTGAATCACAACCCTTCAGACTGTCCTCAGCTGATTTGTATCATATTTATCTGACTCTTTTTCTAGCTTCTCTGTCAGAAGCTGGACTTTCTCAGTGAGGTCTATCATACTTGCAGCTGTGTGCATCACCATCGCTGTGGTCTGGGGAGTCTACAGAAATGAAGAAAGGTACTGTAAGGCAGCATATGCACAAATAATGCGAAACCACCGTCTTTGTCTGTTTTACTCACTCTACAGGGGGCCTTCTCTGTGGTGAAACAGGAAAGCTTCTGGGTTAAAATAATCCTGTGAACATCCACATCATGTCTTTGGTTTAGATCTTTCAAAGTCAAGCCAGTGGTGGCAAGTTTTCCAAGATAGAAGACAATTCCTAAGTTCTTTTGATCTAGGTAGTTCATTGTGGAGCTATTATTAAGTCAGGCCAAAGTAAATTGTTCTAGTCACATCACATCTGACGTGACAAAGCATTTTATTTATTTGTAACTTTAAAAACAAGCTAAACTAGGGCAGCTTCTTGTTATTTAGACAGTGCTGTAATTAAGAGTATTGCAACACTTTGTGTTTTATTTTTCATTGAATGGCCAATTCAGAAATGTTTTTTAAAAACATGCTGTAATTAAGATTATTGCAACACTTGGTGTTTTATTTTTCACTGAATGGCCAAGTCAGAAATGTTTTTTAAAAACATTTGTCATTCAGTAAGCTTGACTGTAACAACTGTTGAACTTTACTTTTCTAGCAAGAACACTATGTCAGTGTATTTGCTGATGCAACACCACACCGAGTACAGTTTACTTAAAGGCCACTGACTTCAATCTTATGAAACATGATAACTTATACAGTTACTTAGATTCTGATTCAGACAGCTTTATTAATCCTAAAATGCTTTAAAGTTTTTACAGTTAACCCAGACCATACATAAATATACCTAAAAACCCACAACATACAAGATTATGTCAGAGACAAGTATATATGGTGAATAAATTTGCAGAGGTGTTCACTAGCATGTCGCTGCCCTCCTGTGGTCTCTGTTACTATAAAACACACAAGAACTTAAAAGTCCTACAGGGATGAAACAGAGTTTAAGCACCACTGAAAAAGCAAAATAAAAAGTGAATAAACCATTAAGACATACCAATTCCCCCACATTAAGTTTCAGAAATGTTCAGAGTGGAGGTGAAGCATCACAGGGGCTTTAGTAATACAGTTTGAAATGGCAGTGTGAATGGGGCTTGTGTGTAAAACAAGTGGCTAATTAAGAAGTATATGGTTTAATGCTAAAAGCTCATTGTCTTCTATGTGCTTTGTTCTTGTGTTAATATACAATATGTTCGCGTTAAAGCTAAAATATTATGAAGTGCTTGACACCCAGCGTTGTTTTTATCCTTGTAGATGGATTTGGATCTTGCAGGATCTTCTTGGCATTGCCTTCTGCCTCAACTTCATGAAGACCATTTCACTGTCCAATTTTAAGGTATCTATTTGGAGCCCTTTACCTGAACTAACACTTAGGCCTTCAACACACTCTAGAACAAAATGGATTAAGAGAAAACTGTATATTTTTCAAGTTTTATTAGTGCTGGATTTAATTTTTTTTCTCCATAAAAATTTAGATCTGTGTCATTCTCTTGAGCCTCCTGCTGCTGTATGATGTTTTCTTTGTTTTCATCACTCCATTCTTCACTAAGGTATGTATATATATATTTTTTTTTTCTTCTTGACAGATATATTAGGGTTTTACATGCTTTGTTGTTCTTGCTTTTTGGCAACTAAAATACTTTTTTATTTGCATCTAGTCAGTTACTTTAGTATAAAGGCAGTTTAATGGTAATGCTTTTTAAGAGGTATTGCACTCATATTGCTGATTTGAAGATGCCCCACATTTTTCTTGTTTGACAGTGATTTAATGTTTACAATCAAAACAACAAGATAAGAATATTAAATCTGTCCTTCTTTATCACTAGAATGGTGTCAGCATTATGGTCCAGGTTGCGCTGGGCCCAGATGCATCTGGAGAGAAGGTTAGTTCCCTGATATTGCCTCTCAATTTAAAGGGGATTTTCCCATATTTGTATAACAAAAAACAGACAAAAATTCTCTTAAGAATCAAACGCTACATTTGATAAATATTGTCTCGCATGCATTAGTTTCATGTTTTAATAGAGTTATGATATAGAAAAACATTTAAATAGTTTCTAAATTGTTTTGTTTAAAATGAAGACTGCAGCAACATCCTGAAAATAGTAGTAACTGTAGTAAACTGGTAGTGTATCTTCAACTTTGTTTACAAGGATGGTTTGGGATTTTTGAGGTGAAGTTGTATGAGGTACATGCCATTAGCCTGAACACTACCCACAGTGACAGAGATCAGCTGTGTGTCGGTACAGAAATAGCTAGAGCAATACATTGGTGCAGATTGTGCTGCTGGCTGCTATTTAAAATGTAGCAAAGTAGTGCCTAAATAAAGCAACTTGGTAGTGGAAAAGGAAGTTGTCGTAAATGTTTTAGATATATTATGTAATCACCCAACACTGTTTTTGTGGTCTGTTTTCTCCCAAAATTCTTCAAATTATGCCAAGTCTGTGGCACCCTCTGCATCAATATCTCTTGCTTCTGTGCAGACTATTTCTGTACAGAAACAGAGTTGATTTCTGTCACCATTGCTTATGTCAAGGCTAATGCTCTTTAACTCATACCACCCCACTTCAAAAATACCTAACTGTCCCTCTTAAGGAAATCATTTTAAAGTTTCCCATCATAGACATGCTGAAAAACCAGATCATCAAGCTCCAGCTTGGCTTGGTGGAATCCCCGTCTCATTTGTACTGGCTTTATTAACATCCTGGCTGTTTTTGCTCTGCTTGTTGTTTTTGCCTTGTGGGGCATTTAAGACTGATTGACTAACTGTGGGCTGGGTTGGGTGGGGTCTGTCGTAGACACAAGGTAACATGGTGGAGGTCCCTGCTGAACCACAGGCACCCTCTGAGAAAGTAAGGCTTCACTTGTTACCTTTTTACTCTTTTTCCAATGTTGCATCCAGAGATGCATGACAAAAGATTGGAGTTGTAGGTGTTAGAATTTTGTTTATAGAAGCCCACTTTCATTTCTGATGATATAAATGGGGTACATTTGTGACCTTGTTTGTGTTTTATGTACTATTCTATACAAGTATGAACCATTTAAATATATCAAAACTCATTTCCTTGACTTGGCTACTGTGAGAGAAATAAGTAAGATAAAACATTAGATCCCAAAAGGTCTTAAGTTAATTGCAACAATAGATTAAGTAAATCACACAAACAAATAATGCAGTTTACACACATTTTACACACCCTCAAAACATTCCACGCTGTAAAATAAAACTCAATAGCTGTTGATCAGAGCAAATTCAGATTATAAAGTTTGTTTATCACCCTCTATGCCATTCTTCTGGGAACCACATTTTATCTCAGCCAGCCTAGCTACTAGTGTCAGCCGTAATATATCAACAATTTTTGAACCATCAGAATATATGGACGTGTGAAGGGTTGTCCTCCTTGTACGGATTGTTTCCTCTCCAGTGGCTTGTTTTGTCTTAACCTTAGCAGCTGCCTCCTCTTTGTCCTCTTAGACAATAGAGGTACAAGTCATGAATAAATAACAAATCAGACTCGTTTGATGGATGTCAATCTGTCAGGAGTAAAGAAAATCAAAAGTAAGATTTGTTAAGGTAGGAAACAAGAACATGTCTGCTGGTGCATTGAGAAGTAAAAGTGATGTGAATAGTCATTTCTGTTTTTAACTGCATACATTACAAATACTCTGTTTTCACACCTTTATATCTTGATTAACTTGTAATTATCTTATGTTCTTAGTTGCCAGTGGTGATGCGTGTCCCACGGTTCTCAGCTTGGGCTCAGAACCTGTGCGGTATGCAGTTTTCCATCCTAGGGTATGGAGATATCATTGTCCCAGGTGAGCTTTCAGTTTCACCATCATTGATAAAGTCAGTCCTGGTTCATATTTTCATTACAAAGTAGTCTGTGGTTGCCAGGCTGTCAAACCATGAATTAACAAAACAAAGAACCCATAAAGGAAATACATGATATGAACATTCAAATGTGCATTTTTTCTCCCTGTCAAAGCTCTCATACCACCCATCTTCTGAAAATTTATACTGGAAACTGTAGAATTGTTTCTGTTCCAGGAAGAAACACAGGCAGCCACGTTAGTGTGATGTCATTCATCTTATGCATCCTGATTGTTCTTACAGGTCTCTTGGTGGCCTACTGCAGCAGGTTTGATGTTTGGATCAACAGCAGAAGAAAGATCTATTTCTGTAGCTGCTGCATAGGTACCCCAACTCTGAAATTATTTTCTTTATTGTGTTGTATTTTCAATAGCACACAACAAAGTGTCTTCAAAATACAATTTTGATTGAAAAAAACTCTGAATTATGTTCAGAGCCAAATGCACACCTCATTCAGGTTTATAGCCCTGCACAGTTGTTTCCCTTTTATATTTAGAAAGACTTAATAGCTGAAGAATATGTTTTTAAACATTTTATGTATGCTTGTTTACTTTGTGACTTTACTGCAGTCATTTCTCAAAGCAAACTCCAATCTATAATTTTTTGAGTTTGAGTGATACAGTTAATTCTGCTCCGTTGTTCTTTTTGTTATTCTTATCTCTCTGATTAGCTTTGAATTTTTATTTCTCCAAATTAAATCATTTCTTTTTTTAATTGTGTCTGTATTTGGTCTCTCTATCTCTCTTTCTCCCTCTAGCCTATCTGCTGGGAATGATCTTGACGTTTGCTGTCATGCTCCTGTCGGGCATGGGTCAGCCTGCTCTTCTTTACCTGGTGCCCTTCACACTAATAACATCTGCTGTGTTGGCTGGCTGCAGGGGAGAGATGAGGCAGTTCTGGACAGGAACATCTTATGAGGTGAGAGGAACAGAAAGAAAGTTCAAATCTGTGCTCAGTTTTTTTTTTTTTTTTTACGATCTATATGCTCTTGTCCCCATCTGTATAAAAGCAGATCTTTTAAGGTGGAATTAAACTTTCTCTGATGTAAAAATAATTTTTAACAGCAGTGGTTGCAGCCTTCAATCAAAGATGTCACTGTGGCAATTATGGGTAGTTCTGCCCCCTTCCTAGGATTGTAGCTAAAGTGGCTTGAGTCTCCTGCAGAGCATAATGTTAGGTAGCTTGTGGTGAGTCAACTTTTGATAGATATGTCAGAATAGCTTTATCCAATGGCTATGGAGGAAATGAATATTATAGCTGATTTTTAACTCTTGAACCACTCTGTTCAGTTTTCTATAACCATCCAGACTATGACAACAAGATGGCAAAGACAGGACAGCACAGGTGACTTAAAGCACCTGAAGAAATCACTGGTATCATCAGATATAACCGTCACCCATTAAGTCAATCAAACAGAAGTGTCAGCTGCTCTACGTCCAGACTATCAGCATATTCTTTTTTGAGCTTTAACACATTTGAGGGGTACACAATGAAGCTTAACACACCGTGGCTTTCACTGAGTGAACTGGCTCAACAAAGTTTCAAACTGCATTTAGAGATATGTGGTACCAAGGCTGGTTTTGAGTTTCCTCTGTTAACGAAGACCTTATGCTCAAGGCTGTGTGCTGTGGCAGAGCGGGCATTTACGGCGTCATTTCTTCCACACATTAAGTTGTAGTTATGGCCTTGTTCATTCTGGCTGATGAAAAGAGATGATGAATACACAAATATTAGTATGGTTGAAAACAATTCTTCTGCTGCAAATTTGTTTGAAGAAAACACATTTGCATTGTTTTTACCATTTAATACGTGCCTTTTGTGTTTGCTACTTATTTAATTTTACTGTGGAAAACTTCCAACGGTATAATAGCTACACGATTTAAAACTCAGGAGCTGTTATTAGTTCTGAGCCTTTCCTTAACGAGTGATGTGCAGGTAAAATTAGAGAACTATTAAGCATAATTAAGGTATTTAAAATGTGACAATGACTAAGCCTTATCAGTTTTATTGTTAATGTGAATGTTTTAGTTGTAAATGCAGACATATTTAGGGATCACCTCTACTTTTAGGTGCTGTGTCCCGTCACCCTTTTTTAACTGTTTTAATGATCTGAATCTAAGTGAAGCTGATGTGCAATAAAAGTTTAAAAGCAGAAAGAGACCGTGTGTGCAAGAATGTGTTGTACTTTAAACATTATTTGCTCAGATTTTCCTTGGTTTGTATAAGAACAACTACATTTTACTGCAAGTTTAAGCCCCTAGCCAAGATTTTAATTCTGTTACAGTTAGACTTCTCGGGCCTTAGCTACGTTTCATCGATTATTAATGTGGAAAATAGGGCGATCAGACAGGTAGACTTAACAAAACAAACAAACAGACGGACTGTGTTGCAGGCCGCCACAGTGCAGCACCCTCGTGATGGGATGAGAATTGATTGGATTTTATTGATACAAATGCCATTAAGAATTCTGCTTATCAATCCGAATTCTTAACGATTCCTGTGGATTTTCTGTGCAGAATAAAGTTGGCCTACATGGTTTTTCAGTGGCAACAATGTCAAACACATGACACTCCTGATATTCAATGCTGTGCTGCAAAGATAAATGCTTTTGCAAGTTGCCGATGTACCTATTAACTGAAAGTCGTGCAGTAAGTGTCTTTATGTTGAAAATTTAGAAACAGTATTGACCACTTTCTGTGTGATTTTGACTTCTTTGTTAACATTTCTGTTGACTGCCTGTGGTGAGAGTGGGGCATCCTTGATTTCCAAAGTGTAAGGAATTGATAATAATAAAGTTTAATGATTCTGATTCCTTGAGGGAGTTGTTATCAGTTCTCAACAGGAATTGGTTTTCAATTCCTGTCCTTAGTGACAGTTGAGATCTAGCTGAGTCAAAAGGGAGACAGCTTTGTGAGATAAGTGGCTCTGTCTTTAGGCTCAACTGACATGACTGACCATCTAACCTTGCTTTGTTATACACACCCCTGCTTAGCTTAACACCAAAATATCCTTGTCTTTTTGCTTTTTGTGTGGTAGAGAGAAAAAACCGTATACATTTTGGAATGATAGATACACAGTTAAACCCTGAAACTTAAAAAAATTCTGACCTGGCTTCATCTTCACCAGGTCTTGGACCCATCCAGGAAACCTTTGCTGCCAGGTGTGCCGCCTTCAATCCCCCAGACCTCTCCCTGCACTACTTCTGCCACATTTCAGTTGCTTATGCAGTGACTTACGTTTTCTTACCCACGCCATTTTATCACCTTTTCTTTTCTTTTGATATTTCAACTCCTGATTTCCAGGGTCAGTGCAATACTGAAAGACACAACATATGAGAATGCGTATCTTCGAGCAGTAGTTCTGTACTGGTCTAACTTCAGGACCCACTACATCCTCCATCATGCGGATTCCTTTCTGATATTTCTGTAAGATTTTGTACTTTAGATGCACCATAACAATGACACAGTATAAAACAGACATTTAAAGAGGACATGCAAGCATACATTTTATTTTTGTGTCATTAACAGTAAGAACATTTGTTATATTCTTGATGTCTTGAAAATCATTATGACAAAAACAGCGACGTCACCTCAAGAATAGAAGAGGACACATGTTTTACTCCTTTTCAACAAGTTTTTCGCTGTCTCAGATTTGTTCTTTAAGTTTCTATCCTGTATGTCCTCTCGAATATAAGGTAGTATTCACTCCCAGATTGTTTTGGAGAGTTGTTCAGATACAAATGGGCATTCCCTGTTTGGTTTGGTTCATTTTTGTATGTATGAACACCCCAATCAATCCCTGTTTCAGTAACAACGGCAAGCTCACATGAAAGAGGTGGTCTCGTCTCGCTTTCAGTTGACCCCTAGAGTAGTTCTTTTGCAGTGAGGAAACAATTGACTAAGCAACCGACCCAGACAGGGCAACAAGCTAACTCTTCACTCTGCTTTAATAGTTTAAGCAGCAGTGGTAGTAACAATAACTGCATTACAGCTACCAGGAAATCAGACTGATAACGAAGTACTACTTAATAATACAGTTTGGATCCTATAGAGTCACTTTCTGTGCACAGGCACAACATACCATAAAAATACCAACAGGTAACATTAGGCAAGGTCTCTTCAGCAGATCATCACAGGAATCAACAACACTGGCTGATTTAAAAACTTGTTTAGTTCTCAGAATTTAGTCCAGCTCGTGCAAGCAGGAGAATTTTTCATTTTTTGAATCTGCTTTCTACTGTAGAGATCGCTGACAATCTCTGCTGAACACTTTCACAGGGGTTACATTGTAAAAAGTTGCCATGCAATCTTGTGTCCTCTGTGGACTGCTGTAGACACCGGCAAGCAAGGTGTGTCACACATTGATAAATATGGTCATCTGTATGATCTTATATTGGACTGTCAACTATTATCATGATGACTATTACGATTATGAATCAGTGAGTCTTTTTTGGGCAGCTTAGCCTGCTGGCTTCCTTCCCATAATGCACAACATGACTCATAGTCATAGCAATGCTGACTGATTTAAGGCCCGCTTGTGTGATTCAGCTGGCTTCAGGTTACTGCCGTGTGAACATGAAATGATCCAAAGGAAAAAAAAATGATATCAACGTTTTCTTTTTTCAACTGAATTAGTACAAAGCAACTGAGCTGTAGATTTGACATGCCTATAAACTACTTTATTTCAGAATAGGCTGATTTACTGTGAATCCTTCTGAACTGTGTCTGACCACAATCCATTCAAGAAGTTCACGTAGCTTCAGCTCTCTAGCACTGTGCTCTAATGTTTGCTGTGGACGTACATATTTGCCTTAAAAAGTTCCTTTCACTGCAGTCGCCTGTGTGCTGAAAAAACAACTGACTCAGGAGTGTCCTCCACACTGACTGTATTAGCACACATATTTATGAAAGATGCATCGAGCACCAGGGGGTGGGGGGGTGGAGAGGGGGGTTAGACAGGCCATCCCAGAGGGTTTTCACATGTAATAGACTTATAGCTGTTATTCGTTTTTTCTTGGCACACTCTCCTGACCAACTGAAAACAGCTCTGTGAACCCACTTTTGGGTCCTGACCCACCAGTTGAGAACCACTGTCTCATTAGAATTGAGTACAGATTATATATTTGTTTGGGATCCAAAGTCAATGAAGTCATGGCCCTGGAATACCATTAACTTTATCTCTTCCTTTCTGCAGTTTCTTTTATCACAGCTTGTTTCATTAATCTCTTTTTCATCTCATCCGTCTTTTCCACCAAAGAGGCTTAATCACTCTCCTTCAAGCAGCTGCAAACGTGGTCGTGTTGCCTTCTGCATGTTGTTGCTTGCTGTTAACCCTGGACAGCTGTGGCATGCTTTGAGATGTGTTATTTCTGAAGCCCGGTGTTATATATGCAGTATGCATTACAAATTTCTCTCTCATCTGTTATCCTGTGATTTTGCATATTGCGTACTTGCTAAACTTAGACATTTTATATTAAAACTTAATGTTTTTTTTTCTTTCAGAGAGAAGAGCTGACAGCTCCGTAGAAGGAGAAGTATGCTGACCCTCAGTTCTGATAATGGACCCTGTGCTGGACCTTTTCTTTTTACTTTTTCTATTCCATTTGCACAGCAAGGGACATTGTGTAATTATGTGACGGATACTTTCAAACAGCAAAGGTTCATTTAAGTGCTGTGACTGACTTAGATGTGAATATCTGACATATATTGTGTAGGTGAACTTATGTTTTAAGGAGGCTTTTATCGTGCCTGGAAGGTCTGTTTTGTTCACGTCTAAAATCTTATGACTTTGCCTTGATAATGATTGCGAAAAGCAGAATGAGAAAGCACTTTATTATGTTCAGCTTGACAGGTGTTTCATCAGGGGTGGGTTGGGGTGGGATTTCAATCACTTGTAGCTACAATATGATGACATTTTGATAACTGTTTGGGGGTTTCTGTGCAACCTGTTTGTATGATGTGATTTCTTTCATTGCCTTATTAAAATGAACAAGTTCTATTTGAAATATTTGTACAGGTATTTCTTGCCTTGTTAAAATTGTTTTCACACTTACAATAAACATTTTCAAATTTATTCTGTCATTGTATTCAGATTTTCACTGAAGTTGTACTTGAAATATGTTCAGATGTTCGTTGGATATTTGCTTGTCATGCTGTCCTTTCTTTTGTCTTGCTTTTAATACGTCTTTTAGAGAGGTTTAACATTTGGAAGGGTTAGCCTCCCCTATAAGAAGATAATGTCATTTGCGCCTCTCCACACTTACCTATACACCTCCAAAATATATTGTGTTACAAATGAACACTAACTCATCATTAATAAATATATTTCAACAATTATAAAAAATACAATTTCATGCTGTTAAACTTATCTCAATATCTATAGCTCATCTTTCAGAATTTTCTTTCTTTTTTTTAAATTTATTTCTGGAAAACAATATCCCATCTTTATTAACGTTCTATCTTTTCTTAAGAAAAAAAACATTATTCTCAAGACTCTAAGTAAATCCTCACACCTTTGTCACGTGTTATATATTTTTAAGATTCTTGACATTTTTGTCTAAATATTTGTCTGCAGAATCTGAAAGCAAACAGGAAAATAAACAATATAACCTCAAAAAAAAAAAACAAACAAACAGAAATAACTTGTTTTATTTCTATTTGATTAAATGCCAAATAGCTAGCTAGTAATTTGCTAAGATTACAGTCTGTAATCTTAGCAAATTACAGACTGTGGCCATGGAATTTTTCAAGACCAATTAACAGAAACCCAGACTCTAAACGAGCAATGGTTGTAGGCCTCTCTTTTCTTCATTTACCTCAGTATCAGTTTCCACAAAAAAACACTATAATATATTTGTGGGGCAAATACTTAATATTTGCTTCCTGAATAGCATAATTTGGCCTGACAGGAAATTTACTGATGGTTTGCTTTCTAATTCAGCTCCTCTCCTGATATCTTCCTGTGGAAACCCGCCTCACAAAAACCGCTGCTTTATTAGTAAATAAAATAAAGTAATGTAATATAATACAATATATAATAATAGCACATAAATGTATAAATGTAAAGTTAATAAAGCATGTCATTAATAGATGGCACAATTGAGCAGCTTCATAGCAAAATATTACCATTTTAATACTCTGAGAAAGAGGAAAAAGGCATTTTATTTTTAGATATATGTATATGTGTATTAACATTACTCACTTAAGCCCTTAGTAAGCTGTATGAGCCATAAATTTGTGACACTAATTAGTCATTCAGCACTTCTCTTGGAGCACTAGATGGCAATGTAACACCACGTTTTCAAATACATAAGGCCCCACTAACACTTTATAAAACAAAAGCATTTCTCAAACTGACTTATCAAAATGTAAATTATGATACTTGGAATATAGGAAAAAAGGGAGTTATGGGAGACAGAGGAAAAGAACAGGGAAGGGTAGAATTTTCTGAAAGGGAAAGAGTGCCTTCATTGTCACTTCATGTTGTATCATGCAATTTCCAGTGCATCTCTTAACATCATGCCGGTAATATAAGCCAAGAAGATGAATTGTTGTAACTGTTGAAGCCAGGCCTTATAACAAACCATGACATATGTTAGAAATGCCTCTGTATGCACATGCAGTTAAAAATCCCCTCAGTACCAGCTCTATTCAAACTTCTGAATACCCTAATCAGATTTTTACCATGGCAACACATGGCTGAAAAGTTTTGGCCTTTGTGGCTGTTTGCTAGGCTACACCAGAAACCTGCAGAAGTTGGTCCTCACACTAAAGTCATCACTTTCAGACCATAGCTGATTGTTTTGCGATAGTTGTCAGTTTTGAAAGCGAATGCTGTAATTATACCTCTGCACTGATGACCGGTGAGGCTGGGGGCAGAAGGTTTGTAGTTTGCACAGGTGTTCACACATGTATACAACCATAGTGAATTTGGTAACTCAAAAACACCCAGGGAAATTTTCTTAAAACTTTAAACAAATGAACACGAAGATTCAGGGCGTTTGTGGCTTAGTCTGCTCTACCACCAATCTAAAGGTCGAGGGTTTAAAGCCAACTCTGGCTGTCACATATTGATTTGTCCATGGGTAAGACACTAACCTCCCACTGCTGTGTCAGTGGTGTGTAAATAGGTGTGGAAAGACATTGAGGTGTGAGATAACACTGATGGACAACTTAGAAAGAAACTCAAACCATCAGCAAATGAGTGTGAGGACAAATGGGTGTGAAAAGATGACTTTCTGAGAATTTGACTGATTGATTTTGGAGGTCAAAGATCAAGGTAAAGGAGCATTGTAGTTATTTTTGCTTCTGAATGCAGTATCTCAAGAATAAAATTATTCTGACTCAAACTTTGCACCTATGTCCACCCTTCTATTTATCCACATAAGAGGGTCAAGGTCAAAGGACAAGTCATGGATCCTCGTGATCATCCTTTGCTTTTGAATGCAATTTTGTTGACATAACACCACAAAAAAACACAAGGAGAGATTATTTTCTTACTTTAATAACTGCTTTAGGTATCTAGCCCGGTCCTAGACCGCTTTTGTATTTTTCAGTCCTAGACCGTTTCTCTAGAGATGGAGCAAGAACAGAACAATTGTGACACAGCTCTGTACCATCGTATCCCCTGTTGTTTATTCAGTGATAAACAGCATAATATGTTGTATGGGAGATGATTAACAGATTAACTCTGTAACTACAAACATGATCATATAACATGCACACATGGGGAAACAGAGTGACGGGCTAAAGTATAACCTACATGAGAAAATGAAGTTTAAGTGTAAATGAAGTGGCAGCTCAAAGTACAAACTTCACATAAGAACATACTAACAGGTTTAGAGTATAACATTTGTGTGGGATTGAAGAGACAAGTTAAAGTATAACATTTGTGTTGAACTTACAGAAGAACAGAGTGAAAAACAAGCTAAACCATAGTGTCCTAGTCCACTTTACAACTGTTTTTGATTTTGGAGGTCAAGGTCAGTCCGTTTTTTTTTTTTGTTTGTTTGGCTTTTTTTTTTGAGAATGCAGGTTCTTAGGACAGCTTTGACAGATTTAAACTTTGCTTGTCTTGGGTCATCAGGGATCATGTTCCCTCCTGCTTGTGATATCTCAAACATGCTTTAAGCCATTTTTTCCTTTCAAACTATGCACAAATGCCTTTTTGACTTAGAGATGAACTGAAACGATTTTGGAGGGATATGGTCATATGTCCTTGGGCCTCATAATCATCCCATGCTTGTGAAAATACTATCTCAACATCTGTTTGAGGGATATCCTTCAAACTATGTGAATATTCCCATTTAAATATCCTCTTTAACTTTACTATAAACTGATATCATTTTGGAGTTATAAGTTCAAAGGTCAGTGTCACTGGACCTCATGTTCATTATTTGCTTATAAGAGTCCTCCTAACACACTAACACAAAAACACCATCCCAGCCCTTTTTGACCCATCACTGTGCTTTACTGTCTGGTAATTGTATATTTTACAGAGGCCTACCACTGCCAGGCTTTCTTCCTAGAATATGAGTAACCCTATAACCTTATATCTACACAGACTCTCAGCACAGAGAAGATTACTTCTGCAACTGCAACAACTGTGGGAATGACTGGCATGCTTCCCCCTCCCCTTTCCTCCCCTCACCTGCCCGCATGCCCAAATCTTAATGGCCTGGAGCTGGACTGATTGTGGAGTCCTGTCTGCACCCTCCGTGGAGCCAGCCACACTTTTCTTTGTTCCATTAAACTTCAGACAAGCCCGAGGTATTCCCTTTCAAAAGGTAGGAAGCAGTAATAACCCAGCCTGCTGTCGGAGAGAGTGTGCTGGTTTTTCATGGCCAGGCCTCACATCCAGACCAAGATCAGGATATCGATTTCAGGCCCGTCCACACTGCCAGCACTCATTAGGAGGGGGTTTTATCTGTATGTCATGACTTCACCATACCATAGAGAGCTGGTGGAGATAATGAGGAAGAAGGTCATACTTTAGGATAAGTGAGCATCAGCACAGAAACAGATTTTAGTCAAAGCACATGCGGCTTATTTTTTAATTAGCATACTCAAAAACAGTCAAATGACTGCACCAGTCTGACTGACACTGGATTTTTAAAATGTATGTATGTGACTTTAACTTACATTTTAGATCAAATTTCTCAGTATCTGACTAACTAACCTAATTACTGCAACTGGAGGCTGATTGACTCTTGCATGCACTCACCAAGCCCCAGAGTCAGACTTCATCAGTTTTCAGCACAATTGTAGCTTGATTTGAATGTCGAATGGTAGTGTGTGATAGTGAATACCAACCTGACACAGCAGATTGACTGTTCAAGATATTTCACTTGTCCACCTGGGAAAGAGCCCATAGAAAGTGTTTGGGAATGGGCAGAACCTTTCAGAAGCATATCTAGTGGGTGATTGGCTGCTGCTACGGCAGAAGTGTAAAGGACAGAACATGAGCCATTTTGTAGAACAAACACTCACCAAAACATATTGGTAGTCAAGTGAAAATATCCTTTCTTTAAAGAAGCTTGTTGTGTTGTTATTTTTTTTTTCATTTGATAAAGAAATAGGGTCCAGAGCTGATAAAACTGCTACTGAAGCTGTTAGCATCTCTGCTAATCTCTGTATGAACAGTCACTTTCTGCTTTCATCTCATACGTAGCTCCCACCTCTTCCTGCTGTAAAGGTCACAAATTTCAGTTTCTTTTGCTCTTGTTTCCAAATAGGAACAGATCAGGTGATGTTGAAGTCAATGAAGTTCAGGGCAGAGTTGAGGACACAGAGTGAAGAAATGTACGTAATTCATGACTCTAATCAGAACATACTGTGATCAAATGTAATTCCTTATCTGATGGATGAAAGTGTGTCTTTTAGTAATCGCAGGGTTGATCTGCAGCAGTTTGAAAAGAAATGGAAAATTATTTTCCTGATGATGTGTTTTGTCGATTTCTAAGCAACTTAAGCAGCAGAGCTGTTCATAGAGTAATTAACAAGGCCATCGTCAGACTTCATTTTTTATTTTTGCCTCTGCAAAGGAGGTTAGATTTTTTTCCTGGATTTCTCTGTTGTTAGCAAGATTGCACAAAAAACTACTAGGTGGATTTTGCTGTAATTTTCAGGAGATGTCGGTAATTGTTCAACTTAAAAATAATTAAATGTTCGTGGTGATCCAGATAACCACCATTAGTGAATGATCATTTTTGCTCAATAACTGCAAAAACTAATAACTATAGCAACATGATTCCAAGTGCTGGGGGTAGGTTTTCAGGTTCAAGAAAGTAACCCTCATATTATGAGGGGAAACTCATCATGGCACTATTGGTTATAGGTGGAAACAGCGATATGTGATCTTAACAGAGGTTTGCGCTCTTCAAGTCTGTCTGTTTCTGTTTAATTTTCTTACAGATCATCTCTTTAATGCAAACAGAAATTACACAATGACTGACATTTTCAAAACTATCCCATTTCTGCTGTGAACAGTTTCATCCCCTTGCACACTTATCACACTTAAGTGTACTCCCAGGAAAACTTTAGGGCACAAGAGCAGGTATTGGCACAAGATGAAACTATGAGAGGAAATATTTGTAAAGCCATGCAAACAACATCACTGCCTTTATGAAGTGACAGAATAATTACCACTTCAGATTGAAAAAAAGATAAAAGTTAGAAACATCTGCCAGATGGGTACCTTCCATTAACATTACCATTAAGCTAGCCTGTCATTCATCATAATGTTTGAAAAATCAAGCAAATACAGTGTTAGACTTTGCAGTATGTCTGCCATCTTCTTGTCAGTTACTCCTTTGTCTTCCAGCATCATCATATCGGTCAAAATGTGTAGCAGAGTACCACTGTGCTGTTTCTCATGATGACCAGTGTCGTTTGTTCCTCTGAAACGGGGGCCTTACAGGGACAGAAAGAACAGATTTCTAGCTGAACTTTGTAGACTGAATTGTCACCTCTCCCTGAGGGACAGACATAAGTGCAGCCTCTCTCTCTGCCCCACCCTCTGTGTTTTCCTCCATTAAGACAGAGGATTAAGAACAGTGAGAGCTCTATTCTGTTCTGGTAATAAAGACTGTAGTTTTTAATTCAGGCTGCACCCTGCAGACTGTGACTGACTGGCTCTACTGAATTGTCCTCTATACAGCCTTCTCCATTTAGCCATCACTCTCTGTCTGCCTGCCTATCTCGATGCATCTTTTTTCTTCACTCAGCGTGCAATCTCGTTTTCAGGACCCATGGCTTCTGCTCCCCTCCTTGCTTGCCCTCTCAGTGGTGTCATCAGTAAATCTTGGTCACAGTATGTGAGCCTCCTCTGAAACTAAAGACATCCTGTGTGTCTCCAGTGAACCTTTGTTCAGCTTCCACTTCAGTGCGGTCTCTTTTTCACAACAGTGTCACTGCAAGGGGTGCAAAGATGGCTGATGCTGCACAGCTGTGACACATTTTATCTCCTTTTCTAATTCAGCAGTTTTTACAATTCGGAAAGGAAAAGGATCAAACATACAGTGCCAAAAGGGTTCATGAAATATAGGCAGCTTTCTCAGTGTACCTGTTTTACAGATTTTCAGGTCTAGGTTCCTGCTCTTTAAGAACACTGTGGCTCTTTGAGAAACCTGCTCTGCAGCTAGTCTGATGAACAGCACTGCTGTGTGCTGTTTTTCCAACACAACCAGCCATATATCACTGCTGACTAATGTTTATATATAAACGGTCTTTAACATATTTCAGAGAGAGGAAAGTTCACAAATTTAAGGATTCAAACTGTACCAAACCATTTTAATGTGTTAT
Source organism: Cetoscarus ocellatus (assembly GCA_037902135.1). Taxonomy (NCBI): domain Eukaryota; kingdom Metazoa; phylum Chordata; class Actinopteri; order Labriformes; family Labridae; genus Cetoscarus; species Cetoscarus ocellatus. Next base: position 248,995 of record JBAMNC010000394.1, on the reverse strand, counting down.
GTTTGAACACAAAGAACAAACTTCTCAAGGTTTCTATGTTATGTTTCTTTGATTAAACAATTGTACCAGAGGCTGAGATAATAAAGTTTGAAACAGAACATAGGTAGTGCACAATTAAAGACAGAAATGCACACTCTTCATAAATGACAAATAGTACAACTGTTATTTCAGGATATTTGCTACATTATTTTTTCTCTTTTTAATATCAAACACTACAGTTTTTGCCTTTGTGCAATAAAATCATTTGAATTAACTCTTAGGGAAGAAAAATACATTTAGATACAAATAAACATCTTTACAAATAAAGGACAAATTGAATCCATAAGACAAGAACAGAATTTTGCCATAACGGTTTCACCAGCCAAGAGCAATATCTGCCTTGGACTCGTCTTAGTTAACTTCAATAGTTGAAGAAACCAAGACTCGATACAACGCATTGGCTGTTTTCAAAACTGCACAGTACATACTGTTAACTACTGCATAGTGTGTACTGTATTTGGTAGTAGTATGTCGTATGACTGCAAAACGGCTGTTATTTTTGCAGTATGCTAGACCTAGACGAGCTAATTCTTCTTCTTCTTCTTTCCGTTTTGTGGCGTATGGCAACTATCATAAAATGTACATTACTGCCATCCACTGGGCTAAAGTTAGAATCAGAGCAACTTTCCACTAAACCAGAACTACATTAAACACATATAAATAAACCATTTTTTTTCAATTAAACAAAGCTGCGTACTTTCTCTCTCCCCCCAAAATCCAATAATATAACTGATCATTAAAACTAAAGTAAATGGAACTTAGCAAACAGCTAGGGACGCTAAATTAAGATCCATATCTGGTCTAAAAAAGTCTTACAGGTGATTTATTTGGATTTTAAGGATTTTTACCACTGAACACAGTCTTGATAAATGTGTAACATGTATGTTACAATTGGAAAAAATGAAAATTTACTTAGATGTGATTCACTTTACTGTTATGTATTTTAACAAAATTAATGCTATTGCTAAAAATGCTAAAGCTGTTGCCGTGGATATATGCTGTGGCCATCTACCATTTGGCCAACAGCACTGACCCCTGTCCTGTTGAGTGCTATGCATCGTGGGAAACAGAACACAAGGTAGACTGGTCAAATAGATACCAATAATTGGGTATTTTTAGCATACAGCAGATTTTGCAAATGTTCGCACACTGCATTCTTTTTACAATATTTTGTAAAATTCAGTTGGTACTAGTGTAGTATGGGGGTTTGAAAATGATCATTGCCACAGATTATCATCTGTTGAGGGCATTGAGAATATATCTATCCAATGTATAAACAATGCACTTTCAGCTACAGCCAGCAAATGGACCAAGCTTGCACAGCTTTTATGGAAACACTAGCCCGTAATTTCCATTTCCAGTCTACAAAGTCAAATTAGTCTGGATGACAGCATCCCAGACCACATCTGTATGTGGTCTGAAGTATATGAAATGAAACTGTTTTCACCATGCATTAAAATGTGTACACACTACTGCAAAAAGGATAATCACTTGGTGTGTGAATGCCAAAAATGGAAGGTAATGCAATGTATGAACAAACGGCAGAAATAAGCGAAGGTCTTGTGATTACAAACCCAAGTTGTGACAAGTTTCAGAATAAAATGTAAGCAGACAAGAAAAAAACAATCCGTGCAGCTCTTCCAACATACCAATCAAAGACATTAATGTGGCAACCAGTATGATGCTGTATGTGCAATGGCACAATGTTACATGAAGGACTATGTAGAAAATGGCTTTAATCTCATTTTATATATATGTACAAAAATGTGAGAAAATCATGTTTTGAATACAGAAACATGTTGCTTACCATATCCTGAGTAGCATTTTATTCATGCTCCAATTTTATTTTGCTCTGGTTGAGTCAGCCTAACATCACTCAGTTTTTAAAACCCTCTTACGAATGCTTTTGCAGAATCTATACACTATTTTTTTTTGCATGAAGCAGAGCTGAACAGCTGCACTTTGGCTCGAGCTGCACTTGATGGCCAATATATTTGCTGCTCACACTGCTTTATATTTTAAACCCTCAAATAGTCCTTCAGTAAAATTACATGTTTTCAAGTGCATGGTTGCCATAAGATTAATTTAATACCAAACTATTAAGCTTGGACTTTGCTCTTTAACATGTGATACTCATTTCACCCTCCTCTTTCTAAAACTCATACGGTGAAATAAACATGGTGACTTTGGTGATAAATCTGCCCAGCTGGACTCCCCTCTCCAGCTCGCTCATCTCCACTTCTGCCTCCAATGTGGCTGGGCCCTGCACCGGGCTCACGAGCATCAGCTGACCCGTCTGACGGTCCGAGCGTTGGACTGTGAAGTGGCGCCGAGGTAGCTTTCCACCCAGCAGGGAGAAGCGTAGCGTGTCACCCATCGGTCGCAGAGCTGAAACTCTGAACATGACGCGAGGAGCTGACAGGTTGGAGACCACTGCCAAGTAATGATAGGAGAAGGAGTTTGGGGTCTGAGCGCATGCCTTGTTGTCCACAGGACAAGGGTTACGCTCACAACGCCTGGAGGAAGTGAAGAGAGATGAAGATGAAGCTGAACAAGATAATGGCTAACATGGATCTTTAAATAAAAAAGATGATAGCTCTTGGTGTCTAGTGCAATGAAGTGTATTTTAATGTAAAACTGATAGAAACTGCCTGTGGAGGGGGAGGCAAACTTTTGCCATGAAATAATTTTGAAAATGTATTTGCAGAAATACAAGAATTAAAAGCAAAGCCAAGACAAAAAAAAAAACTTAAGAGTGATCGAATGAGGTGCATGCCAAGCTGCATGGGGCTGAAAAATGAAGCCCATGCAGAAGCACCAGATACTGTAGATTCTTCAGTGTCTGCTTGAAGCTGGCTGCAGTAACCCCAAAGTGTACATCCAGGTCTCCCTTGGAAAAGAGATCTCTGACCTCAATGAGACTAACCTGGCTAAATACAGGTTAAATAATTATATGATTAGAACTAAATAAACTCTTTTACAGATTATTTAAAAAAAAAAAAAAAGAAACAATGTTGGTCCAAGCCCAAGCATAATATATCTAAGAGCTCTCACTGTACAGGAGGTACATTTTCATATCACTCACGTTTTTATTTTATTGAGGATTTCTGGTTTTGGAAATTAGGGACATGATAACATGGCCACAAGTCCATGTGGAGTTGCTTTTGGTCAGATGGACTTAAAGAGGTCATATGATTTTTTAAATTATTTCTTTTATTTTTATAGCCTTTTAGAATGATTTACATGTATTGTCTGCATGATAGTGCAACTCTATGAGCAGGAGAAAAACAAGTCAGGCAGCATTAAGACCTCTTCCTCTCCCCCTCTTTTCTGCAGACCTGTAAACTTATCAGGGCAGATTGGGCCCACATGCAGAAGGGAGCCTAAAGAGGCAGGAGCTCTAGCAGAGCGTCTCAGACAGACTGAGAAAAAAGCACTATCAGGGGTACTCTGTATATGAAAAGTTGACATTTTTTAACATTAGTGATAAACCTGACCTACGGCAAATTATGAGCTGTTCAAGTCTCGACTCCACACAGCTTCTACATCTGTGAGTAGGTTGATCTAAACTTTGGTTAAGATGACACGTACAGTGTGGAAGCATCCATGGGTACGAATCAGGAACTTTTTAAAGCCTCTGTTTTAAATCAAATGAATAATGTCATATGGCTTTGTCCAAATCTTTCTGTACACAATGGTGAATGCTTGTTCTATAGCATCCCATCTTAGGTAACCTGTTTTAGCCATGCTCTCTAACTTTTCATTGACTGCATATCGCACTCCAAACTATTTAGTTGATCTTAACAATTTTTTTTATTAACAATTTCTAAGGAACAAACTGACAGAATTAGCATCCTATGGCCAGAGGTAGCTTTATAGGGTTTCTGTCCAACTGTAAATAAATTTGCACTTCATTTTATTGAACACTAGGATGCATCATCTGTTTATGGATCTATAGACAGAAGGTACATGAAACAAGAGGTTGAACAATCTTGAACAAAGGGATCCTTTGACTTAGACTTAAATATGGTGTTATCCTTACATGGGTGATGTTTTGACATAAGTAGCATGAGGGATTTTAGGGCAATCCACACGGACACACTGGAAACCTCCGTATGTATTAATGCACATCTGGTCCTTTGTGCAGTTATTCTGTCTGGTGGCACATTCATCAATATCTGTGAGGGAACATCAACAGAGAGGAAAAAACTTTGAATTTTTCACAAAATGTACAAGAAGGCATTTCTCATTTTCTCTGTCAACTCGAGCCGCTTTTCAGATCAAACTTGATGTTCTGTCCTGTAAAATTTCTTATGTCTCTCGCGGTCTCTCACAAAAAGAGTTACAAAAATGTGTAGGCTTGGCGTTGGTGGTTTGGTCCTTTTACAGACTTGCTATATAGTCTGAGCAACAAAGTGGTAAGTGAATTCTTCAGAAAAAAAAGGAACACAAAGCCAGAGGTCTTAGGCGTGGGTGTACTTCTGCTGAGAGTTTTGTATCTGAAACATTTGCTATGAAAGAAAATTGTCTAAAATTTTATATAATGTAAGGAAAAGATTTAGAAAAGAAATCAATGTGCACCTTTGCAGCTGCGTCCATCACGAGTTGAGTTATATCCAGCAGGACAGGAGCAGCGGTAACCTCCTGGTGTATTAACACAGGTGTGCAGACACAGTCTCCCAGCCTGGCCATTATGAAACAGCTCACATTCATCTATATCTGAAATGATCAGAGCACACTGTTAACATCCAACAAGTAGAGACATCAATTCGCTGTGGTTTCTGGACAGGTGTTGTGCGAACCAGTGCAGGTGTTGCTGTCCCTGCCAGAGATGGTGTATCCTGGCTCACAGGTGCAGTGGGTGGTCCCCTGTGTTATAGTGCAACGTGATGGACGGACAAAGGGCCCTGAGGTGGCAGCAGGTAAAGTGGCAGCAGCAGCAGCATTGGTGGTGGGTGATGTGGCAGCAGAAGTGTTTGTCATGATGATGAAGACTGAATAAGCCAGGAACAGACATATTAGGCACTGTACAATGCACAAAACTCCTTTAAAGTTGGTTTATGCAGTCTTTGTCAGACAGAGATGTTAAAATGTCTCCAGGAAGAGTAGCTGTTGCCCTTGTGACAGATAAATGAACACCCCGTCTTTAAAGGGTACCCTGCGTACTAGGGCATTATTTATGATGATACTTGTGCTTATGTCTTTTTACATATGTTGTCAGAACACACGATACATTTAAGAAATTTTGAAAACTCCCATGGGAGGGACCTTGCTGATGTAGTTTAACTACCATGTGTCTTGTTGCTGTGCTTAGACATGCCATGGGACATGTGACATGAAACTATCTTCAACAACCTCACTTTGGTAGCAGAGTTTGGCTGTTCCTAACTCAGTTTTAAGTCTCCTATACAGGTGTCTCTGTTTCAGTTAATGACTGTTTCAACTTAAGTTTTGTTTCTGTCTTGCCAAACCTCTTATCTCCATTTTTTAATGATTTTTTTTCATTAAACATTGCTATTGCCTACCTTCCATTAGGTTGAGTGAGTTTCATAAATTAAAAATCTTAATTACATGTACAAAACAACTTCTATTAGAGCAATTCTAGGGATATTCATTTAGCAGTACAGCATTTTTTTATTATTTCCTGTAAAGTAGCAATTTTGGAGATAAGAGGTCCTGGGCTTCTTTTAAATCTCAAGTAATGTCGCTATTCAGTATAACCCAAACAGTATCAACAAGTCCAAGACTTGGATTTGGTGTTAAATTAAAAGTGTGCTTTACCTTAGAGTTAATTATTTGCTTAATGATCCTACTGAAATTAAATCATCAGTACATTTATTGTGACTCAAACTTAAGTAACCCAGATATCTGAAGTATTACCAGAATGTATGTGTGTGGTCTGAGAGCAGAGTGTATTACTCGTACATTTTGGCAGAGGACTCTGGCAGGTGGCTCCAGCCCAGCCTTTGGCACAGACACAAGAGAACTTCTTTCCATCCTCCACACAGGTCCCACCATTCAGGCAGGGAGAGCATGCACATGGATTGGTGTCTGGGGAGAAAAAAAATATGTTGCACCGATTTCAGCATACAAAACTAATGGTCAGTACAGCTGCCTTTGACAGACTGTTGTTTTATACTTATTATGCTACATCTACAACAATATATAAAGTATGAAGTGTAACATGCAGGTTGATCATATGTCCCAATATGATCCTGATCATCCCATTTTTGAGCCTTTTGTCACATGTCCAGAATATATTCATGAAACACTGAAATATCTTGATTTAAAACAGCTCCTGGCCCAATTCGCCATGCTTGCAACACCAATTTATCTGTAATTACAGCGTGATTACAATGATGTCTCTTGCTGCAGTGCTATTATTCATTTTAGCTAATAATTACAGTCAAGGTTCATTTTGGAGCTCTAAAAGTAACAGAAAATGAAACAATAAAATTTGTTGACTTAACACAAATGTCAATGACTCTGTCGGATGAGCTGAGTCACCTCAAGGGTGCTCACAAACACAGAAATGAGCAAATGCTAAACAGAAAGACACACTTTTCGGTACATATACACTGATATTAAAGAGTACTTATTCCTTTCATTGATAATATGCCTGCCTTGTTGTGTAGTACATTTATCCATTAATTATCTATCCTGCTTATCCCTTTTGGGGTCGTGGGGGGCTGGAGCCTATCCCAGTTGATATTGGGAAAGAGGCAGGGTACACCCTGATCTGGTCATCAGCCAATCACAGAGTAACATAGAGAGACAGACAACCATTCACACACTTATCCATTTTAAACCTTAACAACAGTATATGCCAAAACTTCCATAATGCATAATTACGATGATTGCTGCTGCTGCAAATGAGATAATGCTATGGACCAACATGTAGCGCACAGTTGTTGTTGCCAAGGTTGTTGCTGTTTCCACGAATAACAAAAACAAACCAAACCAAATCCCCATTGCACCAAAAACAAAGTAAAAAACCTGATTTGTCTGTAAGTGAGTCAGTTAATCACAGGTGTGCAATATTTGCATCACGTAGGCTGCATCACCAAAGAACTCCTGACTTGGTACAGCTTCCCTCAAAACGTAGCAGGCAGTTGATATGCTGGGTTGTGCAAACAGTTAAAATGTCCACTTGAGTCACCCATGGTGGAAATGCCAGCATATTCAAAGCCATATTCAACTAGCAAACACAAACAGTACAGGCTCGTAGCAAGTAATACTGTTGCAATTAACCAAAGTGTGGCAAAATCTGACAACACACAACTTAGGCCAGTGTTTTTCAACCTTGGGGTTGAAAATATACAAATATATTTTTTAACTAATTATTATTCCTTTAAAATGAAAACACCACACACAACCTTTAAAAAATGTATTCTATACTTTCACTTTCTCAAATATAAATGTAGTTCAAATAAAATGCAGCATTTAAAAATATCTGAGCTGGCGCAACTTGATTGAAGGCTGCGATCACGTGACTTTACAGTTACTGGTGCTTCAGTTCCCTCGCTTCAACTTAACACACAAACTTGCAGTCAGTAGGAAAAAACAGCATAAAACACCCCCATGGTTTGTACAGTACAGCAAACATGATGAAAAACTAACTCTAGAAAAAAAAAAAGTCCCAGAAATTTGTGATGCCAAAATGGGGTCACCAACCAAAAAAGGTTGGGAACCACTGACTTAGGCCTTACAACGTTATCACCAGAAACGGAAAGGTTTTTTCTTTGTGTAATAAAAAACAATTATGCAATCATCCTGTTTTGTGTTGAATGATGCCAAATGATTTCTTTTTTAATAAAATGTTGGTCTATCTTTGGTTAATTAAAAAGAATAAATGTAGGACTGAGTAAAATCAAAGCATTCCTATGTGGACATTTGAAATTCCGATGATCCAAGTTGTGACACGCTCACTCGTTGTTGTTGCAGGGTTCTGACAGGTGGCTCCAGCCCAGCCTTTGGCACAGACACAAGAGAACTTCTTCCCCTCTTCCACACAGGTCCCACCATTAAGACATGGAGAGCACACACATGGATTGGTGCCTGGAGGGGGGTAATAAATGTATGTTGAACTGGCTTGCCTTGAAATGCAAACTAATGGCCAAGAGAATGGATTTACCCACACACCAGATGGACCATTCAATATATGTCACTGATCCATCTGGTAAAGAGCCCATAGAAAGTGTTTGGGAATGGGCAGAACTTTCAAAAGCAAATCTGGCAGGTGGTATTAATCACATTTATTATGGGCCAATCAGATAATGCAGTAGGTAGGCATTTCTGCTGTAATGTTATTCGCAAAATGAGAGCCACATGATAGAAAAAAATCTCACAAAAACATGTAAGTGAAGTGAAAATATTCTTTCTATTGATAAATGCTTTTCAGTGTTGTTCTTTGATTTTCATTTGATAAAGAAATGTGGTCCAGATCTGATAAAAGTGCGACTGAAGCTGTTAGCATCCATGCTAATCTCACACCCACCTTTTCCTGCTTTAAAGGACACTGATTGGGCCATGATGCTTTGGGCCGTGCACAATCGTTCCAGCTTGAAATTTTTCAAGATCTGCCTGATTACAGTCACTAAGTCAGACGGATCCAGCTGCAATGCAATGTTGAGGATCTGTATTCTCTCTTAATAAAAGTGCACTCTGAAATGCATCATTCTTCTCATCCAAAAATCGGGTATGAAAACATTTGTTGCTGTTCAAGTTTTGTTTTTTATGAAGTGAAGCTCTTTCTCCAGTGTACTACATTTACATGCGCAACTGAGTCCAGCTACAACGAGACAGAGGCACTCCTGGTACTTGCCGTACTAGGGTTGTGGTGCTGGATCGGAAAAACCAGTGCTCTACTGGAACAGAGGCAAATTACTACAAAGCTGATTTACACCACGAAGACAGATAATGTTGAGTTTGTGAGTGAGTGTGCAGTGAAGACTCACTTGTTGACACAGGGCTCTGACAGGTAGCTCCATTCCAGCCTTTGGCACAGACACAAGAGAACTTGTTTGACTCATCCACACACGTCCCACCATTCAGACAAGGAGAGCACGCACACTCGTTGATGTCTAAGAGAAAAAGCATAGAAGAAATGGACCCTCCAATGAGACATACAAACTTCATGAAGACACAAGGATGTATTCTGCTCCTTTGATGGTTAGCGAATATGACACCAAAGCCACATGCTCTGAAGACAGGGGAAAAGGACAAGATGAATAAACTCATCTTGTCCTTTTAGGGGCAGCCAAAGTGTACAAGAAGACCTATCCCAATCAGACAGCCTTTGAACTTTTATCTTAAGGCAGTGGAGGTTTGAATATCACATCTCACAGCTTTCAGTGAGCTCTGAAAAACAAAGCACATAGGGAGGAAATATGATCATGGGCCATTTTTGAGATGTACCTCTGTAAAGAAAAATGTTAGTTACTGCAGAGATCACAAGGGGGGCATGAAAGCAGGGAGCAGGGGAGAAAGGGGCTGATGACAGGGCAGAAAAAAATAATCAGTGGGTTAAATAAAAAAATCAGAGGTTGTCATGGTCACTCTGAAGAAGAGAACAGGATATTATAACTGATTACCTGGTATTGCGTCCTTTCAAAGGGCAAGTGCTTCACAAAATATTACTGTAACTTTAAGAACAATGATAACAAAAGTCACAGTCTGGGGGGTTTTCTCCATGATGTACTTACATGTCACTGCAGGACAGTGAAAGTGAACTGTTGGGTCAAGAAAAGCTGAGGTGTTTTTATTCTTTGGCAGTGAGCTTCATAAAATTCTTGCAAGATAGGGCTGATCAGGAGGCCCCTTATTTGCAGTTAATTCCCATAAATTCCCATAATTCCTATGGAAAGTTTCCAACTTGGAATATTTCCAAAATTCTTCAGCTGAACTTCCCATGATAAGTTTCTTGAAATTTTATTGGAAATGTTCCACCTTTTGCAACCCTTTAAACAAACAATAGAAAAAACAATGGCACATGTTTATTTTCTACTCTGTTCTGCCATTACTCTCCCTTAAAACTACAACACAGATAAAAACACCTTTACATATTGTTTCATGAACAGACCATATACCCATTCATCCTCAGCAACTTTTCATGCCAACTCCCTCAAATAGTCTCGCAGAAGAGCGGCCTGAACACGTTAATGAGGTAAGATTTCATAGCTTTTAACCCACCAAATTAGCAAGATGTAATCAGAAATTCCTTCATCCTTAAGAAGCCTCAATCCTACATGCAGTCTTGCCTCATCACTCCTAGCAGCCAGCATCAGTCTTCCATGATTCCATGAAGAAACTAAAGTCCTTATGACAGCAGAAGGGGTTGGCATCACCTTTGCAAGCCCCAAGCACAGACCTCAAGCAGCCATATCTTGCAATGTAACTATTTGAATTTGACGGGATGGTTCCCATGGGGACTCTCCCTTGACTTCCATGTGCCCCACATTCTGTCCTCCTTGCACCTACAAGGAAAGCATGAGGCAGGCAGAGAAGTAGCAAATTCCCCCCAGAGCAAGCATCAGTGTCATCTGACACTGATAAGGGAGAAAGTGAAATAAAGGAGGAGCTGGTGTGGAGGAGGGTTGCAACGCAGCTTGCAGCAGGAGCACTGAAGAGCAGGCAGGCATGAGCAGCGTAAGTAAGGCTGTCTGAGTGCATTTAGCCAATGGCAGTTTAGAAGCAATCATCTGGCTTTCAGTAGTGGCGGGTTAACTTTGGATCAGCTGTTTAACCGTATGTCATGGCATGTTTGTAATCTTGACTCTGTGTCCTGCCAGAACTAACGCTGTGCTCCATTTACGGCTTACTAAAGTGAGCTGTTAAAACATCCAGTCCAAAACAGAGTGGTGCAGGGATGAGTCCAAAAACATGGAAGTGTGTTGGTATTTTAGCACTCTGCTGTGGTAGGTGCTTTCAAGTCCAACCGCCATGTTGTAATTCCATAATGGCTTGGTGAGAGCTTTGTACTCGTTTACATTTAAGACTTAAAACTTATGAAAGTTGTGAACACAGTGAAATACCCAGAAAAATAATCTCAGAGGATTTTAGTCAAGAGAACTAGCACAAAGCTAACTTTCATGTGGGCCAACAAAAATCTACATCCCAGCACCACTCTATGGCAGCCAGACAGTTGAGCAAAATAGGAAGTTTTTCAGTGGCATTAAGCTTAAAGATGCAAACAATCTAATCTCATCTTTGGCAAAGATGAGATTCCCTAAAAATGGTCTGAAGGAAGCATAACAAGAGAAAATCAACTTGGGCAAAAGACAACTCTTTGTGGTACACCACAGGACAGAGACACAGCTTCTGACATGAATGACCCAGTTGCCATAGAAAAACATCAATCTTAGTGATGTTTGGAGAACCAGTCAAGGGAACTTCCACTGACTCCCTCCCATCACCGGAGTCTGCCTATTAGAAGTAGATTAGTGTTTATGGCTCACCTCTACAGGTCGGCTGCTGTCCACTCCAGGTCAGGCTCTCCTGACAACTCCTGCTCTCTGATCCGACAAGTTCAAAACCGGGATCACACAGGAAGTGCACTTCATGGCCTACACTGTGAGACCTGCCAAGTTTCCTCCCATTTATGGGTGCATCCAGTTTTGGACAAGTGCCTGTTAGTAAAGTAGAGGGTGAAGATGTGATAGATACAATTCCAGCATTATAATAAAACAGTTTTTAGGGGGGGTTACTGACTGTTGGTGGCTTTTGTGGTCTGCTTTCCAGCTGTGCTCTGCAACAGGTTAATTTTCTTCTTCAGGTTGCGCAAACTTTGCAAATTAGAGGCTTCATATGCTGAGAGAAGCTTCTGGACCTGCCTCAGAGACCCCTGTAGATCTTGTCTACTTGGACAGTCCTAGAACAAAATAAAGAGGGGCACCTGGTCAATCACCTTTGTAACAAAACAGTTCATTCAAAACAATTCAATTTACTGATGATGACACACTGTCTTTGTTTAAATCAGGTTTGTGTTTTATTTCTTCATATAATCTATCAGGGGTATAACAATATAATTTAAAGCTCCTGATTTGTAGGATTTGTTCTTCCATTCGATCAAATTAAAGTATATGGTGCTATGTCAATTTCCCACCTTCAAAAGTCATTCATCCTTCACTAGAGTCGAATAAGCTTTACACTTTCCACAAACATTTATCAAACTCAGCCATGTTATCACCTGATCTTTTCTGTACAGAATGTGCTATAGAAATAAAATTAAATTGAATTAATTTGAATTATCTGCCAAAAGTGCAAAAGTAACACAAGATACTTAATTGTCTACTTTTGGTAACACTGGTAGTCATTAAACTTTTACAGGGGTTCCAAATATCCATTTAAAACAGGTTAAAACATACAAACAAGGTGGCACAAAAGGAAATCACTTCAAGTTCTCTTGGTATGTCACAAGCATAGGATGACCAAAAGACTCCATGACCTTGACCTCTGACTCAAATCAGTTCATCTATGCGTCACAGTTGTGCTCGCAAGACTGCATTTACCACAAATGATGATATTTAAGTTCAAAGACCTGCATAGTTTGAGAGAAATCTCTTTAAGTGTTTACAAGATATTATGTTTCACAAGCAAAGGGTGGCCATGACGCTCCCTGACCTTGACCTTTGTTCTCTGACCTTTGGAATCTAATGACTGCAGTCTTGATTGACAGTGTACATTTGTTGGAATGTTGAACATCCCCTGAAGCTTTCTTAAGATATTGCATTAACAAGTAGAGGATGACCAAGAGACTCACTTTTTTTAACCTCTGACACCTGACCTTCAATATGTCATCAGTTCATCTGTGAGTCTGACATTTGTACTAAGTTTAAAGATAATCTCTTAAAGTGTTCTTAAGATATCATGATCAAAAGACTGCATTCACAAGAAATATGATTCACCAAAAATAAACCATTAAGCTGCAACTGTTATCATCCAGGTATACAACAGTCCTTCTTACCTACACTACTAAACCTTACCCTCATTTTGTTTTCAAAGCAGCCATGAGTTTCTTGCAAATTAACATTTTGCTGCAAAAATTCAAAAATGCTTTCTTGAGTCATGGGTAAGCATCAGGCATATGACCCCCAAACTGTAAACAACTCATCTTAGAGCTTGAAAGAGCAAATTTGATGGAAATCTTTTCAAGTGCTCTTTAGATATCACTCTCACAAACAAAATTGACCATGAGACTTGATAACCTTGACCTTAGTCTAATGACCTTCAGGATCAAGTTATCCATCCATTTGCTGTACAGTTTATACCTTTTGGGGCTGCAGGGGCTGTTGCCCTTCCCAGCTGATATTGGACTCACAACTATCAGACAATGGCACATTACGTGTCCAAATATTTATGTATGTTTGCATGCTTTTAGAGAGCAAGTATGCTTTTGTGTGTCTGTGTGCACTGCAGAAGGGGGGGAAAATATCACACATTTCCAATGATAAGAAATTAATGCCATCTAAATCTAAGTGTAAAGGTACTGCATGGTCAAGTTGTATAAATAAATTGCTTGATTAAAAGTCAATTAAGAAAAAACAACTAATTACACATCAAAACAAGAATCTACTGAACTGCATATAACCAAATAAAAGTCTGTTTTTGCAGCACACAGGCAGATCTGTTTTAAGAGGGAGTAAAAGCAGCAGAATCAGTGTTTGTGAGACTTCTGTGGTTCTTTGCAAGCACAAACCTTCTCCTCTAAAAGCTGTACTCTGTAACTCAGTCATAAAAACAAAAACACTCTCTGAAGGTGACCAGTTGACGAACCTTGTAATATGGTCTTTGGATGGGATGTAATTTGAAGGATTAAAGTCTTCATCACATGCAGTTATGTAACTTCAGGACAGAAGGGGAAATAAGCTAAAGTTATCTAACGCTCATTATAAATAATCACTTTTTCTTAATGAAGCTAAGGATTTGGGGTTTAAATTCTTGTTGGCATAAACACATTACTGCCTTCCTTTTTATTGGCTGGAGAAGCAAAGGAGGGGCAGCAGCTTGTTTTTACATCCAAGACCCCTCCCTCATTCAACAGCCACATTTATCGCTGTCTGCCGTGTCCTTAGATGCATGTTTTTCACACAACCATCGAGTGTTTTCATCCAGCCGAGTTATGTAAGAAAAGTCAATATTTGGTGAAAACACCTTTCTGATTTGGACTGAACTGGAGCTTGGAGAGACTTCAGTCGGTCCGGGGGTGGATGATGTTTATAGTGTGGTTGTCAAAGGCCTCTTTCTGCTGCTGCTGAGCTACAGTTCACATAGATGCATGTAAACTGGACATTTGGCAGACAAGCATGCTGAGGCTTGGCATTTTTTTTATCAGCGATATCTGATTTAACCAAAATCACTAATTATTTGGATTACTTTGAGACACAAAAAATGCAACCTTAAACAACATTTGTACCTACTTCTAGACCTAAACTGCCACATCTTCTATTTGAAGAGAATTAGACATGCCATCTACTGTACATACAAAAGGATCCAGAGACTGGCATAGAAAGGTTTGTCCTTTTACTCATTACAGGCCAATGGCAGATTAAGTTGGTCATGGGTCCCTGGGCTGTTGACTTTGTACTGTCCAATCATACTTTATCAGGTAGTGTTGCATGTACCTACCTTTATAACACCTTGTGTTATAAAGGTAGTGTTGCATGTAAAATTATACCAGATGGCCTTAAGTGTAAACAACTTTTCTATAGTAAATAAGCCATTTAAAGAGCATCTGATGGCTGACAGCTTTTAGCTTTCATATTTTCACTCTGATATTTTACAGATATAAGATCAGTACCATCATAAAACTAGAAGTGCTTCGATTTTATCACATCTTTCTTGAGCCATGACCAACATTCCTTGAAAATTTCATCAAGATATGTTCAGAACTTTTCAAGTTATTTTGCTAAAAATCAAACAAGCAAACAAACAGACAATATGCTGCAAAAACAGAACCTCTTTGGGGGAGGTAAAAAAAATATGGAAATATGCACAGGGCTCCAGCTGGAGATTTGATAGGTTAAACATGGCTCATTGTATCTAATCAGTTAGACTCTAATCAAAAAATGTGCCATGGACCAATAAGGGCCAATCCCATTTCCCTCTGAGTTAAGTCTAAATCATTTATAGTTTAGTTAGTCCAGGGATCATTGCACAGATGGGGCCCTTCCAGGCTGCAGTCTATGACAGCAGGAGCACTGATCTGCCAAAGATGCCAAGTTGAAGTGTGAGGTTTTCTGACAAACAGCAACACCATGCAGGCTTGTAGCCATGTCATTCATGTCCCTGACTGTGCACCATCAAAAATCTGTAATAAAATAAAAATGTGTGAAATTAAAAAAATCTCCCCTGTACAGTGGGAAAAATCAAATACATGAACTAATCAGGTCAGGCTGAAAAACAGGCTGTCAAAATGGTCTTTTCACATCTACTGTAATGTAACTTTTGGGGTCCTGTGGTGCAGTGTCAAGCAGCTACTTGAGGGATTGCACTGCAAAGGATGCTGTCACTGAATCCCACTGTCAGTGAGAACAGCATTAATGTTAATGCTAATTCAGATTTCATAGATTACATTAACACAGCAAAAGTTTTCTTTTGTGATACACTGCACACTTTGAATGTGCAACGATTTACACTGTTTGAAATTTGCACTGCAACTTTAAGCAATCTTCATGCACATTTGTACAGCTCCTGAATTACACCTTTTGTTCATACACTTTATTTTCAGTTAACTTTTGTTATGTTCATAATGCTTTATATTTCTAAACGTTTTAAATTTACATTACTTTTCAGTATAAATCCTATTGTTTCTTACAGCCTCTTACTAGTTTGATGCGCCAAAGTCAGATTTGTGTTATGTGTAAACCTACTTGACAATAAAACACAACTTCTGGTCTTTTTCTGAGTTGATATAGGCTGCCAGTTTTGTGCAATGCAGTATAGTGAAGTCAAATGGTTGCATTTTGCCTTTGCAGTTCTCTCCAACACTCAACTCAAACTATTACAGTATCACTACTTATTGTTCTCTTCAAAATGCTCACATTTCACTATGATGGCACTGAAAAGATAAAGATGTTGGAAGAGGAACTATGAAACTGTTAGACTTCACTCAGAGTACACTGTACAATAACAGCAGCCCTCCAGTAGATTTATTAATTTATTCCAAACAAACAAAATCTGGCATTTTTTATGTACAATAAACACATCAAAGGCACTTTTGTTAATCTTACAAAATTACCACACCATTATATGTAGACTTTTGTTTAAAGACACATGTTAAGAAAACTTTAGCAGGTTTAACAACTTGAATTACTACAAACCTGAGTTTGTTTTTTTTTCTTTTACTGAATTGATGGCATAATTAGTTGATTATCTATGCAGCAGCATAAACTCACCTGTCCAAAGGTTGGATTGAGCGAGCCCAAACACAGGGTGAAGATGATCACAGATGAGGCAAACATGTTTCAGTGACTGCAGTCTGCAGGATCCGTCTTCAAATGTGTAACAGGTTGCAGACCTAGTGAACTTCAAGTGTGTGCAGTGAATGACCGGAGTGGAAAAAAGTGCTGCAGCAAAATGTTGAGGAATGTTGGGTCAACTCCTCAGGAGCCAATCAGGGAGCGATGTGTTGAAAATGTAACCACAATTTTACCCCTTTCTACCTACAGTGTACACTTCCTCCCTGCTCAGATCAGTTTAATTTATATGTTTTAATGTGGAGGTTGAAAAAACTGAATGTGCTGGACAAAATGTTTTGATGCACTTACAAGCTGAACAGGAAAGAGTTTTTACAACACTTTTTAAAAAAATAAAATCAGAATAAAAATAAGAGGGAACTACCATTAATTTAAACATAGAACAACAGCCTCTTATAACTGGTTTAAGTGTTTTAAAATATCACTGAATCTTAAAGCTGAGCGAAAGCATCTGAATACACAAGAACACAGAACATGCCAAAATTGTAAGCTACATTTGATGATGAATTATGAAGTATTGATGTATGTATTTTACAATATATCCTAATTTCGCACATGTTGCTGTCATCTGGCAGCTCAACTTGAATCATAAAGCTTTATTTGCCACCAGAGTTGGACAAACTGTTCTCTGCAAGTAACAGAGAAAAGCTGCAGAGATGCTGGCTGCCCTCTGCAGGAGCCTTTCCAGATGTAAATGCCTGAATCAATAAAAAGTAAATAAGTTGAGCGAGCGAAGCTACACAAATCTTTCCCAGGTTAAAGGATGGCCCACACACATCCCATGCTCTGTCCACAGGCTCTAGGGTCATGGAATTGAAAGAGTTGTTCCCTTCCATTATTGCACAACTACAGTTTGTCATAAATAAAACATAATTGGACCAGCTCAAAATACTACTTTTAAACTGAGCACTCTTCACAGTAGTGTTAATAGAGCTGAGTAAGGCTGTATAAGGCCCCCACATGGGGGAAAAGGCCCGGCCTCATATGTAAAGAAAACTGGATTTGAGCAAATGTCCTGTGCTAACCATTACCTTTCAGATGAAGAAAAATAGGTGCATGATCTCAGTTTCTTAGAACTGTGCATAGGCAATAGTACCTAGAACCATGAGCTGTGATCAACAAACTCAGAAAACTCTAAAGGGTGACTGAAGCCAGGCTAAGACGGCAAATGGCAAGAGGCTGCTAGCTTAACTGATACAGCCCACGTGGGTTTATATGGACTCTCAGGGGCCCAGCAACCTCTGTGGGCACTTCCGAGCATGAGTGCAAATAAATAATATCAATATTTAATTTTTTACATTTAAAAAAAAATACAACTTAGTGATTTTGAGCAGGGTTTATTTTTCTATATTTACTATTACTGGATGCACATTAGGCAGTCACACTAAACAGGTCTTAGCTGATTCATCCAGACAGTCAACACTGACAAACATCCCTATCAATGAGCGTAGGGCTATGTGGACAGGGATCTTTCCCTTTGATTTCAAGGCTGGGAGAGTAGATGGTATTCCATCTCATTCCCAGCAGAGGGCATCTCTATGTATTTCAGATGAAATCTTGTATATTAAACATGAGCAGAAAATAAGATAAATATCCATTTGATTTAAAACCTCAATGCACATTTTTGATTTAATCCATTATCTGAAAAAAGGATTTTTACATTTCCTCAGCACAGTGTTACATTTGTCTTTTTATTTCATTTATTTAAAGTCTTAGTCCAATTTATGCAAAATAAAAAAATGTTTATCAAGCAATTTATGCTTTAGCCTGGTGGTTCTTAAATAATGTTTCAGGATCAAGGATGGAAATATTTCTTTTCTCACCAGCCATTTCATTTTAACTGTCAGTAATATAACTACATATTGAGGAATAAAATTGGTTTATAGTAACTGAATACGATATTTTTTTTTTTGATGGGGATGGAGGGCCTTCAACCATTAAAGAAAATACTGACATGTTCTCTGTTTTACTTACAAACAAAAAAGTTCTTGTTTTTTATTTTAGTTGATTTTTTTGTGCAGAGCAAGCAGAAGGCATAACTCAATAGACCATACCACGTATTTTATGCGTAGCTTAATTGGTGGCATAAAGTTTGATGGAAATATCTTTCTGTCTGTGCACATCAGGACCAGATGGACACTTTCCCTTGTGATTTAAATAGTTAGTCAGCGGAGAACAAGTTGTCTTACAGTGATAAGCTAACCTTTAACGATGAGCGAGGAGTTATTCAGCTGTACTCTGTCGGTTCAGTGGATCAACCATCAACTTACTGTTGTTGTCTTCTTGTATTTATATTATTTTACATGAATGTGTATTTTTGGCTGATAAGTGATGTGATTATGGACTAGGGAAGGTAGTATCAGCATGTCACTATCTGGAGCTAACATGTATGGAGCCTGGGTCTGTTGATGGTGACATGCTGTTTCAGCTCTTATGGCCATGTGGTAGGGTAGTTAAGATAAAGTACAAATTAATATCAACTCTGAGTGTTGGCACCAAGGGGGGTGGTTCTGAGATGCCAGAGTTCATTGACCAGCCTCTGTGAGATGTCGTGGGGGCTAATTGGATGAAACACAAACGATTGGAGGTCCCTACCTGATGACCCCAGTGATACTTTGGCTCTTGCTGCTCATCAGTCCATGTAGTGGAGAGCCGGTAAGGGGCCATGTGGTAGAGTAGATAGCATAGGTATTGCCTCTACCTGGAGCTTGCATGTACAGAGCCTGGGTCAGTTGAAGGTGGTGATGCTGCACTTATCCTATTTGGTCACAGGTACCTTGTATTTCTTTCAGATCTATTCTGACTAAAAAAATGGCAGATGTTATGTTAACTCTGCCAAATCAGTGAAGAGAAAAAACACTTACTGTGCAGATAAACCTGTCAGCACTATGCTTTACAAAAACCTTTATCAGTTTATAAAGAGCAGTAAGTGGAAAAAAGACTCCTGAGTGTCCTTTCAAGCTCATGTCAGAAAAAAAGCTCTCAGTGACTCCTCTGCTCCTCAGGATGAAACATTTACCTGAGAAGTTATCTCAGGGTCCAGCAGATCACAGAGCAGACACCAGCTGTTGGCTCAGCAGGTCAGACAGTCCTTCACTGATGCAGCAGAATCACAGATATAATGCATAGCTGTGCGTCATGGGGAGTGAATCCTCAGTTTTTAATACATTCAGCCCACAGACGAGATGAGCCAGAGGGTGCATATTGTGTCGCGCTGCAGACAGACACTGAATCAGCCCACAATGTGTGAATCATGGTTCGTGCTCACCAGACAGAGATTGTACCAAAAATAAACTGTCAAACCATCTAAACACACAGCCCTGCCCCTTACATTGGACATATTATAAACTAACCTCCTGTTACTCATAACTAAGCTTTGTCATTTGTGACTCAGCTCGACTTCCCCCTTAAAGCAAACTTTCCCTTATTTTATGAGACCAGGAATAAACAACAGCTCTGGCAAAGCTAAATGGTTTTGTCCGTGGTAGAGTGGTGCATGGATGACAGATTTTTGTAGGCCAACCAGGAGGTTAGCAAAGCGGTGGTTCCCTCGACCACAAACCTGTGGTATCTTTTACTGTGCGCTGGGATTGTTGCTGATAATAAAGTTTGTAGCAAACAAATATTCATGAAACGTACAAGTTTTGTTCATTGCGATAATCTTCATGAACGAGCCTAGTTCTCACAAGTTTTAGGCATGAATGTAATTGGCGAGGGTTAAAAGCTACCTGTAAGCTGTTGGAACTACAACATGGCAGTTTTACTTAGAAGCAGCTACCACACTTCCAACACATAAAGCCATGCTGTTGTTTAAATATTCCCTCTTAAACTATTAAACTGATCAAGTTGGTGCTCATGGCTTTGGCAATGGTGGATGAATTATTGTTATTTAAATATGATCAGAAATGATTGCAATAGGGTCTCCGGCCATTTTTGTAGTCCTTGTTAGCAATCATACTTTAAAAAAACACAATAGCAACTGAAAATTCAATAGCAGGGCATTTTCAGATGCATTTTGTGTTGGAAAAGTAAAATTTTCCTATCTTGTATGCATGTTTTTACCACGAACCTTGTTTCAGGTATTATCTAAGAAGCTATTGTAAAATCCCATAAACTTTTTGCCGTGGGAGCCACAACTGCTAAATGCTAGCTCCTGCTATTTTGATTTGGGGGCTGTCCACACAGAGATGAATCAGGTGTTGAATCCACACAAGTTTTTGATTGTAAAGGATATACAGTGTTGGGTTTGTGTTGCAGAGGCTACTGAACTTGTTAGGGCTTTGACAGCTTAATCCTCTGTTCCTCTCCAACCACCGGGAGCAACAAGAGGGCACGGAGAACAGAAAACGGCAGCGTTTGTTCATGTCTCATAATGCTTCCTCTGCTCCATGTCTTTTTCTCTGGTTTTTGTGTCTGCGGCACCAATGGCCTGGCAAATATACTACAGTGTTTTCAGCATTTTCATGGCACATTTCTTGAAACAAAACCGTTTTTACAGAGAACCTTCAGAAACAAACATGTTTTTGTCTCTCTGTGAACAGGGCCTTATTTCTGCACCACTCTGATCACCAAGAATGACAAACCTGATGTAAATGAGATACAGATGACCATCTAAATGAAAAGGGATGTAATAGTTATTTTCTATTACAAACCCAGTTTTTTTCACACAGCTTCTTTTGGTTAGTGAAAATTTGATCATTATAACACAATTTAACATTTTTAAAATGACAAAAAGCTTTTATCTAAAAGTACTGTACTTTAAAACTGTTGCTTGAATTAAGAGCTGAAATTGATGAACATTTTAGAAATGTTCTTTTTTTTGTTTTGTTTTTAAATTCAGAAACAGGTGTGACCTACTGTGTTTCTTTATACAGGTAGGGTATTTGAATATTTTTGTTGGAGAAGTTCAGCGGGTAAAAAAAATATATTGTGGGACATTTAAAGTTAATTTTTTCTTTTTTTCTTTTTTTTGTGTTTTGTTTAGTGGGGGCATTCAGTCAAATTTATTTTTTATGGGATGATTGAACTCAAACTTTAAGTTGAATCCTTAATCTTGAGCACATTTTTTCTTATATGTTATTTAAAGTAGCAGTAAAAGTGTGTGTTGTGTGCCTTGGCGGGTACTCTAGGCAGTACAGATGTGCTGCAAGAGCTATTTACAATAAGAAAAAAACAAACCTAAAGGAAATTTCAATGTAAAAGATCATAAAATACTTATTTGTTTTCTAAGTCCCAAAACTAACAAAACTATCAATCTACCTGATGTAAGGTTGCCATCTATTGATCAGTTTATTGTGCTATTGTCTTCTACTTATCACTGTTATCATTTTTCAATTTTTTCTTTATTAATAATACTCTAATGCTGACATTCTCAACATACTAACGATTCACTTTATACTTCAAATGTTTAGTTTCCAATTTAATTCCTTTTATTTGTGTTAATCTCCTTGACCCTTCGAGTTTCATTACATTGTTCCCTGGGTTTGTGCTTTTATATTTTTCCCTGTAATGCACTTTGTAAACTTCTGTTTTTAAAAATACTTAATTAAAAATGTATTATTTTTATTATAAAACACAACTGAAGATTCAACTTGCTTGCTAGGTTGCTATTGATAATTTTTTTTATGATGTAAAGATTTGTTAAATGTCTTACAAAGCTGTTCACTTATTGATCTTAAATATTTGTCAATGCTTCCAGAGACATAAATGTTACACGGAAAGAGCTGCAGAGTCGCAAAGAGTCATATTCTAATAAATAATCATACACAATAGCCACAGCAAAAAGCACCAGCTATATCAGGCCATTATATTAGGAGCAAATCCTCAAACAAGAAGTTACAAAGTGATATATGTTAGAAATGTGCTGCAGCTTAGTCAACCTGTATTATAGTTCAATAATAGTTGATATTAGCTTTTTAGCCTCACTGATTACATCTGAGTTTGGAAAATAATAGAAGTTGTTCTTCAGAGAAAAGTTTCATGATAGGCAAAACATGGCTTTCATGATGACCTCTTAGTCAGCAATTATTTAAGAGCCTGATGAAAAATACCAACACCGACTTCCGGGTTGGTCAATAAAAACGCCACCTCTGTCCCACTCTGATCCTGTGGGCCTCCAAAAGACTAAAACCGCCTCTGCTTGGAAAAAAAAGTTTTGTCTGGAGAATGTGGCGAATGATAAGCTAAGATGACAAAAACACAGACTTGATTCTGAGATTGTTCGGTGAACTGAGGGGACGTTGTTTCAGAGGAGTGAAGCTGCTGCAGGCCGATGAGCACTGCTCAAATAAAGAGGAATAAAGAGGAGGGGGAGAGAGGAGGGAAGCAGAGGACAGCGAGTGAGCCCGCACAGTTTTGGGAGAACACTTCGTGAACTCACCATGCGGACCATCACAGCTTCCCGGTGTTGGGATGTGTTCGTCGTTTTGGTTTTAATTCCTCCTTTTGTCCTCTCAAACCGGATAATTAGAGACACGGCGGAGCTTCAGAGGTCCACCATTACAGGTAAACACACACGGGCATGTGCCGCAGACAGGGAGCAGAGACAAAACAGGAATGATTCACTTTTTCAAAACTTGCAAAAGTTTTGCCTGCCAAAAATAAAGCAAGTTAATCTTAATGCTAATGTCATTCGGGGTCAAAAAGTTTGCTTTATCTCAGCATGTGGACTTACCTGTCTGTATAAGTAAGGTTTGATGCTGTTGCAGGGGCGGTTTTAAGGATATGAAGCTCAAGGGCAGCATGAGGCCCCATTTATTTAACTTAACCTTTAGGAACAGTTGTGCCCATTTTACTGTCTTTCAGTATTTATTTATTTATTTATTTTTAATTTTGGCTGTGTTGATGCATAAGGTATGAATTTTGGCAAGATTGTGCATTTTTATTTAATCTTCGTATTTCCAGCTGAGCCCCTACAAAAAGTATAAAACACTCTGAGTACAAACAAGTGTTACACTCAAACTGTTAACTGCAAAATGTGCCATTGAAACCCATAAATGCATAATGCATGTATTTATTATCTGGGTGTTAATCAGGTCTTTTGTCTTGGAATTGACCACATTCACTGCTCTCCACCAGATGGCCTCATTTTAAGCATATGGGTAGTAGTATTTGACCTAGCACAAAAAATGATAATGCAAATAAAGCAGTGTTGCTGCTAATCATTGACATATCCCAGGCTGTAATAATTCAGCAGAAAATATAATTTCCATGAAGTATACTGAAAATAAATCTTTTTTTAATGTTTGTTTTTTTTTTTCCATTTAAAAACATGGTGGCGTGAAGACAAAAAAATGGCATTCAAAGGGTTAAAATGACTAAATATTTAATGTGTATGATTTGGTTAAAAATCAAGCCTAAAGATATTTAATGTGCATTTTTTTTATTGCTAGCTTATGAAAAGTGCAGTTTTTGTCCTTAGTGGAATGAGTGTGAGTACTTGACAAGGCCCTAAAAATCTCTTCTGCTGCTTTTTATTGACATTACCGAGGCAGTAGTTATCCAAAACAAACAAAAATCTGATTTGCAAAAAGTATATTGAATAAAAAAAGTCATTTTTCCTTCTTTTCTTTCCTTTTTTCATCAATAACATGGTGGCATCATGAAAAAAACCTGGCACTTGAAGTGTCTACCAATAATTTATGATATTTTTAGAACTTGTTTTTAAAATGCACATTTTTGGTGCTTCCTGAGTGTGTCTTATGTTAGACCCAGCTCGAAAAGAGTAATTAGTGATGAAAAGATGCTTTGAAATTAGTATCACCAATTCACCAAGTCACAGAGCTACAGATTATACCCAGTTGTTGGCAACAGGCTACAAGTAAGTCTCTACATGATTTTAACTGTCTTTAGTTAAAGTGTAACTGTCAACAGAGTTCATTCACAGTGTTGGGCTGTAAATGTGCTTATTTAATATTTCTGTGGTGATTGTGCTTTCTGAGTAACTAGCTGTGTATGGTAGGCTGATTAAAATTTCTCTATTACACTCACTTATCAAACTAGACAAGTATTAGAAGTAAGATGATGTAATAAATTTGCCTTATAGCAGAGATGGGCTGTTATCATGGTAATGTGTGCACGCTAAGAATGTTAACACAGCATGAAGGATGAGAGGTAAAGAGTGAGCAGCTCTCAGAAATACTCAAATATTTGTTTTTATACTGTTTTGTGTTCATGATTGCTGCAAAAGATGTTAACTTTTTTCAAACCCTGTTTTACACCAAAGACAAACATTTATCTTAAAAGTTAAGTGATCATTTACTTTCAATTCCAAGTTTGGCAATTTCATAACTTTATCAAGGCATATTGAGTACAAGGGAAATTGTTAATATTTTGGAAAAACTTGTCCAACTCTGGTTGGAAGTTTGTGGGTTTCATCCCAAAAATAGGGTGCAGAGTTACGATTTTTATCAAGGAGGAAGAGAGAGATAAACAATGGATGTGCAGTAGATGTGTGATTAATTCCTTTGCACACAAATCATGTTTTTTTCAAAATGTATTTAGTGCCATGACCACACAGTATTTGGTTTGGGGGGATTTTTTTTGGCATAACAAATTTATTTTGTTGCTTTTAAAAGACTCTGGGCTCCATATTTATATCTCAGATTCTCATAATTATTGAAAATATGGTATGCATCACATTTGATACCCATCTTTATTATGCCCTGAAGTCCTTGGTGAATGAAGCCTCAGGCAGTTGTTTTCATTTTACTGCCCAAATTAAATGAAATGCCTGCGGAAAATAAAGCCAAATCATCAGCAAAAAGACTGACTTCATTTACAAAGTTATCTCTGAGGCGTGTATTTGCTATCAGTGGGTAGATGTCACACCCACAGATGAAACAACTTTTTCTTCTTTCTCTTAAGCACTCATTTACAATTTGTGATGCATTATGATGTTAGAAGAGCACAGAATTAAACAAATTTAAGGAAACATTTTCTACTAATGAACAGGACAAAATCAGTAAAGAGAAGGCATACTGCTTTGTCCAGAGAGGTTGCAAAAGTCATTATAATCGTATTATAACATATATAACAACTGAAAAATCCTCAAGGGTGGCCTTAAGATGTAAAATAAGGGAAGCTGATAGTGAACAGTAATTCATCTATATACTTAAAATGTATGGTTTATTGTTTTCAGTTAGACCTTACAGCAACCTTTTCATCTGTACAGGAGTTTAGTTATCATTTACCACACAAAATTGCCTAATTACAAGAAAATAAGGATGTTTTGAATGTTAAATAATGTACACCTTCTTTAAACAATTAAAACTAAGTTTTTTTAATTAAAATGTAGCAGATGTTTTCCCTAATGAATAGAATAGAATAGAATAGAATAAACCTTTATTCGTCCCACACGGGGAAATTTGCATTGTTACAGCAGCAAAGGGGACAGCGTTGATAAAGAGTAAGTATAAAAATAGTATAAAAATAGCAGTATGTAAATTATTCTACCAATATAAATATAAAAAGGGCTTGAATCCAGAAACTAAAAAGCAAATCCTATAAAGATTATTTACACATTCACAAAGTAGTTGCACATGAATGCAAGTGGTTGCACATGGATGAATTGCACAGTAAATGATAAATCATTAAAGTTATTAATCATTATTAGATTATGATAAAGTAATATAGTGTGCAGGTTTGTTTTACCTGAGTTTAAATTAAGAGAAAAGTAAATCCTGTAAATATTTTTTAAAACAAAAGTGATAAAACCTGTTTTTGTTTTGTGTGTTAAACTGTAAAACTGTAACAGACTTCATTTCACGCCACCCGTCCCTGATACTTACTCGAACATCCCGCCAGCACATTAGCATGATGTAACCATAGTGACAGGAGAAGAGCCACTCTAAATGAGCGTCTGTCTTTTTCTTGCAGGGCTCAGGGTGAAGGAGCACTCACAGATTGTTGCTCAACACAATAGGCTGCGCAGCCGGGTCAAGCCCATGGCAGCCAACATGCAAAAAATGGTTTGTGGCATCTATTGTCTGTTTGTTGTTTTTCTTTGCATGGCATGAATGCTGTCTCCTCAGTGTGAGGTTAAGGCAGTTTGACATGTAAACTGTAAACTGTCCACACTTTTGCAAAGATGGCTGGAGTGGTATATTGCCCACATTGTAGATTTTCCCTCTATAGAGTTCAGAACATTACTGCAGCTAATATTTTTCTTCAGCCAAGACTTTTGAGCACTGTAGAGTTGTTTTCTTGTTCGACTTGTAGGAAATGTTTTCACCCCAGTGTTGTTATAGTCTGACTACAATGTTGTTGAGTTCAAACAAGCTTAAATCTCTCAGTGAAAGGCCCAGAACAGGGTAGTTTCAAAAGTCTAAAGGGCATTTAGACTTTTGATTCTCTTTCAGCTGCTGAGAAAACATTAATGTCAAATGGGATCAAAATGGTTCCTTAGATGATATAAGTCTTTAGGGCGTGATAAGCTAATGACAAAAAGGTCATTTTTAGAGTTCAACCTGTCAGTGTTGAAGATACATTATTTGTCATTTCAAAAATGATACTGAAATTTCTAAATTACCTGTAGATATAACTAATCTTATGTAAAATTCTACACTTTTTGAGGGCTGACAGTACCTCAGATTTGTTTCATAGGTTTTTTAAAGCCAGAGAAATTTACATTTTTAATCGTTTGTAATGGGGAATCTCCAGGTGACTGTTAAAACTGAGCCACTATGAGAGACATAACATGTTTTCACTTATTGTTTAGGCAAAGCATGATCATTTTATCTTCAACACTGTTACAAAGGAAAACAGGGTCTGCTGCTCAATTTGCCTTCATGTTTCTGTATCTAATTATGGATGACCCACTGTTATCTCTACCAGCCCCAATGTTTAATTCTCATTTTTTATTTAGAATTGTATTTGTTAAAATCTGCACACCATAAATTGCATCTATTTCTTAATGAACAAATATTATTGTTTGGTTGATAAATTTCACATAATAAGGGAGATCATTTGTGAGTTACTGATTTGTGCAGGAGAGAGCCTAGAATGCTCTGCAAGAAGCTCAGAGCTTGAACCAGTAAATCAAAGTTTCCTCCTTCATTATGTTAAATTCATCCGTCAAGCAGAAACAGTTGTTAAGCATTTAGTTAATACACCTTAGGGAGCAAAGTATTTATTGAATAGAGCTGTAATTCAAAACAAGAAGTAAACAGAGGAAGAAGGAGGACCTGACAGGGTGTCAGTCTTTACTTGTTATTGTTTGTATTGTTTTGTTGGAGAGCTTCCTAGAGATGGATTGGTATCATATTGCATGTTCTCTGTTGTATTGAGACTCTGGGCTCTAATTTCGTAGACCAGGCGCAGGCGGGGCACACCTGCCCTGTGCTGCACCGCGCCTGCACCATGCCAACAGGGTGTGTCCAGGGAATTTTGCAAGTTTCGTGCATGGCGCAGTCTGGCGCAGGGAGGCGCACCCACGCCTCCGTCTCTCCCAGCGGCGCAAGTAGCAGAGAGGGAGGAGAGAAGGCGTGAGTGGGTTTAACACAGCCAAGTGTAATCTTCACTAATCAAATGAAAGCCTCTCCTCGCCTTTAAATGCGCCGCGGGCGAGGCGCAGTGACAATTTCACCTCGGTGGAGAAGATGGCCAGAGCCGCTGTCACTTTTGCAGCAACTGGGAGAGCGCAGAAGCCACCTGGCTGCGCATCGGAGGCCACGATGCACATCACTGTGTGGACCACCCCGCGGGACAGATGTAATCTGTTTCTCTGCCATAAATAGGAGTACAAAATTAAGTGATAATTACATTTAAACACAGCAGCAGGATAATCCATTCATCATGCTTGTGATCCACCTACATTCCTGGTCTGTCATCGCTAAATAGCAGAACCTTAGGTGAAATATTCCCCCCAATATCTCCTCCTCATCCTCCTTGCAATAATGTACTCCATCTTTTTAGATCACGTTACGAATAAAGATTAAAAGAGAGAAATATGGGCAATCACAGGTAAATCCTTAAGGCACCGAGTGACTTACATTTATTCAGCGAGCGTCTCTCTCTTTTTTCTTTTCATTTGAATTTCATGAGATGAGAGAAGCCGGATACTCCGTATCGGATGATGTGGCTGTTTGTGGTTGGCTGAGAGATATGAACTCGTTGGTTATGACAAACGTCTCTGATCTGACATCAGATGTGACGGGACAATTAGTATAGATGCAAATGTATATGCTGGTTCAGACCGTTACATTAAATAGTGGTTGCTGTGATTGTTTATTGCATTGAAATGTGCCTGACACTCTGGACACCTGCCTGTGAGGTTTTGGTGACGTGAGCGCACTGTGCGCCTGTCAGCCAAATTACCACTGCCCAGGGTGCGCTTTGTCTGCGCCGAGAATAGACCAGGTTGGAGCTGGCGGGCTTTCAGCGCACCTTCCGCACAGTTTTTTGGTATGAAATTGTCACTGCGCCAAGCTGAATCTTTTGACACCTCCCCCTGGTGCGCCGTCAAACCCATCTCGGCGCAGCCGGTCTACCAAATTGCCAAATTGGCTGCGCGCGGCGGTGCGCCGGACAAAATTACCACTGCGGGGGGTGCCCCAGGCTGCGCCACCCTGCGCCACCCTGAGTTGCGCCAGGAAATTAGAGCCCTCTCTCTCCATTCCATTTGGTATTCCTCATGTCCAGGGCTGACCTACAGCTCAAATGGCGTTATGGCTAATTATCTATTGAGACAATCAGTCCCTGAGGTGTCTAATGACGACAAGGGCACCGAAATGTCACATTGTCACTGATAAAATGTTGATGGATTAGATTCCTTAGCATCCTCAGGGTGATCGTCTCTTCACTATCTAACTGAGGTTTCATATTGTAACTGAATGTTATAAGCGATATTGATCTCTTCAGTCCATTTTATGTTGCATCCTGTGACAGGGAAATATCGGTCCTAGCCTTTTAATAGGACTGAGGGAAGTTTCCCTCATTATATGATTTGTAGTAGCAAAGAGACTCATAAAGTGTAGCTCATTTTTCTTTGTCAAAAAATAGACTATAGTGATTAGTAATATATTGCTAATGAACTAATGAAGGTTTTATTTCGAGCATGTCAATAATACAAAAGCAAAAAGAAAATTAGTTAAACCAGTTGAAACAGTATTACAATAACATGCCCGATAAGGAGTAGGAAGAAGCATAAGCTTATTTAATCATATCCCTTCTCCAGAAACAGGCCTGTAATTTGTGAAGGGGTCTATTTTGTGTTTCATACAGTGGCACAACTTTAGCTATTTTCATTTTCTTTGTAATTGTAAAGGTTTTGGAATGATAAGTTACATATGAAAGTTGGGGGTCTTGAGATCCCCTAAATAACTCTTTTCATTTAGATTTTTTCAGTTATTTACAATGTACTTTTTTCCACTGCTATGAGGAACATTCAGCTTGGGTTTCTCTCTGCAAGTGTATAATTTCAGACCTTAGACGACAATAGATCAGGGAGATTGGGTCCAACATTTACAAAAAAACTTATGAAAGTCATTCACCACATCCTCCATAATATCCTTTACAATGTTGCCCTCAGTAAAATACTTCAGGTCATAATTCCTTTGTGCAAATTTTAATTATACTGTTTAATATGTCCCACATTCCTTTTACATTATTCCAATTATAGTATATATTTTTACATTCTGCCTCTCTGGTTTCTTTGTGTTATGAATCTTTAGAGTGTATTTTTCTTTTTAAAGACATTTTCTAAGCCCTTTATGATCCAAAGTTGTTCTGTGTATATATGTTTTTGTCTATACTGCTTAATCGGACAGTTTTTATAGTTATTGTTTGTGAATATGTTTAAAAATGTGTCATTTGCATTGTCTTTTCTTTTTTCCCTGAATACAGCTTCCCAATTTTCTGCAAGTAGTTCACTCTTAAGTGCATTCATAGTTTCATCTGTCCATACTCGTATGTTGTGCTATTCATTTGGCTGATTTCTCTGGTAGTTGCACCTTATGTGATTTGACAATAGCCGTGGACCACATTGTGATTTTACTGACATTGAGATTAATTGTAAGGCCCGACCTCATGCTGGATAGTATTTACACATCCCTTGGCCAGCAAGTACCTCAGGGACTGTGGCTAGCCCTGATGCAATACACTATTAAGGCTAGCTTGGCCTTTAAGGCACTCAAATTTGACTATAGGAGCTTAAGAGGCCACTCTGACCAGCCACTCTTTGGAAAACACAAAAGAAAAAATGTCTCTACCGTCAGGCCTCATTAGGCTCTCGTTCACAGAAGGAAGTTCTTGCAGCCAGGTTAGATGAGTGAATGAAGCTTGAGAAGTACAATTCTTGCTTAGAGATGCATCATACTATATCCCCAGAAACTATCTTTACATACTGTAACCAAATGTTTCAGTGCGTGTCTGCTAATTGTGCTCATCTTTGCAATTCATAAACCTAGATTTGTGTTTTGTCTAACATCTTAAAAAGGGGTTCAATTCTTGATTTTCATTAAATAAGAAACCTTTTTGAAACCAAAAACAGTATTTGCATTTCATATTTCAGAGCCACAAGATGCCAAATGAAGTGGCCTTGTAGTTAACCACTGCTGGACCTGAGAACCAGGAAGTGCTAAATGCTAGCTCACTTGCACATTTTTTGACTCATTCCTGCACCACTGTATTCTTTTGCTGCGTTCCAGTTGTGCTGGGAAGTCGGGATTTCCGAGTTCAGAGTGGGAGATTTCAACTGGAATGCCCCCTGAGGTCAGAATTTCCTACTGGGAGGTCGGCAGATCCTCACCACTGCTGCCCCAGATGTCAGCACTTATTAAGCTCCTGTAATATTCCGTTTAGTAGCACTTCTGACGAGTGTTTGTCGCACTAAATCAGCTGTATACAGAGTATTGTTCGATGCATATATATGTAAATGCTGCTATAGTGTTATTTACGTTCTTCATGTTGTATGTGTGGATTACAACTCAGTTGTGCTAACAATAGCCTGGTAGATCGGCAAGTTTTTACCAACTTTGTAACTGGAACACTGATAACTCGGATATGATGTCATTCCCTCTTCTATCTTCCCAGTTCTGATGTAAACGGAACGCAGCATTTAACCCCCACCCCCCCAATAAGATAAACAATATTTATAAACAAAGCAGTATAATAATTTTCAAGTCTTTTAACCCCACTAACCAAAATGAGGTGAGATGTGCTGTAATTCTACACACAACTCTTTGACTCAGGTCTTTTTTATCTCACTCTCTACTAAATACTTCATCCTAATCCTCTACTATCTGCTTCCATCTATTGCTTTGCTGTTCAGCTTTTATCTGCATTACTGTCTCTCCTGCATTTGATTATGACCATGAGGTGTAACAAAGTATTAAGAAACTCACAATGCAGCAGATATCCTCTGGTCCTCATATAAGATTTTTTGAGGGCAGACTGCCACTTTGTCTTAGATTACATCCTCAAAGCCACCCGTGCAGAATGAGCCCCTTTTTTCTTCGACTGCTCTCCAGCCTCAGAGCACTGTTCTTCACTGATAAGGTGGTAATGAGAAAAAGACGATGTGGATAATCATTCTGCGTTCAAAACTCTGGCATTACAGGTAATTTCCCTGTGAAAGCCCTCAGAGGAGGCTTTGCTCAGCTCAAGAGGCATATTAAAGAGCTTTACTGATAAACGCTAAAAGGCTCAAGGCCCGGCTCTGTTTGTGAGTGTCTGAATGAGCTTTTTTTATTCCACTGAAGGATGAACCAGTTAGCATGATGATGAGATTGTGCTGAAGTGATTATAATGCAGTCCTTTGGGCTGTACTTTCAGGGTGAGATAAAATACCAATGCTTTAGGACTGAGAGATGCTCCTCCCTGTCTCACCCTCTGTCCTGCCTGCAGATTTCTCTTTGAGCTCTTGAGGCTGTGGATTATTAGAGGTAATAAAACTTCTTCAAGAGCCAGATTTCAAAGTTCGGTAATAA
Organism: Cetoscarus ocellatus; assembly: GCA_037902135.1. Lineage (NCBI taxonomy): Eukaryota > Metazoa > Chordata > Actinopteri > Labriformes > Labridae > Cetoscarus > Cetoscarus ocellatus. The sequence goes on along the minus strand of JBAMNC010000394.1, from coordinate 216,555 downwards.
CTTAGGAGATATAAATCTTTTGTAGTGAGATTGTTCTTTCTCTCCAGAATTTTCCAAGCTCCAACTTCAGATCAGAGGGTTACAAAGTGAGAATAAAAACAGAAGACAAATTTGAAGCTTTATTAATTCAGCCAGTCCATCCCAGAATAATAAAGCAGTTGTAAAGAAGGAGAATATTGCGTAAATATATACATATTGGTGTTGTTGGGCCCAAACCTCTTGTCTCTTAAATCGCTACTTTCCAGGAAACTGAAAAAACAACCATGACTGAATGAATAATTATCACATTATCCTGTTACAGATGATTTGTTTAGCACTTTTAATTGGTTACAGATTTCTAAAACCACTCACCAAGATGGAAAGTGACCTATAGCACTACTTTATGAAAATAAATAAAAAATCATAAAAATGGAGATAAGAGGTTTTTGCTGAACAGCGACAATATATTTTGCAGTGAGATGTTAAAAAAATCAACGGCTAATGTAACATGACATAGTTTTAAATCAAATCGTTCAGATGAAATATTGTCTACTGACCTAAAAGCCCTTTAAGTGTGAGCTCATTACTCTGGCTGACATCTAAGAGCAGAGTGAACAATAGAGGTAAGAGGGCAGTATTTCTGCTCCTCACATCAGTATTTATAATCTGATATCTGGCTTTTGAACCACGGAGTAGTTACCTGGATAAATATCAATTCACAATCTCAACATCCTTGCCTCATCTGTTTTCCATCATTTTTCATGCAGATCTTGTGCAGAATGGGTTAGGGCTGCATGATTCTTACTAAAATGTAAATTTATTTTTCTTCCTTCGAAATGAGATCATGATTCTCATATATTACTATCAAGGGCTTTCAACAGACAAAACCTATAATAAAGAGGTGGAGGTAATGAGGTAATCTCTCATACATAAGTCAACATTTCATTTCCTTTTTTGTTTCTCATTGTTTCCCCAACTATGCTGGCCCTGACCCCCAACCCCCCACCACCGCAAAACAAAGGCATAAAATTGTATTTAATGGAATTTACATATTTTTTTGCACTTGGGGTCTAAAATCAATCAAGCTGTATCAGGCAACCAGTGCTGTTCACAGAAGGAAGTCTTGATGCTGCGAACTATGTTGTCTTGTGCGTAGATGTTTTCTGTAATATGAAGGAGACATGTAAAACACGCTCATGGGGGTATAACAATGAGAACATAACCTGACGTCTTTAAAAGCAGTACATAAACCAAAACTCTCACGTTGCACGTGGCTCTTTTGTTACTTGTGACTATTTCAGATTCAGCTTGAAAGAGAAACCAGAAGAAGGGATTGTCTGCTGAAACAATTGATTGCAAATCACATCCATCAGTTTGTGTGCCAGACATGACCGACAGGCTGCCCAACTCTAATGGCTCTAACGTGTTTTTGTTTCTTTATCATCATTCTAGCATGCACACTGTCTGCTCTATGATTTAACCCCAAAACCAAAGCAAATTAGTTTACCATTTGTTTTTAGTTTACTTTGCAGCAAGCCAGGTAAATTAGGATTTATTTATCTAATAAAACTCCCTTTAATAGTCTAATATCTCTTATTTGAAGTTTTGTTACAGGGTGTACTTTTCTCCATATCTATGCTGCTTGTCCCTGGCTGGGGCCCATCCCAGCTAACTTTGGTCTGTAGGCAGGGTACACTCCAGACTGGTCACCACTACCAGCCAATCACTGGGCAGATGTGTAGAGAAAAAGAATCATTCACACAAGATGTCTGTGTAGGTTCTCACTCCTCCAGGTCATGGTTATCCAATTGTTTGTTAAAAGGGCAACTGGACTTGCTAGAGGTTCTTGAATACGTTTCGCCCCTCTTCCCAAAGGCCTCTTCAGTTCTAATGTGACCGAGGCCAAAGTTGGACATCAATAGCCCTTGTTGGTCATCCAGCTGTAAAAAGGGCGGATGCTCACCTGAGAGTCGGACTAAGGCACTTCTTATCCCCCACCTACAATTCAGCTTTGGATTCCTTTCAACAACAGTCAAAACAACACTTTCATGCTGGATCACAGGCACCAACATCATGCAAGCATAGCAAACCTGAAGAAGCCCAGGAGGGCACCCCCCAAGGGAAACAAGGTCAACCCAAGGTGAATCCCAGGTCAGTGACCCTGCTAACGTCTCTCAGGTGACCACCTGCCCCTTTTACAGCCGGATGACCAACTTTGACCCCAGTCACATTAGAACTGAAGAAGCCTTTGGAAGATTGGCAAAATGTCTTCAAGAACCTTTAGCAAGCCCAGTTGCCCTCTCAACAAATAATTGGATAAGCATTCACACACTTCCACACCAAAGGGCCATTTAGAGTCACCAGTTAGCCTCACGTGCATGCTTTTGGTCTGTGTGAGGAAAATGGAGCACCCAGAGATAATCTATGCATGCGCAGGGAGAACAAGCAAACTTTACATCAGAAGGCCTGGACATCTGTTGAGGAGTCAAACCAGCAACCATCCTGCTGTGAGGCACCAGCACTGCCTGCTGCACCACTTTGCATATACATTTTTGTTACACGTGAGTTTTTCTCTCTACATTATGTCTGACATTACAAGAGAACAGTTCAATATGAAGGGAGCTTTGTCACGAAATCCATGTCATTCTACCAAATTTACACAATTCTGGTTTGTGTCCGGTGTGTGCCCTCCAACAACAAAATTAGACTGAATACATTTTTGCCATGAGGTACCACATTATGTGAGGTCTTTGTCAGAGCACATTCAGCAGACTGTTCTTCAGTGTATAGATGAACACTGGTCCTTTATTTGAACCAGCCAGGAATCCAAATCCAAGAGATTGTGCCACTTAGTAAAGTGTTCATAGTGTAGCTCATAATGAGTGTCTGTCAGTGTTTGCTGGACCTGCCATGGACTGGCAGCTCGCCCAAGGTGTCTCCCAATCTGCTGCCCATGACTGAATGGCTCTACTGAAAAGGATTAAGGGGGTAAATACACACAAATGCCATCTCAGGATTAAACTTTGAGCCAAAGTGATTTTCTTTCATCCAGTCTTGATAAAAATCCAGACCTTCATTTCAGATTCACAGAGAAACAATAGTTTTAACAAACTATGGTCACACATTTCTAGGTTATTCTCTGTGATTGAATTGGTGATGAAAACTTTTAGTTCAAACACACCTGATGATCATGATCAGTGTACTTGTTTATTCTATAATACAGTTCTCCAAGTCAGTTAGCAAAATACATCTTTCAAGTGAAAGGAAACAACAGAACTGTTGATAAATGTCCTGAGCAGGGCTTTGGATACAATACTGATGAAGAAGAAGCTAAAAACATTCAAAGCTTTCATACATCGTGGCTGGATGTTAATGTAACTTTATTTACATCTACATCCTGCAGACATCTTTCATTGAGCTGTTTAGACCTAAAGTAAGGGATAAGAGGTGAAATACTGCAAAAGAAGAAGGATTAAACAGTGTTTCCCCCAAAGCTTAAATTACATACATCTTAATTCAAATTTTAGTGGTGGTAGGTGGTGTTGAGATGGAGGTGCACCAACCTGAATGGTAGGGAACTAAATTGAAATCAGATTTTTCATTGTGAGTTTCGCTTATAGTGCTAAAAGGTGGTGCAGCAGGTTGTACTGTAGGACCTTACAGTAGGAAGGTCACAGGATTGACTTCCTGGTCAGAAGGGCCCTTAGTGTGTGGGGTCTGCATGTTCCTTTGTGGTTTTCCCCAGGTATTCTGGTTTCTTTAACAGCCTGAAAATATTCTTGTTAGGCCAAATCAAAACTGTATGTAGATGTAAGTGTGTGTGTGTGTGTGTGTGTGTGTGTGTGTGTGTGTGTGTGTGTGTGTGAATGGTTGTGACTCTATGCTGACCTTGTGACTGGCTGGCAACCAGTCCTTGGTGTACCCGTCCTGTTGCCTGATCCCCCAGGAAAAGTGAATAGTGCTATAGATAATGGATAGTTGGGTAGAGGTTTTGCTAAAATTATTTTAAAAGCAAAAAGACTTATGATTCTATCATTTGTTTTCGCTGTCTTCAAAGGAGTGGAGTGAGAAGTTGGCCTTACTTGCAGAGGAGAAAGCAGCAGCATGCCACACAGACCCCTCCCCTCAGCACCCCTCACTGATCAGTCACTTTGGCTTGAACACACATCTGTCTGCATATGGAGCCAACTCTTTCTCTGACGTCATTGACCTTTGGTTTGAGGAGGGGGATAATTTTCTTTACCTGCCTGGCAAATGCAGAAACAATGCCACCTGCCGACATTACACACAGGTATTAACATGTAGGTGGGTGTAACTTAATGTGTCCTTTTTTTTTTTTTTTTCAAAGTGCTGATACAAAGTGTCTTATCTTTTTTGGATGTTTAGATGGTGTGGGCTACTTCAAATCAGGTGGGCTGTGCTAGCCAGCTATGCCTGAGAGGAGGAGACCTTTGGGAGATTTTTGTTTGTGCATATTTTCCAGGGTAACTAAAACATTTCAAACTTCTTCTGTTGTCTGTATGGATTGCCAGGTTGTCTGAACTGTGTCGTCATATCTTTGATGGTAGATAACTTCTTCAGTAGACCAAACCCAGACAGGTAAAACAAAGGAGACTCACTCCCTGTGAGATGTCAGGGCATAAAAAAATATTCTGAACCCCCTTTTAAAACCAGGCCATAAACAGGTTTGTTTAAGGAAAGAAAAAGACATTGTCTCAGATTCTTTGACTCCAAACCTGCAAAATCTCTCCACCCTTGCACACTCTCCATCTGCCAGTGAATCTATGCATTTCCTATAGAGGCTTCAGAATCATCTTGTACTCACATGCCCCTCTAAAGACAAAGACAGTTACCTTCTCTCCCTCCTACCCCTGGTATACAGATGAGCTGAGGAAAATGAAGGCAGGAACAGTTTTACTGTAAGAGTTAAAATGGCAATCAAACTTTTCATGGAGTATGTGCTCTAGATGTTTGCTGTTACGATATTGGTATATTTTTTTTCCTGTGATACTGGTATTTCATTCCTTTGAGAGGTCTTGAAAAAGTCATAGAGTTGTTGAATTTGTAGTTGAAAAATATGCAGATACCACATTTTAATTTGCAGCAGATAAAATCATTTTGCTTGATTTATATAAAAATTTGAAGTCTGTGCACAGACGTTAAATGTGATCATTATCCAAGTTTAATTTTACATGGGTTATCTTTTAGATCATAATATTGATTTTCTGGTAATTTCCACTTTGTAGCATGTGTTCTTTTTCTGTGCAACTGTGAATGTGAATGCTCTGAAATCAGAGCCTCCTGTAGGTGGAGGTTATTAGACTCTTAAGAAAAGAAATATGTTATTGACCCCAAAAGAAATGCATGAACTTTGAAATACTAGATTCTGCTCCCTCCCACTACACTATACCATGTTTCTTAGTGTATGTTATACAAAATGTATTTGCATTGATGCAGGGGTAATTGGGAGGTTAATGGTCAACTTGTGACGCCCTACAAGACCGGGCTGTACTGCTCTCTCTGCACCTCCTCCATGTCTGGCTGCTTTAGACTGTGGGACCATGTGGGTGGACTATGTGGTAAGACTCTTTATACACATGACATACATATATAAACTTTATAAGTGTTTTGCATGCACAGTAACTTTCAGATCTGTTGATGTTAGACCTCTATATATAGTATTTGTAAGCAAATTTGCTCCCCTAGACATTAAAAAAGCAGAAAACAAGTTTTGAAGTTTTGCTAAAACGGAGAAAACAAAGTGGTATAAAGAGTAAAGACAGCACACATTTTTTTCATTGCAAGGTTAGAAACTGAATTTTAAATCACAAATTGAAGCATTTGTGCACATTTTATGTGTCTCGAGGCCAATTCTATATACCTGCCTTCAGTGGTAGTTGTATTGAGTCTCATGAGATCCAACACCATGTAAAATACAAAGGCCAGAAGTGGAAGTATAGCAAAATCAAGCGTATAAATTGCACTTTTAATATTTATTTCTTGATTCAGGCAGTTGGCTGCAGTTTCCATAGTGATGCAATCATTATAACATTCTAAAAACAGATGAATAAACACAAGTGCAGGCACCACACAACCTGTCACTACTGAAAGTTTGGCAGTATTAATACTCAAAATGCGTAGGAAAATATGCATGAGAACTGACAGGGGTTTGAAGGACTTTCTATCAGTATTCAACCAAATTAAGTCATAATCCTGCTTTTAAACTCAACTCTGGTATACTGTATAACGTGTCAAAAATATAGACTGTAGCAAGTATTGAATAAAGCCTGGGTGACATCAGCTTCTTGGTGACTGAAGGGAGCTTTTGAGTCCAGTCTAAGAGAGCCTCCCCATTGAAAAGGCTTTCTTAAGCTGAGGTTGGTTTTCTGATAAACAGCTACATTACTGTGGCATAAAGTCATATCAGCCATGCCCTTAGTTATGTTTAACTTTAAACCAAAGAGAGGGGACATACTCTTGGTAGGATGTCAGGGCATAAAAACATGAATTAATCTGAACCTGCTTTTTTAGATCAGGCCATAAAAAGTCTCAGTTCTGTTGTAAAAATCTGCATTTTGACAACCTCAAGTAAACACACAAGAAACTACAGATTTTTAGATAAGTATCATCATTAGCTGATTTTTGTAACACTGGAGGATGCCGCAGTGTGACAAACAACATTTTTACTTTTTAAATTTGGATGTGTTCATTTTTTTGTATCAAGATAACAAAGTTGGTTTTCATTTGATGATAAGTTCACTCTAAAGAAGGCACAGAAGTCAGTGGTTTGTTCCTTTTACCTTGGAGCTCGGACGTGGGAAGTACGTCACATTGAAATGTTTTAGTTACAAGTTGGTAAAGATGGTGAACCTGAAGATCATTCAGCTTCCCAGTAGGACATTCTGACCAAAGGGGACATTCTCAGTGATGTATCTAATATGCAACTCGGAAAATCACAAATCACAATTGTGTTGCATCAGTGCTGACAGTGTATTTGCTAATGACCAAGTGCAATTTCCAGATCTTTATTTTGCTCTGTGCATGTTTGTGTGTGTTTCTGTGGGTTTCTTGTTGTGCATGCACATTTATCATCAGAGATCCCAAAGAATCCGTGTCGTATGAGCTGTGGTCTGAACGGTCATCTCAACATTTCAACCTGCAAATGCAGATGTGACCCTGGTTTCACAGGCCGCCTCTGCCAGGGTAAGAAAGAAAACTTCAGACTTAACCAGAACTTACTTCTCACTCTGACTTAATACTGGTCTAAAGGCAGAGAGTCTGATTTTTATCTGCTCATTTTTCCAGTGCGGTGCAGTGTGCAGTGTGTGCATGGACATTTCAGAGAAGAAGAATGCTCCTGTTTGTGTGACATTGGCTATGGTGGAGCTGAGTGTGCAGGTGGGTGTGGGGGGCTTTTCTCTGCATCTTTGTGTTTTTATATGCCTCAGTGATTTATACTCAGAGACAGACTGACTTTTAATTTAAGAGTAAAGCAGGTGCCCGGGTCCTTGGTTGTACTTTTGTCCCTGTGTTTTGGTGCATGTCATCAGTTGTCACTCTACCCCTCATTTCCCGTCTTCCCTGAGCTGTTTTATCCAACAAGGGTCAAAAGTCAAATGGGTCGCGATTTACATTTTAAATCTGTGTGCGCTGAATAAGTTTAAATTTTTTTGTTATTCTGAGTCTGGTGACATGATGAAAGAAACACTGATTTTTTAAGAGGTTTCTGGAATTGGCAAACACATGCTGTTATGAAAATCTGTGTATTTGTCAAGTGGAATTTGCCATGGTTGATACATTTAATTTTTTTTTTTAATTGTTTCTCATAAAAAGGGCGTGATGGGCCACGTATTTGGTTTTCTTAAATAAATCACAATGGACCAAATGCTCATTCATCTACATTAAAGCTGTGCTTGCATAAATTATTATTGTCAGTTCATTTAGAGACCTTTAAGCACCTTTCATACCTACTTTGCAAGGTTCTGCTCCAACAAGCTCTGGTTTGTTTGATTTGGGGTGGTGTAAATGCTCAGACTGATTCTGGTGCAGACTTAGGAACTGCACAGGAGGACATCTAGTTCCTGATGAAAACATGCACATGAGATCTCAGTGGAAGATAATAAATGCATCCGATGTTGCCTACTTTTGAGTCTTAGACCACTGTTGTATGTTTAAAATGCTTGCTAACGAACTGCTAACAAGGACTACAAAAATGGCCGGGTACCGACTACAAGCATTTCTGATTGATTTTTAATGAACAATACTTCATCCACTATAGCCACAGCCAAGGACACAAACTTGATCAGGCCATTGGGTTAAGAGGAAATTCTCAAATAAGAGGTTACAGCAAGACGTTATGGATTGGAAATGCTGTAGTTGCTTCTAAGTCGAATCAAATGTTGTTGTTGTTCATAAGTAGCTTACTAATAGCTTTTTACTCTCACTGATTACATTTTAGCCTAAAACATCATGAAAAGTTTAAAGGTTATCACAAAGACTTTAACAATTATTTGTTCTCCTAAGAGCTTATTATCATCAATGCTCCAAAACACAGTGAAAAGATCTCATTGGCTCTTAGTGGGCTTGCAGTCGAGGGAACCAGTGCGAAACCAACTTCTGAGTTGGCCTACTACAATATGTCATCCTTACACCACTCCATTGCCATCCGATGTGGAGGAGGATGGACATGTCATTGTCTATTAATCAATCCCATATGTGTGTACATGATGAAAGTTGTGCATTCATACTGCTTTATAGTCCTGGAATCGAAGCTCAACTTGACTACTATTCATGTTAAATACAAACTACTTTTCAAAGTTTATGTTGTTGTCTTTTTGTGTATGTCTGGTGGTCTTTGTTGCTACAGAAAAGGTACAGTTCCCCTTCCACAGTTGTGACGTGATGATCGATGGTGACTGTTTCATGGTGTCCTCAGAAGCAGACACTTACTATGGAGCCAAGAGCCTGTGTCAGGTGAGAGACAGGTGTGTGTTACCCCATAAGAAAAGAGGGCAACTGCAGCCATAGCATATCACATCCACATAAAATATGTTGCTTTCTGTTTCACCTCTTTTATGTTTAAACCATTAGGGACGAGGTGGTATTTTAGCCCAAATCCACAATCAGAAGGTTCAGGACATCCTGGCATTTTATCTCAGTCAGCTGGAGACAAACAACGAAGTCACAAACGCCGACTTTGAGACAAGAAACTTCTGGATTGGTACAAACTCCCACCATAATCACCCAAAATATTGTTAAGAAATAGTGTTTCTATGATTTTTGACAGCTGAACAAGATAAGGTAGCAGCCTCTGCTGTCCCTTTGTGCATATGTAGAAGCAGGTGGAGGTTATGGAGATGCTACAGGGATAAAAACTGAAATATTTTTGCTCCACAGGTCTGACATACAAGCCTCTGAAGGACTCATTTCGATGGGACACAGGAGAGATCGCAAGGTTCAGCAGCTTTGCCTTCGGGCAACCTGACAACCAAGGGTAAGAGTCACATTTACTCACAGACATTAGCTGCTATAGAGTACATCATAAACAGAGATGGTTGAGTGCAGAAGCATACAGAAAAAAAGCAAAGAAAAAATAAATCAACTCAAGGGCGGGAGCTCCAGGCCTTTTTATCTGGAGTAATCTCTGCCCATGGATCTACAATATGTCTAGCTTTTAGATTATTGAGAGAGATTACACAAGTATTTCTCTCATTTGTTTCCCTCTCTGGAATGAAATTAAGATTTTGAGTTGCAGGAAAGATCTACAAAAGTTGTTCCTACTTAAGACAGTATTCCTGCAGGGATGCTTTGGGAAACCAGGGTGAAATATGGTGGCACCAACGTAATGCTCACCCAGTTAGCATTTAAGAGTTTTCTGTCTGTTGCAGGCACACATTGATTCAGATTGTGTCCTTTTTACAATCTGAATGAAAGTTTGTACTGACCCTGTAAAACAGCTGATATGATGCTGAATGAAAGGCAGTAATGCTGGGTGCTAACCACTAGAGGTCTCTCTCTTTATCCATCTATCTATCTATCTATCTATCTATCTATCTGTCTATCTATCTATCTATCTATCTATCAGTCTGTCAGTCTGTTATTTGAGCTTATAAAAAAAGAGAAAAGCTCATGTTCACAAATCCATGGACTAACAAAAAAAGCAAAAAACAAGAACACTTTATGGTTTTATTTGAATTTCCAAAGGGATGAGAAGAAGTACAACCTTTTTTCAATCCCACAACTTCATTGTAATTTAGCAGGAGTTGGTCATTCCTCATTACAGTTCATTCTTTTGGCCCAGTTATTCAAGAAGAAAAGCTTTTTTGAGGTACGTTCAGTTTCAAACTTCTAAGCAATCAGTTTGTTGATTACAGAAAATAAGAATTTGTTCTTTATTTATTAAAATCACATAGTTTTTTCATAGAATATATGTACAGATTATTCTGTTCAATTTTCTACAAGTCTGCATAATAAAGTACTTTGTTTTATCTCAGCAATGAAAACTATTTGTTGATTCTTTATTGGTCAGTGTCACCAAAAATAAAAGTTGTTTTTTTTTTACTAATTTTACCATATCGGTTAAAAAGTAAAGGGACTTATCTACCATGGTAGTCACAAATTACATCATGACTTTGTTTGCTTGAAATTTACATCTTTATTAAAAACTGTTGTGGAAGAAACTTGTTTATGTTCCCCAAAAAGGTGTAATGAAGGATCTTGAACCAAATACTGCCTTTGTGAGTTTTTATTAGAAATAGAGGAAAAATACAATCTTGCAGGAATGGAGACAATCAGAATGATCAGCGATGGGCAGTCCGTCAGCTGAGAAAAAAGTCTGACACTCAGCATAGAATCAGATTATTTTAAAGGCCTGTGTGTGTGTGCTTGTGTGTGTGTGTGGATGGGAAGTGTCTTGTGAGTTCTCATGGGAATATGTGTGTGAAAAACGTAACATACAAAGAGTTGGAGACATCTCAGGAACACTAGACGAAAACAGCTGATACTGCACAACAGATCCCCAAAAGGTTAGGATTCAGCCAAGGTCAGACACCTGGGCCTCTGTGCAGCTGTGTGGCCCCTTGTAGCATAAGCATTGTGACTCTGTGAAGAACATCTAGTGCTGACACTTATGACTTAAAGTCAGGTGATGTGTGAGCCTAAGGCTGATACCTGAAAAAGCCATATGTGGCTATACGTGATTAAGTTACCTTTGACACATATTACCTAAATGGGCTAAATATATCAAACACACATGAAATAGTAAATTTACACAGCAAATCAAAACCAAAACCATCCACATGAAAAACTCCCAATTAAAATTAAACCCTTTGACAGGAATCAAGAACTGGTTTCAGAAGAGAATTGGTTGATAGTATTTGCCTTTTCTCTAATCAGTTCCCTTATCAGTGCCTTTCACTTAGCACTGCATGCCGTTCAGAACAAACAACGTCCCATGAGAGGCAGTCAGCATGAACACCACTGGGTCCGAAGTGTGGCTTGAATTAAAAAAAGACACTTAAAAGTTTAGTTCAGGGTTTTTTTAACTGGGTTTGCTAGAGGCCCATGGTACTAATATATATGATTGCCACAATAAAGGAATTTGTAAGCTTTGTCCTGGGTGGAAATATCCAGGGGTGGTACAAAGCAGTACATGGTGACACCAAAAACCTCATAATTAACCCACTTATAGGTTAAAACTACTAAAAAAAACCTTTTCCTTCCAACCCCACTTCAAATAACCCACACTAGCCTGAGGACAATGTGCAGTGTCTGCTGGAACATTTGTCAGTACTGCACAGCATTAAATATCAGTAATGCTGTCTTTTCCTCACACAGATGACCCTAAATGCTAAGGAAATTGATAAGGAATTGGATGGATAAGTAAAACAAATAATAGTTTTGGTAACTATAAAATTTTATCTATTCTAATCTTTCAAATATAAATCGGATGCCGTAGGTGATCTACTGCCTTTAGCAAACATGCAATTGTTTTGATGTATCACAACACTGTTGTGGTGATTGCTCTTATTTTTAAAATTTAGCCAAAACAATTGAGAAAAACTGTAAAATAACACTTAAGAAATTCAGTCGATTAACTTCTCTATCCATCCATCACACATGAACACATATATATAGTACCTCCATTCATACATACATAAATCCATACATTTATCCTTCCATGCCTGTTTTTTTCTCCATCAATTAAACATTTTGATTTTGATTACATTTTTGATCTCTACACAGAGTTTTTACTCCTTTATTTTCTCTGTGTAGTTTTGGAAACTGTGTGGAGCTGCAGGCATCGAGCGGCTTTGACTGGAACGACCAGCGCTGTAAAACACAGAACAGATACATCTGCCAACACGGTAAGGCTCCATCTGAGTCAGGAGGAGTGAAGGTGTGAAGTGGGAGAGAGGAGACTTTTTCTTGGACATATTTTTAGCCAAAAAACCCATAGGAGATCATTGGTAGCATTGCTTTCTCATTCTTTTAACTAATTTACATTTTTTGTTGCAGTTCTTAGAAAGTGCAAGTAAAATGAAACCGTTAACAGACCCGTATCTGCAGTGTTGTCAGTCTGGTAACATTTGTATGAAGGTCAGTGCTGATTTAATGACCTGTCAACTGACATAAATAGTGAGCCTCAAGTACCCTTTGCTGGATCTCTAAACTTTGTAGATAGATGATTGATTGATTGATTAGAATTATATCGATCTCTATGGGCAATACAGCAATGACACTGCATCAAGCCTGAACCTATTCTCTTGTAAGTCAGCAAATTTGCCGTAAGACTGGGAGTTTTGGAAACCAAGTATAAAGACCTTTTTTGTCATCCCTGATCCCTGTCAGCCCTCCATGTTTTGCATGTTGCCTTTAGAGCCTTACCCTACGACTGTTGAGGCAGATATCATGTACTCTGATCTCAGCATAAGGATATTTGGAAAAACTGAAAATAAAGCAGATTCTCAGAATTCAGTGAGATATATGAGAAAACATCTCAAGATTTTTACCATTTATCATTCATACTTCATCAAAGGTATTGACACCAGGGCTGTTGCGATATTCCGGTGTGAACAATAACGGTCTTCTTCAAAATTAGGCTTACAGTAATGCCATGTGATCACTTGGCTCATAGCTGGGTGACTTCTTAACTGTTCAGCCACAGTGACTGCCAGCTAACAGCAGTGCAAAAGGGATTTCTCTGACACAAACAGCAGAGCGAAGTATACACACACACTAACATGCAATGAACGAAAGCCGCAGCATCCACCCCATGTACAGCGCTTTTTTTTTTGCAACATGTTTCCCTCCTCTGCAAGTTTGATGTGTGTAAATAATAGCAGCACGGGATGTGTTTCCTTTGCAGGGTGCGTCCATCTATAGCTCAAACACAGACTATGTGCTGTAATATATTGATCTGAATTATTTTGATCGGGGGCTGCTGCCATTATATCTCTGTTTAAACTGCTAAAACAACAGCTTAGATGAGAGTTCAAACTGATGTCTCTCATCTTCAAGTCCAAAATGGGTCAAAGTTGCATCTAAAAGCACTATCACTGTGTAAACTCATAGGGCTCTAATTTCCTGGCGCAACTCAGGGTGGCGCAGCCTGGCGCACCCCGCGCAGTGGTAATTTTGTCCGGCGCACCGCCGCGCGCAGGCAATTTGGCAATTTGGTAGACCGGCTGCGCCGAGATGGGTGTGACGGCGCACCAGTGGGAGGTGTCGAAAGATTCAGCTTGGCGCAGTGACAATTTCGTGCCAAAGAAACGCGTGGAAGGTGCGCTGAAAGCCCGCCAGCTCCAACCTGGTCTATTCTCAACGCAGGGGAGGCGCACTCGGGGCAGTGGTAATTTGGCTGACAGGCGCACAGTGCGCATACGTCACCAAAACCTCACAGGCAGGTCTCCACAGTGTCAGGCACATTTTAATGCAATAAACAATCCCAGCAACCACTATTTCATGTAACCGTCTGAACCAGCATATACATTTGTATCAATATTAATTGTCCCGTCACATCTGATGTCAGATCTGAGACGTTTGTCATAACCAACGAGTTCATATCTCTCAAGCCAACCACAAACAGCCACATCATCCGATACGGAGTATCCGGCTTCTCTCATCTCATGAAATTCAAAAGAAAAGAAAAAAGAGAGAGGCGCTCGCTGAATAAATGTAAGTCACTCGTTGTCTTAAGGATTTACCTGTGATTGCCCATATTTCTCTGTTTTAATCTTTATTCTTAACGTGATCTAAAAAGATGGAGTACATTATTGTAAGGAGGATGAGGAGATATAATTTCACCTAAGGCGCTGCTATTTGGCTATGACAGACCAGAAATGCAGGTGGATCACAAGCGTTATGAATGGATTAGCCTGCTGCTGTGTTTAAATGTAATTATCACTTAATTTTGTACTCCTATTATGACACAGGAACAGATTACATCTGTCCCGTGAGGTGGTCCACACGGTGACGCGCATCGTGGCCTCCGATGCGCGGCTTGGTGGCCCCTGCACACTCCCAGTTGCTATAAAAGTGACAGCGGCTCTGACCATCTTCGCCACCGAGGTGAAATTGTCACTGCGCCTCGCCCGCGGCGCATTTAAAGGTGAGGAGAGGCGTTCATTTGATTGGTGAAGATCACACTCGGCTGTGTTAAACCCACTCAAGTCTTATCTCCTCCCTCTCTGCTACGTGCGCCGGTAGGAGAGACGGAGGCGTGGGTGCGCCTCCCTGCGCCAGTCTGCGCCGTGCACGAAACTTGCAGAATGCCCTGGACACACCCTGTTGGCGCGGCGCAGGGCAGGTGCGCCCCGCCTGTGCCTGGTCTACGAAATTAGAGCCCACAGACTGTTGTATGTTAAGCTTCATCATGATAAACATGAGACTTGAGAGAAGAATTGTACAATAAAATTCACGTTGTTATTATAGATAAATGCTTTTATTTTGAAAGCAAACAACTGATACAGAAAATTGTGTGTTTCCAGTAGCAGCTCAACAAAACTTATGAGATGATAAACCTATTAACCAGCTCTAGATACAACAGACTATAATTGAAATATGGGACTTATTGACACACCTCTGTCATTTTTATTTGTACATTAATTGTTTGTGAAATCATATGCTTGTTTTTTGGAGTGGCAGAGGATTGTAGCTCTTGACAATGCAATTATAATTTGGTATCTCCTTTAATTAGTAATATGGTGATAAAGCATTATTACTGTAGACAGCAAAACCAAAATAAACTAATAGGTAAATAAATGAAAAACACTGTTCTTTTATTTAGGTCATATCTCTCTGCACTATTGTTTATATCTCCTCATAATAGGAAATAAAATACATTATTTTGTTCATGTTTTGGTGTAGTTAATGTTGCAAGCAGTTTCTCTACCTCCGTATGCATCTTTTAAGAGTATTTTGCCAAAGCAGAGACAAAAAATAAGGGTGTAGATTGAGTCGACTAATAGTATTTATTTTTTTCTATAAAAATTGCAATAATATCATTGTGATCATTTTTTGTCCATGATAATCATAGGGTAAAAATCCAATATTGTGACATCCCTAAATGATAGTCAGTCATTCAAAGAAATCGTTTGACATGTAAATTGAGGGGTTTGGTTGGTTAAAAGCTTTATTTAACTGTTTGACTGCTCTGTTTTGGGAAATACACCTTCAGTACTGATAACTGAAAATCATTTTGGGATGCTTTAAAGCCCTGAAGGCTGTCAAACAGTTGATAAAGATTATGCAGCACATTACAGATTAGTTGTTTTAATTCCTCAATCAAAGTGAAATTTTATCCGCCAACTGTTGAGCAAACAGTATTATCTTCTTAAGATAAAACAATGAATAACATTGAAGTTACATGGCTAGAACTATCAAGATAGAAACTCTGGTCAAAGGTTCGATGCTGTAACTGGTTCTTCTACATCTTTAAAAGTGATTTGAGTCACCGTGTCACAAAGAAATATCACTGCCTCCTCTAAAACTGTTTTTTTTCACTTGTTTGGACAATGGCTGTTTCTCAAATCTAAGATGATCTTCATTGCACCCGCTGTTCTGAACTGTTCTAATTACTCTGACTCTATTTCATAGCCTCAGTCACTGATAATCACTGCAGAGTGGAGGGTTAAATGTTAATCCAGCGTATCCATTAATGATGTGGACACAACAGTGAAATCTCTCTCTGATCCTGCCCACACATTTAAACACGGCGCTCAGTCCAAATCAATGACACTCAGTGCCTTGCCAACAGAGCCTCAGAGTGATCGATCTGTGTGAGCTTCATAAAGGGCAGCGATGTTTGCGAACACACTAAACACTTACAATAATCAGGAGAATGAGATTGTGGCAGATGCTGAGCTTTGTTCTCCTTATTGTGACTCTTGAGGTTGTTCATGTGTAATCGGTTATTGATCACTCATAGCAAAGAGAAAAATATACTCTAAATGTCCAAAATGTAACATAAACATTTTTATAACATATTCATACAATTGTAACAACTTAACCTATTTAACCCTCATCGATAGATAAAAAGATAGAAAGGTAAATACTATCACTACTACTACTGCTATTATTACTCCAAAAATGCTTAAGATGAGACTCAAAATGCTATAAAAACTGTTATGAATGAATAATATTTTCTACTTTGATTGCATCAGAAATTTTTCCCAGCTCAGTCCTACTCAAAAATAAGAAAACAGTTGTTTACTTTTATTCATTTTAACTCTTAATATGCCAGTTTGAGTACACAATGAGCTGACTTTTTTAAAAATAAAGAATAAATGGACATATGCAGAACCATGTCTGTAGTTATTGGCAAAACTGACTGTGGTACAAGTTGTACTTTTGTGCTGTGTCAGCCAAAAGAAAAAAGGCAACCTTAGCAGATTGTGTTCAAAACGTGGACCAAAGTGTGTCAAAAAGATTTGAATATATACATCAATAAATGTTGGTAATAATGTCTATCTTCACAGGATGAAATATCCTGCTCAGTAGTAAAGAAGACTGGTATCTTTTCTAATACCTGTAGTTCTTTATTAAACCAGTTTGTGGGCAGTATATGACTTATTTTTATAAATAAAAAAGCAAAACATTTTGATTTACAAAATACTACTTATTGATATAATACTGCCCATGACCCTGTGTAATTTCACTGGTCTCTGAGATTTGACCCGACCCCACTCACACACACTTACTTACTTTAATGTGAGGAAGTGAGGCCATGTGCTGGAAATTATTAAAGAGGTCATATTTTACCTTAAATCACACACACAGACCCAGTTCTCTGGTACATTATATAAACTACTGATGGAAAAATAACCCTGAGAACAAAAAAATGCCTGTCCTCAAAAGGGAACAATGTGGTCTGATGGTTAAACCTGTCTGAAGGTTTGTCTTCATTTAGCTTGTGTTAGTGAAAAATATCTTAAACAAAACCATGAGAAACTAGAGTATGGATAATATTAGTAATATGAAGTAAGTAAACCCTCAGTCAGTCATTTTCCCAACTCTCCTTTCAAAACAAGCAAATTTTCACTGAAGCATCACAGTGTGAAATGCATAAATTCAGCTGATTAAAAGCACGCAGAGAGCTCCATCCCATCACAGCCAATTTCAGCCTCCTTCACTGTGTTGTGTTAATTAGCAATAAAATGATAAGTGGATATCACACAGCCTGAGGCAAAAGCACTAAGTTATGTTTCAGCAGAGAAGCAATGGTGCATGTGTGTGTGTTTATATGTGAATATGTATATTCAAATTTTGTTTCGTTTTACATTCAAAGCAGCATCTCCACAGTAAAGATTGAGAACAGTTGAAATCTAATGCATGGGTTTATGACACAAACCATATTCATTTTCCCCACTAACTGCTGCTTTTACATGTTTTACTGTGTTGTGTCTTTAATGCATTTTTGTCTTACAGCTGCAGAGCTAATTGCAAAGTGGGAAGGATTCAGGTGACCTGGATTTGCCAAATGAAACATGATGTGCGGTACATGTTAGTTGTTTATTTGGACACTGCAAAGGCAAGTTGTTGGTAAATGCTTTTTGAGATGCACCATTTGCGGAAATCAGGGCCCATACCAATACCAATTTTTAAAATAACAATTTAGATGATTGTCAACAATGATTCTAATGTTCTTATGGCTTCTTCTGATGTTAGACCACCACAATGCCAACACTTCTTTCATGTTTATGACAAAAAAACAGTTTATCTGAGGTGCCCTCTTCTACTCAAGAGTAATTATCAACCTCTCTGAATCAGAAGAAAGGTTTGAGATGATGGTGTTAAACTGATTTGACCAAACAAAGAAACATTTGCTCCTGACATCAGCTTGTAACACGTTATTTGCCAAAGGCAGAGGTTTGTCAACTTGTCATCTGACACCGATGTTAAACTGATGTTTCTATGCATCCCAACTGTTTTGTCTTTTTAAGGATAAACTGTATACATACTGTACATGTTTTAATATTAAATGTTACTATTTAATCATTAAATGATTGAAAGCCATTCAGAAGAGTCTTTGTTTAATTCTTTGCATTTATCCACTGCCACACGTCCTGTTTCATTTTGTATCTCCTCCATCCTCTGGCCCCTCGGCGACCTCAAAAGTGCTTTTGTCTGCCATCATTAAAGGATGACATTTCTCTCAGTGCTGTTTCAGAGGTGAAAAAGAAAAGGCAAGGCGCCTTACAGTTCTGATGGTGTGCAGCCTTGAAATTACATTATTTTTTAAAGAGCAGTGGGGACAGAACAAATAATGATGCCATTTTCAGATTCTAGCAACACTAAAGAAAAATAATTAATGGTCAAAGTTCCTATTTATTCCCTTAAAGTAGTTCACTGATAACAGTACACAGTCTTTGAATGCATTAGCAGTAATTTGTCTCCTTTGTAAATGATGTTGATGAAATGTATAAATTCAAATGAAAAAAAATAATCTGCTGTTTTGAGTCTTTTAGCTCTGCTGTCTGACTTACAGCTTTAAAGAAAACATGAAATGCATACATCCAAAGCTGCTGAACTGACTGTTGTGTAATTTGAGTGCAAATTTGTACTGTCAGCCTTTTATACAGTCCAAGCATAGATAGTCAAAGACAGACTCACACATCCCATTGTGGGTTCTGGATTCAAAAGTGCCAGCATGGACAAAACTAACAGATCCACACACAAAAAAAATCTGTTAAAGGATTTTATTAAGCAACTAGCGACACTTCAAAGCCCAACTGCTCCAAACATCAGTCCATGATCATGATTTTGTAAATATATTTTATATTACTCTCAACCAAAGCTCCTAGATCCTTGTTGAGTTTAAGTTCAAGTGATTGGAAATAAAAACTTAATTTAGTTTAGTCATTCAGTAAATTCAGGAAGAGGACCAAAGTGATCTTCATAATTCAATCACTTTTTCTGCTCTTACATCTCCTTCATGTCATCAACTGTGAGTGCATAAAGACCACCCAAAGCTCTCTCTCCTCTTCTTCTGTATTCAATGCCTCCCCCACCAAACACCTCTCCTTCCCTACAGAAACAGTCACCCCTTTGCAGAGGATCTTGACCATAGCCCATATCAGAAAAACAGCACAACCAACCTAACAGGTATATTACTATTGGAGTGTAAGACAGCCATAGTGTGATTTGTTGCTCCTGATTTCCCCTTCCTCCTCAGATGGGAAGTGTTTTCCCCCCATTCTGCTCTACCTGAACGCATTTCTCAGGCCTGACAGCAGGTGGCAGCCGATGAAACTGCAGCGGCAAAGAAGGTGGAGGCCCCGCCCCCCACTCATTAGAAACAGGTGCTATGAAATGATCCAGGAAAATACATGCTTATGAGAATTACAAATAGCCATGGACAGAGGGATTCGCATCCCTGCAAAACCATTATTCAGTAGTTTTACAATTTACTGTCTCATCATCAGAGGTGGACCAGGTTGTCTGTCTGTGAGGTTTCAGTGCAGACAAACTCAATCAGTCTGTGAGAAGCTGTGAGGCTCAGTCAGGTCACCTGTGAAAATGCATGCGGTGGATATAATTCGAGCTCAAGTTTGAGACTTTGAGTTTGTTGGAGAAGTTTGTCTTCAAGTGCCCTGTAGGACCCTGTCTCTACTGCTGAGGAAACAAAGCGTACATGGAGTGCTGTCTGAAGAACAGAGACTTATGCAGCATTCCAGAAAAGTGGTAAGTCGGACTTTCCCCACTCGGATTGTACCAGTTGCGACCTCAAAGCGTTCCAGGCGACTGTAACAACAAAGATGGCTGATCGTAAAAAGCTGTTTTTTGTTTGTTCCTCAAAACACATTTTGACTTAAAGCAAACCTGTCTTCTCACAATCAATCAAATAAATGAAGGAAAACGACACATGAGGTAAATAACACACACTGTAAACGGCCTTTTTTAGTTAGGCTACATTCTTGCTGGAAGTCAACCTAAAAATCATCTAAAAATTCATTAAGCTAATTAACTGTATGAGAATAAGTTGTATGGAGTTGCAAAGAAACTTAATTTAACATCAATATTTAAAGGGAAATAATTGACTTATAGGGTGACCAGATGTGAATGGGACAGTCCCAATTTTGTGTGTTTATCGTTGCCATGGTTACCTCCGGTCACAGCTGCCAGCGCAAAATCAGTACAAATCACATTGTATTACGTGAAGTTATGTCGAATAACTAAATTAATTTAATAATAAATAAATCTAGATAAATATATTTTTATAATCTAGTAAATTACGTTTTACCATTCATGGTCTGTGTCTCCATGGGCGTCGCCATTGTTGAGTGACGTCCGATTGAAGCAACTCGGTGAAGTCGGGGTAGATATTTTTTCTCCGACTTCACGACTAGGACCTCCGAGTTTGAGTGGCGTTCAAGTGCACTTTTCCTGGTAGGAGGTTGGAAAACTCCGACTTCCCACTTTTCCGGAATGTAGCATAACAGCATTGTGAAGATGCAACACTGAACTGAGGTTTTGGGTGGAGACAGTCAGCAGGTGCTGAAGGAGATTTTAAAGCTGGAGTTACCAGGACAGAGGTGTGACACATAAACATGTCCCTTTGGAGAGGAAACCTCACAACCTGAAATGAAGGTGTATGCATGCTCTCCAATGAGCGGCATCACAGACAGGTGGAGGACAGCAACATGGATTAGTGTGGACTGAAGGTATCGACAGGTGTTCTTCAGCTTTAATTTATGCATCAGTTTTCACACTTTACCTTTGTACCAGACCCACTGCATTGGTCAGTAAAATCATACCTAATGTTCTGGCCATGTGAGTATTTAAGTCACATGTTTCTTCTGCTGGGCTGATGGACCAATGACAGTAGATGGTGACCTGTCAGAGTTTATCTGAGAGCCTGCTGTCATAGAAAGGATCTGTATCTCCATACTGATGTCTGTGGTTCACTGTGGCCTTCAGTAGTTTGGAGCTCTCCTGTTGTTTGTTGATGAGGATGACACCCGCTGCTGTTTTTGTTCAGGCTGTTACAGTAACTATAGGAAATAAATCTCTCCTCTTCTCTGTGTTTATGTGTGCGGTCTGTGAAGTGTTTGTGGAGCCAATATTGACCCTTTAGTAACATTAAGAAAGTAGTGAGAGTGCTGTAGTTTTCCCTGCGTAGCGCATTATTTAATGGCAAATAGCAAACCGATGAAAGAGTTCAGGGCCCCATCCATTCCTTTATGTAAAAGTTCGCTGTGTTGACTTATTGATTTATCAAAAATAAAAGGCTCATAAACTCATCTGAAAGACTGTATTAAGGCCCAGAGTAATTTGACCTGACACACTAGATGGACAGCTCAACGTATTTCAGTTGTCCATCTGGGGAAGAGCCCATGGGAAGTGTTTGGAGGAGGTAGAACCTTTCAAAAGCAAATTTGGCAGATGTTTGGAGCTCTTCTGTTGTTATTGTTGTTGTGATTGTTCCATCAATCACATTCAATACAGGCCAGTAAGATAATATAGTAGGCGGAGGCCACTGCAAGGATAGAACGTAAGCCATTTAGTAAAACAAACTCTTGGCAATACATCTCAGAAGTGGAGTAAAAATATTCTTCCTATGGAGAAGTTTGAGTGTTGATATTTGTTTTTTATTTAATAAAGAAATGTTGTCCAGAGATGATGAAACTGCTACTAAAGCTGTTAGCATCTATGCTAATCTCTATGTGAACAGTCACTTCCTGCTGTCCTGCTTGGTGTATGAAGATCTGTGATTGCATATGTGAATCTGTTAAGAACATTCACACTGTTGCTCCAACATCTTCATAGAACAATGAAAAGGACAAAATTTATTGTGAAGTTGATATGCACATTACATGTCTTAATGCTTTTCTTTAAAATACATTTATAAAACGAACATTACAAAGTAACAGAAGAGGGGAGTCCAAGCCAACAAAAAAATCAGGATGGCGCTTTGCTCCTCCTGCTCCTGTGTTTCACCCTGAGACATTCTCCCTGTTTTATTCATTTGCACCATTTTACTGCAGCTGTGCACGCTGGTCTGACCCCATTATCTGCAGCCTTTATCCTTGCCTCCCTCCAAGTGTATCATCATCTTCCACCTGGCAGGGTTTTCCTCTGTTCACTCAGAGGGCAGCATGGTGTCGGACCTGAAGGCTCATATTACACAGTCATTGACCTTTTCCAAATTAAACCACCCGCGCAAAAAAGCACAACCAAAGAGCAGATTCACAAAGACTTACAAGTACACACAGAAAAGACCATGGATGTGTGTTTTACCAGGTCTCAGGAAATTATTGTCTCCTGCTATTTCTCAAGATTTAATTCATTAATTTCATTTTATGCTGTTTGATAATTAAACAGGAAAAACAATACACTGTACTGGACATTTGAGGAGAGACAATGTGAAATGATTGAGTTTTAATTCCAATTCAAGTTTTACCCTCCAACTATTAGGAAAACAAAAAACTTGACGTAAAGAAATTACAGTTCCCTATGCCTTGCTGTGCATGCTTTATTTAAACACAGTCCACATCCCCTCGTTTGCTCCACGCACAGACAAGGATAGGCGCATGGTGCAGGCAGGCCCTTTCCATTTCCAGGTGGAGGCTAATCATTTATGCTGTCATGATGTCATTGTGATTCGTGCGTGCCTATTAGGGCTGAACGATATGGACAAAATTTCATATCTCGATATTCATGCCAGATATCTCGATATCGATACGATATGATATGACTACGGGTTCAGTGAAATCCAAGCATTTTTCAGAAATATAAAAACAACATAATACAAAAGAATGCGGAAAGTGCAGTTTTAGCGCAGGAGAAATCTATATCGTTTATATTGTAGCTTTTCGATATTAATATCTTGAATGTTCATATCTCGATATCGATATGATAACGATATATTGTTCAGCCCTAGTGCCTATCACGTGATTAATTCTTAATCAAAGTCACATTGTTGCAAGTCGGACAAAGTCGCGCCGACCAATCATTTCGGATGTTTCGGTTGATTATGTGGGCATTTTTCGGTCACAATATGCCACCAACATTTTTTCCTTCTTTAATGATAAATTGAGAAACATTTTAAAAGTGGTCGGGACAAAATTGTTCATAATAAATAGTGCTGGGGATATCTCCCCAGCATCCCCAGCTAATCTTACACCCCTGGGTACTATCAAGGAGACAAGCAAAATACCTGTAATACAACAAAACAAAAAATTAAAGCTCTTTAAAGGTACTTTTTCAGTGCAGTAACTAGTAAATACAGTTTTTTTCATTTAGCTTATTTGTCTAACATTTATTTTTCCAATAAGACCTAACAATGACAAAGAAAACATATTTTGAAAATGTAACCTGGCCAGTGTAGCAGTCATACAAATATTGGTTATTGATTGTTAATAAAGGTCATTTGACTCAACTTTGTCCCAGATGCAGTTGTAATATTATATAAAAGACCTTTACAGAAGCCATTAGAGCAAACTAAATCAGATCATTTCCTGTCAGGGAAAAAATAAGACAGGTTTTGAAGACTATTATAAATGATTTTTTATCTTTAATTCATTTTTTTCTGTGTACATGGTGTCAAAGGGGATCAGACTGTTTCATGGCAGATTTTTTCATCTTTATGGTTGCAATTTTTGAAAATTTGCTGGCGGACTACATTGAGTTGAAGGGCCATATGTGGCCCCCACACTACCAGTTGCCCACCCCTGGGTTAGGCAGTCATTTTTTATTGAAATCCAAACTGTCTCTTACCATCACAGCAACATGTCCCACATTGTCCCACACAGTCATTCTCTTTGTCCCACATGTGGTCTGTTGGCACTCAGTCATCCTCACTGATCCTGAGCTGGAAAACACAGCCTGTATTGACATGTGCTATTTATTTCCTCATCTTTTACAGAGTGGCAGTGCTTACTGGCATTAAAATAACTATCTATAAATAATCTTCCTCTTGGTCTTTTGTAAGTCGTAAGGGGACATCAGCAGAAAATGTGTTCTGTTTTGCAGCCAGCTTAAACTCTGGGCACTTTTAAACATTTCTTACAGTGCATTTGCTGTCAGAAACTTTTTCTTGCTGATGTGCTGGTTTATACCTTAAGTGTTTGTATGTGTGTATGTTTGAGAGTGCACAGTGATGAATGTGTGAATCTTTGCGATGCCCTGCCGCTTCCTGCTGGTCTCATGGTGCCCCCTGATAAGCTGGTGCTGCAGAGGGTTCAGAATGGTGCTAGTGGCAGTGGAATTAGCTTCCATTGTCATGATAATGACAGTGATACTCTTGCCCCATCGGCGACTCAGACCAGCCATTGTATGGAAACAGGAATGCAATTTCTCCTGCAGCGGCACCCGACAATCCTCTGTGAGAGTGAAAGGCCCCAAAATGACTCTCCATTCAGGCGAGGCTGCGGGGCCAGCAGCCAATTAAAGTGGGAGCAGCAGCACAGCGCCATCCTCAAGACCTTAAGCTGTCTCTAAACACACACATTAGGCCATACAAAAACACACATACACACACCCATTAGTCACTGTATTTTTCTTTAACAAAGAACATCTAATCCCCTCAACTATCTTTTTCCTTACAGCACTAATTCTTCTGGGAGCACAGGCAGTCTGCACTAAATAACACAAGAGCCTTATTCAACACAATGCATACACAGACTGAGGAACATGAGTTATTGATTTGAAAAAGCTCAAATATTGTGAGTTTTGAGACAGAGTTCCTGAGCAAAGTGCAGTCTCTCTTCACCTCCATCCATCCTGCATGAACTCTCTGCTGGTGTAGATGGTATCAGACGACCTCCTCTGGGTGTTTTTCAGGCAGAATTACAGCAGAAGGTGAAGTTTCAAAAGTGTTCACACTACCAAGCTGTGAGTGTGTTGATGTGAGCTTTGGGACCCCAGGAGCTGGATAAAGGCTGAACATATCCAACAAGTTTAAGAGGCGACAATGACAATGGCTTACTGCAGTACTAGGACAATAAAACGTAGCATTAAATGGTACTTGGAAATGTCTAAATGTGAAATAAAAAAAGCTAAATAAGTCAAGATAAAGTTAGAAATAGAGATATTCAATTACCTAGTTGTGTCGTTAATCATGAGGCCAACTTTAAGTGCTTCAAGTACCTAAAATTACATTTTAAAGTCATGAAAATTAAGCAGTAATCTCTGCTTTAGGGTGCTTTGGGCATGTCTGTTCAGTGCCCTGAAACTACGGCCATTCATAGAAAAGATTATGCCCAACTTATAGAGCATGCAAGGACCTGACTATGGAGGGTTTATCTGTTGGCTCTAGATGTGTCAGCTCTTCATGTGTAACCACTTTTCATGTCAGGAAGACAGTTTTGTGCTGAAAACTGAAAGCTTAATTCAAACATAATGCATGAAAACATGTTCAGGCGTTCTAATGTTCTAGTGCTTCTGTATGATCTGAAGTTTTATTTCGCCTCATCCATCCATTACCTGTACAGCTTATCCCTGTCAGGGTCTTGGGGGCTGGACCCTATCCCAGCTGACATTGGGCAAGAGGGGGGTACACCCTGAACCTGTTGCCAGCGGATTGCAGGGCCATATAGAGAGACAGACAGCCATTCACAATCACACCTAAGAGTTCTTTGGAGTCAACACTCAACCTCATTAGCATGTTTTTAGTCTGTGGGAGGAAGCTGGAGTGCCTGGAGAGAACCCAAGCATGCACATAGAGGACATGCAAACTCCACACAGAAAGGCCCTGACCTATATGGGGATCAAACCAGCAACCTCCTTGTTTTGAGGCATGTTCACTACCTGCTGTGCCACCATACTGCCTATTTCCCCTCAGAGTTTGTTTGTTAGATCTTCATGTCTTGCTGTGGCTGAATGCACTTCATCTTTTGATACTCCAAATTCAAAATAAAGGTTTTGTATGGATATACATTTTGGAAACCTTTGTTGTGGTAACTGTCTGATGTGAAATGTGCGTGTGAAAGAATATATTAAGTTTAATAGAGTCCAGCAGATATTTAGAGACTGTTGAACTGTTTCACACAGGATGCAAGTTGAGCATGTATCTCCACCATAACAGGGCGTAAAGTGAAACAGAGAGAGCCATATACCTGACACAGGTATGTGTCTTCAGTGGAGGAATAAGTCACAGGAAAGACTTTTATAAAACGGTCAACTACATCTCCCATCTGTGCCTTTCCAAGTTAAAGGTGTGGAGAAAATCCCGTTTTTTTATACAGAATGTTTTTACCAGGTCAGTTATTCAATGAATCAAACCGCTTGTGAGCAGACTTATTGTTGTCTTCTAATTATTGTCTATCTATTATTGTCTTCTAAACTTTCTATTGAAGCTTATGATTTCGGTGAAATATAAGGAAAATTAGAGCAGGAAACCCAGCCATGGCATTATGTCTAGACCATAAGGGCCTGAGCCCACCCACTAACTTCTCAGTTGGTCTACCAAAAATACTTGGGAGAGTACAGCCTTTCCCTGTTCTTGATTTTACTGTTTCATAATTGGTTTCTGAATGCTTTTTAACACCTGAAATAGTATTTTTCCCGAAAAAAAATGCTACAAAGGGCATTATTCTTCTGTCACGTGCAGGTAAGGTCACTCAAATCAAGTTAGGTTATTCTGTCCAGGCTGCAAAAAAGATTGAGAAAGCCAGGGAGCTAAGAAGTTAACATGTCTCTCTGGTGTTCATGGATCCATGAGAACGACAGAGAGAGATCTTCAGGTGAAAAACAATGTAAAACAAGGTAAAAATGAGACAATTATTCAAGGACACCTTTTCCTTCATCAACAGTGACAGATGCTGCTGCTGCTCAGTGCCTGTTTTTTTCTCATTTAGATTGATACTACAAATATATATTTTAACACAAGTACTTGAAGAACAAAATACAGGCCTACATGGTACAGTGATTATTGCCTTAGTCTGATTTGAGTGCCTTTAAATTGTCTTAAAAGCACTTAAACCGATTCTGTTGACATAAAATCACAAAATATCAGTGCAATGCACCTCTCCCTCTGCCATCTCTCTCATTTAAGTCAATGCAGCTCACCTAGGTAGCTGTCTCCCTCGTCCTCTGCAATCAAGAACAAATAACAATTCCTCTACAACATAAAAAAGATTATTTTCTTAAATATAAATGAAATCTGAGTGTAAAAACTGATTTGTCGATTGTTTCTACCCATAAAAAATAGGAATAATCTACAAGAAGGGGAAAGAGGTTATAACTTGGGAGATTGACAAGGCCATCCAAAATCATGTGGGTCTAATCAAACCTGTAATGCCATGCCTAATGAGTAAATTCAATGATGTTGTCACACAGTTTTTTCAGTCTTTTAGAAAGGCAACATTTTTCACATATACCATACAGTATGTTCTAAGTCAATTCCTGATTCAACAGGGTCTATAAGTGCAATTGGCTATGCAATTAAAGTCCAAAACTGACCCTTTCTTAAAAAAGAGAAAGAAAGAAAGCATTAATTAGATGCTGTTTTGTCAGACGCACCATAGTTAAGTTACTGTTAGACAGCAGAGGAATGCTGCTCATGTTTGCTTCTCCTTTCACAACAATAGATAATAAGGTCACCACTCTTCTTATAAATGCATCAAATTCTTTAGGTGGCATATTATATTTCTCATTGGTCTAAAAAGCATCTTGTGATATCTGAACATAGAAGCAGAGCAGCAGGCAGTCTAATGTTGAGGTGAAAATGACCATTGAAGAGGTGCTGGTTTGGAGGAGTGGGTAACAGCCATACACGTACCATATGTGATTGCTCTTGCCTTGTGTGGGTGGCAGAGGTTCAATTCCTGCTTGAGGTCCATTGGCTGCATGTCTTTCTCTACTTTCTCTCTCCTTCTTTCTAAATATATCCACTATCCCTAAAGACCAAAAACACACAAAATATTTTAAAAAAAGGAAATTGTCATGAATGATACTTGCCATTTTAACACTGTGTGCAACCAAGTGGAAGAACTAATGTCTGATCCATGTCAATTCAAGAAAAGAAAAAATGTCTGGGCTGCAAATAATCTTCAAGATCACATGATTCCTGATATACAACTGCAGTAGAGAGTGAAAGGGAAAGCAGAGGGCTGGGTTGGTTTTTGTGGCTGTTGGAAGTGTTGCTTCTGTGATAGCTAAGGTGAATATATTTCTAAAATAAAATCTCAGGTCACAGGGACCTCAACATTTTATTGAATAGATGTATTCAGTTTACCTTATAGTCAAAGAGAGCATTTGTTCAAATTTGAAGAATATTCCTAAAGATGTCCCAGCTAGCAAGTGATGAACATAAGGCCTGATGACCTTGAACTTTGACCTGTAACCTTAACTACAATCTTAAATCAGGGTGAACATTTGTGCAAAGTTTGAAGAACATCCCACAAAGCATCCTTTGGATATTGTTTTAAGAACTGCCAGGGCCTACAGATTGACAAGAGGACAACCAAAAGAAACACATCACCTCTGACCCTGGCTGTTTTGTAGTTTGAAGGCACAGAAAAAAGCAATGTCGGCTTCCAGCAGGTCAGTTTTCCTGTCTGGTATAAAATGTGAATTTTTCTGCACAACACTCAGTAAAAAATCTGCATCGGCTGACAAGACTGTGGTTAACATAAAAGCTCTCATCAGGCTGCAGGATTTGTTTTATTGTGAATGGGACTCTTATGTGTTGAAGCATCTTGTGATAGTCGTTGAAGGCTGCAATCAGTCTCCAATTATTGCTCTTTACATCTCAATGACAGAAATCTAGCTACACTGAGTGGTCTAATGATACAGGCGGAGTGGGAGTAAGTGTGTGTGTTTATGAGGAGTGCTGATTTATACTTAGACTGAATTAGATGGGGATTTCTAATCATCTGAACAAACGAAGCAGGATTACATTAAATACTCCCTTTCTCCTCCACTTCCCAAGACATCATACACTCTTCACTACTCAAACTGGTTATTAATCTAATTGGTCCATCTTTACTCACCATAATCTATTACTCGTTAGCAACTGGTCTGGTCTTTTCTTACTCTAAACATGCCAAAACAACACTAAACGTGATTGCTGTCTAAACAATACTCTAAACGTGATTGCTGTCCAGCCACTTAAAAAAATCTTGACCCCTCCCTCTCTCTGAAAACTAATGTTCAATATCCCTGCTGCTCAGGGTTTTAGGATCTTAGAAAAGGTTAAAGATTTCAGTGTGGTCTTCATCATTGTTATTCAATAGAGACCATCACTTCTTAGGGTCACTAATAACCTGCTTGTGAAGACTGATGCAGGAGGCTGTTAAGTGTTGATTTTTCTGGATTTCTACACAACATTTGACTCTATTGAGCACAGTGTGCTTGCTGATTGAGGGAGCCGGACAGTGAGAGGGTGTCTCAGGAATAGCTCCCTTCTGTCTGGGATCAGTTTTAGTGTCTGTTGGCAAACATGTCTTCCCTTTAAACCTTGTCTTTTGCTGTCTCTAGAACTAACACTCCTCATGGATATACGTGCTCTTGAGGCACAACATCTTGCAGCAACAACTTGCAGCATCATATCGTAGGGTTCGGCTCGGCATCGTTCGTGAAACATTTCCGCTTCTCTCCCTGTTTGCCAGCAGTGATCCCCAGTCAGGAGAAGAGGAAAATCATGATTTCCCATAAGAAAGCTTGAAGTGATGTTCTTTGCTCCTCTTTTAAAGGAGAAATTGAGTCCATTTCAGATAAAACTGCAGAGCTTGCTGCATCCAGACAGGATCTCCTTTACACGCTGCTGTTGTTTTCAAACATACAGTCACTTCCTGTTGTCGTCACAGCCGCAGCTCCCGCCTCTGTCCCCTGATTGGACCGTTAAAGTTGGAGAGTTTTTATGCATTGGGCTTCTTGTGCTTGAGTTTTTGGTGGCTGGGGAACAATCTTTTGATCTTCCACAATAATCTAATGAATTTCCATGAAAATACCTCAAGTTGAAGGCTTTTTTCAGCATTTTTTTAAGTGGGATTAAAAAAAGCGATTAATTAGAGTAATTAATTACAGGTCATAATTTAATCCCCTGACAGCACAACTTTATAGAACACCCTACAGACTGGTTTTACGCCCTCAGTCACATTTAATCTCTGTCTCTACACCGTGTCTGTCCCCTCACTCAGTCTGGTCTTATTTACGGCCATGACACAGTTCCTATAGAGGGTTTCCCCCTCAACATGTAGAGGTCAGCAGCAGTAGATGGCTGACCCAGCAATGGTCTCATTAGATCAGTCCAGTCTATAGTAAGACCCAGTTCAGGAGAAGGATCATTGTTATCAGGAGTCTCTGTCCCATTATAGTAGTCCCTCAGCATCTCCAGCTCCTCACTCGTCAGCCTCTCAATCCATGCATTTAGTAAATCCCTTGTTTTCCGTTTTGACTTTAGTCCTAGTGCAGAGGTCACCGCCTCTGTATTATGGAATCCCGGGCCTACGATGTCGACAGTATGTTCCAGTTTCACTGTCCCAGCTGAAACCAGGCGCTGGGTGAGCCCCAGCCTGCTGTTGTCCTGTATATCCAGTCTTGCTTTATGGACTAAAGGCTCCTCCAGGAGCCAGAACAAAGAAGATGAGGGTTGCACTCTAGTCCATTTAAAAAGAGTCCAGGCTTTAAAAAGTCCATGATAGAAGGGAGGCAGGTTACTTAAAACAATGAAATCACAGTCCATTAAAAACAACAATGCACCCAAACCCATGCCCGCGATGCTTTTTAAAATAGTGCTGGTAGCAGGTTTCCACACAACATCATCAGATCCAGTGAGGTACCTCTGAATAAACTGCAAGAAAAAAAGAAAGAAAGAAATAATACTTCAGTAATCCCCAATATCCTTTGGGGAACTTTGGGTAAAAATAAGTAAACTAAAATTTTTCTTCTTTTTATCCAATTAAAGAACTAGGTATATGGAAATCTGGTGGTTCTCTTGAGAGGTTATGGTCTAAATCTAAATATTTGAGTCCAGAATACAGATTACATCCTCTTAGTTTTTTTTTACAATTATAGGCAACAACTGCAACAACTCCAAGTTGAAACACAGTTACTGCAATCAAATTGTTTAGAGATATTTAGACCTTGGTGACATACAGTGCCAATCACAGTTACTGCGGAGTCTAAAAGTGACGCAGACTATTTCCATAACTGTTAACCTATTACAAGAAATATGTGGGTGATAGTGGACTGAACTCTAGCTAGTTTGTTTGGAATCACAAATAAACCTGACCTCATGGTGTGGTTGGATCCGTCTGATTCAACAACTGTAATTAGGCAAATCCATCTTGCCAAGCTCCAATCTACAATGACTGAGCGGCCCAAAGTGGTGCAGCCCAGTTAGAGTCCTTCAGAGCAGGAAGAGGTGAGAGCTACAAGTGAGATGACAGCAGGGAGTGACTGCTCGTACAGAGATTAGCATGGCTGCTTATAGCTTGGATCCTCAGTAGAGGCAATCTACAATGGCAGTAAGCGAGTCCTCGCAGACTAAACCAGTTAGAGAGAGTATGCGCCTATGTCTTCTACACGTGAATGTGTATCTCTTTGACTTGGATGAATCCTCTGAAGTACATAAAACACCAATTAATATATAGGACTTGACTTTCAAAGTACAAGGGTGACTGTGCTGAGCATTTACAGACATTGCTTTGATACATCAGGACTGTGCCCAATGTAGTTTGTGTGAGATTGTGCTAAACCTTGTATTTCTTAAAACAAGACTGATAAAACCTAAATTTGTGTCTTTTAGAGCAGAATATAATTGGTTTGCACCCAAGTAGGTCATTGTCAGTCTGCTTTGCATGGTTCTGGCATTTTGGCCTATAATCAAATAATCAAAAGCTACACAGGCTATGAGCTGCTTTGACTAATTCTGAGGGCATGAAGGAGTGTGTTTGTCTTACCCCGCACCCTATCCAAAGACTTCATTGTAATTTAAATTTCAGGATAGATACACTTCAGAGAAAGCCCTGGTGTTTTGTAGCATTTGAGGCCGTTGTCCCTAAACTGTCTCTCAATGTGACTGATTACTGTTGACACTCTGGACATTTTTTATTAAGCAGCAAAAGACCTATCTGTTAGGAATCACCTTTGTTTAACCTGTCTGTCTTCTGCTAAGCCATTGTCTCTGGTTGTGTGGTGCTTTCTGTGTTATATTGTTTTACTGTGAAGTTCTTTGTTTCTTTTGTTCTTAAAAGGGGCCATATTATTAAAAATTAACTCACTACTCACTTCATGTCTCCACCTGCTTGTTTTTTGTCTCTGCCACGTTCACTCTTGTTAGCATTATGTGTTATGCTCATTGAAAAAAGCTAACATGAATACATTTGGAGAGCCTTTTGTATGAGCTTGACTAAATCATGATTGAAAATTCAATTTAATTATTTCTTTTAGCCAGTTATGCTCCTCTTGTTTCTATTTTAATTCCACAGAAAATGAACAAAGGAAGAAATGATTTTAAGAAAAAAAAAACATCTATCAGTGTTCCAGATATGAATAAGAGTTTAATTTTACATCAAACCAATATTTGTTTGAGTCAGAGGACCCCGCTGTGATTATTCTGCCTGTCCTCAATCACTATTAAACCATTATTTCTCAGTCCTTTATCTACACCATGCCCGCTCTCTCTGTCTGTGTCTCCTGCTTTGTCTTTTTCCATTTTCTCCTCTTGCCGCAGACAGTATTGAACGGTCCACAGTATTTGGATGCAAGATGAACTTTGATAAGAGTTAATGAGAACACAGCATTGTACGGGCAAAGAATGGCTCAGGCTGCACTCAAGAGCCTCCTCACCAGGAAATGGACCGTAAAAAGCGTCAGACACACTCTTCAAGGTTTGGAGAGGGAGGAGATGAGGGAACATGAAGACAAGAGGCCAAGGAAAGACAGGAAAGATAGGATATGAAGGACAAAGAAAAGAGGAAACTGAAATATGTGAAAGTTAAGGAATGTTGTGAAAAGTGAAAACATATTGATGGATAATTACAGTCATTATAGACTACAACTATTTTCTGTGCTGAATACTTGTTTATTTTGTAGGCAGGAAACAACAGTAAGGCCCTGTCCACACAGAGACTGAAATGTTTTTGTTTTAAAAATGTTTTCTGTAAACGCAGCATCGTTTCAAGAAATGGATCTGTCTGCATGAAAACACTGTAGTATATACTCTAGGCCTGTAAGTGGCGCTGTAGCAATGCCACAGACATACACCAAAACCAGAGAAAAGGACATGAAACATACACATAAAACATGTCCAAACACTGGCGCACTCTGTTTTCCTTGTCGACTTGTTGCTCATGGTGGTTGTAGAAGATTTTGCTGTGTAAGCCACAACAAGCTCAGCAGCTTCTGCAGCACAAACGCGACACTGTTATGCACCATTGTTGTTGTTGGCATTAGCACATGTGGTTTAAGGGAAAGGTGGGGCTATGAGATTGTTGTTTCTGAAAATGTGCACATCCATTGTACACACAGAAACACACGGACGGCGTGTTGAGATCTGTTCACTCTGGTTTTTCAAAAATGTGCGTTCTTGGCTCCCAAAATGCTGGATGTGTGTGGGTGAAATGCCTATGCAATGAAAATCCTTTGCAAATACACCTTAACTGGTCTCTGTGTGGATGGGCCCTGAGATCCTAAAAAGACTGGATATCATGAGCAAAATCTGACAATATATGTATTTTCTAAGCTTAAATGTTGATTACCTCATTTGACTCAAAGAAGTATAGGGCCCTATTTGACAGCATGAAGTGCATTGTCTAAAAGTGTACGATGCATGGTGGTTTAGGATGAGTTGGTCTTGATTAAATCTGACCGCTGTCTACCTTCTATCCCCCACATAAAGCACACTGGACAGCATGTATTCATATCTGTGGGCATAATCAATAATGTCATTCATTAGAATGTATACAAATAATCTAAATCTGTTGCAAAGGATATCTCATCTGAATGAACAAAGGTGGAATAGACTAATAAGAAAACACCATGACCTTCTAGATATCAGTATCAACCATAAAAAACATATACAGTGTGTGTATATGTTTTGTTAACTTTATTTTTTTCTTTATATCTTAATTTGATTAAACCTTTCTCTGTGCATCTCACCTGTCTGCATGAAACCACAATATTTATTCTCTGTTGGAGGACTTTTAATGCAAAGTCTTGTACAGTTGTAGATTTCTAAATCCTAGAGCTCATATCTGTGATAAGAAGGTCATGGCCCATGGCTGACTCAATAACTGAAAGACTCATAGGTCACAGTTCAATGCTTAAAATGATGTCTAAGAACTTTCTGAAAAGTAAAACTGAAAAGAAATCTATTAAACAAGTGAAACAGAATCTATCCAAATCCACAAAGACATTTTCTATTTCAGGCCTTATGAAACAAAATGACAGTGGGCCTAAAAGTTAATACTAATGTAAATGTATTTTTACTCAACACCTTGGTCATCTACCATAATCTCTGCGAAGAAGCAGTATTTACAAAAAGCAGATTGATGGCTCCTATTCTAACTTGTATGCCAAAAATGGTTTTAGAGCTTTTTGTCAAACTTTGCAAGTATATCATCTCGACCAAAGGGCAAAATAATTAGTGTAATTAGACGATTTCTAATTTGTCACTAGTCAAGCTCGTACAGCTTCATTTTCATCCTTTGCTTGGGGATCTAAACAACTTCAAGAACCTTGTCCAAAAATCCACTCTGATTCAAGATGAAGGATGATCAGATTTTGGTCCTTGGTCAAAGTTCAAGTTACTCATGACTGTTATAGTTTAGAAGTGCTTTTAGGATTAAAAAAAAGAAGGTTAAACTTCAAACTGCAGAAATGTATTCTCTGACTCAAGACTTAACCCACTGGTCTTTGGTCAAGATCATTTTGCCTTATATTAATCACATTCTTGTGAACAGTATATAACTAGAACACCCCAAAAAATCCAATCTGACCCAAGGATGGATGAAGTGATAAGATTATTGATGTCATAGGTCAATGGTCAAGGCCATTTTGCCTCATGTTCTTCCTTTACTGTAGAACAGTATATCTTGGGAACACTTTGAGTAATTTTCTTAAAACTTTGCACAAATGTCCACTCTGACTCAAGAATGAGAGGATTGAATTTTGGATTTTAAAGGTCAAGGTCTTTGCTTTTTGTGTTTGCTCCTTGTTTTTCAGGTTCATTCCAATCACCCAGCAGAAGAAACCATCTCAGCTGATATTTTTGACCCACCCTAGAAGTTTGACTGCTAACAATAGAGCAACGTAAAACTCCAGGCCAGCAGTTTTGGTTTTACGTTGCATGTGAAAGGGTTTCTAACTTTTTTCATTAAGTTTGTCTCAGTAGTAAAGACCACACAGAGCAGAAAATAAAGTCTGAAAGATTCTGTGGATATTCCCAATTGCCTCTTTCCTCAATCTATAAAACTTGCCTGGGGCCAAAAAACGTCATCCAGAAAACCCGCCTTTGAGGAAAAAGGCCTCTGGGATAAGATTAAGGCAACTTTGGTTAAAAAATGTATTGATTTTACAGAAGTATGTTTTCTGCAGCGGTCCATCCTCTGGATCTGAATCTATAATTACTTCATTTTACTTTATTATTTACATATTTTCTTTTTAAGCAATATTTATTTGCCATTCTAAACTGATTTGCATTGCTAATTTAAAGTGTACATGGGGTATTATGATGGTGAGCAGTGTAGCAGAGAAGATTTAATAGATCAGACCCTGAGGGGTGCTCAGTTTCCATCGAAACTGTGTCTTCAAATTACTTGCCTGTTTTACATACTCCTGTTTAATCCCTCATTTCACTAGAATAGAGACATTTTAACGTAAGATGAGAGAACAGCAACATTACAAGCAGAACAGAGCTTCCACAATTATCTAATAGATCTTATTATTACTTTGTTATGTTAGTGTATTATATTAAATAATGATGCAACATAATTATTATTATTATTTACTTCTTATGTTTGACTGTGCTCTTTCAAACTAAAAATGTGCAGTTTTGATTTTAATTATAACCAAACATTTCTCATGTTCTAAGTACAACTATTAACTTAAATAACTTAAGATTGATGCTTTTGTTTTGTTGTGATGCCTGGTAACCACAGTTAGTACATCAATAAGATAAGACTTTGCTTTACTGTGTAGAGGCGTGAAGGAAGAATAAGATAAGTGGAGGGGGACTACAATGCAAGAGAATGAAAAACCACTGCAAAGCTTTTATTTTTGCTTTTTAAGAGACATTATTTTTGATTTGTAAATGTGATGTTCAAGGTCCCCTCTCCTTTAATGTTTGTGCAGTACTGACAAACTAATACTAAAAGGCTGCAAAATAAATTTAGAAAAAGATCCTTTCACACAAGTTTGTTAAACTGGAGCTGAGTGAGAACAGATTGATTTATGCAACTTTAGCCTTGGTTCAGACAAACAAGTCTCCATTGTGTCGGGAGGCACAATGGAGACTGATGTGAGGACGTTAAAGCTGCCGTGTCCCAAACTGTACCAAGCACTGGCTACCTGCTACGTTGCTTTCCTGATGCTTTGTGGTCGCTGTTTGATGACGCTGGCACTGCACTATCAGAGATAGGTATAGTAGTAAGATGAGTCACTCTACTGAATAATCCACCCCAGAAATCAATTTGATGTTTGTAAATTAAACTAAAATCATAGGGTGGCGTAATTTGACAACTATCCACCAATCAAATCCATCACTGACCATTTATAATATTAAATTTTGTTGAATATGTTGATGAATTGTTGCACCCGTAATTAAAGGTATCAGATTCCTGGTTTATTTTCCTGCTTTGACCTGCCAGTATTTTCTGCATCAGCTCTGTTCTGCTGCATTCAACCCTTCACCACCCAGCATCCACAGGAGAGGTTCAAGACACATTTTCACTCCTCAGATTCTACATGTTAAATAAATCAGCAAGAAATGGCAAGGTCAGAGCCGAAATGAGTACACTTTTTTATCCTGTACCAGGCAAGGTGATTTTAGTATCTGGTGACTCAAATCTTCGAGAGCTGTGTTTGACTGTGACTCTCTGAAGAAGTGAATGTGGTTTAGGCTTCCAGCAACATGCTCTAATGTTTACTGTGGCTGTACAGGCATGCCTTGACATGCTCTCTCTCCACTGAGGCTAGCTTTGGACCAAATAACACCTGGCTAGAGGAGTGTCTTAAATCTGGGGTTGGCATATCCCTTAATGATATCATTGTTTTGTTTTTGTTTTTTTTTCAAATTGACTACCTGAGCACACATTTTCTGAAAAGTGTAGCAAGCAACAGAGGGAGGGAAGGTTTTTGCATGTTTTGGGGGTTTGTAGACAGGCCATGGAAAGATATTTTGGTATAAAACCAAATAGTTTTTGCATGATTTTAGAAATTTGAACAAGTAAAATTCCTTGACTTTCCTGTTAAATCAATTGTCTGGGTCTTAAACACAACACAAATTATATTTATAATAATTTATTGTAGAATTAAATATAGTATTACCTTAAATAACCCTATACTCTTTCTTTTTGCCCTCTCTTTTAAGGTAGGGAGATATGTTTTTCCTTTGCATTCCAACAAACATTTCTTTCAAAATGTTTCCCAATTTCAATAAACATTATTTGCTTATCTAAAATATTAAATGATAATTTTTTAAGGATTTAGTCAATATAATTAATCTATGCTAGGGAATACAAATCCCAGTTCTAATAATCATGGAGTGCTAAGGTGAAATTTAGAGTCTTCAGCACTCCTAAAACTGGTCTAGTATATAGGTTGTTTGCATATATATCTTACCAAAGCAATTTACAAACAGATTTGAATGTATTATTCATTTTACTGATTATTTTTATTAGGCTATGGGACCTGAAGACACACAGTTTTATCTTTGATTTTGAATCATGTATCTGAGAGGAGCAGAATGTTCCAGGAGAGAGCAGTAAAAGGAGACGTAAGGGGCATCTAACAAAAGATGGTATATATGGTGTTATTGAATAAATGGGAAAAACCCCTGCCAGCATTTGTAGCTTGTAAGTAGATCTGAGACCTTAAAGTCCACATGGAGTGGAGCAGTAGAAGTGCTTGACAAACTCCCTTCAAGTAGGGCCTCTAAAAGCAAGAGGGGAGCAAAGAGGTGAGGAGGGAAACGAGGGGAAGATCTTGAGAGCCCTGCAGATAAATGAATAAATAAAAACTGGGAGAGACGAGGGGGCTGCTCAAGGATGTCATATCTTAATTGAAAATGACAGCTTCAATTAAAAATGTAATCATTCTGTCCGTTTTCTAATTAAAAGCGAAACGACTGATAGTTTTGAGTCATTAACTTCAAAGAGTGATGCGGCCTGTCAGAGTGGGGGAAGTGTGTCATTTGCTGAGTGGAGAGCGAGTGAGCAGATGAGAAGTGGCACAGCTTCTGGTCAGCAGATGAGTTGTTAAAGGATAATAACCAGGAAGCCCGTATTCAGTATTGTCATGGAGGTTGTTAAGCCTGACATAAAGCAAAGCACTCTCAGCAGTAAGTGAACTGGAGCAGCCTCTTTACTGTTATTTCTCTTCTGATCCAGCACAGCCCACAGTGACAATGAATCTCCTTATAACCAAGAACACCCTAAAGATATTTAGTTTGAAGGATATTTAGGGTCCAACCAACTGTTCATGTGTCATCTGTCAGTACACAAAAATACTGCACATTAGCACAAATCTCTCAAACCAGAGCAAAGTTTTTCCTCAGTACACCACCTCCCTTCATCTCCCACCCCTCCCACAAGATTTAGACAGTTGAAGCCAATAATAAGACCAATTTCCATTCAGCTATACAGCCCAGGCTTTATGCTGTTCATGGATCTGTAAGTATTTATAACTAAACAAAGTGTTGCATTTAATTTGGAAGGTCTGTTGGCGCTCTTAAGCTGTATCCTAATGATAAAACTCCACTTCTGTGTCTATAAAGCATCCTCAAAGGGATAGTTCCTTAATTTTGGCGATTTTTTTTCTTATTTCTGATTTCTGTTGGGCTCGCTGGATGAGATAGAAACGTCTAGTAAGTTGCAAGTTTGTTAAACATTTTTTGTCTCTTTCTTCGTCTCAGCTTGGGCAGTCTAAGCAAACAAGGCTGTCCCTGACACACAGAGATAGGGCTGTGGGGATGATGAATGGGTCTGTTTGAGGATGCTACTCAGATCAGCCACTCTCGCCATTGTGTCCGTCTGATTGCATGAGGCAGGGAAAGAGGTGCTAATGCAAAGTTAACCACGTTCTACACTCTATCCATCAGCATAATTGAATCATTATAATTGCTGTTCAGAGGCTGGCCAGTAATAAATTGGATTATCCTCTGAGGAACCTGCTCTGTTTGTTCGTCTGTTCGTCAAGGCAGTTTTTCTTTGTTCAGTACCACAGAAGTTTGGAGAGGGTGTACTGCTGAGAGGGAGGTCTCCTCATCCAGGACTGAGAACAAACTGAACAGTGAGAGGCTGTTAAATCACATTCAGGTTGGCAAATTCTAAATCAAATCCCACCAACAAAGACTCCGTCAAAACGTGTTTTCAGGCTTGACAAGCCATCATTTTCAGGAAATGAAAAAAAAATTCAGTCAGTTTTGAATTTTTACAATTTATCTAACCTGTTAAGAGTTTAAAGCTAAAAGACTTTTTTATGTTTCAGAGAAAGATCTCAAGTTAATTTCCTGTTAAATCTCTGTAAGAGCACAGACAGAACAGGCTCGTGCAGGCTATGAAAGACCAACAGCTACAGTACAACTTATCCTAAAGAAAACTCTTCCAAAAAGTGAATCCCTGTGCCTGAGTATAGCATTTTAAAAGAAGGTTGACAATAATAACCTTTGTCAACATATCACCACGCTGGAAGGTTAATGTTTCACTTTCCACAGACCAGGGCCAACCAGAGAGGGTCTGCCACACTTAGTCAGAGAGTGAGCTGGTCACAGTGTGAAATGAGTTACCTGAGTCATCGACATACACACTCACACACACACACACACACACACACACACACACACCCCACACACACACACACACAAACAGGAGCCTTTGATTCATCCAGGTAAGCTCAGGTGACACTTACAGAGTCAGGCTGCTCCTTATATTTGAAGTTCTAGTGCAGCATCACAGCTTTACTGTTGATACAAACAACATTAACACTATCCCTAGTTTATGGTGATATCCAACAACAAAACTTATGCCACGTTTGGCATTTATGCCGCATATTGTCTGTATAAAAATCAGTTTCAGAGATAGAAGTGTATGCAGAATGACTAGTACACTCTGGTTTGATTGAGGTGAATACATGCAAGACAAAATTTAGTCTCCAGATGTGGTGTCTAGATGTGTTGTTCTGACTCTGAGTAATAATGTGCATTTTTCAGCACTAATCAAACTAACACAATACGTTAAGTCTTTGTATCTTAAGGTACTGACTGTAAGGTGTTAAATCTGACAGCTGCCCGTGAAGCGGAGTGAATTAGGGCCAGTTTAAGTCTGTTAAATGTGTAACTGGCCACAGGCCTCCTATCATCAGACATGCCAAATTGTGCTGCTGCCACCGTTTCCTGATGCTCAAAAAAACGTGGAAACTCTCCCCACCTGGCACCGTCACGCTGATGGAGCCCTAACTGATTTATTCACACACACACACACACACCCACAAGTATCCACTAACACACACATAAACAGGCATGTACAGACATCAAAACTCAGACAGGAATACCAAACGCACACTGGATCAGACCTGGACTGGAGCATGCTGTCCATTTGAGTTTGCAGGGCCAGTAGCAGTACATAATGAGGTTTTCACGCTGAGACACTCCAGCCAGAGAGAGTGGCGGTGAGGGCGGTGTGAGGAGGAGTCAGTGGGTGTGACAGTGAGGGGGAGAAGGGGAAGGAAAGAGAAAGGGCTCTCAATGATAATGTATGAGCTGTCTGCACTGCTCTATGTTGGGGGAGAGGAGTGCAGTGTAGCATTTAAAAAGAAGATTATCATGTCAAGATACAGTAATACCCCAGTGAACACTGATTTTCATTGTTATATGGTGCTGTGCTCAGCCTGTCTGAGTGTGAA
Organism: Cetoscarus ocellatus; assembly: GCA_037902135.1. Classification (NCBI taxonomy): domain Eukaryota; kingdom Metazoa; phylum Chordata; class Actinopteri; order Labriformes; family Labridae; genus Cetoscarus; species Cetoscarus ocellatus. The sequence goes on along the minus strand of JBAMNC010000394.1, from coordinate 175,071 downwards.
CACTAAGAGGGGATAATCAGAGGAGGAGGGGGGTTTTGGCTCCATGTCATGTCATCAGATAATCACATTACCTTTAAACAAGAATCAACAACAACCTCTGCTGCCATCAGTTTGTCTTCAGCTAAATCAGCGTGACCTTCCTCCAACAAATTCACCTAATGTTCAACTCATCTGTGTTCAGGTCAAGTTTATCAGTGTCTAGGTCCAGATCATCAGTTTGCAGGTCCATCTTATCAGTCAACAGGCCCTGCACATAAGTGTTTAAGTTATGATTCTCTAGATCCAAATGATCAATGTCTGGATCTAGATATCAGTGGTTGGTCGGGATCATTTGTGGCCAGAGCCAGATTATAAGTGTCAGGATTAACATTGTCAGTTAACAGACTCTTCAAGTCAGTGATGAATGCCAGATTATCAGTGTCTTGGTCTGAATCATCAGTGACCAGATCCAGGTTGTCAGTCTTAGAGTCTAGATTATCAATTAGCAAGTCTTGGAAATCAGTGTGTAGGTCCAGATCACCGGTGCCCATGTCCTGGGCATCAGTATCCAGCACCAGATCCTCAGTCTTTTTGTCCAGATCATTTATGTTCAGTCCATCTTATGTGAAAAAAGTACTGTACATATGCGTTACGTCCAAATCACCAGTGTCTAGGTCCAGATGATCAGTGTCTGTGTAATGATCATCAGTGGACATATCCAGATAATTTTTAAACAGGTCCTGCACATCAGTGTTCACATCTACATCCCCAGTAGCTAGGTCACGGTCATCAGTGGTTGTTATTGATCAGTTGTGTACAGATGCAGCTTATTAGTGTTGGGGTCAAAATGATCAGTAAACAGGCCATTCAAATCAGTTTTAAGGGCACATTCATCAGTTTTTGGGTACATACTGTATCATCAAAGCCAGATCAAGGTCACCAGTGAGCAAGACCTTTAAAAGAGGAATGTCCAGATCACCAGTGCTCAGGTCCTGGTTGTTAGTATTAAGGTTCAGATCATCAGTGTCTTGGTCCAGAACTTCAGTGGCCGTATCCAGATCAATTATGAACCGGTCCTGCACATGTGTGCTCAAAGTGGATCACCAGTGGCTGGGCGTAGATTATCAGTGGTTGGTCTGGATCAATAGTTTGCCAGATCCAGAATATCAGCAGTAAGGTCCAAATTATCAGTAAACCGGTCCTTCAATTCAGTATTAAAGGCCAGGTCACCTGTGTGGGTACAGATTGTATGTGTTTGGTTTATGTTGTGGGTCCGGACCATTATATTACGAGGCACCTCATCAATTAAAAGGTCCTGCACATGAGTGTTCAGGTTCAGCTCATTAATTAAAAGGTCCTTATCATCAGGTGGCCACCTGTACTTCACATTCAGCATTTTTTTTTTTACCACCGTCTGTGTCAAGACTCCATAGGGTGTTTAATGTATTGTCTTGCCTTACTACCCCTTTGATTTAGTATTTTTGCTAGACATGGCTTATACTTATCCATTTTAGAATTGGACAACAAATAACTGGAGGAAGTCCCTCCTGATTGAGATGTTGTTATGATGCTTGGAAAAATCACAGTTTAACATGTTTTGAGTTTATGTGTCTTCCTTATTGATTAGACAATTTAGGATTGTCTCTGAGGTCACTGAAGCCTCAGTAAAGGGTTTAAAAATAACAGTGAGAAAGATACACTTTCATTTCTGATTAGAATGCACCTGCAGTGAGTAAATAAATGCATATAGCTGTAGTTTTATTTATGATACCTCCTTATCAATTTACCTAAATGCACCTTCAATCAGTTTTCAAAGTGCAATTCACATAATGATAATAGAGAGCATGTTTTACAATTTTAAACAGAGCACAACAGGAAACAAAAGAAAACTCACTGTTCTGTAACTGCTGGTTATGTGTCATACACATAACCAGCTCTTTACTCTTGATATCTTATTTTTGGGTCCCTCCTTTGACCAATTTACATTTTAATCTTTATGTGAATTCATCTGTGACTGAACTTCAAATTACTGTCCTCCTGAATGCAGCAGCAGTGACAGGTTTCACTTTAAATGGGAGAAAAAAGGACTAAAGAATCTGAATTATAAATCTTATGCTTACTTTAGAAGATGCATCACAGAAGCATTTGAAAAAGCAACCACTTATTTTACACTTCAGTTTCCACACAGAAACAATTTTCACATTTGAGGGAGCATACACCAAAACAACTTTTTATTTTTTTGGTTTTCAGTCAGTACTTGCTGACTGCTGGACCTCAGCCGTGCTGACTGCCTCCTCATGAGAGTTCATCATCAGCACATAGCCTACAGCCAGCATACTTGGATACGTAGTCAATTTGTCAGTTGGCTAAGCACAGCTTGAGTACGTCAGCTAAAACAAACCTTTCTGCATACCCAGAGCAGAGTTTGAACATAAATGCAGAGCTGTCGTTTATAACAGAAACATACATACTTTAAAAAGACTTGTAAATTTTCAGGTTGTGACCACAACATTTTCTTAACTACGTCTCTTCAACCTTGATTGCGTCACTGTCCTCTTAATTTCCAAAATAAAGGATCTCTAACCCTTTATTGGTTCTTCTGTTGTCAGATATGTGACACTGAAGTGTGTGGATTGTTTAAGGCCAGTTTATTTCATCTCAGAAACACTTTGAGAGATTTTCCTCAAAATTGGCACAAATGTCCACTCTGATTCAAGATCAGTCGATTTTTTTTTTTTTTTGGGGGGGGGGGGGGTCTAAGGACAAGGTAATTACCTATTTTCGACTGGACACATATAACCTAAATCATTAGGTTATAATAAAAAAAAGCGGCATGAAAATATGTCAGAAAATTCCGATCTGAAACAGCCTACTCAGAGAAATATCATTCTGAATGACAAGGGTGCTTTATAGGGATACAATATATTATTGATATGATATCATTATTGGCAGATAATAGCTTAGAATGTTAATATCTGCATATCTGCAGATAAGAACATTTTTGCAGATATTTAAAGCCACTATATCAGTAATAAATACAGCAGACAAGAAATTAGACCTCTTATCAGTTAAAATATAAGCAGAATGTATAAATGTAGCATAATACTTATCACCTTATTATTAATGAATGTCTACATTAAAAAATCAACAATATCATTCACTAAAGAATGACGTATTGTTTTTTTTTTGTTTCACACCTGTCTCTAACACAAACAAACTGTCACATTGACAGGAATTGGTCAACATGGTGAAAGTCGTTAGGTCCTTTGCTCATCCTTTGTTTGGAAACACAAAATCCTTAGGATTCTTTGATGGGTTTTCCTGGAAAGTTGTTGGATATTTTTCAGACTCAGGAACAAACTGATAAAATTCATACGTCATGGTCATCGCTCATCATAATTATTTATAAAATTACTTCAAATTGCCCCTTCACAGAACACATATCAGTCCTTCTTTGCCCATTTTTCCTGTTAGGCATATCACTGCCAGGTGTTAGTTTTATTTTTTTGTCTTGCACTTGAAGTTTATTTTTCCCTCTCACTATTTCCATGTAACATAATGACTCTGTATTCATTCCAATGCCTGTACTTTATTAGAACCTGTCCTCTCTCTTTGCCCTCCTCCATCTCTTTGCCCACCTTCTCACACTACCCTCTCCCCTCTCTGAGTTGCTGAGGGAGTCAGCTGTTCTGCATCAAACCTTGTTCCCCTCCACCGACTCTCTCACCCTCTCTCACCCCTTGGTCTCTTTGCTTCCCCATTTTTTTTTTAGAGAACTCTACAGTGAGGCTAAGGGTAAAATAGCCCCAACACAAAACTCCATAGCCCACATGAGGTACCTCGGTATCATGGTAGGTCTAAGTAATAAAATCCAAATACAATAACAGAAAATGATAGAGGTTATTAGCAGGGCTTTGCTGCCAGTCCATTGTGTAAGCAACTTTTATTCTGACTGCTGTCTTCAGATCTGCATTCTACACAGCAATGTGCTTTAACATTAATGTCTGAAAGCAGGAATCTTCTCTCCTTGTCTGCAAGGTCTTTTATTTTTTTTAGTGCTCTTGATCATCAATAATGAATATCTTGTTTAAGTTGGATGTTTAGAAAATCAATTTTCATTCGAATGTGTTTTTTTGTTGTTGTTGGGAAGTATAAAGTGCTGCCTAAAGAATTCTTTGACCTTCCCATGTGAAAGGTGTGTTAGACTTGCAGCTTTTTTTGGATAGCCTTTACCAAATTTGATTCTACAGTTAAATAACCTATATAAAATGTGTTGTTCCCCATTACTGTTTTATTGCAAAAAAAAACTTGCTCAGAATGAGCTTTTACCAGCCACTACATATACAGGTATGGCCCCTTGTTTGCAGTGGTAGAGGCATGCTTTTGTATCTTCAGCACTTCCATAGCTGACTTTAACCTCAAATGCAAAGACCACAGTCTTTAAAGTTAATTGCATGAGTTCATGTACATTTTGTTGTGTATCTACATATAGAGAGAAGGCTCTCTGTACATGCGTTCCTGATTTTCTGTGTACAAAACAAGCCTCCAGGAGCAGCTCAGGCAGCACTGCAAATCTACAGAGCTGACAGTCTTCAACTTCATGTTGTGCAGTTTGGCTCAGGAAACCTTTGAAACTTAACTTAATACAGATTATACCTGTTCCCTGTTGGAAAAGTTGTTCTAGAATAAGTGAGGGCTCCTTTTTTGGCCTGTTTTGTTTTGGCCAGGAACGGGCGGTTGAGACCATGTAGAGCAGTGGTCCCTAAACCTTTTTGTACCATGGCCCGATTTTATGTAATACAATATAGTCACGGACTGGCAGACTACAGCAACAAACAAAGATGGCAGCAAACAAACGCATGGTGTTCGGAGTATAACTTATCGTAATGCAGGATCAGAGAAAGGGCCTGTTTCTTAACCCCAATTGAATAAACATTCATGAGCACCTGTTCTGCTTTTATCAGCTTCTGAAGTTGGCTGAAAGTCACCTCTTGATAGGATAACTAATTAAACTGGGCAGAGCGCAGAAGAAAATGCTGTAAAAACAGCGTGCTTATGGTGCAGACAGTATGTTTTATCAATTCGTCAACAGTTTGGGTTGATCTGAAGTTTCTATTGTTGTTCATCAGTGCAGTGGCAGTCAGTGGGCCTGAGTGTACAGTCCAGACTGTCAAGCTACAGGGGTAGATATGCAGATACACAAGGATCCAGTCATCCTTTCAAAATAAAACACCCTTCGGTCTCTGCTATTCAACATACAATACTTAAATAAATTATTTTTGTTTTCTTAGGCCCAGTACCAACTGTTCTATGACCTGGTAGTGGTCAGCAGTCAGTGGGGACCTATATTGAGGGCCACACTTGTGTTGTCCTCACAGTTGGAGGGCCACACTACAAACTGTAAGATGTACGTATTGCTATATATTATGGCTTGATTAAACAAGGCAAACTTTTACTTTACTTTTCTTAAAAATAAATTAAATTTAAATTTTCAAGTCAAAATGCAAATTACAAGACTTATTAATTTAACTGAACACAGAAATTTAAGCCAATTAATACCACCTTTTCAGTGTAATAAACCTAAAACTTACTGTTATTCCAAAACATTGTACATGAAGACATTTTTTTTTATCCACAGAAATACTTTTAGTGGTGCGCATCATTGCTGTTGGGCACAAACCTCTCACCTCTAAAACTGTCTCTTTTCAAGAAATAGAAAAGAAAGCTCAACTACTGAAGAGATCAATATTCTTTTTTTTTTGTATTCTTTTTTTTTTTTGCTTATAACTAGTGAGAATAAGAAAAAATAAAAACACTTACCAACATGGGAGATGACCAATAGCACTGCTACAGCTGCATGTGACCCGGGCCACATTTTGCCCATCCCTGGTTTAGACATACTGTATATGAATATGGTCTTGGCTCACTTGCCTTCAAACAACATAGCTGTTTGTTTGCAGTGAGAAAGCAATGGACCCAGCAACAGGCTCATGGTTTAACTCCTCACACAGCAGCAGCAGCAGCAGCAGTAGTTGTAATACAGCTATAAGTCAACTTTTATTACAACTGATACAAATATTGTAAATACTGCACAGCTTTAAGAACAGTAAAAATAAATGCAAGCTACTGAGATATCTGTGCCTCTCTGGCACTAACTAGAATTAAGCTTATGCTACTTACCATCTTGTCAAAAGAGCATTAGAAGACTCAACAATGTTAATTGGTTTAAAACTTGTATGAATTTTTTCCAGCCTTTTGTAGAATGGGATTTTATCCTTCTTTTATCACTTGAATCCACAGTGTCGGTCTCTTCTATTCTACAAGTCTGTCAGAGCTTTCCTGACAGTACAGCTACAGGTGTTATTGGGTAAAAGGTATCATTTTTTACTGGTGACCTCTGAAAACTGCTGTCAACACCAGCAAGGACTAGAATCCCCTTTTGTTTGTGCGCAGAGTTTGACTTTTCTGTCTAAAGACGTGTCAAACATTTGACGAATATGTTGATTTGTCAAAACTTTCAAGAGACATTTGACCTCCTCTTTGCTCAAACTCATTTTTTTTTGTTGCTTGCCAACTTGTGTCTGGTAATGCAGAATGTAACCAGATGGCTTGGTGGCATGGTATTTGTTTGCAAATGTGGTGGAAAGAGCAGGCTGTGATGTAATGATATAAGAACAGCTCTTCCTTTGTGTGTACTTTGTCCCACTGTACTATAGAGTGATGCAAGGATGATGTATTTCTATAGGCCAACACAAAAGATAGCATTGCGCTGGTTCCCTTGATTGCAAGCCTACTAAAAGCAATGAGATTTTTCGCTGTGTTTTAAGTCACAGCTAATTATTAAGTCTGTAGCAAACAAAAAATGATGAATCTTGCATTTAAAAATCTTAACAAAAGAACATACTTTTCATGATTTTATTACCTTAAATGTTATCGGCAAGACTAAAAAGCTATTATTAAGCTACTTTTTAACATGGCACCTTGACTTAGAAGCAGTTACAATATTTCTAATGTGAAACGTCTTATTGAACCTCTTGTTTGAAAATTTCTTCTTAATTGAAAGACCTGATCAAGGCAATCCTCATGGCTGTGACAGTAGTGGATGAATTATTGTTAAAAAATGATCATAAATGCTTGCAGTTAGTTCCCCAGCCATTTTTGTAGTCCTTGTTAGCATTTTGTTAGTAACCGTCATTTCATTCACACAACAATGTTTTAAGATTCAAAAGCAGGCAACATAATATGCATTCTATTATTTCCCATTAAACATTAAAATCTAGTGTGCATGTATTCATCATGAATCCAATTAAGGGCATTTATCTAAACCGGTATTCTAAAACCTGTATAGTTTCAGGCTTGGGAACTGGGAAGTGCTAAATGCTTACTCACTTCTACTTCTTTTATTCATTCCTGTACCACTCTGTACTGCATTGTGAATATAAACCAACCAAAGGAGAAATGCTTCAACGTATCATTCTATCATCTCAATCTGAGCAAAGCAAACAAGCTGTAGGTTTGAAAGCAACTTTAAAGCATCATATTTTGCAGCCACAAGAAGTTTCATAAAGATCCTGAATGCCACTGCTCTGGGATGCTATGGAGAAAGAAATAACAGCATTTGCATGTTGCAATTTTGTGCTCCAGTGGTTTAAATAGTCAAAATACAATCATGCCATTTTGGTAAAATTCAGAAACCATTTACCTTTTCACAACAGTAGTGTAGATTGTTATAGGTTGTTTGATGCGTTTTATGAAGTCAGATATAAATGTCATAACATAACATCCAGTTTTTCTCAGAAATACAAACATATTCGGTGGTTGTGTGCCGTCCTTATGTCTGTCCCAGTTATAACATGTCATAGTTAAATATTTCTATTCAAGCACAAACCTCCATATATTTGTCAGATTTCAGAGGATCGTGCCATAACAAAGTAGGCAGAGCTCTGTGATACAATTGTTAATGTAGATAGCAATAACATTATAATCATTCTTATACAAAGACACTACATTTATCATGCCAGTTTTCCATTACATTAATCTGTGTCCAAACATTATGAATTGCCGTCACTGAGTTATAAACTGGTTTTATGTAAATATAGAAACAGAAAAAAAAACCCCGAATTTTATCGCACTCATGCATAATAATAAAACAGAAACATCATTCTTCCCACCACCTCAATGCCAAAAGCCCAGGGCTAATTTATCTCCCTGTCATATGACTGAACGCACAGCTATTCAAGGGTTAACAGCTTAATAATGAAATTGTGCCAGGGTTAAGTGTAGTGTGAAAAGAGGTAATAATGGTTTTAGAGTTGACAAAGATTAAAATTTGGCTTACAGCCAGTCTTACTCTGTGTTGGTTGTTAAAGGAGCTAATTAAACTCACATGAAAGCCTCTCCTCGGGTGCCAGAAAAGATTAAATACCCTCAGGTGTATTCTATCTTAAACTACAACCAAAATGGAACAACTATCAGGCTTCATGCACAGTTTGCATGAATGTGTGGAAAAGATGGTGTAGGATGAGTTTTGGCATGAATTATAATAAAGATTTCTGTTGAGGAAATCTGAAATAATATGTGAATAGAAAAGATCAGGAATTAACATGCAGCTCAAATACTTAGTGCTGTTTAAGCTTAGAGGGGAGAGAACGTCCCTGTTTGTGAAACCATATTGACACTTATGATTTCACATCATTTGACATATTCTTTGTGTTTTTCCTTATTATTTCTTATGCCAACTATGTATACAACACTATTGAACAATGTGACAGTGAGATCTATGCAATTTAAAAGAAACCCGAAGGACAGATGGAACAAATAGTGATGTAGTGCCAAAGAAAGAAGCTGTTTGCATCAAGGTAAAGTGGTAAAAATACCCATAACACAGCATAGTGATTACTTGTTCTACATGGACGACTTTGTGAAACAGCTCAAGTGCTTGATACAGGTGGTTGGCCCCTTAAAAATGAGAGCAGTTTTGTAACTAACCACCTTGTACAGCCCTGCTTATAAAAACCCTGAGCATTTATCTTTGATAAAGCCGACAGCCTGCTTATTGAATTATTGCTCACAATAACTCATTTATCTATTCTAGCTCATTTGCACAATAAGACAGCACATTTGGTTCTTTCCTTATTAGTCAGACACTGCCCATGTATCGACTGTTGACAAAAAAACAAACTATAACTTCAATCAAACTTGACTGGCCTGAATGTTCTGTGTATGCTCAATAGTCTGCACACTGTGCTTTTACCATTACGATGCAGCCTCACTACACTTCTCCTGGGACGCACCATGATGCTAACATTCTCATTTGAAGTAAGGAGCCTTTTCAGACAAAAGCTGCCCTCCATTTGGGCGTACTTACTAATCCGTAAACTGAAGTTCTTATTTCTTGGATAATTTTAATAGTCAAGAGAAAAAGTGCTTTGAAAGTGACAACACTTCCTCACCCCTCAATGCTGCTGCATCTGGTTGCATGTCTAGAATGCTGTGTGAGTGACTTGCAGCGAGGGGCAGGGAAAAGTTGTCACTTTTAACATGCGTCTCTTATTAATTATGTGAAACTGCACAAATGGTTAACTAGTAAGTAAACATTAGAGAGTGGACATTTTGCTTGAAAAGGCTCCTCAATTCAAATAAGCAAGTTAGCATCAGAGTGGAGGCATTAAAGGCATTTGCATTAAATTATACAAGACAGATGTATCATTTACCACTTATATGTGACATGAACCTTGTCAATGACAATCCCCACCAAGTTCTCCCGGTAAACTTCTGAGGAGAGCGTATTTCGCCAGGTATCATTGAGTAACTACGAGTAACCACAGACTAACCAGCATCATCCGTGGAGGATTTCCTCATCCTCCCAGTTTCCCAGCAGTGATCTCCGGTTGGTAGAAGAGCAAAAACATGATTTCCCTTAAGAAAAGCTTTAAGTGCAGATATTGCCACATCCACGGAGACTGCTTCAGGAGCTGCCATTGTTTTCAAACATGCAGTCATTTCTTGCTGTCGTTGCGTCTTCAGTTTCCGCATCTCTTACCTGATTGCGCTGTCCAGCTTTTAACAGATAAAGTCATTGGAGGTTGATGGTTTGCAAGATGAATCTGCATCATTTCAGACAATGAATCAGGCAGGTCCATCTGTACTGCAAGGTTAAGAGGCAACTGCAGGATTGCAAACAACTGCAGCCACGGAGAGATGAGCATGTATGGTGCAATAGTAGTGGTAAAATTTTGACATCCTTCTCTTGTTTTTCCTCTTCGCTTCTCTTGTTTTGGCAAGAATTTGATGATATACAAACTGGGTTTCACCCCATAGCTTACTTTTTGGCAGCACCACTAACATAATATGTCATGCTCTGTTAATTTTGCTGACCCATGCATTTGACAGATGCAAAGTTCTTCTAGTAACCCTCCAGAGGAGCTATAGAAGCTTATTATAGAAGCCTACAACAATCATGCTCGTCCCAAAGCAGGACGGCCCTATCAGCATCCTTCAAAGCAGGAAGAGGTGGGAGCTACATGCATGATGACAGCAGGAAGTGACCGCTCATACAGAGATACTATAGATGCTACTTTCGTAGCAGTTTTATCAGGTTTGGACTGCATTTCTTCATTAAAAATCATGAAAAACTAATAATAACACAAGCATTTCTCAATAGAGAGTATATTTTAACATCTCTTCTGACAAGTTTTGACAAGAGTTTGTTCTATGAAGTGGCTCACATTTTGTACTTAAAACCACAGCAGTGGTGCCTGGCTACGACATTATCTAATAGGTCTAATGTGATTGCTGGATTGATTGTCCAACCACCTGCCAGATATGCTTTTTAAGGTCCTGCACTCCCCAAACACTTTCTATGGGCTGTTTCCCAGATGGAAAAGTGAAATAAAGAACACTGTATATAATAAATATTGGACATCCATCTGGTGTGTCAGGTTAAGAACAGATTGACGGCAAACAGGAGGGGCCCCAGCAGGACGTAACACTGAGAAACAACAGCAGTGACAGGAAAGGGTAGGTTTTAAGGTGGATAAACTGCGTGTGGCCAGAAATATATAATAATAATAATAATGATGATCATAATAATAATAATAATAATAATAAATTTTATTTAAAAGCGTCTTTCAGGACACTCAAGGAAGAAAGGTACAAAGTTCAAAAGATCACAACAACAATAAAATCAACAGAAGAATAATAAAACCAGCAAAAACCATCAGACAATAACAGATGTGGGGATGTAAACATCCAGGTTGTAGTTAAATAAAGTATGCAGTCCTGAATAGGTGAGTTTTGAGTCTGAATTTGAAGAGGGGCAGAGAGTTTAAGTTTCGGAGTACTGGTGGCAGAGAGTTCCAGAGCTGGGGGGCAGAGCGACTGAAGACCCAGATGTGCTTAAAAAAAAGAAAAAAAACAGCCAAGAGGTGTGTCAGTCATAAAAATTAAACTTTGTCATGTCAATGTGGGAAATATTGCACAAAAAATGTGTGTATTTCAGTAGGAATGGTCATGGTAAGATTAAGGTTAAAGGTCACATTTACACCTTTTCAACAGGTTTACACTGGTCTCAAATGTTCCCATTACATATTTTTGAAGTTTCTTGCATAAAAATCCAGTCAGGTATGGGATTTTGGCCTGCCTATAAACCCCCTCTGTTTCAGACCTGAACCGAACTGAACAGGCTGGTTTAGTCTAAAACGTTTTGATCTGCGCAGAATATGCTCAAGTGCTGTGCTCTAATGTCCTCTGTGGCAGATATGTACCTTGACATGTTCTTTAAACTAGGACTGTAGGATGGATAAACACCATCAAGGAGAGGCAGCATATCCCCTGATGACATCATTAAAAATTGTTTTTCACAATATATTGTTTTTAACAAACTATTGATATACTTATCAATCAGTGCATTGCTAAGCTGTTTTCCTTCTCCAAAACCTCCTCATATGTGTGCCCTTTAGTCTGTGACTGTGCATTTAGTTTGGTCTGAATTTGGTCTGAATTTAGTTTTGGTTAGTGTTTAGTGGAGCAAGTGCACAGCTGTGTCTTTAGGTGCCTGCTCTTTGACGTGTATTAAAACACATTCACACGCACACACACACACACTTACACACGCTCTGGCAGCTTCCTCTTCGCCTGGCTGGATTTTGTGCGCCCTGAGCTCCTGTTGCTGAGGGGAAAACAGCTGCACACTCATCCAATCCTCCTCCTGCCTCTTGTCCTGCTAATGGAACAGCCCGGTGCTCTCCTATCCACCCCTGCCATGAGGAAATCATTTGGTACATCCCACAGTGCTTCACTAGCTGGTTTGTTACTGACTCAGTAGTAGCATCAGCAGTCAGCTGAACAGCCGCCTCAACACACACATACACCTACTCACACACATATAGAGGACATAAGGGGAGAGTTGAATTGCAGAAGCAGAGATATCCTTGGCTCGTCTCCTCTCTTTTTTTTCCTGGTTAGTCTAAATCCCTGATATGACCCTGTTCAGCCCACGATGTGAGTATACTGGGTTTATTCCTCTGTGTGTGTGCATGTGTTAGAGGATGATTGTGTGTAGATCTTTGATTGTAAAAGAGGTTTCCTTTTACTTTATGTTCAACTTTTCAATCCTTTTGTCTCGTTTCTTCCTTCATACCCAGACTGGGATTTGATCAGGTGGTGCTTTAGAGGAGAATCGCTGATATTTTTAGGTCTGGAAAGAAACATTACATTAGACTGTGTTCTACTTTAGGTCTTAAAAATTGCACAGGTACATGAATATAATGACAGCTCAACCTGTCTGTCACACTGACAAGGTCAGGATTCACTCCGTTGTTTTCATGACTCAATAATGCTTCAGCATTTAATGACCTACATCACATATTTTTTCCTTCTGCGAGAGCTATGAGAAGTGGTCCTTTGCAACAAATGTTCCCAAATCAGGGCATTTTATAGAAGAAGAGTGAAGAGTGCATATACAACTTTCTCTTCAAGACAGGCTCTCAATCTCCTCTGCAGAGTCGAATGATTTTAACTCAAATGTACAAAACTATCCCGTCTTTATTCTAACTGCAGCATATGATACTTCAAAAATATTGATGAATTTAAAAAGGGAAAAAGACTTAAACAGTCCCTAAATTCACCTGCTCACTGCTTAAATTTCTGAAAACTTTCAGCCATTCCAATGTATTTCATGAAGATATTAGCGTCTTTATCCTACATGGAACAAAACCTGATTTATCAAAGAAAAATGACAAAATGACCAATTTCATAAAAGCACATGTATTTACAGATGCTCTGGGAATACATGGAGGGGCACTTTTTATTATATACTGTACCCCAAAATTACTTGGTTGTTTTCTACAAATTTCAATAAATAACACAATAAATAACACAATATCAGGAAAAATGTGCCGTTATTTTTCCAAGATAACTAATTAAATAAGTTAAATTAAATAAGATAACTAATTAAATAAGTAAACTACCCGAATAGGCATTTAAAATGTAAATCAAATATATGAATGTTTGTCTACTTAGGACTTTCATACATTAAACTGTTGTGCAATGTTTATTAATTTAGGCTGATATTTACAGCCCTCTGAAAACAACTCCACAGCCCACTTTTGGGTCCTGACCTACCAGTTTAGAACCACAGCCTAAAACAAGTTTATCATTTACAAAATACAAAAGTATGTCTGAAAAGCGTTGGATGAAGCAGACACTTTTTTCATCCTACCCTTAATGTTATTTTAAATGATACATGTATACTATACTATGAAAAATATAACTTTTATGTAATGTATCTATCGCAGATTTTACTATCTTTTTTTTTGGTTTTAAAGCAGATCTGTTTTACCATTTGCTTTTCTGTAACTCAGTAGATGCTTGGACATATGTTTACCACTAAATCTCCAGATCTGTTCTGCAAAAGCTGTTCTCTGTTCTCTTCTGTTTCTCATATGGATATAAACTGTCCTCTGCCTCTTTGCTGCCTCTCTCCTACCGTAAACGCTGAGACTCTTGTTTTATGTTGACAGTAATGCCTATAATCACACTGCACTTAGCCTCAGGGTTTCTCTTTCTCTGACCTGAGGTCAGTTATAGTTCAGGATATGAAGAAAATTCAGTGTGACAGAGTGCGGAGTATGTCAGAGAGAGGTATGCTTGCTGCACTTTGAAATCCACATTTTAAATGAGACGGTCTCATTATACCTTCACTGCATGGAGTGTGAGGTAGGCATTTTGTAAAATGTGAAAGTTTAAGAGGCCGTGTGTGCATTTTGTTATCCAAATGAAGAGTTAAAATAAAAGAAAGGATGCAAACCAAAAGTCTTATTAAAAACTAAATTTATGATCTTAGTAATAGGAGGTCTGTAATGTCTCAAATGTATACTAAACATTAGATTAAAGTTAAAAAATATATGACATGTTCAAAAAATCTGGTAAAACCCGATGAAATCAGTGTATGGTTAAATAGACCAAATACCTAGTTTTTTATAAAACATGTAACTCATGTAACACTAAAATCTTCTCAGATCAAAAACATATAGCCCTGAGAGATATAAGAAGAAGATGTTTTAAAGATATTAGAAGCTGCAAAAGTATAAAATAGAAATACGTAAGTAAATTGCAACACAGAAAGACAAAATAAAAAACAGCCTGCCACAATTTAATTTCACGATATTTCATGAAAGTGCCAAAGTTACCAGGGTAAAACAAATATTTAAATCTCAGCTGTCTGTATTAAATTATTATGAAATGATTGAAGCAGTCATAATAATTTATGTTGTTTATTTTCTTTCTTTGAGCTGAATGTCATCAATATAATGACAGGAGTACAGAACACTGCGTTCTTTTCATTGAAAGGTGCTTAAGATTATTTGTCAGACCCCAGCTGAATGTTGTTTTTCTTAAAAAAAAAATGGCACTTATTTTAAAATGCCAGGTAGATAGATAATTGTGAGCGTACATTTTGACCTATTGCATGAAAATGGAGTAGACAAAAGTAATAATGGAAGACACAAAGTGCAACCACATTTGATATAATCTGTTACCCCAAATTTCTATCTGATTATTTTATCATCTTGTCTCCATCAGTGACTACAAAGAGCACAAATTAATAGAACATGAACAACAAACGTCATAATCCCACACATATCATTGTGTTCAATGTTACGGCAATTTGCGTTGGCCATTTCCAAAAACCATTGTGTTATTTAAAAGCAACAGTTAAAGTGAAAGAATACATGTGTTTTTTGTGCAAGGTTGCACGGATGATGAGGCTGCCTGCCAACAAAAACTCTTTGAACTTAAAATGTTTGTTCTCCACCTAGTTTTGTAATTGACGTGTCAGACAATCATGGTTCAGGCTTTTGACAGGATTACAGGTTCAGATCATCTTCTGGAGCAGGTAGAGAATCGGAGTAAACTCCAGCAGGATGGATTTTGAGTGACTTCAGATTTCAGCTGAAGTCCTGTGAGGTGGAGCACTTGTCTTTTCCTTTTTCCAAAGATTTGGAGTCTCTTATTAAGAATTTTTTTTTCCAGGCTGCTGTGCTGTTAAATGAAGTTAAAGAAGTGTGATTATGCCTGCTCTCACTTTAGCTCATTTTATAAAGGACAGTCTGGCTCTCTGTCTGACATCCATTAATACAAGAGGCCGTGGTGACAGATTGTGGACTTTAAAGAAAAATGGGCTTCAGAACTGATAACTGATCAGTGTGTGATCTTTTTAAAGTTGTCTGTTTGCTCTTAGACTTTTCTCAGTCAGTCAATGTCTCTTAAAATTTATCACAGCAGTAACACCTGCTGTAGATACAGTATATTGACCATAATTCATATAAATACTCTTTTTCAGCCACTTCATCAGGTACACCTGTTAGACTTGTAATACAAATATGTAATAAGCCAATTACATGGCAGCAAACAATGCATTTAGGCATGTAAACATGGTAAAGGTGATCTGCTGAATTTTCAAACCAGGCATTGCAGTGGAGAGTAAAGGTGGTTAAAATGACTATGAACATGATTGTGATGTACCCATCAGACATATGAGGTTCTTCTAATGTCTTATTTTGGTGAGCTTGTGTGACTTCTTGAATCATTTCTTGTTCTTCGCTGAAAAGAGTGGCACCTGGTGTGGTATCCTTTTACGGCAGCTTACATGCTCTAGTTTCATGTCTTGTACTTTTGGAAATGGTCATCTTAGCTTGGTTGAAATTTGTGGTTATATGAGGTATTGGTGCCCTTCTATGGGCTAGAACTAGTCTGGTCTTTGTCTGAATTTTCTCATCAATATGGCATTTTAGCCCAGAGAATTGATGCTCACTGGATATTTTCTCTTTTGTTGGACCATTATTGCTGCATTATCTTAAAGTGAGAAGAACTCGAATTACTTTACTTAATATTACCAAACTATTTGTGCCATATAGACAGTGCTCTCTTTTGGCAAAATATGTGGCTGAAGTTCATTTTTTCTGTACTTTTAAAAAAGTTAAGACTAAAGAGAACTTTGACACCCTTATATGGTAATAAAAACAGGGTGTCTATGACTGTTGTTTGTTGCTGTGTTGTCAAAAGTATCAATACTGATTGATTGTAACAAGGTTAATAATTGACCATTATTGTTATCAAATCTGTTATAGCCTGGCTGAAGTATATATGAATGCTGAAATGCTTTAAGTTTAATAAGGAACATAAATGTAAAAAGTGCACAAATTTATCATAAGGGAAAAGGCACACAGATTTAACCAAAGAGAATATATTTTTTTATGTATTTGTAGATATGTGTGTACTAATGATGTATGGGACTGTGTTTGCCAAATAGTGCTCTGATTACCTCCTGAGGTTTAGTTCCTGCAGAGCGAGACAACTGTGCTCAGCAACGTCCTCCACTCCCTTCCTGTGTAATGCCTTCCTCGCTCAGTCAATCATACAGTCATCAAGCTGCTCAGCAAACACATCAAAAAACTCTGCTGTGTTTCCTTCTGCCACACTGACACATCAGACACAATCTGTACAGATAAAAACTGTCTGTGCTTTTTTAAAGGAACATATCTCAGACACATCATACTTCTGTCATGGCTGTCATGTCCCTTTTATCTTGGAGTTGAAGGTTATCATCAGCAGAGAGTTATACACTAATATATTGGAAAAACTTCTCTGACAATTAGTGATGAAATAAAGTTAAAACATTTTCAACGAGACACAGAAACTCATGCCCCTGATCTGATTGAGAAGAGATGCATAATTATTTTCTCTAACATGCAGTATGTACAAACTTTGGGAATACCAGTCATGTAAACACTGCCCCATTATTTTATTCTTGATCATATATGTAACTTTATATTTTTGTATTTGTGTTTTTTAATATCTCCACCATTGTCAGTGAGCTTTAGCAGTGTCTCTCTAATGTTTTTGGTATTTCTGATTGTTAAATCTGCAGGTCATGTCTTAGTCTGTTCATGTCATATTTTTATCAACATCTCATATTCCAACTATTCTGTCAATTCCACTAATACATTTCTCCCCGTATTTTCACATCTGTATACATTTCTAGAAAATGTGGGTAATTTTAATAACACAAGGTCTGAAGAATGTCCATCGTAGGCCGTTGTTTCTTTTTTGTTAAAAACATTTCCCTCCATATCTTTGAGCTTCCTTTTTCTATATTTTCATTTGTTACATCAGTCTTCTTCAGTTCTTTGTGTTTTGCTCTGTTTTGCTTCTGTCTGCTCCGTGTGTGCCTGTATGAGGAGGTTAAGTTTGGTCACCTTTCATCACTGTAACATCATTCCATCTGTTTTATATTTATATAATTTTCATATTGTGTATGTTTGGTGACCTGTAGTCTGTTTCATTTCTTTGCTGATATTATTCTGTATAAGTCTGTTTTACTTTATTAGAGTGTTATCTGTATTTGGCAGTGAGATGTATAATTTTCCATTAATCTTTGTCATGAAAATGTAAAAAAGGAAGGATGTCTCAGCAGTGTGCTTAAAGGCTTTAAAACTAACACTTGTTCTAACATGCATCTGCTCAGCATACAGTTGTCTCAAAGTGAAAGTGTTTCTTAGGATGTAGGCACTATCAAAGATAGTGCTTTAAAATAGATAAGCAAATACAAATTTAACAATATGTTACAAGATTACGCTGACCTCACAGTATGGAGGGTCAGACCAGGGCTGAGCAATACACAGTCCAAGAGAAAGCAGTGAAGTTAAAGAAAGCAGTTCTTGTATTTTACACACTTGTATTGTATGCAACATCGTATATTAGGCATCTACAGAACATTCAAGGTGGACTTTTGAAGTATGAGGCAGTGCTCAGTAAGAACGTGGCACCCCAGGCATTACCTGTAAAGGGATCGCCTCAAGCCTGCCTGTCTGCGGCAGCTGCTGGTGCCTTTCTTGTCTTACGCATTTGAAAGAAACAAAAGGTACTTGTGCCATAATGAAAAGGACACACATTTAGTGAAGAGAGCCCTAGTCTCACTTATATGCCAATGCATTACTGAAACATATCATAATTTACCACATGACCAATAGTTCCCACAGCACTGCAGCAATTCGGACTTGCAAACTCCAGATTAAACCCCATTCACAGCTCCAAAAACTCTTAAATTATCCAGACGTTACCCGGGTGGTTATTTGTTCTTGAGAAGCCTGCAGAATGTGGCTGGTCGGTGCTGCTGGCTGTGCCGTGTAGTGAAGTAGTGCCACAACAAAAAAAACTTGGTAGTGTAGAAGTATAGTTGTTGTAAATGTTTTGAACATTGCATACAATCATCCCACACTGTTTTGTGACTTGGTATCTCGGAAAATTCTTTATAACACAGAGAGTATATAACTCTGGCTTCTGTGCTGTCTCTTTCTGTAAGATGCAGAATGATCTCTGTCACTGTGGCATATGTTCAAGCTTATTCCATGTATCTCGTGCAACCCTCCTCACAAATTCTCAGCTATCCCTTTAAGTCCACTCTGCTTAGCAGTTAACCCTTAAATCTAAGTGTAGATTCGTGCCAAGTTTAACATAAAATCCCCCATGCAGCAAAATGTAGTATATAGTGTGCAAACATATGTGAAATTTGCAGTATGCCAAAAATACCATTCTATTTCGGGTAAATTTTGCAGTATGTCTACCTCACTGTTAACCACAATGCAAAGCGCCAAATGGTCAGGGTTCAAAGTGGTGGACGGAAACAGGGCATATCCATGGCAACAGCCTTAGCAATGTTGGCATTGGCACTGATTCTGTTACATTTACACTACTGGTCAAAGTTTTAGAACACCCCAAATTTACCATTTTTTTTACTGAAAATTATTCAGTTTAATGTGTCACTGCACTCTGAAATGAAAGCATAGTACAAATAAGCAATTGGAGTGAAAAAAGAAATCACGAAATCAAAGTGGCCACCTCTGGCAGATATAACAGCTGAACACACTTGAGGCATTCTTTCTACAATAGAAACCAAATATTCTTCTGAAAGTTCTTCCCACATATGTTGCAGAAGTTCCCATAAATGTGTGGCACTTGTAGGTTGCTTTGCTTTTATTCTTCTGTCCAGTTCATCCCAAACCAGTTTGATGGGGTTCAAGTTTGGAGACTGTGCTGGCCACTCCATGTTTTCAAGCTTACCATCTTGTTCTTTTTTCCTGAGGTAATTCTGGCATAGCTTGGACTTATGTTTTGGGTCATTATCTTGCTGTAGGATGAACCCCTGACCAATTGGGCGCATACCAGAGGGTATTGCATGGCTCTGCAGAATGCTGTGGTAGCCGTTTTGGTTCAGGGTGACTCTCACTCGTGTACAAGTCACCAGCCCTGGATCCAGCAAAACAGCCCCAGATCATCACACTTCCACCTCCATGTTTGACAGTTGATATCACACTGTGGATCCATCCTTTCACCTACTCGATGGCGTACAAAGATCCTGCATGATGAACCTAAGATTTCAAATTTTGATTCATCAGTCCATAATTCCTTCTTCCAGTCTTCGGTAGTCCAATGGCGGTGTTATATGGCCCAGGCAAGCCTCTTCATCTTATTCTGACATCTTAGCAATGGCTTTCTTGCTGCAACTTGTCCTGTCAAACCTGCAGCTCAAAGTCTTCTCTTCACAGTTGAAACTGAGACTTTCTTACTACGACCACTTTTCAGCTGTGCTTGAAGCTGTTGTTCTGTGAGCCGCCTATCACACAAACTGTTAACTCTCAGAAACTTGTCCTCTGGTTTAGTTGTGGCTTTGGGTCTGCCAGACCTCTTCCTGTCAGAGTTTCCACCAGTTTCTGAGTCCTTTTGATGATGAAGAAAACTGTACTCACTGACACCTTGACTTTCTTTGTAATTTCTCTGTAAGAAAGACCTACATTTTTAAGTGTTATGATGGTCGTTCTCTCTTCCATTGTTAATTGCCTTTTTCTTGCCATTTTGTAGCAACATACGACTTCTGCAGTACAATGCTGTTCAACTGATGCTCACAAGGGTATGGTACCACAGGGTATGCTTTTGTGCAGACGAGGGGGCTGTAAGCCATCAAGAAAAGTTGGAACAACTGTAGGAATTAGTAGAGCCAGCTTTCAAGGATTGATCAACCTTCATTGCTGCAGAACAGCTTTAAATTTTTAACCCATTTCATGTTCCCTGAAAAAGGCCTTATTGTAGAATTCTGAAATGTACATGTTTTTTCAGTTTTGAGTAACCTAACCTTTTCTTTTAAGCTATGGCAGTGCAGCACTTACTTTTGTGGCATTTCAAGCTATTCACTGGACTTGCACGACTTGAGTTGCAATAAATAACTTGAAAAATTGGGATGTTTTAAAACTTTTGACCGGCAGTGTATGTAACAACAAAATGAATCAAACTCAGTCAGTTTATATATTTTGAGTTGGTACGTGGTTTTTACACATTTCTAATGTGTCATTTGTATGTGATATAAAGTTTTTGGATTGTAGAAACAGTTGCTCTGATCCAAACTTTAGCCCAGTAGGTGGCAGTAATGAGCCTTATTCAATAACTGCCACCAGCCAGAAAATTGAAGAAGAAAAGGATCACCTCATCCAAGTGTCGCATGCTACAAATTAACAGCCGTTTGGCTGTCATACTACATACTACTACCAGATGCAGCATACTGCATTTTTTATGAGTATGTACTAAGCGGTTTTGAAAATGGCCATTGTCAGTCTTGTTTGTTTGCTGATCTCAAAGAGGAACTAATTTGGTTAATGCTTTGTAACAAGCTAAATACTTCTCATTTAAGCCTTAAAAAGCTAAATATACTTATTTTAGTCCTATTCCTGAAAATCAGTTTTAGCTTCTGTCCATCTGGTATGAATAGCACAGGCCTGTTATAGTTTCAGTATCAGCAGCAGGGCCCATCCTTCACCTGCAGAGACACTGTTGGCTGAGGCCATCCTGTCAATCTCTGCTTGACTCTAAACTGTCAGAAAATTATCTCTGCAGTGGGAGGTAAAAGCACCTACACATGTCTGAATTTCGTTTCACACATTCAGAGCCATACTTAATTAATTGTAGCTTCCAGCCATTTGACAGTCACGCTGTGCGAGTGTATGTGCAGCTGGCCCAGTCACACTTCATTCACCACCCATCTGTCCATGTCAGACCGGCCTCCACTTCCTCTCCTCTCCTCCTCTTTTGCTCCTGTGCTTTTTTCTCTCCTTTACATTCACCTTTGGTAAATCGTTGCTGAGCTGTTGGCATATCCTGTAATCAAAGCGACTCGTGGTTGATTTGCTGATTGGACCATGTGTTTAGAGGTGTTCGCAGGAATGATACACAGAGAAAGACAAAGAAAGGGAAAGAGATGGGGCCTGGCTTTCAAGGCGGATTCGAGCTGCACCAGCTTCTTAATGTATGCTTGCAGATGGGAGACAAAGATGGAGGGGAACAGCTGGCTGGGAATGGCAGAAGCAATCAGAGCAGAGTGATGGAAGATGCACCAGAAAACAGCCAATGTCAGACTCAGTTGGCCCTTTAGTCATTTAACTGTCAAATGATGTCAGCAACTACAACAATGGGTTCAAACAAGGCTTATTAAGCTGGTGGCACTCAGGTAATGTCCAGCCTTTTAATGAAACTGAGCTGGCTCCTTGAACATTTTGCTTGAAAACGCATAATTTATTGAGAAGATTAAATTTCATTGGGTTCAAGCAAGAGAGAGAGCCTTACAAACTACAGAATTATTTGTTATATGTTCTTTATATGTTCCGATAGCCAGCTGTGTGGTTAAAAATTTTATTTAAAGTTTTAAAAACAAATTAAAAAAAAACAGATAGCATTGTAGCCACTTAGAGGCATGGTTTGGCAACATTTTGATCTAAACAACAGAGAATAAGTTGTGTTAAGGTAGTGTGACCACACTCTAATAATGAAAACTTAAAATTGCTGGCATTAAATGAATTTTTCAGGAAACAAAACAAAATAATTTTGTTGTGTTATGAACTTAATCAAAGGAGTAATCTCAACTATCCTTATTAAGATTGTAATGTACAGTCGGACTAATTTCTTAATTTAATTTGGCAAAACTGAAAACACTTAGTTTAAGGTCAGGTGTGGTCAGGCGAGGTCAGTTCGGCTTCTGAGCACAGGGTTCATATAAAGATAAAATATTGTGACGACCCACAGGAAGTGGTTACTACGAACTGTTAAGTAAGACTCAATGGACCCTGAGATTTTTTTGGGAAGTGTTTGCTTTTTTGTTCTGAGAATTTCAGTTCCGATGTTATAGTGTGTGCATGTGGGGTGAAGCCCACGGTCACCTGGCGGGGCATGATTTGTGCCATGTTCAGAGCCCAGAAACACTGCTCCGTTAACCAGTGAATCACGTGAATGTAACAGTCTGCTCCGGTGAAGCACGGACGCTAAAGGCTAAGTTAAGTTACGTCTTAGATTCTTTCTTCAAAGTTGAGCTTGTTGCACTGTCACTGTGTGCCAGATTGGTGCAGTGGTAAGCAACCATACATGATAAAAAAAAAACATGCTGTAATGGGTCTGGGGACGAGTCCTGCCTGGGGTTGTATTTATTGAAATCGTTGTTCTCTCTACTCAAAATTTTGACTTTTGACCCAAAACTCAAAAATCTTGTGCAAACAGTTACCTTGAAATTTCGAGTTCCTGGATTTTTTTTCACTGTGCAGATATTCAGACCTCAAAATAGGGACTCTTCAATTTTACCTAAGTCACTAAAAGATTTTCCTCAGGAGCACCTTTTGACACCATACAATGCTGCAGATAAATGCATTAAAATTGACTAAACAGTATCTGAATAGTGTAATAATCAACATCATTATAACAAAAATCAGTAGGGTTACGAATGATTATAATATATTTTTTTATTAATTTAATTATTTTTAACTTTTTTTTTTTTATCAAACAATATTTTCTGAAAGGAGGACCAAAGTCTCTCAGTGCTAGCACTGCTAAGAGAAGTACTGTCTGCAGTCTTCTCTACAAACCAGTTCCACATTGTTCACCTGCTGATGCTGTGATAGAAAAAAAACTACAAAATGCCAAGGGAAACATAGGCTGATGATGGGATTGTTTTTTATAGATTATTTTGGCTAAATAAAGACGAATGATCATAGAAATGTTATTTAGGTAGATACTACACACTGTCATACAATTTTCCTTCAAGTTATGATCCTTAATTATTGATTCAAGCACCCTTTCTGATAAGATTATAAAGTGCACTGTTTACATGTCTTCCATTGTCCTTTTACTTTTACCTGCAATCTTAAAACACTTGTATGTTATTTTGATTAAACTTGACTTCTGAAATGAATGGAACATGTTAGTAAGACTTGAATTTCCTCCTTTTCAAATTAGTTGGAATTACAAACTCAGAAAATGCAGCTGAAGGTCAATGTTCTCTGCATACTCCTACAGACTGGAATAATGTTTCCAGTCGATGTTTAACACATGCTTAACAATCTGTGTGCATGGGCTTTGACCCAGAAAAATGAACTGCATTTATCCCAAAATCCAAGAGCTTCCTCGTGTTAAGGGCATGAGCAAAAATGTTAAGCATCGCTAGAATTTGTGTATTTGTCTGCTCTTTATTGTAACTGTAAGCTAGGAAGAATGTATTTTATCATTTATAACAAAAGTAGAGCTTAAGAGTGTTCATAGCAACATGCGGTGTAGAACAAAGATCACCACTGTAGTAGAGGCACACATGCCTCAGTTGATGATTTTGATTTACCCCTGTGCAGGTATGAGACAAGGACAGTTCTCTATTTTAACTGTCAGCAATTTTAAGAGACATCCTTATGTTTGTGTGTCTCTTTTAATAGATTGCCTAGCAATTGTAGTAGCAAGAAGAGGCTAGTGCAGAAAAAAGAGACTGTTAGCAGCACTTGTTTTGTGGAGACATTGTTCTTTGAAGGTTAATTTGAACCAAATTGTGAGAAGTCGACCGCCATTGGGTTATGTCATTAGCTCACTATACATCAGGTTGTTTTTATTGCTTTTGCTTCTCACATAGTTTCCTTTCTTGCATACAGCAAAACCTTCTTAAAATCTATAGATTAAAATAAATTAAGGCCTGACAAAAAATGTAAATGTTTTGTATCTTAAATCTAAATTACCTGATCCAACCTCCCTCTTTTTGTTTTGTGCTGCTGCTGTTTTGTGCTTAAACTCGACTTTTGTATCTATGCAAAGCTAACTGGTCTCTCCTCCATGCAGACATGAGCATGAGTGGAGAGTTGAAGTCCAGCCGCTCCAGGGCAGCAAGTAAGAGGGCCAGCAACACCACTTACGGGTGAGTATAAACCCCCCAACCCTCTGCCACACTCACAAACACAGGACATGCACACTCCCATCCCCACATACCCTGAGATAATCATGTGCTTCATTATTTGCTGCAGTTCTTTACCCGTAACTCAGTGTTGCTGCTGCTCACAGTTGCAATCAATGCAGCATTATTGGTTATTAGGTTCATAGCATCTGTGTATGTTAGCAGTTATTGATTTTCCATGACAGAGGCTGTCACCATCAGTCAATGTTTTCATCTATCTGTTGATGTAGAGCAGAGGCATGATTGGAGCTGATTACAGTTATATTGTTGGTGGCTCAATAGAGGGCTGTGGAGCTACACTAGCATTAATTGTGTGCTTCTATCATCGGTGAATGGAGTGGAGGGCGTGCACGGGAGGTCAACAGTGTGAGTGCTTGTTTAAATTAATTCATGCCACCATCACTCTTACCTCGAAGACTGCCTTAACTACATCTCTTACTACAACTGCAGCTCCCGGCTCATTTAATGAGGGTAAAACACAGAGTGAAATGTGTATGAACATGTGTGTTGGTGTATACAGTAACTTGAAGCAGTCATGCATATGATGCAAATATAATACAAAACACACTTTTTGACTGTTTTTTTGAACAAAAAACATTTGACCGCCATGGCTTTACAAATCCCCCAACGTGTGAAAAATCCCTCCTGCACCTCTGTTGCTTGCTTCACTGCAAAAAGAAAATGTGTACTTTAACTGTCCGTTCAACCCCACTGATGTCATTAGGGGAGATGCAGCCTCCCCCTTAAGGGAAACACTCCCTGAGACAAGTGTTTGTTCAGCCAATGGGTGAGTCTAGTTGAAGGAACATGTTTAAGCATGTCTGCAAAGTCAAAGTAAATATGAGAAAATAAGATGCAACATCTCAAGGGGCTAACCTCAAATAAATTTATATTCAGCAGAGACAACTGTGATGAGGACAGATTTATGATCTGGGCATCCATGGGTTTGTAGCTATCATAAATTCTTATTTTTAGTCCGTCTGTCTCTGCCTGGATAGAAACATCTCTGGATGTATGTATGTGTATGTGTATATGCATATTTATGTATGTATGTACTGTATATATGCATATATGGGTGTCTATAAAATGAGGAATATGGCTTCAGCCTGCTTTGTTACAAAATGCCTTGAGATAACACTTGTTATGAATTCACACTATACAAATAAAGATTGATTGATTGATTGCTTGATTGATACATAGATTGATTGATTGATTAGAGCACAGCACTGGAAATCTGAAGCCGCTTCATCTTCTTCAAAGGGATCAGACACAGCTCATGAGAAACTGACTCTAAACTGCCTGATGTTAACAGGCTGACACAAATTGGTTGATGCAGAAAGGATGCACAATACTATCTTCACGATATTGGTATCAGCAGATATTACCTCAAAAAGCAGGTTAGTGGTAACGGCTGATTTTAAAATTGCTGTCGATATGTATGTATCAGTCATGCCTATCAGTCAAATATATCCCTTTTATATGACTGAAATATAAACAGAATGTATGAATGTACCATGACAATGTTTCACCATATTCTTGCTGTAATTCTGCATTTAAAAACCAAAAATGTTATGTACAAGAGGAAGAGTTTTTAATGTGTGTAATGTCTTTTTTAATATAAATAACCTGTCACAATGACAGAAATAGGTCCGTTTTTGTTGTAGGGACTGAATAATTTTGACAAAAAAATCATCACTTCAGTCAGGAGCAATTTAAAAAGAAAAGACACCAGAGCAGTTATTTGAATTTACTTTTACTTTATCTACAGTTGTTTAAATGTAGCTTATTTGAATTATCCCGCACTTTTAGCAGATATTTGAATTTGGCGGTAAGGCTCTAATGGTGGCTCTCCCTGCTCTCCCACATACTGACGTGGTAGCATTAAGCAGGAACAGCACACATTTCTGCCCTCCTTGTGCCTCCAAGGAAAGCATTAGGCAGGGAGAGACGTAGCAGTATCCCTCCAAAGCAAGCATCAAAGTCAGCGTGGCATTGATTAAGTAAAAAAAAAAAAAAAAAAGATATAAAGGAAGGGCTGGGGTGGAGGAGGGTTGAAAAGCAGCTTTTAGCAGGAGCAGTAATGAGCAGGCAGGCACAATAATCCTTCATATGTCAAAGAATGCGAGTGAAATAAATTAACCCTTTTAAAAAAATTAAGTCATGTTCAAAACCATTGCAGACTTCAGTTTTAAATTTATTAACATGATGTTGTTTAGTGAAATGCTTGGATATCCTTCAGTTGGTGTAATAATGCCAAACTGTAACTTTTGTTTTTTCCTGCTGACAGTTGAGATAGTGAAGAAAAATTACTCACATAAAAGCAAACAGAGTAATCATAATAAATCATAATGACATATTTTTTGGGCCATCAACCTTAGGACAACAAAATGCAAAGTGGCTATGAATCAAATCTAGAACAGGGAATTAATATTAACAGATGTAATAATATTAATGCCAACTTGTTTGTCCCAATTTAGCAGAACTCATTATTATTCCATCATCATAACTGGGACTCCACAAATGTTTCTAGCTCAGGGATAAACACTGATTTTTCTTCATCCTTTCAGCTTCATTTCCTGTCCATCTGTTATTTGCATCATATAACGCAACCATACATGGGGTAAAGATATCAGTGTGTCCTTAGAACTGTTAATCCATATTCCAACCATTTCTGGCCAAACCTCAAACCCCCTCCTGTTGTTTGTTTGCTCATTCCACCATGTAGTTATTCAGCAGTGTGCGGCCATGCATTAATGAGGTTAGTCACACACATGCACATGCACATGCACATGCACACATACACAAAATGACCACATGAATAGAGCACACCTGAGGTATTGGTCCTGATATGGCCTTGGCCAATGTGATTTTTCACAGCGATGACACAGACTTAAAGCAGAACAATTTGGCTCCCTTTGGCCATTTCAGGTTTGTGGACACATGCAGTGATTAAGCTGAACTGAAATCCTGTCCAGCCTTTTGAAAGTTCTTTGATTTCCAGCCAGGCTCTGTGAGGTTGCACTCATGCTTTTGGTATTTTGGGAACAGATCTAACATCAGAATGCTAATGCTCTCACAATAAGGGTGTCCAAATAAAATAATTTTTCTGCTAAATTTATTCTCTGCTTTAGCTTAAAACTAGAACTTCTGTCTTGGTATTGCTCATGTGAGGAATACAGTTGCTAAATAATGGTGTAAAGTACAATAGTGGGTTTTTGTGGTAGTGGCTGAAATTTTCAAAATTATATGTCTTTTTTGGTGTCAGTAAATGTTTTGTATCAAACTCCAGATTGCAGAGCTAGATAAGTGTATGGGCTCAAATTATGCATAAATAAATATTAATTCCATGTTAGCTCCCACCGACCTTTACCTCCAATCTCTTATCTGTTTAAGTCAATTTGACAAAAATATCTCAAAGCGTTTTCAAAATGCAGGGCTCCAAATTTTTTGGTTACATTTTCCTCAACTCTGTACCCTCAATATGTATTCAGTCTATCCTTGAGTCAGAGAGGACATTTGTGATACATCCCATTCACAAGGAAGAGTTAAAAATGAGACTGACATGACAACAACCTTTGACCCATGATCTAATGATCTTAAGCTTCAGTCAGAGAAGGCATCTCAGAAAAGTTTTATAAAAGTCCTTCAAAGATTGTTTTAAGATTTTGTGTTCACAACAATGGTTGCATGGACAGGCAGACAGACAGACAACCTGAAAAGCCCTGACAGTGTCCAAACACGTAATAATCTTTAGCAAACATGTTCAAATAGGCACTTTAGACTGCCTACAAAATATTAGTATATCATTGGTGACATTATCATTACTTATGTGAGACACCTCATGAATGAACTCCTTCAGCCTTCATTTCTACATATTGGACATTGTCATTCTAGTCTTTGGGACCAGAGATCAGATTTGGATGACAGGGGGCATCAGCAGTGTTAGACCTGTTGCTTTTTGGAGGCCTTAGTTTAAAACATGATCTGCTATATTAATAATTTGAAAGAGCAAACATTTATACACTGAACATCATGCTGTAAGACAGCAGATGTGTATCTCGCAATTGACACAATGTGCCCTCCATAACCTCTGAGTTGTCAGACTAAGGGGCCTCCAAAGGAGTCTAAGCCCCCATCACACACAAATGGTATGTCAGCAACTGTGTTTTTATATATTTTTATTCATGTGCTAATGAAGACTCAGCTCAGTCAACGTGCGTTGAAACATATTATATTGTGAAAAATACACTCTTAAATGGCTTGTATATAAAGGCTTGTGTCCATTTTGTCTACAGACTTTCACAATGGCAAAAAATCATCATTGTCAATGACATGATGACTTAATGATGTTAATTAGATAGTAGTGATAGTGTTGATGATATTAGGACGACTTGACAAGGTTTTCTATGTATTGCTTTGTTAAAAAAAATAGTGCCTCTAGCACTACATGGCAGCATGTGTGTCCAACTGGACTTGAAGCAGTTTGGTGCACTAACTTATGTTGTTCCCCCTTGTCTAGATTCTTGTTTGTGTTGTACTATTATATGATTTGGATTTGGACAAAAGCATCTGCTAACTGAAACTGAAACAGTGGAACATGTTTTAACACCTTGCAGCACTATTTTTTTCTTCAAGGTTGGGCTGTTTAAAATGTGATGTTAGCTTGTATTTTAAACTACATCAGAGCCTTGATGTTGAAAATTTTTACTCTAAAAATGGCAACAGAAAAAATTATGATATTTTCAATGAAAACAATTGTCTGGGATTTTATCTGTCACTTTTTCATACATGTTAAAAATGGCAACCTCATTATTGCACTCAAGTGGACATACTAAAGCCACTGGATTAATCCTCTGAACACAGTAAATGTATGGAATTTAGTGGACAACAAAGCAAAAAAAGTGTTTGGTTTTTTTTGGACCAAATCAGAAAAACACACTTAAAGTCATCTTAAGAAGCACTTTGCAGGACTGAGTAAAATCATCAATGTCTCTGGCTTAAAGACAGGGTTGTTAATCAGATTTAAATACATGTTTTGTTATACTGGTTAAAATGATCGTTATGTCCTGATGGCAATTCTTAAAAGAGAGCTAAAAACACACCAACCAATCACAGCGATTCAGACCGAATTTATAAAACCAATCAAATCCTGTACTGCCGTTCTGCCCACCTTCTGCACGAACATTTTGCCGGCATGCACAGACCCTGATTCAATGCGCGTAGCCGAGCTGAGAGGAATCCAAGTACGCTGGAGAATGGCAGAGAAACTACGTATACCCCAATTACTGGTAACCGCTCCTCCTGCTAAACAGACCAAGAAAAGAAAGATGGAGGCAGAGAAGGCCGAAACAAAAAAAAAAATTGGACAAAGCCAGAGCAAAACGAGAGTCAACATCAGGTTGTGAGTACTAACTAACTTGCCATGTTTGTTTGTTTGTTTTTTTAACTTTACTATGATAATGTTTTGGTGTTTTCTTACCGCTGAGTGAGACATGACTTGGCGTAGTGCAAAACAAACGATGTGCTGAGGACGGGTTTTGAGTTGGATCAGTCATATGGTCGCAAATCAGCGGGGGAGATGCTACATTCAAATTCATGCTAGTTTTTCTGTGATTACCAACCCTTTCTTTAAGCTGCAAGAATTAAAAGCCGTAAAAATAGCTTCTCAGACCGCTTCAAAATGTGATCAATTTAGGTAATTGATTTTGAACTCTGGACAAGCCAGTCCTTAAGTCATAAACATTTGCTGAGAACAACAAGATTTACATGTAACTTACAGTGAAACTGACACTAAAATTCTCAGTCCAGACTCCAGTAATCCTGTTCAGTGCAGCTGGCAGCAGTCTAACCAGTCTCTCCTCTCCTCCCACTGTTCCCACTGAGCCAGCCAACAAACACTACTGCCTGTGGCCCAGATTAGTTTCCTAGCAAATTTTCTAACTGGTGTGTAAGACATTAAACCCATGCACTCATGCTCATGCAACATTGTGTGGGTTGTCTGCAATC
Organism: Cetoscarus ocellatus; assembly: GCA_037902135.1. Lineage (NCBI taxonomy): Eukaryota > Metazoa > Chordata > Actinopteri > Labriformes > Labridae > Cetoscarus > Cetoscarus ocellatus. The sequence goes on along the minus strand of JBAMNC010000394.1, from coordinate 144,287 downwards.
CTGATCTATTGTTCACGCTCAGAATTAAATCTCTCTCCTTTTAACTTGTCTTGTCAGTGAAAAATGGCTTTTTCCTCTAACACTGCCACTCATGCTTCTTTCCACAGACCTTTTGCTCCAAAGTGACCCTTAAAGCATCCTCTTTTATTTCATCATTTATGGTCCGTGCATCCTGACTGCCACAACTTACTGAGCTCCAGCTGTTGTGCAGGAGTGGGTTGGCGAGCCTTTCACAGCCCAGATGCTGTGGCTGCTGTTGCTGTTGTGGCCTCTGTGCGCTCCAGTGCATGTCTACAAAAGCTCACTGTACTGTGTGGCATGTGTTCGGCGGCTCAGGTGCCAAAAGAAGAGCCCCAGAGGACTGCACAATTGTTTAATGACTATAATAGCTGTATTGGTTAAACATGGCATGAGGCTGCAGAATTTCAGATTATTTTGCTGCCCTGCGCTGATGCCACAGTTATGAGTAGATAGTGAGACCCCAGATGACTGAAAAATATATATTGTTAAAATTATTTTTAATTACAGAGCTATAGACTTTACAGCTTAACATGTTTGAGTGTTACATAATTTATGCACAATAGCTTATTTCACTTCTGCATTGTTGCACGGCTATGCTCAGTACACTGATTTATCTGAACCTTCCATTTATCCATTATCTGTACCTCTTACCCTTTGGATATATGGGGGCTGGTGCCTATCCCAGCTGACATTGGGCAAGCAGTAGGGTATGCCAGCCAACCACAGAGCTGATGTATACAGACAGATTACCATTCACACGCATACTTACTCCTAAGGCCAATTTGCAGCTGCTGACCTAGCATGCTGTGGTCTGTAGGATAAAACCAGAGTACCAGAGAAATGTATGCATGGAGAGGCGATGCAAACTGGCGAGTAAAACCAGGAACCCTCTTGCTGTGAGGGCTTTACCTGAAACCATTTTATTTAACGTTTTTCACTGGTTTTAATTCAACCTTTTGTTTAGAGAAGTTTGCAGCTTATTAAATGGTTTTAGCAAACGTCATACTCTCTGCTAGATGCACACATTGTTCTGGTCACCCCAAACGTGATGCTTCTTGTGGCAGCTATTTCGTTTTTATAGTGGTTACTGTTAAGGTGAAATATGAAGTTTGTTTTATGGGCTTGTAAATTAAAGTATTATGTTAGTGCTTTGACTTATACACTCTTGGAAACCCTTAAAGGCATTTTGACATCATTAAAACCATTTCAAAAAATCCTGACATGCACTGTGTAATTTTGAGGTGAATTTTTGAGTTGTGTGGCTGGTTGAGAAGTTGGAGTGAATTTAATCCTGACCATGACGTATTAGTTTTGCAGTTGTGCAGGGGGAAAAGACAGCAGATAACAGTAATATCAACTGCTCCCAACCAATTTAGTAGATGTTAGATATGTTTGATTCAAGCTGTATGACTGCACTCACTTACCTAGTTATGAGCTGACTTTACTTAATTAATTAATTTTTAATTAATTACTTAATACCTTTTATGCTGTGACCGTGGTAACAGCAAGCAAGACTGTAAGATGTTTCCTTCCTTTGTATGGGGTGATAAATGAACATATGAGCTGGTGCTCTTAGGTAATATTGTCCATTATTTAGTTCCTAATTGTGCTTTCTGGGGATGCTGTGTGTGTGTGTGCCATAGTGAGCATATTTTAGCCTCTGTTTGTATTTGACCTGTCCAGAAACAGCTGAACTACAGGCAGTCGTAACTTTTAGCCTTTATCTGTGTGAGTTTTCCAATAACTCTTTTTAGCCATTTTTTTTTTTGTTTTTATTGATATTTGCAAAATGCCTGACATGATTTCACTGAGTCTGTGAACACCACGGTTTTGACAGACTGTGAAACATGTAATGTTGGAACATAAATTATGTTCACATAATTTAGACAAAATATATAGGAAATGAAAATTAGTGAGACGGATTAACTTTGCCTCAGCAGATATGTCTGTCACAATATATGATAGAGGAATATGTGACAGACAAAACAGACACAATACCACTTCACTTCACTGTTTTCAGCAGAAACAAATTTGACGACGACAGGTCTATGATTAGTCCATTGATCTGTCACTAGCTTTAGTTCTTACTTTAGTCCACTTGTCTCTACTTACCTCCCTCCCTTTGCCCACACACCCAACACAGCATCGTGTGGATTTGCTGTTCATCATGAGACTGGGGTCCACATTCAAGATTTCCTGCTGCTTAACAGAAGGTTTTTTCTTGCCACCATGATGGAGGGATTCATGATTGGCTATATGGATTCATGTTGGGTGTTGGATGTATATATTTGTATATATATGTATATGTGTATTTTATATATGTATATATGTATCTATGCATTTTGTGTATCCATAATATGAGTCTTGAGATAACACTTGTTATGAATTGGCGCTATAAATAAAGATTGATTGATTGATTGATTGACTTCCTGTTTGTGCTATTCAAAGTACAAAAAAATGTTTATGAAGAGCTTTTATGCTGACATTTTCCTATATTTAATCTTTAGTATTCACTGAGATAAAATTCATAAAAAGGGACAGGGCTGTGGCAGAGAGGAAAGCCAAGACATATCACGCACACAGACCTGGTCTAAGAGACACAGCATCTTGAACTGGAGCTGGCACACACATAAGCCGTCATGCATCCCGTCAGATTTGAGTGGCTAGTCATTTCGAGGGTTGTTTGACTATGGAGAGCAGCCACACAGTTAGTCTTCAGAGTCAGTTTTAAAGAAACTGATGAATTTTCTTTTTGTTGATCCCTTATAGCAAGTGTCAAATATCTGGAAACTTGCCTGTTTTCTTAGCATATCCTTTATCAGCAGGTGAAACTTTCCTTGTTCTTGTCTTGTTTTCAGGAGTGATGAATAGACTAAGTGTACATAAAAAACAGCAAACTGTCTTTGTTGCTTTAGGATTTAATTTTGTTTCAATTTGCAAAATTTTACAATGACTAGAAAATAAATACAACAGGCTCATTGTGCAAATGTTCTGTGCTTTATGGTTTTATCCGAACACAGTTTTTTACTGGACTGGTTAAGTGTGCAAAACCTTCGACTTTATCACATTAGTAGTCTGTTATTCACTTTAGTTTTTGAACAAAATAAAAACTACTTTGATCAAACTTTTGAGGTATCCTCCGGGAACCTTCAGCACTTTCTGTTTGGCTAAAAGATCTAACTTATTTCTGCATTAATATCCAGCATGTGCTCAGGTCAAAGCAGAGCTCATTTTATCTTTTTTTTTTTTTTTCATTTCAGTAAAGTGGGGGCCGGACTGAATACAGAGTGACACTGAGCATCTGGTCTCTGTTTTTTCTGTCTGCTTTTTCATGCACTTCATTCTTTTTAATATTCTCTCATCTGTTTTAATTATCAGAAGCGCTGGTCAGAGAGGACTTTGATTTAAGATGGGAACTATGAGGTAGCACCATCTGTCATAAAGGCTCATAGAGGCTAAAGGGGGCAGGATAGATGTCATGATATGTATTTCAGATACAAGAGCTGTTGGTGAATGTGTCCTGTGTGATAGAGTAAGGCTTTGTCATCACTAAAAAAAGTATAATGGGATGAGAGGTTGAATTCTTCCACAATCACTTCGCATAAAAACACATTAAGTGACCATAAAAAAAGTATTGATTTTTACAGAATGTCTCCCCAGTTCAAATTGAACCTACTTGTCTTGAAATTCATTGTGCTAAGAAACCCCTCGACATTCCTGCAACATTTAGAGCTTTATCATGCAGGATGATGTAAAAGCCTAGCCTTATGCTATATTTGTGCAGCAGGGTGCTGATACATTGTCTTTTTTCTAATGCCTACATTAAAGGAAACATATCATACACTGTTATCCACCTTTTAAGATTCCCTGTGGTCTAAGTGAATTATCTGTGTCCTGCTTTTGTCAAAATGAAAATTGCATCAATCACCAGAGGAAGTTTTTGACGCTCCGTGAACCAAACTTTTCACAGAATGATCTGTTCTGGTGTACCTATCCTTCTCTTTCTGCTGGTGTGTCAGTATGAGTTAAGTTGTTGTCAAAGCTAAAAGAAGACAAAATTGCTACCTGTCAGCAATGACAAGCAACTGCTCAGAATTTATGCTAATGCATAATGTGTTAAGCATGCCACTCATCATCGGTGAATGCTGTTTATTTTATGAGTCAAAACCCAACGCGTAAAGCATTTAAAAAATTTCTAGTCCAGTCTGGTTTGCCTGACGAGTAGAAAAAAACAATAGTCCACTGCATTATCGGCATGTGTTGATACCACCCTTGCATTTTAAAACTCTAGTTTAACTTACCTTCACTAACATGAAGTTAGTGAACATGGTTTTCTTAAGTGCTTTCATGAGTGTTACCTTACGGTGGAAGTAATTGTGTTATGAGACTTAAGCAGTAGTAAACAACGAGTTTGTCTACATGCAATCAGAAAAAAGTCAAATTATTACAACAGTCCAACTAAAACTAGACTTCTAACATGTAAAAAGTGATGTGTCCAATTTTTCAAGTTAGGTTAAACCACCAAGATAATATAGTTTAAGATGGAAAGACAGACTTACTCCAGACTACTGTAAACACACCTCAACTGATCCAGACTGGATGAGTCAATCTGCCTATGCTCAACAGTTTTCATGCCAGACTTTGTTCCTGAGGTTAACTGTGTTAACAAAGCAAAGCCACAATGTCATCTGGCTTTGGGTATATTTGTGGAATAGTGTTTATTTCATTTGAATCAGAAGTAAAATAAAAAGTGTGTGTTAGAAATATACAGAGCTGTGAAGTTCTTCATACTATATTTGTTGTTTGACAATACTAGTAAACCGCTTGCCTACTTAACAAGGTCAAAAGAAGGATAGTTTTGGTTTTGGTTACTGGCTGTAAAAGGAAGGCATTGCTACCATCCATCTGCTTCAGCAAGTGAACTGATTCTGCTTTGGTTTATGTGTACAGACGGGGAGACAATAGTTCAGTTAAAATGCTGAATGAAGGTTTTACTGTAGCACAAATCAACTCTGCACATAAACCTACTGACTGTGAAAAGTTTTAATGTTTGATTGGCACCAAAGTAAGGGCTAAGAAAAGAAGGTCTTGGTAGTAATAAGCACTAACATTTTTAAACTAACAGATATTTAATACGCTGTAATGTATGTGATGAAAGGTTAATAAGTCAGTGTCTGTTTTTTATGTTACATGTGACCTGAACTCTCGGCTCCAGTGTAAAGACCTGTGTTTGACTCATCCACCCACTCAAACCAGATATAGCAGCTTAAATTACTTTACTGGACTTTGTGTGTGGACCCACTGACTCTCCAGAGCATTGTTTCCGTTGTCCTGGAATGTAATTTTAGCACATTACATACCACCACCATTTAATGTGGTCCATACACATTGTAACTTTCGATGGATCAAATCTTTCTCAGACATTACCTTGTCTTTGCCATCCATCACTATTATATCAATTAAGATTGGAATAAAAAATGATATTTTTTTTCTTCATTCAGATTTTTCTTAAATATGTTGTTGTGGCAGTGTTGGGATAAGCATCAGTGTGCAGCTCTGGTTATTACTGCCAGTGTAATTTTAGTCACATCATCCTCTATCTCATTTGTTCCCATGTAACACTTGTCACTTACTTTGTCAGATTGTATATTTGTATCCCGCCTGAGGCTCGACTGGCTGACATCTGTAAAACCACCACAAGCTGTGAAAAAGCAAAGGGCACACAGAGGCAATCTGCAGCCAAAAAACGCAATGCCGAAGTTCAGACGTTTTTATGAATGTCCTCTTTCTGCCGGTCATATTCCCTCAACATCACTCTGGTTGTCACAACACAGTTTGACTCCCAGTGGTTATGACACCCACCCACAGCTAAACCTGTGCACACAACATCCTTACCGTGTCTAAAAGTGGCAGATATAAATATAAATCAAAGAGGGGTTGTTATAATACACAGGATCACAGACCAGCAGAAAATAAATCTTGTTTATCTACTCTTGTTTGTGCAAATGAAAATCGAAAGGTAAATAATGAAAAATAGTTTTGCATAGCTTGGCCTGAAGTCATTGCAGTATTTATCTGAAAGTTTTTCTATTCAAGGAAAATAAACTAATTAATAAAAGGGAGTAAAAACAAAACAGCTTGCATAACAAAAGTCTGCCTTTCCATTTGTTGTATAATGGAAATTGTTAAACTCAGAGATAAATATTCTTGGGTTATTCTCAATCTAAAGAAAAATGAAATAAATCACCTAGAGCTTTCAGTTTAGCATTGCACCTTGTAAAATGATCTTAAATTAAATGTGAGGGGAATGTGTTTGCAGTGTTTTCAATGAAAAGAGCACTGTTATTAAGCATGTGTCATGCATAGCGCTGACAATCAGTTCCCTGAAGAAAAGCCATGGAGCATTTTCATGCTTAGTGAGTGTGTGAGACCTCGATTCACTCCCAGTTCTAGAGATAGAGATTGTGTGTGATAAAGGACTTTTATCCACCAAACACCTAAAAACTGAGTGTCACCATGTTGCGTTTGTTTTGTACAGAGGTTTTGTCATGCATTATGGTGCTCTTACTTGACACACCAGATGGACCATTAAATATATTTGACTAATATGGCAAAGAGCCCATAGAAAGTGTTTGGGGAGGGCAGAACCTTTCAGAAGCATATCCGGCAGGTGATTGGACGACTGATCTGGCTATCACATTCATTATGGGCCAGTGAGACAATGCAGAATGCTGGCACTACCACTGTGGTGTAAAGGGCAGAATGTGAGCCACTGCGTATGACAAACTGTGGGCAAAATATTTTAGAAGTGGACTGAAAATATCTTTTCCATAGAGAAGTTTATAGTGTTGCTATTTGTTTTCATGTAATAAAGAAATACATAACAGATCTGACAAAACTGCTATTGAAGCCGTCAGCATCTCTGTATATGCTGTCAGCTAGCCTGTGGCTCCCACCTCTTTATGCTTTTAAGGACGCTGATTGGGTCACGCCGCTTTCAGCTGCTCGCAATCATTGTGGATTGTGAGTGGCAAGATGTATCCGTCTGATTACAAACATTGAATGAGGCTGATCCATCTGCACTGACTGCAAGGTTATAGGTCATCTCATACCAGTCTACTCAGTGTTAACATTCTTAACTGTTATTTATTTTAATCTTCACAAATTCTAAATGCTTCTGCTTTATGAACTCACAGCCTTATATCTCTTATGTTTAAACAACAAGCTGATGGTGCCATTAATCACTCCTTACAGATAGATGTCTGCAAGACTGAAAACTTTCTACTTTTGTCCCGTCAAAAATGAGGACTAAGTAATCACTTCCAGAGTTAGCAACATGATTTTATCTTGCAGAAACTCCTGCTTTTGGGTTTCAAGTTTCCAAAACAAGACTTCCTTTGTGTTCATAAAGTCTTTTCTCTCCTGGCACCTCACCGCACTTGAGCTCAATACCAAAAATCACTACAGACTGTGAATAATGTCCCAGCATTACTGCTGACATGTCTTTCTTCATTGTTGTTTTTTTCATGGGGAAAACCCAAGACTTGAATGACAATGGGTAGAGGTTTGTTTTTTGCCAGCCTGGGCATGTGTGGTGCGCCTCATTTTCAGTAGAGCTCTTCATATCTATGTAGGTATGCATGTATTTGATCAGTATACATCTGTACCACAACAAAGGGCTGATATCAAAACAGTTCATTATGATCACACTGTTACAGCCCAATGTTTTGTGATTTTTAAGGGCTGCTGCCTTGGCTAGGTCCCTTTTTATTTGATATATGAGATCTCAGTGGGACTTAATGGTAAAGCGAAGGTAAAATAAATATACTAAAATGACATTCAGATCTTCATTAAGGAATACTTAACATGGCATCTTAACACATTGCTCTTGGTAAGTAGCTAGTTATTATCATTCATCTAAAATCTAACAGCCTTTTTTGGTCTTCTGTCCAGTTATTGTCTTCATCCTTAATGGCCTTTCTGCATGGATGTACAGGCGATGTGCTGTCTGCAGTTGGTTCCCTGCAGAGATGATGGGGCCTGTACTGTAGGTAAAGGGCAGTGCAGTCAGAGGTGGATGTACTGCTGAGGAAAAGGTCACTGTGCAGAGAAGGGAGGCGAGTGCATCTGCTAGATTTCAGGGCTGCCGCCGAGGCTTTAGAGACAGCAGAGAACAAGTGAAGATAGGAGGAGGTGGATACAGAGAGGGAGGAATGAAGGGAGGGTGATACAGTTTCTCTCTCGGTGGAAAAAGGTCATGAGTCAGTGTGGTGACAACGATAGCTCGGGGCATGAAGGCTAGAGTGAGCGTGATGACTTAACCAACAAAATGAAAATAATTTCCAGTCATTTCTGTGTTTATGTGGGTGTGTGTGTGTAGGTATCCATATATTCTGTAGCTGGGTGTATTAGCGAGCCAGATGAGTTACCTCTCCGGTCCTGCAGGCTTATCACTCAGCAGGGGTTGGTCCCTCTGCTAATGAAGTCATCTCTGTCCCCACTGCCTACTCCAAGCTGGGAGGTGAACGTAAGGGAGTCAGGTAGGAGAGGGAGGAAGAGCAAGGATTGATGCTGCAGCTGGAGAAAGGAAATGTTTCTAACAATTAAAAGAAAAGAGAGTCAAAAGGAGAAGAAAATGGCAAAGAAAGAAAGAAATAACAGCCAAGAGAGTGAGGGGTGAAGAAAGCAAAGGAGGGAAAGCAAGTGAGCACCGCACTGCGTGTCATTGGCCCCCTGGCGTGAACAATCCATCTCAAATTGATCTTGCAGCTCGGCCCAGCAGGGCATTCTGAATCAATCTCAAATTGATCTCTGTGCCAGAGGTCGGGAAAACTAGCAGTGGAGCTTATCAGAAATATAGTGGTGCTGGGAGGATCTGACAGGGAAACTTATCACACTGCACAACAGGAAATGGGCTCAGAGCCCCCGGGGCAGCGGGAGGACGAGCTTGCTCCCTGTACGCACACACACGCATGCACAGTATAGCGCACAGAGACTCAATGTCTCTGTGTGTACCCAACACAAGCATACACGGACACATGCTCCCCAGTGTTCAGCACAGTACTGAAACGTGCGCACAAACACAAACACACACACTGCAAAGGTATCATTACACACCCACGGGCTAGCTGGGAAAATAAAAAGTTTGTCAGAGCACAATACATCAATATATTTTAAGTTAGACAGGTGAGATTTCAGGCCTGGAGCTCTTAATGACTTATAACACGTTTAATGTGTCCTCAGCAAGGCTGCGTGAAAGGCCAGAGGAAGGACAATCGATACCGACTCGCATTAAGACGCTCAGTCAGCTTAAGGGAGAAACCTGCCTCTCCTGGCTCAGTGAAAAAAATTAAACCATAAAAACAATTGCTCAAAAGTGACTTTCATCTGCAGTTTCTTAGGCAACACAGGGAAAATACTGCTCAGGAGTATGGAAACCAGATTTCGTAGGATGAGTGTTTTCGTAGCCTCTGGTTTCTGGATCAAAGCTGCTTATCCTTGTTTTAATTGTAAACTGTATATGTATATGGACCATGCGTCCTCATTTTAAAATATTAAACTGGTAATACCCTGACAACAAACACTGATATATTGCTCTGATAACATCACTTGGAGCCAAAACATACAGGAGGGCTGAATGATTTATTGTTTTTTCTCCATAATTCCTTGGCATGCAAGACAGACACTCAGCTGCATACAGCAGCTCTTCAGATAGTATTTCCTGCCATTATTAGCACCCTGTCTTGCTGCTTATCAGGCTTTGGCTAAATATGAAGTTTGTTAGTGGCACAAAAGAGCCTGTGATTATTTATATCAGAGCTGTCAGTGCAGGTTGGTTTATGCTGTATTCTCTGTCTGTCTGAGGCGCTCTATTAGAGCTGCTGCCTCTTTAAGGATCCCCTCTATGTTGATTGGTCAACAGGTGTACTCTGTGGTCATTGGTCAGTTCGGTGCTGTTTGGTGCCATTTTATCAACAACTTTGCTTTCATTCTAAAATCTATGCTCTATGCTCTGCAATGGGCTTGCTTCTGCGAGTCAATGGGATGAAACTGGTGACTAAACAATGGTAGGACATCACACTGGCAGGTCTATTCAGGGGGGGCAGAGGAATAAGACATTTAGGCCACTGCTGGCATGGCATAGAGGGGCAGGGGGAGGCCTTACTGACTTTTTTCCCTGTTCATAGTGCTAATACGCTAAAGGGCATATAAAACTCCAAAAAGCAGGACATTGGCTCTTTAAGATTTGAAGTTATTTCAGCTTATACTTGAAAAAGATTGTCCAGAAAAGAAGAATTTACTTATTATTTTAAAAATCAAATTAATATACATTAAAATAAAACTGCAAAATGAAGTTTATTTTTTACCTAAGAAATTCAATTGCACTTCACAGTGCTTTAGAGGCAGTAAATGGTGGTTACAAGAAAATTCATGATTATTATCATTACATATATATAATGATAATAATCTTGGATTTTTCTTATAACCACCCAGTAAATGAGCACTCAGCAATGTCCATCTACTAAGTGGTATTTCACTGCAATTTTAATGATAGTAGGTAGGATGTCAAGAGGACCTGGACACTAATGCACACCAGAAAAGCCAAAGTAAAAGAACTAATAAAACCAAGATGACTGAGAAATTCGAAAAGAAAAGAAACCAGAGAAAAATGCAAAGGATTAAAACCAAGAATCATCAGACAGCTATAAATGAAATGCTAAAAATACATTAAAAAAAAAAAAAAAAAAATATATATATATATATATATATATATATATATATATATATATATATGTATATGTATATGTATATATATATATGTATATATGTATATATGTATATATATGTATATGTATATATATATATATATATGTATATATGTATATATGTATATATATGTATATATGTATATATATGTGTATATATATATATATGTGTGTGTGTGTATGTGTGTGTGTCTGTGTTTGTGTATATGTGTATATAAATGTTAAAAGATTAAAAGAAAATTTAAAAATTGCACAAAATTTTGCAATGACAGTTTTCTTTAATATTTTCAGCTCTACTGCACAGAGAATATTGAAAGGACACCAGCTACTTTAGCTAACCTTGATCACCCCGTAGCTCTCATGAGATATCAGGATCCTTGGCCTGTGCCAATCTGAACTGTCTGTTTGAAGCATATAGTCACAGTAATGGAAAATTGTATGACCCTATTTTAAGTTCTTCTAATCCTACTCCTCTGCTTATCTGGTCACAGTCGCTGCAAGAACCTTCATTTCTCAACAGAGTTAGAAATCGTTGTAGTACAACTGCTCTTTCTGGCATCACACAGTTATTAAAACTAAGGTCCTAAAGAAATGAACACTTAGGGCCCGATCTGCTGAGATCCAAAATAAATTGCGTGTGCAAACTAAAAAATTGTGTGTGCTATTAGCGGGCGTGTTGCGGGTGTTCTACTATCACTGCGTACGCAATTGATAACAGACGCAAAAGTGGTGTGGACTGCCCCACCAGTGCGTGGCGAGTGTGATGCAGTCAGCTCTGAGTGACAAAACAGGGTGATTATGGCTATGAAGGTTTTTTTTTTTACACAGGCTAAATGACCTCCTCCACGATGTATTAAGAGCGCAAAACAGAGAGGGTTTACTTTACGCGTGCGTCTGCATCAGTATGATGGCACATTGCATTGTCCCTGTTTTTCCAGTCCTTCATAATGACAGACAGCCTCCAAGTCTTTATGTTTTTCATCAAAAATTCAGTCAGTGATGGAAAATATACCATTTATGCGACTCCTGTTTCTCGCTACAATGACCGCAGCCCTCCGTGCGTAACGCTGTGCCTTTTTTGCACCTGCTTTTCAAATGTACTACATTTAGATGCAAAAACACTACACGCAATCAGATGCAGGTCTGATGAATCACATTGCGGGTGCTAAATGATCACATTTGTATCTCCTCCTCCCAGTATTTTGCGCGTTCTTATCATCTGCATGTATTCTGCATATTCATCAAGGCAAACGCGCTAAATGGACTGCGTGTGCTATTTTGCTCATTTGACAGATGCAATCCTCGCTGCACCCTGTTAGTAAATCAGCTTTGCGCGCTATCAAGTTTGCACGTGTTTTTATACACGCAAACCTTTAGTAGATCAGGCCCTTAGACATAAGTCTAAATTATAATGACCCTCTGTCAAAATGGATTTCAGTACTGAAAATTTAACCAAAAAAAAAAATTACAACCTTTACTGCTCTCTCTCTGTAGAGGGGGGTGTTTTATCCTTTGGCTTCATGTGAATAAAGTGCAGTAGAGTGGCATGGTGGTGCAGCAGGTAGTGCATTTGCTTCACAGCCAAAAAGTTGCTGGTTCAAACCCAGTGTCAGTCATGGCCCATCTGTGTGGAGTTCTCTCTGTGCATGCGTGGGTTCTCTCCAGGTACTCTGGTTTCCTCCAACAGACCAAAAGAAATGCTCATTAAGTTAATCAGTGACTCTAGATAGCCCTTAGGTGTGGATGAGTTTGTGAATGTTTGTCTGTCCCTCTGTGTGGCCCTGTGATTGTCTGACTACAGGTTCAGGGTGTACCCTGCCTCTTGCCCAGTGTCAGCTGGAATAGCCTCCAGCCCTCCACGACCTCAAATGGGATAAGTAGTACAGATAGTGGACGGATGTAAAGATGATATGCAATAGGACATGCCTTCATGTAGTAGTCTGTTGTCTGTTGGGATGGTCACATAAAAAGCAATAGACCCTTTAACTCAGATAACCATTAACGTAAATGTCAGTTATGAATTACAATAACTTCAATAACAATTAATACATTGAGTTAAAAAAAAGCAGAAATGCTCAGTGACTTTGTGTAACTTTACGAGAAAACTGGATTAATAACTAGGTTTGAGGTCCATCCTCTGTAGAGAGTCAGGATCAAGAGAGGTCAGTCTGACTTTGGAAGGTGGTTTTTATTGGTAGTTGGCATATAGGTGAAGTGCCAATAAGATATGGAACAGTTAAAGAAGGTAAATTTAACAGAATTTAGAGGTCACTTTAATTGTATTCCAAATAAAAATTCACTTAAAACAATAACTTAAAAAGTTACAAATGAATAGCAAATGAAAGATTGAGTGTCCAGCTTCGATTGTTCAGAATTAATCATGAACAGGCAAAGAGGTAGACCTTCAGCCCTCACACAAACAGATGCTGCATACCCTCATTCAAATAAGCCGGACCTCTCACCTATGGATAACTTCCAGCCTAAAAGTGGATAAGAACATTTTTAAGCCAGCCGGTGGATATAGTGCAGTTTCTAATTTATTTCCCATTTATGTTGTAAAGGACAGCAGACCTTTTTTTGCCACCTCACTGCACAGATCATCAAATTGAAGCTGACAGCAGCTTTACAGCACACGACCAGAGACTACACCACACAGAGAACCTACTTTAGGTTCATTTTGATGACAGGGAGCTGCAGAATGATGTAGAGATAGCGTGAGGATAGACATACAGGCACCGAGAGACTGAGGAAGTGCACTGAAAAGCAGTGAGTAGAGGAGAGGAGGGGTGTCTTTGATCGTGTCAGCGTTTGGGAGGCAGCAGGAGAAGCTTCTCTGTGGCCTGGACTGGAAAACCTCTCTGTCAGCACAGAGGGGTAATGGAGGTTAGCAGGGTGAATAGAGGGAGTGTAGATGAATGTGCAAGTTTATAGAAAAATGTAGGTAACAAGTGGCGGCATGTTCCCATAGGACAGCACAGGAAAATAACCAACAGCATATGTATTTACAGACATCCCATAGATTAATGCATCATCAGATACTGCTGTAGGCACCACAATTACTCCATATTTATGTGCTGCCCTTGTTTTGATGTGCCCCTGAAGTGCAAAGACAAAGTGCACTGTTTTGACATTATAAAGTGTATCGTCTAAAAGCAGATAGCACCACAGTTTGGAGTGTGTCAGTTTATAGTTTGCTGCACAAAGTAAGGCCCAGAGCACAAAGAGGATGCATCAAATCCCTTTATTGTGTATAGCTGTGTTTTGGATGTAACATGACTCAAACCAATCAGAGAGTTAGCTTATATGGCCCTTTGTAACAGTGCAGGTCTCTTGGCTGTCTTTTATTGTTAACACTGCTTTTTTCAGTGTTTGGGCTGAACTCCAGGTGGATCATGTCTTTCTCTTGTTTTCTTTTCTGATTGTAACACTCATCACTGACAACACACAAGCGGGGTGGTGTTTAGATTAAAGCTATATTTCACCAAAGCATTCCCACAACATCAGAAATGTTCAAAAGACATGCTGAATATTTCTGCTGAGTGTAACACTAATAAAATAAAACCTGATTAGATAACCAACAAGTTTATCTTTTCACAAGTTCTGATTAATCAACATCAAATCAAGGCTGGTTATAAATATTTACTAAATTTCTCTCTGGGCTTAGAGGCAGTGTGCCTTTGTCTGTCTCCAAGCGTCCTTCTTGCATGCCTCCATTCTTTCAAGATACACACCAAAACACACACATTCACATGCTCTCATGCAACAAAGAGTAATATGTATACTTTTTTTCTTATGAAGAGGTAATTTTTACAAATATTAGTTGTATTCATAGAGTCATTTCAAGGAGTGATGTCTATGTCCCTGTGATGTAGAGATTATTATGATTGTCACAGAGGCATGATGCCCCCTCTAAGCCATCATCAGGGCCCATATTCACAAAGAATCCTAAGGCTGAAAGTAGCTCTCAGTGACGTCATTCTTAGAAAAATCTTAGAATTCCTTGAATTCTGAGAGTTTTCTTGGAATTTTCCCTTGGTAAGATAAAAGTTATTCACAAAGCGTCTTAGGCCTTAAGAGAGCTCCTAAGGTGAGAAACTGTTAGGAGGAGGGCGGAGGACTTTTAAGAGGCCTAAGAGTGTCTTAAACAGAAAAAAATGGCTGGAATACAGAGAGGAAGGAGAGATATTCTCCGTACCCTGGATGACAATGATTTAATTAGTCGATACCGGCTTGATTGTGCAGGGATTATGTTTGTGGTTGACCTTCTTTTTTTATCCATTTCCTATTTTTGTCATTCTGCCAAATCAACCCGCTTTTTATAAGGACGCCAATTACAGTAAGTGCTGACAGCTGAGTCTGTGTCCACCATTAATATCAAATAAAGTAAAATAGTAAAATAGTAAAATGGCCAGCTTGAACATATGAGATAGGCTGCGTTCAAACAAAGCTGTGTCACAATTAATTTAACTTTGCTGAGTTTCCTCATCATGACTTAAAAGTAATGTCACACTTGAGTATTTCTTAATACAGTTCAAGTTGTATGATCAGTTTATTTTACTGTCCATTCACTACTGGGAGCGCGGATCGCTTTGTGTGTGTGTGTTTTTTTCCCCCTTTATGTATCAACCAATCACAGCCTTTAGAAGACTGCGTCATACCTAGCAACGGGGTCAACCACACCTCCTCACTAAGATAAAAGTTTCTGTCTCCTCCTTAATCAGAGTTGCTCTTAGAAACTTCCTGAATCACTCCTAAGCTAAGACCCCTTGCTAGGAACTTTTAGGCTAAGTTAGGAGCTCTCTGAGAGGACTCTCAGAATCTTTGTGAATACGGGCCCAGAGGTATAAATGTGGAAAAACAACAACACCATAAAACCTCCAGTAAAGGACTTATTCAACAACAAGTATCATTTTGAGCCAATATGCTATTCCTCAGACTTGCAACAATGTTTGTGATCTCAATCACAGCCATCGGACAGTAACTCAAACAATTTTGCAAATCTGAGGAGCTTTTTGGCACAAAATTTCACTTTAACAGTGTCTCTTTGTTTTCTCATGTGTGTGCCTTTGGGTCCAACATTTACTGAGGGATGTTCATTTCTCTTTTTCTTTTTGTTCGATTTTCTGATGTTGTAGCAGAGGCTAGAATTGGCATTGGCAGAGCCAGTGGGGGAGCACATGAAAAAATACTTAGGTTGAAGAGGGGGGAAAGCAGAGAGTAATTCAGAACCACAAAACTAATATAACTACTTCATGGAAGCAGCAAGTAACCACATTTAGCAAAACAAATGGGAACTAGAAAAGCACTCAGAGAGTGCAGACCTCCGCCAAGGTGATCCGAATCAGTCCCAAAATTTAATCAGTTCTTCCATATCCCATTTCCGACGATTCCTGAAAATTTCATCCAAATCCATTCAGAACCTTTCAAGTTATTTTGAACACAGACAAACAAACAGACAAACAAACAGACGGATAAACGCTGGCAAAAACATAACCTCCTTGGCGGAGGTAATAAAACTTAAAGGAGGTCTTAGGACTAGCTGGGCTTGTACGCAAACAGCAGCATTAGCGACGCTCTACTCTGTACGCCAACATTATGTTGTTTACCTGCTGATGGTGTTATCCTGAGATCAATACTGACTCCTTTCTTCTTACGATTTTCGGAGCACATTGTCATCTTCAAACTTGTCAGTTGTACACAATTATCCCTTACAAATGGTCAGATCTCGGATCACCCCTGGTCAAGTTGGGACAATTTTCAGGCCTTGTTGGTGGTGGATTGCATTTGCATTTGTATTTGATGAAGGTTAAAAGGAAAATGATTCTTAAGTCATTATGATCTTGTCCACATCATGTTTTGGCCATACCTGTATTATAAGTCACTAAGCTCTATCATTTTCCACCGCTAACACATGGACTTCTTAATTTATTCGTTTACTCAGCGTGGCTGATGTTAGCTGAGGTTAAAGTTTTGTCCAGTGAGGATGGCAGGCTGCAGCCAGAGGTTGTCTTGGTAAATGTCAGTCCTGTCAATCACAGCTTAAAACACACAACAGGCTCCAGAGGATATTTCTGAATGGCAGCAAGTGTTTGCCCACAATATCTCCAAAATGTTTCGATCCTCTCCCAGGGCTGAGGAGAAACCTGGAAATGTTTGGACTTTTGTTGGTTGACATTGTCTTCAAAGACACAGTCACACTGATAGTGCTATAGAGTGTCTCCACAACAGAAGTCTTGTCTTGTAAACTTTTCTGTTGGTAGCAGGCAAAGTAACTAAATTTAGCTGCGTGTACCCATGCTTCTGTGCCCTTCATGCAGTTGAGCTAAAGTGACTTTTAGCTTTTAATTCTTCAGGACAACAGAATGGTTCAGGACATAAAAATGGTGCAGTGGTTTGACGGAACTGAAAAGGCTGAAAGGATTAATTACTCCGGGCAGCCTCGGGTAACCTTTAAACACGGTGCTCTGACTCTATTTTGATTGGGTGGTAGTCGCCCTGTTACAGGAAATGTCTTGATTTCTTTGCTCCTCGTGCTCTCACAGATAATGGGTCGAGAGGAAGAGGCCTTTTTAAGAGCCCTAGATGTCACTTGTCACCTTAACGCTGTATAATACAGCTAATTAGCTCTAAATATCCGGAGCTCTGAAATGTCCAATTACCGCTCCCTGCAAGACCCTGAGCTCTTGGTGAATGAGACAAAGTTAAAGCAGTACGCTCTCCTGCAGAGACACAGCAGATATATGAAATAAAATACACCCTGCATCACCAACAAGCTGTTGAAACGTTAACCAACCCTAAACCTCTGTTTTCTTTGTAAGCTCACAAACAAGTTTCAGATATGGGCTGGCATTTCACACACACTTTCAGAACCTGCATATCAGCATCTGCACTCTTTCTACAACATTCTCCTCCATATGCTGACCATGTCAACTGGTGACTCCCACCAGCTGACTGCAGATGTCATTATTACAGCACCAGCAAAAACAGTGACCTCTGAAATGTCTTATTGTAAGGGTTTTTTCCCCTTTCTTCAAACATTTCTAAATTACTAATCAGGTATGTGTTCAACCAGATCTACACTAACAGAATCACTGCCTTGGACAAAGTCAATTTTTCCATTTTTATAGGTTTAAGCATTCACTTGTAAGATGGGCTTTTCTTGTCATCTACAAGATTAACAGACTTGTTTGTCCTTGCACAGTGTTGAGAAGTACTCTATTTGCTCACACTATTTATTTCTTATTCACTTGTTTCAAATCTCAAATCTTAAGTAAAACAGTTTCTTTAATTATGAAAAGTGCAACGTTGATTTTTTTCCATTTGCATCATCTGATCCTGACACACCAGATGGACAGTCTAATAAATTTCACCAGTGTATCTCGGAAAGAGCATATAGAAAGTGTTTTGGACTGGGCAGAACCTTTCAATTGCATATCCAGCGGGTGATTTGATGATTATTCCATCAATCACATTCAGAATAGGCCAGTCAAATAATGTTGTAGGCCAGCGCTACTGCTGCGGTGTACAGGACAGAATGTGAGCCACTTCATAAAACAAACTCAGCAAAACATGTCGTAAGTGGAGCTAAAAATATCCTTTCTATAGAGAAGTTTGTATTGTTGTTATTTGTTTAACATTAAATAGAGAAATAGACCCCAGGTCTGATAAAACTGCTACTGAAGCTGTTAGCATCATCGTCACTTCCTGCTGTCTCCTCACTCATAGTTCCCATTTCTCTTGCTCGAAAGGATGCTGATTGGGCTGTGTCGCTTTGGGCTGCTCACAATTGTTGTAGATTGGAACTTGGCAAGATGAATCTGCCTGAATACAGACATTGAATCAGGCTGATCCATCAGATGCGTATTCCCAATCATAGCATCAAAACATTGTCAGCTGTATAAAGAAATTAAGTAGAATTATTGCTTTTTTTGTTGAGTCGAATACAGATGGTCACATTAGAGAATTGGACTGATTTCATTATTGCATGGACAGACCTTCACCTACATCCTTCATGCAAGCAGCACAGGTTGTACCGTAAATCCTCATACGATTTGAATCTAGGGTGGAGTTTTCTGCTCTCCTATCCCTCTGTATTTGAAGTCTTGTTTTTTATTTCTGTAATAAGCAGAGGTTGGCCAAATCCACCACCTGATCTGACTAGGTTATATAAAATATTTGTACTATGACTTGAAAGTACATGTACAGTGTTTATCATGTATTCATATTCTGACCTGCATGTGAGAGGGCTTTATAAGTAATTAATACAAAAGCTGTTGGTGTTTTTAATCGCCGTGAAATCTGTAATGCTGTCTGATTTGAAAGGCCGATTATGCTAATCTTTTGTTTATACAGTCAGTACCATTTATAGTCGGCTAATCTCTTTTACTGTCCTGTGCTGTCTGTTCTACCCACATACTGTATATCCATCATCACTGTTTCATCTCACTGTCTTTTATGTTCCCAGATTCTGTTGAGTCTTTTGAACCTTTTTAGTTTCTGTTTGATCAAAGCCCTACTTTAAAGTGGTTATTAAGGTTTTATGGTTTATGTCTGTTGAATATTTGTACATCCTTGGTTCTTTTGACAGAAAAGACAGGGGGCAACATGGCATCTTGCTGATATCTTCACAACATCTCAAAATGGAACTGCAATCTTTTAAGGGTATTGTTAGGGGAATGAAATAGCAAACATTTCTTTCTGTCTTAAACAGACTGACCTCATGACAAGGGTCTGCTAGTGGTGTTATGAACTTTTGTCACATGCTTTCCACACCAACCCAGTGAGGTTCAGTGTTTTCAGGGTTTTAATCAAAGCATGTTTTAAGGTCTAGAAGACACTGGGCATTGATTATTTGTTTATTTGTTTGTTTCGTTTTTTTTCCTTTGCTCACAGTGCTGTGAATTAAAACCCAACTGGGAGCAGTAAACCCCCCTTTTTAAGGCTAGCTCTTATAAGTCATCATGACGCTAGTGATGCAAGAAAGTCAGACACAGGGCAGGAAGTGAAGCATGCCAATATGAAATCAGTGGGAACAATGGAAAGTGATTGAGAAAGCTCAATATGTTCACTGCAGGTTGCATAGCTTTAGGTGATCAATAGCGTTAAATACTTAATCCTGCAAACTGCAGAATTAGCTGAACGATGAGTCCTGATCTTAAAGTTTAGTTTATAGATAAAACTCTGGGATTGATAGCAGCAGTGATTGACAGGTGAATTGTTTTTTATTGCGTAAGTATGTTTTAAGTGTTCATATTTAGCCTTGAATATGATTCATAAATTCAGTTTCACTGACTGCTTAAGTATGTTCACAATACTTAAGAGCCTGCCAGTAAGACGCTTTGTTGGAGCTCCTGTTTCTCTAAGACCCCTTCCCGACATGGACCCAGTCTGTTCTGATTGGTTGACCAACCTGCTCTGTGGTAATTGGTCAGTTAAGTGCTGTTTATCTGTTTTTAACAGTCCTGCCTCCCTACAGTTTATTCTCTGCACTGGGCTTGCAACCCTGAACCAATGGGCTTGAAATACTTACAAAACAATGATAGGGCATTGAAGTAGTAGGTCTGTTTGGTCGGGGGGTGAGGATAGGCAGCTATGGTGCTGTTCATGGGAGGAGAGCTAGAAGTCCAGATGCTGCTAATATTGTTGTTTTGGGTACAGAGGTACTCTGTCACTAGGGACATTCATGTAAACACACTAAAGGGCATTTAAATGTGAACAAACATCTTAAGACCTACTTAAATAAGAAGTGTTAGGTTTATATATATATTTTTTTTAATTCTAAAGAGTCAAACTGCAAAAAACAAGCAACCATAAAATGTTCTGTACTGAAAGATATTGTCAGTTTACAGAAGCAATGCCTTTCTTTATTTCATTAGTTCATTACCAGACACAAAAGGTTAAGTTTCTAAATTATTAAAGCATTAACATTACACAAGGTGGTAATTTCAAACAGGAGTGTTGTTTATAATGTAGGCTGAGGTTTCTGTTTGTGTCCACCACCATTTCTCTGTGTCTTTTTTTAATAAAATGTCTTTAGTCCTTATTAATGTCTGGTTGTAAATGATCAGTTGTGTCAGAAATAAACAACACAAAACACTGACATTCTGAAAGTGTTTCTCTAAATCACTTCCTGTACCTCTCTGGAGTTCTCCAGGGTGTCATGATGTGACGCTATCTGCAAGCAACCTACAACACTAACTTCAGCTCTCAAGTTGAATGAAAATCCTCTTTTGGTTTAATGGCGTAGTAAAAATGCTGGTTTGACTTAACACACACAAAAGAGAGCAGGAAATTCGAAGTGAGAACTGCTTTCTCATAACAAAACATGAAAATTTTGAGCAGCCAAATCTAAATCATCTGTCAAATTTCTGTTCAGCTCAAAACTGAACGGACACTTTCTGTGGTCTGTTTTTGGAAAATGTTCAGATAGCTGTCACTTGGGAGTCATTGGAGTCTATTAGACATTTTTCACATGTGCTGTAACAATTCTACTGTCAGTTCTGACCGACGTGTGTTTGTAATGATGCTAAAAACAGGCTGATTTATTAGAGCTGCTCATAATTTCCAACATGAACTATCCTGGCTGGTGGCCTAATCAAACATTAACCACACCACATTACATTATAGTACGCCTCGTCTCTGCCACAGCTGAGACTACAAGCCCCGCTGTATCAGAGAGGAATGTCCGCACCCTGACAGGTGTGGGGGAATCTGACTCATTCCTCTTTCTGTCCTCGTCCTCTTTGTCTCTTTGACAAACACACCACTCATCCTTTCTCACCATCGCTGTCCTCTGTGCATCATCCACTCTTATTTAAAAGCCTCTCCTCCTGCAGTGCGAGTGTTGGTTTATCGAGGATGAGTGTGAGGGGACAAGGAGGATGCAGTCTGATGGACAAACTGAGGGTCAAAGAAGAAAAATCTGCCTCCTATGAGACACTTTTCATTGAGTCTCCTGTTCCCTGATGAGTGTGTTTTGTCTGATAAGTACTGCCTGTTATGCTCTGGCTCTGCTCCTGGCTCCTGTTCAATGGCTTATTGATGCAGCAGCACTCCCCAGCTCCTCTCTATCAATGATCCGCTCCTCTTTTCAGTGTGGCTGCAATCAAACCTAAAGGGCTGTCAGCCTTTCACTGCTACTTAAACTAAAGTGAGGAGGGATGAGTGCAATCTGACACATAACCCTTATCGATGTACCTCCACTCTGCAGACAGAATAAACTGTTCTGGGGCTGTAATTTAACCTTGATGCATGCTGGATATAAATTTACGAGCTCCCTGAGTTGCCATAACTCTGCTACCCTACATGCTGTGGGCCTGTAGCTGTAGATCACCCTCCTACAGTACTTATATTGGGATGCAGACCCCTGGACCTGGCAGTAATGGATGTCAAGGATGGGCATTACATACTGATGTGCTATTGATCGCCTACTGTCTCACACAGGTTATCGATTGAAGCAGCAGAGTGTGTGATCACTGCATGTTTAAAAGGTTCCAAGGAAATAATAAAGATGCTCTTAGTCAAGTGTTAATTCTCCCTCAGGAAGAGCTGTGAGAGCTGACATGGAGATGTGGCTATGTGTTGTGGTTATAAATGTGGATGAGAGCATCTAAAATGGAGGCTGTCTTTGTTAACCTCATTATCTGTATTCATCAAAATGCAGTCTGACAATGATAAATCACTTACAGCAATCCTGTAACCCCATTAGTAACATTCTCTGTAGTGTAACTGTAGATAATGAATGCATCTATAAAGTGGTAGAAATCATTTTTTATTTCTGTTGCTGTATCTTAGACTATGCCATAAATAGGGCCATAGGCTCTGCTATCATCAATCCAGAAGATTGATTGATTTCACAATATTCATTTTGTGTTCCTGTTTGTCAGTTTACCTCATGTTATGTTGTTGCAGAAGTGCAATAGAGCACAATATAGTAAGAGCAATGATACATTCATACAGACACACTGCTGGTTCTGAAGATGTTCTTGTCCTAGTAGGGGAGGTATCACTTTGTTCACCATTGTAGCTTATTGACATTTATTGTAAAGGCAAAATAGCACAGAGCATTGGTTATTATTTATACCAACTTGAAAATAGGCTTTCATAACAATAGTAAACAAAGGCCCAAACGGACATGTTTTTTTTTTTTTACTATGGACTGTTTGGGGTGTCGGTGGCACAGTCTGATAGTACGTTTGGTTGGTTATCGGAAGGTTGTAAGTTTGAGCCCAGCTCAAGCAGTCACATGGCGTGTGTCCTTGGGCAAGACACTTAACCACAAGTTGCTCCCATCTCTGCATCAGTGGCATGTAAATGGGCATGAAAGGGCGTGAATGTGTTAGTTGATACTGATGGACAACTGCCACAGAAACTCCAACCATCAGTTAGTGAATGTGAGAGCGAATGGGTGCGAATTGGTAGAAAAGTGCTCTATAATCTCAAGTCCATTTACCATTTACCATTTGTATGAACCAGATAGTTGCTCAAAAAGCCTTGTGAATGGACTAGAGAATTAATTAATTATAGAATAAAATACATGCTCTCTTGCTCCATTAAGATTCAGTAAGAAAATAGTTTAAAAACCTGTTATATAATTTGGCTTTACAATAAAATGTGATTAGATTCTTGATCAATTAAGGGAGGAAATATATATATACATATATATATATACAAAATCACTCCGGGTCCATAAATACATTATATTATAGTATTTATATCTGTATCTTTTCATGTTGTAGTATATCACAGACAAAAGACATTGCAATGTCACTTTTTCTTAAACATCTTTGCCCTAATACATACTGCACAGAAGGCCCTCTTTAGTAAGAAAGACTACTGTAGAATGAAATTTGATGCATTGCATTAAAAGATAAATTTCATACAATCATGGACATTAAACAACCAAACAAGAGCAAAGTGATTAATCATACTAACATGTTCTTCTGTTGCATACAAATGAGCTGTTACACACACGGATCAATCAGAAATACACTGATACACTGTGTTGTTAAAATTATTTATGTTCTTGTGCGCTTACTTTTCCGAATGTCATTATTGAGTGGTGGCTAGTTGAGGCATCACTTGTGCATTTTTTTTAGAAATCTAGGCAGACATGTGAGTAAAGGGAAGTAAATAAGAGCGACAGTGATTAAATGAGGGTGAAAGAGGGAGTAGATTAGCTCAGTGTGTCCTCAGAGAGAGTGTCTGAGCAAGAGGACGAGCTGCCAGCTCTCCCTTCATCTTCTCCTCCTCCCTCATCAAAGCCTCCCTGCTCTCATCTTGATCACACTCGCCCCTAACATCCTGCTGTCTCTCTCTTCTCTCCTCTCCTCTCCGTGTCTCCCCTGATTGTCAATCCATGAACACAAATGTAGTTTTATACATCATTTTTCTGTAGGGTTAGGAGAGAAAATTCCCCCTGCACTGATTTTACACACAGTAATCTCGTTTCTGCTTGACTGCATGCTGTTGTCAGTCACTGTGTAGGTGTGGGTTGTTTTCCAATGTGTTTTCTCTTGATTATTCTGCATTGTTGTGTTTTTCTCATACTGTGCCATGACTTTGGTAAGGAGACTTTATTCACAAATGCACTCTGTGACTGTTTGACTGTTAGTTTTCAGAGTCAAACAAAGTTACTATACATTTTCTTTATTGTCAAGACCATGGGGTATACAAGTGTTTTCCCCCATGCCCTGAGGAGGAAAACTGACAATTTAAGTTTGTTTCTCAATAATCAGAAAAGAAAACTTTGTTTGTCAGAGTCTTTCAGAACTGTAAATAAACACAGAAAATACATATTTAAATACATACATGCATTTAGGCTCAGTATCAGAAATTTGTAACTTTTTCACTTGGAGTAGAACTTTCAAAATGGATCAAATAATTTGATGACTTTTAATGGGAAGAATGCATCCATCCCATATTCACATGGGCTGCCTTTAACCGGTTAGCCCATTCTGGTATCATTTGATACTATGGCAAAACTGAAGAGTTTTACTTTATACTGATACATTGTTCACTCAAATGGTTATCAAAAAATGGCTCAAAGTGAGCTAAAATAAAGTATATTGCATTGTTCGTTAATTTTTTTTGTATGTTGTGTTACACTGCAGTGTACAGTTACACAGCAGCAGCTCCAGGGTCAAAATCCCTTAAATGACCTGGATTGATTTAAAGAAACAAAAAAATTAAAGTTGCAAACAAAGTGTTTGAGAAGCATAGTTGACTTAACATAGCGTGTTCTTGTTAAAAGTGCAACAATTTCTGAATGGCCTTAGTGTGCAAAGGCCTTTCCTTTGGGTGCTGTATGTATTTGGAGACTTGCCCAAACAATACCTAAATACTCATCATCCAGCAGTGAGACTTGATAGGTAATTACCAGAGTTTTATGTGAAACTCTAAACTCTGCTGGTTGATAATGGAGAAAGAAGCCAGCATTGGAGTAATTCGCTCCCTGTGCTCCTCTTTGTTAAAAGATGAGCTGCAGCGTCTGCAATCAGCCAAAGGCAAGCTGCAGCTTCTTGGCTGAGGCAGACATACAGAGACTTACTGTATTCTAAGCGTGAAGACACAAAAAGCATGGATTAATTTCTCTGCACTTGAACGGAGGGAATATGTCTATCCAAGTATTATTTCTATACTGAAGAAAAAAGTATGATTGACTAAATGTGTTAATTTGTATGAAGAGAAATACAGACTGCTTATGAGCGATGTAAAAGGAGAGAGGGTTCTTCCATGTATATGATATCTGCAGTTTTGTAGTTTTCTCAATGCAAGTCGGAAGGTAAAACAACTCCACTCAAATGTTCTACTGTAAACTTCTTCACAGTGCTGATTCAAGATGTTTAGCTGAAGCCAGGGTGATGTTTCCTGTCACTATGACTGGACAAAGTGTTCTTTCCCCTGTGCAGGCTTCAGAGGTTGAAAGAGACGTGTATCAGGAGGGAGATGAGTTTAGCTTAGCCAGTGAGGGAGCACAGCACTGTGTGTGCATGTCTGACTGTGCGTGTATGTGGATCTCTCACTCTATTGTGCTCCCTTACACTCCAACAACACCGAAATACTCTGTGAGTGAGCAGATAGGACCACCAGTGCCATGTTGTAACCAAATACATATGAATATTTTCAGGTAATGGTGGCTGAGCGTCATTATGGCTCTGTTGTAAAACTGCACCAGGAAAATGGGCTTATGAACTTTACACTGGTGTTTTTTTGTTGTTGTTTTTCTTTGTTTGTTTTCGTGTATATATATATATATATATATATATATATATATATATATATATATATATATATATATATATATATATATATATATATATATATATATATATATATATATGTATATATATATATATATATACATATATATATATATATATATATATATATATATATTTGGTCTGAGAACCACAATGAGACTCTTTTCTTTATATGATGAAGGTGATCTGTAGGGAAATTAATTATTGTCAGTCTATCTCCTGCCTTTATCTCTCTCATTTACTTTTACACATTCTTTTATTGAGTGAAAGAATCTAGCCTCAGCTCTGTCATGATTTTAAATCTGGGCAGACAACCTCCTGCACCAGTAAAATGATTTTATACTGAATCAAACCAAAGCAACTTTGGGTATAATGTTGGCATGTTTCATCTGTGTGAGGATTTTGTTGGATCGATAACAGGACTCTGTTCATTTATTTTCCTTATGCTCTCACCAGTATGATTTCTGTCAAGATGCATCTCTTGGTCCTGCATTAAATGTTTAATGTTGCTCCAATTAATAAATTGAACAGTACTGAAACATGAGGCACACTGGTGTTCAGCTGTCTGTGGTGCAGGGGGGAAATGATCCTCTAAAAGTTAATCCATTCTCAGATGAGATTTGTTTTCATTTCTCTTTATGATGGTTTAAAGCACACTTTTGACTTTTCTCTGATCTGCTTCTCATTTCTTCCTCCATGTATCTTCTCCCAGCTCACTCCTGTGTGTTTTCATGTTTGGCAGAGCAGCATTGTTACTACCATAGAGTAAAGAAAAGCTTTTGTAGTTTAATATAGACTCCTCCTTGAAAGGCCTTTAAAGCTGCACTGTCCTAACTGAGAACAGATAGAGTTCAGCATAGTGACCTTTTATTATACCCAACCCTGTGCAGATCATGACCCCTGCCATAGGGCGGGCTTTGGCCAGTGACTGGCTACTGGTCCTTACTGTGCTTTAAAAAACAAACATAAGCTAATGATATTCTTTTATATCTGACTATTGTCATTCTGCCATTTTGTTTTGGTCTTTCTGTCAGTGGGCTAATTTTTGTGCTTGGAGATTAGTTTGGATGGATTGTTTTTTGATTTGGTTCATTGGCAAGCATAAAGATTTTATTTCAGGACTGAATATTGCCAGCTCAAGAATGGCTAAATTCAATCTTTTTTAGAGAAAAACAGAAATTTACACAAAAAAACAAAGCTTTTTTAAGATCTTAGAATCTTGAATTGATTACTTAACAACTTTTCCTTTCAATTAATATACTTGTAAGGCTACAAACTGACTGCCTTAATGAATACAAATTCAAAGCAAAGACCAAAACATTTTAGAGGTGGGGGAGATAAAGTGGAAGAAAGATTGTAAAAGTTATTGAAATTAAGTAAAACCATTTTAACTCCTAAGGCAAATATTCTTTAAAAAAGTTTCACTATTTATGACATCATGAGAAAGAGATTAATTCTTTATTTATTTATGCTGGGACGATTAAGTTTGTGACACAGATTGCATTACAGGTTGAACCACCCCGTAAATGTGACCTGTCATAATTAAGTGCTTGAAAGAACAGTCCAACACTGACCTTGAAAATCAGACAAAAATGATTGTAAAAATGGTACTAAAAACTGATTATCAAGAGTTTCAACTAGTTTTACTGTCCGTATAAACTTGTTTATTAACCTCCCCTAAAGTGATGCTTTTAGATTGCTTTCCCACTTCAGGTTCATGTTATACTTTGAGAACCTCTCTGGTAAGTGAACTCTATTATCTGAATCATACTGATATCTTGCCACAATAGAAATAGAAGAAAGTAGAAAATGTTAATATGCTTCTGTCTGAGAAAACATTAGGGAGATTTTCACCATCTGTTACGCAGGGATAGATTTTGTCAAGAACTTGAGTTCTTGCCATTATTTGCTCCTTTAATTGTACATAATATTGAACTAAGATATTATTTGAAAGGTCCAAACAGATGACTGTACAAAGGGCATTTAAAAGTGACTTGAAATGTTGGTAGTAAAGTGTGGGACAAAAGTGGTGATTATCATCAGCCTCAATGTCAAATTTCTGAAGAACACGTTAATCTCACAGAAAATATCACTTTAAATCATTGTCAGTTTGATGTTCATTACATCTGTCAACTCTCTGAGCCAAATAAATCTACAGTAATTCATCTCACACAGACACACGCGAACACACCTCTGAGCTCTCCATTGATTCAGCTGCTGTAACTGGGAATCTAGTTTTTTCTGCCTTCTGTTGGAGTCCAGTTTGCATGTTGAAGGAAATCTCTGGGCTGCTTTGTTCATAAAATACAACTCGTCTTTGTCTAATACACACACGTGTGCGTTCTCTCCTGCACACACACAGAGACACACACACAGCGACACACGCAGTGGCAGGCACACTGAGGCTGAGATGATTTATAGCCGGCCGTGTCTAATGGATTGCTCCGGCACTTGAGAAATTATGAAAAGAAATTAATTAGCCTTTAGTGACCCTGCTGTCCATCTGCCTCTCTCATACACACAATCACACATACGCTCACACACACACACACCAACACAGCTAAACACACACACAGTGACCCTGGCACTTGGCTGCTCACTTTGGAGGTAATTACGGTCTAAATAGACTGTGTTCACCTATCAAATACTTAGCGTACTAAATCAAGACTTAGTCATATTAAACAATAAACAACTGGTATTTTACTGACCTAAACTGATACTAAACTAATTAAAATAAACTAAGCATAATGTACTGTGATGTAGCACATGCTGTCTATTTTTAATCTCTTGAAATCTTCAGATGATTTTCAAAATGTTTGGACATTACAAAATATAACTTGAAAAACTGGAATAAAAGCAGGGTGAGGAATGATAGGTAGAAATCTTATTCCTTTCATAATGTAGCTGCATGTTACCCGCATGTTTTATGGCAACATTTACAATCCCAGTGACATTTGCCCAATCACCTTCAAATCAAATCATCCTTGAGTCAAAGGGGATATTTCTCTGCTGCACCACCAGATGAGAATATAACCTCCACTGCATCTACTTTGTCTGTGAAAGTGTGTTGTTGGTGCATAGTCCTGTTCATTCAGGTTAGAATGTTTTATGTATGTTGTATTTACCTGCCTTAGGACAACAGATAAAATTTACCTAATTGTGCAAATTCCGGCATATTTACGTTGATGCGTAGTGCTGATTTGTTGATTAATATGCACTGTCCTTATTAAACAAACTGAAAGAACAAACCTGACCTAACAGTGAGCCCATTACCTTGAGCCTTTCCCTTTGAGTTTTATCAAGGTAGAGGTGTTACCTGAGGTTTCCTGCATGTGTGTAAAGCTATACCTGTCTGTGGGTTTGCGTGTTTTCAGCTCATTGTTCATGCAGCCTCAATTTCTATCATTATAGATGACTTACTCCACCCTCTGACCCACAGTGGCGATCATCCAGCTTTTAGTTGTACAGATTAACAAGGTGCAACCATCATGGCGTGATGTATTAAAAATCCCATAACTTTAAATGACAAGAGTATGGGTTTTTTTAACAGCCGCACGCACTCACTGACTAATGACAATTGAAGCTGATGAGGTCTAAATGATTCAAGAAGATCACACTGCAAATATTTAACATTTTTTCTTTGCCTTTGTGCATATAAACTGCCAACAGCTGAAAGACTCTAATTTCCCTAAGCATTATCATAAAAATGTAAATACAAACCTCAATTCCAATGAAGTTGGGACTTTGTGTAAAACGTAAATAAAAACAGAACTCAGTGGTTTGGAATCCTAAAGGGCTAAAGGAAATTAAAAAAAAGAGTACATGCACTAACCCTAACCTGAAGGGTAGATCACGGGAAAGGAGATGGAGCCAAGAAAGATGAGACTGGTTTTTATGACAGAAAAAAAAGAAGCAAAATAAGCTTACCAGCGTATGGTCCTGCTGGGCCTTTGGACAATCCAGTTGCATCTCATCACAGCTTAAACCCACACTTTAATTCCAACACAAAAACCAGTCAAAAGTAATTTAAAGGACAGCTAGAAAGAACAAAAGAAAAGAAGAGGAACCGTGACCTTTTCTTTCATTCGTAACACTACAAAGACAAGATATTTAATGTTCAACCGGATAAATGTTTTCGGGAGTGGTGTTGTACATTTAAGAGAAATTAATGAAAATTAATGACTGCTAAATCTTGTCTGAAATGTTAGAAGTTAGGAGAATTTGCAATGAGATGTGCAAAATTATTATAATAATAAAGATTAAAGCAAATAAAAAAAACTTTATTTGCCACTTAAACATTACAAACACCACAATGAGGAAGGTTGAGTAGTGAACACTTCTGCTAAAGTAACAGAGTGAACATCAGCTTAGTTCCCCCTCAGTGAAGATAAAAAAATAACTTATTTTCTGTCTGTCTTCTGGTCGAATACACTCTCAGAGCAGAAAGCAGCACAGCTGAGGAGTTTTTGTCCTCTTGTCCTTCTAGCTGTAGTGTGCCCTTAAATGCTTCATGTTGTTATAAAGAGAATTCAGAGCTCGACTTGTCTGCTTGTCCTCCATGAATCAGCATGTTACAACTGATTTGTAGAGTTAGCCAGAAACACTTGTACATATGAAGTGGGCAACAGAAGACAGGCCTTTAAAAGTGAATGAAATTACTCTTTTTATTCTTGGCAAGAGTCTGAGTCAGAAATAAGCAGTTTTCATGCACTATTTGTATTTTCCTCTCTTTTGAGCTCAGGAGCCAGCTGTTAGGAGGCAGGGTCAGTGAAAGGAACGCTGCAGAAGATGTGGTAAAATGAATCGACCCAGATCAGATGTTTATTTGTGACATGTTTTATGAGTTTTTTGTTTGGATGAATATTCCATGGCTGTTTATCCTGACAAGTACATCTCCTCTCTGAGTTCAACCATGAGAATCACAGTCTCACTCAGTAAAAGATGAGCAGACGGCAAGGGCATTGTGTGCTTTCCCAAAATTTGTCAGTGTTTTAAAATCCAACATTTTATCATAACTATGGTCTATTTTTGCCTCAGCACCTGGACAGCTTGAGACAGACAACACGTTTAAAATCATACATTTTGTAATTAAAGTCATATGCTCTGTTTTTTTCCTAAACAAGCATCAGCTGGAGAGTAAAGTTACACTTTAACAAGATGAAGAAAGCACAATTCTCTCAGTGTCAACGCAGAGCTGAAACCAACTAAACTAGTGTGACAGGGCTAGTGTTAGAAAGTAATAATTCAATTATATATACGGTTAGGATGTATTTAAGTTTAACTATGAAAGTGTTGCATAGCATACCCATGAATAAGAGTAACTCAGCACTCACAGAGGAAACCTGTTATTAAATGATGTTTGGGAGAGTTAGGAAACAAAACCAAATTACACTTCTTTTACTTACTTACTTAATTACTTATCAGAGACAAAACCAAGAGATAAGCAAATAGTAGATTCTTGTGGCCAGATGTTCCACTGTGTTTGTAGTGTTATGATGACAGTTGCAATGAGTAGACCTCTCCTAATCCTGGAATACATTTTTGTATTGACCAGATGATAATTTTATTTCTTAATAAATCATTACATACTACTGACTGACAGTGATCCTGATACTATACTAACTAACCTTTTAATGTTATTTAATGACATTAAAAGGTTAGTTCGGATTCTTTGAAGTGGGGTTGCTTGAGGCCCATGGCTCTAGTAACTCCAATACAAAAACCAGAAGTAACCCTTTAATGTTAACATAATGAGGCATGATGTTAACATTAGCTTAACTCACTGATGTTTTAATGATAAAGAGTTTCTTGTAGCGCCCACTTCTTGGAAGTGGGTGAAAGCCAACCCTAGGTTTGCTCTGGACCGAGCTTTGTTCACTTGGCGTTTTGCTTCTGCCTGATTGTATCTTCTTTTCTTCGCTGTAGCGTCTGCCATCTTTGCCGGTGTTCTGTTGAAACATGTTACCTGTCGAGATGAGCTACCTAGAGCTACTGCTCATGCGCTGGTAGTTCTGCGCATGCGCCCTACGTCTTCACTCTCTCTCTTGATTAGGTTTAGGGTAAGGGTTGGGGTGAGGGTACCTTTTTTCGACGGGGAAACCTAACAGAACACTGGTCTGCTTAGCGTTCTGTTAGTGCATTTCATAACACTCAAAGTCACTTGGGCACTGGGCGCGCTGTGATTGGCTGGGGTATCCCAGCCTACTCGCCACCCAAAAGCATCCCAAGACAACCAAAACATCCAAATACAGGCTGAGGAGGGGGGTGAGGTAAACAAAGACACCATCACACATCAATAGAGACCCATAGGAGACAACTGAGCAGGATTTCTCCTGAAAAAGTTGATATTTTATTTTTAAGGCAAATCCTGCAGACCCTACCTTTAAACAGCAGAGTCATCAAACAAAATACATCAAAGATACATAAACTACCTTTTTTGTCATTTTTAGCCCTGCAGTGGTGTAAGGTGGACGATTCTCTAATCAAAACATACCTGAAGTGATGTTCTGGTAAAAGCTGTTTCAAATGATATGAACACCCAGGTGCTAAGGGGCCAAAGTGCTGTAAACTTGTAGTTTACATGGATATCTGTATTTTCCTGAGATTTTTGAATGAGCGTTTTGCTTTGGAGAGATGAATAGAAGAAAGTTTGTGCCACAACCCTTCAGTGGTAAATACTAGCTGACACTCTTTTGTTCTCCAGCTCTCAGCATTGGTCAGGTGACTAAAAGCTATCAATGACCAGCTGATGGAAACTTCTCTGAGGTAAAAGAGCTGCAGCACTGGAAAAGAATTGATGGAAAAGTAAGCCTATACTTTCCCATCATTTACCTCAGTTAACATTTTCTCTTGTGTCGACTAGATCTCAATCATTAAATTCAAGCCTTGCTTAGTACAGTCTGATGTTACTTGTTAAATGATTGATATTACAGCAATGACAAAGCTGGGCATATCTTAAAAAGACATGTAACGACAAGTTAGCTGTTAACCACAAAACATGTGTGAAAGGATCTTTTTTTAAATGTATGTAGTGGGCTTTTGGTATTGGAGTATGTCAGTCCTACACAAGCATTAAAGGAGAAGGAACATTGGAAATTACATTAAAAAATCATAAACAATGTGTTTCTTAACAAACAAAAATTATAGCCATGCTGAGGTGTTTCTTTCCCTTACATTGTAGTCTCCCTCCATTCTTCTTATTCATCCTCCACTCCTACCACTAAACAGTGAGTCAAAGTCTAAACCTATTGATATATTAACTGTGTTTACCCAGGATCATATTAAAACAAAATCATCAATGTTAAGTTAAATTGTTGTGCTTGGAACATGAAAAATGTTTGGCTATAATTAAATCAAAACTACACAGTTTTAGTTTGAAAGAGTTTAGTCAAATGTGGGGGGTAAATAATGATAAAAAGTAATAACAATTCTTGTTGTTATGTTGCGTCATTATTTGATACAATATAACTCTAACATCACAAAGTAATAAGAAGACCCATGGGTTATTGTGGGGACAAAAAAAAGGACCTGATTGGTCAACTAATCAACCCAATAGTCGATGACTAGTCGATGATAGGAATAGGTGTTTGTTGAATCGCTTTCTTCTAAGATAATTTGTTCCTCTTTATTCATCAGTAGAGCAAAAACGACAAATTCTTATGCAGGTCAAATCTAATTTCACCTTTTTGAAATTGTTAAGGGCCAAAAAATGGCCAGCAGGCTGCAGTTGGCTCCCCGGGCCAAAGTTTGGGCACCCTGATGTATGGTCTTGAATGCAGTGTTATTTTTTTTTTTATATAGTGTTGTTTATTACAAAAGTAGCTGAGGCAAGGTTCATGTGTTAAAAATAGGCAAAACTGTCACAGATCCTGGTGAGAATGAGAGGGATAGACACAGGGAGTGAGTCAGCCAGGGAGACAAAGGGAAACAGAGGGGAGGGGGAGCAACATGGAGGATTATTAGCAACTCTGTGCAGGGATTAGAGAGGAACGCCGAGGTCTGACACACCAGAATGTGATCTCTCTCTGGCTTAGAGTCGCTTTTCTCTCCTCCACTCCTTTTGGCCTTTCTCTGCAAGTACACTCCAGCTGCTGGCCCTCTGAAGTTCACACAACCAAATCACTCACCTGCCTCTAAAGCCCCATTCATGCTGCTGTTTCAAGCCGTAACATTTACACTCTTGTGACACTCCATCTCCACTCTGACATTGCAGAAATGAAATGGGGAGGATCAAGCTGATCCCCCATTTGCTCCATCTCCAGATGTAGTATCAGAGACATTGTTGGTGAGAGGGGGGCACACAGACTCAGTAGGAGGCAGGAGTGCTGGGAGTGAGGGTCTCTGCCTGTGTGTGTGCATGGTTGAGCATGCGTGCATCTGAGCAGTCTTCCTGTGTGATTATAAATGCCTCAAGGTGCAATGAAAATGGAGCTTTGTTGTACCACTTTTGCATAAATGCACTGTGGCAAGGTTCATGTCTCAAACATGCTCATATACACATTAAAACTCATACATGGAGGTGTTTGCTGAGGGGTACAGTAAGAGTGGGGGACCATAAGAACTTCCACTTTGAATGCTGCTGCAGAACAAATCCATGCCTTTTCCTGCTGACTGGAGATTATAACACTGCATTGTTTTCTAAATAAAGTTATTATTCTTTTAAACACATACTTTTACACATGATCCACAACCTAAACTCACTCTTTGTTCAGTATAATGACATGGTTTTGTGGTTTTGTGGTTTCAGTGATTTCATTTTGACAAATCCTTTACTCACCTCCTCCCACTGTCTCTCTTTCCGCAGATCAGAGTTGGACCTGGACTATGACAGCTACCATGAGGACTACTATGACAGGTACTGTCAGAAAGCTATGCATGGCAGCTCACACAACTTATTGCTTGTCTATGTGTCACAGGAGGCTAAAAGAAGAGGGTTAGAGCAGTTTTTTCATCCTTGCAGTCCCCAGAAGTCTTTTCACCCCATCACTGTGTGCCACGCCACTGCCATTCATCCTGTCTTTGCTTACAACGTGTCGCCTGTTACTGCTCAGCAGTCACACACTCACACATTTAACCTTAACACAGAAACAGTAACACAGCAAAGTCAAGACAAATGTGTGTGTATACGTGAACCTAGAGAGTTGCACTCTTAAGCTGTTTTTCCTACGTGCTTCTAAAAATTACTCAAACAAATCTGAGGACAGGCTAACCTTGAAAACTTGTTGCTTAAGTTTGTTTTTCCTTTAAAGCATTCCTTTTGCTCAATACAGGAGACAAAGAACTTCTGTGCAAATAAAGGGAAGCAGAACTTGGTTTGAAATGATTACATTTATAATTGTTATTGTGACATCCTTTATTTTCGTTCCTCAGAACTAGCATTCAGCTACTATTTTGTAAGTTTAACAAAAGTGTTTTTTAAAGCTAAAAGGCTATACTAACAGCAATAGCACTTTTGCATCCACAGGATGTGCTTCCTATGACATTATGGGCAGATGAGCTGTACAGCAAACTGAGAGACAAGGGCGAGGCCATAAAGGCGCTACAG
Organism: Cetoscarus ocellatus; assembly: GCA_037902135.1. Lineage (NCBI taxonomy): Eukaryota > Metazoa > Chordata > Actinopteri > Labriformes > Labridae > Cetoscarus > Cetoscarus ocellatus. The sequence continues at coordinate 108,696 of JBAMNC010000394.1, read as the reverse complement.
ATGGGCTTTCAATGTTCTCTGAAGGAGAGGGATCGCCAGTCATTACTACTAGTTGAGCAAGGGGAAGAATGTTGATTTTCTTAAAGCAGAGGTATCAACAAAACACCAGCTGGATATGAAGCAGATAGATGCTTTGGAGAAGAAGCATAACACCAGCTTCCCAAAGTTCTCCTTGAATTGTCAAGCTCAGGTGGCCTTCAAACTAAGAGACCAGAAAGAGGCTTTACAGGTGCTGCAGAGGGACCTTGCAGAGTCTCTGAGAGAAAAGGACCTGCAAAATCATAACTTAAAGCTCAGGTGGAGGACAACCTCGTGCTACAGAATGAGGCGGATGAGCTTAAAATGAGAAGGAGCTTCACTTGCACAGGACTGATGATCTCAGAGAATATCTAGAGGAGGTCAAAGAATTGGGCATTGCCAATGAGGACATCTCTGCTTTAAAATGGTTCAAAAAGTAACGCACGCCTAAAAGCCATGGTTCGTTCAAGCTGCAGAGGCAGCTGGACCAGCTGGGGCAGAAGTGACATTCCTGCTCCTCACACCTACATGCACACACAGAAAAAAGGCAGCACAGTGGACCATGAAGGGTCCTGACAAACAGAAGCGAAATTGTTTAAGTTTGTCAGGACCCTTCATGGTAAAATGTGTCTGCACAGGTTTTTTCTACAGGTTGCTGTGGTTTCTCCCCAAACCATAGAAAAAAAAAAACAACAAAAAACACACACACACATAATAAGTCAATAAAACTAATTTATAGAAGAAAAATCAATTAAGTACCTGAAAAAAATAAAATGACTCAATGCATTATTTATATTGTTGAAATAATTTTTATGCTGTTGCTTGTATGCTTATGGAGCAATGAGTTATCTGGACAAGGCAATATGGTTGATTGTACCTGGGCATGCAGGTTGCCGTGGCAAAGCACCAACATATACTCCCATACCTGACTTGACTTGTTACCTCCGTCAAGGAGGTTATGTTTACGCCGGAGCCTGTCTGTTTGTTTGATTGTTTGTTTGTTAGTCTGTTTGTCTGTTAGCAAGATTACGCTAAAACTACTGGATGGATTTACATGAAAATTTTACCAGAGGTGTGCTTTGGTCCAAGGAAGACGCCAATTTATTTTGGTGCTGATCCGATCCAGATTGGTGTCACAAAACACATTGAAGTTCATGACGAAGTCCCATTACTTAACACTGGGCTGTACTTTGTCCCACCCACAGCACCATCCGAATGGTTACAGGCTCTGGTTACATGCAGAGTCAGGGCACAGCGATCAGCCAATCAGCAGTGAAAGCTGGGGCATGCAGACTTCTGCTCACAGACACAGAGGACAGGAGGAAACATTTTGCCAGTGGGGAAAGCCCGGCGCTTTCACACCGGCCTGGCTCCGTGCCGGTTCTGTTCCCGGACCTAATGTTGAACCAGCCAGCATGTTCAGACTGGAAAATAATTGGTTGGAACCTGAAAATTCGGTGGTGGCTGGAACCAAAAATAGTTGGCTCTACCTCGCAAACCGTGACGTCATCCGTGGGCATGGTGTATTCTGCGTTGATAAATGAGCAGGAAGTTGAGAAAGTAGAGGAACACACACACTTTTAACACATGAGACCTTCTACCTACGTCTTCTGTGTTACAGTCGTTGCATGCTTGATTGCATGATGAAAACTACAACCTTAAGTAAAGCAACCAACAGTTTTACAACATTGTTACGATCCGCCATTTTGCCGGTCAGTTGTTTACTTCTGCCTGAGTAACACGGAATAACTCCCTTCCCTTTCATTCTGCTAAAACTGGTATGAACGCGGGCTGGATCGCTAGAAAGCACCGGGGTACTGAGAAGCCTTCATGGAACTGGTTCCAGAACCAGAACCGTGCCGGTGTGAAAGCCCTCAGAGTGAGCTTTCTTGAGAGCTTTATAAATCAGAACTTTTCAAAGATGCCTTGTATGTTTTCTGTTGAGGGTTGTGACAGTGATGCACATCGATGTTCAGAGCACCTAGCCATTGCTTGATCCGCTTGGTATTTCTAGTTGGAATTGAGTGAAACATAAAATGTGACCCTGTCTTCTTTTTTTTTTTTAAGATTATTTTTGGGCATTTTTGTGCCTTCATTGACAGGACAGAGAGACAGTGGATAGATAGTAGGGGAGGATACTCTGCAAACTGCCACAGGCTGGATTCCAACCTGGGCTGGCAGAAGTATGTGTATGGGTCTTGCCTGGTTGCTTACCACTCTGCCAAACCAGCACCCTGTCTTCTGCTTGTTGTTGCAACCCTGAACAGCACATGCACTAGGTATCTTTGAAAAGTTCTGATTTATAAAGCTCTCAAAAAATTGTTACAGTGTCCAATAAACTCCTACACCTGTCTACAGCAGGAGTTCTTCTCCATCTTCTTCTTCTGCTTTCCTCCTCAGCTGTTTACTGGTGCGCATGCACCCTGTGGCTTAGTTTCATAAGTATTTCTTTCAAAAATTTCATAAAATACTAATCGTAGTCCAAAAATAGGTAACATCACGCAGTCAATTAAAACATACATCAAGCACACAGGACCATCTAGAGTTATCTGATGACTGTAGGCAGAGGCAAGCTAAAGCGTTACCCATATACTCCCAGCATTTGAACTAAGCTAAATACCGTTTGGAGATCTTTGTCTGTCTTTTCCTTGTTACTGGACACAGTCAAAAGAATGGTGTCTACCAGCTTGTCATGGACTCGTGAGTGAGGTAAGACATGAAAACAACAAAAATGTTGGAGTGTTCCTTTAAATCAGAAATCCCTGGTATCAGAATACAACAGAAAAAAATAATTCAGTTGGATAAAATGCATTTATAGTCCACTGAAGTGTATTTCTTTAATATCAGTGACAAACATAACTGTCATTTTGTTGCAGGCCCTGACTATCAGATCAGTTATTTAAATCCTTTCAGTGTGTCCTTGCAGAATACAGTCCTTTGTGTACAGTTATAGTCTAGTGCTTATGTAGATGAAGTACTTGGTTATACTGTGGCTCTGTATTAACAGTCCTCCACTGAAAATTGCGCAGGGACCTTCAAACATCCCCCAGGCCTCACCCATAAACTCCCTACTCAGCACATTTAAACAGAACGTTGTCACAAAGCACACACACTCACATGCATACGTACACATGCAGAATAAACACTTCTTTTCATTTCCGTCCTCGCACGTGTCGATGCTCCGCTGCTCTGAGTATTAACTGTCATCTTTCTCTATTTCCTTTTTTGCTCATTTCTTTTGCTGTTTTTCCTTGCTCTGCATTTTTCCGTGTTTGCTCAGGGGGGAACACTCACCACTGATTTTCAATTTGTTTTTAACACAGTGCATGATCATTCCCATGCTGCTTGCAGGCACCGCTGACAGCTTTGTGCATTTGAGTGTGTGGGTTTGTGTGCATAATTATGTGAGTACTGGTATGTGTTTCCCTCTGGATGTGAGTGTGTGGGGACAGTGTGTGTGTGCTTGTATCTGTATTTGTTGTTTGTGTACACAAGTATGTGGGATAGGCAAGTAATGACTTTTTTTCCAGCTGTCTTCTTGTGCAAACGCAAAGGGAAAGTGTCTTCAACACACCGATAACAGCCTGAGCTGACAAAGCTGCGGTGTGTGTGGGGTCTAATCTGCAGAGACAAACACTCCCTCTCACATCCACTCACACACTCTTGTGTAATCCCTGCTCGTCTATGCTCTCTCATTGTCTGAGCCCCCTTTCTCTGAGATGACACTTCAAAGCCAGTGTAACAACACATTGTATATCTGCCCCTGAAAACTGCTCCAAAGGACTTTAAACCCCCACAAGTCTTTGGTGTCTGTGTCTCCACACATGGACAGCGCTCAGAGTGTCTAATCTCACACTCTTATGGTGGCCTTAAACACTTCATCCTCATATGATGAGTGTGTTTATGTGTGAGGCTACATGGGTACAGCCTGGGCAGGTTTTTCTGCATCAAAAAGAGAGAGGTTTCACAAAGTAAAAGAGGATGGAGAGAAAACTTTTCAGAAAGCCGGGCTGTGTTTGTCTGAGTGCTGAACAGCTTAATCGCTTATCTACTCTTATGTCTGACTCCAAGTTCTTGCAGCTGACAGATTGTCTACCTGTCTTTGACTTATTATACACAGCAAAAGAGCTTTTTACTCTTTTCAGGAACCGCTGCCATCAATCCAGGTTAAAAGAGAGAGTGTTTCTACTTTGGATGTTGTGCTATTACAGCGGTGCACCATAATGCATTTTAAGTTCAGCGGAACTGACAACTGGAGCAGAAAAATCAAGAGATTTCCCTCTGAAGCTCCTCAAAAAAGCTCTGAATAAAGTTTACTTTAGAACAGGGGCTGAAATTTAGTATGTGTGTTCTCTGTGATTTTCATGCTTCTATGAAGGCAATATCGAGGGCTGGGGGCATTTTGTGTTCGGGTTGTCATGCCAAAACGTTGCAAATAAATGTTCTTTAAGCTGGAGATTACCTGAGTTTAGACCACTTTTTTGTGGTCTTGGTCTTGTCACGGCCTCGACAGTCTTTGGTCTCGGTCTCGGGCCTCTCGGTCTCGCAATGTCTCGGACTGGTCGAGCGGTCTCGAAGGGATTTGTAACGTATATCCAGGCAGGCACAGCTTTTTGGGACTTATTATGTGTTCTTACATGTGCGGTATGTGCTTTCAATTTAGGAAAAACAAGGTAAACAAATCTGTGTGACTACCCCCCTCCCGATTGTAGACTGTGTTGAGCCCGTAAACGCCGGCCTGCGGCTTCGTTTGAAAAACCGCTCAGTCCGACTGTCCATCCTCTGCTGTCTGATGCAGCCACTGTCTGCTCTGTGGAGTACAGGCCTGATATTTTCCATTTAAAGCGTGCCTGTTACCGTTGTTGTCTGTCAGTTTTGTCATTTTGCAGTGCAGCCGATGTTCATGTGAACATTTGATCTAAATGCCTCCCGAACCGCTCAGCGTCTCTGGGCGCGCGCTCTTCCGTGTGCTGGTGCACGTAAAGACGCAGACAGACGCGCATCGCAGGGACAGTGAGGGATCATCAGTCACTTTGTGTGATTTTATAATTCTAACGGTGTCTTGACAGCTCATGTGCACAGTTCAAGTGAACACAAAGACTTAAAAATGATGAGTCAGCCTTTTGATAATTAGAAACTCAACACTCTTCATCAGTCCAGCTCTGAGCCGCTGTTTTCACTCACTCACTGTTTTCTAAATGATAAATTCATCCTGAAGTTTCCTGCATCACGTATTGTCCATGATATAAGAACAATCTTTGAAGGATCAAGCTCCAAATACAATCTACTAGTACAGCGGTTCTCAACCTGTGGGTGGAGGCCCATAAGGGGGTCTCAGAGCTGATTTCAGTGGACAGTGTTCACTCATTCATTACCATTCATTAGACTTTTGTTGAGGTGCAGGGTGGTGTTGGAGGCTTGTTATTATGTTAGATGACTTTGGGACTAGTTAATAGTCATGTCAGTCCTTAACAGCACTCAAGAGTCAATCCTCAAATAGTGTAGAAATAGCGGTCATGCAATTGCCACACATATTTGATCTCAGCCAATTGATGAAAACATTTATAATGAGTTCACACACAAGAAATGCACTGTCTCTGTATTATTGTGCCTGTAGTTGAATACAATCTCATATTTATACTAAGCAGCTGAACCCAGTATGGTGCTTATGTTCTCCAACTCCTGCAAGATGGCAAAAAAAATAGTTTTTTTTTTGGTCTCAGTCTCGGTCTCAGTCTTGAGCTGAACTAGTCTTGGTCTTGACTTAGTTTGTCTTGGTCTTGGTCTTGGTCTTGTCTTGGTCTTGATACTCTCTGGTCTTGGTAGTGTCTTGGTCTCAGTTTAGGCGGTCTTGACTACAAGTCTACCTGAGTTGTTAATGGACACATTATCCTCCTACACATTTGCCTTTAAGACTGGATGTGCAGATTAATAACTACTGCCCTACACTCAATTATTGTTTAAAATGATTTTCAAGAGATAACTTTGCTATGCAGATTCTCCAGATTTTAGGTGAATCTATCTTGCATTGCTGAGCTAAAATGATTTAACCTGACACACCAGATGGACCCTTCACTATTTTTCACTAGTCCATCTGAGAAGAACCCAAAAAACGTATGAGTATGGGTAGAACCTTTTCATAAGTATATCCAGCAGGTGATTGGGGGGTCTATCTGTCAACGGGCCATGCTGTAGGCGGGCACTACTGCCATGGTGCTAAGGACCGACACTTCATAAAACAAACTCTTAGCAAAACATGTTAAAAGTGGAAAAACTATCCCTTCTATAGAGTATGTGTAGTGTTATTATTTGTTTTCATTAACCTGCTACTGAAGCTGTCAGCATCTATGCTAACCTCTGTTCGAGTAGTCACCTCCTGCTGTCGCCTAGCTCACAGCTCCCACCCCTTCCTGCTCTGAAGGTCACTGATTGGGCCGTCCTGCTTTGGGCCGCTCACAATTGTTGTAGATGGAGCTTGGCAAAAAGGATCTGTTTGAGTAGAGACATTAAATCAGGCTGATCTATCTGCACTGCAATGTAAGAAATGATTGTTCTCGGTCAGAAAATGAACAGGCTTTTAAGTGTCTTTTCAGGGACGAAGAGATAACCGCTAGAGGCAAAGTTTTGTTGAACCAAGTGCGAAAAGTGACAACAGGCCTCTAATTGAATGTGAAAGGCAAAAATTTATTCATTCACCTTTAATTTTTTTATTGAAAGATTCTGCACACTTACCAACACTTTCTATGGAATGTTGCCCAGATGGACATGGAATATATGTCATGGATCTGTGAAAAAGTCTATTTTGTTGTGTCAGGTTAGTCAAGAGGAGTGGTGCCATCACTTATGTGCATCCATTAATCCGTTATCAATACTGCTCTTTTCTATTGGGTAATATTGGGCTGACACTTGACAAGAGACAGGATACTCCATTAACTAGTTGCTTGTCAATCACAGAGCTGACATAGAGACAACCACTCACACACACACCCACAGCTAAGGGAAATCTAGAGTCACCAGTTAGTTTAACGAGCATGTTTTTGACCTGTGGGAAACTACAGTACATACAGAGAAAATCTTTGCATGTGTGGGGAAAACATGAAAACTCCACACAGTGAAAATAAAATACATCATTTTAGTTCCTGGGTAAAAGTTAAGATCCTCCTGGTCAAATATTTCCCCAATACAAGAAAAAGTTACTCTGTAACATCACATGAGTAAAAGTACAAGACTACTTGCCATTAAAAAGCATTTTTCAAGTACTTTTTAAAAAATATATATATCTATCAACCAATTTAATCAATGCATTGATTCTGCCCTGAAGCTTGTATAATAGGAAAAGGAAAATAATCCAGTGTGGGGGCTTAAATGAGCTATATATTGTCACTGGGGATAAAACCTCTTATCATTTTTTTTAAATTTTCAAATAACAGTACTATTACTCGCCATCCACGTTGGTGGGACAGTTTTGATTATTTCTAATTAATTGAAAGTACAAAAAACGATTTCTGATTTGTACAATATATTATTTATTTACTCGGTGGTTGCACATTTTCCCTGTCCTGAAAAGTAGCAGTTTTGAAGATAAGAGGTTTTGGCCTGACAGTGACATGTCTTGACCCTGTACATGTACAGTGAAGGTACTGAGAGGTATTGTGCCCACACCCCTACCAACACCTCAACTCGGGTGCTATGTAACTCATCAACACCCCTCCCATTTTAGTGTCAGCAGGGTGCCCCTGCAGATGGTTAGTCCCCTGAGGAAAAAAAAGTACCATGATTTACATGAACACTGCTGGAATACTAACACAGACTGTTATCTATAATAGTCAAAGTCAGCCTACCATTGCTCTTGCATTTCAATGGCACTGATAAAATGAACAAACAAAAGCAATTCAACCCACAGTGTGAGCCGCTGACTTTAGGGTGGCAGTTTCTTTGCTTCCTGCAGCCTCTCTTACTTGTGATTGGTCAATCCTAAAGCTGTGACTCACTTGGTCATCATCCTTACAGAGTGTTGAGGTCAAATTGCTCTCTGCTTCCATAATGGCATCGCCTCTGTTTCTATCCAAACAAGTCCACATGCACAAACACCACAGAGTGTTTTCTGTAAGCACTATGGAGTTTGACTGTGATACACCCCCTGTCAGCAGCACTACGAGCCTGGCGGGGAGCAATTGATTGGCCCTGACAGAACCAATTACATTCAGTGACAGATAGAGACATGGAGCTGTCCACAGGGAGGAACAACTCCAGTGTGTTCCAGCCAGAAACAGAGATAAAAGACAAAGGAACATAGAATATAAATATCCATATTTATCTTGGAGTTATTTGAACAGATGCTTTCTTTTTGTTCTCTTTTAATATCTCTCTTTTACAGCTTGTATAACAGCTTGTTTGAGCGAGGGCTTTCTTTGATATTATTTGCAGCCAATATATCTGACTTTTAATCTTACACACAACAAAACTTTATGATTTATCCTATAAAGGAAGAAAGATATATTCCTGTCTTACTTCTTCTTTTTAGTCAAAGGTCCATTATATGTTTTAAGTGCTGTGTTGTACAACAGTGTTGTGAATATGATCTTTAATTTGCAAAAGAAAAATGGAAAAACAGCAAGTGTGAAATAATCTTTCTTAATGTTTTTTGTGAATGGATGGCAAGCTAGCAGTACCAGATTATAGTTATATGCCCTAGCAAGGTGTGCTATTGCCTCAGTTCAAGTAATGAGTCAAAAATGGGTTTGGTGTTTTTGTGATTGTGTGATTAATATTGTTCTCATTTAATGGTGAAGGTGAATGTTTTGACATAAGGTTTGAGGTTTCAGTGACTTTGACACTGTACCTCCAAATTGAATCAACATGCTTTTGCGTCATACTGGACGTGTACAAAGTCAAACACCTTGGAGCGTCTATAAACTTTCAGCAGAATTAGTCTTATTAACCTATCAAGGAATACCCAAAGTATATTATATGTTGATAGGTAAAAGTGTTCTGAAGATACACTATTCACAAGCAATATGAAACCCAATGACTTAATAATTAACAAATGACCTCAACACCGAATCAAATAAACTTTTGTCCAAAGGTTGAAAAGGAATCTTAAAAGTGTTCATGGGATGTCTCTTTCAAAAAAGAGAAAATCCTTTGGAGCAACACAGAGAGCCAAGTATGACTCAGACAGATAGACAGATAACCTAAAACCTGGCTGTTATTGCTAACACTGAGACATTAAAGAGCCCACATTTCACCTTGACTTCTGGTTCATAGTATATTCCATTTTGAAAAGTACATTCATGGTCACCAGTGTACCCCTGATGGACCACTATCCTCTCTCTGTCAGAGACACTCTATTGGAGCTCCTGACACTTTACGGCCCCCCTCCCTGTTTTAACTGATCAACTGATCAGTTAGTCCTTTGGTCAAATTGTACATTAATGCATAGTTTGGTTAGTTTAAAGAAATCTCTTACAGGTGTTCTTTAGAATTCTCATTTTTGCACCTGACTCAGAGTGGACATTCGAGCAAGCCTTGAAGAAAATCTCTCAAGGTGTTGTCAAGAATCATCTTTTCTTTCAAGGCATTAACTTGAGGCCCTTTGACCTTGGCCTTTGAACTCTATATCTAATCTCTGCATCTTTTAGTCAAATTGGACATCAAGGAATAGTTAAAAGAAGTTATGTCCATAAGGAGGGATGAACATGAAACCCATTCACCTTGGCATTTGACCTATGACCTCCAAAGCATTTGATTTTGCACATGACTCAGAGTGGACAATTCTGCTGCGTTTGAAGGAAATCCCTCAAACTGTTCATAAGCTTTCCTTTTCACTTGCATGAGATGTACATGAGGCACAATGGACTCGACTTTTGACCTATGACTTCCAAAATCTAACCAGTTTTCTTCTTGTATCAGAGTAGATGTTTGTAGTAGAGTTTGAAGAAAATCTCCTTGAAAATGCTCTTGATTTAGTGCATATGCAATGGCAGCTAAGGCAAACAGACAGATTATCCAAAACTGGGCAGCCGTCACTCGTGCAGAGAAATAAAAATCACACCATATTTTAGATTGTATAAAATGTTGCTACAGATGATCTTCAAGCCTGCTGCATAGTTTCAGTTTAAAGATACTCTGTTGTAAAGTTTTTTCTCCTTGTCTAGGGTGTATGACTACCAGCGAGTGCCGGCCTCATTGTCACCGCTCCCTCTGGGACCCAGTCTGGCCAAGCGATCCAGGTCCTCCACCCAATCCACCGGGCACAGACGCAGCCGAGACAGAACCCACTCCAAAAGCTCCAGAGCCCACTCCACTAGTTCATCCACAGCCAAGTGTAAGTAATATCTTAAGTCAGAAGCTGTTTCATGAGAGGCTGCGGATTTACATCATTTGCCTCTCTTTATAAAAAATGCAATGATACAATTAAATTAAGGATCCTCGCATATTTAAGTTCTTAGCCTTTTAAAGTAGTCACATGTATGCTGTTTGAAGTTATGTGGTGGATGTTTCACAGGCATATGTTTTTGGTAAAAATTTGAACTATGAACAAGCTCTGATTTTATTACAGTGTTTGAGTGAGAAAATCCATAACCACATTTACATCTCTATTGAGCATTTAATTAATCAATCTTTATTTATATAGTGCCAATTCATTACAAGTGTTACCTCAAGACACTTTACAGTTGAGCACTCTTTATTTTATAGAAACACCCAACATGAATCCACCATGGGCTCAGCACTGTGCCAACTTATAGCACAGTGCATCTATAAGGGGGCTTACAGTAACACTGGCAAGAAAAAAAAGTGTGTAGCAGTTGGAAATTTTGAGTGGAGCCAGTCTTATATTAAACAGCTACTACCAAAGCAATGTTGGGGGTGTAGGTGAAGGAAGAGAGGTGGGCAGAGACAAGGGACTAAAGTAAGAATTTAAGGTAGTGACAGATCCATGGGCCAATCAAAGCTCTGTCCTCATCATTGCTGAATATACGTCTATTCAAAGTTAGCCCCTTGAGATGTGTCATCTTGTTTTCAAGAGGGTTCTCCTTTCTATGTGGTTGTAAAGATAGTCATGGTGGTTCTAATATTACCATTAACAGCTATAATGATTATATGGTAGAGGGGACTGATGCAACATAGTACAGCAGCATCTAGCTGAGCTACATCTGCAATACATGGCAAATGAAATCAAATTTTGACCTATGTTTTTGTCTAATTTTAGTCAAAATTATCTTTATACACAGAGCCATAAAAAATAGTATTTCTGGAAATTAAGGCCTGTGTTGATTATAATTAACAAAAATAACTGCCACACAGGCAGAGAATTCTTAAATTTGAGTAGTACTTTATATCAAGACCCTCAACAGGTATAATTAACTTGCTCCATTCACAGTATTACATTTCTATGTTACAAAAATATTAAGCTTCTTATTGCAAGTCTTTTTTGTAAGTTTTATGTCTTGAAATGAAATTTTCATCCGTACTTGTGGGGTGAATGAATTTGTCTGGGTGTGCCTTTAATATTCAGTGCTTCACTTATTACATTACTTCTGCTTGATTTGCAAAAATGGCAGTGTTTCTGTTTTGGAGATTTCTCTTGTCTGGCTGAGTTGCTTTTTCAGTGCATTTTGACTTCTTGTACCCATGCAAACTGTATTTTAGGTCCCTGAAAATGCACATAACTCTACCCAGGGTGAAGATTTTAAAAAACTGTGTTCCATGTAAACAGGAAAAACAGTGTTTGTCTCTGTGTGATGTTATTCCTTCTGCTTATGCAAGAGATGTGCTATGGTGGGCATTGCTATACTTTTTGCAGGTTTCAACCTGATTAACTGGACTATTTTCATGCTTACAAATAACCTTCAGTTGCTCTAACACTGTGTTACCGCTTAATGTAACATGAACATGACGTCTATGCTGAATGTCCTGGGGATGTCACTTTTCCCAAAAATCAAACTCGATCGGTTTTTGAGCATACACGTTAACAATTGAAGACATTTGTTAATTACTAAAGGTATTCGATGTTGCCTCGGTGGGCCGCATGTCCTCGCATATGAAGCTTGCAATCTTGTCTATGATGGCCTTTTTCTGCACATCTGGCTGGGGGCCTGCTGAGGAGGACTCAGAAGTACTGGGCTGAACATTTTACAAGGCACTGCAGACTGTGGTGGGTGAAAGACTGACAAATGGAGCTACAGATTTGTCCGCGTGGGCCATTTGCCTTGCACATAATCAGCACAAAGTGAAGGCCATAGTTCCTCCACAGCTCTCCTAAAATGTCTCATGGTGTCTTCTTTGTCTGTTTTTTCCGTCAAGTATAAGGAGATAGACCTAGTTTTTCCTTGTTGCATGTTGTGTCCAAAAGACCCCCACATTTCAGGGTTTTTGATAGTTGTTTTTCAAAAAGACATTGACACAGCAGACCATTTTGCTGCTTTGCCCCAGTCTGCACCAACATGTGTCAAACCACAAAGTCTGCAAGCATGCAAGGGCTAGCTGAGTGATTATTTCCTCTTCATTACCAAACAAACATAGGAGCTATATTAATGCTCTTCTTAAATAAGCCTATTTATCCATGACTCTCACACTTTTAAGCTCTCCCTAGGGACATTTTCAGGTTGTGCATTACATTTTTACTTTCTGTCTCTGCAGTGGGTATGGAGGAGCTGCAGGTGATTAAAAAGGAGCTGACTCTGATAAAGACACAGATCGATGGACTGCTCGACAGTCTGGACAGGATGGACACACAGAGGAATGACCACAAAGGTGAGACACTCATTTCCAAAGACAGTGGAGGCGGGTCTCCCTGAAGCTGAATGAAAGATAATCTATAGGCACATCAAAAATATTTTGAAGCCAGATTCCAGCAATATGCCTCAATTAGATTTCTGCCTGATCAGCTCAACCAGTCTCAACCCTGATCAAAATGATTAAAGATCTGTGCTGAGGGGCTGCCAGGAGAAGGAGAATTGCTTTACACCAGTGGAATTTCTTTTATTTCACCTGACGAATCAATAATTTCCCTCCAGTCAGGACACCTGCAGAAGTTGAATCAAGGCAAAAGGCCTTTTTTGATTTATGAGAAGGAGGACATTATGAAACATGCTGAACAAACAAATTGGTTGATGGACCTGTGTAGCTCTAAACATGCGCCAAAGGAAATGAAAGTAAATGCTGCCAAGTGGTGGGAAGAGCTGCTGCTGCCCTCATGTGTCCTTTGAAGGTAATACAGCAGCAGTACCAGCCAACAGAGACCACACAACAGGGCACACAAGAAACAATGACTATATTTTTAAGGCAAAAAGTTTTGCTGGAGTCTTGTTAAAATTTATCCTAAACTGAATCATGGTGAAACAAGTTACTTAAGTGCTGCCCAGTCTCCTCTGAGCTCTGAGTCCTCACTGGCAGCAACAGTGAACTAACCTTGCACAGCAGCTGGACATGCCCTATTCAATGTTAAATATATTGAATGGTCCATCTGGTGTGCCAGGTTAACAGTTAACTGTTCACTATGAAAAACAGATTAAAAAAATCTAACCTTCAGTCTATCAGTATAATGCTATGACATGCATAAAGAAAGTAGTAAAAGAAGAAAACACTGCCTCTCCATTTTAAAGGTGTAGACACCTTAAGGGGAGTGTGTGTGCTTGTGTGTTAGTGTTGTATCAACTTTAAATGACCTTGTGGTGGATGATAGCTCTCATCTTCACATCAATATGTCTCCAGTTCTACTTGACTCCCCTGCCTCTCTTTTTTGCTCTGCAGTTCCTCTCTCTTTCTGTCATGCTCTTGGTTTCTGCCATTCATTCAGTGCCAAGTCAGTTTGGAAATTTTGCATTTGTTTTTTTTCTTTTTCCTCATCAACAAAATATTAGGCAAGGCAAATGCATTTGTATAATACATCATTTCCCAAAACTAAGCATACTGCAGCCCAAGATGAAGCCTGAAAACCCTTTGGAGTTGATCAAACCTCATACAATGATTACACAAGACTGAAAGTATTTATCTACCTACTTTTATTTCATAATTTTTGAATTCCATTTTGATATTGCTGATTTCAGGGGATATCAGCTGCTTATGTGTTTAAATCTGCAACCTGCAGCTCTCATCATGCAGAGCCTCCCTGCTGTAATGAACATTTATACTTGCACAGACCCAATTCAAAGTTTCACTTGCTGAAAGAAAAAAAACAGATGAGCTGAATGAAAGTTTATCTTCAAAGTAAGTAGGCTTGAACTGATTGTTTTTTTGTTTGTTTGTTTGTTTGTTTGTTTTTTGATAAAAACACAAGCCATGTTTTTTATTGATAAGGTAACTTGATGAAAAACATTATATGATTGTTGTTGAGGAGGTAAACTGAGCTGGAATAACACATTATTGACATTATGATGCTTGGGCAGCTCATTCACCTTTAAACATTGTACATTCACATAATCTTTAATTGCGATGTAGTGATGTAAGTCTACTTGGCAAAATGAAAGTGAGACAGGTTGTTGATCAGTACGCTACTGGCTGAAGGACACAAAGGCTGAGCTGTTGAGCTAAAGTGGTGCCAGAACAAAGAGGCTTGATAGCTGAAAAGTGAGTTATTGTAACAGTGAATAAACAGTGCAAATAATGCACTGCTATACCCTGGCTGTATGAGTGTAACAGTAGAGTAAAAGCTCTGCATTAAATGTAAATGAGGCAAATTATTAATTAAAAGATAAAGCAGAATCTGAGTTAAACAAAAAACAGAAATACAACTAGAAGTGCTCTGAGAGCACAAACCTCCACAAAGGTATTCCCAACATTGTCTGGCGAGTTATTGCCAAAAATGTGGAATATTGACCTATATTGTACTGTCAACAAATTCTTCAAATATTTCTTGATCCTATTCCAGATTCAGATCACCATCAAAATCTAATCACTTCTTCTTTGTGCCTTGACCAACATTACCTAAAATGTCATCAGAATCCACTGAGAGCCTATCGAGTTATTTACAGAAATATGACAAACCTGGATATTCCTGGATCCACAGTTCACTGCCAAAATCCTATCATTTTTTCCTCTGTGCCATGGTCAACATTCCCTAGAAATGTCACTGAAATCCATTGAGAACTTAGTGAATTATTAGCATATATATAGAGGACTGCCCCATCTTGCACTGTTAAAGATTCCTGGATCCAAATCCGTATTTGGATAACCACCAAATCAAATGACATCTTCTTATGTGCCAGGACAAACATTCCCTAAAAATCATCCAAATTCCTCCTATAACTTGAGTTATCCTGGTAACAAACTGGCAAGCAAACAAATGTGGGCAAATACATTAGAGTTTATTTTAATTTTCAGACAAACACTAACATGTCTATTTAAATACTGCAGTTTGAAGTAACAACAGCATTGTCAATCATTGCCAGATTTATTGCCAACATTGTCATGTCATATTTGCAGACTTAAGTTAGTGTTTGGTAAGTCCCTTTTATACAAATGTCATAAGTTGTGTATTACTTATTGCTCCTTAAAAAGATTTAATGCTTCATACCTCTGTGGCAGGGAAATTCAAATGTTCTACACATGACATCAAAACACAATGCTAACGGTAAAAGGAGAAACTTGGAAGGCAAAATAGCAAAACGTAAAAACATTTTTTTCGAGCTCCACACAAGCCATACAGCATTTACTTCATGTCTGCATTTGTTTGTGTGTTTTGTAGGTTCTCCACTAAGGGAAGACAGTCCTGCAGGCTCAGGGTATGCTCTTTCAACCAGTAGCCCTGAGCACTCCCTCTGCTCCCTCTCTCCACCCAGCTCCCGCCATCGAATCCACAGGGAGAGCCCCCACCTGAGGGAGCCCGATGATGACCACCACACAGTAAACACACTTGAATTGTGTTCATCAGACTTCATTTGAATACAATAGAAAATGTCCTACATTAAATCATTTTAGATATGTTTGGGGCTTTTATGATTTGATAGAATTTGGGGGGGGGGTGCCATTAGAAACATGAAGTCAGGCTCCTCAGAGAAATGTGTCCATAAGTCTGTGGTGTTTTTCAAATAGTGTGGTGCGACCCCCAGAGGAGGCTTGCCACATGCTAAAGGGAAAGCAGGGTGTCATATTCGGGCCTGGGCCCCCTTGGATTTTGATTGGCCACCCCTGGTGCCATTCCAAAATTCTCCCCTGTGATTGGTTATGTCAGATGTGAGAATAATGTAAAAATCAATGTGGGCTGAGTAGCTGCAGGCTCTTTATTGCTGTCTTTGGTCAATGTTGTTTGATACGCAGGATGTTATTTTTATGACTTTTTAAATTGTGACTATTGACTTAAATCTATTTTTTTTAGTTTTCAAAGAAAAATAGATATGAGTTGCCACTATTATTTAAATTGTTTTAGAATATTACTTGTAATTCACATGTGAATGGCATAGGCCAAGAAATATTGTTGACACGCTAGTTAGTGTGAACATGCTCTGATACATGTAGCCAAATCTTAACTCGACTTCATGGCTAAGTAATTGAGAACCACAGAATTACAGAGACTTTAACGCTACTTAGCAAATCTGCTGCTCTTTCCTCACATATCTTGGACACTCTGTTTGCGGTGATGGTGGCTTGAAAAATGACATCCTCTCACTTAGCCGTCTTAGTCCTCAAAACTAAATGGTTTCATTTATAGCAGGCTATGCAGTTGCTGACCTGAGCTAACAGCGCAAGCATTGATGTAAAGCAAAGTTGCATGTCATCCGTCAACACTGTTTTCCTCTCATGCCTTGAGCCCATTAAAAATCCAAACCTGGAATTTCTCTGAAAAAAATCACAGTATTCATATTTCTGTCTCTACAAATCACGTGGTGCTCCAAGTTGAGATCCTGCACATGCAAATGTTTACATGTTGAGTAATATGTCCTTTGCAGTTCTTCTTTTAATTATTTTTTACTAAATATTTACAGTTAAGTTAATCTGAAAAGGTTGGTTTCACATGTAAAGGAAACTAGAATAAACATTATAAAAATTAAAATAATTGTATTTTAATTTTAATAATGTGTAATTTTTATATAAAAATATTTGTAGCCAAAACTTACCTGATGGGTTTTGATACCACCCTTCTTTTCAAAAGTTTAACTCAATAATGTACATAGATAGGATGTGTATAATATTAGCCATAACTGTTTCAATTGTGCCAGTGATACAAACACAAAGACCTTTCCAAGGACAAATTCTACGAGCTAAAAAAAATAAAATCTCATTTGAATTCATGAGACAAAAGATAAGCTTTAGTTTTGTAAAACCACAAACATGATTACAAGATGTTTTTCTTGCAAAGAGAACAGATTTTTAATAACTACGGAGACTCCACTTCTGTGAAATCAAGTTACAGGCATTACATTTTACTGAGTCACTCAGACTTTGTGCTTGAGGAAAAGTTCCTGTTTTCTGTCTGTCCTGTCTCTCATTATCTGTCTGTCCGTCTGTATATTCCAGATGAGCAACCACAGCTCTGACCCAGATGAAGAAATATGAGGGAGGAAAAACAAGAAGATAAAGAAGACGTGGATAAAGTGCCAAGCATGGAGGAAGAGAACAAGAACCACCGAGCCAGTGCACATATCAGAGCGTCATCTCCACTTCAACAGGGTGTACATTTCAGATAGCACAATGCTTTTAATTGTATCACAGCAGCTTCGGTTCTGGGAAAAACAGAGACTCTGATACTGGTGACGTCAACATACCAAGTACATTCACATCATGCAGAAGAAATTAAGTTGAACTGAGATAGTTACAGAGAGAATAATAGGGGGATTTTATCCAGACAGTAATTTAAAGATTACCTAGAGGCATGGTGGCGAAATGAACTTTTTTATACATAATCCTGGCTAAATTGGCACTCCTATTGTACTGTGTGGGTGAGTGCTTACAACACCAGTATTCCAGTATTAACACAGATAGTGCAATATTAATCCAAATGAAACAATAAACTTCACTGATTAAAATATTATGTAAGCAGCTAACCGGATTAGCCCCTTCACATTAAAATTCTTCTGCTGAACAGGAAGCAAAGCGTCAGAATGTTCATACAGGAATCATTAATGCGTGGTCGTGCTGGTGTGCAGGTGGAGCTGCAGAGTGAGCTGCTTAGATCCGCAGGAACAGACTTTCTGACCAAAACACCCCTCTCTGCTAAAGTAAAATCTATCTCTGTTTATTAAATACCTTTTATGGGATAATGGAACCTGAACAGCTATGTAGTTTTCTTGAATAAAGAAGTAAATTACATAAAATAGACTTCTAAACAGAAATTAAAATCCCTCAGCAAAAGTCATTACATCTGTATATTGACATAGACTGGATATTATCATGGACAGCTCCTCTCTCTCTCCTTTCGTTGTGTAAAATAAACCCCTCCAACCCACCAACAGTAGCTCACAGATTGAGCTGGTAATTTAATTTGCAGCCAAGGCTGAAATCAATAAAAAAAGCACAAAGTAAGCATTTTTTTTATCTCCAATGTGAAAGAGCCCATGTTATGCGCTTTGGGGTTACATATATCCCTTCATATGTTCATCATGTAGTGCACCTGCCTCACAGCAAGAAGGTCGCTGGTTCGATTCCCGGGTCGGGCAGGGCCTTTCTGTGGGAAGTTTGCATGTTCTTCCCGTGCATGCTTGGGTTCTCTCCGGGCACTCCGGCTTCCTCCCACAGACCAAAAACATGCGCAATAGGTTAATTGGTCACTCTAAATTGCCCTTAGGAATGAGTGTGAGCGTGAATGGTTGTCTGTCTCTATATGTTGCCCTGCAATCGACTGGCGACCGGTTCAGGGTGTACCCCGCCTCTCGCCCAATGACAGCTGGGATAGGCTCCAGCTCCCCCGCAACCCCGAAAGAGATAGTCGGTATAGAAAATGAATGAATGAATGTTTATCATGTCTCTATGTCTGCGTGATGCGTAACAAGTTGTCCCCCATTTGTTCCATCTCCACCTGAGGTGTGATATTGGTGAGAGGGGAACACAAAGAGCTTGCGGCAGTGTGCAGCACTGTGAGTATGTGTGAATGTCTTGAGACGTGATGACAGTGGTACTTCATTGATGAGTGTTTGCATAAATGCATTGTGAGAAGGGCTGCTGTTGTGGTTTAAAGGTTGTCTGACTTTTCGGGCTCCATGTTGGACCCATGTTGGACCCATGTTGGCCTTATTCCTACCTTGCCTGTTGAGGAGCACTGCCTCTCAGAAAACTTTCTTCTGAGATAAGACACCAATGGTTTTGGAATAATAAATAATTTCATTATTTTTCTCACATTGTATCCTTCATTTCCTTCTCTTCTCTGCTGGTTGAGAGTGACACAAAGAGCTAAATTTGTCACCAGAGCAGCCTGTTATAATTGTCCATTGGGTCTTTCAAGCATTAAAAAAACTACTTCAGACTAAACTTGAAGATATATACCAGTCTGCTAATAACTAACAAGATAGTTTCTGGGTTTACCTAAAAATTTATGTGAATTATGTTTGATAACTTAGTTCAAGCCACACCCTATCTGTTAACCTGGAGGAGGTGCTCACAGTCTGCAGGGATATCTCTATGTCTTTAGGACTTGTTCTGTCCATCCTAATATACAGTCTATGATTATGACCTGTAAAAAGAGAAGAGGTCTGACATTTGATCACAGAAGAACTTTTTTTTCTTTTAAATGTATTAAATGAAATAAGGTCTATATGTAGCAATATTAGTGAATTGTAGTAATCCCTGAGAGACTGAGTGGTCATACTGATCACTCAAAAGGAAAAAGAGTGATCTTGAGACATAATAAAGTTGTATTAACTTAGAACACATTACAGGAATGTTGTGTAAGCTCTTCCACCATGTATTTGGCACTTTAAGACATGCAGACACCCAGGTCAGTGTGTAATATTGTGAATTATTGTAAACTTTTATGTAATTGTTGAACTGTCTGATTTGATTATTGCTTTAGAACTTCTCGTATGTTTTTCCTTTTTTGTAAAGAAAACTACATTGTATAATTATTATTCTTATGGTGTTACATGTTTTTGTTTGCATTCTTAAGATCAACCAAGTGGAAATACTCATTGTCACAGTAGTAAAAGTATTTTCATATTGAGAATAAATACAGCTCTTGGGAGTGTGTCTTTATTCTATAAAATTGATACAGAGGAGACGAAAGGATAGGTTCCAGTTTTAAGCTGGTTACAAAACACACTTAAATTAGTATTGATGACTATTTCTTACTTATGGAAACATTAGAAACAGTCAGCCACAAAGTTAATCATTTCTAAAAAAAAATTGTGGGTTACAGGGGGGACATAGAGGCTGATCTGTGACGACTGCCATGTTAAAAAAGCAGTCTAAAACTAACTTTAAATTAGCCCAGTAACAGACAGAAAGGGCTTACTTAAAGTAGGGCTCTAAACAAAAAGCCACTCTGCACTGGCTTGTAGTTATGCCAGTCATGCCTCTAACTGTTATTAATCTTAAAACCTTATATCAAAACATGAGAGGTATTAAAATGTCAACCACTGTACAGAGTGAGGACAAAAATACATGAACTATTGAGTCCAAAGCTTTTTTGTAACTGGATTGTAAGAATGTGTATTTCTGCTTTAAAAGTAGCTTTTAAATGTGGAGTGTGTATATGGCTCCCAGTGCCTCTGCATCCAGCCTCAAGTAGACACTTGAGGATCTGTAGTTTCAGCACCTCTGAACTGGCTCAATTTTTCAACACTTGGTGTTGCCAGTTAATTTAAACCAGTTCTGGGGGCTGATGTCACACAAAATGTTAAGCTGCAAACTGCTTCACTTTTTCACAGAAATGGTTCCAAGTGAGAGTGCTGAGACGCAAAACACTGAAGACACGGAGAGTGAGTCAAAATCATTTAATATTTTTGAACATATCACCAAACTACAAAGTTTACGATGCATCTTCTTGACCTAAAAATTCAAAAATCAAATGTGGGTTGCACTGCCATCATTGGTATAATAATAACTTTATCTGTGCAGCACTTTCAAAAACAAAGGTTTACAAAATGCTTTGATAGACATGAAAATGCAAAAGAAAAGCACAAGAGTTTAAGCACAGAAGAAACTGACCAACAAAAAGCTCGATTTGAATCAAAGAACCCTTACAAACATACACAAATGGCAGAATAAACCCAAGCACAATAAGAACATATATGTGTTTGAGAGAGCAAGCTAGTCACAGCATAAATGAAGCAGCAAAGTGTTGAGTCATCCACTTAAGCACCCACAGACTTAACAAGTTCACACACATGCAAGCATAGGTCTCAGCTTCATATTATATGCATCATATGGGGTAAGGTCCGGGGTAAATCTCCAGATTTGATTATTGGAAAAAATGGAGGCCCTTGCAAAGTGCAAAATAGCTGTAGTTCCTCGAGTGCCCACTTGGGGCTCACTGCAGGAACCTTGGAGGTATTATGATTATGTTTGGGAAACTGATGGTTTTTACTACCTACATAAACATCTTTACAGCCTGGTTCAAAAAATGCCTTTGGTCCAAATATATAAAACATTTATGTGCTCTCACGTAATGGGGGTAAAAAATTTTTTACATTGCATCCTTTTTTATTCTATTAAGAATTTCTGTTTTTAAAAGTAGGGGCATGATTGACATGGACACATGTCTGTACAGAGTCACTACTGGTCAGATGCCCTTAAATCCCACCTCAAGATGGCCTCCACATCTGTGAGTAGGTTTAGCTAAAATTCAGTTGGGATGACACTATGGCGTCAATTATAAGACATCAACAACGTTCCAGCGTTCCTTCGATAATCAAATGGCTAATTTTACAAGGCTTTGCCCTATTCTTTGTACAGTCTATGGGTAAGGTACTAGAATACAGGCTTGTGGCTCTAGAGCTCCGTTGTAGCCTTTAGCTGGGGTTAGTGTTGCAGTGGTAATATACAGATTAGCTGAGTTTATTATTAAAACATTATTGGTTCATATACTAAAAACTACCTGTAGTTTTAAGTAATCCGTACATAAAATTACTAAGGCTTTGCAAAAGCTTTGCTTACCATTTGCATATACAGTCAAATCAAATGAGAAAAAAGGGTTGCACATAAAACTTAATGTTTAGTTATATCACGAGTTAACTTGATAGAATTAGATCAAATCTGAATAACATAAGCAAGTGTCATTGAAATGTGTGCTGTCACAACTTTTTTATTGTTTAATGACAAGGATGTGGGACAAGTTTAAAAAAGCTCCTGGAAAGATCCTTACATAGCCTTTTAATATGAACCATTGATGAAAAGTAAATGTTTTGCACTGAGTTAGTGTTAGTGATAAAAAATATCAAACCACCTTATAGAATATATGTATACAATGGCATCTCAGTCAGTAAAGTATAATACGAGCATTCTAATTGGCTTTCTGCCATGTTTGAACGTTCATATTCATTTCTTTCAATATTTTGTACAGTCAAAGGCTGATCGAAATTATCTTTGATCATAGAGGTACACGCGTGTCAGTAGATTATTTGTAAGAGTCAAGCAGGAAGTTTTTGGTCATGTTTTAATAGCAACAGGTCTGGATAACTATGTCAGGAAATTAAAAAAAAACTAAAACTAAATGGCTCATGGTTTCATGACTCCATGACAAATACCAGACAAACAATAGCAGTCCAGTGGTGGGTCAACATGGGTTAAGGTGTTTTTTTTGTGGTAGGAGGATAAAAAAAAAAAATCCTATATGCAAAGGGCCCTGAGGCCAGGCCCAAAGACCTTGGATATTAACCTTGGGTGTCTGACATGTAATTAGTTATCTCCAAGTCAGAGAAGGAATTTGGGAAAAGTTTGACAGAAATGCCTCAAAGACTTCTTGAGATAGTCTGCTCATTAGCAAGGGATTATTGTGAGGTCCAACGATGTTTGACATTGTTCCTTCCAAACCTAGATTCCATTTTGGACATTTATGTGTCTGAAACAAAATCAGTTTTTACTTGAGTCATTGTGGACATTTGAGCCTAATTTGAAAAAAATATATATCCATTAAAGCATTTTTGAGATATTGTTGTCACAAGCACAGACTAAGAATGCCTGCTGACCTTTGACCTATGTCGCTCATAATTTAGTCAGTTCATCTTTCATTTAGAGAAGACAAATGTGAAAAGTTTAACAAACCCCTCAGGGCTTTTTTTTTATATTGTATTCACAAGCAAGGAAGGACCGGGAGACTCCATGACCCTGACCTTTGCTCTGTTACCTAGAAAATTTAATTAGTTAATTCATTAGTAAGACTGTTAAGTTAAGGAAATCCCTTAAAATGTTCTTAAAATATTTTGCACCACAAGATCTCATAAAGTAAGAATGATAACAAGGTTGTATCACCTTGACCTTTTTCCTATGACTTGCAAAAGCTGATCCCTTCATCCTTGAGTAAGAGTGGACATTTGTTTTCAATTTTGATTAAAAAAAAAATCCTGAAGGCAGTCTTGTTATCAGCAATGTTTTAAAAAGAAGTTCTATGACCTTTGACCCATGACCTCCAAAATGTGTTTTTTTTTTTAATTCAAATTAACATATGAACTTGGTTTAAAGAAAATCCCTGAGAGCGTTTTTGAGATATTATGTTCATGAGTCAGCACATACACACAAATTATCCAAAAGACATGATGCTCCTGAATTTGTCCATTGCAGGTATAGAGGTCTAATAAATTACATGGGAAGAGAGCTTTCTTTTTTTTAATTAATCTGCTTTGAAGCCATGTGGACCACTATGATCATCTGTTTCCACAAAGTTCAAAGACTGACAGACAGAGCTCTTGCACAACCAGCGTTTTGTTGACAAAGAGATAAGCCAGTGTGTGTGCTGAATGTCAAACTGGATGAAACGCTGAAGAAATTCAGGAGTACAGTGTGACATCCTATGTTACCAAATCAAACATAATAACTGTAAAATATCAGATTTACTTACAACAGCTGACCCACTTTGGATTATATTTATAAATGCACATGACGGCGAAAAGGCTGCAACAACTGAAGGCTCATATTTTGGCTGAAAATAAGGTAAGCGTCAGTCTTCAAGAACAATATCTAAATGATACAGTGGACAGTTTTTTTTTAACACTAACTTACTTCAGATGTACATTTTTAGAAGAAGAAGGGGAAATTATTTTTAGTGGATCTGGGTTCAGGCTGAGGAAATATTGTGTAAAGTTAAAGAAAGATACTAAAAGGACTGTCAATAGTCTACATTCTAAACTTATAAAGTGCCATATCATGCCAAAATATTGATTATAGTTAAGGCATATTTTCAGCAATCTTTTATTAATTTTATTTTAATGATAGTAAATTGGTATTCTGAACTTCAGCTTGGGGTATACATATTTGAATTTAATTTCCCCAATCAACTTGAAGTAGTTTGTAAATTAGTTATCAAACTGTATAAAGTTTACAGCTTAACCAAATGTATTCATATAAATATATGTATATATGTATATATATATATAATAACATACATGTAAACTTTGCAGAAAAAAATACAGCTGAATCAATAAACTCTTATTTCTTTTAATAATTGGTTTTTCTATTTGCAAACATATTTATATTTATATGTTTACGTTTTTTTTCCCTTGTCTGTTTGTACTTCTTTTTCTGCACATGCATGCTTTTTTAGTCCAAACAAATAATGCTGAAGTTTAGTATTAATTAATTTAGAAGACAATTAAAATATCTCCAGATGACAGGAAATGTCTGAACTCAGTAACTGAATATGGAAGTCGGAGGCGTGGAAACCGTAGTAGACGGGACCGACAGAAGGCCAGGGGTGGCCCGGGCCTTCCCTACAATCTTACTGGCCACCCCAGGTGCCACCCCTGTCAAGTCAGAATGTCACCCTTCATCGCAAAGTTATTATTTAAATCAGCCAAAATAGACATTTGCAGGTGCTGGGATGATTCACTGAATTAGTTCAATCTTTTTAGTATTCATCATTCACTTCGCTCCTTTGTATATTTTGATATTGGTGCGCCTCATTCAGCGTAGGTGCTACTCTAGGTAGGAACTTGTGTATCGGTTACGCGATTCCAACGTAACAAAACAAGGAAAGGACATATTTTTTGACAGAAGCGGGCAGCTTTAAAGTTTGTACAACAACCACAGCAGCTTACCTGGTGCAGAAAACAACACCAATGCTAAAGGTAAGCTGTGTTCGAACAGGGGTCTTCATCCGTCTCTTCTTGAGAAATAAAGCCGAATAGAAGCAGAGTGTTGCGTGTTTTCTTTTTTGGATGGGTGGCGGAAGTTTTTCGGATCTAAAACTAAATCTAAAACTCCTCCCTCTCCTCCAGCAAACTCAAACCGCGTTTAAGGAGTAAACGTGGGTGAAAGGTTTAATTTCCTGAGAGGGCAGCGTCGGTAAACATGAGCCTAAAATCAGTGTGAAACGACACGTTTGCAGAGAGAAACACGTCCTGCCACAGCACTCATCAGAGGTCGCATTGAAAAGTCCCAGGCATCCTCTGAGACATTAAAAAGTAACTGCAGCCTTATTGGTCGTTTTGATGGGAGTCACGTTCATAGGACATCATGAATCTTCACTTTCTTTATGAATCATAGGTATTTTTTAGTCTGTCAGCTCCAGAGGAGGAGGGGCTTCAGTCAGGGCCACACAGCTCAGGCACAGATAAGACAGATGTCACAAGGTGCTTTAGAGGGGAGATGGTTCATCTTCATAAACTGATGTTTAAAATGTTTATTTTGTAAGGTTAATGAAAAACTGAACAGTAAAACTAAACTTAAAGGAAGTCTCTGGGTTTACAAAATGGTCTACACTCAGAGTGTTAACAATAATATAATCATTTGCTGGTTGTCAGTCGTGTTACTTTTTTAAGGGTTAAATCAGTAAAAATTAGCAATGTGCACTGAGCAAATGAAATTGCTTATTTTGCACATTTATGTCTTTAGAAATTTACATTTTTTTAATCATCTTGATTGAGGCTTTAATTTCAATAGTAGGATGTTTGCTTGTGTTTAAAAGTGTCATAGTGTCATCTGCAGACCACAGCAATGTCAGGCTCACCAAGTCCTCTGACCACACATGTGCTGAACACTGCCATGGGAGTCCCGGGTTCCAACATGGCCATTACCCTGTACCAACAGGACCCCTCCGTGAACACCTGGAATTTGATAACCACCGGGTAAAAAAACCTGAGGAAAAAGGAATCAGAAATTATGAAAACAGAGATTTCTGAGAAA
This sequence comes from Cetoscarus ocellatus, assembly GCA_037902135.1. NCBI lineage: Eukaryota > Metazoa > Chordata > Actinopteri > Labriformes > Labridae > Cetoscarus > Cetoscarus ocellatus. Next base: position 82,470 of record JBAMNC010000394.1, on the reverse strand, counting down.
AAGAAAAACCCCAGTTAAACAACCTGTCTTTAAATTGACCACATTTTGTCTTTACAGGACCACTAATGATGATGGACGCTGCCCAGGACTCATCACAAAAGAAACCTTTACACCTGGTGTCTATAAAATGCGTTTTGATACTGCTCAGTATTGGGAGAGTTTTGGAGAGATGAGTTTCTATCCATATGTTGAGGTGAGGAAATTATGTGTTTGGAGCTGCTGACATCAAGAGCACTGCTGCCTTTCCTGCTATTATGGGTGATTGTACTCTGTTGACTAGATTGTTTAAAGGTCCCATGTCCAGGTGTGTTTAAAAACTTGATTTAGATTTAATTTTTTGTCTGCTAACATGTGCCCTGGAGGTCCAACACCAACACTGATGTAGGGACGCTCACTGGCCCTCTTATACACTGATTGCTGGCTTTAGATACTTCCCCATTCACTCCATGAAAAATATGTTGAGCCGCAGTTACCCTTTCTGTGTTCTGTAAATGGCCTTAATTGTGGAAGTGGCAGTTGCGAACATCAGTGCTACCACAAAGAACACTGAAAGTAGGTCCCTCATCCCTCCTGATGGCATGAACCCAGCAAGCTTTCAGCGATCCTTAGTCAAGAAGTCCTGAAAACTTAAATATGGACGTGTCCGTTTGTTGTTCGAGCAAATCAGGACACTATAGTGACCTCTATGACAGATTCGTCAGGAATGATCTCTGACACAGACAGAAGGGATTTGTTTATATGAGAGCAGTGGAAACCCGGAAGTAGTTTTCCGCTGCTTTTGTGTATATGCACTCTGAGAATGGGCAGTGTGAAAAGAGCAAACATTAAATGTTAAATAAATATTAAAATCAAATTCAGTCCTGTGGCCCGTTTTTCCATTTTTTATTTTTAATCCAAGTCCAAAATCAAAATAACAAAATACTAAGCATTTTTTATTTGTTTTAGATTCAAAAATGAATAACATAATAATCAGTCAGTTTTTCATTTATTGATTTTTGATTTTTGATTTTTGATTGCCAGTTAAAAATTGAAGGAACAAATGGAATACAGCTTTAAAACACTCCCTGATTACAATGTGGATACATTAAACCAACTTTAACAAATTAAGTACATTTCAGCAGGATAAACTGACTTGGCCCAGGCCAAGGTTTGTCTTACTTAGGTAGCCCAGCAGCAGTTTCTATGAGAGATGACTGATTGGTGGTCAGTAAAGTGCCAGCAAAGCTTCATTTTTTTTGATCACATTGTTTTTGTTTTTTTCCAGATTGTTTTCACTATACTTGATGCTGGACAGAAGTACCATGTCCCTCTGCTGCTGAGCCGTTTCTCTTACAGCACGTATAGAGGGAGCTAGGTCAGGCCTGCTGCTGAAACTCTGGTCTGCCAGGGAGCATCTCAATACAGGGCAACTGTGCCAAGAACTCTCATCTCAGCATTAAATGATCTGTTACGCCGGTTAAATTTGAATTATGCATCAATATGAATCCTGTTATCATCAGTCTATTTTTGTGATTTTCAAAACTCTATTAAAAGATATACTGTTACATGTGAAGGTCTCATAAACATACATGTGCTTACTGTATAACCTTTGTTTTAAATCACTAACTCCTTTGAAATAAAAATAAATAATTAATTATTTTTCTTTGACTTTGTACTAAAAGTGAAACTATATACATTACACCTATCTGTGTTCCAAATAAAAATTTAAGAACATTGTCTTCTAGGAAAAAACTTGACACAGATCCATGAGTTGAGTTGTTAGAAATGAAAATGAAAACAGGGTTAAGCAATTAACAAAATAGATCTTAAATCTTTAAAACAAATATCTATACATTTTCAAATGAGATATAAACTATGTTGTTTGTATCAAACAAGGTATGTTGATATTGATTGGAAAAAAATGTCTAATGATCAGTAAAAAAAATATCGTTTACATCCATGGTTTTACTAACCACAATATGACCTAATCAAATGTTTAAGCTACATGGGTTATTGTCATTTTATGATCTTCTTTTATTTAAGAAGAATTTTTATTTTATACTTAAAAAAAGACTGGCAGCTTATTTTAATGTCCCTTTCATGTTCAGGTTTATTTTTCTCCAGCTGGTTAGTAGTGCAGTGGTGCATGTGAGACATTCAGCCCATGAATATTTGACTCAGAAATTACAAGTATATGTTCTTTTCTACATAGAGAATAATATGCTGTGTATTATATATACACCTAAAATATATTCAGACATTATTTGGTCCACATTGCACTAAGAACTGGGAAAATCCTTAAATGTACAGGGTCCATCCAAACTATTCATTAAACTAATTTACTTACTGGGCAAAATTTTACACATTCCTCTACTCCAGCACTATTATCAGTTATGGCATTACATACATGGAGAGTGACTTCAAAGTTTGTCCAAAATCTAGTGTTTAATTGCTCTGCATCAGGCAGGTTTAACTTAACTGAAAATCTTTGCCGGAGATTCATATTCTCTTTTCAAATTTGCCATGTGAGGGCAAAAAAAATCATCTTCTAAATCCCATATGTTTCTGAAATAGGTAGGACTATTCTGTTGCCTGCTTGGTACTTCGAGTTTACTTAAAATATGTAATTTTTTTAACTTTCACATCAGTTTATGTAGTTGACTAGAAATTCTGTCCTTTCTTAGTGGGATAATTTAGCATTTTTGAAGTATGGTTGTGTGAAGTCCATGCCAATAGTCCAATACATTAGTCAGAATATCTTTGCCCCTGTCAGGAGAGAATGTACATGGAAGTTTAGCAGTAAATTGTTGCAGATGGGGTCAAAAACTTAACAGAAGTGAGTTAGATTTGATGAAAAGTACCCCCCCCCCCACACACACACACACACACACACACAAAGTGAGGTGATCTTACATGCAACTAAACACATTTTTAATGCTTTATTTTCAACTTGCAAGACATTTTATTTTGATACCCTAATCCAGAACACTGCATAGCCCATATGTCCCTCTGATAAGAGCAAAGTAGTGCCGAAAGAAGGTGGCTTGATAATGGAAAAGTAAAGCATGAACAACATACAAGATACAAGCTTGTTTAAAGGCAAGGCAACTTTCCATTCCATTCATACATACAGCAATCTATAGTGCTTTACAGAGTCAATAACAAAGACCATATGGCATTGAACAGCACTAAATAAATAAAATTAACAAAAGAAAGAGGACAAAATATAATTCCAAGATAAAAAAGGGAGATTATATATATATATATATATATATATATATATATATATATATATATATATATATATATATATATATATATTGAACTTAAACTCATCTGTCTTGAATCGATGTGCGAGCTCCTCTCTGTGATCGACTGCGACACCTTGTGTGTTGATCGAACACTCGGAGTTTGATTACACTCGCCTGTGAATCCTACGGCCTTGCCTCTGATGGGAGTTTAGAGTGCGGTTTAGTGGACCAGCTCTTCATTTTTCAGTTATTAATCCTGTAGAACTTCTGTGAACCATGGCAGACGACGAATTAGAGGCCATACGGGCCCAAAGGATGGCGGAACTTCAGGCAAAGCACGGGGTAAGGTGAAAACACGAGCTGGAGGCGTGTTGGTGCCTCCGCCTTATAAGGAGATGCTGAGTTCAGTGAGCTGCTAGCTAGCAGTGCTGGAGCTAAAGAGGATATAGCCACACAGTGAGACTAAAAGATGAAAGATGCACTAAACTCACCACCACCACCAACAACAACGTAAAGAGAGCTGTCTCGTCAGTCTGAGTTTAATCACAGTTAAAAAGAAATCTTCTCTGTGCTAGCCTCAGAGCACACCCTGGTATCTTCTGGATGAGAAAAATGAGACAATGGATTCAGAAATCAAAGTTTGCTTTAAGTTGACAGTTGGCTGGAGTGTTTTCTTAACTGCCCCGTTTTTATGGCCGTGGAGTCAGATGATAAGTTTCTCTACGTATAATGTGAAGGTCTTTGTATCCCGTAGGTCCAAAATAGTCAAAAGAAAATGCTCTGCGTCATCTCAAGTTTCAGTCAAAGCTGTCAGCTTTGGGTGTTCTGATCAATAATCATACAGGGCTGAACGAAGGGGGGAAAATATTGGATTGCGATTATTTTGACCTATTGCCAGTACAGTGACTTGTAGAAACAAAGGGAAAGACAGTTTTAAGCTGTTATTCTATTTTTAATTCAAAGTAAAGTAAAACAATAACTAAAGTTGTATCAAGTGACTGATGAGTAGAGTTTGTTCACAAGTTTTGCACCAAAACAACATTTATTTTTAATATTTGGATAAAACGAAGACAAGAACACCTTTACTGCAAAATAATTGAATTCGAATCATATTTTGACACATCCTTGACCTGAAAGAATGATGCAGCGGACATGTTGCGTGTTTTTATGCATTTATTCATTTTTTTTTTTTTTATTGAAAAGCATTTTATCTGTTCAGCCCCAAGTATTATGTATTACTCTGGATGTACATTTGAAACAGTTAAGCTGAGAGTGCTCAGCGGAGCATGACAGATCTTTTAGTGAGACCACATTTTAGATGTGATCTTATTCTATCAGATAATTCAGCACTTGACTAGACACTGGTAGACAAGTCATAATATATTAATACAAAAAAAGTCAAGCCCTTTACATGACAAACTTCTATAAATGCATGCTGAGGACCAGTGATGTAATGATATCTTGCAAAATATAAAAAACAATACTTTTAAGGACAAGTCAAAACAATAAGGACTAAAATACGGTGTAGTTATTTTAGTTGTCATTGACATAAAATTACCCAAAAGGTGTTTTTGTAATGTAAGATTTCTGTTTTTATGAAAAAAAAATGGACATTTTTGATTACTTGTCTTTAGTTTTAGAACCTCAATATTAAAATCGTTATCTGTATAAAGTTAAGAACTAGGACATTACAGTATGGCCATAAAGTCACAGGAAAAGTATCTTAACCATTAGTTAAGTTGATTTTTACAAAACATAAATAATGAGAAATAAAACAAATGCTACCAAGCAGTAATATTGTGGTACACATGTTTTTTGTAATCTAGACGATTTTCACAACCCTGCTAATACCTTTATTGTCATCATAGGACTGTTAAACCATTTTCTTAAAAAAAAAAAATGTATCTCTTAAAATATCACCAAGAACGTCTTTATTTTTACGTATTTTGAGAGCTTTAATTTTGTAAAAGAATTAGAGACTAACTCACTTTGGTATTAAACTACTTTCCCAGGACTGTAAAGAACGAAAGTTAAATTTTAGTTGGACAGGTAAAGTTTTAGTTTCCCACTTATTTCTGTGTATTTATATTATAAAATGAGACTGTAGTACAATATCTGTCTTATCTCCTTTTAGAATGCTGCGTCAAACAATCAGCAAGGAGAGGAGGCCAAACAAAGGTAAGATTTGTTATATTTGCATTAATTTAGAAGCCTACCAGGATAGTGCTAGAGAAAACACTACAGATTATCAATAGTAATGTAAATAATATCAGGCTCTTAAGAAGCCACACCATTGTGTATGGGTCCAATCTAAACTGCAGCTAGACTCCATTAATTCAAACACAACGGCTGTGCCAAGAATAAAATAAGCTGAAGGACATTTTTACAGTAAGCTCAAATGTATAGCTTTAATTAATTTTTAAATCAAGACACTGTGTCAAGAAATCTTTTTACAGTTGATAAAAGTGTGTTCATATAAAAGGGGAAAAGTCGAATTGCAAGATTTTATTTATTTTAAATGTATACTTTCTTTTTCCATTTCCACAGAGAAACAGAGATGAGGAACTCTATACTGGCCCAAGTTCTTGACCAGTCTGCCCGTGCCAGATGTAAGCATACACTGAGATTTATGACCACTCTGTTCTTAAAGAGAATCTTCAAAATGTATTACTATTTTTTTAAAAAGTAATTATGGTCCTTTATGTAGTTTTCATAGCAAAACCCTGTCAGAATCAGTTCTCAACTTTGATGTGGAGTCAAGTAACTACTAGGGATGGGAATTAAGAAGATATTATTGATACCAATGCCTGTAACAATTCTGCTCATTGATCCATTTCTTTAACGATTCCATTATCAGTTCCAGCTGTTTTTCTGTGTGGGCAGCAAAAATGGGCCTACATAGATAGGTTTTCCGTGGCAACAATTTCCAACACATGACGCTCCTAATATTCAGTTCTGTACAGCATATATAAATGCTTTTTCAAGTTGTTGGTGTTCCCTCTTACTGAAATTTGTGCAGTAAGCAACCTTTTGTCAAAATTAAGACAAAATTTGGAGCACTTCTGCCCCCTGTAGCTATGATTTTTGGCTTCTTTGTTATGCTTTCTGCAGACTGCCTCTGATGAGAGGGTTATGTTCTTCATTTGCAAAGCTTGCAGAACTAAGTGAAAGGAATTGATGAGCAAAAAGACTAATGATATCAATTGCTTGAGGGAGTTATTGATTCTCAACTGGAATTGTTTATAGTCTGTACTAACATGACGGCATTAAATGTTTTAATATGAATGGAAGAAAACTCTGTGACACTTATCAATAATATTGCACCCAAATTTAACTGTGACACAGAGAATGTATCAAATAAGATTAATTTTCTCACAGAACTTTGACAAGGCTGTCTACCACAAAAACAGAACACAACTGTAGTCATAAAAACCAATACTATTTCTCCAAAGTGAGCACAAGTTTTTTTTCCTTCCTCCTTCTGTTTTTAGTGAGCAACCTTGCTCTGGTGAAGCCAGAAAAGGCCAACGCAGTCGAAAACTATCTCATTCAAATGGCTCGTTTTGGACAATTAGGAGGAAAGGTAAGTAAATAACTCTTGTTGTGGTGAACTATGAAGTGAAAATAGAGATTAAGTTTTGTTTTTTCAGCCTGAAGTCAGCGTGTTTAGTGTCAGAAGGCTGCTTAACTTTTTGCCTGGCTTGATCACCATGTTGACCAGTTCGCAGTATTTGTTACTATAATCAGCTGTGACACATTGACATTTTTATTATTAGATATACACTTATCAGCATTAAGTTTAACAAATGTGTTGGCAAATATTTCCAGAATTGTAACATTGTTTGAAATATTACAGAACAAAGCCATTTAGCGACAGAGGCACAGTGGCTGACTACTGCATCATATTATGGGATCTGAAATATTCTACCCCCCACCACTATGCACACGCTTTCTACACCACTACATCAGTTTGACCTGTTCATGTCAAATTCATGATTGATTTCAGTATACATCAACAGTAATAATTGATTAATTACTACAAATTGAAAAATCAAATAAAATGATGACACAGCATCCCAAAGAGCCCACATTGTTATGTTTGATCCTTATAACCTGAGATGATTTAAGATGTCTTCTTTAACAACAAAAATCCATTAAATTAAATTGATGAGACTTAAGTTACACTGCCTGGCCAAAAAAAAAGTCGCCACCACAAAATAAGGTCAATCACTCTAATATTTTGTTGGACCAACTTTAGCTTTGATTACAGCAGGCATTCGTTGTGGCATTGTTTCAGTAAGCTTCTGCAATGTCACAAGATTTATTTCCATCCAGTGTTGCATTAATTTTTTTATCAAGATCTTGTATTGATGATGGGAGAGTCTGACCACTATGCAAAGCCTTCTCCAGCACATCCCAAAGATTCTCAATGGGGTTAAGGTCTGGACTCTGTGGTGGCCAATCTATTTGTGAAAATGTCTCATGCTCCCTGGACCACTCTTTCACAATTTGAGCCCGATGAATCCTGGCATAGGAGGCTCATACCTATTTGCTTAGTTAAATCCAGGTGGCGACTTTTTTTTTGGCCAGGCAGTGTATTAAGTACTGACATTTCTTTAATTTGATTTAATGTTCTAATTTAATTTATTGAATTAACACCGTTTTGGCTCTCATTTCCAGATGTATATAATTTAATGAAAGCCCATCAAACCTACGAACAGCTCCTGACCATCACGCTGAAGTCATGCATTTTGTTGCTAAACTTTAAAGTTGTGCGCTGTGAAGTGCTTACATCACGAACAGATTAGAGACACAAACAAATGGTATATCAAACACCCCCTTTTATGTGAGCACACACTCAGCTTTAAGGAGTAAAACTTGATTAACAGCTAAATTTTATGACCAGCTTTGTGGTGCTGTAGCCTCAGCCCTTCTGAGGAAGACTGACTCAACTAAAGATGTATGATGATGTGTGATGTATGTTGAGCTCGCAGAGTGGTACCTTGCTGATGTTTGCAATACTAATGTTGTCAACTCAGTTTCACATTTCAGTTAAGTCATGAAAATGTTTTCTCCTTTTTCTCAGATTTCTGAGACAGGTTTGATTGAGATTCTTGAAAAAGTCAGCCAGCAAACGGAGAAGAAGACAACAGTCACAGTGAGTGCTGTTGAATTATCAAAAACTAAATAGATGGTCAATTAATGGCCCAAATAACGTCTTTCTTTCCTTTTTTAGTTCAACAGACGGCGGGTGATGGACTCTGATGATGAGGACGATTATTAACTTTGAACTGGAGTCATGAAAAGAGCCAAGACATGCTTAACTGGGACTTTGAAAGCACCTTTGACTAGCTGAATCCTGAGACACCATATTTGATGGTGGGCGTTTCTGAACACTGTATGCCACGAGAGAAGATTCAGAGTGGAGTTTTCACTGAGGCATAAGTGGTGGGGGTACGGCCTACATCATGTCATATGAGGTGTTCTCAAAGGGTCTTCTTTTTTTTTTTAAAGCTGTGGGCTGCTTAAGATCACACCTATGGCTCATGGTGCTCTGTGACAGTACCAGTTCTACTCCTTAGTTACACGTTTCATCATGACAGCTGTTAATGAAAAGATTGATACTGTTTCATTTATTTGGACTGTTCTACAAATACATTACAGCGTTCTCTGTTGGGGGAAAGGTTTCCATTTATACTGGACTTTGCTTGGGTATTTTTCTTTTTTGACATGCATCTTGAAGGTTTACAGAAAATGACTAAAGCCTTAAAGTTCTTATTGTGACTGATTTCTAAAATGATTGGTTATCAGATGGAGTGTTCAACTCTGACTGAATAGGTGTTTTTTTTTTTTTTCTTTTTTGGTTCTCACTAGTTATTGTCATTCAGGGCACGGGGCATTGTTACCCTGGTTGTGAAAAATCAAAGCAGAAACGGGAGAAAAGTCCAGCACTTGACCCACACACACACACACACACACTGTCTGTTTATGGATCACTGACTATTTTTCTGAATCAATGAACAATATCAACCAGACTTTGTTTCTAAATTAGAAGTAACCAGATTTCCAAAATGAAACAAACTGCTTTTAAAATAAAAGCAAAGAATGAATATTTGTGCATTTTATTTACAGGAGACATTGTCACTCTAGTAAACTGCTGCTGAAAAGTAGGCTTTGTTACTTATAGTAGGTTTTAGTGAAAGCCTTGGTGGACTTCATATTTGTTATGATATAACTGCATTCTTTCACCAACACTACACGTTGGTACTATCATAAATTACTTAAATGTTATTTTTATCTTTGTTTCACATCTACCTGAAAACATGTTCAAAGCACAGAGAAAGCATCTCAGAATTTCCAAGTAAACAAGTTTTTATTGTATACTGTTTTGCTCAACTATTCATGTACTGGTTCAGTGGGTTTCACAGTTAAGAAAGAAGGAGATTCTTAACTGTGAACAATTTTACAGAAATTATGTTTAAAGATACCACAATACAGCTGCCCTTTAAAAGAGCAAATAAGCCAAAAAATGATATTATCCTCTACAGCGGCCCTAAAAATCTCACATTTCTTAAGGAAATGGCTTTGTTATTGTTGCATGACTACATTATTTATACTGACACATTTTTGTCTCTAATACGTTAAAGATGATTAAACAGTGGTCTCCAAAAGGTTTTACTGACTGTTTTCCTCAAGTAGGCTAAAAAAGCATTCACATAAATTTTGATCACTGAAAAAAAGTACCAAAGATTTGGTCAACACTACACTATCAGAAAAGTGCGGGAAGAAGTAAAAACGTATTTATTGATCCCTTCTCCATTATTTAGTAATAGTTAACTATTGTGCTTCCTTATTCACATATACCTTTACTAATTGATTTTCTTTAACTTGATTTAGGTAATCATAATTGCTGGGAAAGCAACTCAAAAACTGTGAATTGTTATTACTCATAACTACTTTTAAACTTATTACTTTTCCCTTTTCAAATAAATATTCTACAGGTTTAATCTAAAGTTTACAACACAAGGCTTGCTATAAACTTGAAATAAAGGTATTACCAAGTGCTGTACAGCTCACTTTCTCTCTTATCTCCAAGTTGTGTTGCTTTGTGTACGCATTATCACAATATCAGCCCACTAAGGACAAAAAGTACCCCAGAAATTATGTAAAAAAAATCATCTCTTATTTTAGTAAGTTCTCAAAAACGTGCAGAATAAGAGTAATCCATAGGGACTGTTGTGTGCAATTTATGTGCTTTTCACTCTTTGTTTTTCTATCATTTTGTTTGTGTTCATGCATATGGCACTGTGCAAATACACTGTGTACAAACAAATGTTACACACTTTCTAATAAGTGCAAAAATGTGCCACTGAAACCCAGTTAAACTTCAATTTTGATTTCTCTTCCATTGAAGCATAATGCATGCATTTTGTATGTGGCCTTTAACCTGGGCTTTTGCCTTGGACCTGAAAGTAATGTATAAAAATCAATGTTGCTAAAAATTTACATATCCGAGTTTGTAATAATTCAACAGTAAAAAAAAAATAATTTGCAAGAGTCATGACAAAACCTGGCATTTAAAGGGTTAAAATCTTTAAACTAATGAATTTTTAGCTCTTGTAATCAGTGCTGATGTTGGTATACAAGTCAAGCCTTAAAAGTTGGAAATATTAGTAAGGTATGATTTATTTTAATAGCTGCCTTATGAAAAGTACAAAAACCTGGCATTCAAAGGGTTAAAATCTTTAAAGAATAATTAGTATTTGATATTAATTACAAGGTCAGATTAAAAAAAAAAGGGTTCAATGAAAGCAGAATGTAATATCAATGTACAGCATTTTATGGCTTGCTTTCATGAAGCACAGTTAATGTGCACAGTGAGTGTGCCGAATATAAGGGGTAATTTATTACAGGAGGTTACTGCCCAACACTAGTTATCTCTCACACCAAAACATACAACTATAACATCTCAGTTCTTATCAAAATACGAATTTTTTCGCGTGTACCATAATCGAAAGTGCAAAATTCATTGCTGATATTTTCACCTTTACCCAAAAAGAGGCTTAGGCAACTATGAACTATCTTTGTTATCCTCAGTCAACCTCCTCCAGACGTGAGGGCTGGTCTCTGTCCTTGCCCCATTTCGCACGACCGTGGTCAGATGACCTCTCATTGGTTGGTCGGACGTTACTCACAAGATCTCGGCTGTGATTGGTTGAGAATTCAGTGACGTTTTAAAACCAGCCAATCGACAGTGACTTAGAGGACAGGCTACAACAATGTTGAGCAGAGTTAGCTTAACACGAGTAGGATTTGTATAGTGCATTGTAGTTCATTAAAGAACTAATTTATTAAAACAAGCATCGATTTGCATGCAGAGTAATGCCTGAAGACAGCATGGATAAGCCGAATATAGTAACGTGCACCGCTCCTGTGAATATAGCTGTCATTAAATACTGTAAGTATCACCTCCACTCATGTAGCCGTGGACTGTGGGCTTCTTAAATGTTTAGCCTGATCATTTGTTTGGATGATTCTTGTTTGTAATTTGTTTTATGTCTCTCTGAAACTTTAACGTCAATATGCAGTCGTATAAATCTCATATATGCTATCTTTTTAGGGGGGAAGAGAGATGAAGAACTTATTCTTCCCATAAACTCATCTTTGAGTGTGACATTACATCAAGACCAGGTATGTGTATTTAAGAGGTAAACTGTCAGCACAGTGTGTCTTCAGAAGTCAGTTTTCTGCAATTTACCAAAGACCTGGACATGCTCAGTCGATCCTAGATTTTAAACAGTAAGAAAAGATCATATGTCAGAGGCAGTATGAAAAGAGTGTGAATATGTCTTCTTTAAATGCAGAAAATATACTAAAGCATCATGCTACTTCTTAGTGTTGGATTCATTTAATGATTAAAAATGACCCCATCGGTGACTGCCATAAATAGCTTTATCAGGACAGGCTCTATCATTTGAATGAACAGATATGTTCGTTATAAGTTTGGAAAAGTATAATTTGTGCACTGTAACGTCAGTGTTGATAAGACATCATCTTCACATGCGTGTGAATTCAAGGAGGTAGTGAGATGAAGGAGGACAATTGAAGGACCTTGCCTTGATGAGATGGACTGGAGACACAGGTGATGGAGGGTGGCACCTATTCACACTGAAATGGCAAACTGACAGCCGCAAAGGGGAGAGCCTCTTCTAAGCTTGACAGTGCAGGTTTGTCATTATTTGAGAAAGGCTGTCATCTGATGTGGTCCCATGTTCAACAAGAAACATTGAAAGAATCCAGTTTGAGAGCTCCCATCTTAGTTTGAAAACTTCTATCGTTTAGTCCCAGCTTTAAAGCAAGTCAGAAAGAGAGAAATCAGCTCTGAGCTTTGCATTGTCATACACTTTTATTTCAGTTTATCATGTTGCAAGGGATGGCATTCTTTCAAAAGATGCATTTGTTACTTAAAAATTAGATACAAAGAAATTCAACAAGTGTTAATGGGCATAGAAGGGCATTGAAAACACTTCAGTGTAATAACACAATCTGTTCAGACACTGAGCATGAATTCCCCTTATGATGCGCAGAAATCTTAAATCTGGCTTTTTATTATTGATGATAGTCTTAACACCTCATTAAATATCTACCTTGTCCTCTGTCATCTGTAAAGCTGAAAACAACCACAACAGTTGCCACCAGCACATCCTTTCAGGAAGATCAAATATGGCTCAATGGCAAAGAAGAGGACATAAACCATCCCAGGCTACAGTCCTGTCTCAGAGAAAGTAAGTCCTGACTGTTTAACATGTACATGTAGACAGTGCTTAACAAATGTATTAAACCACCACACAGTGTATGGTTTATGCCAAAGCTGCCCTTAAATAAATGCATTGGTAATTACCAAATTCATTTTTTGTGTTTCTGTAGTGGTTAACACACCACTATGTAGAAGCTCTATGTAGAAATATCTTAATGCTGTAATATAATTATAATTGTTATCCATGAATTTTCAGTTACACTGTTTTACAAATAAAACAGAAAAAGGGCAAAGCACATTGTTATTTCTTGTCTAAGATGTCAGATTATTGTTATTTACTTGTATTTCTGAACAGAAAAATCAGTTTCAGTGGTTAAATGTTATGCCGTGAGTTGTCTCCAATTTGGGTATAAAAAGGTGAATTCAGTTTGAATTCCTTATTCCTGTCTAATAACAATAATGTTTTCAGTTTTAAACAAGTTTTTGAAAGACTTCTATGATAAGGAACTGGGAGTCCAGTCCACATCTGAATTCTTCTGTGGTTTTAATTCAGTTCGTCGGTTAGCGAGGAAGAGACGTAATGACGGGGACCCTGCTTTGGATTCCACTGGTTTGTCTCACAAAGTCCACATTTGCTCTGTGAACAATTTCCCCACTGCAGCTGGGCTCGCCTCCTCAGCGGCTGGATTTGCCTGTCTAGGTAAGGGTGTGTGTGAGTGTGCATCTGTTTTTGTCTGTTGCTTCTGCTGAATTTATCGTTTTACTGTTGATTTCATTGTTGTTTTGACCTTGTGAACTTGTACAGTGTCCTTGATTGTCCTGAAAGGTGCTTTTATATGAAATGTATTGTTATAATTAAAGCTGGCCCAGAATAATAAGATAGCTCTTAATTTGACAAAAACAAAGAGTATTGTGTTCGGATTGAATTTTAGAATAAAACGTCGGCCACAGTTGAACTTGTGTATCAAAAATGTGTCATTTGAACAAGAGGAAAAGGTTAAGCTCCGTGGTGTAGCATGAGACAAACTTAAGTGGTCACAGCAGATTGACAGTATGGTCAGAGTTATGGGGATGGGGCAGTTTTAAGGAAATGTGCTAAATCTATCCATTGTTTATTTACATCAAAGGTCACATCTTTTTCTGTTACTCATCCACTGCCCTGGGAAAAATGCACCTTTTTATCTATGTACATTACAAATGATAATAACACTAATGTTCATAATCTCACATTTTTAGAGTATAGATCTTTTTTTCAGTTGTTTATGTGTTGGCTTTATGCTTTTTTCAAAAGGTTTGGTGTTGTCATTTTTTGTACATTTATTTTTTTCTTAAATACCCTTGAACTGTGTTCATTACTCAGATAATGCACTGTCTATGCACTTTTAAGATGCACTTGTCTTAAAAACACTTCAAAACATACAGTGTGTATGTGCTCCTATTATTGCCATTTAGTAATTGAAGCTACAGTTGGCTCTGAAACTTTATAAAGATGGTCACAGAAAAAGGTAGTAAAGTTTACCTCTGGTTGTCTGTGTATATTCTGTATTTTAATGTTATGATTTTTTTTTCCTTTGGGTTGAATTTGGACTTAACAGTTTCTCCTACACATACTTATGAGCATTAAGATATACAATGGAAAGTAGAAATATGCAAAGATGTCAACTATGTACGTTTAAGTACAGCGCAATGTTAAGAAAAAATGAGGAATATAGCAAAGTGTATACCCCATGCACACGTGCATTCAAGCTATGGTTGTGAAAATGTGTTTCTTCTTCAGTAAATTTGTGTATTTTGTGTCTGATACATCCCTATGTTTTTGCCTTGTACTTACTTTTCCATCTCTGTGCTGCAGTTTACACTCTGGCCCGGGTGTTTGGTGTAGAAGGGGAGTTGTCTGGGATTGCCAGGCAAGGCTCTGGCAGTGCATGCAGGAGTATGTATGGGGGGTTTGTTCAGTGGATTATGGGACAGAAAGAAGACGGCAAGGACAGTTTAGCCCAGCAGGTGGAGCCAGAGACTCATTGGCCTGAACTCAGGATCCTTGTGCTTGTGGTAGGTTGGATTTTTGTACGACCAAGTTCTGATTCTCATAATAAAAAAATAGTAAAAAGTTATAGTATATAAAGTGGTTGTTTTACAGGCCAGTGCAGAGAGGAAGCCAGTGGGCAGCACCTCTGGGATGCAAACAAGTGTAAAAACAAGCTCTCTCTTAAAGGTATGTTGTGAACCCTTAAAATGTGGCTGTCCTGTAGACTAGCATCAAAGTGAAGATAATCCTTTCTTTATCTGAACGTATATCTTTCCCCAAGAAGGTTTAATGTCAGTCTTTCAATTGTGATTTCGCATGTAGCACCGTGCTGAGGCAGTCGTCCCGGGCAGAATGGCAGAGATGATGGAAGCGGTGCGAAGAAAAGACTTTCCTGCATTTGCTGAGCTAACCATGAAGGACAGTAACCAGTTCCATGCCACATGTCTTGACACATACCCGCCTATCTTCTACCTCAACAGTGTTTCTCAACAAGTCATCAACTTGGTGCACCGATATAACAGACACTATGGAGAGACACGGGTGAGAAACTTTAAATTTTAGTTTCTAGTCCTTTTGATGTAGTGTTTTAACCAGTGTTCCTTCACTCTGTTTTGTGTATTCTCTTTTAAATATAATCCAGTTCTTTCTGCATTATAATGCATCTAAAACTACCAAATGTAACACTTTTATTATGATTGAAATATTCACCATTAACTAGTTGTATATCAGCTGTTTTACACAACACTATTAACAACTGAATATGCGGAATTAATTGCAATCTTAATGTGTTATACTGAAGTGATTACATGTGATGAGTAGGCAACTTTAGAAATGGGAGTAAATCGTAGACAGTAAGCTTAAACTACCAGTAAATGAGTTAAGGGCAAAGCCTCACCTTTTCTAAGTTAGAAAAACTGAATTAGGAATTATTTGGACATTACTAACACTAAAAGTTTTGTTTTCTTTCTAATGATTTAGACTATGCTTGTTTAGAGTTATAAAATAAAATTTCTGTGGCACATCTAATGAAAGCACATTTTGTACAAATCTGCCGCTAACGGGCTCTCAATAGAAGAAGAGTCTAAAGACCAAGGACTGTGGAAAATAAGACTTTTACCTGCCCATCACTTTTACAGCTAAGTTCTTGTTTGAAGTTTATGACTTGGTGTTTTGGATACATTTCAATAATGAGGGAGAAAAGCTTTTATAAAGGGACTTCTTCTTTTGCAGCCCAAACAAGGAGGTCCATTACTAAGAGTTTTTCTCCCTCTTAAGGTACAATTTGGCCACAAAATGGAAATAATAGTTTTCCTTACAGTAAAAACACTTATAGAATACAGTTTATATTGAATAGAGAGTTATGGCGGCAGAATGGAAAGCAGTGGTTTTTTGAATGGCTAATATGCAGCTTGCGCAGTTGATGGTGAATATTGTGGTCTTAAAGTATTACCTAATTCTGACCAAATAGAAGTGAAAGAAATGATGGATTATAAAAGGTTTAAACGCTCAATTTGGAATTCAGTCAAATTAAAATAATATGTATTTGAAGGACTGAAAAAAATTAAGAAATTAACAGCAAATATGTTAAGATTTTAGTGCCAGTGTGTACATCTCATAAGAACATAATACTGTGCCCCTTTTGTTGTAGAAATTCATAATACTATTGAAACTCAAGTCTTGCCTCAGGTCATGCATCAAAAAGTCTGAGATGGTGCAATGCAGATGTGAAACTTGTCTGTTTTTTTGAAACAGGGGAACAAAAACTGTTAAGCCATCATTCAGAGTGTATTTATTTCCCTCTAGTTGGCCTACACATTTGATGCAGGACCCAATGCTGTGATCTTCACACTTCAGCAGTATGTTCCTGAGTTTGTTCAGGTGGTTCAGCATTTCTTCCCTCCAGAGAGCAACGGAGGACAGTGAGTCAGCATCAACAAAACCTCTGTACAACACTCTTGACCTGCAATCTGAATCGATCTTAATGTGGCTGTTGAAATTCAAGCAAATAGTGACACACAATAACAGATAGACAACTTAGGTGCCTTAGTAAGCTGTTTACCGTGTTTTGAAGGTGTGTCTACACCCAGTGTCTGATGAATCACTCTTGTGTGTTGTTTCCTTCTCTGCAGGTTTATTAAAGGTCTTCCAGTTAATCATGCTTTTATCTCAGACGAGCTGAAACAGGCTATTGGTCTTGAGCCCATGTCAAAGGGAATAAGCTACATTATTAGTACCAAGGTAAACACATACTCACTAATGAATCTAGCTCAAAAGTTTAATGTTAATATTAGTTTATTTTAACCAGCAAATTAAAAAAAAAAAGCATTCTGTGGTGCTGGTTTGGCGGAGTGGTAAGCAACCAGGCACGGGTTTGAATCCAGCCTGTGGCCAGTTTGCAGAGTGTCTTCCCCTACTCTGTGATGCAATTGTTGTCAGCCCATGAAATAAGTTTACATAAATGTCCAAATTTGATCTAACCTGACACTGTGTTGCGCATATTCAACTGAGTGTATGGCATAGTCATATACTGTTTCTTTTCCCCTTGTATTGCTGTGTTGAAGAGAATAGGAGTCAGACATGGGAGAGAAAAAATGATAGAAGAAAGGCTTTTTTTAAATATACTCTACCAAAATAAATGTCAAATTGACAAAGACTTAAGGTAAACAATTGAGACTATAAATTTGATGCAAAAAAATGGAAAATAAAGTAAAAATGTGGAAAGAAAGTTGTAAGTCATGCTTCCATAATATGTATGTATCATTAGTAATAATTAATAGTAAAGTAAACGTACAGTGTTGTATTTAGCCTATTAAATGCATGGTGTTATTTATGTCAAAGAAAACTTTAAAAAATTAACTCAGAAACTTTAAATTAAACAAGTAGCCCTCCATAACACTCCTCATCTTTTGGGCAGCTCGAAGGCTTAAAAAGGCTCATGACAACTGATCTAGAATAATGTTGAAGTAAGGACAAAATGTTAATCTTGACATTTTGTATTTATTATCCAAATTGTATACCAGCATTATTTTCAACATTTGGCTTTTTTCTGGTCATGTTGAGGGGTTTTTTCAAAGTGCTTCAAGAAAATGTTTCTTTACTCTGCTTGGCCCCAATACACTTTTGTACTGATGTAACAATACATAGTTATCTTGTATTTTCTGTGTTTAAATAAAATTCTAGGATCAAATTTAAACAAAAATTCTGGGTCTGAAATAACTTGGAAGTCCTTTCTTTGGTCTAAGCTGTTTTTTTCCACATTCTGTTCTGCAGGCTGGACCAGGTCCTGGTGTTGTGACGGATCCTATTCAGCATCTACTCGGATCTGATGGGCTGCCTAAAGACAGTGCCTAAAGCCCATGAACCCTGAGCAACAAATTTAATTGAAAAAAAAATCAGTAGAAAATAAGCAGAAATAATTTTTTAATTGTAATTTTTTTTTTTTTTTGGTTACAAAAGCTAACACCAGACCCACCTGCTAGTTTTGATTCTTGTGCCACACCTCTTATCAGCAGGTTTGTTTTTATCTAAATTGCTCTTTTATACTCTTTATGGGAACGCTCCCATAAACAGTTCCTTGAAACTACAGGGAAATATAAAGTGTTGTTTGACCAGCACCCCAATGTAATGAAGTAAATACAGCAAACTCATGCAGCTGATATTTTTATATTTGAGCAGAAAATAGTATATTTTCATATATTTTATAAAGGTGTTACTGTTCTATTTCATCATGTAAAAAAAATCACATCAGATCTACAGTACATTCTTTTATCTCTGCTCATAAAATAAAATGTATTCAAGTCATTATGCTTGTGTTTTTTTTCCAGCAGACATTTCCAGGCTCACATGGGGTTCCATTAGTTTATCCATCCATTTTCTATACTGCTAATTAACTCCTATCTGTCCCTTTAAATTCAATGTATAGTACAAGTAGCAGTTCACAAGAGGAGGATGTAGAAAGAGCTTCACAATTGTCTTAATAAACATTCAATACTTAAAGTCAAACCCCTTTGAATTTACAAGTGATATTCAAGAAGTCTGCACCCACATGCTTACACACGGACACATAACACAGTTTTGTAGCAAACTAATGAAGAAATGACAAAGAAAACACAATTTAACATACCTCTGCTCTCCAAAAATATTCACTTTTTAAATAACCTAGATATGATTATGTTTAGTTAGAAAATATGTATAAATCAATGCAACATAGGTCAACATTAGTATAGTTTTTATTTGCATTTCATTACGTAAGTCTTCAATGGTGGATGTCTGCTGAATGTAATTTCTTTGCTTGTTTTTTATGTGCATTTGATTAATGAAAAAGGTCAGTTTCATAAATATTATGTAGACATTGCAGGAGATGATTGATATCAGTGTCGGCATTGGTGTATATAAATAAAAAACCTGTTTTATCTCAAAATTTAAACCTTTATTATCACAACACTAATTTTATCATTAGAATTAACTACTTCCCTTTTAATGTATTGTATTTGGTTTCTTATAATGCTCATTTTATGTTTATTTTTAATGAAATGCTTTGGCAGTAATGCCCCACATCCATACCACAAAGTTCTTGAATAGTGAATTTTGAGTCAAAATAAACTTTTAAGATCCATAAAAAAGCTTAAATGTGGTTCCTTATTTGTCAAGTCAAACTTCTTTGAGTAGTTTTTACTTTAACTGGAGTTGCAACAGTTGTTGCCAGAGCTTAAGTAAAGCGTTCAGAAAAACTGCACCTGCTGTCTTATGAATTAACCTGCTTCTGTGGTTAACTCCGCCTCTCCCTCAGCTTACGCACACACCTTCAGCTCTTAAATACTTTAACTTCCTTGTAGAGACATCAGTGTTATCAGACGCACTGGTGGAGAGAGGGAGCTGTTTGTCCTTTCAGTTGAACGCAATGGGGAAAATCGAGTGGGCAATGTGGGCCAATGAGCAGGCTCTGGCCTCAGGATTCAGTGAGTAAAAAATAATTATCCTTTTCAAGTGGTTAATTCTGTTTTTTGCTTTCAGAGGAAGTTGTTATACTGTATTCCTCTTTACACTTTTAATATACAATGTACTTTTTTTCGTTAGTGCTCATTGTTTGTTGTTGTAGCCCATCAGCTATTTTTTATCTATCTCATTAGGACACAACATCATCTCTTACCTATCTTACAAGCTGCACTTTGTAATCTGCTGTGATTAATAACTGAACTTCCTCATAGCTGAAATTTAACCATTCTCTATGGGTTTTTCTCACTGAAAAGATTATATTGAGGAACTTCCTTTGTTCAAGTATTAATACAATCTCTCTGTTTCCTTGTTTCAGTTTACCTCACAGGAGGCATTGTTGGGGTGGCTGGACAGTTCAGAGGCTGGCAGTTTGCTGCATATGCAATGTATCCTTCAAAATATTTCTTATGAGCAAAGAGTTAGAATAAGGAAGGTAGTTTTATGTGAGAGGTCTATGTTATGAAGATACTCATTTTAAACTAACTACTATTAATCCAGGCTCTGTATTTGCTGTTTTATATCTAAAAATGTTTTCCTCCCTTGACTTGGTGAAGTGTGTAGCAATTCATTTTTTTGCCAAGACATTCTGTAAGTCTAAAAATGCTTTTAGTAAAAGATTTTACAGTGTAGAGATGCTTTGAGCACAAAATGTAAGCTTATGTACCCAGGCTAATATTCTACATTTTTTAGATAAACCTAAGTAAGATAGCTTGAATTTAGGAAAATAAAACAAACATTTTTTTTAACTGAGAAAAAGAAGCTGAAAGTTTAAGAGACTGTAGACATAGTTTTTAGCCTGGCCCAGGGGTCAACCTGTAGAGTTTGATATACTGGTAGATCTTTTTGACATTTCTGGTTGATCTTTTAGACTAGTGGTGTTTGGTCATTATCCGACTCACAGAACGCACTGTTTCACTTATACAAGGTGTATATGGATGCAGTGAATCCAGCTGCTTTGCGGGATTAATCAGGTCTAACTGACTCCCCTTAATCCCATCAGTTTTCAGTATGAGCAAAACATTCAGACAGCTTAATGTGTCTTTTATGCTTACATCTCTCCATTGTTCAACTTGGAGTTATAAGAAGCAGATGTGACTCCAGATCCACTGATTCTGATTCATTTCTCTCTGCAACATCATGATCATTGAAAAGAAACTCTTAGTTGAAGTTTCTTGCTAAATTTCGGCAGGTAGATCTGGCACTCCATCAGAATCATATCTGATCTTCGGTTAAAAAATGTTGGTGACCACTGACCCCGCATTCCTGGGATACTCTGCATAAACTGTCCTCTATATCAGACATCATCAGTCCATCCATTGCAGTCTTTCACATATTAGCTTTGATGTCCTATCATAGGTATTATGTGACAGAGAAAACCATGTAATTTGAAACAGCCTTGACAGATAAGCAGTGCTGCTGGAGTGTTTGTGTGTCTACTGGAGTATCCCAGAAGCAAAAGAACCAAGGGCACAAGTGTGGAGAGATCGTAAGTAGTTCAAGTTTCAGTGTGCATTATTCTATTGGATTTTTTTTTTCAGTTTCCTGCTCACTCTCGTCTCTGGCTGTCTTTCAGGGGTCAGTACTGCTTCACTGTGGTTGTCAAAGCCTTTGGGCCTCTGACCAGGAACTACTATGTCAGAGCCTTTTTACATGCTGCGTGAGTATTTCTTTCATCTGCCTTCATCTGCGAGACAACATTCCTCTTATTCAGAGTGAGTCTGTGATACAAGAGGCATGATGACTTCGATTACTTTGTCTTCTTAATCCCTTTGTCTGTCTGTATGTCTAGGCTCTGTGTACCAGGAGGTTTTATGCTTGCCACAGTTCTCGGATGTGTCTGTCTAGGCATCGCAAGCATCATCTACTTTGTGGTAAGTTGTTAGCTTTTACAACATCAACCTCCAGGGAAGCAGGTTAATTAGTGTGGGCATTGATAAGGCAGTCAGGTGAAGCAGGAAACTGTTGAAAAAAAGAAATGTCAACAAGGAAGAGACTGTTTCATTCTCTGCTGAAACATAGCCCTGTAGTTATGCAGTGTGGGGTGTGCCTGAATTCTTAAACTGATCTGTTTGTGTCAACCAGAGTTATGAATCTTTCCAGGATGCAAAGTTTGTCTGTTGAGCCTGCGCAATTTTCCATGATTTGTAACTGATTCTTATGACCCTTTTATTGTTGTGATGATATGAACAAAAGGCTTCAGAGAGCTTGAACATGACAACACACTACATTTATAACCTGTTTCAATCCATTTGTAGGCAGCTATCCGAGGTGAACACTGGGAGCCCATTCTTCCAAGAAAAGCTTCACAAAGGCCAGACCCTGTGAGCATCAACAAACCACCTCAGAATCCACCACCGAGACCTCCCGCAGAGATACGAAGAAAACGGGTAGAGGACCTGGAGGGGGCAGCCTATGACAATGCCATTGATGTTACTGCAGATGAATAACCAACTGGCACAGGACCCCTGTCCTCTATTTCCGAGCCTTTCCCTTTATTTTAAGACCCACTAGAAAAAGCCACAGTGGGCATTTGGCGGACTCTGTGACTGTGGACCAAGTTTTCGAAAGTGAAGTGAAGCTGGTGGCTCCACCTCATGTTGGGCCCACAACTTCAAACCTCTGCCTCTGGGGAGAAAATACTGGGTTTTGTTGAATTTCATACTCTTTCTAACACTGAGAGGTCAAAGAAGGATGAATGAAGTGGATGTATATTCTTATATGTAAAGAACATGATATGTCAATGTAAATGCAACTGCCGCTAAGTAGGGGAGTAGAGGTAGCATGATGGGCCATTGTGACGGACCCTGAGCTCTTTTAAATAGGAAGCACACATACACACACAACTTTGAAATTTGTCACATGATCAAACTTAGACTTAAGATATGACAGTCACTTTTATACATTATAGAGGTATTATGATTGCATCTGTAGGCTGAATGGAAAAATGCCCAATAAGAAAATATTTATTTCTTTAAGTAGTTTTCAGCAGTTTAATTATATATTTGTACCCTATCTATAAAAAGGCCAAAACATTGTTAAGTTGTTCGTAGCACCATGGCAGATGTTTGGCAAAAATGATCTTATACAGTATAAACCAGATAGTATCTAATGACAGTCAATGAGGAGAAATTAACTGAGAAATGATGTTGGCATACTTTAATTGTATTGTTGAAGAGGTATCATTTTGCATCTGTCCCAATATGGCACAAGCCACAGATTAGACATGTTGTCTGCACCATCAAAATAATCCCCCTACTGCAAAGTGGCTCCTGCACCAACCACAAAGTTTTTTTAACCCACAATGTAAATTTTACTTGGTTAACATATAGCGTTACATATTTATTGTTCTCAGCTCTTTTTTGTGTGCAGGCCTCTCTTCAAGTCAATCGAACACTGTACTGTGGGGTCTTCATACGGTCAAATTCACATTATCGGCTGTTTGTAGCCTTTTCCCCTCTGTACGGTAATGTGTCTTGTAAATAAACCCTCTACTTCTTCAATAATGACCTCTCTTGCCTTCATACTTTCATGTGTCTTAAGTGACAAGCTTCCTGGAAATGTATTTTGAGTAATGACATTTGCAACTTCCCTCTTTCGCAAACATGCTGCATTTCATTATGTTAGAATTTCCCTCATTCATCTGAAGAGTTTCTTTTCTCACATTGCTTTTCACACAGCAATCCATTGTTTGTGTGGCCTGATACATTAACACATCTGGCATTGTTGCCTGTTGTTGGACAAGTTTTGCAGGTTTGTCTGTTTCTTTCTGTCATGTTTTGAGATTTTCTTTTTGTAGGCCACAGCTGACCTGTCAAGCACCTGGAGTGTGTGTTGAAACAAGAAATGTTCAGTGACACTTCCTCATTTAGTGTGACAGGCTGTTAAGTGTGACAAAAACCCATAGTACAGTAGGTCTACTAATACAATTAACGTTTGTTTTTTATGCCTCATATGTTTCTCTACAAAATGTGTACTTTCAGTGTGTGTTTACTGAATCATCAGTACAATATAATTGACTTAAAATTTATTGTCCACCATGTACTTTTTAGGTGTAATGAAAGCTTGCATGTCTGGTCAAGCAGTGTGTTGAGGTAAATGCTGCCACCTCCTGTTGCCTTAAAGAACTTATACATTTTTGTGAACAGTGTGTATGCCTTCACCTTCTAAGTAAATTAAGACTTAATGTGGCTCATTTTACGCTTTCGGTCTGTTTCAAAGTCCTCTAAAGTGAGGAGTTTTAAATTAAGAGGCAGCCTGATGTAGCTGGGATGCCTCAAAAATCTTGACTTTAAAAAGCTAGAAAGACCATTGGTGGCAATACTGATTTGTAATCATAATTTGAGATGCCTGTAACTGCTGCTAATGGTTTGGTGCCAGACTAAACCAGTCACAACATGATCAAGAGAGAACTCGTTATTCTATGAAAGCCTTTTGATACTTTTTTGGGACATGGCTTGAAATATTTAAAGCATATTAAGATCATAAAAATTCAATGTAATATTTAGAATAAATTTTTGAGAATAAACATTGCAAACTCTTTAAAACTTTGTTCAAAACCAGCTTATTTTGGCTTATAATAGCGGTGATATATTAGCTGTTAAAAGAAAATAAATGTTTTTAGTCAGAGAACACCTTCAAATGTACAGAGAGATGTCTGTTCAGAGTCAAAAGTACAACAATCTGTCAATGAGGGTCAACAAAATCTGCACAAAAGTTCCTCACACAAGCTTTATCTTCACAGTATTACTCTCAAGCCAAACTTTGATAATGGACCAAGTAAAAATACTTGACATGTGATATTTATTTAGAAATCGTGGATATTTAAGGTAATGTGTAAAATAAAAAAAAGCATCAAAGTAATTCAATAGTTATGACTGATGTGGAATTTTCTCTTTCCCAGAATAATACAAACTTTTGACTAGGCAGGGAACAAGAATATAATCAAATGAGGTAATTCTTTAAGGAAGATCACCTTTTTTCCCAGTTTATTTAAGTTTGAAGTGTGTTGATAGACGAATCCAAAAGATTTAGCCTACCTTTTTTTTATTGTTTTTGTCTGTGTCTTGAAGTTTCAACCTCTTACATGGTAATTGTTGACTTGACATGTTGTCTTTTAATTTGCTGGATTTTTTTCTACAAAATGGAAATTCTCTTTCCCTCAAATCAATTAGTCTGATTGCTTTGCACAACTGCCTGCTCTTGCTCTAGATTTGATTGCTATTTTTTAGTATTAGTATTTTTCTGACTTATTATTGTGACTTAAACATAATGATGGATATTGAATTTGAGGTGTTTAATTATTAGGCACCAAGGTGGCGTGTAAATAGTTATTTTTCTCATCCGTCTGTAATTCTGAAGCAAGAAGGAGTTGATTATTAAAATTAGTTTGTGTGACTTCAGTGATTCCTGGGGGAAGTTTGTCATATTTCAATATTATCTGAGCACAAAATAAAAGGAGATGGCAAGCTAAACTGATCAAAGCTCTCCAACCAGTGTTGGTATCTAAGTATCTTTGTTTTCCTTTTTTATTGATATGAACAACTGAGTTAAGTGTCACAACTCTCAATGCAGGAAAAATTACTGAACAGAACAAAAGCGTTTCAGTACCTGATGGATCAGAAACAGGATGTCCACAAAAGTTGCTCTTATTATTTAGGTTTTTGAGTTCATCAATAACATCTTGGGCAAAAAATATAATTCAAATAAATAAAATATATCCATATTGTCAGTATTTTTAGTTATTTCTTAGTTTCAGGGAAAATTGTTTTTCAGTATTCATATTCTTGGCAACATTTATTGATCAGATACAGCTTTTTCACACAAAACAATGACTCAAACTGTACAAGTTATATTTTACTAATAACTTAAGAGTATTTTTTACATATTCGGTCCATGTGTCATTATGTGCCCATTCTTCCCTAAAAATATTATACACCAAAATAAGTGATTGGAGAGGTTAACATTCGGTCTGTCTTGCTCTGCACAATCAAGAGAAGTGAAAATACGAAATACCCTGTGGACATTTTAAATTAGTACTTAGTTTTCACTTTTGCCTGAGTAGATTTTTAGAGTGCTATTTTTAGCTGTATTTAAGTTAAATTTAATCAACAACTTGACTTTAACTAGAGGACTTTGTTGTCCATACCCTTTCTCCTGTTAGACATTATCAGCAATGTGATCGATACTTGTAATAATCATGGGTAGAGACAAATGCAGTTTCCCTGTGTCATCTAGAGGGGGCAGTGACACGCGTGGGGGGCTTTGAACACGCAAGGAGAGCACAGAAGAAGAAGATAAACTAACCAATAGGATTGGCCCTCATTTCAGTGGCTTGTTTGTGACTGTCAGCTAACTAAAGAAAGCCATTTATAACACTAGCATAAGAGTATTTATTTTAATGAAAAGTGAACGATGTCTACCCGGGCTCTGCGAAGGCTGAAGGGGAAGCAGCGGGGTCAGGAGGCCCTGGACCTCGGGGGGCTAACTTCGGGTGACAGCCCGGAGGAGGAGCAGGCTGCTGCCGGTGAGGATGAGCAGCTGGACACGGCTAATGTTTCCCCTCCGACCAACACGAAACCAAACAGCCGTAAAGCCAAGAAAAACAAGGCCCAGAAGAACTTCAGCAACATCTATGAACTGGTAAGGTGACACATGATACCACAGCCAACATGTAACTTTGAACTTGAAGTCAGAAAGTGTTTCCTCTTGACGTATTGTTTTTCTTTTTTACACCCTGCTAACCGAAGCTAGCTGTGTGCTGTTAGCTCATTTTCAGCTCATTAATTGTTAAATAAACTTTGATACAAAACAGTAGAGGTAAGGGTAAACAGGCAAGGTGTCTATTAGAGAATTACAGAGAAAAAGTCTACAATACAAGCACACACACACACACACACACACACATACATATATATATATATATATATATGTTGGGGTGTGTGTGTATAAAATTTCATTTACGTCCTCTGTTCTTTGTCTACAAATCTAATTTTATTGATATGGTCTCACCCTAGCACACAAGGAACTTGTACTTTGTTGACATTTGCAAGTTCATTTGATATGTGTCACCAACCACTGTGGGGGAGATAATAGTAGTTAAAATTCATCAGGACATTAAAAATGAGCTCTGAATGTTATATGTGTGCTTGCCAAAATACATCAGCCACCAGTGGATCACAGCAGTGTGCTTGAGCTAGCTATGCATGGTACTTTTAGTCACTGCATTATCTCAAATCACTACATGTCTTAAACTTTGTTCTGAATTGGTACTATACACATAAAGATTGACGATTGATTGATCTTGTATTATTATTGTTATGTTCTATCATGCTGTGTAAGGCTGTACTCTCTTTTAGCGCTGCGTTATCCTGCTCACTTTCTTTCTTTAACCAGATAGGTGATGCAGATAACGAGGCAGAAAAAGTTTCACCCGATGAAGAGGCAGAAAAACCAATAGGAAAAAAATCAAATGGCACAGAAAAGAGTGAAAGCAGAGACATTGAGAAACCAGAGGAAGCCAACACAAAGGTACCGATATACTGTAATGGTGTGAAATGTTATAAGTATGTTTTTCTGTGTCTGATTGTTTTAACTTGGGAAAAAATTTCAGAATACATAAAATGATCTTTTCTACTCCCCCTGTCAGTCTGGAAACAAAGTCAAAAAGAAGAAGAAGAAGAAGAAAGCAAAAGTGACATTAGAGGGTGGACAGGTATATTGCATGAGAAGTGATGCTTTATGTTCAGAGATGAGACATTTGCTAAACCAGGGGTCTGCAACCTTTCCAATCAAAAGAGCCATTTTGCCTGCCACGCCCACCAGAAAATTCTGTCTGGAGCCACAAACACATCTGAACCTTAAAATGACAACAGCAGCACCTGTTGACTCTCCATCATAATAATGACATTAGCAAACTGCTTTTTCACTCAACATGACTGCTCTATAATGGGTCATGATATTTTTTATTGCTTTAACTTGGAATTATTGTTATACCATATTATTTTGCAATAATTAATTTAGAGCTAAAATGATAACAATTGTGTGTTCACTTTGATTACCAGGCCTGTCAACAAAACAACAGTCAGTTAATATTAGCCTGTGTTACTGCTTATTACTTTTTTTGTCATTGTTGTTACTCAGTTTTCCTCTGACATTTTTAAACTTAAATCGTGTCTTTCCTGCATTCTGATCACTTTTTTTGCACAATTTTATAATAATCATGAGGCAGTCTTGTGATCTTTGAGGTGCTTTTTGAAATCTCATCAGTGTTTTTTAAGCTTATCTCACTTAAATAATTAATTATTTTTTAGTTTCATGTCAGTCTTGACGTCTTATAAAAAATATGTCAGATGAACAAATTGCACAGCAACTCACACACACCCGAGTTTGTAGTTACTAAATGAGGGAGAGCGAGTGAGGTGGGGGAGACTGACAGCTATCACATCACAGCAGACATGAGAATAAAGAAACATCCACCTGATTTCTTTGTGTAAAAATCCCCCGCTTCAGAAACGTGGTCACAGTTGCTTTATCGATGACACACCTTCATTTTATAAGTTTGAATCCCTTCACAGCATCAGCCAATGTTTTAAAAGAAAGAGAGTTCAACGAAACATCTGCATTGAAACTTAAAATCAACATCACGGGTAAGCTCACAGCTAAAGATGCAGCAGCGTGCTACTCTCCCTCCGAGCTGCTGCAGGTGACACAGAGGTGACACAGAGGTCATGGGAGATGCACAAATGACGCAAAGTTGATGATGTAAAAACAAAGAAATAATCATTTAATGAAAAACGCGCATTGTTTGCAGATAGTGCTAAAACATGCAGAAATAACATCAATTAATTAGAGTTCAATGCAAGACAAAGAACCAGTTTTTTGCTTTTCTGTCCTCCAAGTCCAGAGAGCCACTGGTGAGGGGCAAATGAGCCGCATGCGTTTCCGGAGCCATGGGTTGCTGACCCCTGTTCTAGACTATCATTTAATGAATGAATACCTTTATTCTTCTGCAGTATGGTGGTTAGATCACAAATACTATCTGTTGGCTTTATTTAATGTTTTACTATGCGTTTTTATCAATAATGTTACTACTGTGTGCTTTACATTTATTGTACATGTCTAACTTATTTTTCCTTGGTTCTTTTTGTGTTTCTATGAACTTTTAGGAGGCTGGACCGGATGATGACATTGATTTATTGCTGCAGAACTTGGAGCAGTCAAATGGTTTCAGTTTGCAAAATGCAGACTGTGGAGGCATGGACAGAAGACCTGTGCTTCATGTGGAGCACAGGTGAGGAGACCAACTTTTCTCATGTAGAATAATCAACAGATGGGTAATAAATCTTGTTATGTAGCATGACTCAAAATGAACACAATAACATAAATTAAAAGACCCTAAGGAAATTCTTAACAAGTGCACAGTCAGCATGACTTGATCAATTCATTGGCTGTCTGAGGCAGGGATGGCTTCAGCCACTCTACAAGAAACAGGGATATGAATCAGATTTTTTTTTTAAGTTGGATCTGATTTTTTTCAAGACAGTGTAAAAAGCTAGTTTAGGTGAAAGTTAGGTGGAATCTGACGTTTTCACGTAAGATTTGAGTAGGGACGGGAATTGATAAGATTTTAATGATACCAACGCTATTGACGATCCTGCTAATCGATCCAATTCCCTTATTGATTCCTACAGATTTTCAGTGTGGGCAAATGTTGGCCTGTAGATTTTCAGTGGCAACAATGTCATACACACATGTCACAACGTAGATAACTGCTTCTGCAAGTTGCTGGTGTTTCCACTCATTTAAGGTTGTGCAGTAGGCGCCTTTTGTAAAAAATTAAGCCACAACTCTGACAGCTTCTGAACCCTGTCAGTGGAAGGAATTGATAAGGGAATTGATTAGCAAAAAGACTCATGATATTGGTACTTTGGAGCTGTTAACGATTCTCAACTAGAATTGATTTACGATTCTCATCCCTAGATTTGAGCCACTTTGATATGTGAATACAAATCAGATATCGGTCTGAACTTTTGTCATGTGACTTCAGTCTGAACAGTCAAGCAAAAAGTAATATTTGACAATGATTCTTAGAATATTAGAAAACAAAAAGAGAACAAAGGAAAAAAAAGACATTAAACACATTTGTTAGACTAAAATCAACAAGGCTGCAGTGACTAAAGCTGGAAAAATGGGCAAAAATGTCAAGTCAGACTGTAGATACACTAATTTGTACAGTATCCTTAGTGCACAGTAAATATAATTTATTGGATAATTAAATAAATCAAATTAACGTTTCATTAAATATAGCATGTCTTACATTTTAAAACTTTATATTATATTTAGTGTTGATGGTATATGGAGCAGGACAGGATTTATCAGAATTTAGCATAATGCTCTTAATAAAGCATGAATGAAAGCAGTCATTAATGTTGATTTTTCCCCAAACAATCTTCAGGATGCAGTGCTTCGTTGAGGCTCAGGTGGTGACTGAATAATGTACATTTTTATTTCACAACCATATATTTCATCTGAAAAATGTGACTGTGGGAATCTCAAGTCTTTGTTGTTTGTTCCTCCCTCATCCTCTCCCACCATCAATTCCAAAATATCAGATCACAACTCAAAACCTTGTAATGTGAATGCATCTCATTGTGCTTTATTTTCTCATTCCTTTTGGCCCCACATGGTGGTGCACAGCTTACAGAGGGTGAGCCAGCTAATCAGAGGTTCTAGGGACATGCTATTGTGAAGATGTAGTTTTTAAAATTGCTTGAAGAATACTGCACATGGTACCTCAGGCTATTTAGCATGTAATGCCAGTCCTGGCCATTTCATTTTCCTGTCAGTGGTAATTCCCGGTGTTGATTGGAAAGCATAAAATCACATTTTTTTCCAGAGTTTTTTGTAGTGACAAAAACAGAATTTAACAGAATTTACAAATACTCATGCAACTAAAAAAGCACTCAGAGAGCGCAGACCTCCGCCAAGCAGCTTCGGTCCACTTTGGCGAAATGGCAATGTTAAAGAATCCTTTAAAAATTCCTGGATCCAGACGGCAATCCGGATCTGTTACAACCAGCTAGTTTTGGGGAAAGGGAAGTAACATAAAAAAACAAGATCTTAAGTGGTTTAAGTTATTAATTAAACAAAAGTTAAACTGTTATAACAAAAAGAGAGGCAATTAACTAAATGAGTGCTGTGAAATAAAGTAAAACGAGAACAAAAAGAGACTCTAACCTAGAGTTATCAAATATAAACCCTGACTAACAAATAAAAAAAAAAACAATACAAACAAAACAGCACCCAAAATCCCTAATGTGTCTAACAAATGAAGCTAGCGTGTGTGTGTGATGTGTTCAAAAGTAACAAAATAAACAATCTAGTGCCTCATAAAAGGATTTACAGAGTTTTCAACAGTTTCTAACAATGTTCTCTAGAGCGGAGAGGCACAGGAGCATGGCTGGATACAGCTTGCTCTCGACCTTCAGGCTTGCCAGCTTCTCATAGTCCCCCGGTCGTTCCTGATTGGCTGGTGTGGACCTGAGTCAGCCTCCACCTATCAGTGTTTCTCAGCGCAGGTGGACCGGATCATCGCTCTCCTGCTGCAGTGAAAGCCTGAGAGCGTAACAGGATCACCCCCAAAATTTAATCAGTTCTTCCATATCCCATTTCCAACAATTCCTGAAAATTTCATCTAAATCCGTTCAGAACTTTTCAAGTTATTTTGAACACAAACAAACAGACAGACAGACACCGGCAAAAACATTACCTTCTTGGCAGAGGTAATAACTTGTTTTTCTGTCCTCAGAAGAGGTAACCTTCATGTACATAGAAACAAACTAAAGAAAAAAAGAAATTCACTTAACTCCTTAAAAAAGTGATTTAAAAAGAAACAAGAATAAGCACGTTGAAAAATAATGCACAATAATGCACATACACAGTATACAATAACTTGCACACTTTTTCTTACATTTATCAATGCAAATAGGATCATTACTTATGCACTTACGTAAATATATATATATATATATATATATAATATATATATATATTATATATATATATATATATATATATATATATATATATATATATATATATATATATATATATATAAATATATATATATATTATATATATATATACACACACACACACACACACACACATATATATATATATATATATATACATATATATATATATTTACATGTGCATATCATCTAAACCAAACTTGTCCAGGCATTTTCCTTGTGATGTATTTCCTCAACTGGTTAATGATCGTGTACTTTAACCTATTAACTTTTTTTGTGTCAAATTATAAGAAATCTGAACCCAGAAACTGAGCTGAAGAGGTACTTTGGGGCTCGAGCTGTTCAAGGGGATCAAAGGTAAATCGCAGAGGTTTTCTTTTAGATTCTTTATTTAAATTTGACATCACCTGAGCATGTGCTGTAGTTCTTTCTCTTAAAATTTTACTTTTACTGTCAACAGACCGCGACAGAGAAACAGACAGTTTCATCGTAGCACCTGGTTGACCAGCCCCAAAGACAGCTGGCCTCGATTTAGCCGCCCTGGTAAGTTTTTACATACACTCAAGTGGATAATGATTTATACATGAAGAATCTAATTGTTTTTTATTTATAGATTTAAATGGCTACCCATTGTCGATAGTGTGCTTTTTTTTCTCATAAAGTATTTGAGGTGTCTTGAAGATGTTATGGTGTCTGAAAATACATGAAGAGGGTCTTGAAAAACGTCTTTAAAAGTATTAAATAAACCTCAATTTGTCTGCAGATTCCCTGGTGATTTAAGACAACTTAACAATAAATATACACTCATCAGCCACTTTATTAGGTACACCCTAATTCTACCCAGTTTGAACCCTTTTGCCTTCAGAACTGCCTAATTATTATTGCATGGATTCAACAAGGCACTGGTACGGAAGACTGTTAGGGCCATTTTAGATGGAAAAAATAATTTTCGGCAGGTTGACAATAAGTTGAAAGACAGTTTCACGATAAAGTCAAAATGATGAGGTTTAGAGTTAAAATATTGAGGAAAAAAAGTCAAAAGTCAAGAATTAAGTTGGCATACAATGTATTTCGACTTTATTCTCGACATTTCGACTTTTTTCTCAACATTTCGACTTTTATCACGAATTGTATTTCGACTTTATTCTTGTCATTTCAACTTTATTGTCGTCATTTCAACTTTAATCACGAAATTCCGACTTTCCCAAAATTATTTTCTCCATGTAACATGGGCTTATACTCTTCCGTACACTGGAAATAATCCTCAGAGATTTTTTTCCCACATCGACTTGGTAGCAAACATACAGTTGCAGCAGATTTGTCAGCTGTAAATCCATATTGCAAATCTCCCATACAGCCACTTTTCAAGGGCACTTATTGGATAGAGATCTGCAAAGTTGAACAAGTGTGTCTAAATAAGTGGCTGGTGAGTGGTGAGTGTATATGTGTATTTATTGATGAATCATTTAATATTTCAATTTTTTTTTTTTATTTCTGTGCTCCAGTGGGATAATAAACTAAGGGCAGTAATCACAGACTGCAGCACACATAATAATGACAGCTTTTAGTTGTAGCAAAAGGTTGTTTGACCAATATTAACAAATTACATTAAGTTTGAATTTCACCACAACAAAGAAGGTATCAGAAATTTCTTTGAAAAAAAATATGTTCCCAACTATCTTGTTATAATATATTCAAAACCCAAAACATGGCACAACCAAGAGTTTTGTTGTTTTCATAAATACTATTGCTGTTTTTTACATCTATAATCACCCAATTTTAAAAATTTTTAAATATGTAAACTGAAAAAAAAAAATCTTGTCATTATCATAACTGTTTCACAAGTTAACCCCTCTGTCAGAAACACATCTCAGCCTTTTTAGAATTCCTTAAGTTCCTTTTTTTAACACACATGTTGCACTAAGTTTGTATTTACCTTGTGGATCAACCATGTCTATAATTAGTGAAGTAAAGATTTCAGGGCTAAAAATTCCAACCATTTTTCAAAACATGCAGATGTCCTCCGATAAAACCGATTCAGTCAGAATCAACACTTTGATAATTTGAGGTGGTAATTCGGAGGCTTTTTATTGTCTATTTTGTATAATAAAACAGAAGCCATGCCAAAGTTTTACTTGTGACAATTCAGCCAATGTCTCACCATGCCACTAGCATCCTGATCTCAAGAATTTTTCTGTGCTTTCAAGTACAAGAAAGGAACCAGGAAAAAGTTTGCTCAGTCTGCAGATTGTTTTTAGGAATTGTTGGACATCATGTCCTCCAGGCTAAAGAGGAAAAAGACCATCTAGATTGTTATCAGGGCAAAGTTCAAAACCCAGCATCTGTGATGGTATTGGGGTGTGTTACTGCCCATGGCATGGGTAACTTGTACATCTGTGAAGTCACCATTAATACTGAAAGGTACATGCAGGTTTTGGAGCAGCACATGCTTCCATCCAAGTGACATCTTTTTCAGGGACGTCCCTGCTTTTTTCAGCGAGACAATGCCTTCACAAATAAAATTAAAAAAAAAAAAAAGACCATGCCAAGCCACATTCGGTATGTGTCACTGCAGTGTGGTTTGGTAGTAAAAAAGTGCAGGTACTAGACTGCCCTGCCTGCAGTCCAGACCTGTCTTTCAGTGAAAATGTGTGGCACATTATGACGTGCAAAATATAACATTTGAGACACCAGACTGTTGAGCAACTGAAGTCATATATCCATCAAGAATGGTAATTAATTCCACCTACGAAGCTTCAACAATTAGTGTCCTCAGTTCCCAGATGCTCATTGAGCGTTGTTGAAGGTAAGGTGATGTAGCACAATAGTAAACAGGCCACTGCCCAACTTTTTAACGTGTTGCAGGCATCAAATTCGAAATGAGTGAAGGTTTAAAGGACAAAGATGTTTATAAGTTTGAACATTAAATATGTTGTCTTTGTAGTGTATTCAACTGAACATAGGTCAAAAAGGATTTGCAAATCATTGTTTTCTCTTTTAATCACGTTTTCCACCACGTCCCAACTTCATTGGAATTGGGGTTTGTGAAACATCAAAACATTAGATCCTCATCAGGGGCTTGTCTCGGCTTTTGTGTACTCAAAATTTCTTTTATCGTGCTGGTGTTTTTTATACCTTGTATCACTAATGTTAAATTTTTGTGTTTCTTACTTTTTCCATAGGAATCTCCATGACTTTACTGCAGTCAAAGGACGGCATTCATTACTTCGCCTTTGAACACAGTCGAGATTACCAGCAAGTGCAGTTCAAATTTCTTGATGCAGTCGAGTCCATGGACCCCAACAACATTGTGGTAAATAACAGAGCCGTACATATAAGTAGTAGCCGTACAATTTGATGGCAGTCATGTAGTTGGCTAGCTTCAGTCTCAGTCCACTTCAGCTCTGATGTAGCCAGGAATGTGTAAAATAATCAATGACTTATGGTTCCAGGAATGGTCTGATAACATTGCCGTGAACTATGTTATCTTTTCAAATCTGTTCTGGTTTTGGCATGATATCTTCAATCATCGAATCAGCAAAAGTTAACTCAGGACATTTGGTCTTGATCATTTTCTGTATGCACTTCAGGCATGATATCGGTCATACAAAGTTATGACCTTACCTCATGATTGTTTTTCTTATCCAGGAGATTCATGTGTTTTTGTATGTGAAGGATCATGCACTGATTGTGTACATCTACAATCAAAATCAGATAAACTAATGAATCTGACATATCAGTCATGCTGTGCTGAATAAAATCCCTTTGAAGGAATGGAGAAAGAACAATCTAGTGATCTGGTCCAAATGGCTTTTCTCC
The DNA here is from genome assembly GCA_037902135.1 of Cetoscarus ocellatus. Taxonomy (NCBI): domain Eukaryota; kingdom Metazoa; phylum Chordata; class Actinopteri; order Labriformes; family Labridae; genus Cetoscarus; species Cetoscarus ocellatus. Next base: position 46,608 of record JBAMNC010000394.1, on the reverse strand, counting down.
TCTCTGTTAACGGCTTAACAGCATTGAAAGAGTTATAAGTAGTCTATACCTTCAGAATATCTTACTTTTAAAGGGTGTAGAGAAAGCTTTGCAGACAAAAATGTAAGTAATTGTTAAAATAATTTGTTTTTTTTATCAGTCAGAGTTTTGCTAGGTGGATTTCTTTCTGTACATGGTAGCTGTAGTTTTTTTTTATAACTGTCTAAAACTGGAAAAAGGTTGAGCAAATAAGAACAAAGTATTGGCAGGTTAATATATTGATGTCACTTTTTTCCCTTCATTGGAAACACATATAGATTTACCATGCTGATTTGCTGTTTCATTATCACCCTGGCAACACGGGCTGGAGTGCATAAATACCACTAGTACATAGTGAAACAAGGGCCAGAGGGAATATAAACTCACCTGCATAACAAACAAAATAACAGAGCAGTCAAGGGCAAAAAAAGCAGAACAAACAATGGTTTGAATTCATGTTTATTCTGTTAACTGTCCATACAGTTCTGTTCAAAAACCAAATGCAGATGTGAAAAGGGCTGTAAATTAAAACTACTCTGACAAATGCAAGTGTTCATAGTGTATTTTTTCTTTGAGCAAATGCAAAATAATTAAATTAAAACATCTAAAGCCTATCAGTATTTGGGGTGACCACCCTCAGCCTTCAAAGCAGCATCAGTTCTTGTAGGAATACAGTTTTTTTAGGTGCTCAGGAGGTATTCTGCCAAACATCTTGGGGAACCAGCCACAGATCTTGTGTGGATGAGGCTGGTATAAATCCTTCTGTCTCTTCATGTAACACCAGACACACTAGATGATGTTGAGACTGGAGCTCTGTGGGGGCCATACCATCACTCATCGAGGGTCCCACCGTTGTATGCCCATCCTGAGCTGATGGCAGTGCTGTACTTGAATGGAATCAAGCTTGATTTGCACCTGCTGAACTAACTTTCCTTGGCCAACCACTGCATCTGTGGTCCTCAGTGTTGCCTTGAACAGCACTTCTTGAAACTCCCAGCGTGCTGAAATCTCTGCCCGTGAGGGGCCTATTCTGATCATGATCATCAGCACATTTGGTACAACTGGTTAGTCAAACACCTGAATATTAATTTCTGGCTTTGTGTAAATGTGCCATTTAGTGATTCATACTGGTTTGAAAGCAAAAGGTGGTCACACCAAATAATGATTTGGTTTAGATTTTTCCTCTGATCACTCAATTTGTATTTTCTCACTTTACAGCATTTTTACAATCCTGCCTTAAACTTTTTCACAGTTTTGTGCTCCTGAAAAACCGCTGGCAAAAAATATTCATCAGTTTTCATCATTAGCTTTATATTTTTGCTTGCTGCTCATATGTTCCTTTGCATGGTGAGTGTTAACACATTTTTAATGAGACTTATATCCTCCATTGTAGCTTTACTTTGTTGAAAATAGGTATATGTTTTCAATCTAAAAACTTTTCAGAGCTCTGCAAATATGATTGTTCTTTCTTTTCCTTCTCTCTCCAGGCACTGCTGCAGCTGAACCCGTACCATATTGACTCCCTGCTTCAGCTCTCTGACGTCTGCCGCATTCAGGAGGATCAGGAGATGGCCAGGGATCTCATTGGTAATTTCACATTCTAATTCCATACAAACATTATTTGTAAACCAACTACACTATAAATAGGTTTACTACAGAGTAATAAACAAAAGACAAATTCTTTAAGCAGTGGTTATGAGATGATATTCTGAGATAACTTTACAGAAGTTTTCTGATGTATTTTCCCTTTTTCTTATCTATACTTAAGAAGAGCCCCTTACAAAGTTCCCTCTGTTTCATTTCCACTTTATCATCTTTTATATTGATCTGAAAGAGAATTGATGTCTGGAGAGACAGTCTTGACAGACTCTTGCTTCTTGTCCAAGTCTGTTTTTTCTCATGGATAAGCAAACCAGGCATGCACTGCTCATTTTTAGATTAATTCATCATTTTGTTTCCTCCCCACCAGGAACCAGCTCAGATCTCTTTTATTCAGCGCAGTAAAGTATTTCCATTGCTCTGTCAGTAGGCATAATTAGGAACATCATCTCACTAAGTTATAATGTCTTAATAGAATTAAAGTCATCAAAGAAAAATGCAGGAATGCACAGGGTCTTTGGCTGTAGTTTTTTGTTCACATTTTTCATTATCTGATTCCAGCAGGAACTAATCAGCTCATGTGGTGTTGGGTAGGGCAAAACAGTATGTTGTTTTTTCACAACAACTGTGATGAGTGCAGTAATAGTTACATCATGGGATGTGAGATGTTGGTTATGTGTCCCTGAGTACATCATATAGCCACTCCAGTGTTGGTAATGGACACCTAAAGCACATGATTCTCTTTTTTTGTCTGATAATCAACAAGAGTCCATATGAAATCAGCTGCGGTAGTCAGGGAACAGAACACTGTGCATGCAGAGTCTGTGTGTCCTGTATGCATGTTTAATGGTGACACTGCTTATGACAGACACACTGACATGACGGGTAAGACAATTGTTTAGTAAGGCAATTTTAGTCTCAAGTGATTGTTTTCCTGTTAGCTGTTTCACACTCTGCTGCTTGTCAAGGCTTTGGCTGAATATACAGTCTGTTAAGAGCATAAACAGACTGTTGTGATTTATTATTCTACAGCTATTGGTGTATGCACTGGTGTGAGGGCAGTGAGACTGCTCAGCACCGTGAGGACTGTTTCATTTCAAGCTACTGTCATGTCAACCAAATGCACTCTCAGATTAATTTAGGTTAAATATGCCATTAAATGTACTATTCCATCCCATTTCAACCACAAATAAAGATTTGAAATTTCAAAAAAGAGGATAAAATATGTTTCCAAAAAATATTTATACCAACGTATTTTTTTCTTAAGGTTGCCATACTGTCTTTATCATTCTAAGGTTATGATTATACAGCGTGCTAAGGATACTTTATTTTTGATCTTGCTTCATGAAACTTCATAAAAAGACTACGTTTCACTTTGTCTGACTACAAAACTCAGTGCTCATATCCTTACAGAACTTGTATTGATTTGGCATTGTTTAATCAAGGATAAAGTGACTGAGGATGGCACAGATATATGTAATTGATAATATGGCTTTTGAGTGAACAATCTGGGCCTAAGCCCCATAAGCCACCCACATATTAATGAAGGAAATGAATAAAACTTGAAAATCAAAGTAATTTAGGACCCAGATAAAAAAAAAATAGTGGGTTAGTGAGAAACGCAAAGGGGACCATGCTGTTTGTTCACCCCAATCAGAATAAGCTCTCCTTCAATCCGGCACTTCTGAAACATTTTCTATCGGTCTTAAGAACACAACGAAACTTTGTTTGCAAAGATCGCGTGCAGCAGCATTATAGCCTTGGCTATTCAGATTGAGGTTCAACTACCTTATTTGTAAACATTGACTGATTTTATAGCCATAGGCATCCATTACGACACACAAATAAGAAAATATGAAACGTCAAACAATTTGTTTGGGATAAGTAAAACTACATTTACTGAAACAGTTTATAAATCTTGAAAAGTGTCAAAAACTATCTTAGTGGTAATGTCTTTCTACAGCTTGTTCAGTTCAATGTGGACTGCAGGAACAGTATTACTTTGGTCCCCTTTGTTCTCCACCTCTGGGTGAAAATCCTCTGTCTTGTGAGGGAAGATGCAGAAAGTCACCATGCGAAGTGGGAATTGTTGTTTGCAACAAACCTCGCCATCAGCCATGATCTTTTATACGGTATCTTTTATACAGGGACACTGCGTAAAGCTGTGACTCCCCAGTTAACACAGACAACACTATTTAATGACCTGTCTCAAGGACCTTCTATCTTAAAAAGACATGTGACAAAATCATGGCACCAAGAAAAAGACAGAATTCAATTCAGTGGAAGCACAATAAAAAATGGATGTTATGGTGTGAACACTGTGAAAGTACATGAATTTCCTCAAGCAGTTCAAACAAGGCTGGTGAGCCCTTTTCCACACCACATCACAGTCAGCTTCAAAGGTCAGTTTTGAACAGCTGTGTAGTAACAGAACTATTTAATAAGAGGACAACCAGCTTCTACACATAAATAAACATGAATTAATGTTTGAGTAACTGATTCATGGATACACTGTTAAAGTGCAGTAAATGAGTGAACAAATACAAACCCAAGTTCCAGTGGAGTTGGGACTTTGTGTAAAGCATAAATAAAAACAGAACACAATATCAGCAAATCATTTTAGACCTATGTTCAATTGAATACACTACAAAGGCAAGGTATTTAATGTTCAAACTGATAATGTTATTGTTTTTGTTCTTCTTAGGTATTCACTCATTTTGAATTTCCTTTTACCAACACTCAATAACCATTTGGGGACTTATTATTGAAGTTTTGCAGGTGGTATTATCTCCCATTCTTGCTTGATAAACAACTTCAGTAGCTCAACAGTTCAGGGTCTTCATTGCTGTATTTTGTGCATCATAATGCACCACACATTTTCAATGGGGGACAGGTCTTGACGGCAGGGAGGCCAGTACCTGCACTCTTTTACTTCGAGGCCATGCTGTTTTAACACCAGCGGATTTTTCCCTTCTTACAATTGTAAGTTGAGAGGCTTTATTTTTAAACTGCCGGACCATATAATGTTGATCAGGTTTTTGTTTTTTTGTTCTTGCAGAGAGAGCCTTGTACAGCTTCGAGTGTGCTTTCCACCCTCTCTTCAGTCTGACCTCGGGAAACAGCAGACTTGATTATCTGAGACCAGAGAACAGGTCTGTTCTTCTTTAAAACCTTTTTGTTTTTAATGATTTATGTGTTTTATTCTTCATTTTTCTCACATTTAACTCTCATTATTTCAGTTATTTATTTTCACTCAATATGGTGTCTGTAATTACACTGTGTCACAGGCACTTTGTATTTCATTCCATAAAGCACTTTGAATTGCTGAATTGTACGTATGAATGGTGCTCTATATATTAAGTTACTTGTTACTTTTCCTTTGTTATTTGTGAGACACAATATTTACTTAACATGGTAACCTCTGTTGCAGGGCTTTTTATCTTGCTCTATACAAACACATGATGTTCCTTGAAAAGAGAGGATGCCCACGGACGGCTTTGGAGTACTGCAAACTGATCATGAGGTAAAAAGAAAAGATATTCATTATCACATGTAAATGACAACGCATAGTGAAACACTCAAAGTCTAAGAATATAGCTTAAAATCGATAGAATAGTACAAATGCAAATAAAAATACAAAAAACATGTCTGTAGGTCTCCTTCAAATATATAGTAGAGTAAAAATAACATCAGCCAGTGCTTTGGAAACTTGAATATATTCATACGATAGGTGAGGTGCTTGTAAAACTCTATACCGTTTACCAGATAGATTTTTTTTCCATTTGAAACAGAAGTTTGTTTTTCTCTGTCATAACGAAAGTAACTAAATAATAAACACTAATGTATATTAACATTAACAGAAACTAAGATAAGAATTTGTCTTAACAAAAAGTAATGATGAAATGTAGCAGTCCATCTGTTGTCAACATCAGAAGGGCTCACTCAAAACTGACCACTGTGCATGCTGAGTTTTTGTGGTTCCTGCACATCAAGTGTAAGAGCCATAGACAATACTCAGTGTAGATGTGTGGCAGTGTTACAGTTCAAAAAACCTGAATGTATCAAACAAAGACTTCCAACTTTTCTTTCCTTTTTGGCCTTCTTTTAATCATGAAAGTATTCACTATGTGCCTAAAGTGAACATCTAAACAAAAAAACATAAGCCATTGCTTATATTTCAACACTTTAATATTGTCAAAAATACTGAATAATGTCAGCTATAAGAAATAAAAAAGATGTAGAATACACTTTCCTCCTCTGTGGGTATACGTGTGCATTACAGTCACTGTCAAGGTGCTGCAGTGCAAAATCGATGAATCAGTGGTCTCTTAGAAAACTGAGTGAAAGATCCGGTTTGAACTGTTATATATAAAATGACTCTATATTTGTCTGGAATGTACCATCAGAAAATGCAGTGTAATGCAGGAGGAAAAAGAAATTGCAGAATCTTTTCTTCTCATGATTGTTTAGCCCTCTAAGGCAGCTTGGGTGCTGTTGTTGTTTAATGCAAACAAACTTTCTCAGCTCCAAGTCAGTTGAATCACACATTATTGAAAAGTGAAAGATTTTGGTTTGTAATCAGGTCTATCTATCTATCTATCTATCTATCTATCTATCTATTTATCTGTCTATCTGTCTGTCTGTCTGTAAATTAAATTTTGTCTTGCTTTTGAACGCCTTTATTTGAGACTAAAGGTGGATAGAGTTGCAAATCAGAGAGATAGAATAGTGAATGACATGTTGGAAAAGAGCCAGTGATCAGATTTGAACCTTAACCACGTCCTTGAAAGACCATAACTTCAATAAAGGATACAACTTAACCAGTAGGCTGTTAGCTGCTTTTTTTATTTTTTAATTTTAAATTATTTAGTTATTGTTTGTTTATCTTTATTATCCTCAGTAAGTTCCTCATTGATGAACATTTAAATTCTAAACATTAAACCTTTTACCACAAATCAGTAGAAAATGATTACATAATTTCCAGTTTGTCATTTTGATTTTTTTTTTTTTTTCATGAAAGAGATTTCTTTTTTAAAATATTCGATAGTTCATCCACTGAGATTAATGAAATGCCGGATTAATCTCAGTGGATGAATGCCAAATGAAAACATGCCCCAAAAGAGGTATGCCAGTTTTCCTTTTAACCGTAATTCAGCTTTTAACCAAAAAAATCTGACAAAACTGACTTTGTCAATAGTATTATATATGAGGATTTTAAACGATATTCTTAAATGAAACCTGGATGTTATTGCTAATTAATTCTTTCTTAAAAAATGACATCTAAAAAAAAAACAAGAGATCTTACTTTTTCTGTGTTTCATTACTTTATATTATTTTGAGAATAAGCACACAGCTGGTTGTTTTTCGACTTTTTGGGGGAATTCAGTTAATCTGAACTGATACAGGATGTTTTAGAGTTGATAAAAACAGAATAAATCAAACATTTCTTGTACTTTGACAGCAGAAATTTAGAATTTATTATGAAACATTGAAATGTTTTCATACAGAAAAGGAAAAAAATTTTCCTTATTAACACTTTGTCCCGCTGTTGTGTCCTCGTTTGAGAAGAGTTACATAAGATCACATGTCTTTTTTGCCTTGCAAGAAACAAGACAAACTGTTATTTTTCTGAATAAAGTGGGTCCACATGGGTCATCGTACCTGCAGAATTGTTAACTTGATTTAGGTATTCGTATTCTGGTAAAGGACACGGAGTCCATGTTTCGCTGTTTGACTGTAGTGTGAAGTTAAATCACATTTTAAGTGTCAAGTATTGATGTGTGACTGATAACTGATACTTAAACTTGAAATTTTTTAAGTAAGATACAACTTCACATCTCCAAATCGTTGATATCTCTGATATTAGTAGTTTTATTTTTTGGGGGGAAAGTTTCTTATTTTTAAAGTTGACCCTACTTATAAGCCAAAACATGGTAAACATCATTTACTTCTTAAAAGATGTTACCTGTAGAGCTGGAAAAAGAATGTATTGATTAAATGATCACTGTATTGCATGCCATTTGTTTTTTTCTTTATTAATCTTCTTCCTCTTTTTTTGTTTTTGTTTTTTTCCTCATTTATTGCTAGTTTTTAATATGTTAATAATCAATAAAATCCTTTGTTAAAATCCTGAAATATATCATAAAATTCACACATATCACTGATACAATAACTGCATACAGAGGGATTTATTTACATACTTAAATATCTGTTCCCACACAGTGCTGCCTGCAGTATGTCACAGTTTTACAGCTTGCTCATGTAATGGTCCAAGCTTATCTAAGACCTTTATCTAACTCTTGCTTCCCGACCTCATGACTGCTGTGTTCTGCTCCTTTTGTACATCAGCACTGTGGAAACAAAATGTGACAGCTGTCGCTCTATAAACAGCAAAGATGAAGTCACTGTTACCCAAAAACAGATATACCACAGTTTTAAAAAATCTCATCAATAGTACCAAAGTCTTTAGTCCTCTCTTAAAGATAAACAGATGATGATTTTCTTTTAAACACGTGACAATTTTTCATGCTTAGATCATACCAAATGCATTGAGGTGGCATTTGAGTGAAACCAGAGACATAGATAAATTGTTTTGGCCACTTTCAATTCCAGTTAAAATTTTGAGAAAAAGCAGACTTAAAATTTTAGTGCAGCCCCCTTGTGATTTCTTCAGTCAGCGGCCCAAGCTTCAAATTTAATTAAAGGGAAAAAGCAAGAAAGCTTGTATGATACTGAGTTGTGTATGAATTTAAAACTACATGAAGTTGAGAAATGACTAAATAATGTTGATGGAAATATTTTGCATTTTGTCTATCATGGTAGTCTTGGCGGTATGTATGAACACAACTTTCATAATTTTGGAAGTATACATGTAATCGGCAAAAGGTTAAAAGCTATTATCTGGCTTTTTTGGAACTCAACAAGGTGGTTTCAGAATCAGAAATACTTAACTAGAAAAACTGCATTTCCTTGCAGCAAATGCGTTGAAATGCTGAGTCTGAATGCAGAAAATGGGAAATGAAATAGCCAAAAGCAGTGCTAACAGAGCTGAAAATGTGAAAATGTGACATAAATAGTTGGAAGCAGCAAAAGCAAAGCTGAAAACTGTGAAACACGTGGAATAAAAATTTTAAAGTTGTGAAAGAAAGCTAAAAATGAATAAACGTGAAATAAAATTGCAGAAAGCTGCAGAAATTGTTGCCCACTCTGAAGAAGTTGTAATCAATGGTTAAAAGAGTTAAATTTGTAAGGCCTAAAATGCCAAAGACTGTAATCAGTGGCAGAAGTGTGAAATATGTTATGAAATGTGCATGATAAAGAAAAAATCAAAGTTGTATAGAAGTGAAAAGGTTGAATGAGTGACAACCTGTGACATCCAGACTGATACTCAGCAACAAGCAGCTGTAGTAATCAAGCGCCTTTATTGAAAACACAGAGGCAAAAGTGTGGTTTCCTTAACCGGTGATCGAACCCATGGGCCTCCGGGGGGAAAGTCAGCGATGTTACCGCTAAGCCACGGGGCGCTGACATGTTTAAACACACTTAATGTTACTGGTATGCGTGTACAGAGCAGGGAAGTGAAGATGGGTCTTCAGGGTAAACAAGCTGTCGCTGTGCCCAAACCGTTATAGCTATCAAAAAAATATTGCACTGTGAGAATCTCAAGACTCTGCTGAAAAGATTGATGTAAGTTTCATGTCTGTACTGTAGAAAATGTTACCACAACGGCTAGTTAAAAAGATGCTTCAGAGATGATCAATCGTTACTATGACTGTAGATAGACGAGTTTGCGGCATACCCGTCGCTCTGAAGCTCACTGAGGCCAAACTATGTCATTGTTGAGTTTGAAACGAATGTGTAAATCATGGCTATGGAGCAAAGTCTGAGGATTTTATAGCAGGAAGATTCGGCAGATTTCTTGTCTGTCAGCAGCTGCAGCTGACTGGACACGTGACATGCTCTGAGAACAGACTTCCTCAAAACTTTTAAGTATTGCTTAAACAGTGGTATCTCAAAAACTGTAGAAGATAGCAAAAAAGCTGAACACATGTACAAAGTTGAGAGATTAGTGAAGCTGTTGAAGCAAGAATGAAGTCTGTAGATGGAAGTACGCCGAATCTGTAGAGCGTGCAAGTTGAAGCACTTTTCAGCAGAACTGCAAAAATCTTCCATTCATTTCAATGTAAAAAATCTGCAGAATTTTTTTTTTTACTGTAAAAACTATAACTGTTAAACATGTCAAAAATACAAGTGCAATTCTCCTGAACATGCTGCATTGTTCAATTTTTTTCTGTGCAAATTTGAAGGCTGGGAAAAGTGCCTAAAAGTGTACGAAAGAAGAAGAAGAAGAAGGAAGTTGGATAACGATAATAAACATAAACATAATAATCCCAAAGGGGAAATTCGGTTGTTTCACTTGCTCTAATACACAGTATACTGGGAGGAATATCAAATAATTAAATTCAAATAGATTAGAGCATAAAACATTAAGTAAAAAATTAAGAAAGCAGGTTTCAACATGCAGAATCTTTTAGCTCTATCAACTCCTTACGAAGGAAAAAATAAATAAAATAAGTAAAAGTGAGACTATGAACGAGGCCAAGGAATTTACACTATTAACATTACTAATAATTACAATATGAGTATAGTATGACAGCGTTGTTTGACCGTAGACTACATTTGGCCGAAAAACAAAGTTTGGCAGTTAGTATATTGAACTGGATATTACGTTTGCTTATTAACTTTTTTTCCTCATCATGAAATATATGTTACCTTGTTTTGTAATGGTGTCACCTTATCCATTATTCAAGGTTGCCTTAAAGCAGTGGCTCTTAATTACTTTCTTTTGCCCCCCCCCCCCCCCCCCGAAAAAAAAAACAAAACTAATTAAAATGTTTCTAAATACACACAAACATGCAAATAACTATTTCTTTATTAAGTATTATTATTGTGCCAACACTAAAATCATTTGTAATTTTATATATTCACACACATATATAAATAAATATATATGTATATATGTGTGTGTGTGTATATATATATATATATATATGTATGTATATATATGTATGTATATATGTATAAGTATATGTATATATATATGAATATATATGAATATTTGGAACCTCATTCTATCTTAAAAAGATAAAAACAACTGTGGCAACTGCTGTATTTTTTTTCTCTCAAGTCTCAACATATATAAACTTTTCAACTTAAACTAGAGTCACAATGCCACATTTTATGGGTAGGTGACCTGCATCTTATTGATTAATGTAATCTGTAAATATATTCTTATACTACGATCCTTGCCCGAAAGGCAAGGACTCCTCTAGCTCTGCCAAAGGAGTACTTGTTGTTCCTGGTGCGTTTCTTTTTTGTTGTTCAACCACCTGACTAAACCTTAATTTGACCCACTAAACATGCTCAAAAACTCACCAATATTGGCACACACCCCAAATCTGGCCAAAAACTTGATAAAATGGAAAAGTTACCCCCCAACATACTAAAACGTGCTCTATAGCGCCATCTAGGCACACTAAAACGGCCCTCATGGCAGTAGGAATGTCGTAGAGAAATCAAACCCACACTGAATCGTCTTATTGAGACCAACAATTCACGCACTGACACCCCTGACCTATCTCAAACAGGAAACCTGCCTTTCAAAATAAAATTTGGCCCAAAACCTGCTCCTTAAACAAAAATTATCTCCTCCTAGGCCGTAATACACACCCATCATAAAGTCGGAGGAGGAGCAAAAAAGCCCCATCAAACTTAAACTGCCATATCTTTGAACAGTAACAGATAGCAACAATATGTAAATTGGAGATTTGAAGGTCCAGGTTTTGTGCCTCTTCTAAGCTTCAAATCAAGTCTGTAGCTACAAGTATTTTGTGGCAATACAATCTCAAACAAGGGGTGGGTTTACTAAATTTCTCTGTTAAAAATGAACTGAAACTTCTCATACATGCATCATGTTGCAACTTCAAGCAGGTCAAATCTTAAAAATGGACCCTGTGGGCCAAATGGGCATGAGGGTCGTGTGACAGAGTGAGGACCCGACCATCACTGCTTGCGGCTTTAATTATTGTTATTACCATTGCTGCATATATTCTATCAGTATATTTTCTAAACTGTATATCCTGATCAAATGAACTACCACTGCAGCTTTCACTTAGTCCTTGCCCTAATTTCTAACTCGTGGTCTTATGTTTCTCTCTTGAATTAGTTTGGATCCGGACTCTGACCCGCTTTGCATGCTCCTGCTGGTTGATTTCCTGGCACTGCGCTCCAGGGAGTACCAGTCTCTCCTCCAGTTATATCAAGACTGGGAGGTAAAGTTTTATATTATTAAGACATAACTGCTAAACTATTTGTCGGACATTGTGACAGTTGAGTGTTTGGTTTGAAACAGACAGGGGTTTACTTTTGCATTTCAGGTCCATAGAAATCTGTCCCAGCTGCCAAACTTTGCATTCTCCACGGCACTTTGCTATTTTCAGCTCAGTCAGCAGGAGGATCTGGATCCTGAAGAAAGTGTCAGACACAGACAGAAAGCTGACGTGATGCTACAGAACGCTCTCATCATGTTCCCTGGAGGTTAGATCACAGACATGAAATCACCTCAGTAACTTTTTCACAATATTTCTTGCAAAGCAAAAGGATTATATATAAATTATCTGAATTAAAGCTTTATTTACATCAGCAAAGTTGTCATTTGGTTACTCTAGATCAATAAAGGTTGCTGTGCTGTTTCCTGCAGTGTTGATGCCTCTACTGGATCAGTGTACTGTGCAGCCAGATGCCACAGTCACCTCACATGCCTTCTTTGGCCCAAAAAGTCAGATTGGGTAATGTATGCTTCCTCTGTTTTCTTAAGGTGTTGCCAATCCAGCATTAAGTATTACTCTGATCACCTCATATAAAAGTAAACTGGGTTACAAACTTTATTATTAAAGCTGTCAGTATAAATGCATCATTTGCTATGACATTTATTTCTGTAATAATCCAATTATATTTATTTAATTGTATTCGTAGTGTGCTTTGTCATGTTGTAGGTACGCTGTAGTAAAGCTACTTTAGCAGAGCAGACTCTTAATCTTACTGATCATAGAATCTCCCTACTTTGCCAAGTGATGAGGAATAACACCACTCCTCTTAATGCATCATTTTACTTTGGAATAAACTCGTACAGCTAATGGACAAGTCAAAATCACCTTGTAATATCAAACATTATGCTTTTTAACCGTTCGCTTCTGCGTTTTCTTTACTATACAGTCAGAAGCAAGTTCTTTTTCCGTTGTTAAGCTGAAGCACTTACCAGCAGGTCCTTATTTGCCTTCAAATTAAAAGCATTTATTATCTGAACGTAACATAAAACATTGTAAGCTAAGCACTGTACAACTGACAAAGAAATGTAGCAGGATGTCCGACATGGAAATTAAATGCCTCCAGTTATCAGCTCAGCATGCTGTGTGACTTTCTAAACTCTTCCACTAATGATAGTTTATTGTTTTGCTGCTTGACACCACCTCTGGAATAAAACTTTATTGACTTTTTTGTGACAAAAAGTCACAGACCAAGAGCCAGCAGCACTATAGCCTAAATGCCCCCCATTGTTGTTTTGTTTGGACATCTTAGCAGTTATAAATTGCACGAAAATTGTTCACCCATGTTAAAGAAAACTATCCAAGTATATACTGTAATGGAAAAGGAAGGGCCTTGTACCAAAACTGAGTGGAGTCAAGCCAAACTGAGCCAGCACCACAAACTCAAAAGCTTCATTACACTGAAAAAACAGATAAACTGGAACTCCTGATAAATGTAACTGCTGTCACTGAAACCATGAATCATTTTACTTCAGCAAGAAATTATAAACGTGCTCTCCTGCATATTTCTCATGGATTAAGTATGTTAACTCTGCATTTTACAGAATGCACTCTCCTACCCCTCATCAGTGCAGCACTAATTGAAGAAGATTGTAAAGTCAGGATTATTAAACACTTCTCTTACATACATTTGATTTACAAATGTGGAAATTAGTAACAATTAATTGACATGGTGAACATACACTTAAAAAAATGTATCCCAAATGCCAATTAATTGAATTTTCAACATCAAGGAAAACAGCACAGAAAAGAAATTAATGGTTGGAAACTGTCAATAATTGCAGTTTAAGTTTTAACTATTTTGCAGCTGAATTTCTTAAACAGTATTGTAAACTCATAAGTTTAACAGAATTCCTTTTTTAATGTCTATTTTTACACTTCTTTATGTCAGCTTTGGTTTCTATAACATTTGCAGGCAGCCTGCAGCCCTGGCTGAGCTGACCATGCTGTATGTTGGGAGGACGTGCAGCCTGTGGAGGGAGGCAGCAGTGATGCTGTGGCTGGAGGAGTCAGTGAAGGAGGTTCTTTGTAGAGTTGATGCCAAAGACCCTCTGGTAGAGGACTGTCAAAACAAGTAAGAGAGCATTTGTTCTACTTCAACGTCTGTGCAATAAAGATTTTACTCACATACATGTTACGTAATCTCCTTTTTTCTAGGAGAAAGCAAAGGTATCAAAGTGCACCGAGGAACATCCATCGACATGTCCTACTCTCAGAGATCAAAGAAGCAACTTCAAGTCTGCCTCTAGTGAGAAATGAACAGAAAACACTCCTGAACACAAACTCAACACTTCATACTCACAGAAATGAACAACAAAATGATTGTTTGTCACACACTCTTTTGTAAATGGTTTCACATTTTTATATAACTCGTATCCGCTAGTATTTGTCTTTGCTCAACCTTAACAAGTCGTGATGTTGTAGAACCCTTTGAGGTCAAAGTTGATTCTTTTTTTATCTCAAGAAGACCAGAAACTTTTTAAAACTGGATTATGTTTGCAGAATTATCTGGGATATGACTGCTTAAAGTCATCCTTCACTCTGCCTAAAAAGAGAAACTGCACACGGAGGGAAAGACTAGATTTTTACAATTCATTGCACAAATTTCATTGATAATTTTGACAATAAATCTTCATTGCATGAAACTTTTTTTTTTCAGTTTAAGACAGTGCACGTTACAACATTGTTAGTTTGCCAGAACTCACAACAATAGTTACATTTCATTCATTGTCTTAGGTACTTACAAAAAAAGACATTAAAAACTCCTTTTTTTTGTATAATTAATACTTTATTGAACGTTTGAACAGTCGCTGTCACATCTGAGTCTGAAACCACATGGTCTGCTTTACATTTTTACATGGCTCAAAAAAAATATTAATAGTACCAAGAAAATATAAAAGAAATGCTAATAATGATGATGATAATAATAATAATAAAATCAAAATTTAAGCGATAATAAACATTTATATAGACATATTCACCCATGCGCATATGTATTAAACACAATTCTTTACATCTCCCCAAAGAATATTAAAATAAAAGAAAAAATATACTAAGAAGAAATAAACAAGAACACAAGATGAAAAGGAAATATATGTACCTCCATCAACATGCTCCATAATTCATTCATTTATTCAAGGTTAATTCATCATAGCATCCTGTTTACAATTTTCAGCTTAAGCCCTTGCCTTAGTGTCAGTGCATTTCAAATAATCTCCCCACTTCATGAAATATTTCTCAGTCCTGTTATTGCAACTAAAAGATATTTTTTCAGATGATGCCACCTTTGCCAGCTCTGTGAACCATTCCTGAAAAAATGGTTCACCTGAGTTCCTCCAGTTTTTCATTATAATTTGTTTTCCAACCATTATACTTGTCTGAATGAAGTCACCGGCTTTGTAGTGAGACGTCAGCTGTGGATCATGAACCTTCAGCCCATAATTCTGAATCATCCAACTTTCCCACAGCAAGTGAAGAAAAGTCCCTTTGGAATTACAATATTTCCAACAACTATCATTGTCCCTTAGCTTCATCTGAAAACTGCAATTTACAGGACAGTCTAGACAACACATGAGGAAACTCACAGTTTTAGAAGCAAAATGTTCACATTGTACACCACAGTTAACAGACCTACATTACAGTAGCTGATTCAAAGGGATTAAAAGCAATATGTGCAAAAAAAATCATCTGGGAGTTGGCATTAGAGAAGCTCTTTTAAGGCTAAATATTTTAAAAGCAGCATGTAGATGAAGAATTCATACTCAAATAATTCTGCTTTTACCCAGAGATTATAAGATCATCATTAAATGGCTGCATACAGATGATCTTGACAGAGCTCCTGATGCTGGTCACGTGTGTTTTTACTGCACAGAAAGGTGGTCTTTGTGTATCTGTTTGGCTTAACGTTATTATTCATATAAAACTGATCACCTCTGAAAAGCAAAAAACCTAAATGATTACAGAGAAATGTCTCTAATCCAGCGATGGGCAAGCTTTTTTTTTTGCGCTGTTGTCATTACACACAACCACTGCTTCCCTGCATATTTGCTGGACTGTTGTGTTTCTTTTACTTATCTGTATCTGCTATCATTTTTTTCTGTTGCATCTTTTTAATCAGCCTTTTTAAATATTTATTTTATTGTGCCGTTCTGCTCCTGTAAGGCTCATAAAGTTGCCCAGTGATAACATGAGGCCTTTTATCTTACATCATTGGTTCATCTTGTTCCTGTCTCCCTTAATCTGAAATCAGCTTCACCACTGTTTCCTCATGAGTTGTTCTCCTCATTTGTTGTTAGTGATGGAATGATTGGCAGCTGATTTTTACAGATTACACTGTGTGATGTAAATGTCATACGCATTTGTTTTTTTTATTACTTTCATGAATAACCTGCGTGCATGCCCCCGCTTTCCTGTCCCTGGCACCTTGGGCTCATTAGTCCTGCTGCAGGACAGATACTGAAGGTGTAAAGGATTAGACAGTGTTTTCACCGTCATGCAGGAATACACATTTCTCTGCAACTACACGCCTGCGTTTTCACTCGCATAATTTTCTCCTCTTTAAAAGTGTTTTGGATTTTGTCAGAGTGCTCTGCTGCTGCTCTCCCTCTTTAATGAGGGAAATGTGTGGCTTGTTGAGAAGCTGCTGTGCTGCTTGATCAATAAAAAAACTAAGCTACCAAAAAGCTATTTGACTCAGAAAACAACAACCTTACCACAAAGCTACTGGAAAATGTAATTAAGCTATTATTGCTGCTACCTATAGTGACATTACTGCCCATTCCTGCTCTAATCTTTTCTTTCTTTTTTTTTTTTTTTTATGATTCTTTAGGAGGTGACCAGTCAGCCTGTAATGGGCTTTGACCCCCTGCCCCCACTGGACTCTGTGATCTCGTACACCCGACCAGAGAGGTAAATTCCTTTAAACAGTTAAAGTGGATGCATGTGTCATAAGCCAAATGATTTTTTTAACTTATATTGGCTTTTGTCAGCTTTAATAGGATTTCTTTGTGTTTTTTTATTTGTGTGTCCACATTCAGGCAGTGGGCTGGTGCATCTAACGAGAGCACGTTGTCGCTGTTTTTTCGCTCTTTGCTGCCAAACTTCAACCTTCAGGTTAGTTAAACCAAAGTACAGGTAAGGAAGGACTCTTGAATTCTGTTATCCAAATAAACTTTTAATCCCTAAAACTGAACTGAACCCCAGGTGGAAAATCTTGCATTAAGTGAGTTTGAGTGTGTCTGATTTTGTCTTTGTTTAAATCCCTATCAAAAATCAGTTACACAGAGGAAAAAGTACTGGGTTTTGCTCAATATAAAGGTATAAATACATTACAAAAGTAAAACTCATCAGAGAAATATGTTGCGACACAGTAACTTAAATAACAAATAAATAAATAAAAGTAAGCCTTAATGATGGAGAAGAAACACTTACAGCCTGGTTTACATACACAGAGACAGGCAGTCACCTGGTGCTGTGTTGTTGATCAATCCCCGGGTTTTTAGTCCAGGTTGTTTTGACGTGTAGTTAGATTTTTGGGAAGGTGCACATCAGCTACATGCGTGGCCCTCTGCTTTAGTTTAAGTCAATAATATTTACAGCATAGCTTATACACAGTAGTATAAATCAGGCATTATTCCTGCCAAAAAACGATAATAACAGACCTTTCCTATTTTTAAACAAGAAGAATCTTCAAATTTGCCTTAAATGTACTTAAATAAACAGTGAAATTAGGGTTACTTTTGCAGTGCATTTAAGGTATAATATCTTAAAAGTTTTTCAAGCCAACCATTGCTGACTAAGATTTAAAGACCATGAACAGCATGTGAGAGACTGCCCCTGTTTGCCAACTGGCAAAGGTGTTTACAGTCTACTGAAGTTTTGCTCAGATCACCTCAGTATAATGTATTAACATCGTTTCCATGTGATGTGATGACTTTATTGAGAGAGGCGACTTGATTGTTTATTATAATGCAGAGCAGTGAAGAGTATAAAATGTTGTCCATTTGACTTGCTAGGTTGATCTCTGCTGCCCGTCTTCCTCTGCAAAGCCTGCATCACAGTTTGAAATCAGTATTTAATGATGATTAATGTGACTAATGCTCTTTGACATTTTGTATTTAAAGTGAAAGGGTCAAATGATAAATTTGAGGTAGAAATTCATAACTGGATGGGTCTTAAGATTAATCAAAGGAGTTAATGTGCTTGACCCCTTTAAAAAAAAACACTTTTTTTCTCTTTAATTTTCAACATTACAAGCCGGTCTGTCCTCGACGTGAGGAGCAAACTTACGTGATGTCATCGAAAGCGGTTGTTCCTGGGATGGTATAAATACTTTTCTGTGACACAAACAAAGAACCCATGGTGCGGATGAGGGGAAATCATGTGATTAACAGTTGTGAGTGCTGCATTCAAAGAAAACTTATTTTTAAATTAAGTGTTATGAATAACTCACTATGATCTGACCTATGCTTGCTCTTACTGAAAAAGGCAGAAATTATCTTCTTGATGCTCTGATTTTCTGCAAGCTCATGCTCCTTTGTCATTGGGTTTTCTGATTTAAATGGTTTAATGAACACCAGTTCAGATAGGTTTACGGTTAGGGCAAGGCATATCACCAATAATCTAAAGAAAAGATGTGCCATATAAGCAGAAGGAACTCCCTTGGGGTTGGTGGAAACATCTAAATAGGTTAAAGACCCTGAGAAAAAAAACGGACCATATCCTTCAATGATGAAATATGCGCATCCAAGACTCAGTTTTCCCCCAAGGGGATGACAACTGCAAAATATCAAAGAAAGCATATGACCTCGTTACAGTTAATCACATCTCACCATTTCCATGTTTTTCTGGACAACAAAACAACAAAGATGTTCATGAGGTTTACAAATATGACTTTGTTTTTTCTTTCCTAAAATTAAATTCCAGTGCTTATTTAATTTATATGGTAGCGTTATGAATGTGGCCTGTATTTGGGGGGGGGGGGTCATAGTGTCATATTGTCTTATGTGTGCATGCTATTTCTTAAAATCAAATTGAGGACATTTTGACTTTTCATAGAGGAGACTCACATAAATAATGATGCAGCCCTGTGATCTACATGCATACAAAAGAATTGATGGTTCACAGTTCAGTGAAGCTTCTCTTGATGACTGTAACTACTGCTATGAGGTCAGTGTAATTGGCCAGAAGAGCAATTATTTACAGTTTCCAAAAGTAAAAACACACCTTTAGTGTCACATTTAACAGTCAGACTGGGGTTTTTTTGTATTTTGGAGAATACCGCATTATCAGGCATTACAGGGTCAGAAAAATCATAAACTTGACAGTCTTTCACAGGGATTTGAGAATTAGTTTTGACTATCATTTCATAAAATCAGAAAGTATGAAATACTTTGTCCACTTTTTGCACGCAAAAGGAAAGTCCATGACTTGCATGTTTCCAATCTGAAAGTTGATATTGAATGTGCCCAATCAAAGTTTAAATGTTACACACTGAAAGTCTTTCCGACACTACCGTAGTTACAAAGAACTAAGATGCAGAAGACAGAAATAAGACTCATTTGCAGCCATTATTTTTAATCCCTCGCTTTAATGGAGTCTTTTGTTGCACATTAGGTATTAAAATGTTTTTTTGTCATGTGTGACTGTGCATGAGCAACAGAAATGGGGGAAAATGATCGTAGATGTTTTCATGAGGGTTTATTAAATTACTTTTTAGAATGAGGTTAAATTGGTTGATGTAACATGGCACTGCAATAATTCAAATCGATGAGTCATCCTCAGTCTGTATGGTCCTCACCCCCAAGAGAGTTTTTGCTCTTTTTGTTCAACTGCACCTCATTTTGCTGACCCTTTGTTGTGTTAGATTGGTTTTGATTGTTTACAAGAGAACAAATATACATAGACATTGTACAGCCACAAACACTTTTTTTATGTAGAGCATGGATGAAAGATGTAGAATTATCATTTCATGTCCATGTATAATGGGTCCAAATGTTTGTATTTCTTATTAGCAAAAATAGTTCATTGTCCTCCCTCCCAGAACATAAAAAAACCCCACACATTAGCTCAAGAGGTGCTTTATGTAAACATTTCTTCTTTTCAGTTCAACAGTGTCTCTGCACCTTTACATTGCATTAATGTGCTATCGGTGTTGTTTGCACATCACAGAATTATATTGTTATATCATATTTATGTTATAATATAATATGTTCAATTATTATTGTAACTGGAAACTCTGGTTGGGAGCTCCATCATAATTCTTGCATATTTTACCTGAGGTAGGGGGGACAGAGTCCCAGCTGACCATGTGTAATAATAGGGACACTTGCTAAAAGATCTTACCAAAAGAAAAACCTCAGCAGTGAGGGAAGCCTCCAGGCTAAAAACAACCTTTTGGGCTTAGCCTCCCCTGGAGGACTCAGGAAGTGGCTGACAGGTACCAGGTGACTTAGAAAGATGCAGCTTCAGTAGTTGTGGAAGGTACCTCCATCAACAGAGCGCCATCATCATTACACCTCCAGACATTCAAATTAATTCAGCAAGGATGTAATATCTGTGTTCGTTCATGGTGCGAAATGGCTTTGAGTTATCACCGGAGGGTGTTGTTCGCAGAACCATGGCTTCTGTCTTTACAGAATAAACAGCTGTTATAAGCCGAATAGGCGAATACTTACTTTGAAGATAAACTTTAATTTGAGTCCGCTAGTTTTTCTGCTGGTGAGTTTATGAAATTGTGAATCTGGTCTGTAAAAGTATAAATTTTCATTACAGCAGGGACGATCTGCATGATAATTGCAGACTGCAAAGGCACTTATAGAAGCCACTTGCATCCTCTGATACTTGAATGTCCTGTATGGATGTTTGTAGTCACAGTCTTATATCATCCAGTTTGATGACATGAGCTCACGATTTACACTTTTGGATCAATAGTTAACTATGGTTTCTCCAGTCCTCATAGCATTTCCTGTCATTTTTAATTCATAACTGTTGACTCACCATCTATACACATTTCTCCTGTGTACTCCAGATCATTTAACTATTCTCAAGTGTCCAAAGTAAACAGCAGTCATATTTACTGCACTGCTGGCAGAAGGACACAAAGGCTGATTCCTGTAAGTTTACAATCACGGCATGATCATAAGGCCCAAGGGGTTTTAACCTTGTCTCTCTAATTTCAACCAGTGTGTTCATCAGTCAAAGTGGACATTTGTGCAAAATTAGTAGTGCCTGAACAAAGGGGCTTTGTAGTGATAAAGGATCTGCAGCAATGTACAGCTCCGTGCCAACTCTTTTGGTACAAAGGGAGATCTGATGTCTGGCAGTGTGGCTGGTGTTAAAGCTAATGCCAAGTACCTCATACAATACATCACTCCAAAAATTCCAAACTATGCTTTTAGGGACCTGACAACACTTGGGGAAAAAGTCGAAAAAGTTGTTTGAAACTTTAAAGGTCATATATTTCACTCTTCTCAATAACACAACAAACATATTTTCAATTCATCTTGTCGACAGAATTTTCCACAGTATTGGTTTGTGCTGTTCCTATAATCCCCTCTGTGTCAGCTTTTGTTCAGAGCAGGTCTTAGAGTAAATCCATTTGAGCTGTGTCAAATCACCCCTCCTAATGAGTGGATCTGGTTTTGACTTTCAAGCGCTGTGCTCTAGTGTTTACAGGGCCTGCACAGACATCCCCAGACTTTTCTGACTGCTGGAACCAGCTATGGGCTGAACAAACACCTGGCTCAGGGAGTGTCTCCCATATGGCGTTGGAGGTGATATAATCAAACTGTGGACATGTCTTTGTGTAAAAGCAATTTAAAAGTATGTTCTGCACAATATATGACCTGTTGGTTTGTAGTGATTTTTGCAAATTTTGCTCTATGCTTTCTTCATCACTCAGCCAGAACATTTAGTTTCCAAGGCTTTTTTTCTGGCACTATATTATTAAACACATCACCTTACACTGACCCTGTTGCAGTAGCTGCAGATAATAAACGCACCTTTGTATAAATAGTCAGTCTTTTTTGGTTTATCCTCTTGTTTGTTCTTGTTGGACACATAGTCATCAATAATCATCTCAGTCTGTTTTGTGTACTCCAGCCAAAGACTCCTCACAGAAGCTTTAAGGTGGATTTAATTCAAATGTTTATCTCATAGTTCAAGTTTTTAACGAGTGTCACAGCTCTTGACAGACTTTAAAAAACCTTCTCATGCTTTTAGGGGACAAGGTGGCAACAGGCAGGAACAAAAGAGTTTTACATTGTGCAGACCACTATGATGTATCTTAAGACCATTGACCTGTTGGTTCATTTTCACCCACTGTCAGTGAAGGTTTCTTAGAAGAACCATGACAGTGACCTTTCCCATGCTTTAAAGCACTTTTTAATATTACCTCTGTGAATATATAAAAACTTCAAACATTCAATCCCACTTTTTTTCAAAGCTTTGAGTTTTTTGTCATTTCTCCAGGTTCGGTCTCATGATAACTGCCGACCGAGTCTATCTGACTTTTAACATCTAAAATAGTGCAGCCAATCCTCTGAAGAGCATAAAGGGATGAAGAACTGATTAGCAGTGTGAATCTGCGGTCGTGTGAAGCATCAATGGCTTACTTTCTGTAATGTTTCAAAGAGAAAGTGGAAAAAAACTTTGGAGACAGTGATTGCATTATTTGTTCTGACAAAAGTGAATGCTTAAATGGAGAAATCATGCAACACTTTCCACATGCAATGCATGTTGTATAATTCTGGTTAAAAAAGACATGGAAAGCAACACGTTCTTATACATTCAAGCTTTCAAAGTATCATGTATAAATGTGATGTTATGAACTTTATTTGATATTCAATAATTCAGTCTTTAATGAAAAGGAAACATTCTGTTTGATTTGGAAGTTAAAGAGACCCTTGGCTGTTTTTCACCACTACTGGCCTTAATTCATCTCTAGTGTATAAGCCACTGAGTAGGATTTTAAAGTTTTGGTTTTAAGCATAACTCATGTTCAGTGACAAAAGTAGCAGAGTCACATACAGTAGCGCAAATATAGCATCAAGCAAAATGACTGAACCTTATAAACAAAAACTTTCAAGTATAACAACAAGCAAACCTTTTCCTCCGTATCATTAACTGCTGTAATGGTCCTTTAAATCACAAAATCCTGTAAAAGAGACCAACATGGGTATAGACTCCAAACTGGAGAACTGGGGTATAGTAATAATTTGAATCCAAGTAGCTGGTATGAGTTTTAAATATATGACTGTAAATAAGAAAAGGAAATTGTGAGTTTCGAAGTGTGTATACATTTTTTTGTTGAAGGTTAAGATGTACATTGTACCAGGTATTAAGTAAGTTTTTCTTATCTTAATCACATTAAGCAATAGGGATTAGATAGTTTCTTATGTTGGAGTCTTTTGGGAATCTCAAATGTTTTATCAAGAACAAAATATATTAAAACATGAGTCAAGGTGTTGGACTTTTGCTGGTATGCCAATAGTTTTTTTTTATTATTAATTCTAGTTAGTACTAGTAAATGTTTACACACAAACAACTTTTTTCATTGTAAAGAACACCAAGTCCTTCCTCTCCTGCATGTAACCAGTAAGTCCTGTTGTAAAAGTCGACTTGTTTCTAAAACAGAAAACAAAACAAACAGCATTTATCTCTACCATAAATATAGGTACTCTGTTTCAAATAGAGACATCACTTAATGAAAAACAAAATACTCTTGAGGAATTGATGTTCTTTGTGTTCGTTTTTTCTTGCAGAAATGTGGCCAGTTTAGGTGGTAACTTGAATTAATATCTATTTTTCATGTGCAGACTTTTTACAGCTTAGACACAATGAGAAAGCTTGATTTGATGATATCACAAGTAAAAAATATCAGCAACAATATTTTCGCATTATCAACGTATTTCTGTGGACTAACAGCTGCACATACAAAATAATGACAGAACCTGATCTCAAAAAGGACAAACACCAAAAGATTGACAACATTTAATGGAGGGACGTAAAATGAGTTTGTCAGTCTGACTGAGCAATAATTAAAAATGTTGGTGTAACATAAAATAATTCAGCCAGACTCATGCTGTAAATGTAAATGCTGAAAATGTGCGGAAAGTTTGTTGTTACTTTTAGAAAACACGTTGAAATTTGAGCATCACATTTTAATGAATTTTATCTTTATATGTCTTTGCACCAGTGACAGCCACTGCCTGAGGCATTATGTTTTCATGTTGTCTGTCCATCAGTATGGGTCCAGGCTTTGTGAATGCATTATTCCAGAGAGTCTTCAGAGGATTGTCTTTTAACTTTGCCCACATGTCCATCCAGATTGAGGGAGGAATTGCTGAAATTTTTAGGGTGCTAGGTCAAAGTCAAGGTCACGGGACTCATGGCCATTTTTTTTTGCTTGTAAAACACATGATTTCATGGATGCTCAAAGGGATTTTCCTCAAACTTTGCACTAATGTCAAATCATTGTAAAAGATTACCTCTTGAGATTTGAAGGTTATGGGTCAAAGTCAAGATCATGGACTGAATGATCAGTTTTTGCATGTGAATACCAACATGCACAACCTCCTATCACAAAAATGCCTCAAGGGATTTCCCTCAAACTTTGCACAGTATCTAACATAACACAAATATGAACCGCCTACTTTTTGCTGGTCATAAGTGAGAAGTCAAGGTCATGGAGTCTCCTTGTCATCCTTTGCTTGTGAATGTCTGAAGGGATTTGGTTTCTGTAAAACACTATCTTTTTGCACTGAAATACAACCTGATTAGAGTTTGGAGTGAAAAGATTAAGGGTGAATCCCAATTCTACCCCTTAGCCCTTGTCTTACCCCTTGCCCCTTGGTTTTGCGCTTTCACGTCAGTCAGTGAAGTGGTGTCCCAATTCTAGTGAAGTGGTGTCCCAATTCTCAAGGCTAAAGGGAAGGGCTAAGACCAAGGGCTACACAGCCCTTTAAACGAAGACAGACCGGGACCTCACTTGAAACAAAGGAGTATTAGAATTTCCCATAATACACCGCGCCCGCTGACACGAGGCAGAGCGGAGACCGAAGGAAGCATATAATTATAAGTAATTATTAAATCATCAAGTAAATCTTAATCATGTTTTGAATTGCTGGTCTTATTTTAAAATTTCTTGTTATAACGAGCTAGTTTTCGCAGCTGTAGCTACGGCTATTGTCGCATCTGCCTACGTCACAGCCAGTGAGCGGTTCTGGGTGATGACGTAGCGGGAATCGAGTGGTGTCTCGTTTCTCAGGAGCGTGCTATCACCCCTTCCCCTTAGCCCTCAAAAAAGAGGGCTAAAGGGAAGGAGTAAGACGAAGGGGAAGGGCTAAGGGGTAGAATTGGGATTCACCCTAAGTCTTAACAGACATCATCTTTCTTAACTGCTTTTGAATTCAATATCTCAAAAATGCTGTTGGGGCTTTCTCCTATTTATGCACAAATCTCCACTTTGACTGATGAACAAACCGGTTAAAATTAGAGGGACAAGGTCAAAAGCCCTTGGGCTTTAAGATCATGCTGTGATTGTAACCTTACAAGAATCAAGAGTTGTTCAAATGGATTTCTGTCAAATGTTCTGGTTTGTGTTTTATTTCCAACAATGCAGTTAATATGGGAAACTAATTGTTTTTGAAAACACTTAAATACAAAATTTGTTTTTAACTATAAACAAGATATTGTTTATACATAGAGCTGCAAACATCACTTTAGCATCCTGAGGACACAGTGTTCTCTGTATCTCTGTAGTGTGCATAATGAAATGTCCTTTCATTGCCCTTTTTATAGAGCTTATAAATTGAATTTGAAATTGAGAAACATTCATGCCTGTACCAGTAATTAAATTCTTTGAGCGGTTACCTACAAATTTCAATATTGTGCCAATAATATTTTGTATACATAAGAAAAAAAATCAAAATGTGAAGTAAATCTTGTCTTGTTTTCCTGAAAATTTTGAGTGTAGATAAGGCAACTGTGGTACTTTGAAGATGCATGGATTTAAAGCAGAAAGATTTAACTTTTCAGTCTTAAAAGTGTAGGCTCATGTTCAATTTATTGGGCAAATAAATTTCAGCTAGGATTATGGAATCCATTCCATTTCCAAAGAGTACTCCTGTCACCTGCTTTCAGTGTTACATACATTTGGAAGTGGGCCCCTGTTGTCTTGCTTGAAGTGTACAGCTTTACAGCAGTTCATACACCAACCCTCAGCTAAAAGGAAGTCAGGTACCTGCCTTGGCACTGTTTGATACATTGGCTGAGGGTAAGAGAAAGACTTTAATTAAAGCTCAAAAGAAAGAAAGACCAAATAAGATTTTTAAGGTTGGAAAGTTACATATTGTTGCTTTAAACTCCTCACATTTATATATTAATGACAGCCGTGTCTCTTTTTTTTTTTTTCTTTTCTCCTCAACCGTGTCTCTTAAAGGGTGGACCAAGACAGGAGGATGACATGGGTGTAGCTCGAGCTGGCCAGGAGCTAAACCAGGAAGTGGATCGACTAATGGTGGCAATGAGAGAAATGCTCGCCAACATCAGGTTTCAGGAGCCACCCAGAGAAGACAACCCCTACAGAGATGATGAGGAGTGGGACTGAGAGTAGAGGGAGACTTAAGTGTCATCCAACAGAGAGAGAGACTGAAAAAGTTTAGAATGATAAAATATTAAATTGAGCTTGTTGTAATTAAAAGAAACAGAATGGGACAATTCAACACTTATTTTGTTCATCTCAGAAGTTTTGGAGAGGGGAGATATGAACAATCCAGACAATTGTATTGTGTTTTAGAAAAGTGATCCAAGTTCACAATGTTCTTACTGAATCCTTAATGTGTAGAACAACACACAAACTGTGATCAAACAAAATCTATTTTTTCGTTAATTGATTTCCTTCAGTCTTATTGAAAAAGGCCCAAAGCTCAACAAATTGGTTCATGAATGACCGTAACAAAAGGAACTTTCACGTAATTCACAGAGAGTGAAACAGAAGGTTCAAAAATTGTTTTGCATGCATCTGTTCATGAAGAACAAATAATCTGAAAAAATGACTGCTGAGCTAGACACACGTTTTTAATCTGTTGAAGCACCAATGGCATATTGACCTTTTATTTCGGGGCTTTTGTAATGGAGCTAAATCATCGGTAATAAGAAAACTCAAAGTTAATCTAGAGTGGTATAGGAATGAGTCCAAAAATGCTGAAGTGATTTCATATTTCCTCCATGATAGCTTAATCATACCCTTTTACTCTTGCCGATTACATTTAAACTTACAATCTTCATGATTATTTGTTGGCCATAGAGCTTATTTTCAGCAGTGATGAATAAGTCTATGGGCTGTTAGTCAAGAGAATCACTAGAATGTTAACTTTTGCATCAGCCTACAAAAATATGTCATCCCTGCACCACTCTATACAGGCAATGTGTCATCAAGATGAATTACACGGAGAAGCTTTTTTGAAAGATTGCTGCTGCATAATTACCTTGTACATAAATAATTTTAATGTAAAAAAGATGTAAAGTAACTACATCAATAAAAATGAGTCTTTTTGAATTTGAAAACAACCTTTTTCTTCAATCCCAAATGTTTGGTTAAATGTTACGAAGGAAAAAATGATTTTAAACAGAAAGAGGCTGGAGTGTAAAGACACTTTACCTCCCATTAATAGTTGGCATGAGCAGTTTGGATTGCTTAGTTCCATCTTACGCAGAGTTTTGCCATTTTTTCTTATTGCTTTTGTACTTTTTAAAAATTACTTTCATATGTTCAAGCACCCACATTATGCTTCTTGAGATATTATACCCTTTAGTGTGCTTTACATGTCTCCTCCATGGGACATTGTGCTTCTTTGCACAAGACAAAAAGTGTGTGGCATGAGGACCTTTGTTTATGGAGCCAGTAGCTGCCTGAAACAGTTTGTTCCCCAGGCCTCCCAAATTGGCATACCAGTGTGATTTCATACCTTTGTTTTGCTGGCAGTTTAAGCCCATTGGCTTGGTTAGGAGGCCCAGTGCAGCACATTGTCCGTAGAATTAATGCAGAGTTGTTGCAAACATGACACTGAGCTGAACTGACCAATTACCAAGCAATATATTGGTCAACCAATCAGAACAGACTGGGCCCATGTAGGGAAAGGGGGCCTCAAATTGGCAGGAGCTCTAACAGAGTATCTCAGACTGAGAACACAGGTGAATCAGGGGTACTTGATATGTGAATATAAGCGTTTTGAACATCAGTGATTGTGAACATACTAAAGCAATTCTTAGTTATTAGTTTTTAAGAGGTCATACTTTGCTTTAAATCAGGTTCATATATTCATTTTTGATGACTGCTAGGGTATGTTCACTATTAATAATGCTCAAAAAAATCATCTAATTTTCATAAACAGACTACCCTGGGTAGTGCTGTGTTCTCTATAAGTCTGAGACACTCTGTTAGAGCTCCTGCCCCTTTAAGGCTTCTTTCCCCACTTGGGCTCAGTCCACTCTTAAAGGTTTACAAGTCTTCTCGGTGGTAACTGGTCACTTCAGCACTGCTCTGCAACATAACAGTATATTTATACATTATTTCTAGCGTCTACGTTCTGCAGAGGGCTTGCTACAGTGCGCCAGTGGGTTTACTCTGAGGACAAAACAGTGGTATGACATCACACTGGTAGGTTTATCTAAGGGGGGCAGAGGAACAAGACATTTTAGGCATTTTAGTGCTGCATTCAGAAGAGGAAGAGGTCTTAATGCCACAGATTTTTTGTCTTGTTCATAGAGGTTCTCTGTCATGCAGAGAAGACATGTTAAACAGACTTAAGGGCACATAAACTAAAAATGCAGAAACTGGGCTCTTCACATATTACACCATCTCACCAACCTAAAACTGGAGACAATTTTAAACAAATTCGGTTTACTTTAGCACAAAAAAATCCATAAAAACACCATTACTAAAACACCTAATTTTTGACCCACTTATAAAGGAGTGTGGGTTTATTCACAACTCTAGATTGCACATGAACATTGTTTTATCTCAGTCTTTACTCCTCTTAATATCTTCATGTCTTAAGCTAGACTGTGACACTGCAAAGAATCTGTATTTCAATCTGGTCTTAGAAAAGAATCTTACACAATCTTGTTGTTATCTTACTGTTTGTCATGTTAAAAGCTGAAAAAAAACCAAATCACATTTTCCTCAGCTCTCAGCCTGTTTGGGTCTCTTATGTAAATCTCATCATTACCTCAGGATGTGTGCAGTTATATCAGCACTGTTCTGCTCCCTCTGTCCTTGTGTCATGCTCCAGTCCTCACATCAGTTTGAATTGACATGGCAGTATTTCAGAATTGTAGCTCACTCCACCCAACAAAACAGATCTGGGAATTGACTTATATTTTTCTAGTTGCCTCCTGCTTTCCATCAAGTTAAAATCAGACCAAGCATATGACAGAAATGTCATCATTTTTTCCTAAATTCATTTGAACATTTCCTTTGCTCTAAATCTAAAACTGGTGACCTCACTCACTTAAGATGGCCGATGCATTGTCAATAACTGTGCTTTTTGTAACAGATCATATCTGTAATCTCTAAACATCACTTGACTTGAATCTCTTTTTATTTACTTTTTATTTTTAAGATTTAATAAATGCAGCAGAGAAAAATAAACAGTATTATTTTGCGAGTTCTGGAGATACTGAACAAATAAACCTCATACACATACTGTCACTGTCCATGCGCGAAACCAGGAAGCCACATGATAAGACAGTGTGACCAGGCCTGATGGAGAGATGATAAAACTGTTCCTAGTTCACCTGGAGCTATGGTTCGAGCTGACGGAGCTGTTCATGTGATCCCTGAGCTCTCTATAGAAAGTCTTTCATACCCAGACCTTAAAAATGAGTTGTGACTCAGGGTCAGAAGCGATCTGATCTATCTCTAGTGTTTCCACTTCCCTGCAAAGTTCATGAAATGTTAGCGGATAATGTACTGTATGAATGTATGAATCAGCAAATCTGTTTCTTCAGCAGTGTCACAGAAAAACAAACGAACATAAATGTTTGAGCCTTTTGTTGAGAGTAGAGCTGGGAAATATATCTGTTTTTTTAGATAATCAGTATACATATTTTCAATGTGATCTCGACTTTTGGTCATCAGACACTTTATCAGGTACACTCATTCAACTGCTTGTTAATGCAAATAACTAATAAGCCAGTCACATGGCGAGAACTCAGTGCATTTAGGCATGTGAACACAGTCAAGATGGCCTGAAGTTCAAATGAGCATCAGGATGGAGAGGAAAAAGGATTAAAGACTTTGAATGCAGCATGGTTGGTAGTGCCGGGCCAGCTTGTCTGACTATTTCTGGAGCTGGGATTTTTATTGACAACCATCTCTACAATTTCCAGACAATGGTGTGGAAAAGAGAAAATATCCAGTGAGGAAACAGTTCTGTTGATGCCAGAGGTCAGAGAAGTGGTGAAAGAAAGGCAACAGTAAGCCAAATTACAACTTGTTACAACCAAGGTATCACAGCACACTGTTTCTGAATGCACAGCATGTTGAATCTTGAAGCAGGTGGGCCACAGCAGCAGAAGATCACACTGGGTGCCACTCCTGTTAGCTTGTTTTAGTATTATTTCAAACATTGGTAAAAATATAATAATAGTACCTATTTAACACCTAATGATATTACAAAGCACATTAGTAGGTGTTTAAGATATACCGCTAGTGTAATATTTATTTTTATGTTAGCAGCAAAACTTGTGTTTTTAGCAGCGCAGCTACCAGGAGCAGCGCCTCCTACTCAAAGTGAGGGTAGAGATGGGACCAAAGAAAATAACAGTACTGGGTTTTCTATTTGGCTTCTGGTGAAAATTTGCGAAAGTTGAGAGGAAGTATGTTGAAAAAACCACAAGACTCTATTCACTGAGTCCTGCATCAATTCAGAATCTCTTGCATGAATTTGATTTGGTTAGAATGCAGAACATTATTTTCATCACCTCGTCCTGGTGCTGTTGTTACTGTCAGAAGGCGGAGCTGTTATAAGGTGATGCCAACCCCCCCCCCCCCCCCCCAGATCTCGTGCAAATATAGTAATTCTTGTTCTTCTTTTGCCAATGTGTTTGTGATAATTAGTAAGTACTCACTCCTTTCCCTGATAACTATGGAAGAAAAAAAAAGTTTCTTATTTTTTAATCATTGGTCATTAGGATAAAGAAGTTTGTATCATTTTGAGACATGATATTTATGATTAAATGGAAGTTTTATAATCCTTAGTCAGAGGAAATGCCATTTAGAGTGTATCATTAATGTGCAGGAGCTTGAAGTTTTTTAACATTTAAAAATGCCTAATATTGCTTGACTAGAACTTTCCTTTTTGTTCCTACAGTCTCATTTGGATATTGATATCATTTGAGGCTGCACGGTGGTGCAGCAGGTAGTGCGTCTAGACAGAAGATTGCTAGTTCAATCCCCTTGTTGGTCAGGGCCTTTCCATGTAGAGTTTTCATGTTCTCCCCATGTGTGCATGGGTTCTCCCTGGGCACTCGGACTTCCTCCCACGGACCAAAAGCATGCTTATTAGGTTAACTGTCGTCTCTAAATTGCCCTTAGGTGTGAGTGTGTGTGAATCATTTTTTGTCTGTCTGTGTGGCCCTTCGATCGGCTGGCACCCGAGTCAGCTGGGATAGGCTCCAGCCCTTGGGACCCCAAAAGGAATAAGCAGTATAGATCATGGATAGACATTTGATTTTAATCAAGAAACATATCAAAGTTTATTATTCTAGTAACCATTTGTAATTTCTTCACAGAAAAAGATATGACTTTGATTCATATTGCCCAGCTCTTGTGAAAACACACAATGATTAAAACTATTTGAAGTAAAATTCCTGTAAATATGTTCACAGCTGCAGTTAAATATTGTTTCCATATCAATGTATTTATGATTCATTTTGCAGAAAAGCCCGTAACAAGGTACCAGCAGGGCCTAAAAAATATTAAAAAAAATAATATATCAATTTCACAAATATAATACTCCTAGAATTACGCCATAACTCAAATATTAAATCATAAGGTATTAACACTTTAAAGCTTACCTTCATTTCTATGTATCCTGTTCTTGGAAACAGTACTTCTTTTAATCTCTACAATACAAATCCACATAGAGTGCAATTGGTAATGTTCATCACCTCAACTTGTGCATCTTAGTATTAAGTTGTAGTCTAGCCTTTGGTCTTGAAAATAGTCTTATGAAGAATTAAATATAACTTTGGTTTTTGCATAAATACCCTTTGTGAAAATCATTTTACCTTCTGTGTTTTGTTTCAGTAAGTATGGGATCTCTAAGATGGCATACTAGATGACACAAAGCATACCAACAGTTTATAACTCTATTCCCATGATGGAGAATTAATTTAAGTTGATTCTCAAAATCTCCACCTTTTCGTCTTTGTTAATGTGGGAAAAACCATGCCTTTCTAATTTAATAAGTTAATTTTGGTCATTTTCTTGTTATCTGGAAAAAAAATATCTTGGTAGTGAGAAAATCCAGAAGTTGCCATTGAGAGATTATGAGATTGAAAAGTCAAGATCTCAATAGAGTGGTACTGAAATACCTACGCAGCTCTGTCCATGCCAGTCCCCTACTGGATTTCAGCCACTCTGAATTAAATCTGTTAATTTAAATGTATTTCTTTGAGACAGAGCCAACAATCTTCACGTTTGTGCTCCACTGACTGGTCATGTCATGTCTTCACTTTTAGCTTGGCTTGAGTTTGAATTACATAACTATAGATCAAGTCTCTGATTAAATTCATATCATACTGTTCCTGTAATACATTTAATGAAATAATATGTGAATTACATAATTTGAGTCTAATATTGCACCAGAGTTGTCAGTGGGCCAGATTTTGGTCAGTGCTTTCTTTGCATTAGATGCAGTAATTAAACATGCTGCACAAAGTGATTTTCAGATTTAAGGTCAGTTGTGAGCTTCCAATCTTCAGTCAATCGTTCTCTGTTGTTTGCAATTGTTTGGTCTATTATTCTGCAAATATTACCAGTAAAATTTTTGAGCAGAGCCAGACTTATGCTGAACACTTATTTGCTTATGCTGCCAAGGGACTACATCTGTTCAGCCATGCTCCTTTCAGTAATGAGTGTGAGCATGAACGGTTTTCTGTCTCTTTATGGCCCTGCGAGTATAGATGATAACTATTTATAGTTTAATATGGGAGGTAAAGATAAGCAGCTCTTTAATTAACAGTTCAGCTTTAAAGTTGAACAAATTCAACTTTTTTTTTAAAATATCGTTAACCTCACCACATAATTCAAAAGTCAGCCCAAAAAACGTTTCTTTTTTTACAATTCAGTTATCACTGCATGTTTTAGGGCCCCAGGAGGAGTTTTAAATATACTCCAGTCTCATCACCCACCATGAACAAAGCGGCAGGCCTACTTCTTATCACTTTCTGATTTGTCCTGAAAAATGTTCTTTTTAAAAAAATAAATAAATAAATAATCCCTGTTTCAGAAAAATCGAAGTAGACACAAACATACACCTTAGTGCTGGATCCAAAAGCCATAACAAGGAAAAGGAAAAACAGAAAAAGATCTGCACACCAGAAAAGCTTACTTTAAGGGTTTGTTCAGCAACAAATGAGCCAGCACTTCTGTGTATCTGAGGAGTAATTTGGCTCAAGACATTACTTTTTGCTGAATAAATCTTTTAACAGGAGCTTTCGGTTGTACAGATCTCTCCCTCTTTTTTTTTTTTAATCATTTTTCATTTTTTACACAGGCTTTTTTACTGCCTATTGAGTCTGGTACCTACTCTCTCAAAGTTCTTTCACCCATTAAAATTAGTTATAGAGAAATTATATATCTTTACATTCATGGGCCTCTTTTCTTTTAAAGGTAATGTATTACCAGTACTTTATATTGATTTTATAATCAAATGAAAAAACTAATAACAGGAACTTTAATTTTACTTGTCAGAGTGATGAAGCTCCAATAGGGCCTATGAGATTGAGATCAATCTCTGTGTCCACGGATTTGATTCTATTTAGTCTATTTTATTTACAGTGGATTTGGGTAAAAAAAAAATTCTTTCTTTTGTGACTACTGGAGCTGGGAATAGGGTTGGAAATCAAGAATGGTTCAAGTTGAAAAATGGCCTGAATGTGGCTGAGGAATCATTATTATTTGCCTTAATGTTTAACAATTCCCTTATCAATGCTTTTCTTTGTACTTGCGAATGCTGATGACGTTATCATAATTAATAGGAGACAGAGGCGGTCTACTGTGTGGCTTCATTATACCATATGACACCCACACAATGTGTCATGTCTGTGTGATCTCAAGCAAAGTTGGAAATGCCATATGCTGAAACATCTGTTGACAGCGAGACACTTAATTGCAGGAGTGACGTGTTTAATTTTGTTATCACAAAACCAGTGCAAGCTAACTTTTTTGCACAGAAAAACCACCAGAATTGATGAAGAATCAATCAAAAATCAATCAAAAAACAGAAACAAACCGTGAGCGCTAATTATTGAATGCAGTGCATTTTAAACGCTGTACTGAAAATGGACTTGATCTTGTATATTGCTTTTCTAGTTTCTCTGATAACTAAAAGCACTTTCACACCACAAGTCACATCCACACATCACTAACTGATTAGTGAATGTCCATGTTAAAGCTGCCTGCTCAAAGATGTCATGTCTGAGTTCATTCTGTATCTGAGGGCCCAACAAAGAACAGAAAAGTGTAAGCTAGCAGTACTCATAAACTGAAAAAACAGAATATATTTAAAAAATTAAATTTATACCTTATATGTACAAACCCCAATTAAAATGAAGTTGGGACTTTATGTAAAACATGAAAAAAAGATTACATGATTTGCAAGACCTATTAGACCTATATTCAATTAAATACAATACAAAGACAAGATATTTAATGTTTGAGCTGATAAACTTTTTTTTTTTTTTTTCAAATTTTCACTTATTTTTTATTTTATGCTTGCAACACTTTACAAATTATCTGGGACAGGGGCATGTTGATGACTGTGTTACATCACCTTTCCTTTTAACAACATTCAATGAGTGTTCAGGAACTGAGGACACTAACTGTTGACTGTTTTCCCATTCTTGCTTGATTTATGACTTCAGTCACTCAACAGTTTGAGGTCTCTGTTGTTACATTTTGCACTTCATCATAAGCCATACATTTTCATCTGGAGACAGGTCTGGACTGCAGTCAGGCCAGTCTAGTGCCCGCATGCTTTTACTACGAAGCTACATTGCTGTAACGCACAGAATGTGTCTTGGCATTGTCTTCCTGAAATAAGCAGGGACATCCATGAAGAAAAAAATGTTGCTTGCATGGCACCATATGTTGCTCCAAAACCTACATGTACATTTCAGAATAAACTGTGCCTTCACAAATGTGCAAGTTACCCATGCCATGGGCACTAACACAGCCCTGAATCATATATGCTGGCTTTTGAACTTTGCCCTGATAAAAATCTGGATGGTCATTTTCCTCTGTAGCCCGGAGGACATCCATGATTTCCAAAAATCCAATTTTAAATCTGAGCTCGTCAGACCACAGCACACTTTACACTTTGCATTAGTCCATCTCATCTTTGTTATCTTCTTATTTATGTTTTACACAATGTCCCAACTTCATTAGAATTAGGGTTTGTACATAATTAAGATTCAAACTGACTGTGCAGGAGTGACATGTTAAAAGAGGGAGTGGTGAATCTGATGCAAATAATACAAAATTTGAAAACTGGCCATGTTAATGTTTGCATTTAGGGGAGACCAGGGCTGGTTGCTGCAGAGGTAGGCTGCCACATTTCTTTTTACAACCAAATCACAGTGTGCTGTTTCATCATATTCATTTTCTTTGGCTTCTGCAATGGCTATTTAAATCTAGAAGTTTCGTGGCGCAAACTCACAACATTGAAGGTGGAGCAGAGTAACTGTTCCTCCAGACTGTAGAGTGGACGGGCTTTATCATCAGGTTGAAGCCCCACTTCCTCTGGCCATGCTGTAACATATAGCTAAGCTCTGCTCATCTCTGTGTCTTACTTGCTCTTTTTATTTGAGGGGTCTTTTCAAAGAAAAATGACTTCATACATGACATGTCTACCAATCACAGAACAACAGCACTGGTGCATAGTTGAGCTTTACATAACAAAGACAAAAGCTGAAAGTGGCGTCTTCTTCTAGATCTGTACGGTGAGCCTTTCACAAAGTATTCTTGAAGAGCTCACAGGGAGGTGCAGTGAGGGGGTCACCTTGTAAACAGCTTTTCCACTCAACATGTAATTTTTAACATGAATGAAACTGTTTGCTGATTGTTTTTTTGTTTGTTTAAATAACACTTTATCTCAAACAGGCAATAACTACCAGAGGTGGGTGTACCTGTACAGTGTGAAAGCTCGCAAAGGACCTCTTTCACAATACATGTAATTTTGCCCACAGCCCAATTTTTTGTTTATTGTGTGGTATTTGTAGTACACCCAGAGACTCCCAAGAATATACCTTTAGAAAATCCAAAAGTCATCCAGGGCCTGTACTATGACCTATTTTATGATCATTGCCATAGGTGTGAGCCAGGGTGCACACTTTACCCCAAAACTTACTCAAACACAAATAATAAATCATCAAATTGGGTCAAATCACCTTCACTGAAGTCTGGTGCATCTTTTGAAATCAAATGTAAAGCTAAGTATTACAATTGAAAGAAGTTATTGAATTTTAACTGGAAAAAAAATAGTTTTTTTAATGATTTTTTCAACAAATTCAATTCTTTGGAGATGTGTCTGACCAACTTACAGTTGCTGTACACCTAAAATACTTACAAATTATTTGGCCACATATATATTCTCAAAGTGGGAAAAAAAATCATCAAATTCTGAGACCGGTAAAGTTGTTCAGTTAACAGGTTGGGTTACTGTGGTAGAATCAGGATACTGTTCCATATCTTGTATATCAGGGAACCTTTAAAGATTTGTTCAGAATTCATCCTTTAAGTATGATTTCTTTTAGAATTTGAATGCTAGATTCAAAACAAACATTTCACATGAAATGTTATTCATTTTAATATTGAACAGCCACAAAGGGCCTGTATATTATGCCTTTGTGATGAGATAATAATGAGCCATTGATACAAGTAAAAACCGATGCAGTTTTGGATTGTTGTAATCAGATTGTATATATCTACAATGACAGCAATACATAAACATTACTTCTGTCAATTTCTGTTTCTAGTACTTATATATACATGTAATCTGTTTTATGGCCTTCGTGTCTTTTTGCATAGCAACGGCTTGGACAATTTTAATTTGTAGACTGGAACTATAGTGAGGGAAAGGGGATCTGAGAAATCCATAAGATGTATGATTGGCTGGTTATTTCATAGAATGGAGTCTTTGAATTTGCTTGTGTATGGTTGGAGGGGTTTCTGATTTTGAAAATGTTTATAATATCCCAAATAATAGATTACAGATGCAACATGTGCACACATGCCAGAGGTTCTCTTTCCAGCAAGACAGAGACAATAATATGCCTTCACAGGATCATCTGATGCATTCTTGTCAAATTGAATCCAAACATTGTATTTTATTTGAGATCTGTGACGAGAATGAATCTGTCCCCTGATGAGATCAGCATCATGCTGGTAAACCCAAATCTCATAGTCACCATCATTTTTTTGATGCTCAGCAATGTAGCCAGGGGACTGTTTGATTTGGTATGTACCGCATGTTATGGTCTCAAGGTATTCCAGATCCACATGAGGGAACGAGATATCAGATGCTTCAAGCTTCTGCCATTCACTACGAGCTCTACGTGACATATTTGGGTCTTCTGCAACTTGTTTTGCCAAAACATTGTTTTTTTTTAAAAGTGAATGCATACGCTGAGCCATCTCAGTATCTCGTTCCTCTCGATCTGGATCTGAAACATATATTGGTCCTCTGAAGGCATTGAGACATGCAGTTACTATGCGCACTAATTTGCCAATGACCTCAACGAAATAATTTGAGGTAAGTTGTTCCTTAAACAACATCCACTTCTTTAAACGCCCGTGGTAGGACTCTACTATCCATCTTGTTTTGGTACAGCAACAATCACTATTGGCTGTTGAGGAATCCAATTGGGATTTACCAGTTGGTAAAAATGACGGCATTCTAGCATCATACCCCAACTTAGCAAGAAGATCTAAGGCATCCCTGAAACCGCGATCTACAATCATATTGTCATTTGCTTCTAACCAAGATTTCAATATTTCAATTTTTTCCATGATGAGCCGAGTTATTGTTGCATCATTTACGTTACCATGGTAGGGGCCAATAGTGTCTAAAACATATCCATCAGGCAGTACAACTGACATGAATTTTAGGTAATTTCGTTTTTTCTGTCCTCCGTAAGATGCCCTTTGAAACTGATGATCACTGCATTTGTTGAGGTAGATATATGTACCATCTAAGATAAGAGTGACCTGGTCACCATAAAAAGCTTTAGTAAAGACAGTGTTGTGAGTTATGGCATCGTGGCGTGAAATATGATTTGTGCCAAGGTATTTGGGAACAACTATTGTGTTCAAAATATCTGCAATTGTATGAAAATATCTTGACAGTGTAGCTTGGGAAAGATTAGTAAGCATGGTCATTTGATTCCATGAAAGGTTTGTTTTCAGTTTTGCCCAAAAGTAAAGAAGCAAATCTATTGCTCTGGAACTATCACTTGAACCTGAAACAAGATCAGATTCACACATGTCATACATGTTCTTAAATTGCACCAATGTCCAGCCAGTCCATGCATGGCAGTCAGAATCTGACAAGGTTTCAAACTTCAGTTTGGGTGACGTCTCATGTTTGGATACTTCATGTACAATTTCAAGCAAATCATTAATAACAACCGGAGAAATAGATTCATTCAGTTTACTTTCCAGAGGAATACGACTGTGCATATTTATCTTTGTGTCAGGGTGTAGAAAACTCCCGATGAGGTGTTCAGAACAAACACGAGCATCAGGCGGGCACCAAAGTGAACATTCAATGATAAGAGAGTGATGAACAGACTTAGGAATGTTTATACAGTTGTCATTGTACTCTAAACACAAAGAACACTTACGATGTGAAGAGGAAGCATACTTCAAATCTTTGATTTGGATAAGAGGTATAACAGATCGGTTAGTTCCAGGATTAGTGGGGCTATCCTCAATCTCAAATGAATCACAGATGCCTGTGGATTCATTGTCACTGTGAGTGTCTTCTTTTGAGTCAGGGCGTGGCCTTTTTCTAAGATATCTCATGTAGCATTTTAGACACAGCTTACTTCCACTCTCAACATTCAATCCTTCTTTACTAAGCACCTGCTTTAACCAGTTGTTACTGGGAGAATCTAGACTCCTTCCAGATTTTAAGTTCTTCCCTTTATCTTTGAACCTGGTTTTGCAATCGGGTATAATACAAACCCCGTCCATTTTAACTTCAAACAATATGAAAATAAATTATCTGGAGGATTTAAATATATATTGGTATTCTCAGGGAAACAAACCTGGAAAATACACTAACAACAAAAAGGTATGGTTATAGGTATGGATACCACTTAGTATTGTACTAGATGCACATTTTTTTCATAAAATGTACATGTGTGCACACTAAATTGTGGTAACAGAAGACACTGTATATGAACAGCTATACTTAAAAAGAAATCTGCTGAATATAACACTTGCAGCAGAATATATGTTGTTTATACTCAAATGACAAATTGATACTAGCTAGCTAGGGACATATGTTGCTTGGACAACAATTCTTTACAGAATGGCAGAACTGATTAAACTCGTCTTGACCACAAGCGTGAAGGTCAACAATAGCATATTACCTCAGCTTGAACGTACTACTCTATCATACAAGGAGATGCACCACCATCCCATTTATTCATTTGAAATATATAGCATGTATTGCAGTGTTGATTAGCATTGCGTTGGATGATATTTTAAAAAAGAGGAATTACAGGCCCTGCATACCTTTTCTGTTTTAAATGAAAACATTTTGAAAAAAAATATAATTCAATTGAATGCACAATACTAAATTGAAGTTAACATTCATTTGCTGCAAATTGCATGAAATAAAACATTACCCTTGATATAATACAAGACATGGAACAGTATCCTGATTCTACCACAGTAACCCAACCTGTTAATTGAACAACTTTACCGGTCTCAGAATTTGATGATTTTTTTCCCACTTTGAGAATATATATGTGGCCAAATAATTTGTAAGTATTTTAGGTGTACAGCAACTGTAAGTTGGTCAGACACATCTCCAAAGAATTGAATTTGTTGAAAAAATCATAAAAAAGACTAATTTTTTTTCCAGTTAAAATTCAATAACTTCTTTCAATTGTAATACTTAGCTTTACATTTGATTTCAAAAGATGCACCAGACTTCAGTGAAGGTGATTTGACCCAATTTGATGATTTATTATTTGTGTTTGAGTAAGTTTTGGGGGTAAAGTGTGCACCCTGGCTCACACCTATGGCAATGATCATAAAATAGGTCATAGTACAGGCCCTGGATGACTTTTGGATTTTCTAAAGGTAAATTCTTGGGAGTCTCTGGGTGTACTACAAATACCACACAATAAACAAAAAATTGGGCTGTGGGCAAAATTACATGTATTGTGAAAGAGGTCCTTTGAAATCATAAAATGACAGTCCATGGATCTTTCTGGTTGTAATCATGTGTTTGTCTAACTTAGAAATGACCATCATAGGATGTATTGATCATGGGTTATGCAGTGAGCGTAACAAGGATAATAACCAGCCCCAGTCTCCTCTGAATTAAAAAAATGGAAATCTAAACTTGAAGGAAACGTCACTTAAAATTGAAACAAAGTACTGTCTACCTTCTTTCCCTCTTAAAACAGATCGGCAGATATTGCTGCCCAGCTGACACTGATAAGAGAGGAGGAGTCTCCTTAAGTCCTGCATCATTTTGAGAAATTGTAAAAGACAGACACAGGATCCTGCTCCAGAGACTCTGAAGACACTGCTTTCACTGTCACCAACAGGCTGTTGCGGACAATTTGGGAAACCATGAGAACTAAAAACATGTATTTTAACCGCGATGATTTGATGGTAAGGAACTATGTTCTGATCTCCGTCCTGGATAAATTAAAGTCATAGAGCAGAAAACGACTCCAGGCGAGGGGACGCACAAGCTCTCCAGCCAGCTGCGGTGCGTAATTGTAACTTTTCCACCGGCAGACAAGGAGCAGGCTATTTCTCTCCTTTAAAAAAAAAAAAAACTCTGACAGAAAATCTTTTTATTTCACTTTTTAAGATTTTAACTTTGTGGATGATTGGCTGCACAACTGAGTAACCTTTTGGACAACTTGCCCGATTTTTTGGACTGGAGGAGCTGATGCCCGGAATCACCCAAAGTAGCGAGAGACCCAAGGAGAGATCCCCAACCATATATCAGCCCACCAGGACAACATAACCTCATCATCATCTTCGTCCAAAATGGAAATACTGAGCAACAGGTCCCACCATAACCCTTCAATCCTGCATGTCATGGAGTTCACTGACTTTCTGGAAGAGAATGACACAAACTCCACCGCCGGGGAGAGAAACCAGTTCAGCTGCATCCAAGTCCGGATCCCGCAGGAGCTCTTCCTGGCGCTGGGACTCATCAGCCTGGTGGAGAACATCTTGGTGGTCCTGGCCATCTTAAAGAACCGGAACCTGCACTCGCCCATGTACTACTTCATCTGCTGTCTGGCTGTGTCCGACATGCTGGTGAGTGTGAGCAACGTGGTGGAGACGATCTTCATGCTCCTCAACGACCACGGCCTGCTGGACGTTCACCCCGGCATGTTGCGTCACCTGGACAACATAATCGACGTGATGATCTGCAGCTCGGTGGTTTCCTCTCTCTCCTTCCTTTGCACCATCGCTGCAGATCGGTACATCACCATCTTTTACGCGCTGCGCTACCACAGCATCATGACAACGCAGCGCGCCGTTACCATCATCGTGGTGGTGTGGCTGGCCAGCATCACCTCCAGCATCCTCTTCATCGTGTACCACACCGACAACGCTGTCATCGTGTGCCTCGTCACCTTCTTCTGCATCACGCTGGTGTTCAACGCCGTGCTCTACCTGCACATGTTTCTCTTGGCGCACCTGCACTCCCGGCGCATCGTGGCCTTCAACAAGAGCCGGCGTCAATCCACGAGCATGAAAGGAGCCATCACACTCACCATCCTGCTCGGTGTCTTCATTTTATGCTGGGGTCCCTTCTTCCTCCATCTCATCCTCATCCTCACCTGCCCCACCAGCCCCTTTTGCAACTGCTTCTTCAGAAACTTTAACCTATTCCTCATCCTCATCATTTGTAACTCGCTCATCGACCCGCTCATCTATGCGTACAGGAGCCAAGAGCTGCGTAAAACTCTGCA
Source organism: Cetoscarus ocellatus (assembly GCA_037902135.1). Taxonomy (NCBI): domain Eukaryota; kingdom Metazoa; phylum Chordata; class Actinopteri; order Labriformes; family Labridae; genus Cetoscarus; species Cetoscarus ocellatus. The sequence goes on along the minus strand of JBAMNC010000394.1, from coordinate 4,138 downwards.
GGAGCTCGTGCTATGTTCCTGGTGCTTCGGAGTGTGACCTTGAGAAATCAGGTCAGAAAACAATCAGGCGGCTACCTCTGGTTGAAATGTGGAAGAGGTCATTGTACACTGCGGCTGTTGCGGGCCACTTTATTTAAGAAACACAAACTCGTTTTAGACTTTGCCATGTGGATTCTGTCACATCATGACGCACGGTGTAGTTATTTTTATTTATTGTTGCGTAATGCCAATGCATGATGAAACGAGACATTGTGAGGGATTCTCATACCCCAAATACATTCATTCACACCATGTGACTTGCTGGACAACAGAGTATATTTATCCTTCTGATGAGAAAAGGAGGCCTACAAAATCATCTTAACTTTGTTTGCAACTCTTTGTGGGACTATGTTTAGCCCTATTTATAAACTCTACTCCTATATAAATACATGAAAAAAGTCTAACATGGATGAGAAAATTGATCAAATTTATACTCTGACCCTATACTTTCCTTCTATAATTTAAACACAGCATATAATAGCCATTTCCACTCTGAAACAAAGTCCCTGCAGTCTAAATAAAATTTCAGTGCTGTACCTATTAGAAATGATCATTTTCATCAATCAACACAGGAAGGTTTTGACTCCACATAAACCAGCACTAAACAGCCTTTCTCAGAATGCACACTTTTAGAGAGGCTCTTCTAATGCAATTAAGCCCCCCCATCCTGAGGATGTGCCAGCATGAGGCAGCTATGTGGGCAAATTACTTAAAAACTATGATAAATTACTAATCCTTCATTTAAAAACTAATTTATTAATTCCCTTGCTGAAAGTTTTAGAACCAAGTTTACACTGAGCAGCAATGTTCTTTACATTTTTAATAGACACAAACTCAAAATAATGTAATACTTTGTGCCATTTAAGTACAGGATGCTTTTTAAACTGTCTTATCCTTTTTGCAGAGTTACCCTTGTTAGCCTATTGTGCTATGTAAAATTCATGGTAATAACAGCCTATCAAAAAGAAAAAAATATATAATCAAGCATTGCTCTGATTAGTGTTAGATCATTACTTATTAGAATTGTAATCAATCACTTTAGTGTACTACTAAAGTGATTAAAGGTATGGGGTGAGTATTATCTTAAATGCTTACTGTAATGTCACAATGAGCCCAGATTCAGAACAGACCGTCACATTTTCAGTGGGTTTCACATTTGAGTTGGAGGATGTTCGGGACACTTAAATATTTAATACAGTTTTTATTTTTCTAAATTTTGGACTATGTCTTGTCACTGGCTCTGGAATAAGGGGTAAAATTAGACCGATCTCCACCCCACCCCTAATAGGTGGTAATCACACTAAATTAATCCCACTGCAGGTGAAAGCTCAGTTCTGATGTTTTGTAAAGACCTGATTTCTGGGTTTGTCTGTTCACAATATTTTTGTATGTGTATATGTATATGAAAGTGGCCCAAATTTGATTTAAAAGGATTAGATTCAGTGTGACTGATTGTGCTTTTGACAAAAGAACGATCAGTGCTCATGATAACCCATTATCAGGAAGACTATTACAACTTTTGGATGATAAAAGTATGGTTTCAGTGGAATTGCACAATGCCAGATTTTTTTAGTTGCATTAGCTGATATGCTGATATTTACAGACATATTTAAACTGTTTGCAACACAAAGAAATTACTCTGTTTTTTATTACTTCTCCTTATAGGCATAAAAGTATTTTTAACAGTAAACCAAGCTTCATCTGCCTATTAACAACTAGTTACCTGCAGCAGGTTTTGCTTTTATGGAACTTAAATTTTAAATTGAGTTTAATTCATCCATAAAGTCACCCCACACACTTGAGCCTGTTGTGCAGTTTAAAGACATTATATTGGAAGTGAATATCAGCAGATATATTCATACCTGCCAGTATCAGTAATTAAACTCTGAAGCTATTATCTGCAAGTATCAATATCACTAAGAGAATATTGTGCCCCTCTTGATTAAGGGAAACACCAAGAGCTTAGTTTGTATCAGATCCTTCCTTGCTGTTGAAGTTGGACCACTGTAAGATGTTTGTCTATTTTGGATTTATTTAAATGATTGAGAGGGGGGGAATGAGAGAAAATGTTCATGTCTGACGATGCGAGTTTTGGTGACTTCACATGAGCTTTGCTGGCATGTGCCTCAATACTCTGTCTTCTTGATAAATATTAATAATCAAGTATTACGGCACAGCTCTTACTGCATGCCTCAGCTGAAAGTTTAGAAGTATTTGTGATTGCTGCATTTGTTTAGTGTAAATTAACTTTACTGTTTTTGATTATAGTTGTTGTTATGAAAATGATGGAGGCTCAAAGCAGTCATCATAGAGGAAGAAGATGATGTGAGCTGGAATGAGCAGGTCATATCACAACCTGATTTCACTGCGGATGCTAGAAACACATAAAAATACCAGACATAAATGTGCACGGTCAGGAATGATCTTATTCCAATCCAATCACGGTATATTATTTTAGTACAGGTTATAAAAGGGGTCTATTATGTCAGCTGGCTGGGTGTCCCATTTCTTTGAAGCCCACTGCAGTGCCTGCCATTGAAAAAAAAAGATCAGACACATTCTTACTCTGGAACATTTCAGTTTCAGTGTGTCCTGCAGGGAAATTAACCGGAGATGTTCTGCATCAAAACAATCAACACCAATGTTAAAGCATAACTACTTTGTTTTAAATGGACCAACTGATGTACTTACAAAATAATGGCACAAGTTTATATTGAATAACAGAGGTCAAAATAATGAGAACAAATTACATGAGGCGCGGTAGATAAAAAGGTTTATTGGTGTGTGCAGTGTGATGAGTGTGTGTGCCTGTGTGGCAAAGTGCACAAAAGCAGGAGGGACAGAACAGGGAGAAAGTGTGTGTGCACTTATTGCTGAACATGGCATTTAACTCATTAATTTGGCCTTTTTTGTTAAGTCAGGTTCCCAAAGTAACTATAAAGTCCTACAGGAAACATTGAATTTAATATTACAACTGACATGCAATGATCAGACATTTGTGTGATTTTAGCCAAATTTTTTAGCAAATGATGTCATTTACAAATAGATAGATTCATATCCAGTTTTAAACAATGTTTCAAAAGTCAAAGGCCAATGCAGATAGGCTATTTCTCCTCCTTAAATTCACAAGTGCCAAATCTGAGCATTAATATATGTGCTGTATTTAAGTGAGAAAGTGAGAAGTGGTTTAAACGGACATTGTTTTATCACCATTTAAAGTGGTGGGGAAAAACTGCTCATGTTTGGTGCACAGAAAAACATAAAAATATTAAGAAACGATAATCAAAAAATCTTCTGTCTGTGAAGCTTAGAACCACTTGTTTGGAGACTCTTGTGAAAAAATTATCTGGGACAAATGTCTGCATAATCGGGAAGAGAGTCACATGCACTGCTGAGCTTGGCCTGTTGTTTGGTGCATCAAAGGCTTCATGGCAACAGGCATGTATAAAAATAATATGTACATATTTTTTTTGAACACTTGCTCTTTCATTCACTCTGACGTAACTTGCGTTTCTTTCAAATTGTCTGTTTGGTTCTTTCAGTTTTTTCAGACACGGAGCGGTTTCTTACAGTGTTGGAGGTTGATTTCAATTTTGTAAGTCATTTAAGTGGGACTAAACATCTGATGGCCTGTAGGGACATCTTGTTGTTGGTAAAAAAGATCAGAGCGATATCCCATGATCAGGCTGGGCAAATGAATCAAATCATGCCTGTTCATATGAGGAGTATTATTTAGTGTGAAATGTACTTGTAAATATGGACAACATTGCAAACTATTGTAAAGTACTTGAATAACCCATGTCAGATTATTCGCTGCTGATTGTTAATTTAATATTATTGGTTATTTTTCTATTGATTTTGACCTTACATGATCAATTGTTTTCATATATTTTCAGTGGCTGTATTATTTTCTTAGATCTTCAGCTGTGTTCTGTTTTCTTATTGCCATAAATATTGGTACAAAAGGTTGTAAGTGGACAGGAATGTGATTGTCTTAAACTGCTGTGTGAAATAATCATAATAAGCTCAGTTAAAGTGAATGTGACTGCATGTGGTGCTGCGGGTATTGTGTAATGTGAATGTAATGCTGTGGGTATAC